>OX451737.1:41089459-42478209 GCA_948472305.1 Vicia faba | reverse complement strand
ATGGCAGTCATCTGCCCCAGCATCTGGGCTTTCAATGCATCCACCTCAGCTTGTAGGTGTTCCAGCCTTTCATCCTCAGCACTGTTCCTGACAAAAGTCTCCATGATAAGTGTCCTTAGCTCTTCCTGCCCCTTGGATAGATTCAGGAGGATTTTCCCGAACCGGGTCTCTTGAGCAAGAAAGTCCTGATTGTCTTGTTGGGAAGCCATGGCTGAAATAAACAGCGGGAAAGGTGAGTGACTTGCAAAAGGGATACCTGTGATGCAATGATGTGTATGATATGCATGCAATGTTTTCAAGGACCTCGCGGGGTAAACCAGAAAATTTGTTAGCATTGGAATTTAGAGCTTGATTGGAGGACACCCATGTTATTAAGAGCTCTTCTTCAAGAGTCAAAGGCTCACCATATCAAGTGGGTCATAGCCTCTGACTTTAGTCATCATGTCTGGTTTTGATTTCCAAACAACCTTGGTTAGGGAACCTTCTTCAGGAGTCAGAGCTCACCATATCAAGTGGGTCATAGCCTCTGACAACATTGGCTAGAAGAAAATGAATCCTCTTTGCCCCTTGCTAGATGTTTGATTTATATGACCTGCATCACAAGCCCTTGAGATCCTTGAAATGGGTTAGGATGTATGCAATGGTATGATGTCATGATATGCATGGGGTAATGTGAGTAACCCTGTTATGAGTCCAAATTAAGGACTGCAAAAACCTGCAAGAAACTTAGGATACCCTGTTATGAGTCCTAATTAAGGACTACAAACACAACCTGCAAGAGACAAATGTCAGGTAATAAGCATGCAAGTAGTTCAAGTAGGAAGGCACACAAGTCACACAAGAGAAAACCCTTAGGGTTTAGGCTAGCATGGGGTCTGGGTAGTACCCTCTTGAAGTTGGTGGGTTCAACCTGTCCTATCAAAGTAACCGGGTTCTAAGGTTCCCAATATCACGGGATTGCTTTCATTGTTCATCGTTTCGATTTAGCCACTGAACTGGCGACCGAAATATTCCAGGAAAGCAACCCTCAATTGAGTGTAGTATCGAGTATCAACCAACCTCGGACTGCACCAAAGTCAGTTATCTCACTACCCTAAAGAGGCCAAGATGGTTCAATTAAGGTTCCTAAGGTCTGTTGATGCTTCATGACACCACATGGAGGCCCCGTACTCTCCTTGACTGACTCAAGGGTTACCGGTACACACCAAAGTGCCACATCAACGTAGCAGACTGCTTCAACCATGTCGGTATACCCCGCACAGTTCCCTCACAGCCTTGTTGCTACTTTCTAAAAGGGTATCCCCCAGATCCGGGTTAGGATCTATAGAACTCCCAAGACAGTCCCACAATTTAAAGCAAGCAAAGAAAGCAATTGAAAACACAGTGATCTTAATCCTAAGGTACACCTCACTTTAAGTGTATCCCCAGCAGAGTCGCCAGTTCTGTGATCGGTGGGTCTGGAACTGACTGTTTTAAAGCTGGTTCGCGAAATGTCGCGGAAGCAAGAGTCGCCACCGTCTTTTATTTTCTCCAATAGGAAAGGACAAAAGCACAGAAAAATTCCTTAAAGAGATTGCTCTCGGTTCGGGAGGTAGGTTATAGAAAGGGAAGGTGTTAGCACCCTTTCTATCCATGGTTATCCATGGGCTCTTAGGTACTTGCTCAATGTGTTTTCAAAAATTGTTTGCTTGCTTTTTCAATGTGGGTTTCAAAAATATTCTTTGAAAAGTTTCAGGTCAACTCGTACGTCAGAGTGTTTGAAAAGTTTGTTTTGAAAGTTTTTGAAAGTGTGTGGGTGTGAAAAGTATTTTGATTCGTTTGAAATTAGAGCAAGTATCCTTGAGAACCTACCTACCCTAAGGAATTCGTCTGTGTAAATGTCCTTTAAGGTAGTGCCATCCCACCATTGAGAGGTAGGTAGCACCACCGTTGGAGGTGTTCGGGTCAATTCGAGTTTTAGGGACGTGGTGGTCACCAGAGCAATGGGAAGACACCTTAGAAGCTACCCTCATGCCAGGTTCCCGGATCATGAGGACTTACTAAGACGTTTTCTACTCGACGACCACCTTTCGAAAGGCAACAGTGAGGCGTACCCTAGGGGTGGTGTGTGCGAATTGTGCGTCATGTTTCAGTTATTTGTCTTGTCATGTTTATTTGTGTTCTACGCTTGATTTTATTTTCGGGCATTCATTCTTTCATGCATATTTATTAACAGTTATATTTGCGAGAAAATAAATCTAAACTATTACAACTGGCGCGGGTCCACATCGCCAAAAAAAAAAAACCGAACCCGATTTGACTGAAAATAAATAAAGCGAATAATAAAAAAAAAAGTGCGAGAATTTTAAATTACATGGCTTTGGGGCATATACAGAATTATTTGAACAATATAAAACAAATGCGCGAAATAAAGAGATTAAACAAAATTAGGGCGTTGGACCCTTTTACAAACAATTAAAATTAATCAAGGAATTAAAATTAAATGAAAAATAGTATTTTTGGGTTTTTTAGATTTAAAAGAAAAAAAGAAAAATTAATTGAAAATTAAAATCCTAGTTCTAATGTTTTTTTAAATTTATTATGAAGATATTCACTTTTAATCTAATTTAACTCTAAATTAATTTATGTACATTTTTTAGTTTATGAAAATAAATAAACAATATTATTATTCTGAAAAAAGGGAAAAAATAAAAAAAGAAAATAAAAGTCATTAAACCTAAACTCTATTTTTTTGGATTTTAGTTATTAAAAGAATTAAAATCTAACCTAAAATGCAACCCTAGTTTAATTATGAAAAACACTAATACTATGGCAAAAAACAAGGAAAGTTAAAAGGAAAAAGTCATTAACCTAATTCTATGTTTTTTTAAGTTTTTAAGAAAGAGATTTAATTTCTAACCTAATTTAATTCTAAATTAATTTATGTACATTTAATTATAAAATAGAATGAATTAATAATTATATTATGAAAAAAAGGAAAAAAATGAACATTGTTAATTAACCTAGTTCTATGTGTTTGTTTTTTTGATTTTTATTAAAAAAAGAATTAAACTTGAAAACCTAATTAAACTAATTAATTACATGTTATTATTTATACAAAAAAAACAATATTTAAAATAAAATACTTATTAAAATTTTTGACTTTTCTGATTTTTTGAATGTTTTTTATGTTTTGTAGAAAGATAAATTAATTAAATTAAGCAAATAAAAGAAATGAAAAGAAAAATTAAAGAAAGAAATAAATAAATAAAAAATGACAAGGCAAACCAGGGGGGTGTGGTCCCCAGAATTGGAGGTGCAGATTTGAAAAAGCCTGGCCCATTTTTGCTTGAATTGGTTGACTTTTCCACTCAGGTGTGCGCCTGCTGACTTGCATCCATCCTATGCCTTTGTTCTGGACCCTTTGATAGACCTCTTGGGACACGTGGATGAGCTGATGTTGAAGTGTATGGTGAGTCTTCAATGTTATGCTGCATGGGAATTCAAATGAAAAAATAATATGGAAATGTGTGAGACCTGGGGTTTGAACCCAGGTCATGAGAGTCCCTAGTGCACGTCCCTGCCAGCTGAGCCACGTTGGTTTCATTTAACATATAATAGTCAATAAAAAATATAAAAGAAAAATGGTTAGTGTTATTTAAAACGCGCGCAAATTCGAATTGCCCAGTCTCCGTGTGACAACTCATCGTCTCTTTCATTTTTTCTGAAACATGAAGGGCAAAGGCAACGTTTTTTGATCGTTGTTTTAGGGGGCCTAATAGAAAATAGCGACTAGCCCCTCGTTGCTCATAAATTGAGCGCGAGGGTGCCATCTTCTTCGTTTCAATCTCCTTGAGCTAATGGCGCTGGTTTGGAAGCATAATTTTCCCTTGGTCAGAAAGCCCCAAATGTGAAACCTGCAAAACCTAGAAATTGGACATGGCGAAATCGCGTATGTGGCACAACAATGCAATTAAACATAATGATTAGTTCTAGAAACTCATGAGGAACATGAATCCACAGTTAGAATGGCATGAGGATGCTTAGAATGTAAATCACGATTGCCACATTTTTGTTGTTCAGTTTGAGTTGTGGGTACCAGTTCAGGGGGTTTTGGAAGATGTTATGAATTGAAATACGTTCAGTGATGGTCCAGGATGCTTATGGAACAAAAATTAAGGCTTGAAAAGATCCCTAGCTTTGAAATCAGATTTGCATTTTATGGTCCATTTTTCAAATTGTCCAATGGCTTTTGAACGAGTTTTTTGCTGCACTAGGGTTAGGGTTTGACTCAATGATCCTTATGGAATAGACTTGGCTTGCTATTTGACCTTAATCCATGCTTGAGAAAGAATTGGCATTAGGGTTTCTTCCATTAACCATTTTCCTTCTTTTTAGCCAAAACCTAGACCTAGTGTGCAAATGAACCTTAGCCTGATTTTTGAGTTGATTCATGATACATAAGAATTGTCCAAGTTCATTTGACACTATTTCATTGATTTTTAAATTTTATTTGAATTTTCAAAGAATTAAAATGAATTAAATCATTAAAAATTAAATAAAATAAAAAAAATCAATATTTGGTCTTGAAGTTAACCATGGGACACGTGTGTGGCATGACAAAGATGAACAAAGTGAGAAAAATGGGGCCCTTTTGTCAAAATTGGATTTTCAAGGATAGTTGACTTTTGCCATTTCACAAAAATTTCCCAACTTCTACAAGGCATAACTTGCTCAATTTTTAAGATTTTCTCATGTTCTTGGACATTTTGGAAAGCTCTTTGAGTCCTTTAACCAATGCCTTTGGTCCCATGTCATTTTGATTTACCAATCTCAAGTTATGGCCTTTGACTTAAAGTCCTTTTTTGTTGACTTTTGAAAATGACCTGTAATGTTGAAATTGATAACTTTTTGTGAGAGCATTTCTTGGACTTGAAGTATGAAGATGAGTTGTAGGAAATGTCTTTCTCTTCAAAATGAGCTTTGGATGGAATTTTTCTGATAATCCATGTGAAAGTTATGCTCTGGTCAATTTCAGTTGACTTTTTCAGCTGTCCAAATATAGCAACTTTTGCATCTTTGATGATTTCTGAGCCAAATTTTGAGAATCATGATCAAGCATTGATCAAATGATGTTTGTGGCTTCAAAATGATATGTTGACCAAAAATTTGAACTTTTGACTGTCAAATGACCATTTTGCCCCTACAGTTGACTGTAGTGCAATTTAGGGTTTTGACTGTGCAATCTTGAGCTGAATGCCTTGAAACTTGATATGAGGATGCTTGACCATCTTTGTAAGCATATGAGACTTGATTGGACCTTTGAACACTTCCTTTTCTTGATCAACACACAAACCCTAGTTTTGACTGTATGGAGGCCTTTGCATTGTGCAACTCTTGGGGAATTTTGTAGTTGGCTTGGCAGTTTCTTGAGGAATATGGGAGGGCAAATTTTGGGGTATAACACATACTAATTCATTCTTAAATTTATAATTTTAGTTTATTAATTTTATTATATTAAATTTAATATATTGAATTTATTATATATTGAATTTATTTTATATTAAATTTATTATTTTAATTTATTATATTGAATTTATTAAATTGAATATATAAAAGAAAAACAAATTCAGTTATTAAATTAAAAAAATATTAGTGACATTATTTTTACGTCACAAGTTGTAACGTGAAAATCACGTCGCAACTTACTTTTTTATATAAAAAAAAAGTGGATGGCAGACGTTATTATAAAAAACACATAATTGAAACTATTTAGTGACCTATTTTTCACGTCACTAATTTGTGACATGAAAAACACGTCGCAAGTAAAGTAACTTTATACCTGCTGCGCCTGCTCTCTTGCAGAGATGAGTTTTCTATAAAACTTTGTTGCGACGTGATTTTCACGTCACAACTTTGTGACATGAAAATCACGTCGCAAACTTTTTGCCACCCCCTCCCCAGCCACATGAATGAACACCTCACAAATATTGTATAGTGACGTGATTCCTCATGTTGTGACGTGAAATTCACGTCGCAAATGAGTGTTTTTTTGTAGTGTAATAAAATTTCTGTTTTTGCTTTTTTTGTTTCGAAGTTGAATTTTTTCATACTTCAAGCTTCAAAATACAAACTCAAAGATATTATCAAGCAAACTTCAAGAGGTATTTTTGTTACTTAATTTATTTTTCTTAAGATTTGTATTGAGTTTTGATCTGACCTGATCAGACTTGTACCGTCACGGATGGCTCCGAGCTGAAGTTTTGAACGAGGTGGGGGGGGGGGGGGGGTACCTGCAAGGCACTCCGATGCTGAAGTAAGTAAGAGCACGAGCAGGAAAAGTGTGAGTATAGGTGATAGAATGAATACCTGACCCTCTGGAAACATAGGATATTTATAGCCCCCAACGCTGGGCCAAGGTTCCTTCATTGGGCCGGGCAGGTTTGGCCCAATGGAGGAACTGCCAGGTTCTACGTGCGTAGTAGGGACCCGCACGTGGTCCCCTTCCTGGATGTCCTGCGTGAAGTGCGGGCGGACAAGGACGCGGTCTTTTCGGGGTCCCGTTGAGAGTGCAGTGGATCGTGTCCGCTGTTGAAGGAGTGCTCGAGCTGAGGTTGAGCTGGATAGTACGAGGACGGGGATGTCGCCCAGTGACGTATGTCGGGCATAGCTATGGTCCTTAGGTCGGCGTGACCCCTAGCAAGTCCGTTTGGATTGGGCCTTTATCGTTGCTCTTGGGCCAGCCCGGCCCAGTCCAGAACAGGAGCCCCCCAAGTCGTGGTTCCTTGAGTTAGGAGCCATGACTTGATCTTAGGTTGCTTCTGTTTCGGGGCCCCGTATCCGGGCAAGAGATGCAGCTCCTCGTAGGGTACTCGAGGGTTTCCCCGTATCGTGCTCGTGGACAGGTTCCCTGCGAGGAATGCTCGGGGATTTCTCGACATCCTGCGTCTGTCGAGCACGCGAGGTCTCTTTTGGGAACTGTGCCGCCACCCTATGAGGATAGGGTCATCATTGCCTAGGGGAGCTGTGCGTCAAGGAGGGGAATTCGTGGTTGCCCGAGGTGACGTTTGGTATTCCACATCATCACTATAAATAGGGTCCTTGGGACCCAGAACGTGTTTCCACTCTTCGCGCCTCTCCTCTTCACTCTATTTCTGCTGTTGCTGTTCTTCCCATATTCTTATAGGACCGCCGCGATCTCCGTCGCTGATTCCTTTCCTCCGTCGTCAAATCTCCTTCTTGATTCCAAGTAAGTGACTTGTCTCCTTTCTTTTTCTGTTGTGATGCATGATTTTTCATCGTTTTTAGACATTTAGAGGCTGTACGCCTGGGATTAGCCCGGTAGATTCATATGTAGCTCGACGGATCCATACGTATGTCCGGCAAGCGCATGCTTGTTCCCGGTAAATGCATAGTTTAGGTTTTAATCTGCAGTGCTGCCCGGGGTCTTCGTGATCCAGGGCGCCTAATTCATGATCGTGCCCGGTAAACTCATAGCTCTAGCTCTAGGCTTTATGATTTTGCTCGTTATGTTCATGCCCTGGGTCGACGTATTCATGAGTGACCGAGTTGTCGGTCTATTTAGGCGACTTGTAGGAGGACCTGTCGAGGTATCTGGGAGTCGGGGAGATGGCTGCTGTTTTTTGTTCCAAAACACCAACTTTGCAGTCGCGCATGGAGCGACGTGGTTTGTCGTGCCCTTCATCTCGTCCGTTATGGCGAGTGTATGGTTTCGCGCCCAATTGATTGGTTTCCCGTGCTTTGTAGGTAACCATGGCGGACGAACCGTGCTCTTCAGGACGGCCCGAGGTGGAAGAGCAAAGTGCCGACGAGAATGTGAGTTTGGTTGACACCGTAGAGGAACCTCTGCTGGACTGGGTGGGTGCCGAACCTAGAGGGATAGCTTCGGTCTATAGTCGACGTAGCCGAAGGGCATACACTATCCTCGAGGCGGGCCACGACCATCCCGGTTTCCAGAAGAATTTCATGGTCACTCGGCCATCTTTCACTGCTTGAATTTGCTCGGTGTTCCCCGAGTACAGTTTCCCTATGTACGAGATTGCCTTTAAAGACCTTGGGTTACAGCTGCCCTTCAGCGATTTCCAGGCCGGGGACTTCAGCCACCCGGGGCTGGCCCCGTCGCAGCTTCACCCCAATTCGCTCGCGTTTATCTGGGCGTTTGAGCTGACTTGTCGTTTTCTGAGGATTGGGGCGACCATACCCCTCTTCTTCAGAGTCTTCCACCTGCAGCGGCAATCTCGGGGAGGAAAGCATAGCTGGGTTTCCCTGAAACAGTCGAAGAGACTTTTCAGGATGTACATGGACTCCGTGCGGGGTTTTAAAGACAAGTGGTATGTCGTGAGGCCGGTTACCACAGCAGGTTTAGAGTCCGTGTATGAGGAGGAAGCGGTCATAACCGACGATGACGGGGAGGCCCTTTTGGACGGCGAAGGATGTCCGGTGTTAGGACGCACGGCCAAATTTCCCGTGCATTGGATCTCGAGGCACTATGAGCACGGTACCGGGTATTACCATACGTCCGCGGGCGATATGAGCTCCGAAGATGAGAAGGCTTACAATACTCTTTGTCGGTATGTCGATAGCTTCCATCCTGCCAGATGGGCCACGAGGGAGGGGGAAGATATTCTGGACGATGAAGGTTATCCGACCTTCGAGGCTCGGCCAATTGACACGAAGGCACTCGTGGAGTGCCAGTCCTTTGGGCAGGCTACGCGTTTGCTAGGTCGTTTATTGTTTGAATTTCTTCATTTGTTACTTGTTAGATTATTTGCTCGGCACTAACCCGGGTTCTTTCGTGCAGGTTCGATGGCTGGTCGAAGGGATAGGCTCTTGAAATTATCCTGTGACAGAAAGGTGAACAGGAGGGTGGTGAGACCTCCTCAGGCGACGAGGATGGGCCCGCCACATAGCCCGGGCGTTTCTCAGGCGACGAGGGTGGACTCGCCACCTAGCTCGGGGGCTGCTTCAGGAGGGACTCCGGATGTTCAGGAGGTCGAGCCACACACTGACTTGATACAGAGAAAAAGGAATCGGGTGGAAAGTCAGTCGAAAGTCGGCGAGGACTCCAGTGTTGTGAGGTCCTTCGATTTTCCCCCTTGCTTTAAGGAGGAGGGTTTCTTCGAGGGGTTTCCTTTGTCTGTGAATCTCGATGAAGCTGAAACCATCCGCCAGATGAACAAGGAAAGCCGAAGAAGACACATGGCCGCCAACATGGCCGGGCTGGTGAAGATGGTCGAGATGGCCGTTGTGCTGGCCGAGGAGGGGGAGGATGCTGACCGTGTCAAGGAGTTGGAACAAGAGAAAGCTGCCCTCACCTCGACTTCGAGAAAGTTGAAAGCTACCTTGGAGCGCTCCGAGGAGATGTTCCGCGAGCAAGCTGAGCTGCTGGTGGTGGAGACGGAGGCGCTGACTCTGGAGAGAGAGAGCTCGGGGAAGCTGGCCGAGGAGAGGGACCTTTTTCGTGCGGATCGTGACCGACTGGAACTCGACAACGGGCGCCTTACCAGAGAGATTGAGGACCTAAAGGCTGCTATGCTTCCTGCCGAGGATGAGTCGGAGGACACAGCTCTTCTGAGGATTCGATCGAAACTGGTCGCTCGTATTCAACTTCTCGAGGGGGACTGTGTCGGAGCTATGGTGGAAGGCTTCGAAGTCGCGGTCAACCAACTTTCCTTGTTAAATCCCGGCCTGAATACTGAAGGGGTGAGCCATATGTCGCAGATTATCGATGGTCAGGTCGTGCCTCCGCCCGACTCTCCTATTGTTGGTGATGGTAGCTCGGGGGAAGCCGAAGTGTGAGATAGTGGTGGGGCTTGCGTGCCTCGTTGATGTTTGTTTTGGGCCTGCGTGCCCGTTCACATTCTTTTGGGCCTGTGTGCCCGTTCTTTGTATTCCTGAATATTGCCGACCTTTTTGGTCGGTTTACATCTTATTTGCTTTGTTGCCTACGAGCATTTTTGAATGAATGCTTTGTTTCAATTTTGATTGTTTGCCCGTGCTTGTGTTTTTTGTTTTTGCGCAGAAATTGACCTAAGTTATGGGCCCGAGGAGTGCCCGTAAATGGTTGTGACTTTGCTGGAAAATTTGCCTGTCTTTTGTTCGTGTATGTGCTCGGCCTCTTCTCGATGGCCAGAGTCACCTAAGTGGTGAACTCGAGGGGAGAGACTCCTTTTTGACCCTTTTAGATGGCTCGACGTTCTTGGAGATTCGTCGGGCTGGCGGAGCGAGACCGCTTGGTCGGGTATGCGATCCGGTCGGGACTATTTGCCTGCGGCGTGAACTGCCCATCGCGAGCTGAGAGTTCTGCCCTATAGGTACTTCGACGGTGGAGCTCGGTAGAGGTGTCCACGTCGGGCGTTATCATTTGTTCATATTCAAACGATGTTATGCGGTTTGGATGTAGGTCGGGCCTGTACCTTGGCCTCTCTACGGGGTCAGACGCTTCTCCTCGTTGACTGGGCGCGGGAGCCGACAGCCGAGGGTCCTCAATGTTGGTGGTTTTCAACTATAGTACTGCTTTAGTTTAGCAGCATTCCAGGGTCGTGATAATGGCTCTCCGTCTAATTGCTTGAGGTAGTACGCCCCGGTACCGGTGGTGCCGTGGACGCGATAAGGCCCTTCCCAGTTTGCGGCTAGCTTCCCTTTGCGGGAGTCTTTCTGGTTCCTTCGTAGTACCAGGCTGCCGATTTCGAACTCGCGCTTAATGACCTTGTCGTTGTGGCACAGAGCCACTCGCTGTTTCAGGGTGGCTTCGCGCAGGGCTGCACCAGATCGGATTTCCTCGACCAAGTCGAGCTCGTCCCTTAGCGTCTCGTCGTTCATCTCTTCGTCGAGGGGGCTTTCTGTCTGTCTGGATGGCTCCATGATCTCTACCAGGATGCCGGCCTCGGTCCCGTATGTTAGTCGGAATGGGGTCTCGCCCGTCGTTGAGTGGGGCGTGGTGCGGTAAGCCCACAAGACGCTGTGGAGCTCCTCGACCCATCCCATCTTCGCTTCGCCGAGTCGGCGTTTGAGTCCCCGGAGGATGACTCTGTTCGCGGCCTCGGCCTGCCCGTTGGTTTGAGGGTGCTCGACCGAAGTGAAGTGTTATTTTGTCCCTAGTCTGGTGACGAAGTCTTGGAACCCGTGGTCGGTGAATTGGGTGCCGTTGTCAGTCACCAGTGCACTCAGAATCCCAAATCTGGCGAGGATGTTTCTTTTGTAGAAGCGGAGGATATTATGCGAGGTGATCTTCGTGAGGGCCTCGGCCTCGATCCACTTCGTGAAGTAATCCACGACCACGATTAGGAATTTGTTTTGATAAGTCCCTTGCACGAAGGGTCCGAGGATATCCATACCCCACCAAGCGAACGGCCATGGGGACGATAGTATGCTCAGCTCGTGAGGCGGGGCGAGGTGCATGTCGCCGTGCTTCTGGCACTTGTCGCATTTCTTAACGTGCTCCTTGGCGTCCTGCTGCATTGTCGGCCAGTAATATCCTGCTCGAAGGGCTTTCCTCGCCAAGGACTTACCGCCCATGTGCTGGGCATTGATCCCTTAGTGTATCTCCCGCAGTACCTCGGGGACTGTGGATTCGTCTATGCATTTTAGGAGGGGGATGGAGAATCCCCTGCGGTACAGTTTATGCTCGAGCACCACATAGGAGCATGCTCTCCGCTTTGTGACGGTCGCCTCGGACTGGTTTGATGGAAGTTCGCCCTTTGTCAGGAAATTGTAAACCGGGGTCATCCAGGACAAGGCGTCCCCAATGGCGTGGACCTCGACTGGCGTCGAGGATCTTTCGATACTCGGGCGTGCTAGGGATTCTTGGATGACGGATTTGTTCCCGCCTTTCTTTCTCGTGCTCGCAAGTTTGGACAATATGTTTGCCCTCGTGTTTTGCTCGCGGGGAACATGTGAAATTTCTGCCCGTACAAACTTTGTCATGTGTTTTTTGACCAAGTTCAAGTACTCGACGAGGTTGTCGTTTTTGGCTTGGTAACTCCCCTGGACTTGGGAGGCGACGAGTTGGGAGTCGGTGTAGATCTGTACCTCGCAGGCTCCCAGGTCCTCGGCTAATCTCAATCCTGCGAGCAGGGCCTCATATTCTGCTTGGTTGTTTGACGTCGGGAAGGAAAGAGCTAGGGAGTGCTCGATCACTACACCCTCTTCATTTTCCAAAAGGATTCCTGCGCCACTTCCGGACGAGTTGGATGCTCCATCGACGAAGATGGTCCACTTGTGTTCCTTCCCTGGGGGTGGGTCATGAGTGGTCATTTCCGCGACGAAGTCGGCCAGGGCCTGCGCTTTCAAGGCTTTCCTACTCTCGTACTAAATGTCGAATTTAGAGAGTTCCAAGGACCATTTCAGCATTCTGCCCGCCATATCAGGTCGACCCAGGAGTTGCCTCACCGGTTGGTCGGTTCGCACGATGATCGTGTGGGCCAGAAAATAGTGTCTGAGCCTCCTCGCCGCGTTGACGAGGGCCAGGGCCACCTTTTCTATCTGTTGGTATCTGCTTTCGGGTCCTTGCAGGGCTTTGCTCGTGAAGTAGACGGGTTTCTGTCCGTCGGTGGTCTCACGGACGAGGGCCGCGTTGATGGCTTCGTTCGAAACGGCCAAGTATAAGTACAGTGGCTCCCCGTCGGCTGGTCGAGATAGTACGGGTGGTTGGGATAGGCTTTGCTTTAGGTGGTGAAGTTCCTATTCACACTCCTCACTCCATTCGAAGGCTGCCTCCTTACGAAGGAGTTTGAAGAAGGGGAGGGCGTGCTGAGCGGATCTCGCGACGAAGAGGGACAGTGACGTGAGCATGCCGTTCATGATTTGTATCGACTTCTTCTACGTTGGTGTTGGGAGGTCGGAGAACGCCTGACATTTATCGGGGTTGGCTTCAATTCCTCGTTCTGTTAGGTAGAATTCGAGGAATTTTCCTGCCTTAACCCCGAATGTACATTTCTCGGGGTTGAACCTCATTTTACATTGTCTTGCTTGGGCAAAGACCGTCTTGAGGTGTGCTGCATGGTCGGTGTCTGCTCGGGACTTGACGATCATGTCGTCCATATACACCTCGAGCATGTCGCCTATCTGTTTGTGAAAAACCTTGTTCATCATGCGCTGGTAAGTTGCCCGACATTTTTCAGTCCGAAGGGCATTATGTTGTAGTAATAGTTGCCCGAGCTGGTCATGAATGCCGTGCAGTGTTTGTCGCCCAGGGCCATCGGGATTTGGTTATAGCCCGAGTAGGCGTCCATGAACGACAATGCTTTGTAGCCGGCCGAGTTGTCGACCAGCATGTCTATGTTAGGCAAAGGAAAAGCATCTTTCAGGCAAGCCCGATTGAGATCGGTATAATCAACGCACATCCTCCATTTTCCATTATTCTTTTTAACGAGTACAACATTTGACAGCCAGGTGGAATACCGGGCTTCAGAAATAAAATTTGCCTCTAGGAGGTCTTTTACAGCTTTCTCAACAGCCTCCGTTTTTTCTGGAGACTGCCTACGCCTACGTTGTACTACGGCCCTAGCGGCTGGATCAATGGCGAGGTGGTGACAGGCGACCTCAGGGTCGAGTCCGGGCATTTCCGCGGCGCTCTAGGCGAACAGATCAGCATTCTCGCGCAAGCAGACCTTGATTTGCTTCCTTGCCAGGTCGGGAAGATCTTTGCCAATCTTTACTCCCTTGGTCGGGTCGGTGCCGAGGTGGACGAGCTCGAAATCCCCATCCGGTATTGGGCGGAGTGGGGCTTGCTCGCCGCTGGGAGGTTCGTCCTGGTCGAAATGAGTGTCCAGCGCTATTGAGTCGACCTTTGGTAGAGCTCTCTGGACTTCTTCCTTTGGGGACTCTTGCTTGTCGAGCTCTTGTCGCGTCCTTTTGGCGGGTCTGGTCCCTATGTCGACAGTGTCACGTCCCTTAGAAACGGCGTTGAAGCACCTGCGGGCAGCGGCTAAGTCTCCTTGGATAGTAGCTACTCGTGCCCTCCTGGTGTAGAACTTTATCTTTAGGTGGACGGTCGAGGGTACCGCTGTCAGCTCTTCCAGTGTCAGTCTCCCCAAGATGCAGTTGTACAGAGACGGGCAGTCGATGACTAGGAAGCGTACTTTGACTTGTCTTGTAGCCGTCCCTTCGCCGAACGTAACCAGAAGCTCGACATATCCCCAAGGTTTAGAGGTCGAGCCGTCGAAACCTTGTAAGTCCGACCCTACATACGGCGAGAGATGTGAGTCGTCCAGCTGTAGGGTTCGGAACAGTTGGTTGTACATGACGTCGACGGAGCTCCCTTCGTCGACCAGGATGCGATGTACATCAAAATTGGCCATTCTTGCCCTTATCAGTAAGGGGATGACTGCGTTCGGGGCTCCGCCGGGGAGCTCTTCTAGGTAGAAGGTGATGGGCTCTGACCTGCCCTTCACCCTTTCGAACGTCACTGTTTACGGGGGAGCCGCGTCGACCAGCTCGTCCAGCTTCCTCTTGGCTGAATTGATGGTCAAGTCGTTGAACCCGCCGCCGTTGATGACTAGGGTGGAGGGGAAATATTCCCACCTGCTGTGCGTTCTGAGCGGCTCCTGCAGGTGCTCGGGGAAGTCGAAGTCCTCGGGCCTGGTCACGGAGAAGGCGGTTTGGATAGGGACCGACTCGTCAGATGGTCGGGCATCCTCCTCCGACTCTCTAGCTTCTTGGGCGTCACGACAGGGAGAATCGTTCCGCCGGTATTGCGCGAGCCTCCCTCCCTTGATAAGGGTTTCGATGGCGTCCTTGAGGTGGACGCAATCCTCAGTCAGATGACCATGGCTCCTATGGTACTGACAATATTTGTTCTTGTCTGCTCCGGGCTTGGCGGGAGCAGGTCGGGGACGTTTGACACCGCCGTCCTTGAAATCAGTGCTGGCACACTCCGCCAGAATGCGCTCGCGGGAAGCTGTGAGCGGAGTGTACTCGGTGAACCGCCCCGAAGGTCCTCTTTGTTCCTGGACTTCTCGGGGTCTGTCTTCTTTCCTTTTCTCCCCGGTTCATCTAGGAGGGGCTTCTTGGCGCGAGCTGCTGCTAGGACCACGAGTCCTGGGGTCTCGGGCTCTGTTGGCCGCTTCCCTCTCCTCGTAGTCCATGTATGCCCAAGCTTTTTTGAGGAGGGCATCGAATGTCCGCGGTGGCTCGATACCCACGGATTTTCTGAATTCTGTGCCGGGGAGGAGCCCTCTCTCCAGCAAATATCTCTTCATATGGTCCACACAGGGGACCTGTATTGCTTCCCGGTTGAAGCGATTGATGAATTCCCTCAAGGTTTCATCCTGTCTTTGGATGATGGCCTCGAGAGCCGCCGAGAAGCTGTGAAGGAACTGATGAACTGGTTCTTCAGGTTCCGCCACGAGGTGATTGAGCCCGGGGCGAGTCCTTTGTACCAGTCCATTGCCGCCTTCCTGAGAGTTGTGGGTAATAGACGGAACTTGATGGGCCCCCCGACATTATGATAATGAAGCATAGCCTCGAACCCGTCTATGTGGTCGACCGGGTCCGCGACTCCATCGTACTCCTTCAAGTGAGGGGGCTTCTCCATGCCCGGGGGGGATGGGTGCTTCCATAATAGCCTGCGACAGGGGACCGCGGGGGTCGTCCTCGTCGCTTCTCTCCGGAGACAGAGATGGGGACCTGTAATACTGTCTGGCACGACGGTCCAGGTCGTGTTGAGTCTCTCTCGAGCGGGATGCTCGGTGGTTGAATTTCACACGCCCATCTCCGGCGTGCCTTCTTTCCTGTCTCGCCGGGTCACGACTAGATTCTCCGGCTTGAATGATGGGGGGCCTCTCCAGATGAGGCCGTTTCTCTTTTGGCCGGAGAGATTGGCTTCGAGAGGTCTCCCTGTAATATCTCCGCGGGGGAGATGGGTGTCGAGCTTCAGTCACTCGAGGAGGGGGAGTATGGGGTCTCCGATGCCTCCTCGGGGGTCTTCGCTCGTCTTCAAGCACCCTCAGTCTCTCTCCTTGGGCGAAGATGAGATAGTTCGTTTGATTAATCGCTGGGAACAGCGCTTGAGTTGTGGCATCCGCCCCAACGGGGACGGGGACTTCCTGGAACCGGGAAGCTCTGTAGTGTGCGAGGGCCACCGGGTCGTCTTCGAGTGGTGGAGGGACCGAGGAAGATGATGCAGTAGCTCCGTCCCTGTAGGTGGAAGTTCCGGGGGTAGTTGTCACAGGAATGGTGTTGTGGCCGGGGTTGCCGGCGTTATCAAGGTATCCGTTTTTGTCCACGGTTCCGTTGTTAGTGTCGACGACACGGACATTCTGCTCATCGCGAGCTTGATCAGCCATGACAGCGGTAGTTGAATTTGAGCTTTGGTCTTTGAGTTTTGTAAGACGGGGAAGCTAGTTTCCCACAGACGGCGCCACTGATCTAACCTGATCAGACTTGTACCGTCACGGCTGGCTCCGAGCTGAAGTTTTGAACGAGGTGGGGGGGGGGGAGTACCTGCAAGGCACTCCGATGCTGAAGTAAGTAAGAGCACGAGCAGGCAAAGTGTGAGTATAGGTGATATAATGAATACCTGACCCTCTGGAAATAGAGGGTATTTATAGCCCCCAGCGCTGGGCCAAGGTTCCTTCATTGGGCCGGGCAGGTTTGGCCCAATGGAGGAACTGCCAGGTTCTACGTGCGTAGTGGGGACCCGCACGTGGTCCCCTTCCTGGATGTCCTGCGTGAAGTGCGGGCGGACAAGGACGTGGTCTTTTCGGGGTCCCGTTGAGAGTGCAGTGGATCGTGTCCGCTGTTGAAGGAGTGCTCGAGCTGAGGTCGAGCTGGATAGTACGAGGACGGGGATGTCGCCCAGTGACGTATGTCGGGCATAACTATGGTCCTTAGGTCGGCGTGACCCCTAGCAAGTCCGTTTGGATTGGGCCTTTATCGTTGCTCTTGGGCCAGCCCGGCCCAGTCCATAACAAGTTTGTTGTTTGTTGTTAATTAGTTTTTTTGTTTGTTAATTGATTAAAACTGATTTTATAAATATATATTAAAATTTTAATTTATTTTGTAATATATAGATCAAGTAAAAAAACATATTCAATGTTAATATAAATATTTTTTAAAACAAAATTATAATAAAATATATATTTATTTAAAAACATAATATATTATATATATATTTTAAAAAACAGAAAACAAATAGATTTAATAAACAGAATATTTATATTTTTTATAAATAGAATAGTAAATATTATTAAAAAAATAATAATAAATAGATTTAATAAAAATAGTTTTAATGTTAATATATATTTTAATTTAAACAGAATATATATATATATATATATATATATATATATATATATATATATATATATATATATATATATATATATATATATATATATATATATATATATATATATATATATATATATATATATATATATATATATATATATATATATATATATATATATATATATATATATATATATGTTTAATAGTTAAAACAAAAACATTATGTTTAAGAGTAATATATATTAAATAGTTAAAATAAAAGCAATTTGTTTAATAGTATATATAGTATATTTTTAACAGATAAAACAAAAATGATATGTTTAAGAATAGTATATATTAAATAGTATATGTTTAAGAATACTATTAAGTTGATTAATATTTTTTAAGGCTTAAATGCAGTTTTGATCCCCCTAGTTTAAGGTTTTTGGAGGTGTTTGTTTACGTGATTGTATGTAGTTAGTTTTTTCTGTTTTTTGTTTTATGGTACGCGGTGTTTAGAGTTATGTGAACGGTGGGTTTGGGTTAGTGGGGGCGGAAGTTGAGTGTAGGTTCGTTTCGGTTTCGATTTGGGATGATAGAATAATATTTTTTAAACATTTAAATAAGTGATATTAATTTCCAAATGAATTTTTAATTTCATAATTCATATTTTCTGAAAATCCCAAATTGCTTAACCTAATTTCCTCTTCCATCCTTGCTTCTGGTCATCTACAACCTTCCTTCTTGGTACGACCTCCATCTACCTTCTATTCCATCTACCTTCTCTTCCTTCCTGCAAGCATCCAACATGTCTCAAAAATCCGTGTCGAATCCGAGCTACAGGAATCGTTCTGTTATACATGAATGCCACTGTGGTATCGATGCTCCGTTGATGACGGCTTGGACCGATTCAAACCCAGGACGACGCTTTTTCGGATGTGGGATGTACAAGGTATGATATTCTTCAATTACAAAATTTTCTCCTCAGAATTGAGTATAGACTGAATATTTTGTGACCTCCATTGTTGCAGGTTCAAGGTTTCAAGAAGTGCAGTAATTTTGTTTGGTTGGATGAGGAAATGAATCCTAGGGCAAAGGAAGTGATTGGGAACTTACTCCACAACTTGAATGAAGAAAAGCAGAGGGTTAAAGAGTCAATGGTAAAAGAAGAAGAAACAAGGATGAAGATCAAATTTTTAAAGAAACAGTTGAAGTTTAATTGGTTCATAACCATCTTTGTGTTGGTTGCATTTGTTGCAACAATAATAATGAAATGATGTAGGTTTATTAGTATTGGAGGTTCATTGTTGTCTGTAGGAGGTTCTTTGTGTTGGTTGAAATGATCTAGGTTTATTAGTATTGGAGGTTTATTTGTATTGTTGTGTGTAGGTTTATTAATGTTGGAGTTTCTATGTTGTTTAGTTCGTAATGATGTTTGAGGTGTATAACTACTCATGGTTTATAATGAAATGATGATGTTTGAGGTTTATAAATTGCAATTGCACTTGAATTTGTTTCATTATGTAGACCATTAAGTATAACTTCTCAGTGTAATAATGAAACATTATGTAGGCCATTACAAATGCAGAAAAAATGGTCTACCTAAATACAGAAAAAATGCAGAATTTTTCAAAATGCAGATGCAGAATTATTATACCTAAATTATACCTAAATGCAGATGCGGAATTATAACTAATTAAACACAGAATTTTGTTGCAGAATTATACCAAATGCAGAATTATACCAAATGCAGAATTTTGTTGCAACACAGAATTATACCAAATGCAGAATTATTAAACATAGAATTTTGTTGCAACACAGAATTTTGTTGCAACACTGAATTTTTTCCAAACGCAGATGCAGATACCAAATGCATAATTATTAAACACAGTTTATTGCATACTTGAGCAGCCAAGACAGTTTGTAGCAGAGTGTATACCAAATTCATGATTGTACCAAAACATATCCATTACAAGATACATATCCATTACAACATATCCATTACAAAATATTCATTACAAAATATAACCATACTAAAGATATCCATTATAACCATACTAAAGATTTCCACTAATACATCAAGTTTCATTCCAAAAAAAAGCAACATCATTCCTAATTACTTCTACTCTTGACTAGGCTGAGGTGCTTGAGATCCCTGACCAATCTCAATCTGTTTTTCTGCATCTTTAGTCTTCTTAGTCTTCTTAGTCTTCTTTGCCTTCTTGGTTGTCTTTGTTTGCTTGGTCTTCTTATTGCCTCCTTTTGGTATCTGCCTATCAGCTGCCCTCTTGCCCTTACAAGTCCTACTGTTGTGTCCAGTTTGTCCACATTTATTGCAAGTGACAGTTGAAAAGCTTCTTGAAAGCACATGGGGGTTCTTTGGCTCATCACCTGTTTTAATTCTCATCTTTTTTGGACGTCCAATTGCTCTTCTCATGACAGGAGGACACATAGGCACATGATCAACATCAGTCCATAATTGTGGTCCATTGGTTGGCATGACAATATTAGCATAGCATTTCTCAAATGTAACTTTGCTGCAAAACAGAAATAATGTTACACATGCAAGAGTTAATAGAACATATCATAAACAGGACATAGAAATATGTTACATAACATGTGACTCACAAACCTATAATATGGAGAGACATATGCTTCTGGTTTTTTTCTTATGTTCCAAATGCAGGAGATAACATGACAACATGGGATTCCAGACAACTCCCATTTTCTGCAGCTGCATGATTCATTCTTCAGATTTACACAATATGTCTCAGTTCCATTGGTAACTCCAAAGATTGAGAGATCATCATCACCATGCCAAGTTGGGGTCCAGTCTTGTGCTTCCCTTTTGTGCTTCTCAATTAGCAATTGGATTCTAGGACAGATTACTCCTTCATATCCCTGCAATAATCCCTTTTGTTTAGTTATCCTTTTAGTGATATAATGTTTGATTCCTTCCAATAAGGTTATGATTGGCTTGTCTCGATGCTCCAAAATTGCCCTGTTAAAGGCCTCACACATGTTATTCACTTGAATATCACATTTGGCATATGTCTTGAAATGTGATCTTGTCCAGAACATTGCTGGAATGTCATTCAAGTCCTTCCATGCTCCACCATCTAAAAGCTTCAATTTCTGCATTGCTCTTTCCCATATTGGAATTGAAGTTGCTCTGGCTGCTTCCCACATGGCTTGTTTTAGTACCACACCTCCATGTTTTTTCTTCCAATTACCATAAAGGTGTTTCACACACAGTCTCTGTTCCACATTGGAACTTAAGCCTTGGATAGCAGGAACCAAACCCTAACATAAAGCACACATAATTAAATGTTACATTCTATTAGTCATAAATAAAAGCACAGATAAGAATTAAATGTTACCTTCTGTTGGTCAGAAATAAAGCCATAACATCTATCATTGACTGCTCTTAAATCTTCTAGTAGTATATGCAAGAACCATTCCCACGAATCTTTGGTCTCAGCCTCAACCACTGCATAAGCAATTGGATATATTTGATTGTTTGCATCTCTGCCTATAGCAGACATCAATTGGCCACCATAATCCCCCTTCAAAAAACATGCATCCAAACCAATTATTGGTCTACAATACTTGGCAAATCCTGACTTACAAGCATCTAAACAAATATATATTCTTTCAAATGCAGGACTGCCATGGTTTTCTGAGCATTTTATAATAACTGTACTCTTTGGATTGGACTTCAATAACTCCTCTCCATAACTTCTCAAGTGCCTGAACCGGTCATAACCAGCACCTTGGATAAGGTCCAATGCCCTCCTTTTAGCTCTATATGCTTGATCTCTTGATATCTTTATTCCCCATCTCTGTAGTGCTTCAGCGACTAAACCAGCTGGTTTCATGTATGGGTTGTGCCTTAGAAGTTGTGTAAACCTTATAGCAAGCCATTGGGTCTTAGCATTCCTGTTGTCTGCAGTTCTGCAACAAGTATGGTCACTCTCATAACTTACAATTTGCCAATACTGTTGCCCATTCCTCAAACTGAACCTGAGGTGAAACTTGCAGCCATCCATACACTTAACTATAATCCTCTTTGCATCATTCTTCCTGATATAGACATTTTTTTGGTTTTCCATTCCATACTCTTTAATTGCATCTCTTATTGTTTCCTTGTTTGAAAACATCAATCCTATCTTGAACTGTAATCCCTGCCCACTTTTATATGTTGGGAACCTTTCTTGATCTTCTTCATCATCAGTACCAGGGGGTGTGTATAAATGTTCCTCATCCTCTTCATCTTCAGATTGTGATTGCAGGTTCACTACACTAGGTTCATCACCTAAGGTCTCAGGAGGCAGCACTGACGTCCAGTCCATCTCATCACACTCTCCACTATCCTCACAATTGTTAC
The DNA here is from genome assembly GCA_948472305.1 of Vicia faba. NCBI lineage: Eukaryota > Viridiplantae > Streptophyta > Magnoliopsida > Fabales > Fabaceae > Vicia > Vicia faba. The sequence continues at coordinate 42,456,611 of OX451737.1, read as the reverse complement.
TATCTTCACTGAAATCATTATTGGGTTGGCTCTCAGCATTTATTTGAGGTCCTTGTTCAGCAATATTTGGCTCAAAAATTTCAGGTTCAGGTACAACATCTTCAGTTTCAGCAATATTGGGTTCAGTAGGTTCAGCAATATTGGGTTCAGCAATATTGGGTTCAGTAGGTTCAGCAATATTGGGTTCAGTAGGTTCAGTAGGTTCAGCAATATTGGGTTCAGTAGGTTCAGGTACAATTTCAGGTTCTTGTTCAACAGGTTCAGCAACAACAATATTGGGTTCAGTAGGTTCAGGTTCATGTTCATGTTCAGCAGTTTCAACTAACCCACTGAAATTAACAATATTAAAATGCAATGTTAATAAACTAACCCACTAAAAGCCAAACATTGAATATTCGTTCATGGTGGACCACAAAAGAGAAAATACTAAACCCACTAATATGAGACAATGGTGGACCACACAGAACTATATAAAAACATGTTCAAGAAGACAACAAAACTTACCTCATAGAATATCTTTCTCCATCTTTCCTCATCGCTCTAAATATCAGAATGATTATACGAAGCTTTAAGAGAGAGTGTGAAGGTAGTATGTAGTAGGAGTGTGATGGTTGAAGCTGGTACCACAAGGAAGACGAAGATGGAGTGTTGGAGGTCGTATCAAGAAGGAGGGTTGAAGATGATCAGAAGAAATCTCGTACGGGCGGATGGAAGAGGAAATTAGGTTAAGCAATTTGGGATTTTCAGAAAATATGAATTATGAAATTAAAAATTCATTTGGAAATTAATATCACTTATTTAAATGTTTAAAAAATATTATTCTAAATAAGAAATAAGAAAATAATACGTGGCATTACTCTCCCTGTGCCATGTCACTTTTTGGGCAGCCAGATGGAGGGGGGCTTCAAAAATCCCAAATTTGAAAACTTTGGGGACTAGAAACCTGGCTTTTAAACTAGGGGGATCTAAACTCCAAAAACATTAAACTAGGGGGGTCAAAACTGCATTTAAGCCTATTTTTAATTTAAAAGATAATGATTGTATAAATATGTAGTATGAAATATTATCGTATTATCGTAGTTGGATGTACAATAGGTTGTATTCAGAAATAGTCACACTTAAACTCAATTTTGTGGAAGGAGTTAAAGGGTTTATTTTGTAGGTGTTTGCTCAGGATTATTGTCGAAGCGAATGAGGAGTTAAGTGTCCATGTCTTAAATCTGACTATAGACCTATAATTAGTTATCTAGAGGAAGTAGAACGTCATTTTCATAGAAGAGATTTAATTAAAAATTATTGGGTTTGACAACTTTGTGGCATGATTTTCACGTGGCAACTGAGAAATTATGGCGTGAAAATCACGTGACAATTAAGAAGTCGTGGCTTGAAAATCACATGACTATATTTCATATATTATTTAATTTAATTTAATTTAATTTATATTTAACTTATTTTTCTTATTGAGTATGTAAGAGGATTATCAGATATTGCTCGCAGAATTTCTGACTCATAATCCTCAATATACTCCGAGAGAGGGAGAGTTGGTTCATCCAGATGCATATTTTTATATTTAGAGTAAAGTCAATGGCAGAAAGAGGCCTAACAGTTATTTTTTGGAGGTGGAAATTTGGCGGGCACCTTGAGAAGTGAGGATAGAACTCTTTTTCAAAGAGTTAGAGAGGGGGAAGAAGGGTCACATTAACCAAATTTGACACCAGAACAACTAGAAACAATAAGACAATTGACGTTAAACGAGGCAAGATGCGAGAGGTCCAAATGGAGACAATGAGGCAAGAGCAACAACAACAAATAGAGGTCATGTCGAAGAGGCAAACTGATATGGAGTAGCAAATGAGGCAATTTATGCAAGAGTTTGGTGGAAATCAAACGATTATGGTCAAGAGATGATGGATGACGAAAACAAAAATAATTTCGACATTGACAACTATCCCGACCAAGATGATCCGTTGAATTAATTTTATTTTTATTTTGCTTTTAAATTTGAATTTGTGTAACATACTAATTAAACTTGTTTAGTATATTAAATTAAGAAATCTTAAATTTATAATTTTAGTTTATTAATTTTATTATATTAAATTTATTAATTTATATATTTAGTATATTTATTTTATTAATTAATTTTATTAATTTAATTTAATAATTTAATTTATTAATGTAAATTTTTTTCAGCAATGAAATTAAAAAAAAACATAGTGACATGATTTCCATGTCACAAAGTTGTGACAAGTAAATCACGTCGCAACCTTAAATTTTTTATAAAAAGAAAAAAGAAAAGCATGTTAGTATGTTTCTTTGTAAAATAGAATTAATTAATAATGTGATTTCCACATTATAAATTAGTGACGTGAAAATCACGTGCAAGAAATGTTGCTGCTCTGACTGCTATGCCTACTACGCCTGCTCCTACTGCAATCTTATGGTTTTTGTGCAAACATGTTACGACGTGATTTTCACGTCACAACTTTGTAACATGAAAACCACGTCACAATAAAGATGCCACACACTCCTCTATGATATAATTAGTCACGTTGCAAAAAACACGTTGTGATGTGATTTTACATGTTGTGACGTGATAATCATGTCATAACTAATATTAGAAGAATCAAATTTTTATTTTTTTGAAATAACTACCCCAAACGATTTTAGGTTAGATGGCAGTATTATAACCTATTTCTTCTCCAAGAAAAAGAAAGACAATTTATAAAACATGAAGGGTTTAAAAAATAAACATTCAAAAGAGAAATGAATTTATTTAATATCTAATTATCTTTCAATAACATCTCCATATACTTGGCTTCTCGATAAAAGCTCCATACACTTTGATATCCTCCTTTGTCAATTGATCCCTAAATTAAAAAAAAAAAAAAAAAGCGTAAAATATTGAAATAATCAAATTCTCATAAAAGTTTAAAAATGAATAAATAGAGATTAATAGGATTTGAGTGTTACCATACAATATAGGTTTTTTCGTAAAGGAATTCATTGAGAGATTTAAGACCCTCTTCTATATGTAGATTTGAGAAAGTAACATCCATTAGAGTTTGGGATGAATCGGTAGCAGGGAGTGAAGAGAAGTATGTATGAAGAAGTGTGGAGAGTTGAGAGGGAGGTTTAAATGAAACGTAATCAGAAAAAGAAAAAAGAAAAGAAAAGGGAGAAGAAAAGGAAAGAGGAAGAACTGAAGGAAAGGGAGGTTTAAACATCAAATTGCATTTGTAGGGTTATAATAAAGTATATCTATTTACTTTGGAATATAGAGAGTTTTATTGAAAATATATTAATTTTATTAGACTTCCCCTTCCCCTAAGTATTAGAACATAGCCGTATTTGATATAATTATGGTTAAAGTAATCATTTAAATTTTTAAAGCATTCAAAGTAAATTGAATCAACTACGTTAATGAAATGGTAATCACATTTAGGGACATGAAATAAGTCCTCTAAAATGGTTTTAGTTGGGTAATTATGTATTTATGACAACTATAATTTTAAATATTTTTTTAACTATCATTATATTATCTTTATTTATTATTTATGATGAAATTACGTGATCCGTGCAAATATACAGATAGATGACTATTTTATTAATTAATTTTTTTTCCTATTAAACTATATATTTTCGAAGGATCGAGATCACTTAATTTATATATCGTTTATATATGTTTCTTAACCATCACTATACTATATTTATTTATTATTTATAACGATATTGTATGATCCATGGAAATACACGGGTAAATGACTATTTAATTATTTAATTTATTTATTCTACTAAAATATATTGAGAATCAAGTGTGAGAAAGAAGTTTCACATTTATTAAAAAAGAGAAGATATAACACTTTATAACTGAGAGAACTTATACACTTATCACCTTAAGATTTTATGTGGATATGTAGTGTATCTCTCACAAAGACGTATCTCAAGTAAAGATGCTTCGTCGTTGACTCTCAAGTGTGAGAAAGAAGTCCCAAATTATCCCTAACAAAATATATATATTTTCAACTGAATGACGCTACTTAATTGTTATATATTTTTTTTTAACCATGACTATGCTATACTTATTTACTACTTATCTCTCAGAGCGTCTCTCATAGCGTGATCCGTACAAACACAAACATACAGTTAAGTTAATTTAATATTTATATAACAATTATAATATTAAATAATTTCTTAATAGATTATTTATTTTTTAAACATTTACTAACTATTTTTATATTATATTTAATTATTATTTATAACTATATTTGCGCAAGTCTCATCTTGCTAGTTTAAAAGAAGAAAGATATCCATCACGAGGTTACAAAAGTACCAAAAACAAGTTAAACATTTTTCATTCTTTTTCAAAATTAGAAGTAGTAAAATTGATTAATGGAAATTGGAAAATATATTGATATGAATAGTAATTACATCAATCAATTAATTTATTTGCAAATAACTAAAAACTCTTTTGGAGTCAAGTCTAACCCTTTCATTTTTTTTCTTTCTTTTCTATAATTTAGGTTTGTTTATTTTTTTTTAAAAACCAAAAACTCTTTAAAAATCTAATCAAATTAATCTAATCAACATAAAATTTATTCAATACATTAGATATTATATTTCCTATAGATAGCCATGCATTAATATATAATATTACCACCCCTACTTAAAACTAGACCACATTCTACATACCCTAATAAATTTTGAAAAGCCACATAATTGAATTACTTAACCCTCTCATGATCTCCAATTTCCACACCTTCCTCCAATAATAAAGGAGGTTCTCATCGTAAAAGTAGATAAACTTAGCTTCCACAACTTTTGATATAATCATATGTTGCTACATTGTTGAATAATATTCCTGAACAATTTTCTTTAGTTAGTGGACCGATTATTGAGATGTAGTAATATATTATTTCGATTGAGACCTTCCACTTCCATTGAGGCCCCTTACTACTATAAAGCCTTGTTATTCTCTATATGTTATGCACACTAAATCACTACTTAAAATGTCTTCCTTTTTCTTGTCCACACTAGTTTTCTTCCTTGCTGCTCTTATCCTTGTTCCTCAAGGGCTTGCTCAGTATCACCTTAATCCAGCTTATGAACCACCAGTGAACGGGCCACCGGTGAATAAGCCACCCCAAAAAGAGACACCGGTGCATAAACCACCACAAAAAGAGCCACCGAGGCATAAGCCACCGCACAAGAAGTCACATTTGCACGTGACAAAACCATCTTATGGCAAACATCCTACAGAAGAACATAACATCCATTTCTAAAGCATTCTAGTACCAATGTTTTATTTTATATGTACCTTTTGTAACATGTGTGGCCGAGTTGTTTTTTCTGTTATGTGTGGTCTCAAGATGTGTTTTTTCCCTTATATGTATGGCCAAGTTTAGAGGTACTACTTCCTGCTAGTGCAGTGATTTGTAATCTTCTAGTTCTATCTTGTCACAGTATTGTGTTTGGGTATAACTGTTTCAGTAAACTTTCAATTAAAAAAAGAATTTGATTGTGTTGGTATTGATTGATAACGCTTAATACGTTTCTTTTCATCTTCTCTTCCAATAACTTCATTTTTATCATAGTAAAGTACATCTTTCAGCTCCTCCAACCACTTACTAACTTGATGATTATTGGCCTTGGTCTCTGCATGGAGGAGTACTGATTTTATCATAGATACTGTGTTCTTCATTTTTTCAATATCCTCTTTGAGATTCCAAATGATTCCAAACTCTTTGTAAACTGAAGAACTCAACTTTTTCAAGACTATAACAGCAAGGGCTTCCATCCTATGGCAAATTGAGTTTAATACAAACATATGCATATTAATGTTTTCATGATAAAACTTTTCAGCAAATTATAAAAAAGAATACTTAACAACAAACCCTGAGTTTAGTTCTTCAAATATCACTCTCTATTCTACTAAGTAATGACAATAGTAAGTAGTCTAAAGTATGAAGTATGTAAAATTTAGTTTGGTTAAATTCTACTAAAATGTTAAGGAGTGATATCCGTTGATGATACAAGAAAAGAGAAAATATCGAAAGAGCTTTCTCATTATTCTCAACTGATTTACTGTTACATTGGTTACACCTTTTTATATATACAGAAAAGGTAAAGTAAACTATATAATTAGCATACAATTTACATAAAGGTATATACACTAAAGTATTACTATCAGAATATTGTGGCTATTACGTTGATACCTCCCCACAAGTTAGAATATGGATATTGCACAAACCTAACTTGGACAAGAGAGGAGTGAACAAGAGGGAATGCAAGGGTTTGGTTAAAACATCAGCTAGCTGAGAGCTCGAGGGAACATGTAGCAGATGAATACGCTTCGAAACCAGTTTTTCTCGAATGACATGACAATATAATTCAATGTGCTTGCTACGTTTGTGAAATGTAGGGTTATGGGTTAGGTAGATGGTAGATTTGCTGTCACAATAAACTGATGCAGGTTCAGAAATATTTATGTGAAAATCCTTGAACAAGTAGCATAACCATTGAATTTTGCATGTTAGTGAAGTCAGAGCCTTGTACTCTGCTTCAGTGGATGATCTGAAAACAATATTCTATTTCTTGGACCTCCATGAAAGAAGAGAGGTGCCTAGAAGCACACAAAACCCAGTCACAGATCTCCTAGAATATGGACAACGTGCCCAATCAGAATCTACGAAGCCATGTAACTTTAACTCACTAGAACTTGAGAAAAGAACACCCTTGGCACAGGAACAACTTTCAAGTATCTGAGGACACATGTAGCAACTTGATAGTGAGATAAGAAGGGGTTGGCAACAAATTGACTAAGATGATGAACAACATATGAGATATCAGGCCGAGTATTTGTGAGATACAAAAGTCTTCCTATCAATTTCCTATAAGATGAGGGATCTTCTAAGGGAACTCCTTCAGTAGAAGAAAGTTTGACACTAGGGTCAATAGGGGTTGAAATAGGTCTGGCACCAAGAAAACTTGTATCTTCAAGCAACTCTAAAACATACTTTCTTTGATTTAAGAAAATGCCCGAGGGGGACTTGGAAATTTCCAAACCTAGAAAGTACCTAAGTTGACCATGCTCCTTAATGCGAAATCTTTGATCCAAAAAAGCTTTGACTTGGTTAATTTCAGCAAGTGAATCCCTTGTTAAAACAATGTCATCAACATACACAAAAAGTGGAGTAAAGTAATGTGCAGTGTTTTTTGTGTAAAGTGAATGATCAGTGGCAGACTGATGATATACTAAGGAAATGAGTGCAGAGGAAAGTTTAGCATGCCATTTCCTACTGGCTTGCTTTAGACCATAAATGGACTTTGTCAGTTTGCATACCTTGGTAGAATCAGAAGTGTTATAGCCAAGGGGGAGAGACATGCAAACTTCCTCATTCAAGTCTCCATGTAAAAACACATTATTTACATCAAGTTGTTCCAAGTGCCAATTTCTGATAGCAGCAATGGATAAAAGCACCATGACTGTTGTGATTTTTGCAACATGAGAAAATATATCAAAATAGTCCATACCCTCAAGTTGAGTGTAGCCCTTAGCCACCAACCTAGCCTTGTATCTCCCAATAGTGCCATCAACATGATATTTGATTTTATAGACCCACTTGCAACCAACTACTACTTTACCTGCAAGAAGATCTACAAGAGTCCATGTTTGGTTTTCCTTAAGAGCAATGATCTCAACATCCATAGCCTTTCTCCAACAATCATATTTTGAGGCATGTATGTATGTTTTAGGTTCATGGAGGGATGAGATGGTACAACCGAATTTTCTGTAATGGGAAGAACAATTTTGATAAGATAAAGAATTTGAGAGATGATATGGGATTTTATTTAGAAGTATGTTGAGAAGGTTGTTGAGAGGTTGTAGAAAGGAGATTACAATGAAAATCCTTGAGGTAAGTGGGAGGATTCTTAGACCTAGTAGATTTTCTGGTGGGTTGAGCTTGGATAGGGGTGATGTTTTGGACAGTAGTGTCATCAGGAGCCATGTGATGAAGAGTGTCATTGAGAAGATTAGGATCAGAGTCAATGACAACAGGGCTAGGGTTGGAGATGTCATTTTCATTTTTGTCATGAGTATAAAGCTGAGGTTGGGTATGGATGGGAGATTGAGGGTGACTTGACGTAGCAGGAGCAGAACTGTCATTAAGAGTAGTAGTTTGTTCAACTGGCAAAGGGATATCTGTCTCAAGAGCACCATGAGTATCCAGCATTCCAGACATTTGAGTGTTATTAGTCACAAGGTTACTGTCAGATTTAAAGGGGAAAACATACTCATAAAAAACTATGTTTCTAGATACAAACAGCTCATGAGAGGACATGTCATAAATAAAGTAACCCTTAGTGCCATCTTTCAATCCTAGAAACACTGCTTTCCTAGCCCTAGGCTGTAATTTTGTCCAATGAGCTTGAAGTGTGGTGCAAAACAAAGGCAACTAAACACTTTTAGATGAATTAGGACAGGGAAAGAATTGAAAAGCACTTCATAAGGACATTTGTTATTGAGTAAGGGACTAGGAATTATGTTGATTAAATGTACAACATGTTTAATACTATAATTCCATAATGTGAGAGGAACATTGGAATGGAAGGTTAGAGCTCTAGCCAAATTTAGAATATGTCGGTGCTTTCTCCCAACCACCCCATTTTGTTGGAGTGTTTCAACACAAGAATTCTGATGAGAGATACCTTTTGATAAAAGAAAGGAACTTAAGGCTAATAATTTAGAATCATTTTCAGATCTAAGACATTTAAGAGTGGTGGTGAACTGATTTTCTAGAGAAGTTATAAAATGAATGATGCTTTATTTTGTTTCAGTTTTAGTTGTAAGAAAGATAATCCAAGTAAATCGTGTAAAATCATCTACAAGTGTAAGAAAGTATTTATGACCTTGTATGGATTCAGTAGCAAAGGGACCCTAAAGGTTAGCATGCAAGATATCAAAAGGAGCATGAGTAACAGATGAGCTAAGAGGAAAAGGAAACGTTTTCTGTTTAGCAAAGTGGCATGATTCACAAGGAGCCATGGTATTATTCTTACAAGAAATGAGAGGAAAACTTTTAGCTAAAATATGAATACAAGAATCAGAGGCATGTCATAACCTAGAATGCCAAGTTTCAAAAGAATTAGATGTAAGAGCATTACATTTAGGCAAGTTATTATGTGAACCTATGACATAAAGGTCTCTTTACAGCTTAGCTCTACCAATCACTTTCCTTTAACATTGGTTGGTGGGGGAAGCTTCTCAATCACATCCACTTTGTCTTGATCTGCTTCAATCCCTTTTGATGAAATTTTGTGCCAAAGTACAATGCCTTTCGTAACCATGAAATTACACTTTTCCCAAATCAAAACCAAATTTGTTTTCACACACCGCTTCAGTACCGTGTCTAAGTTGTTGAAATACAATTCAAAAGATGCTCTGAAAACGGAGAAATCATCCATGAATACTTTAATTGTCTTTTCAATCAAGTCGACGAAAATGGCTTGCATACACCACTGAAATGTGGCGGGCGCATTACATAATACAAAAGGCATACATCGATATGAAAAAACACCAAAAGGACAAGTGAAATCCATTTTCTCATGATCCTCCATATTAATGGAAATTTGATTGTAGCCGAAGTAACCATCCAAGAAGAAATAGAATTGTTGTCCCGACAACCTCTCCAACATTTTATCCATGAACGATAGAGGAAAATGATATTTCCTTGTTTATTTATTAAGCCTTGGTAATCGAGACACATTTACCACCCGATCACAGATCTTGTTGGAGCCAACTCATATTCTTCACTGGTTATCACCGTCATTCCTCCTTTCTTTGGAACTACTTGCACCAGACTAAACCAAGCACTATCCGAGATAAGATAAATCATTCATGCATCTAACAACTTGATAACTTCCTTTCGCACCACTTCCTTCATTACCATATTTAAACGCCTTTAAGGTTTAGCTACCGGTTTGAATTCTTCCCCAATCATGAGTTTGTGCATGCAATAAGCCAGGCTAATTCATTTTAAACCGGACAAAAACCAACCTATAGAATTTTTATTATTCTTCAAAACTTGAATCAATTTCATTTCTTCCTTGTCAGATAAAGAATTGCTAATGATCACCGGTTTATTTCCACCACTTTCAAGGAATACATATTTCAAATGTGACGGTAACAACTTCAAATGAAGTTTTGAATCTTCTTCCTTCACTTCCTTTTTCAAAACTTCAACTTCTTCCTCCCAATGATAAGCTTCTGCCAAAGACTCAAGTTCTTTCAAACATTCTTCAATTTCTTTCTCTTCATTGGCATTAAGAAATTGAAGTGCATTAGTCAAAGTTTTCTCAAGAGGTGTTGAAATATGAACTTAGCTTGTAACATCCCAAATAGCTTCTTCAATAGCATCAACTTTAAAGCAATCTCCATTATCATTCGAATGCTTCATTGCTTCAAAGAGATTAAAACACACTTCTTCATCTTGCTCACGGACCTTCATTAAACCATCATCGATGTCAATAATCATTCTTACGGTCTTCATAAATGGTCAGCCAAGAATCAAAGGGGCACTATCATCCTCCTCCATATCTATCACAACGAAATCAATGGGGAATAAAATTTTGTCCACCTTCATTAACACATCTTGAGCTACACCGTAAGGACGGGTAGTGGATTTATCAGTTATTTGAAGTGTCATCTTTGTTTTTATAATGTTAATATTTCCCAACCATCTCACCATGGATAACAGAATCAAATTAATTATTGAACCAAAATCCACTAGTGCTTTTCCAATATCCACATCATCAATTATGGCCGGTAATGTGACTCTTTCGACATCATTCTCCTTTCTTGGAATTGTTTGTTGAAAAATGGCGTTACAACTAGCATCAAGGTTGATAATCTCTTGATCCATATATCTCTTCTTCTTTGAAAGAATATCCTTCATGAATTTTTCATACGTAGGCATTTACTCTAAAGCTTCGGAAAATGAAATATTAATTTGCAAGCGGCTAAAAATATCCAAGAACCTAGCATAATGCGTAGCATTATCTTTCTTTGTGGGAGCATGAGGATAAGGTAAGTTTTAAGTCGGAGGACTTTTCACTTTCTTTTCCCCTCTAGCATCTTCTCCGTCTTTTCCTTACTCTTTTTCTTTTCTATCTTATCTTTTTCAATTCTCTCATTTTCAACTAAAACTCCCTCATTTTTATTTTGTTCTACTTCTTCCTCCACTTCTTTTTCTTTTTCTATCACAACTTCCTCACCTTCAACCTCATCACCAACTCCACTTTCTACGACTCTACCACTCCTAGTTAAAATTTCTTTGCAGTGCTCCTTTGGATTAGTGTGAGTATTTGCAGAAAATGATGGTCTGACTTGTTGATCATCCAATTGCTTGGAAAGTTGACCTACTTGAGTCTCAAAGTTCTTTATTGCCACCTCATTTCTCCTTTGATTAGCCATTGACGCTTGCATGAATTAGGTGAGAGTGTATTCTAACTTTGAACTTCCACTTTGAGGTTTTGAAGGTTGAGTGTTGCTTTGATAAGGATTTTGACGGTTTGAATTTTCAGCATCTTGTCTCCAACCTTGTTTATAACCTTGGTTATTTCCCCTTTGTTGGTAACCTTGGTTATTTTGATAAGATTGTTGTCTTGGTTGATAGCCTTGGGTTTGGTTTTGATTACCCATATAATTCACTTCCTCTTCAGCCGGAGGATAAAATCCCGTTTGGTGATCTCCCTTGCACAACTCACAAGAAGAAACTTGTTGTTTTTGCTTACTAGTAAGCTCTTGCATTTCTTTGATTTGTTGAGGAAGTCTAGACATTTATTTGGTAAGTTCCTCCACTTTTTGGGTAAGAAACTCGTTTTGAGCCAACATAGCATCATTGGTCCCTAACTCAAGAACCGCCGACTTCCTTTGAAAAATATCTCGATCATGTTCAACTTAGTGATCATTTCTTTCCATCTTCTCAATGATCTCAATCCCCTCCTCTGAAGTTTTTTCCATTAAAGAAACACCCATAGTTGCATCTAGCAAGATTTTTGGTTGAGGTAGAAGGCCATTTCGGAAAATGTGTATTCGTGTAATATCATTAAAACCATGACTTATACAATTTATCAACATTGATTTATACCTCTCCCAAGCTTCATTGGAAACACAGAAATTGCAGTTTTTGCTTCCATGAATCTTGATTGTAGAAAAAATCTTTCAAGAAACTTCTCCTCTAGAACATCCTAATCCATTGTTTGAGTGGGTTAGTTAATATACCAATCCTTTTCTTTTCCAATCAATGAATGTGGAAAGAGTCTTTTCAAGACTTGCTCTTCCTCAGCTTCTGGAGATCCCATTGCACCGACAATATCGTAGAACTTTGTAAGGTGAGTATACAGGTCTTCATGATCAAGACCGGTAAATGGATTAGCATACAAAATTTTAAGTATGCCAGTCTTCATCTCAGAATGCCTCGCGTTAGCATTGCGAGCAAACTGAGCATTCCTCCTTGAACTATTGGTACATGGACCTCTTGGTGGTGGATCCACCATAACTTCTTCAACATTTTGAATTGGTGAAAAAGTAGATGTTTCTTCTTTTTATATCCCTTATTTGGCTAACTTTCCCCTCCTTCCGAGTTTGCTATTAAGTCTCTGAACCATTCTTTTGATTTCAGGGTAAAAAAGGAGTTGATCTTTGGGGACACTTCCTCGCATAAACAGAAGTCTGGAGCACTAGTCAAACAAGTGAAAAACAAGAGATATTATAATGTAACAAATTAACTTAAAACAATAGAACTATTGTAATGCTTGCAATATCAAACGCTAATCCCTGACAACAACGCCATTTTGTTGAAACACTTTTACTAGGCAAGTATTTTCTTTATCGTATCCATATAGATTGGGTGATATTACTGCCGTTCTACAATTGAAATTGTTTTAAGCACGAGTTCATAAAAGGTTTTTGATCTGACCTGATCAGAAGGTTTGGACCGTCACGGCTTACTCCGAGCTGAAGGCTTTTTGAACGAGGAGGGGGGGGGTACCTGCAAGGCACTCCGATGCTAAAGTCAGTGGGAGTACGAGCAGATAATAGAGTTGAGGTTAGAATGATGAATACCTGACCCTCTGGAAACATAGGGTATTTATAGCCCCCAGCGCTGGGCCAAGGTTCCTTCATTGGGCCGGGCGGATTTGGCCCAATGGAGGAACTGCCAGGTTCTACGTGGGTAGTGGGGACCAGCACGTGGTCCCCTTCCTGGATGTGCTGCGTGAAGTACGGGTGGACAGAGACACGGTCTTTCCGGAGTATCGTTGGGGTAACGGTGGACTGAGTCTGCCCTAGCCAGGTAGCTCGAGATCATGTCGAGTTGCGCTGCACGGTGCCGAGCTCGACGCCAAGACCTCGAGCTGAACAGCGAGTGTCAAGCTGGACGTCAGGATACAAAGTCGGACGGCAGGGTGTCGAGCATGACTTCACTGCGTGGGGCTGGACATTGAGATGTCGAGGTGGACATCAGGGTGTCGGGCATGACTTCACTGCGTGGGGCTGGACATTGAGATGTCGAGGTGGACATCAGGGTGTCGGGCATGGACGCGACCCCCTTTGCCCGGTGTGGTCCTTAGTGAGTCCCTTTGGACTGGGCCTTAGTAATGCTTTTGGGCCTGTCGGGCCCAGTCCAGAACAGGAGCCCCCCAAGTCGTGGTTCCTTTGCGAGGAGCCATGACTTGAAACAAAGTTGTTCCGTCGCTGAGGTCTCGTGCCCGGGATGGAGGCGTGGACCCTCGAGGGGTCTCCTCGTGTCGTGCTCGGAGATGTCCTCGGTGGTGGATGCGTGGAGGATCCGTACCGGGCGCGTCAGTCGAGCACACGAGGCATCTTTCGGGAGTTGTGCCGCCACCCTAGGGGGGTAGGGCCATCATTGCGTTGGGAGCAGTGCGTCGAGGAGATGGAGTCCGTGGCTGAACGAGGTGACGTTTGGTATTCCACGTCATCACTATAAATAGGGTCCTTGGGCCCCATAATACGTTTTCCGTTCTCCGTGCTCTCTCCGTTGCCGCTCTCAACACTCTCTCCAGTTGTGACTTCCCGTCTCAGATTCTTCATTTCTTAGCCAAATCCCAACTTTGATCCAAGTAAGTGATCTACTTTCTTCATTTTTCCGTTTTAGAATGCATGGCTCCTGGAATTTGTAGATGTTTTAGGATCGTGTGCGTGGGATTAGCCCGGTAGATTCGTGTTTTGCCTGACATATTCATGTCTAGGACCGGCAAACGCATACTCATGGACGACACATTCATAGTTTTAGGTGAAAAACTTCAGAGCTGCCCGGGGTCTTCATGATCCGGGCGCCTAATTCATGACCGTGCCCGGTATGTTCATGGTCGTGGCCGTGGGCTTCATAGTGCGGCTCGCCATGTTCATACCTCGGGTCGACATGCTTGAAGAATGGTCGCGCAGTTGGTTTGAGGAAGAACACTGGGTTCAGGAGAGTCGGGGAGGCATCCACTTGTGAAAATGGACTTGTGTAGTAGTGTATGGACGACGTGATTATGTCGAGCATAGGACTTCATGCTCAATCTGATTGGTTTCCCGTGCTCTGCAGGTAACCATGGCGGATGAGCCGAGCTCCTCCGGTCGTCGTGATAGCGAAGAACAGAGTGCCGACGAGTCGGCCACCCTTATAGATACCGTGACCGACCCATCGCTGGAATGGGTGGGTGCCGAGCCTCGGGGGACGGAGTCGATATACAGTCGGGATGACCGACATCCATTCACCGCTATTGAAGAGGGGCAGGACCAGCCCGACTTCCAGCAGAATTTCGTGGTCATGCTTCCGTCGACCAATGCAAGAATTTGTTCAATGTACCCGGACTACAGCTTTGCGATGTACGAGATCGCGTTTAAAGACTTAGGGCTGCGGCTGCCGTTCACAGATTTTCAGACCGGGGTCTTTACGCATTTGGAGCTGGCCCCGTCCCAGCTACACCCAAACTCTCTCGCCTTCATCCGGGCGTTTGAGCTGACGTGTCGCTACTTAAGGATAGGGGCGACCATCCCTCTTTTCTTTCGGGTATTTCACCTGCAGCGTCAGTCCCGAGGAGGGAAGCACAGCTGGGTGTCCCTGAAGCAGTCGAGGAGACTGTTTAGGATGTATATGGACTCCGTGAGGGGGTTCAAGGACAAGTGGTACGTGGTACGCCCTATTACCGACTCTGTTGTAGATTCCCTCTTCGAGGAGGAAGGGCCGGTCAGCGATGATGACGGGGAAGCAATGTTGGCCGACGACGGGAGCCCCGTGTTAGGTCGTAGGGCTAAGTTCCCGGTGTACTGGATGTCCCGACACTACGAGCATGGAACAGGTTATTTCCATACCGCAGTCGGGGATATGTGCACGGAAGATCAACGGTCGTATGAGGCTCTTTGTCGGTTTGTCGACAGTTTTCATCCCGCCCAATGGGTTACTCGGGAAGGGGACGATATCCTCGACAAAGACGGTTACCCGACGTTTGAGTCTCGCCCGATCGACACCAAGGCGTTGGTGGAATGTTCGACATATAGGCAGGCAGCCCGCCTGTTAGGTTGTTTGCTTGAAATACTTTATTCGTCATTTATTTATGCAGTTTGCTCGATACTGACTTTTCTTTTATTTCGTGCAGGTACGATGGCCAGCCGACATGAAAGGCTCCTGAAATTATCAACCGGCCAGAGGCGAGGCAAGAGGGACGTGCAGGCCCCGCAGACGACGAGAATGGGACCACCACCAAGTCTGAACGTTCCTCAGCCGGTGAGGGTGGATTCGACGTCGAGCTCGGGAGCAGCGTCAGATCCAGAGGTCGAGGAGATTGACCCCAGCGCCGTTTTGACGCAGAGGAAGAGGACCCGCGTGGAAGGCGGTTCGACTGTCGGGGAAGATGCCGGCGCTGTTCAATCTTTTGCCTTCCCCCCTTGCTTCGAAGAGGCGGGCTTTTTCGAGCGGTTCCCTCCGACAGTGGTCGCTCATGAAGCTGAGGCCATCAAGAGGATGACTAAAGAGGAGAGGAAGTCGCGTCTGGTCGCCAGCGTGGACGGGCTGGTTAAAATGGCCGAAATGGCTCTGGTGTTATCTGAGGATGCAGGGGATGCTGCTCGTGTTGAAGAGCTCGAGCAGGAGAAGGCGGCCTTGACTGCGAGCTCGCGGAAGTTGAAGGTCGCTCTGGAATGCTCCGAGGGGATGTTCCAAGAGCAGACCGCGATACTTGATGCCGAGAGGGAGATGCTGACCTTGGAAAAGGAGAAGTCGGGGAGGTTGACTGAGGAAGGGGAATTGCTCCGGACCGACAGGGATCGCTTGACTGCTGAAGTCGAACGCCTGGGTAAACAGGTTGGGGAACTGAATGCTGTCCATCAACCTGCTGAAGATGAGCCCGAGGATCTAGTGATTTTTGAAGAGTCGGGTTGAGCTTATCGCCCATATCTGGCTCCTCGAGGCGGACTGCGTCGGTGCTCTGGAAGACGGTTTCAATTCTGCAGTCGACCAGCTCTCGTTGCTAAACCCTGGCCTGGTCACCGAGGGTATCGGTCATACACACCGGGTTGTAGGTGGCGCGATCATTCCTCTGCCCGACTCTCCCAGCGTCGACAATGATGATAATGTGGAAGTTTGATATTTGATAGCGGGCCTGCGTGCCCTTGATATTTGAATTTGTATTCTTTGGGCCTGCGTGCCCGTTCATTGTATGTTTTGAACACCGCCGGCCTTCTTGGTCGGTTTAATATTGCTTTGTTGCCTTCGGGCGTTTATACCTTGTTATTTATTTTGGATTTTCTGCCCTTGTATGAACTCACATGCTTGTATGAATTTAGCTCAAGTCCCGGGCCCGAGGAGTGCCCGTAGGTGGCTTTGATTTGGCGAGCGAATATGCTCGTCTCCATTTGTGTGCAATCTCGGCCCTATTTCGGTTGGCCGGGGTTGCTTAAGTGTTTCGCTCGAGGGGAGAGATTTTCTTTTGACCCTTGTAGATGTTCCGTTATTCTTGATAGAATGTCGGGCATTACGGAGCGAGGTTGCTCAGTCGGGCGTGGAGCCCGTAGGGACGATTCGCCCTTGGCGTGAACTGCCCATCGCGAGCTGGGTGTTCTGCCTTATGGGTACGACGACGGTGGGCTCGGTACAGCTGTCCACGTCGGGCACTATCGATCGTCATCGTTTACCGCGCGATGCCGTGCCATTTTGGTCGTGTGTCGGGCCTGTACCTTAGCCTTAAACGAAATTGGACGTTTTTCCTCGTTGCCCGAGCGTGGTCCTTAGTGAGTCCCTTTGGACTGGGCCTTAGTAATGCTTTTGGGCCTGTCGGGCCCAGTCCAGAACAGTTTTGGTATTGGAAATTTTAGATTGCATGAATATGAGTTAACAACGGTAAAAGAATCTTTGGTTTTTAAAACGATTGGTAAAAGCATGTCAATATTCGAGTTCATTAATCTATTTTGTACATATCATAATGATCTAGCATGTGAACTTGTTGATGATCAACATAATCACATATCCTCTCAATATCGTTTATCTCTAAAGGGATATTGTGACTATTATTGTGTTTATTACTAGATAATGGCTCATGCCAACAATCAACACAATAATCTTAAAGCTTGATACAAGTGAATATCAACTCACAAATCTATGTCTAGAGTTTGTTCATTAATATAGATGACAATATTAGATCAAGGTTTGAAAAATATCTTTCAATGGTGATTCAAATCAAAGAGACAATAATAAGAGCAAAGATTAACATTTATATTGATCATAAATTGGTTCGCATGCAAAGGATCAAAAGTAATACATACTACATAGATTAACTACTTCTAATATTGACACAAAAGAAGATTTAGTTACCCATGATTATGGTAGCTTGAGCAAAAAAACAATGAACAAAGCCTTACAAGCATCAAACTTCAATGAATCAAAGATTGAGGCTTGAAAGTTTTGGATTTGATGTAGAAATGAAGAAAACTTGTTTTTTTAACCTAGAATCACGTTTTTAGAGTTGTTGGAAAGTGTTAGAATGCTGAAAAATAGATGTGCTTCCCTGAGATGGGTCATCTAATAGCAAGTACGTGTGAGAGAGTGTGTATTAATATTACAAGATATAGTTTCTCTAAAACTTTTTACCCACTACGCACTGCTCCACTATCAAATCTCAATGACCGTATCATTTGTGTTGGGTGACTCTTAAAAACGCGGCATTTTGTCCAGGTGTATTTGAAATTCGGATGCCCTATACCAATTACATCACTGGAGTGGTCGGATTATTATACAATTCAATCTGAGACTTGGTCGGATCATTTTATTGAATGGATGGAAGAGTACACCAAATTGAACAACACTGAAATAGAAAGAAAAAAAACAAGGAAAAGTCAAAGGGTATACCGCCTGTAGATTTGTCAAGAAACAATTACTTCAGATCTTTTAAGTAGTTATTTATCATTTTATTGTATATGACTTTTTGTTAATGCATTATGCCATGGAATATAAACATTTTGGTACTAATTAATTATGCTACTTCTTTTATGCTTCTGTTTCTATTTTTTAATACCATGAATGTTACCGGAAATGTATCTCCGAGAAAAAAATATGGTGTAACCAGAAATGCATGTCTGATTTGTCAACAGATAGATTTTGTGTGGTCAATAATATCCTCCTACTACTATAAATAAATCCATTCCTCATGTTATTTCATACCAAAACACAAAAAAGCATAATGAATATTGTTTGGCATCTTAGAAACGTTCACTTTACCAGCAATATACCATCACGAGAATTTAAGATCACCGAGTACACCCATATTGAAGATTTGCAATACTTATTGTGGCACCTTCTACCATATGGCGACGATCGAAAAATTGTTAAGATTGTGTATCGCTCGCCATCCATTGACAACGAAGGAAAGCTTGAGTTCATTAACCACGAGCTGAAGACGAACGCAGATTTACGGACTGTGTGGAGTACCTATTTCGGTTTAAAATCGAAAATTCCGATCGAACTCGGTGTGATGGTTTCATGAACGGTCGATGAAATTATAAACATCTTACAACGTCCATCTGAATATTGAAATATAATGTTTAATGTATATTTATATGTATAAACATATAGGTGCGTCTTGAAAATACATATCTGATTTCTAGAAACATTTATGTATTTTTGCGCGATGAAATAGAAATATATAGAGTTCTTTAAGAATCTTCTTTAAACTATCATATGATTGAATGATAAGCTAGGGGTAGATAGTATCAAAAATTATCATTTTAATAATTTGACATTATTTTATGGCAATGCCAAGATCGTGCTTACTTTTAAATCAACATTATTTGATTAGTTTTACTAGGAGACAACCTATGGCTTTAAATGAGACTTTTGTAAGGTGGAATTAATTCCCTTAAGTTAGTCCGTTAGAAATTAAGATATCAAGATTTTAAAAAAAACTATTATGTTTTCAATCCTATGACACTAAAATAAAGATAAACATTAGCTAGAGAAAAACTAAAATTTGTCAGACCAAAAATTCAATAAAAATTCTCTCTTCAGTTAAGCTACTAATGACCTATTCATCAGCATACTCTTCTCACTAATTTATGTTAATGAGTAAGAGAAAGATTTAAATGTCAAGTACTATCTAAGTAACTATCATTAATTTTGAATGTAACATCTTTTATTGTTCTCTATCCTTCCTATGTTGTTGGTTTGATCACCACCAACATTCTTAACTTTTGTCTTCAACAAATGTGGTTTCAGCTTATTTACATCTGATTGTTGAACTGGTTTCAGAAAAAACTCTTCAGCTCCTTCTTCTAGACATCTGATTCAATAAAAAAATAAAAGAAAATTAGGTGAAATTCCGAATTTGAAATTTCGCGAAAAATTATAAGTTTTGTTAAGTTGATTCTATTTCTCTTACCTGTTGATTCTTGATGGAACATTCTCTGATGACATAATCACAACTGGTATGTCTTTAAGAGAATTAGATTCCTGCAAATCATTATACTTTTATTATACATTTAATTCCGAAATCAGATCCCGCCAATTCAAATTCTATTATGCATTCAAATTTTGAAGACATTTATAGAAATTTTTTATGAAATACAAAACTAAATTAATTATACATAAAGATCTTACATAAGCACTTTTCAAATGACCTATGAATTTATTTATTTTATCTACCTTGATTTTTCTCAGCAGATCATAGCCTGTCATTCCTGGCATACAATAATCAGTTATAATCAGATTCACTTCCACAACCTGCAAAAACAATTAAGCAAAATGATTAAGGATTAAGATCATAATCATTTAAAAAATTGTTCATTAAAAATAATTAAACCATATGTATATTATAGTTAATCTAAACATTTAGCAACGGAATTATACCTGATCTGCTTCCGTAGCAATAGATGAAACCTTTTCATTCCTCACTTCATCTTCAACCAAACCAAGAAACTTCAAAGCCTTGCTACCAGAATCAACCACAGTAACTGTAATCACAAAACATAACGAATCAAAATTAGCCATCAGGATTAATAATAAAAACATTTTTGAAACCACCCATAACTATATAACAGTTTGAGACATCTGTTGCGAATTTCTAACACTGCGGTTTCAGGCATATATTATTATAAAAGGTATGATAAAAATATATTTGAAACCGCAGTGTCAGATTCATCAACAAACGACATATGTTTCAAGCTATAATAATAGTTTGAAATATTTGTCGTGAACATCTTATACCAGTATTCTATATTAATGATAAAAATATGTTTGAAACTGCAGTGTCGTGTCAGATCCATTAACACGTGACATATGTTCAAAGCTATAATAGTTTAGAATATATCTGTCACGAACATTTTACAGTGTGGTTTCAAACGGATACTACCTAAATAATTACCATGAAATGAAGAGGTTTTGAGGAGTCTTTCAATCAACATTCTATCAATAACACTATCATCAACAGCCAGAACATGAAACTGTGCCATAATTTGAATAGTGAATTATGAAAGTAGAAGACAAAAATGAAGTTAAGAATGTTTGAGGAAATAAAGGAAGAGAGAGATGGTAGAAGGGTGTGTGGTGTGATGATGAAAAAGATGTGATTGAGGATGTCAGATTTAAAAAGGGTGGACATCATATTCGAGGAGATACAAAATCCTGTTAGGAAATCTGACAGTTTGGAAAGGAAGATCCTGACAGATTTTATTGCAGAATCTGACAGATTTTGTTTGTTTGATTTTTGAATTGAAATACAAGCAAACATGGTCCTCTTATTCTATCAAACTTTTAAATTAATTCTTATTATGCGTTATATATATATATATTGAGAATAATAATTATGTATGGTCAGTGTAAAATATTTTATATAATTAATGTATTTCAATTATTTATGAATAATATTTTTTATGTGATTAAAAAAACTTAAATATTTATAAAATTTTAAAGATTACGATTCAATAACAGTATAAAATTATTTTACGTCATCAATATATTATAATTGAAATCATATATATTTTTGGTTTGAATATATGAATGAGTAATAATCATTTATAAATTTATGGACATTATTAAATTTAAATTTTGATAATGTTTATTGGGAATTAAATGAGAGTTATTAAAATTTCAAATCGATTAAAAATAAAATTAAAAATAAATATATTAGAAAAAAAACTCATACTTTATTATATTAAAATTTTAGTTGAATATGTAAGAACAATATCTTATTTATCATAGAGTAATTCACGATTACGATGGTATGAGTATTTCGATTAAAAATAAAAGAAATAATAGATAGGTAAGAGAAATGACTAGATTCTCCTGATTTAAATAATATTTTTTATATTTAAATAAAAATTAATTTAAATGATATATTTTAAAATAATATTTTAAGTATTTTATTTTTTTATTATAATTTGTTTTGAATCTTAAAACTGCAATAATTACTTAAATTTGAAATTATTTTAAATAAATGTTTGTGAAGATTATTTTTAAAATATGTTTTTAATAAAATTTGTGATTTTAACTGTCTTTTTATTTTTCATAATATATATTTATACTCTTTGATGTCAAAATTAATTTTTGAAGTTATAAAAAAATTAAACAAAATTAATATTAAAAAATTAGTATTTTAATAAAACATTTTTATGAAAAAATTAAAACTAAAACAAAGGGATCTATAATTTGACATAAAATATATTATCAAAATATTATTCCGACAAATTCCTCACATTTTCAAGGGTCAGCTTAAGAAACTTTCAAAACAATTCTATTTGACACTTTTACTTTTTATTTTTTGAAGCAATTTGGCACCTTTACTTGGGGTGTGCTATATACTATTCACTTCACACACCCCAATATCTTTTAAAGTGTATGGTCTCAATTACATTTCATCCACGTGCATGACCTGTTTAGCACTATGACCCACCTATTGATACAAATTATTACTATTAGTATGTCTATAAATAGAAACTTTGCCGACTTGAATTTCTACAACACTTTATGATATAACTCATCTAAGGATGTCCTCACCAATATTCTCCTTCTCTCCTATAATGCATGATTAACTTAAAGCTGGTTTAATATCATTTTATCTTCTATCATATAGATAACTATTGATTTAATACCATTTTGTGTGTTATGAATATGGTGTACTATCCTTTATTTACAGGGTTTGATAAGTATTTTTGAAAAAATGTTTGATAACATTGAACGTAGGTTGTGCTCAAACACATACAGATCAATTTCAAGAAGAAATTTGGTGGAGTTACTTTAATTAGAGATTTGATTATGGGAGTTGTCAAAGCAATATATTTTCAAATACGCAGGAAAAAATGTTTGAATTGAAGAAAGTTGATTCAAAGGTTTAAAAGTGGTTGATGAATGTTTCAATAAATATTTGGTGTAAACATGTTTTTAACATTTACCCTATAGTGTTGCCATGAGTCCAATAAAAGGGATGAATATGTGGTCCTAAGGTGATGTAGAAGTTTTGCATCCTCCTTTGTACAAGAATGGATCTGGCATATTAAAGAAACTTGGGTTTAGGGATTTAGGTGAGGCTGATTCAAGACTCAGGAGAGTTGGAGTGACTTACAAATGTATCAAATGTGATAAAATGGGGCATAACTCAAAAAGATGCAAATAAACAATTCAGAATGCATATGTTTTGAAAAGAAAAACAATGTTTCATTTATTGATATGTTGTTGTAATATCCTGTTACGATATAATGTTTCTTTTTGATATTTTGTAGATATAATGTTTCTTTTTGATATTTTGTAGAGAAAGACTCTTAGATACAACTACATACCAAGTGATGCTCCTTCAGCTGAACCAAGTGATGTACCTCCAACTGAACCAAGCTCAGACTGAGACAGTTAGTGAAGTTGCTACTGAGACAATTGGTGAAGCTGCTACTAAGACAACTGATGAAGCTTCTATGGATGACATGTATTACATAAACATTGGAAACATTGTTGAAGACATAAGAATTTTTGTAGTCAAGAAAAATCCAAAGGCGATCGAATACGGTCGTAGGCATAGATTTAGTGTGATACTTCTTCCAGTCGAAGACGTTCATAGATATTTTCTGGCTCAGATTAAATCAAGCATGTATTTATTCTGATACTTATTCTAGTTAAAGTCAAGCATAAATATCTGCTGGCTCGGTTTAAATCAAGCGTAGATTTATTCTGATACTTCTTCCAGTAGACATTTTTCTGGCTCAGCTTAGATCGAGCGTAGATCTATTCTGATACTTCTTCCAGTTGAAGATATTTTCTAGCTCAGATTAAATCGACCATAGATTTATTCTGATACTTCTTCCAGTTAAAGTCAAACATATACATCTTCTGGCTCAGATAGAACCAATGGTAGATCTATTCTGATACTTCTCCCTGTTGAAATCAGTCGTAAAAATCTTCTGGCTCAGTTTAAAATCAAGTGTGTATTTATTCTGAGACTTCTTCCAGCAGATATTTTCTGGCTCAGTTTAAATCGATCATAGATTTATTCTGATACTTCTTCCAGATAAAGACGAGCGTGGACATCTTCTGGCTCATATTAGATCGAGCGTAGATCTATTCTGATACTTCTCGCAGTTGAAATCAGTCGTAAAAATCTTCTGACTCAGTTTAAATCAGGTGTGTATTTATTTTGATACTTCTTCCAGCAGATATTTTCTGGCTTAGTTTAGATCAAGCTAGATTTATTCTGATACTTCTTCCAGATAAAAACGAGCACAAGTATCTTCTGGCTCAGATAAAATCAAGCGTAGATTTATTCTGATACTTCTCCTAGTCAAAAAAATCTTCTGGATCAGATTAAATCAAGCATGGATTTATTCTGATACTTCTCCCAGTTGAAGACATTTTCTGGCTCAGATTAAATCAACCATAGATTTATTCTGATACTTCTCCCAATTAAAGTCAAGACAACATTTTCTGGCTCAGTTTAAATCAACCGTAGGTTTATTCTGATACTTCCTCCAGATAATGAATATCATGGATATCTTTAGGCTCAGTTTAAATCAAGCCTAAATTTATTCTAATACTTCTTCAAGTTGAAGACAGGTATATACCTCTGCTGGCTCAGATTAAATCGAGTTTAGATTTATTCTGATGCTTCTTCTAGTTGAAGACAATGTTTACTTCGGATGGCATCTCTAAGCCCATCTTTGATGACTCGCCGTCACCTCTCCAAATAGCATCTATAATCCAATTTCCGGTACAATCAACCAACAACATTACGTCTTGCACATGCGAGTGTAAATTTATGGGCACTTAGATGTTCAATCCTCTCCTACCTTCAAGTTACGAATGCTAGACATGACGAGCTAACTCTTCAGGTTTAAGAAGATTGAACAGGGGCAGTTGTTGTACCCCAAAAATTTTCCCATTTTCTTCAAGGCATTCTTTCAAGGCTCCTCAAATACTCAATAATCTCAAGGGATGACCAGTCAAATGCTGCTCCTAAGCCAAAGGTTTACAACTAGGGTTTTGAGTTTCTCAGAGAAATTTGGGTTGCAAAAGTATCAAGTGCTTTCCATGGGTCTTTAACAATGTTCATGTCAAGTTCCAAGTCTTTTATCACAAGTTTGCTCAGTCAATAGCTCAGATGATTGAAAATCAACTATATTGGGTAAAAAGTCAACCATGGTCAACATACAGTCAAACTTCAAGATTTTTGGTCAACATCAACATTTTAAAGTGATATTCATCATGTGATCAAGGGTTGATCATGATTCCCCAAGGAAATCTCTTAAATCATCAAAAGTCAAGAATTGTCAAATTAGGGTTTTCTTATGAGAAGTCAACTAAACTTTGACCAAGCATAACTTTCACATGCTTCATCAACTTTTCTCCAACCAAAGTCCATCTTGAAGAAAATTCAATTCTCTACAACAATGTTTTTATGCTCAAGTCCAAAAAATGCTTCATTTGAAAGATATGAGCTAATACATTATAGGTCATTTTCAAAAGTCAACAAAAGATACTTTTTGTCAAAGCAACTTACATCAAGATAAAGTCACCAAATGAAAAAAATGATCAAAAGAGAAATTGTAGAGGACATCTTGAGATTTCCAAAAAGTACAACCTCACCTTCAAAAGATGAGAATTGATCATGTTATGAGTTGCACAAGTTGGGAAAATTCGAAGAAATGCATGAAATGCAAGATGAGCAAATTTGAAATCTTTAACTAATGGGCTTAGCTTTTGGTATTCAAACATATTCACAATACCTTAGAGGACCTCTAAATCTATTCATATATTTCTTTGAATTTTATTTATATTTACTTTGATTTTATTTAATTTAAAAACAAAGTAAATTAAATAAAATAAAAAAATTATGGGTTAATGCATATGGGCCTGGTTTTTGGTCAGCTTTGAGGCCCAAGTACAAGCCAGCAACATGACAACTCCTGTAAGGGACCAAGGAGGCAAGAATATTTTAAGTTGGAAGGTTTTAAAGTTGTTTAATTTTTGTTTAAACTATGGTTTGATGACTTGATCTCATACCATATATGTTGAGCCATTATCTTTATCTATATAATGCAAGCAAGGTAGGAGCAAAAGCACACGAAATCACTGTCATAGCAAACCTCTAAAGTTCACCAAATTTTTTCAAAGAAAACCAAGAAAATCGTATCTCATATTTCTAGCAGTTTCAATCCAAACTAAGCCTTGAAACCCTCTCCCGGACGTTCATAGAGTAAGTAACGGTAGGTCTCAACGATTCCCCAAGCCTGAATCGTATCACCCATTATCTTCGTTTGTATCTTTTTCATCAGTCATAGTTTTTAAATTCGTATGTTGTTGATTGTTCCTAACCACATAGATTCTCTTATATTGTTGTTTAGAACAGACCTGGATAAAAAACATGAAGCTTTAACGTAAGAATCACATTTTTCCATGGTTAGGGCAAAACGCTTATGTATCATCGTATCCCTAATTCCAAGCCATTTTAGACAAAATTGACATCACCATTGGATTCACAGCATACAATTTAGGGGGGTTAGGGTTAATTTGGGGCTTTAATTCTTGTTGTTTTGCAGGTTTGTGTTTTAAGGCAATCGGAGAAGAAGGAGTTGACCATCGTGAGGGGTGCTCTGACTCGCCTGAGAAACCGCGTGGCAAAACAGAATGTTATAATTGGTTCATTCAAATATATGGGGGTCCACTTATGCGTGCGTGCTTTTCTTATCGGGCATTAGATTTCGCTTTATATTATAATGTTTTTTTATTGAAGTTATATACTGAATGTATAGCCACCCCAGTGGTAGTGCACGCGTTCTTAAGGTTTACCTATACTTGGTCGCGGGTTCGAGTCAGGCATGAGACTTTTTTTGTTTGTTTTGTTTTCATTTCAGATCCGGTGCAAACATATCAAACATGCTCACCGTGTACGTTCATGCCATGACCCTTGGATCTCAAAAGATCCAGATTCAACGTTACTAAGGGTCTTCTCACGATGCACCCCAGGGAACCAGTCACGCAGGATCCAGCGCAAGCTCCTGGGCTCATTTGTTAATGGGCCTGAAATTTCTGCTTCTTCTCACCCCCTAATTTCTTTTTTGTAACGCAGGCCCATTCCATTTTTTGTTTGTTTTAATTAACATTTTTTTAATCAGCTTTATTTTAATCAACAAAAAATAACAAAAAAAATCATAAAATCATAAAAAATGTAGATTTAAGTTTTGGTTTAGTTATTTAATTTTTTTACGAATAAAATTAATTTAATTTAAATCAATTTTAATTTTTGTCAATTAAATAATTAATTAAAATTAGGTTTAAATTTATATTAATCACTTCAATTATTTTTCCATAACAAAAAAATATTTTCTTAAATGTTTAGGAATTTTTAGGGTTTTGACATCTCTACAATCGTCACTCGCTTATCTATTTTCTCATTTTTATGAATTATGTAATTGACAAAGGGATGTAATAGTTTAAAATTAGGACTCTTTACATTTTTCTTCCCCCTGTTTGAGGTATTATACTCCCCATCCCCGAAACACTGTAATAGCGTAGATTCAATTTCCCACATCTTTACTTTCTGCGCTACTGTATGAATACTTGTATATATTTAACTGCTAGCTTAAATAGGATTGCATGGTAAGACTTAAAAGCAAACGTTAGATAACCTAACATTCAAGATAAAAATAATTAAAACATAACACACTTCTCACACGCGCACCTCTAGGGTACCCCCACTTGTTGCCTTTGGAAAACAACAATCACGTCTCTCGAACGTGGGATGTTTTAGCAAAGATCATTTGGTTAAAAGATCGTATTCCCTCGATGACCCTTCGATGTTGCCTCAGTAAACGATCTTAGTACCTTAGGATAATTGCTAAAGTGTCCTATGAGTTATTTCCGTGATTGTACGATGACTCGCGCATGTCCCTCAAAATATCCAATGATAGGGTTACCTACTAACTAATGGTAGGATAGCACTATCTAAAGGAAAAGAGGAAAAGAACAAAGACCTTTTGAGTAGGTAGATATCTTATAGTTGCTTGCTCATAAAACAAAATAATCTCTCACACCTACACTCTTTTTTCTAAATATTTTCAAAGACAAAACACTTTGTATGCATTCTCAACGATACGAGAATCATTATAAAGTTTGTTGCACTAAGGCATCTTTTTAAAATATTTTCAAAATACACTTACACAAAAAACATTTTCAAAGTGAGCTAGCAATTAAGAGCCCGTAGATAACTACAGATGAAAAGGGTGCTAACACTTTCCCTTTTCATAACCTACCTCATTTTACTCAAAAATTCTCGAAAGGTCTTTCCTGTTCTTTTCACCCTTTTCTTTATTGGATAAAAAAAGTCGGTGACGACTCTTGCTAACCACAACATTTACGATTAAACCCAAAACCAGTAAATTCAGTTCTTTCACCGTATTACAATATCGTTATAAAATGTTGATGGATTTAAAACGGTCATAAATGTCATACAACCATATTAGTCAGTTCACTATGTAGATCGAAACTGATTGACTAAACCAAAAAAAAAATCAATAAATGTTAATTAAAAGCTATAATAATCATTTATTTTAAACAAGTTTATTTTATAAATAAGTTATTTATTGTAGAATTTTTTTTCGATTTTCACCATCGGTATAGTCCGATTCGGGAGTCAGTTCTAGTATCAAGTGATTACAATCCCCTTCCGATTCCGATTATAAGATAACAAACTATAATCCTCTTTATCAAGTTCAGCGCATTGTAGAACTTGAAGGAATGCAAATTAATGAGAAATGCATTAAGTTTTTTTTTCTCTCATGTCTAATCAATTTTACTATTGAATAGAAAAATATTAGATGGATTCAGTGATTTATTTAAAAAAATACTAAAAGAATATATTAAAAATTCAATTCTAATATAAGACTTGCAATAATTAAATTAAAAGTATAAACAGTAAAAAAAAATTGATCTATCAAAAGTTTAGATCATACGAAAATCAAGATGTAATGGGCCTGTGAATTTTTTACAAATTAGAAGACCAATGAATTATCGGTCATGAACAATACTATTTAACATCTGAAATGTCTCAATGAATTAAAATATCATACTAAACACTTTAATGATGCAATTAAAATATCATACTATTTAATGTCGTTGGTCTTTGTGTGGTTCCATTTTTTTTGTTCTTTTTGGTAGGTCTTTTGTTGCTTTCATTGTTTTGGAGTAGTTATGATACTGTTTGTTTTTATTTCGTAGTTTTTCTTGTGTGTTTTAGATGTTATTTTGTAGTTGTACTCGAGAGAGTATAAGAAAAAAATTGAAAGAATGTGCATGATTTAATGGGTGAGGTGGAGATATTTTTGGTCAATATTTATAGATTATTATAAATATTTATTTGCATTAACAATTTTTACTAATATAATTTTAAATGTTATAATTACAAATTTTTAATTTATATAGTTAGTTTTGTTAGTCATTATATTTGGTTATATATAGTTATTAGTTAATTAGTTTTGTTATAAATTAGTTAAAATTTGTTAGTTGGTCATGATCACTATCATATATTCATTGTTACAAGTCAATTTTGTAAGGATGAGTTAGACTAAAACTCTAATTCTAATATGGTATCAGAGTTTGGTTTAAGATCTTTTTGGTCATCTCTTATCATATTTCTGCTATTGGATCACCCAATAATTTCCACGCTGTATATGTTCAGTCCTAGGAATAAGGGTTGTAACACCTCAATTCTACCCGACAATTATAATAAAATTATAGTTATAAAAATTCCACAACTAAATCAGGATGCTCTAATTTCATCTTTCAACAACGGTATTCATTACAGATACATAACACATTAAACTTGGATGAACTAACAGCAACATAAATTAATCTTTTAAAATCAGCAGCTTTCATAACTACGCAGCGGAATCAAATATTCAACTTAAAAGAATATATCATCTTCGCCAAACCGAAACAACTTCAAATAACAAGTATTTAACAAACAACAACTTAAAGTTCAATCAACTGAAATAATCAATAATAAAACAACAAGCGTTCATCCCTCCGAGTGTTACGAATGAGAGCATTGACACCGACTCGAACTACTGAAGGTAAACCGCCTTCACTTTGGATTACCTGCACGTTACCAACATCGAGGTAACATTCAAATAGAAGGGGTGAGATATCTAACAATATAATTGAATGTATGATACACATTATATTAGAATTAGTTCATGCAAAATCACCGCTTCACAACTTATAAACAACAAAAATCACAACAAAATATCAACAAAACATAACGATTAATTCATCAACACGACAACTTAAATATGCAACGTGGAATGCGACTCGTTTTTATGCACATGCATGTGGTACCAATGGAGCATAACTCTCAACTTAATAATTTTCCAATTAATAGAGACAGCAACAAGGCATAAGCCTTCAACTTAATATTTTGCCAATCTAGGCCAATTTAACAAGCATCAGCTCCTAACATGATATGTTATGTATGCGACAACATGATTAACAACAACAACGACAACATCAACGTATAACAACTTTGGCATAAGCCTAAAACTTAATAATTGCCAATTATAGAGGCAACACAATAAAATTCATCACCTGCAACTTCAAAAATTAATACTAATAACATTACAACAACTTATATGTATCACTACTGTTAACAACACAGTCCTACTAAAATGCTAATCTAATAATTATTCATTTCTGATACTACTAAATATCCTTTGTTGTTATTCATTCTTTTCTAACTCTACTACATTCATTTCTGTAACTAAGTACTAAAGTTATGGTCAATTCAAGAAAATCCAATAAAAGAACATTTATCAGCTACTAACAACCATCGCCCAACGAAGCCCCGCGTCTCCCGGTGACGTTGCCTTTGCGTCACCCTTTGCCCGACGATGCTAGGCGTGATGCACTCCAATAGCTCATCCAAAATTCGACCTTATTCTCGCCTCCACTTTCGCCCAGCAAAGCACCGATGGTCGGTGATGCTCCTTGTATCGCCCGACGATTCTCTATAAACATGGTTTTCCTGTTTGTGATTCTGCACTATACCAGACCAAATTTTCTTGCGATCTTGTCACTTTACGGGTCCTAAAAGTCATCTAAACATATAGTTTCAATATCTATCAATTCATCACAACGCAATACTTTTCGTACACCAACTACGAGTCCTTTTTCATCATCAAATCCTCTAATCCTAATTTCTATTACTCATAGGTTTTAGGTTGGGGTCTCATGGCATCATCATCATCATCATAACAATGGGATTTCCCAACAATAAACACAATTATAGTGTCCCAATTCATGCCCAATCAAATACAACAACATCATTCAATTCAACAAAGATCAATCATGCATAAAAATTCCCATTATAGAGTCAGAACTCCACCCTTACCTTGGATTGAAGGCCGCTCTACAATCTTCCGACCGAACCTAGATTTTGTTCTTTTCCTTTTCTCTGCACTTCTCACGACCAATTTTTCCAGCAACCTCTCAATTAACCATATTCCTTTGTTTAAGTAGAATCTCACAATATCATTATTCTTAATGGGCTTAACAACACACCCCCTATATTACTACTTTCAACCATTAAAATAGGCCCAACATAATTATTTCCTTAATTCCAACATTATTATTATTATTATTAATCAACCAATTAATTAATTAATAATAATCTAACAACTTATGCCAACAATTCTCAACATCTCACAACTTTCCAACAAATAATCCAAAAATAATATGAATAAATAATTAATTAAATTAACGGGCGTTACAAGGGTGTTTGTTAAAGAGTCATATATCAAAGAATATATGACATTAATATATGTTTATAAGTGAGAGTAATCTTTATCTTACAAACCGATTTTGTTGGAATGATTTAGGATAAACAAACACTTTCTAAGATGGTACCAGTTTATAGTTTCCACTAGGAAGAAGAGATGATTCTACTTATCATCGAAGATAATCTTCAATCACCTCTTATTTCTTTCATTTTCTCCCTTTTCACTATACTCCTCCCTTTTTCAAATGACATCAACCCTTTATCGTATTTCACGATAATAATTGAGTTCTTTTGATCAAACTATTTGTGATCTCATATATTATTGAAGCTTATATGGAACCATGTGTTTGCAGGTTAATCAGGATGTGATAAAAGTTAAGCTAGTCATGCCTAAACCTCTCATGGTTTTGATGATGGTTTTGATGATTACAACTTGATAAGATATATTCTTATTGATGACTCATGGAGATGCATTGATTATAGCTTGATAACAAATCCAATCAAGTATTTCAACTATCTCAAACGGCAAAGATGCACACGACAGTTT
Source organism: Vicia faba (assembly GCA_948472305.1). Lineage (NCBI taxonomy): Eukaryota > Viridiplantae > Streptophyta > Magnoliopsida > Fabales > Fabaceae > Vicia > Vicia faba. The sequence continues at coordinate 42,424,267 of OX451737.1, read as the reverse complement.
GTTGAAAGATCCTCTCTCCAAAGATAAATGAACTAGGGTTTGATAATCACTGTAGACATCCTCTGATGATGACGTTTAACCAAAAGATATCTCAAGCATCATCTCCAAGAAGAATCGCAAGTTTTTATAATATTGGTGTATTAAGAAAAGTCTTGAAGCTTTAAAGTGTGAAAGAGAGGAAATGAAAAGCTCATCCGTTCGTGTCTGAGAGATCAGTGTTTTGTAAAAACACAAGGGCATTTTTATAAATTACTATGGCTAAATCACACACTCGCTATAAACTTTTAAGAAAGCCTCTATTTCTCAAAGAAAACAACCTAAAAATATTTTGGAGCCTAACAAGATGAATTAGGAACTGTCGAAATGATTAGAGAATATTTTTTTTTGAAATATCCAATTGATTGGAGCATATTCTTAATTGATTGCATAAGGGAAAATATAGCCCATAATTTATTGTGACAATTCCTTAATAAAGGAAAATGGGTCTATATCCAAGTCTTCCAAAATTAACATATACAATCAATTATTTTGGTCATCCAATCGTTTGGCTTAAGGTCCAAATCAATTGGAACATTTAATTGTCCCATGATTTATTTGCTTCCTTGTACTGCTCTTTAGCCTATAAATAGAGGAATATCCCTTCACTTTTGCACATCCAGAATCGTGATTTATCTCACTCTCCCCCCTCTCTCTCTCTCACACACACACACACACACGTTCTCTCTCTCTTAAAAATATTTTTCTACTTTCTCTTACTAAAATTTAGTCATAGTGCTTCGATAAAGTTCTTGTGTTTAAGTGAGGAATTTTGTTCTCTAAAGGGTGATATTGTAAATTAACCAAGATATATTTTCTCTTGGTTGAACAATTCTTCCTAATGAAGTGTTTGTTTAAGTTTAAAGCTAAATCCGTTAAAAACATTATTTGGGGATTTGGTGTTAAGTCGATTTTTGATTTATGACTTCATCCCATTTAAAATCTAGACTTGGTTTGAGATCTGTTGGTGTAAAATCTCAATTTGATTTTTAGCCAGCTTATGTAAAACCTCAGTTCGATTCACGACCATCCCGTGTAAAAACATAACTTCGATTCAGAGGAAAGTCAATTTAAAATTTCACTTTAATTTGAGATTAGCCTGTGTAAAATCTCGGGTTTAAGCTTAGATACTAATTTATGTAAGCTTCATTCTTGTTCGGAAGGAAGATTAACTGCTTCAGTCTATTTTTCATTGTTTTGTTAAAAGTTAACCTTAAACTTCATTTTCCTTGTATATGGGAGTTTGTGAATTTAACCTACTATAATCTCATAAGCATTACTGGATACTCTTATGATCAAGTCTTGGAGTCGATATTAGGTCACTTCATTTAGACCAGACCTCTAAAACTCTGGTGTCATCTCTTTACCCTTACCTTTTTACTATTCCTATATTTTCTTTATCTTTATTTCTGATGTTATATTTAAATGTTTTCTTAAAAATGTTTTTGAACTCATAAATTGAAAACAATGATGTTTTAAACCATCATTTTTCAAACTCCCACAATTCACTCCTCTCTTATGTGTGAAGTCATATGCCCAACAATTTTTTACGTAACTCAATTTTTATGATTCTTTAATTATCGTTTAGTTATACATGATTTTTTTAATGTTTTATACTTAATGGTAGTTAATACTTTTCAACTATATGCTTTTACAATTTAGTAGTTAAGCATCTTTTATTCTTTTTGTACTTTATCCATAAGAAATTGGGCAGATTGTGGCAGTTATTTTGGCAGGTTACGATGGTTAAAATTGATGTAATTTGCAATCCACAATGGTTGTAGTACCATCGCAGAAATGTGTGTCGCCGGGGTGTATTGCGACGGTTGCTAAAACCATAAATCCAATCGTCATTATCAATTACGACTGATATGAAACAGTCAAAAATTGCAAGTAGCGACGGTTACAAACTGTTGTGAATTTCAGTTTGAATTTCTTCAATTCTAGTTGCGACGACTTTAAACCACTGAGTTTGGAATCCTGAAAATTCAAACCATCATAATTTAATTTATGATATTCTATTTTTTAATAATATTCTTTTTTTTAAATTATTATCATCTCAAAAAGTTATTAAAAAAGCATATCAAATATTTGTTAAAGTGATAAATTACTAACAAATTAAAGTTATTGACTAAGAATCATATGGAAATTTACTGATTAAAAACATACAATATCTTCAATCTTACCTAATAATATCCTTTCAATGTTATTTGATAAGCAAAGATTTATTAAAGGAGTGCAAGGAATACTCAACCCATTAGAAACTAGAATCTTTAGCAAACAAGCCACCAGATTTAAGTTGCATAGATCAAAATTACAATCTACCCACCATTTATACTCACTACAAGAAAAAGCTTCTCCAACCACGTGAAGTTGCCACGTGATTTTCATGTGGCTAAATAAAACCAGTTGCGACGTGAAAATCACGTGGCAACGTGTTTTAATAATATAAAACAGCTACATTAAGTGTGTCATACGTTTCCTAGTTAAAAAAAGTAGCGACGTGGGATTCACGTCGCTAATTAAAATATCACAAAATTTAATTCAATCACAACTTCCAACACTGGCGTGTGCAGGCTTTGAAGGAAGGGAAAGCTGTTGTATATTTGTTGCGACGTGAAAATCACGTGGCAACGTTGCAGCATGATTTTCACGTCGCTACGTGGTTTATGTAACTTATGAAAACGTTCCACAACGTTTCTGTTTCTATCATTCATCTTCAACCTTCACAAATTTTCTTCCCCACTCTTCAACCATACCCATTTTCTTCCCTAAAAAATTTTCTTCTCCACTCTATAATTCCTACCATCTTCATCCATTTTGTAAGGTAATTTCAATTTCATGTTTTATATACTTTGTTAATAGCTTTAATTTGATGTGTTATTTTGGGTATAAATTTTTTTCAAATTTTCTTTGAAGGACAAGAAGAAGATTGAAGTATAGATTGCAAAAAGGGACATTGAAGGAGTTACAAGATAAAAGGTATGTCTTGAATTTTTTTTTGAAATTAGTATATTTTCTGATTTTGATTAATTTGCATTGGGTTAAAATTGTTGAATTTAGGTTATATATATATTTTCTGTATTTGAGTTAAATGTTAGGTTTAATTATTTAGTTTATAATAATTATTAATTATTAATTTGTGATGATGAATGAGTTTAATTATTTTAGGAGTTTAAGTTTTTTTATTTTTAGGAGTTTATAAATTTTTAGTGTTTAAATTAAATTTTTAGGAGTTTAATAAGTTTTTAAATTTTTAGGAGTTTATAAAATTTAGGTGTTTAAATTAAATTTTAAGTGTTTAAAAATAAATAAATATTTTTAGGAATTTATAAATTTTAAGTGTTTAAATTAAATTTTTAGGAGTTTAATTAGTTTTTAAATTTTTAGGAGTTTATAAAATTTAGGTGTTTAAATTAAATTTTAAGTGTTTAAAAATATTTTTAGGAGTTTATAAATATTGTTGAAAGCATATATTTATCTTTAATTGTATATGTTTAGGATTATTATTAAGTTGATTAATTAATATTTCTAATTAAATAGGTTTTGATTATATAAATTTGCAGTAAATGGAATATTATATGTATTATCGTAGTTGGATGTACGATAGACTATATCCAGGAAGACGCGCACTTAAACCCAATTTTATAGACGGGGTTAATGGTTTTATCGCGTGGACGTTTGCCCAGGAACGTTGTCGAAGTGAAGGAGGAGTTAGGTGTCCTTGTCTTAAATGTGGATGTAGATATATAATTAGTGACCCAGAGGAAATAACACATCATTTGCATAGGAAAGGTTTCATTGAAAATTATTGGGTTTGGACGCATCATGGTGAAACACTGCCGAGTAATGTACCAGAGACTAGCAACACAAATGCTTCAAGTAGTCAACCGGTTATGCAACCACCTATGGAATTTGAAGAAAACTTTAATCTGATAGGTGACATGGTTGGTGATGCTTTTGGTGTTAACGTGACCTATGATCAACCTGAAGACTTTGACGGGGAAGAGTTGCCGAATGAGGAAGCGCAGAGATTTTATCAGTTGTTGAATGAGATGAATACGCCGTTGTTTGAGGGGTCGTCAGACTCAAAGCTATCAATGTGTGTTAGATTATTGGCCGTCAAGTCAAATTCGAATGTTCCTGATCAGTGTTTGGAGCACTTCACAAAAATGATGTTGGACTCAACTGCAACAAAAGACAACTTACCTTCGAGTTTCTATGATGCAAAGAAGTTGGTGTCGAAGTTGGGTTTAAGAGTAAGAAAGATTGATTGTTGCACTAATGGTTGTATGTTGTTTTATGACAACGAGTTTGGTACTCAAGATGGATCGTCAGAGGAATGTAAGTTTTGTCATAGTCCAAGATATAAAGTTCGCAATAGAGCCATTAACAGTAACCAAAAACGGGTAGCAGTAAAGTCCATGTTTTATCTTCCGATAATACCAAGGTTAAAAAGAATGTTTTCTTCAATGCACAGTGCAAGTCAAATGACATGGCATCATACAAACAAAACAATCCCAGGCAATATGCGACACCCATCTGACGGCCATGCATGGAAGCACTTTGATGAGGTACATCCTGATTTTGCCGCTGAACCTAGAAATGTCAGGCTTGGATTATGCTCTGATGGTTTTACTCCATATGTCCAAGCGTCCGGAAGTGCGTATTCTTGTTGGCCAGTTATTGTAACCCCTTACAATCTCCCTCCTGAGATGTGCATGACAAAACCATACATGTTTTTGACGTGCGTCATTCCAGGACCGTCGAGTCCAAAAACCGGAATTGATGTGTACTTACAACCTTTAATTGATGATTTGAAGAGGTTGTGGAATAATGGAGAATGGACTTATGATATATCCCGTAAACAAAACTTTTCTATGCGAGCTGCCTTGATGTGGATCATTAACGACTTTCCAGCATATGGCATGTTGTCTGGTTGGGGTACGCATGGTAGAATGGGTTGTCCGCATTGCATGGAATGCACTAAGGCGTTTACATTGGAAAAGGGGGGGGGGAAGCTCGTGGTTTGACTGTCACCGTAGATTCCTACCATCAAATCATCCCTTTAGAAAAAACAAGACAAATTTCAAAAAGGACGAACGGGTAACAGATCTGCCTCCGCCTTGACTGGCACCAGTTGCTATATGGAACCAAGTTTGTGAACTTCCAAAGTTTACAGATACTGGCAAAGCATGTAGAATTGAAGGATATGGGGTCACACATAATTGGACAAAAAGAAGTATATTTTGGGACCTCCCGTATTGGAAAGATAATTTGTTGCGTCATAATCTTGATGTTATGCATATTGAGAAGAATTTTTTTGATAACATATTTAACACAGTGATGGATGTTAAAGACAGAACAAAAGATAATGTGAAGGCTAGACAAGACATGGAAATTTGGTGTAATCGTAAAGAGTTGGAATTGAAGCCTCAACCAAATGGAAAATTATTTAAACCCAAAGCTTGTTTCAGTCTGACCCCCCAAGAAGCTAAAGCGGTTTGTGGATGGCTAAAAGGTTTGAGAATGCCCGGCGGGTATTCTTCAAATTTAACAAGGTGTGCTGATGCTAACACTGGGAAGTTGCATGGTATGAAAAGTCATGATTGCCATGTTTTTATGGAACAATTGCTACCAATTGCGTTCGGTTCTCTACCCAAATATGTGCTTAATCCACTCACTGAAATTAGTAAATTTTTTAGAGATATTTGTGCTTCCGCTTTAAGAGTGGATGACATTATTAAGTTGGACCAAAATATTCCAGTCATTCTCTGTAAGTTGGAACAAGTATTTCCTCCTGGTTTTTTTGACTCCATGGAACATCTACCTGTGCATCTTGCATATGAGGCTTATCTAGGAGGACCTGTTCAATATAGGTGGATGTACCCGTTTGAAAGGTTCATGGGTGATTCAAAGCGATCAGTGAAAAATAAAGCTAGAGTAGAAGGATCAATATGTGCACATTACTTGCATCGAGAAACTTCACATTTTTGCAGTCACTATTTCAAGCACTTGATGTTAACTCCAAGAATCATAAGGAATCCTGTAAATGTTATCGAAAGAAGTCAGTACACCTTATCAGTCTTCGGGATTCCAGGTCGTTCCTCTGGAAAGAAGGGTGAGCATTGGTTGACCCAACAAGAAATGCAATCTGCACATGTTCATGTCTTGATCAACTGCATTGAAGTTAAACCATATCTTGAGTAAGTATAATCCAACTTCTTAATTTTATTTACAGTGTGAATATATAAAACTGATTGCCTTGAAACTTATAGTGTGTTTCTTTTTAGGGAATTTAACAACGCCTACCTTGAAAGTACCGGTGTACAATCAACATCTGGTGTCATTCATGCCCAATTTCCAACATGGTTCAAGGAGAAATTGTATAGGGTTGTTGCACCGACTCCAGAAATACTCCATTTGAGAAACTTGTCTAATGGCCCTCGTCAAAGTGCAAACAAATGGCACACATACTTCGTGAACGGATATAAATTTCACACTCATGAATGGACTGAAGGGAAAAAAACCATAAACAGTGGCGTATTTGTGAAAGGAGTTACAGATGGTGGTGAAGATGACTTCTATGGTTTTGTTAAACATATCTACGAGTTAGTATACAATTACTTGGACTCGGAAAATAAAGTTGTCTTGTTTTATTGTGAATGGTATGATTCAACTAGAGGCACAAAAATAGATAAGACATATGGTACTGTTGAGATTCAAATGGACCGGAGGTACAACGAGTACGACCCTTTCATAATGTCAAATATTGTTAGGAAAATTTATTATGTTCCTTATCCTTCATTTGTGCCACGTAAACGTCGGTGTTGTGTTGTAATAAAAACAAAACCATTGGGTCATATTGAAACTGACGATCTAGTGGAGGATGTTGCTTACCAAGTGGATGAAGTTGAAGTTAATGATGTGATTCCAGATGAACACACTACAAGTTTGTCTGATACAATGGTTGAGGGGAATCAAGTTGATGAGGATGAAAATCATGAAGATCATGAAGATTCTGGATCTGAGGATAGTATCATATCAAATGACGATGATGAAATGGATGACGAGCATGACGATTCAGAATAGTGAACCTATATTCATGAGAATTGTGTCTTGTAATTTTACTTAACGAACCATTTATTGAATGATTTAATAAATATCTATTCATGAGAATTGTGTCTTGTAATTTTACTCAAAGAACCATTTATTGAATGATTTAATGAATATGTATTCATGAGAATATGTATATGTTAACTTGTATTTTCTTTAATTAGGTAACAATGCCACCCAAAGATAATAAGGGTAAAGGTCCTAGTGATAGTGGTAGGAAGCCCAGGCGTCCAAGGGTAATAGTATGCCAGTCACCTCACTCAGCCAAGTGTCCTCCCCCGCAGAGTCAGGTTCATCATATGTCCATGGACAGTACTATGCCATTTACTCCATTACTATCATCTCAGAGTCCTCTTCAGTTTCCATCTGGGAGTACATGTTTTATTAGTCCATCTGGGGCCCCACCTGGTTTACCATTCCAGCAGACACAGGTGCCCTCATCCTTCCAGCAGACACAGGTTCCCTCCTTCCAGCAGACACAGGTGCCATCCGTCCAGCAGACACAGGTGCCCTCATCCTTCCAGAATAGTTTTCCATTTCCCACACAGATGCCCTCATTCGTGCAGCAGCCTGGAGGATCCAGCACCCCACTTCCTACCCAGATGCCCCCATCCGTCCAGCAGCCTGGAGGATCCACCTCTTCACGACCCACACAGTCTGGTCGCACCCCCACATCCCACAGAGAGTCGGACGATGACGATCTTGGTGGGGATGATGATCAGATAGATGGTAGAGATCTTCGAGGGGATGATGATCCGAGTGAGATTCATACCATTGATGGGAGATTTTGGATATGGCCTGAAGGGAACTCGTAAGTTTCTTATTTATTGATTTTTATTTATAAGTACACATTTCCATTTTTAATATAACTTTATATAATTAATTATGCTAATTCAATTATTGTTGTTTTAGTTTCGGGCCGAGTCGGATTGCGGCTAAGGTTATCAATTATATAATTCAGCAGAATTATACAACATTTTTGAAGAGTTTTAGAGAAGTTTCTGATAAAGAAGAATGGTTCAAGCAATTTCAAGTATAATTAATTTATTTCTTAAGTTATTTTTATTTAAATGACCTTTTCATTATTGTTATAATTTATCTAACTATTTATTTTAATGTCATACAATATTGCAGGCGAAGTGTGTTTGGGATCCCCTGAACCATAACAAAGTAAAAAAAAATATTTTGGGAGGAGTTCAAGACGACTTTCTGACATGCTACGACGTGTTAGAGAGAATTGGCACCTTTTGGGCATTCGTCCCAAATGGATAGGCAAAGAAGTTTTTGAACAACTTCTTAAGTATTGGGAATCAGATGAATTTAAGGCTAAATCTGAAACTGCAAAGAAGATGAGGGCATCTGAAAAAGGGGGTTGCATTAATGCTGTGGGAAGTATTAGTACTGCTGAGCATGCTCGACGCATGGTAATTATTACCACTTTTTAAGGTCATATTTGGATTTATAACATATTATTAATTTAAGTTAATTTTTATATTTAGGCTAAGCGTTTGGGGAGACAACCATTGATGACGGAGCTGGTTAAGGAGACTCGGACAAAGAAATCAGGAGGATTTACTGACGAGCGCACAAAAAAAGCCTTGGTAAGTAAATTTATGTTTATATATTTTTTTAAGCAATTTTGTGACGTGATTTTCATGTAGCAAATGACATGTTGTGGCGTGAAAATTGAGTGGCAACTGATAAGTTGTGGCGTTACAATCACGTGGCTATTTATTTTTTATTATTTTTTTTATTTCATTTAATTTCATTAATGTTACTTATACATTAAACTTGATTTTTTTATTGTATGTGTAGGAGGATTATCAGGCGTTGCTTGTAGAATTTCTGACCCATAATCCTCAGTATACGCCTCCTCCAGAAAAACCGGTTCACCCAGATGTGGATTTCTATATTTGGAGTCAAGTTGTTGGGGGAAAGGGGCCTAACGGGTGTTTTTTTGGTGGTGGAAATTTGGCGGGCACCTTGAGGAGTGGGGATAGAAATATGTATCAGAGAGCTGCAGACGGTGAAGGAGGGTCACGTCAAACAAATTTGACACCGGATCAGTTAGAACTGGTAAGACAATTGGCTAGACGCGAGTCCGAAGATCGTGAGGCGGCATTGAAGGCCCAAATGGATGCCCAAATGGATGCCCGAATGGAGGCAATGAGGGGTGAACATAATAGACAAATTGAGGTAATGGCGAAGAGGCAAGCTGATATGGAGGAGCAAATGCGACAATTTATGCAAGCATTTGATAGAAATCCCAACAGTGGTGGCCAAAATAATAACCACCAAAATAATGACTTTCTTCCCGACATTTTCGACGACGATTCTGCTTAGTTTTATTTTTATTTTTTATTTAGTTTTTTATTTGTGTAATATAAATTTATAATGATATGGTATATTTAAAAATATTATAAATTTAAATTTGAGTTTATTAAATTTATAATATTAAGTATATTTATTTATACATTTAGATATATTTAGTTTTTTTTTTTATAATTTGATTAATAATATTGTATTTAATAATTAAATTATAATATTTAATTTATAAATTTAATAAAACAAAAAATAATATTAATTATTAAAACATAATTAATATATTTAAAACAGAAAATATTTTTTTTTTAAAATAAAATAAGTTGCGGCGTGTTTTTCATGTCACTAATTAGTGACGTGAAAAACACGTCGCTAAAGCTAACGTAACAAAAATTGTAAACCTGTTCTGACCCACTGCTCTGCTCTGCTCTGAATTGCTTTTATTCTATACAGTATGTTGCGGCGTGAATTTCACGTGGCAACTTAGTGACATGTTTTTCACGCCGCAACAAGATTGCCACGCGCTATATAGCGACGTGTTCTTTAAGGTGACAAAATTTTGATTGTGACGTGATTTGGTGGGTAGCGGCGTGGCTTTCATGTGGCAAAACTCAACTTATTTTGTAGTGACTTTACTACCACCCACTCTTAAGTGAGAGTCTTGACAAAGTTAAGCATTTTGATAGCATCTTTGCAACCATCTTGAAACACTATATTTTTCTTGCTATACCAAAGAACCCAACATTTGACAATCCAAAAAGTCCCTACTAAATTCTCATCAAACCTGTTATGAAAAAACATAATAAAATTTGGTAGAATTAAAATACTCAAGGGCTTGTGCCCTGAATTGATGCACAAAGGCGTGATACCATGGGATGAATCTACATAGGAAAAGAAAATACTCAAGTAGTTTAGTACAATAATGATGTTAATTAAACATATAACTATAAAAGCTCTCAAGCTCCTAGTTTTATATAAACAATTGAGATAAATAACTCGAGGCTAGTGGAGCACAAGCTTATGTCATGGCACAGGCTAGGACTACTTCAAAACCAACAGGGAGAACATACCCACCACATAAGTTGCATTGGAGACAAAAAAATAATGTATTATATAGAGTATAGACACAAGATCTGAGAGTTATCTTCAATCGTATCCACTTGCTATTACAACTTTCAAAGATAGAAAAAGGGTCCTTAAACACCTTTATCCTCTAAGTATTAGTGTTACTCAACACAAAATTTAGTACACTAACACTATTTTATTGAAAGCTAGTGTTATTGTTCTGCAAGATCTAACACAAAACCTACTACACAACATTGATTTCTTTATACAAGATTTTCGTGATGGTGTAATCTAATCAAGCATTAATGGGTTGAACTCTAATTGGGAGCTTCTTCTTCATCTTAATACTTAGAAAGTATACTGTTTCATTTTTCTTCATCTTGTACCAATCACATGTTAAAATCATTAAACATTATAAGAGAGAGAAAATAGTACAACTATTAAGTTACATGTATGTAGTAACAAGATAGTAAAAGAAAATAGAGAGCTCTAGCCTAGAAAGTTATAACTCAGGACATAGTCTATGTCCACTACCAAATGGGGAAAAGCGGATGTTCCTAGCCAAAATTTCAATTTTCACAAAATTAAGAAGTCACCGTCGAACTTTATTGTTTTCAAGGAAAAAAGGAAAAAGATTAAAACCCTATATTTATCATGCAATGCAAGAAGCAAAAACTAAAAGCAAAGTACAAAGAATAGATCTAAGGTATGGGGGTTGTTTATACAAAGGGAAAGTATTAGCATCCTATGTATCTATAGTACTCTATATGAATCTCTTGTAATATCTGTTTTTTTGGTTAAAATGATTTGCTTGCAAAAGAATGTGGAGGTGAGGAAAGAAATATATTTTTATTAAATTTTTGTTTGGAAAGACATAAAATCTTATACCTACATAGCAATGAAGGATCAAAACCTCGTAGTTCGTGGTACAAAGGACAAAAGGGTTAGTTTTGATTTATTTTAAATGAAAAGACATTTCATCATATTAAGGAGAATACTCAATCCTCAAGTATGAGAAGATGTATCCTTGCATCATCATGAGGGAAGGACTCCCACTTGGATATAGATTCAACAAGTATGTCAATAACTCCCTTAAGTGGAAAAGAAATCAATATCATTTCAATCACTACTATGGGAGTAGGAGAATTAAATCTCAACTATGAAGAGAACTTGCGTCAAATCTTTGAAAAAAGATTTTAAAAGAAAAGTCAAAGTGGCAAAATGATTGAATGAATTTTGTGTTTTTTTTGTTGTCTTATGAAAAGGATTTAATATACTTAAGATGGATTAGAGCGTTTATTGAAGAAAGAAAGTTTGAAAATGAAATGACTTAATATCAAAGTTTTTATTGAAAGAGGCGAGAGCTAGAAAAGATTAGGGTTTGAGGACCAAATACAAAACAAAGATGGGGAAAGGAAACAACAAACATACAAGGGACAAGCAAATGACAACAAGTCAACATAGATACCCTTTTCCCTTGGATTTAAACACAATCAAAGATTATGCACATATTATACCAGATATCAGGTGAATATTCACACAAGCAGAAAAAAGTGTCAGATGAGCCCAAGGTATCATACAAGGCTCACAACATCAAATGATCATCAAGGTATCGAATAAAAACTCATGCATCAGATAAAAAGCACAACAAACAAACAAAACCAGAGATCACAGAGTAACAACTCAAAGTCTCAGATGAAATAAGAAAAAACCAAGTCAAGTGGTCAAAGTCATGTATCAAAAGTCAAGTCTAAAGTCACAAGGAAACAAATGAACAAGTGAAACATGAAATAAACATTTAACTAATTAATTAAAATCTCAAAGAAATAAAACAAAGTAGAAACAACTAAACAATTAAATGATTAACCAACTAATTAATTAAGTTAATTAAAAATACTAACTGATCAATATTAGTTAGATTAAATAAAATCGATTACCTAAATTAATTAACAATTACAAAGAACAAAAATAAAATTAAAACAATTAAAGGAAATAAAATAATTAACAAACAAAATAAAAGAAATAAGAATAATAGAGACTTAGTAATTGGGCTTGAAATAAGTGAAACATGAGGGGGTATGCATGCATGTTAGACGACGGCAACGTATCTAGAGGGGATGAATAGATACCCCTTTTAAAAATAATCCAGAAAAATTCTGGTTTTTGAAAAAGTTGTTTTGTCAAAGAGCAACGCAGAAGCTTTTTCAAAATGTTGTCTTTACGAACGTTATTGGAAACTCGGATATGCAAACTAAAATCAAACTCAATATGGAATAAGAACAATAGTTGAATTAATATTCTTTAATCACTTTATGGCTTATTTAACATTTATTGAAATTTACTAGTATAGTTATTTCCAATGACAATTTTAAAAGAGCTAGTTGAATCAATTTATGAAATACTTGGTGTGCAAGTGAATTTTTAGAATTTTTCCTTAAGTTGTGTTGATACACAAAACCACTTATAATCAAAAGTGATTATAAGATATATCTTCACTTGATGTAGAATCAAAAATAGTTTGGAAAATTTCTTACAATTCAATTTATAATACAATGCTATTTGACAAATTGATCAATGAAAATCGAAGCAAGTAAAAGAAAAAATAAAAGAGACATAAGAAATTTGTCTTCACAGTTCCCCGCTGTTGTCCTCGTGTATGGGTATGTTTGTACCTAATTCCAACGAAATTAGGATGATTCTTACTATGCAAAATGTTGATACAAAAGAAGTGTTCAAGAGAAACTTCACAAACCCTAATGCTTGTTGTTGATTCAACCCCTTCTCCTCTTTTGATCTTTAGAAAGACCAAGACACAATAGATGAAAATTGACTATCTGGATCTTACTACTCCTTTTCTATCTTTATCTCCAAAGCTTTCATGCACCGTCAATTTCAAACTATTACAACACAAGACTTCAATTGTAATTCGTTGTTCTCTGGCTACTTCCTTTGTGTTCTTCATCTCTAAAGGATCCCTTGCATTCTTTATCTCCAAAGGACTTCGCTTGGCGGCAATTACTTCTTGAACGTCTTGCATGAAACCCCCCAAATCAACCTATGATTAGAGGAAAAACTTGCGATCTTTTCCCGATAAAGACCCCTACAAAACTCAACCCAATACTCAATTGGACACTATCAATCCTCGTATAGATGACACCCCAATAGAACATCATTACAATGTAATGTCAATTTGTATGCATGGGTTAGAGGTTGAAAATGAAGTGAAATGTAGGCTAATTTTATGGTATCACCAAGCTATGAATGATGCATGACTGAGTATTTATAGTTTTGGAACTTTTAGGGAAAAATGGACAAATTCGGAATTAAAAAGATTTGAAATAATTGACCAACCAAACAGTATTTGTCAACCTATATATCGTATGTGTCGACACATACTTAATTTTTAAGTTGTATGCGTCGACCTATATAGGTTTATGTGTCAACCGAACAGAAACATAAGCTACATGCTTTAAACACTAGCAAATGTGTCGACCTAAAAAGTGGAAGTGTCGACACATAAAATAAGAATTTCTGCAATTTCAGAAAAGCTTCAGTATGTGTCGACCTATGAAATGTATGTGTCGACCTGAGACTTACATAAGCTACAGGCTTTAAAAATGAGTTACATGTGTTGACCTGAAAAACGGATGTGGCGACACATCCAGTAGAAATTTATGCAAAATATTGTTTTTAATTACTTGGATTAATTTCAAACTTCTTTTTAATGATTCCTAAGACGTCTAATACAAAAGAGTGCCACAAGACATAAGGATACCTTTCAATATGCCAAAGTGCTCGTTTTTCCCAGTTTTGACATCATATAAAACATTTGATGACAAAGTTGTACTCACATACTCCCCCTTTTTTATGATGGAAAAACTTGCGATGATGCATTTCTTGTATTAGAAAGCTCCCCTGGCTGTGTGCTTCCCTACTTTGACTCGCATATGCTTCTCCCCATTTGACAACATCAAAAATAAAGATATAAAACCGTGAGAAGTATCATAATTCAATAACAATACTAATATATCATTCAAAGGTTATTTTTCATAGAAGAGAAACAATCACATATCCCTATATATATGTAATGATGCGAAATTTTAAATAACAAGCAAACAACATTACAACAAATGTAATGCAATGCATGTAAAATAAAAAAACACAAAATAGCAATATATTCAAGTTGTTTTTGTAGCGTCACGATCACGTAACACTTCATTATGGGACTCCCAATTTTGCACACCCATATGTCGAGCATAGAAACAAGAATATGTCGCTACTAAAACCAGAATGAAGAAGTTTTTCATACCATGTAGCCAGAAAAACAAGAAGCATATATTACAAAGATCATGCACACAAATAACTCAACCACAAGTGCGAAAAATAAACAATAAGCAAATGCACATGTTTGCATAATAAGAACAAACTTATACAAATGTGAAAGAGTTAATACATGGAATCATTATAAGCATATGGATCAAGAACATACAATGTTTATTAACAAATAAATAAATTGGAAACGAACATTTATGGTTTTCATCATTTGAGAAAATATCAAGCATTTTTGGAAGTAAATTGGAAAATGCATTGAGGAAAATATTACTTTCAAGAAGAAATTGAATTAATATACCTCACTCTTGATCGGATAGAAGTTGCACTCACAAGATGTAAAATACTCAAGCACAAGGTTAGAGTAACAATATAAAGTGCAAGAAACAACATTGAATTAAGCAACATTGGAGATATCGATTATCCCTAATTCCCCGCGTATATTGACAAAGGGTTCGGTTGCGAGTGGTTTAGTGAAAATATCGGTAAGTTGATTTTTGCTATCAACATGCTCAAATACAACATCCTATTTTTCAACATGATCACGAAGAAAATGGTGAGGTATCTCAATATGTTTGGTGCGTGAATGTAGTACATGATTTTTTTGTTAGATTAATAGAACTAGTGTTATCACACATGATAGGAATATGCGTAAGTTTGTAATCAAAATCAAGTGGTTGTTGTTTAAGCCACAAGATTTGTGCACAACAACTATTGGATGCCACGTATTTTTCCTTAGTAGTTGACAAAGCGACATAAACTTGCTTTTTACTATGCCAACTTACCAAGGATTTTGAAAACATGTGACAAGTTCCACTAGTACTTTTCCTATCCAATTTGAAGCTTGCAAAATTGTAGTCAGAATAACCAACCAAGCTACAATCCTTTCCCTTGGAATACCAAAGCCTAAACTTAGAGGTACCAATGAGGTATCTAAGAATGCGCTTAACCACTTTTAAATGGATTCCTTAGGAACAAATAGATATCATGCACATATACAAACACTAAACATAATATTGGGCCTAGATACGGTAAGATAAAGAAGAGATCCATCATACCTCTATACCTTTTTACATCAACATCCTTACCCTTTTCATTTCTATCCAAGTTATCGTTTGTTGCCATAGGTGTGTCAATTTCCTTTGCACCGTCCATACTGAATCTTTTGAGCAATTCAAGACAATACTTGGTTTGACATACAAATGTTCCTTCATCGAGTTGCTTAATTTTTAGTCCAAGAAAGTAATTTAAATCTCCCATTAGACTCATTTCAAACTCTCCCTGCATAAGCTTAGAGAACTCCTTGACAAGATGCATATTAGTAGATCCAAAAATAATATCATCTACATAAATTTGAACTAGTAAAATATGCTTTCTTTGACGTTTAATAAAGAGTGTAGTGTCTACATTCCCTCTAGAGTATCCTTGCTCTAGCAAAAACTTGCTAAGTCGGTCATACCATGCCAAAGGGGCTTGTTTAAGACCATACAAGTCAAATTTTTAGCTTAAACACACGGTTAGGAAAATCATAATTTTCAAAACCGGGAGGTTGAGAAACATACACCTCTTCACTTATATAGCCGTTCAGAAATGCACTTTTTACGTCCATTTGATATAATTTGAATTTCTTAGAACATGCATAAGCTAATAAAAGGTGTATAGCCTCAAGTCGGGCAATTGGAGCATAATTATCCTCATAATCAATGCCTTCATGTTGGTTATACCCTTGATCCACAAGACGGACCTTATTTCTTATTATCACACTATGTTCATCAAGCTTATTCCTAAATACCCATCGAGTGACTATACTTTAAAAATATTATGGACAAGGAACAAGGTCTCAAACGTCATTTATTTCAAATTGATTCAATTCTTCTTGCATGTCCATAAGCCAATGCTCATCAAGTAAGGCATCCTTAGCATTTTTAGGTTCAACTTGTGATACATACGCATGATGAAAACAAAAATTACTTATCTTAGAGCGATTTGTTACCCCTTTGGTGATATCACTAATAATGTTGTCAATTGGGTGATCCTTGGAGGTTCTCCACTCCAATGGAAGACCATCATTTTCTTCATAACTTTCATCATCTTTCTTTTCTTGGTTATGATCTTCATCTTTCTTAATTTCCACCATTTTAGGTTGATCAACTCCTTCATCGGTGTCTTTGAGTATGTCTTCCATAGATTTACCTACACCATGAAAAGAACTATCTTTCCCAACACTATTTATAGAGGTCTCATCAAAAGTAACATAGACCGACTCTTCAACAATAAGTAATCTTTTGTTATAAACTCTATATGCTTTACTAGATTGAGAGTATCCAAGAAAAATACCTTCACCAGCTTTCGCATCAAATTTTCCAAGATTATATTTTCCATTATTTAAAACAAAGCATTTACATCCAAAGACATGAAGATGAGATAAATTTGGTTTTCTACCTTTTAAAAGTTCATAGGGAGTTTTGTCAAAAATAGGACGAATAAGTATCCTATTCAAGATATACCATGCCGTGCTAATAGCATCGGCCCAAAAATATTTTGGTAGACAACAATCATTGAGCATTGTTCTTTCCAACTCCGCTAAAATGAGATTTTTACGCTCTATAACACTATTATGTTGTGGGGTTCTAAGAGCTGAAAAGTCATGTTCAATTCCAAATTTATCACAATATTCTTCAAAGAGGTGGTTTTCAAATTCACCTCCATGATCACTTCGAATGGCAATAATTTTTGAATTTAAGGTAAAACGTGTGAAAGCCGAAAACGTTTCATCTTTGCTACGTAATAAAATAGTCCAATAAAATCTTGAGTAATCATCTACAATAACAAGACCATAATAAAACATAAAGGAAAAATAAAACACAAAGGTGGGTCTTGACGATCTCTGCAGAGGCATACCCAAAGAATAGAGGGTTAGGAGACAAACCAGGCTGTGATCCTATTGTATTGCAAGAATTCAAAACAAAAGGTGGGATCTTAGGTAAAAAATTGGAGAATGACATTCATGATTAGAAAATTTGTTAAGAAACCAAATGGCAGCATTAGAGTTTCTTAAAAAAGCAATGAAACCAATACTAGTTGTTGGTCCTAAACTGAAGGTAACAAAAGCATCTAATGCCTTTATCGAAAAAGCTGATGTGTGTGGTTACACACTAGATGTGATGCCATTAGCTAAAGGGATAGTGTCGAGAACCATCCTCGTTTCATTAGAACTTATTAAGGTGTTGTGAGTACTGCATTATATACTGAGATTGTTGAATCAGTTGATGTTGATACATACTTGTTTGCTGGTACCATTTTTAAGGACTACAATTTTGATAGTGTTTGGGAGCATTAATTAACCACCAATATCATTCACCATAGAAACCTGAGAAAATCCCTATATCTTCATCCATTAAGTGAAGACAAAATGATAATAATAGTTATGGATTCTAAACTAAACAAGTTGGAAACCTCACATATTGACACAACCATCAAAGATAAAATAGTATAAAATCTTATTGTATGGATCAACTATGAACCATATTGTATAGATCCATTATGAATCATATTGTATGGATTCACTATGAATCAAATTAGATGAATCCAATATATATCATATTGTTTGGATCCACTGTAAATCAAATGGTAGGGATCCACTATATCATATTTCAAAATCTTGATAGGTTGGAGGTGGAAGATGAAGAGAAATATAGACTAATTTTATGGTATTACGAAGTTATGAATGATGCATGAATGAGTATTTATAGTTTTGGAACTTTTAGGGCAAAAAGGACAAATTTGGAATTAAAAAGATTTGAAAAAATTGACCAACCAAACAGTATGTGTCGACACATACTTAAGTTTTAAGTTGTATGTGTCGACCTGTATAGGTCTATGTGTCGACCAAACAGAAACATAAGCTACAAGATATAAAACGCTAGCAAATATGTCGACCAAAAAAGCGGATTTATCGACACATAAAATAAGAATTTCTACAATTTCAGAAAAGCTTCAGTATGTGTCGACCTATGAAATGTATGTGTCTACCTGAGACTTACAGAAGCTGTAGGATTTAAAAATGAGTTACATGTGTCAACCTAAAAAAATGGATGTGTCAACACATGCAGTAGAAATTTTTGCAGAAACTTGTTTTTAATGACTTGGATCAATTTCAAAATGCATTTTAATCATTTTTTCCATTTTTGACATCATGCAAAACATTTGATGACGAAGTTATACTCACAATGCATAATTTTGCTGGGCTATAAAGTGTTAGCCCACAAACAAACATATTAATAAAAAAAGAAAATAAACAGGAAGATGGGATGCACATGCAAGAATGGGGAGGATGGACTTAAGATGGAGCATGGAAGCCCAACAAAATTTCTAGTAACAACAAATTTGCAAAAACCCTAGACTAACAAAAGCTAGCCGCTGCACAAGTGGGATTGGTCCAATAATTAATTATTTTTTCATTCCCATGATTTTCTTTTCTTCACTCAATCGCTCACATCAACAAAACTTGTTCCCTCTCAATCGATGCTCTCTTAGTCAAGCTTCTCTCACGAAATGAAAACAACAACAACGAAGCCTTAATCTCTGTTCATCTTTATCTCATAGTTTCGTTCTCATATTCTCAATCTCAAATCAAATATGTGTTTTACTTTGAAAAAAAAAAACAATAAAAAATAACCTTTCATATTATCGTCTCGATTCTCATGGTTTTTATTTCCGATTAATCTAAAATTCTCTCGTTATCAGTTCATGATAAACAATAAGAAAATCTCTTCCCAAACTCGTTCTTAGTTCATTCACTCTAAACTCTTTTATGTGAATCCATAACAACGATAATATCGTCACATCATTCGGTTCTCCATTACGGTTTTCAGACTCGCTTATGTGAACAACAATAATAATAACTCTATTGCTTTCGGTCCCTTCGATTTCCCACAGTTTCATATGTTAACGTTCTCTCGCTTTCTCGGTTCAATTTCTCACTCCCTTTAACAGTAAATATCAACAATACAAACAAAGAGAGAAAAAGAAAACGCATCACAGATTATAAATTCACATGTTCAGAAAGATGTTGGCATTAATCAATAGCAAATTCTAAGACCAGAAGCAAGGAATCGAGTTACCTATGGCAAAGAGGTTTTCTCCGGTAAAAAAGCAGGTACAATGCTCCCTTATTCTTCTCCTTCTTATGATCGAAATTCTGGTGGTGTTGTTGTTGATCCAAATTTGTTTCTACAACTTCGTTGTAAGTTAATGTTAATGTCAGTATTAACTTGTGTTCTACGTTATGAAAGTTGGATCAAAATTGAATTAAAATAAGTTAATGTTAATTTTAATAATTATTCAACTTAACAAAAAATTGGATCAAAATAAAATCCAAATCAAAATTAATATTAAAAAGAAATAAAATCATAATGGCCATAAATTTTGAATAAGAATGAATTAAAATGCAAATAAAAGAAAATGATATTAATTATATATTTTTGTGAATTTTTTTGAAATGCAATGAAATGATGAATAAAAGATAAAAAAAATGAAAAATGAAAGACTTTGTAAAGTCGGGCAAAACACACTTAAAATTAAGTCAAGTTTCACTAAATTCACAAAGCGAACTCTAATGTTTCCATTTTTTCGTAGCTTTTCAAACATAATCAGTTCTTGACTTCTAAAGAGAAGTTGTGGATGATGTCAAGGATAATCATATGCAAAAAGAACCACTCAAAATGTCGAAATTTGAAGAAGTTATGAACTTTTGAAATTTGACTTGAGAATTGGAAGAAATAGGTCAAACCACTTGTGAACACATGCTATCGTTGGTCTTTTCTTGCCTTCCAAGGCACCATGATGAACACATGAACTTCAAAGGATGATCCCTAGATTGAACTTTGATTGAATTAATCAATGGCTTGAGGAAACTTGATGAAGAAGGCAAGGTGATAAACACATGAACCTATATTGTAAAAGGCCATTAAACTTGAACCTTTGATGGTCAAATGATGATAAACGAAGCTTGAGAGAGTCACGCCTAAGGTTATAGGTCATGTCTTGATGAGTGAGCCTTTGATAATCAATGATTGATCAATCATTCAGCTTGCATATCAAAACTGTGGCTAAGGGGGCTTTGCTTGGTTCACTTGATTCAATTCATGCCTTGCACACAAAAAAGGGGAAACCAAGCATATTGTTTTGGATTTTGATTAGTGGTTAGTAAGCATAAAATATAAAGGAAAGATAAAACACAAAGGTGGGGTTTGACGATCTCTACAGAGTCATACCTAAATAAGAGAGCGTTAAGAGACATGATCTATGAATCATATTGTATGGATCCAATATGAATCAAATAATATGGATCCAATATGAATCATATTATTTGGATCCACCATAAATAAAATGGTATGGATCAACTATGAACCATGTTTTATGAATCTACTATGAATAAAATTGCAAGGATCCACTATGAACCTTATTGTACGGGTATATTATGAATCATATTGTATGGATCCACTATAAATCATTCTGTATGGATCCACTATGAACCATATCGTATGGATCCACTATGAATTAAATTGTATGGATCAACTATGAACCATATAGTACAGATATACTATGAATAATATTGAATAAATATACTATGACACATATTGTATAAATACAATATGAATCAACTTATATCGATCCACTATATATAAAATTGTATGGATACACTAAGAAACATATTGTATAAATCTACTATGAATCAAATTGTATGGAACCACTATGAATCAAATTGTTTAGATCCACTATGAAACATATTGTATGGATCTACTATGAAACATATTGTATGGATATACTATAGATCATATTGTATGGATTTACTATGACTCATATTATATAGATCCACTATGAATCATATTGTATGAATCTAATATGAATAAAATTGTATGCCTCCACTATGAATCATATTTTATATATCAACTATGAATAAAATTGTATGAATACACTATAAATCATATTGTATGTACCCACTACGAATCAAATCTTATGGATCTAATATGAATGATATTGTATGGATCCAATATGAACCATGTTGTATGGATCCACTATGAATCAAATTATATGGATCCATTATGAACCATATTGTATGGGTCCACTATGAATCATATTGTATTGATCCACTGTAAATCATATTGTAGGGATCCACTATAAACCATATGATATGGATCCACTATGAATCCAATTTTATGGATCCACTATAAACCATATTGTATGGATCCACTATGAATCATATTGTATGAATCAACTATGACCCATTGTATAATAACACTGTGAATCAAATTGTATGGATCCACTATGAAGTATCTTGTATGGATCCGCTTTGAATCATATTGTATGGATCCACTATGAACCATGTTGTATGGATCCACTATGAATCAAGTTGTATGAGTCCATTATGAACCATATTGTATGGATTCATTATAAATCATATTGTAGGGATCCACTATGAACCATATCATATGGATCTACTGTGAATCAAATTGTATGGATCCACTATGAACCATATTGTACGGATCCACTATGAATCATATTGTTTGAATCAACTATGACCCATAATGTATAATAACACTATGAATCAAATTGTATGGATCCACTATGAACCATCTTGTATGAATCCACTATGAATCATATTATATGGATCCACTGTGAATCATAATGTACGGATACACTATGATTCATATTGTATGGATCCACTATAAATCACATTGTATGGATCTAATATGAATCTTATTGTATGGATCCACTATAAATCATATTGTATGGATCTACTTTGAATAAAATTGTATGGATCCAATATGAATCATATTGT
This sequence comes from Vicia faba, assembly GCA_948472305.1. NCBI lineage: Eukaryota > Viridiplantae > Streptophyta > Magnoliopsida > Fabales > Fabaceae > Vicia > Vicia faba. Next base: position 42,401,556 of record OX451737.1, on the reverse strand, counting down.
ATGGATTCACTGAGATCATATTGCATGGATCCAATATGAAATATATTATATGGATCCACTTTGAATCTAATAGTATAGATCCAATATTAATCATATTGTACGGATCCACTACGAACCTTATTATCTGTATCCATTATGAGTTATATTGTATGGATTCATTATGAACCAGTTTGTATGAATCCACTATGAATCATATTGTAGGGATCAAATATGAATCATATTGTATGGATCCACTATGAATCATATTGTACAGATCCATTATGAATCATTCTGTACGGATCCACTATGAATCAAATAATATGGATCCAATGTGAATCATATTGTTTGGTTCCACCATAAATCAAATGGTAAAGATCCACTATGAATCATGTTGTATGAATACACTATGAGTCAAATTGCATGGATCCACTATGAACCATATTGTATAGATCTACTATGAATTATATTGAATTGATCGACTATACATCATTTTGTACGGATCCACCATGAACCATATCGTATAGATCCATAAAGAATCAAATAATATGGATCCACTATAAACCATATTGTATAGATCTACTGAATTATATTGTATGAATCTACTATGACCGATATTATATGAATACACTATAAATCAAATTGTTAGGATCCACTATTAATCAAATTGTATAGATACATTATGAAACATATTGTATGGATCTATTATAAATTAAATTGTTTGGATCCACTATGAATCAAACTGTATGGACCCACTATGAAACCTATTGTAAGGATATACTATGAATCATATTATATAGATTTACAATGAATCATATTGTATGGATTAACTATTATTCATATTGTATGGATCCATTATGAATCATATTGTATGGATCTAATATAAATAAAATTGTATGGGTCCACTATGAATCATATTGTATGCATCCATTTTGAATCAAATTGTATGACTCCACTATAAATTATATTGTACGTACCCATTATGAATCATATTGTATGGATCCATTATTAATCATATTGTATAGATCCACTATGAACCATGTTGTATGGATCCACTATGAATCATATAGTATGGATGCACTATGAACCATGTTGTATGGGTCTACTATGAATCATATTGTATTGACCCACTATAAATAATATTGTATGGATCCATTATGAATCATATCATATAGATCAACTATGAATCAAATTGTATGGATCCAATATAAACTATATCGTACGGATCCACAATGACTTATATTGTATGGATAAACTATGACCCATATTGTATAATAACACTCAAAATCAAATTTTATGAATCCACTATGAACCATCTTGTATGGATCCACTATGAATCATATTGTATGAATCCGTTATGAATCATATTGTATGGATCCACTATGAATCATATTGTATGGATACATTATGAATCACATGGTACGGATCCAACATGAATCCTATCATATGGATCCACAATAAATCATATTGTATGATTTAACTTTGAATAAAATTATATGAATCCAATATGAATCATATTGTATAGATCCACTATGATTATATTGTATGGATCCAATATGAATCATGTTATATGGATCCACTATGAATCATATCGTATGGATCTAATATGAATCATATTGTATGGATACATTATGAATCATATTGTATGGATCCCTTATGAGTCATATTGTATAGATTCACTATGAATCATATTGTATGGATTGAATATGAATCATATTGAGTGGATCCACTATGAACCATATTGTATGGATACACTATGAATCATATTGTATAGATCCACTATAATTCATATTGTATGGATCCAATATGAATCTTATTGTACGGATCCACTATAAATTATATTGTATGGATCCATTTTGAATAAAATTATATGAATCATATTGTATGGATTCACTATGATTATATTGTATGGATCCATTATGAAACATATTGTATGGATCCACTTTGAATCTGATTGTATGGATCCAATATTAATCATATAATATGAATCCACTACGAACCATATTATATGGAACCATTATGAGTCATATTGTATGGATTCATTACGAACCATTTTGTATGGATTCATTATGAATCACATTGTTTGGATCCAATATGAATCATATTATATGGAATGAATATGAATCATATTGTATAGATCCACTATGAATCAAATAATATGGATCCAATATGAATCATATTGTTTGGATCCACCATAAATTAAATGGTATGGATCCACTATGAACTATATTGTATGAATCCATTATGAATCAAATTGCATGAATCCACTATGAACCATATTGTATGGATTTACTATGAATCATATTGTATGGATCCACTTTAAATAATTTTGTACGGATCCACCATGAACCATATCGTATGAATCCACAATGAATCACATTGTATTGATCCACTATGAACCATATTGTATGGATATACTATGAATTATATTGTATGAATTTACTTTGACCGATATTGTATGAGTACACTATAAATCAAATTGTATGGATCCACTATGAATCAAATTGTAAGCATACACTATGAAACATATTGTGTGGATCTACTATGAATCAAATTATTTGGATCCACTATGAATCAAATATTATCGGTCCACTATGAAACATATTGTAAGGATTTATTATGACTCATATTGTATGGATCCACTATAAATCATATTATATGGATCTAATATGAATAAAATTATATGGATCCAATATAAATCATATTGTATGAATCTAATATGAATAAAATTGTATTGATCCACTATGAATCATATTGTATGCATCCATTATGAATCAAATTGTATGAATCCACTATAAATCGTATTGTATGGATTCTCTATTAATCATATTGTATGAATTCACTATGAACTATATTGCATGGATCCACCATCAATCACATAGAACAAATGCACTATGAACTGTGTTGTATGGGTCCACTATGAATCATATTTTATTGATCCACTATAAATCATATTGTAAGGATCCATTATGAACCATATCATATGGATCCACTGTGAATCAAACTGTATGGATACAATATGAACCATATAGTATGGATCCACTATGAATCATATTGTATGGATCCACTATGACCCATATTGTATAATAACACTAAGCATCAAATTTTATTGATCCACTCCGAACCATCTTGCATGGATCTACTATGAATCATATTGTATGAATCCGTTATGAATCATATTATATGGAACCACCATGAATCATATTGTATGGATCCCCTATGAATCACATTGTATCGATCCGATATGAATCTTATTGTATGAATCCACTATAAATCATATTGTATAATTTCACTTTGAATGAAATTATATGAATCTAATATGAATCATATTATTTAGATCCACTATGATCATATTGTATGGATCCAATATGAATCATATTATATGGATCAACTATGAATCATATTGTATGGATCCAATATGAATCATATTGTATGGATCCACTGTGAATAATATTTTATGGATCAACTATGAGTCATATTGTATGTATTCGTTATGAATCATTTTGTATGGATTCACTATGAATCATATTGTATGGATCCAATAAGAATCATATTATTTGGAGGAATATGAATCATATTGTATGGATCCACTATGAATCATTTTGTATAGATCTATTATGAATCATATTACCTGAATCCACTATGAATCATATAATATGGATCCAATATGAATCATATTATTTAGATCCACCATAAAACAAATTACATAGATCCACTATGAACCATATTGTATGGGTCTACTATGAATCAAATTGTATAGATTCACTATAAATGATTTTGTATGGATCCACTATAAACCATATTGTATGGCTCTACTATGAATCAAATTGTTTGGATACACTCTAAACCATGTTGTATGAATCTACTATGAATCATATTGTATGAATCTACTATGATCCATATTGTATGAATAAACTATAAATCAAATTGTATGGACCCCTTATGAATAAAATTGTATAGATACACTATGAAACATATTATATGGATCTACTATGAATTAAATTGTATGGATCCACTATGAATAAATTTATATGGATCCACTATGAAACATATTGTATGGATCTACTATGAATAATATTATATAGATCTTCTATGAACCATATTTTATAGATTTATGGATTTACTATGACTCATATTGTATGAATCCACTATGAATCATATTGTAAGGATCTACTATAAATAAAATTGTATGGATCCACTATGAATCATATTGTATGCATCCACTATGAGTCAAATTGTATGAATCCACTATAAATCATATTGTATGCACCCACTATGAATCATATTGTATAGATTCATTATGAATTATATTGTATGAATCCACTATGAATCAAATAATATGAATCATATTGTTTGGATACACCATAAATCAAATGGTATAGATCCACTATGAACCATGTTGTATGAATCCACTATGAATCAAATTGTATGGATCATCTATGAACCATATTGTATTGGTCTACTATGAATCATATTGTATAAATCCACTATAAATCATTTTGTATGCATCCACTATCAACCATATTGTGTGGATCCACTATGAATCAAATTGTATGGATAGACAATGAACCATATTGTATGGATCTACAATGAATCATATTGCATGATTCTACTATGACCTATAGTATATGAATACACTAAAAATCAAATTGTATGAATCCACTATGAATCAAATTGTATGGATATAATATGAATCATATTGTATGGATCTACTATAATTTTAATTATATGGATTCACTATGATTAAAATTGTATGGATCCACTATGTAACATATTGTATGGATCTACTATGAATAAAATTATATATATCTACTATGAATCATGTTATATGAATTTACTATGGCTTATATTGTATGAATCCAATGTGAATCATATTGTATAGATCTACTATGAATAAATTTGTTTGGATCCACTATGAATCATATTGTATTCATCCACTATGAAACAAATTGTATGAATCCACTATAAATCATATTGTATATATCCATTATAAATAATATTGTATGAATTCACTATGAATCATATTGTATGGATTCAATATGTACCTTGTTCTATGGATCTACTATGAATCAAATTATATGGATCCACTATGAACTATATTGTATGGGTTCACTATGAATCATATTGTATGGATCAACTATAAATCATATTGTATGGATTCACTATGAACCATATTGTATGGATTTACTATGAATCATATTGTATGAATCCACTATGAACCATTTTGTATAAATACACTATAAATCAAATTGTATGGATTCACTATGAGCCATCTTATATGGATCCACTATGAATCATATTATATGGATCCACCATGAATCGCTTTGTATGGATCCTTTATGAATCAAATTGTTTGGATCCAATATAAATCTTATTGTATGAATGCACTATGAATCATATTATATGGATTCACTACGAACAATATTGTATTGATCCATATTGATTCATATTGTATGGATCCATTATGAATTATATTGTATGGATCCAATATGAATCATATTATTTGGATCCACTATGAATCAAATTGTATAGATCTAATATAAATCATATTGCATGGATCCACTATGATCATATTGTATGGATCTATTATGAATCATATTGTATGAATACCTGGAATGACAGTTAAATTTTTCTTGGATCCTAACATTAAATATATTACAATAAATATTATTCTTTTAGTTTTAAAAATACATTATAATATATTTGACCTGCAAATGTGTTTGAATGACAACACATTAATGGAAGTTGAGTTTCATCAATCTAAGAGATGAATCTCCATTTTGAAATTCAACTTTCATAATACTATAATCAATTTTCAATTATATATACAACACCAAACACTAAACTTACTTAATAAAAACTCTTCACATATCGAATATTATTAGAAAATAAATAACACAGTAAAATAAAATATGTTGACTGAACCTTCCAATGTTTTCAAGCACAATATGCATAAAAGTTTCGAACTGGTTAAGCAAAAAAATTGATTAAAAAACAAAAAATTGATGTAATTAGTTTTAAGAAAAACCAATCTTAACTGAATCAAATAAAAAATAGATTGTTAGTAGGAACCGATTTTAAACTGAATCAATCCAAATATAAACCAGTTTTAAAAAAATAATCTGGTTTTACAAAAACAGTTTTGAAGAATTAAACCAAACCATATATTTGGTTCAATTCGGGTTGGTTTGAGAACCATGCACACCCCTAAATAAAAATAGCCCTAAATATGCTACCAAACATATAAAATTGAAATTTAAGATTATACCTAAAATTGGTGCTTTAGAGGAAGAAGATTGAGAATCTGGGTGTAAAGATTTATCAAAATCTTCCATTATTGGCGGGCTCATGTCTGAAATTGGTCCATAATATTGAAATCAACAATAACTTCATTACTGTACAAATGTTATTCAGAGCCGAGCCTCATTTCAAACAAGCCAATATAAATAAACCCTAGACAAAGCACTAAATTTGGTACCAAACATATTAAACTATAAATTAAGATTATACCTGAAATTGGTGCTTCTAAATTTAGAGGAGAATCTGGGTTTGAAGGTTTCTCAGAATTGTCGGTTATTGGTGGGTTCAGAGGAGCGGGTTGAGAATCTGTGTTTGAAGGTTTCTAATATTTCATTGTTGGGGGTTCAGAGTAGCGGGAGGAGAATCTGGGTTTGATGGGTTTGAAGGTTTCTCATAAAAGTAATTCATTGTTGGTGAATTCAGAGAAAGGGAAAAAATTGTTGGTGAATTCATAGAAATTGAATCAATTGTTGGAGAATTAAGAGAAATGGAATTGATTGTTGGAGGAGAATTGGAATCAATTGTTAAAGGAGAATCAGAAGCTTCCATTTTTGGAGGAGAATCACAATCGATTATTGGAGGAGAATCAGAATCATTGATTGTTGGATGAGAATTGAAATCCATTATTGGAGAAGAATTGGAAGCTTCGATTTTTGGAGGGAAATCAAAATCGATTGTTGGAGGAGAATCATAATCGATTGTTAGAGGAGAATCAGAAGCTTCGATTTTTGGTGGAGAGTCTGAATCCATTGTTGGAGGAGAATCAGAAGCTTCAATTTTGAAGAGTTCAGAGAATGATTGAGAGAGTGGAGAGAGAGGGAGTGAAGAAATGAGGATTTGAAATTTTGAAGAGTGAGAGAAAACAAAATGTCTTTTATTGTTGGGTATTTTAGTTAATGTTTGTTTGGAAGCATATAAGTTTTTTATTTATTTTAAGTTATCATCAATTTGAAGGCAGGCAAGCAATCCCTGCTACACTTAAACACATTTTCTAATCCACTGCAAACCAAAGATAAACTTTAAGAACAATAGTCATTGAAGGAAAATGATAATAATCTAAAATAACATTACTGAATATATTAACATAATAGAAAGTAATTATTCAGAGAGTAAAACCCACACACTTCAAGGAAAATCATGTGTAAAATAACATTGTTGTCTTTCCGTTTACTCAAAATCAACTTCATATATTAACTATGCTTTTTCCTTCTTTTTTTTCCAGCTCCTTTGACTGGACCCTTGGTGATAGCAGAAACTTTGGATGGTGGAAAAAGTCATGTCAAATCTGTTAAATTTAAGGATAATCCAAAAAGGGATAGGTACCTTTTTAAGCGAATAGATGATCCAAGTAACTGAGAGGAAATACCTGATGCATCTAGGTGTTATGTGTTTCAGAATAGGTCTCCACTTGTGCCTGTGATAACTCATAGTTTAGAAAACCGTGCATACTCGAGATTTGTTAATCATGATGGTGCAACTTTAACTACATATGCCAAAGAAGCTTCAAGGAGTCAGGTTAAAGCAAAAAACAGTGGTTTTGCACCCCAGTCCGTTTTCTTAGATGCAAAACCTCATGCTGAAAAAGGGAAGATGGCCTACTCAAAAGAAATAATCCATAGCTCTGAACATGATGATACTTCAAGTAAAAATATTGTTAGGTTTGATTTTCCTGGGGAGTTGACATTTCAAATCACTATTGATGAGACGTCACAATCATCCCATCCAAAGAGTAAAATCTATGTGAATGTTGAACATCACAGGGCTACAAAATCGTTAGAACCATGTGAAGATTTTAAGCAATCAGAGCAAGGAAGTATGAAGGGGCATGTGCAACCAAACTATTTCAAAATCAAACCAAGTGTAAACAATATTTTAGCAGATAACATTTTATTGAGCAAATTATTGATCTCTCAGATAGATCACAATGTTCATAATCAAATGGAAATATGAAAGCATAAGAAGAGTACCATATTACATCACAAGCTAGAACCATAAATTCATCTTCATCAGAAAGCTCAACCTATATTAATAATATCATACCAAAAATAATATATTAATCATAAGTCATAACATATGAAATTATTATGGGTTATTGTATACCGTGAAAATTGGTAAACAACCGTTGGTCTTCCAAAAAAGGTTATTTTGGTTACTTGCAGAATCGATCAGTTTGATCCTAGGACATATGCTAAGCATTTGTGAGTTTGGATAGGTTTAAATGAACAGGTTCGACAGGATACTAAGAATAAAGGCAGGATGAAGGTAAAAACTTGATAAAAACGCAAGTAAAGAGCAGGATAAAATAAATTTACAATAATTTAAAAGGCTGTAATGGTAAAGTTTGTAGAGAAACGTTAAATGTCAAGGATTGTAAAGAAATGTAAAGACTTTGACTGCAATTAAAATATGGTGATTCAAACGTACATTCTCAATATTCTTTCTCTCACATCAGGTACTTGAATAAAATTGAGTGACTTGTACCAATAAGTTGAACACACAAAATTTTACACAAATTTCCTATATTTATACTAGTAATAAGTAACTATCGAACGATTGCTTCGTTCTAGGATGAGGACAAGTGTCCTCTGCATGTTCTTCGACCCCTATCTTCATGCCATGTTACTTTTCCTAAATGCCAAGTGAACTTCCTTTCCCTCCTTTCTTCAAATTCAAATCCACTTGTTGCTGATACAAGAGCCTCTCGGTCGAAGACCGCCTTTAACTTAGAAAATTCTCTAAGTGTTTTCTCCTTCTTAGCAAGGATGACTTCAACACAACCCCTTTCATAGGCTCTTCTATCAAAGTGTCTTCATCTTAGATTTCTTCAATCTATTTTTATCCAATAAGGCCAATATATGTGAGTTTCGAATTTAGGAACTAACAATCATATTGTAAGGATCCAATATGAACCATATTGTATGGCTCCACTATGAAACCAATTGTATGGATCCACTATGAACCATATTGTATCGGTCCATTATGAATCATATTGTATGGATCAACTATAAATCATATTGTATGGATCCAGTATGAATCATATTGTATAGATTCACTATTAATCATATTGTATGAATCCACTATGACCCATATTGTAAAAGTACACTTTGAATCATTTTGTATGGATTCATTATGATCCATCTTATATGGATCCACTATGAACATATTGTATAGATCCACTATGAATCACATTGTATGGATCCACTATGAACCACATTATATGAATCCACTTTGAATCATATTGTATGGATCCACTACAAACAATATTGTATGAATCCACTATGAGTCATATTGTATGAATCCATTATGAATCATATTGTATGGACCCACTATGAATCATATTTTATAGATATAATATGAATCATATTGTATAGATCCACAATGTACCATATTATATAGATCAAATATGAATCATATTGTATGGATCCACTATGAATCAAATTGTATGGAGCCAACATAAATCATATTTTAGGGATCCACTATGATCATATTGTATGGATCCATTATGAATCATATTGTATGGATCCACTTTGAATCATATTGTGTGGATCCACTATGAATCATATTGTATGGATTCATTATGAATCATATTACATGGATCCACTATGAATAATTATGTATGGATTCTATATCAATCATATTATAGGGTTCCACTATGAACCATATTGTATGGATCCACTTTGAATCATATTGTATAGATCCATTATGAATCATATTGTATAGATCCACTAAGAATTAAATTGCATGGATCCACTATAAACCATATTGTATGGGTCTACTATGAATCATATTGTATGCATCCACTATAAATGATTTTGTATAGATCCACTATGAACCATATTGTATAGATCCATTATGAATCAAATTTAAATGGATCTACTATTAATCATACAGTATGAGTCTACTATGACTAATATTGTGTGAATACAATATGAATAAAATTGTATGGACTCACTATTAATCAAACTGTATGCATACACTATGAAACATATTATATGGATCTACTATGATTCAAATTGTATGCATCCAATACGAATAAAATTGTATGGATCCACTATGAAACATATTGTATGGATCTACATTGAATCATATTATATAGACCTAATATGAATCATATTGTATGGATTTATTATGACTCATATTGTATGAATCAACCATGAATTATATTGTAAGGATCTACAATGAATAAAGTTGTATGCATCCACTATGAATCATATTATATGCATCCAATATGAATAAAATTGTATGAATCCACTATAAATCATATTGTATGTACCCTCTATAAATCATATTGTATAGATCCATTATGAATCATATTGTATGAATCCACTATGAATCAAATAATATGGATCCACCATAAATCAAATGTTATACATTAACTATGAACCATGTTGTATGAATCCAATGTGAATCAAATTGCATGAGTCCACTATGAACCATATTGTATGGGTCTACTATAAATCATATTGTATGGATCTATTATAAATCAATTTGTATATATCCACTATGAACCATATCATATAGATCCACTATGAATCAAATATTATGGATACACTATGAACCATATTGTATGGATCTACTATGACTTATATTGTATGAATCTACTATAAACCATATTATATGAATACACTATGAATAAAAATGTGTGGATCCACTATGAATCATTGTATAGATACACTATGAAACATATTGTATGGGAATCAAATTGTATGGATTCATTATGATTAAAACTGTATGGATCCACTATGGAACATATTGTATGGATCTATTATGAATCATATTATATAGATCTACTATGAATCATATTGTATGGATTTACTATGACTCATATTGTATGAATTCACTATGAATCGTATTGTATGGACCAACTATGCATAAAATTATATGGATCCACTATGAATCATATTATGCATCCACTATGAATCAAATTATATGAATCCACTATAAATTATAATGTATGTACCCACTATGAATCATATTGTATGAATAAACTATGAATCATATTGTATGGATCCACTATGAACCATATTGTATGAATCCTCTATGAAACAAATTGTATGGATCTACTATGAACTATATTGTATTGGTCCACTATGAATCATATTGTATGGATCAACTATAAATCATATTGTTTGGATCTATTATGAACCATATTGTATAGATTCACTATGAATCATATTGTATGAATCCACTATTAACCATATTTTATAAATATACTATGAATCGTTTTGTATGGATTCACTATGAGTCATCTTGTATGGATCTACTATGAATCATATTGTATGGATCTACTATGAACCGTATTATATTGATCCACTATGAAACAGATTGTATAGATCCAATATAAATCTTATTGTATGAATCCAATGTGAATCATATTATATGGATCCACTACGAACAATATTGTATGGATCCACGATGAGTCATATTGTATGGATCCATTATGAATTATATTGTATAGATCCACTATGAATCATATGTTATGGATCCAATATGAATCATATTGTATGGATCCACTATGAATCATATTATATGGATCCAATATGAATCATATTGAATGAATACACTATGAATCAAATTGTATAGATCCAATATAAATCATATTTTATGGATCCACCATGATCATTTTGTATGGACCCATTATGAATTATATTGTATGGATCCAATTTGAATCATATTGTATGGATCCAATAAGAACAATATTGTATGGATTCACTATGAAGTATATTGTATGGATTCTTTATAAATCATTATACATGGATCCACTATGAATCATATTGTATGGATACAATATCAATCATATTATAGGGTTCCACTATAAACCATATTATATGGATCCACTTTGAATCATATTGTATAGATCTATTATGAATCATATTGTATGGATCCACTATGAAACAAATTATATGAATACAATATAAATCATATTGTTTGGATCCACTATAAATCAAATGGTATGGATCCACTATGGACCATGTTATATTGATCCACTATGATTTAAATTGTATGGATCCATTATGAACTATATTGTATGGGTCCACTATGAATCATATTGTATGGATTCACGATGAATCATATTGTATGGATCCACTATGAATCATATTTTTTTTGGATTAATTATAAATCAAATTGTATATATCTATTATGAATCATATTGTATGGATCAACTATGAATCTTATTGTATGGATCCACTATGAATCATATTGTATGGATCCACTATAAATCATATTGTATAGATCCATTATGAATCATATGTTATGGATCTGCTATGACTCAAATTCTATGGATCCAATATGAATTATATTGTATGGATCCGCTATGATCAAATTGTATGAATCCAATATGAATCATATTGTATGAATCTAATAAAAGTCATATTGTATGGATCCAATATGAACCATATTATATGGATCCATTATAAGTCATATTGTATGGATTCAATATAAATCATATTGTATGGATCCACTATGAATCATATTGTATGGATCCAATATGAGTCATATTGTATGGATCGAATATGAATCATATTATATGGATACACTATAAACCATATTGTATATATCAACAATGAATCATACCGTATGGATCCATTAAGAATCATATTGTATGATCCACTAAAAATAAAATTATATGGATCCAATATGAATCATATTATTTTGATCCACCATAAATCAAATGTTATGGATCCACTATGAACCATGTTGTATGGATTCACTATAAATTGAATTTCATGGATCCACTATGAACCATGATGTATGGGTGCACTATGAATCATAATATATGGATCCACTATATATCATAATGTATGGATCCACTACGAACCATATTGTATAAAGTCACTATAAATAAAATTGTATGGATCCACTATGAACCATATTGTATGGATCTACTATGAATCATATTGTATGGGTCCATTATGAACTTTTAACCAAAATGCAAAACGCGACAACTCTACTAACTTTTAAAATCATTTTGCATACAGAAAAACTCGAAACAAAACTACAACTTTGGTCCCCTCATACATCAACATGTAAATCTATAAATTTGGATATCATAAATTATTATTAATTAAAATGATAATAATTGTCCATTTTACAAGGTTATACTTTCTTAACACTATCCTTAAATCTCATTGAAAAAAATGTAAATCTAACTCATTAAACCAAGCAAGCAAGTTTCACAATAAAAAAAAGCATATCCTATATATATATATATATATATATATATATATATATATATATATATATATATATATATATATATATATATATATATATATATATATATATATATATAATCAAAACTGAAGAAAAAAGTAAATAAAATTGAGCTGATACTTTCCAATGTATTCAACAAATATTGGTTTGAATGTAGTTCTAATTATCCCACAAATTGTTTTTGCATACAAAAAAAATACTATTAAACAATCTTCATCATCATAATCATGTAATAATAAAAACACAAACTTTTTCATACGATAAGTGAAATACCTTATCTAAGAAATGCCACATATCCAATAAAACCTTGTTAACCAATCCACCTATTTGGCATTCAAATATGAATAATAGAGTAAACACAACAACATCAAACTGAAATCTTATAACAAGTAAACACAAATTAACTTGTTCATAGTCAGGTGTCTTAACCCAGATAAGACTCCAAGACAAAAGTTCTTGCACCACAATTGGATCTAATTCACTAATCGGTCTAACAACAGGATCCTGCAACATTAAAAAAAGTTATAAACAAAAATTAGATTTTGAAACATACCCAAAATTCAAAAATTAATTGAATATTATACCTCTATTAGTCTTTACTAAAATTTAGAGCAATCTCCTCAATAGGGTTTAGTACAGACCTAGCTACTGAGGGTTGTAGTGAGAACAAAATTTTACCACAAGAAGGGTTCCACATTAAGAGAGTTTCACAACATGAAGCAAGGTCGACATGAATTTAGGAGAAAGAACCAAAATCCACTTAAAATGGAGAAATTATAACAACTGTTAGAGTTGATGATATAGATTGAACACAAAATCGTAAAATGAATAATAGGTTAAGCTAAATGTGAACCAACTTGAATATGAAGTTGGATTCGCAACACGATTTAGATTGGCTATCATTCTCCTCTGATCTTGTTATTGGACCTGGGTTCCACCTCTTCACCTTCGTATGTGGTTGTCTCCGAAAAATATACGAGTTGCAGCGAGAAAAGGGTCTTACCACAACGTTTTTGCTACAACAAGAGCTTCACAAGAGTCCTAGTAGAAGGGATTTTTTACCACTTTCACAGGGATGCATTGGTCGAAGATTTTGTTTACCTTAATCAAAAAAACGAGAGTCTCATACAAAAAATTATTATTCATATTAGGAATCTCTAAAATAAAAATCTAAAATTGCGGAAGATGAAAGAGTACAAATCTTACATATGGCCTTAATTGATTCAAAATAAAAATTGGAACCAAACCTAACCCTGAATATAAAAAGAGAGGGAGATGTCGCTCAACCTTGCATATTTGATGCCTCTAAATCTAAAAATTGGAAGCAAACCTAACTCTGAACCGATTCACAATGTGAGGTACTCTGAATCTAAAAATTGGAAGAAAAACTTACTGAATAGATTTGCAGATGTGAAAGTGAAATAACGCCCTTTGATAAATTTTCAGCAAAGGTGCACGAGTGAAAGTTTTAGGGGGGCGACGGTAGGTCACCGTCGTTACCTTTGATAATTTTTCAATAATAGAGGGCGACGATAGGTTTACCGTGGCGACCTTTGATAATTTTTCAATAATAGAGGGTGACAGTAGGTTCACCGTCGCGATCTTTGATCATTTTTCAGTAATAGAGGGAGACGGTTGGTTCACCATCGTGATCTTTGATGAGTTTTCAGGTTGCAGCGCATGCGTTTCTAGAGTTTAGGGGGCGACAATTGTTGTACCTCCGTGATGTAAAATTTAAGGCGATTCTTAAGATAGTTGTGAACATATTTTAGGGTAGTTTAATGATAATTGTCGTCATAATTAATACTTTTTAAAAAATATAAGGGCAATAGATATATACCATCATGACACGTGTTTCTATATTAGAGTTACGATGAATATCAAGTAACTCTCGCAATTTTTGTGTTGTAAAACCCTAATTTTCTTATTGTATTTAGCCATTTTCATTATTTGTATGCTACACCATATGGTATTTAACATTTTCTATTTTCTTTGTGTTTAAATCTTTTGATGATTAAACTTTATTAGTTAAAAGCATATGAAGATTCGAAATTGATTTTATTAGAGTGAATGTCAAAGAGACTCTAAAAGATTTTCAAAAATTTTAAAGTAGGTAAAAGATTTCTATATATTAAACACTTATGTTATTGCCTTTATCAAAATTAACTTTTTTTAACGTATGTATTCCTACTTGTATATTTTTTCCTTAAATTCCATTGTTCTTTTAAAATTAAAAACATTAATTTATATTTCAAGGGGAGGGAATGTGTTAAAGTTAGTTTTTTAGTTGTTACATTTGGTTATAAATGATTATTAATTAATTAAATACGATACAAAGTTAGTTAAAATTTGTTAATTGATCAAGTTCATTATATATAGTGTGTCATATATTCATTATAATAATTATCTTACTTTTAAATCTATACAAAATAATGCAGTCATCTCTCATTTTATTTATCTCTCTTTTTGGCCGCATATGTTCGATCAGGAAGAATATTATCCTCCAGAAGCATATCTTTCATAAGGACTAATAACTCTGTAAAACTTTTATCTGACTATCCGTTGTCCGCCTTAAAGTTGTATAACTTTAATACTGCGGACAATCTTGTGAATTTAGTGCAACCTTTGTACAACAGTTTCTCTGCATCGCTTACCAACCTCTAAAACATTTTGGGACAATCCTGAAGATCTTATTCAAGTGCTTCTACAATCTCTTTGACACGATCACAATCGTATGTATCTCTGCCATTGTCGTCTGAAGCATATGTCGTACTATCCCCTGGTTCAACATTCCTGTTACTTTTCTCACCATGAAATATCTAACATATAACTTTGATCAATTCCATTCCTTTGTAAATGCGATTCCAATCCAACTGCGTCAACCCGACCCCCATAACAACAACCCAAGTAAGGACATTTCATTCGACTAGGGTTTTCGTCATGTTCAACAGCAAACTTAACGAATTCTAATACCCCATTCTCGTACTCTTTTGACAATCGATTGGAAGACATCCATTTTTTATCCATGGTTTTACTACTAAGTAGCCTAAACAAAAACACTATAATTAATCACGTACCTATAACAAAAGAACAACTAATTACCTGTAGAGAAGTCAGCAACTTCTGGAACCACACAATGTAAGATTATGAAAGTGGCTATAAAATTGGGCAGCAACTTTGTAAACTCCTTACCTGAGATGCTGATCTTTTAGAAAGCCAATTTGTTGAATATCACAACTCACAACTTTATCTCTGGCCTAATAACAAAAGAAAAACAAAATCGCGTTGAAGAACTTTAGCACAAAATAAACTTCCTTTTATATATAACTTCAAAGTCATCTAATTTCTCTCACTAGCAGTGTGGGACTAGAAAATTATACTATGAAGTCCTCACTCATCATTCTTGTCCATAACAACTAAGACAAACAAATATTAAACCGCAAAGAATAAAGTTGACAGAAAGAGATCTAACTTATCAAAAAACTAAGACCCGTGACCCCATCTCAACAAAGTTAAACAAATAAAACAATTGAATAATCCAAGATATATCTATGTGGATTTTCCTGTTGCATTTGAGAAAATAAAAGGCACTAAATATGATATCACAATCATCTCTTTTTAATTATAACTTTCAGTATTAGATTTGTTAGTAGGCACTGCAAACGTTTTCACTATAACAATGCATGTATATATATCTAAGATTCGATCATATAGTGATAAAACATGAGATGTCACAATCTTAAGTACTATTTATCTACTTGTATATATATCTAAGAAAATGATATAACCATACCAAATCATTCAAACAATATGTATCCGAATAAAGAATTAATGAGATTTAACATTACAACCAAAATAGAGAAAAGAAATAGTCAACTTCATATCTTAGAAAAACAAACTTTCTTTCTTGCTGCATGAATTTCACATTATTATACTTATATACATTTTGCATAAACAAGATGAAATAATTAAACAAGTTCATACAAGATAAAGGATAATAATAGTTGAAGAAAATTCTTATATGCTTACCATTTTCACTTCTTGTCCTTCATGAAGTTTGCTTGTTCATGTTCATATTTTAGTTTATCTAATATTTGTTCATGTTTTCTCTTATACTAATTCCAACATGCATAATATGACCATTAAAAGAGAATAAAAGCAGTTTTCCTATGTTATATGAATATGAACACAAACCTTAACAAACTTTTTATAGGGATTGAAACTGAAAAATATGAAGCATATAAAAGCAGAATCGCAAAGAAAACAGAATGGGCATTGAAGAACTTACAGAATCGGGCAAATCAAAACAGAATCACGGAGAAAAGAAAATAGAATCGTCGTTGGAGAATCGCGGAGAAAAGAAAATTAAAAACAAAACAGAGCGTCGTTGGAGAATTATTGTTGGATAATAGTTGGAGAATCGCGTGAAAAAAACTGTTCAAAATCAGTTGCAGAGCGTCGTTGGAGGTTCTTCCTGTTATGGACATATTTTTAAGGTAGTTTAATGATAATTGTCGTCATATTTAATAAGTTTTTCAACATAAATAATATAAAAACAACAAATTTAATATTGTTACGTTTCTTACAATTCTCGTGATTTATGCAATGGATACTATGATTAATTTAGCAGTACAGATCATTTAGTACAAATTGTGATTTTCTTACATGTTAATATAATTTTTGTCTTCTGTCTAGTTCTAAGAGCCAATGTTGACCAAAACAACTTATAAAATCATAAAGATCACAAGCCAATTCTGTTCCTCTTTTTCAAACTTGAAGTTGAAGCATTCCATAATTTTTTAAATTCAATGTCTCGATTTGAGATCGTTCTCATTTCTATCTATACTTTTTATAAAAGAGTATATAAATGATGAAGTTTTCGAGATAAACCAGATGTGAATAGGGTAGAAATTCTAAAATATATAATAGGAATATCAAAAACTCAAAATTTAAAATGAAACGACCAAAAATCTATTTTGTATATAAAATAATGGCTAGAACTAATTAAGAATTTTTTCCATCCACTAATTTGCTCAGAGTGAAAAAGTATACTATCAAATAATTCTTTTAAGAAAATATTTTAACATAAAATAAACTATCCAAAAAATTATTCCGACAAATTCCTCACATTTTCAAAGGTCATATTAAGAAACTTTCAAGACAATTATATTTGACACTTTTACTTTTTATTTTTTGAAGCAATTTGACACCTTTACTTGGGTTGTGCTATATACTATTCACTTCACACCCTAGTTTTTTTAAGTGTGTGGTCTCTGTTACATTTCATCCACGTGCATGACCTCTTTAGCACTATGGCCCTCTTAGGGTCTATTTGGAAGTTTAGAAGGTATTAGATCTATTCTTAAATATAAGACTCTATTCTTAAATATAAGACTCTCTTAAAAAAATTGTAGAAATTAAGAAAGTTGATTAAAATATTAAATATGTTAACTATTTTGTATAATTTTACAAATTTATCTTTGGGAAAGAGAAATAGTTAATGTGTTTGTAATTATTTATTATAGATTAAAAAAAGATGTAATATAATTATGACTAAGTTTGAGAAAAAAATTTATTAATGCATTTTAAAAATTGAAGAGGGTCTTATAAAAATGAACAAGAAAAAAATTCAAAAAAGTCTTATAATTAGGAACAGAGGTAGTAGAAGAGAAGGGAGGAAGAGAGTTTTGAAAAGAAAAAACAAAAGATTGAGGGAAAGAATTGAAGAATTTTAGTTTGGAGGATTTTGGAGAGTTTGTTTTTATTCTTGACATCAAAATTCTCTTAATTTGAGAGAACTCAAAATTTATATTGAATGAGAATTTGGAGGGTTTACGTAAATTTTTCAAATATATTCAATCTTGTTATAGTATTATAAAAATTAAAAATATAGTAATGATTAACATTCTTTTATCATATGGTAAATACTCATTCTTAAAAAAAAAAATCAAATATTTTCTTATATTAAAAAAAAAATCATTTTCAAAAGCTTTCTCTTTTTCTCTCCTCCAAGCTCCCAAACAAAGCCTTATTGAAACAAATTATGAAATAGTTTTTCTACTTCTCTATCCTAGTGAAAAATCAAAACTATCCCTAGAATTCGGAAATGAATCTCTTGATGCATTCCATTTACATACACATCACTTGTTTTTTAGTTAAGCCCTAAGGTTATGTCAACAAATAATACGGAAATACATCTCTGTGTAACTTACAGAGATGCATCTTCGGACGCTATTTTAATCAAATACGCGCAAGTGTGTCTTCTCCTTCCTCACTTCTCCATTCTCAAACTCTAACTCTCCGAACTCTCAAAATCTCCCAGCTCTCAAACTCTTTCAACTCACGTCCAAGTTTCTACCATCGACATCCAATCGAGATAAACCAAATGTAATAGTTCAAATGAAAAACAGTACACACGAAGTAAACACTTACCACTAAACTACGACTATAACATAAACACAAAACAAATTCTAAATACAAAATTATGTCAAACATTCTAAAAAAATACTAGTTCGCAAATGAATCACACCTAGCAAACACAATCATCGATAGATGAAAAACACACAAAATGGGGTATTTTCACTCATCCAACAATCTTGCAAACAATAGAATAAATTATGCATTCATCCAAAAATTTACATTAAAAATATAAAAGCAAGAATCTCAAGGGCTTTTCAAGGTTGTAATGTGGTTTGGTTAACAAACAAGTGATAAGTCCTAAAGCTAATTGAAACAAAAAAACTTGCCTAAACCTAAGGGAGTAATTACTTCCAAAAAGTTTCAAACAATAGAATTTCAATCAAACTTCTTCTTCATCCCAAATTTCAAACCAACACACATCACTTATTCAACACAACATTATTCCATACTCTTTTTATTTTGCTTTTTCAAAACTTTTCTATTTTTATTTCTTTCTTTTTCTATCACTTTTTTCTCATTTCTTTTCTTACTTTTTTTCTATTTTTCTTTTCAACCTCATAACAATCAACCAATAAATACAACAAGAATTCAAACCAACATGAATTCAACCTCATTCGGAAAACACAAATTGACTTAACAAAATAAATACAAATAATAATATAAAAACCGGGTGAAAATGAATTAACAAGTTGAAAAGTAAAGATTTGAAATTCAGAACATTTCCTTGTTTCAACTTGTTAAAGCACAAATCACCATACACATACACAAATACAAAGAAACATGATTGTTTTACTTCATAAGTTCGACACCTTTATTGTGCGAGCTAGTAACCTTCTCTCGTCATACCATGGTATTATCACACCGTAAAAATCTAAAGAAAGTGCTCTAACAATCACACAACAAACATTAAGAAAACAAGATAATTCACAATAATATGTGAAAACAAAGAAAAACACATATATGCACAAATATCATATACAAGTTAATATACAATTTCTATACAACATATACATTAATTACAAAACTCAAAAACAAAAGAATTATGGCAAAGGAAAATAAATAGAATCAATACCCGACAATTGTGCCATTTTGTTGAAGCGGTGTAGCGACAAGCAATAAAAGTTTTCGAAATATTTATCCGGGAATTTATCGTGTACACAGAGATTTATTATTGAATTGGGTTAGTAAATAAATGGTTTAGTAAATAAATGGGTTAGTAAATAAAATGTTATCAACAAAAAATAAATGTAAACAAAAGTAAAAACTAAGGAAAAAACTTATCAAGCCTGCATATAATCTACTCATCACAGACTTAAATATATATATATACTAGTTACATTTAACCTAACAATACTCATCAATGTCACTATGTATCGCTCACAACCTAAGTCATTTCTAACCAAAATTGAGAGAACGACTGTATCACCAAGGAAATGTTCTCTCTACCTCTTCAACAATACAGAAGATAACTTATGTAATCGCACTGATGATCTCTCAGTAGAACACAACCACACAGAGCCATTAAGCTTTGATACCCAAGTAGATGTCAGCTCTAAATCTATCTCTAGAGTTCAGAAACTAACAGATAATCATCCTAGATAAGAATCTAAGCAGTATATGTCTATAACAACTCAAATCCCTAGCACAAAGCAAAAATCTAAGATAATAATCAATAAAGATTTGTAAAGCAAGTTTAATATAACGCCATGGGCGACAAATATACATGAGTTAAAAGTAAATACATATACAAACTCAACACATAAAGAATACACAAAGAAGAAGAGAAATGAACCACAAATCTACCGGTTTGTTAGCACTGATTGAAGAGAAATCCACCCCGGATCATCCGTATGCAAGCTTCAATGTTGTTTTTTAAGCTCTAACTATCAAAAAATGAAGGATGATGGATTTGGGGTCAAAAATACCAAAAACCATACCAAAAAAAAAAGTATTTTTACCCCTAAATACGCATTTTTGACTGTCCTGCATCGCCAGACGACCAAAAAGTGTCGCCTTGCAGCCAAAACTGCGTATTTTCCATGCTTCAGGATGCCTCAGCATCGCCCGGCGACCAAAAAGCGTCACTCGGCGGCAGATGACAGAAAGTTGAAAAACCAACACAGATTCAACCATAAGTTTTGAACCGTAACTCCGATTCGCGCGTGGTCGAAAGTGTTGGAAAGCTTATTCAATGCTCTATCTAACAGTGCATAAATATCAATTCTTGAATACATACAAAAATGAGATAAAATCAATTAAACTCAATGATATTTACACAATAACGAAATAAATACACTATAACGTAAAATATATTGAATATACATTAAAGTTGAGGTTTATTGACAAAAAGAAAATGAATTAATCAGAAACAGGAATTACGAACACAGTGCATAGAAGAAAAGGAACATAACTAAGAACTCAACATAACTAGAATACATAGCCATAACTACCTAAACTCTAAGGACATCACATTTTTCCTCTTCATATTCATTTTCAGGTCCATTATAACAAACATCTCTAATGATTTAAGCCTTAAAGAAGAGCACAGAGAGAACTCTTCCAAATGGTATAAAGGACTGGTGTTGATTTCTAGAAACAATGATTGAGTACCTTAGATGGTTAAAGATAGTTTAAGGTAAATCAACCCTTACATGATTCATAAGGAAGTAGACAAGAAGTCTGTCATCATGTGTCACAAAATTCATGTTGATACTTCTTGGACGAAAATTAGTTTGCATAAGTTGAAACCACACTTTAGCAATGGGGAGAAGATTTCTAGGATTGTCTGGTTCATATCTGATGGACATATCATAAATGGTATTGGGTTTTTCAATCAAGGAGTGTTTAAACCTATGAATTTCAACATTTGTTTCAGTTTGAGTACAACAAATTGCAGCAGCAATGGTTGCAGAAGTGATGGTGATAGAATTCCCAAAGGCAATTGAGGAGACAGAGGAGCCGTCAAATTTCACAGAAGCATAATTCTAGAATTCTTTGGCCATATTTGGATAAATAGGACCATGCAACATTTTAATGTATCTAGACCATCCTTGAATAATGATGCTTTGAGTTATATTGAGCTCATCAATGCTTAGTCGGGGAACATTTGCGCAGATTTCACAAAGAACTTCAAGGAGTTCTTCATTACCGTGAAAAGTCTTTGAAGTCATTATGACTAGGTGAGAAATGGTCTTAACATAAGACATAGAAGAGGATGAGGAAGATGAAGACACAAATGGATACTTAAATAAAGAGGAGGAAACATATATAGAAGGAGAAAAGATATGATGCAGATATTTTAAACAACAGAGCAATGAATGATAAGTAATTATAAAATGACAAGCTCCAAGGAGATGGTAAGACACAAAAGTAGCTTTAGACATAAATAGGTTATGGCGTGCTATCAAATATTATTTCGAATGAGGTGGTTTACCACAAATAGTATAACATTAATTACTTGATAGGATTCTTCAGATACCTGAGTTATAAGATTTTCTTTTTAGGGATAAAGATTTGAAAAGAGATTTTTATAATTTTATTCTTCATTCATAGCTAAAATATTTGAGATGTTGTTAAAAAATAGGATTTCTAACTAAACATTTAATTCATATTAAAACCTATAAATGATAAGAGTTAGAAATATTTGACCTATTAAGAAGATGATTATGTCTTCTAATTTCCTTGGGCTCTGATAATTCTTCTGCATATTGCACTAGTTTATGATCCATTTGATGAACTTCTTTTAATACCTTAGATATCAGATTCTTTATGAAGAGTCTTGTTATAACCTTTTCTAACTTCATACACATCCCTTGAAGTACACCTTTATGAGTGATCAGAACATTTTTCACAGTGTCATTTCTTCATACTTCTGGAGTTTAAGTCTTGTTCTGACAGTAGCCTTCATCGTCTGCATTAATCTTCTTCAGAAAAACAGTCTTGATTCATCTTCTTCTGAAATTTTCGAAACTAACTCTGCTTAGGTTTCTGAGTATATTTGAAGAGTATCCTTCTGCCGATGATGATGTTGTAATGACATGCTTATCTTGGAAGATATTCTTCTTGAATCTGCCCTTTTGTTGAGAATATCTTCATATGCGTCTTGTTCTTCATATTTTTGAAATACTTTTCAGAACCTTTATGCTTTTTCTCATAACACTGAATGTTTGATATTAATCCCATATCTTTCATTTCAACTATAACATTCATAGTTTTTCTCTTCATAGATCTCTCTACACAGTTAAGTGTTTGATTCCAAAAACCAATAACAGAGTCGGGCTCTGATACCAATTGAAGGTAGAGAAAAACACAAGAAAGGGGGGGGGGGGGGGTTGAATTGGATTTTCAAAACATTTACCTTTTAAAAATCTACTTGATAAAACTATGAAAGAATATAGAATGCTAGAAATATGAAAAGACACATTCTGTTTATCCAAGTTCACCATTCACTAGGCAATATCTTGTCCACCCTCCTCGTGTGTTTTTTCCTTCAACAAGACTTAATCCATTATAACCAAATCTGATTACAAATGATCACAATAAGTCTGATCAACCTTGTTGACAACCCCAACAAGTTCATTTGATCCTTATTTATAATTCTGCAAAGACTGCGACCTATGCCTTCTTGAGATTCCTGACTCAACTGAGTTTCTCAAGAAACAATACAATGATACATTCAGTGATCTCCACGAGATATGACAATCAAGGACCCCTTAAGAAATATGACCAACCTGGTCTTTCTTAACATGATTTCATCTATAATGACCCGCAACCATTGTCTTCTTGAGTATCCGACCTTCACTTAGTCACTCAAGGAACCACCAATTCTAAACAGAATTGTTTTTCTGGAGATTACAATAGTGCTTCTTAATAAGAAGATTACTCCTAATTTAAGTACATATTATTTAACATAATTCTGAGCAACAACTCTTGTGTTTAAATAATTTACATGAAGAATTAAAACTATAACAAAATATGAGAAATAACTCTTGTGTCTTTTACAATGATATAAAGATGTGTTTAATTAGAAGTTGAGTAGCATCTTGTAGTGTTCTTTTTCTTCATCTTCTTTGTTGAGAAAGTTATGAGAAACAACTCCTTTCTTCGTCATATCTCTACCAATATGTATTTGGTAAGAATTTGAGTATCATCTTGTAGAATTATTCTTCTTCATCTTCTTCGTTTCATTTTGGTTAGCATTAACATGTTCAGCGTAACAACTCCAACATTATCTTCTTCCATGGCTTTCCAGCACTTTCCTTCATTTCATTTATCTCCTTTTATTGCCTTCAAAGAAAGAGTCGTTGTAAGGATAGAAAAGTCCTTTCTCCTTCCAACGGTTGATTCCCAAAAGATAGGTTTGGAACACTATGAAACATCACTTTCCTTAGCCTGCTGCTTGCAGTTGTTAGCATAAGAACTTGGGAGACAACTTCTTTGAATAATATAACCAATATCATGATAGTGGAATTTTATGGTGTACTATTTGTACTGTATTCTTATTGACTAAGTTTCATTATCTTTATCTTTTGATGATGTACTTCTGATTCTGAAGTATTAAGCTTGGAAAAGATCAATCATTTGTCTTTTTTCTTCTGATGATTGACTCATGAGTAGTTCAGAAACTAATTTGTTGTTGTAGCGCAAGAACATCAGAGTGGTCAGAACTAAATCTTGTCTTCAGAATTATGGGCAACATCATATCTGAAATACTAAGTTTGACTTCTAATCTTAGAACATGTATTGAAGGCGTATTTCTGATCTGATATGAGAGATGAAGATTTAGTGAGAAGATGTTTCATTTCAGAATATTTCAATAGTGGATTCTTGTTTTCAGATATATAAGCATCAACTTATCTGAGAAACAAGTCTTGTCGTTGTAAGTTAAAGCTTTTCTGATGTTGATATCAATAGCTTTTATGATGTTTAGATCTTGAAATTATATATCGTGGCAACAACCTTTCTGTTTCTCAAGTCTTTGAGTTCTTGAGCTTTGATTCTTTTCTTGCTATATTATTTCTGATTGAGGAGTGATAATGATCCAGAAGATTCTTATTTGTTGTAGAGTCAGAGTCTTTCAGATGTTTGAACATTGTCTTCAGATATACAAGCAATAGATTATCCAAGGAACAACTTCTTTGAGTGAAAGCTTATCTGATCCACTTTGTTTTGATCTTTAATAATAAGCTTTTCTGAGCTACATATCGTATGTCTGATTTCTGAAGCAGAAGCTTATATCAATATATTTGATTTTGTCGTTGAATTCCTTTCTTTTTGATCTCTTGAATTCTGATCTTTGGATTGAGTTGGAAGCAACAGTTTATGTCAGCCACATATTGATTTCTAATTTTTAATTATTTCTCTGGATATCTGAGATCTTCATTTTTTATATCTTGAGAGTGAAGCTTTCCTGAGAACATACTTGATTCCCCTTCTTATGAACATTCAACATTCCTTAGAAACTACTGATGTTTCTTTAGAAATAATCACAATAGTTCTTCTGTTGAGTAGATTGACTTGAGAGGATTTCACCCTTTGATCTTGTCTTCTGATGGACTTTTTGATGTTGGTTAGTAGTGAGTCCAGGAGATCTAAGTTCCCTGATCCTTTCTTCTAATGTAATACTTCTAATGTTGAATTGAAGTGTGTACTCCATGAATTATCTGAGTCTTCAGAATCTTGACTTTGTCTTTAGAAATGTGACCAGTAACTCTTCTGATGAACAAATCTTGACTTCTAATTCAGAAGTAGAAGCTTTCTCTATATTTGTTCAGAATCTTGACTCCATCTTCAGAATTTTAAGCAGCATCTTTTCTGATGAGCAAATCATGACTTTTGATCTTTGCGTTGTAAGCTTATTTCTAGAACAATCTTGATTTCCCATTCTTACTGGCGAACATTCAACATTCTTCCGAACTACTGATGTTTCTTCAGAAGCGAACAATCTTTTTGATGTGCTTGTTGTATTTCTGATTCTCCAGACAATAGTCATGAATCATTTTGAATTTCTTATATGCACACTCAAGAAACTTATTAGAACTAAAAGTGTTCTTTATAAAATATATGCATTGTTATCATCAAAACACAGAGATTTAAACATAGATCCAAATCTTGTTCTAACATGTATAGTTTAAGTTCATCTCATTTAGTTAACAAGCTTAGTTTTACACTCATATTCAGCTCATTTGGTCCATAAAACTAATTCAACTATTTAATTTTCAAATAGAGTTTCGAAATATTTTCGAGTTGGTTCGGATCATTGTCAGTCCAAGGCAAAATGATTAATATGTCAAAATTATAGCTTGATTATCTTACACTCAGTATTTTCATACCTTTATGCCACATCTTCATGTCGAAACACTAAGATAAAATTCTCACGCTAACAGACGCCCTTGAAAAAGGTCTTTTTTGATCATATCTAGAATATGGCAAAAAACATAGATTTTTTAGTAGAATCTATAACACTATTAAAGTCATTATGCTTATGTCACTGTGTGATCGGTGGATCTGGAACTGACTGTTTAACGCTGGTTTCGCGAAATGTCGCGGAAGCAAGAGTCGCCACCGTCTTTTATGTTCTTCAACAAGGACAGGACAAAAGCACAGCAAAATTCCTTATGAGATAGTTTCTCGGTTCGGGAGGTAGATTTATAGAAAGGGAAGGTGTTAGCACCCTTTCTATCCATGGTTATCCATGGGCTCTTAGATACTTGCTCATTTGTGTTTTCAAAATGTTTGCTTTTCAGAGTGTGAGTGGGTTTGAAAAAGTTTCGTTTAAAGATTTCAGATCGACTCTTGTATCAGTCCTCAAGAGTGTTTGAAAAATTGTTTTGAAAGCTTTTTTGAAAGTGTCGGTGTGAAAAGAGTTTGGATTTGTTTTTTGAAGAGAGCAAGTATCTACGAGTCATCTACCTACCCTAAGGAATTAGGCTGTGTAGAGGTCCTTAAGGTAGTGCCATCCCACCATTGAGAGGTAGGTAGCACCACCGTTGGAGGTGTTCGGGTCAATTCATTTGTAGGGACAGTATGGTCAACAGAGCAACAGTAGGACACCTTAGAAGCTACCCTTATGCCATTGATCCTTTTTATTCCGAGGCAACCGTTTCGAGGCAACTATTCTGAGGCAACCGTTTCGAGGCAACTATTCCGAGGCAACTGTTTCGAGGCAACTTGTTTTGAGGCAACGAGATCAATGGACATAAGGACTTACTAAGACGTCCTATACTCGACGACCACGTTTCGAAGGTAAGGCAATAGTGAGGCGTACCCTAAGAGTGGTGTGTGAATTTGTGTGTTGTTTTCATGTTAATATTTGTCTTTGATCATGCATTTGTGGTGATCTACGCTTGTTTTTAATTTAGGCCATACATTCTTTCATGCAATTATAATTTAAAAGTGCGGAAATTTAAATGCGGAAAGTAAAATCCTACGCTATTACAAGGCGCGGGTCCATACATCGCCAAATTAACAAAGACCCGTTTTTAATAACAATGCGGAAAGTAAAATAAATTCCTAATTACTATTACAAGGCTTGAGCAATTACATAATATTCACAAAGGAAAATAAGAATAAATGCGCGAAAAAATTAAAGTTGAACGTTCGAGGGTGTTGGACCCTTTTGAAATTAAATTGAAATAAGAAAGTTAATTATTTATTTTATTAAAGAAAAGAAATGTTTTTTAGGTTTTTTGTATTTATGAAAATAAAGAAAAGAATTTAAAATTAGAAGGAAACCCTAGTTCTAAATATTTTTAATTATTAAAAAAAAGTTTAAGTTTAAAACCTAATTTACATAATATTTAATGTACATGTTTATTTACAAAATTAATGATAATTAATAATAATGATAAATAATGATGATTAATAATTTATTTAAGAAAAAGATGAAAATGTCAAAAAAACCAAATTCTAGATACTTTTTACTTATTAAGAAAAAGATTAAAGTTTAAAAACCTAAATTAAACTAAGTTAATTGTTAGAGTTTATTTACAAAAAATAGGTTAGTGATGAAATTAATAATAATTAAATATATTTGTATTTTTGATTTTTCTGTTTTTATTATAGAAAATTATTTTATGGTGAAAAAAACAATTAAAACAATTAAAAAAGAATTAGAAAAGAAAAGAAAATAAAATTAAAAAGGATGCAAACCAAGGGGAGTTTCAGGCCCAAGAGGAGGTTTTTTTGAAGTATTCTGGCCCATTAGACAAAAAGCCTTGTTTGACTTCCTGGCATCACGTGCGTGTTCATTGACTCATGAGTACCGTGGTCTGTATTCTTTGGCCATTGGATTGGGTTTCATGGCCATTTGTGTTCTGGCTGTTGGCCATTTGTGTTCCGGCCTCAACGTTCCTTAATCTTCTCAGGATGTCTGTCTCGCCATGTATTGGTGTCATGCATAAGTTGTTCTTTTGGCCATTTGGCTTTTGGCCTTTGGCTTTTGACTTTTGGCCATTTGGCTTTTGGCTTTTGGCCATTTGGCTTTTGGCCTCAACGTTCCTTAATGAACCTGCATGGGATCCTGTCTAAATCTGCAGTGTTGAATCTCATGAACACATTAAATAAAATCATAAAATGCAAATAAAGCCAATATATAAAGAAATTTAATGTTTAGGCACAATATGGCATGTATGAATGATTATACCCTTTTGATCATGGAGATCAAATCAATCTTACCCTTACTGGAAAATTAGTGACGTGAATGCTTTTATGCCTTTTGGATCATGGAGATCAAGCCAGCCTTACCCTTACTGAAGAAGTAGTGAGGTGTTGGTTTGTAACTGTGATGGCTTGTTTGTAGTGAGAGAGAGATTTGTAATAAGGATTTCAAGGTTTTAGGGTTCTTGAAAGAATTTGATATTCTAACAGTGTTGTAGCAAGGTTTTTTTCTATCTTTTCCTCCTCCCTCGTTTGTGTGAAAAGAAGGTGATTATATAATGGAAATTAGGGTAAAGAAAATGGGTTTTGAATATGCAATTGGGCCTCCAATGTTCACTTGAGTTCGTCACTTTCCAGGCTAAATCGCAGGGACTTCAGTGCAATTTTTGAAGTTGAAATGTGAAAACAAAATGTAGCCGACATCGATAACTAACTCCTGTCCGAAAATCGGCTCAATCGGATAAACGGTGAATTAGTTATGAATTTTTGAAGTTTCAGCTCAGACAAACTTATTTTGGACTCCAGTGTCGACTCTGACACGTTCTTCAATAAAAAACTGGTATTGATCGGAGCATAATCCGGTCTCGACTTTTGAAGCAAAGTTGTAGATCTATGAGTCAGTGACCTTGTGTAAAAATATGAGCCCAATCCGATAAAAATTGACCGAGTTATGAATTTTCGAAGTTTCGGCTCAGATGAAATAATATCCAGCATTCAGGATTTTCAGCGTGTCACGCACTCTGAGCAAAAAACGAAGGCTTTTTGAATACCGTTTGAACTCAATACCTTATGTGAAAATGTAGCCAACTCAATTTGTGAAATTTTGACACCAGAACCAGCTCGATACGATGAAAATCTACCAAGTTATGATTTTCTGAACATGACGCAAATAAACTTCTGTCACAAATTTTCTGTATGAAAATGCTTGATAAATCCACATTTTTGAAGACCTTCTGATCGAAATTGGCTTCCAGCCGTGAGAGATGAAAACGTAGATAATGTCAAGACGGAATTTTGGCCACCGGAACGGGTTCAAAATGATCACGATCTTCAAGTTATGAATTTTTTAGCGCGTAAAAACTGCACTTTCAGCACACTTTTTCACCATATTTCTTCGAGAAAACTCACACATTCGAATACCTTCTTTAAAGAATTGACTCTTGAGCCGAACCTGAATTTGAGAATACGTTATCAGAGATATCTTGGTGAAAGAATACCTGAATATGACGCGCCGGGCTGGACTTGTGAATTTTTCTTGAAATATTTTGAGAAATATGGGAGGGCAAATTTTGGGGTACAACAGTTGCCCCTGTTCAATCTTCTTAAACATGAGGATGTAGATTGGCTGGCGTGCCTTTCGTGATCCAAAGGTGGGAGATGATTGAACACTAGAGTGCCCAGAAATTTGCGCTCACATGTTAGCAGTGTGATGTCGGGAATGAGCTTATAGATGCCATTTGATGGATAGGAGGATGGGCTTATAGATGCCATTTGGGAGTGTGACAGAATCTTGTCGGGAATGGGCTTATAGATGCCATTTGGAGACTGTTGATATGTGGATGGGCTTATAGATGCCATCTAGGTGTCGATCGCGTAAGAGATTCCTTAGCGAGAACTTGCGTACCTGAGAAAGAAAAATAATTACCTGGCCTGTTACAGGGGTTGATCTTCAAACTCTTTATGTAGATATGCCCTGACTAGATACAGGTATCGAATCTCTAAACTCTTCAGACGTGCCCTGGAAAGATACAGGAATCGGATCTTCAAACTCTTCAGACGTGCCCTGGCAGGATACAGGAATCGAGTCTGGAATTAGTCGTCAACAGATACACCCTGGCAAGATACAGGAATCGGATCTTCAAACTCTTCAGACGTGCCCTCAACGGGACGATGAGAGAACCTTGAACGATTTCTACCTCAACGGGACGATGAAAGAACCTTGGGCGATTACTACCTCAACGGGACGATGAGAGAACCTTGGGCGATTACTACCTCAACGGGACGATGAGAGAACCTTTGGGCGATTTCTACCTCAACGGGACGATGAGAGAACCTTGGGCGATTTCTACCTCAACGGGACGATGAGAGAACCTTGGGCGATTACTACCTCAACGGGACGATGAGAGAACCTTTGGGCGATTACTACCTCAACGGGACGATGAGAGAACCTTGGGCGATTACCACCTCAACGGGACGATGAGAGAACCTTTGGGCGATTTCTACCTCAACGGGATGATGAGAGAACCTTGGGCGATTACTACCTCAACGGGACGATGAGAGAACCTTGGGCGATTACTACCTCAACGGGACGATGAGAGAACCTTGGGCGATTACTACCTCAACGGGACAATGAGAGAACCTTGGGCGATTACTACCTCAACGGGACGATGAGAGAACCTTTGGGAGATTTCTACCTCAACGGGACGATGAGAGAACCTTGGGCGATTTCTTCCTCAATGGGACGATGAGAGAACCTTGGGCGATTACTACCTCAACGGGACGATGAGAGAACCTTTGAGCGATTACTACCTCAACGGGACGATGAGAGAACCTTGGGCGATTACTACCTCAACGGGACGATGAGAGAACCTTGGGCGATTACTACCTCAACGGGACGATGAGAGAACCTTTGGGCGATTTCTACCTCAACGGGACGATGAGAGAACCTTGGGCGATTACTACCTCAACGGGACGATGAGAGAATCTTAGGCGATTACAACCTCAGCAGGATGATGAGAGAATCTTAGGCGACTACAACCTCAGCAGGATGATGAGAGAATCTTAGGCGACTACAACCTCAGCAGAATGATGAGAGAATCTTTAGGCGACTACAACCCCAGCAGAATGATGAGAGAATCTTTGGCGACTACAACCTCAACAGAATGATGAGAGAATCTTTGGCGACTACAACCTCAGCAGAATGATGAAGGAATCTTAGGCGACTACAACCTCAGCAGAATGATGAAGGAATCTTGGACGTCTTCTACTTCAAAAGGTAAAGACTTTTATCTGTTGATCGTTCTTTCCTGAAAAAGTAACGAGTTAGTCGTATGCAATGTCATAATGTATGACATGCATGATGTCATGATGTTCTAAAAAATGAATGAGATTGGGGTGATATGTGATGGGGGCTGTATTAATCTGTAACGTATAGCCTAAATATAGTACTGCAAGTGTACAGCCTATCGAAGTAATATATAAGATTATCGAACCACAGAGACCAATTGTCAATCTATCAACTCTATTGCTAAGGTGCTTATCTAAGGCGAATAAGGATATTGATGTGAGTGCAGTGCACAAAGTAAATATGCGAGGGAAATAACAGTTTAAAAGACAGGTTGGAATGTAAATCATGTAATCAGATATTGGTCCGGTCATGCGTAGATGAACCTACTTATGGGGCAGTATTTTCTATTGATAGCAAAGAATCAGTTTAACGGGAACTTGTAGCTTTTGACTACTAAGAACCGAGTTTACTCTTTAAATTAAATTCCTTTATTGTCACATATAAAGGGTGCCTTCCGCGTTAAAGAGGTAAACCTATTTTTAAGAAATTGATAGTTTTGACTTAATAGAAAAGTGATCTTACTCGGAAAGATTAACTTAAAGAGACTTTTGGCTTTTGGCCAAGAGTCAGATTTTAAACCTACAAACGCGTCCGAAAATAGTTTCAAAATCGTTTTCTAAAAAGGGTCAATGATTCCTATTTAACCAATCAACGGCTGTCGCTCTTTTTGTTTGGTTAAATAATAATCAAGTCGTATCATCAGTTTGGACGGCTTTCGATCTTACCCAATTAAACATTTAAACACAATCGACTTAAGTTAGAAGCAAAACATCCCCAGAGTATTTTCACTAGCATGATAATTGGAACACAACCACGATGACAATCATTACATCCTAACCTTTATAGTTTAGCCAGACATAATAAGTGCGAGTCTATAAAACGTGTAGACTATGGTAAGAGCATTTAAAGTCTATAAAACGTGTAGACTATGGTAAGAGCATTTAAAGTCTATAAAACGTGTAGACTATGGTAAGAGCATTTAAAGTCTATAAAACGTGTAGACTATGGTAAGAGCATTTAAAGTCTATAAAACGTGTAGACTATGGTAAGAGCATTTAAAGTCTATAAATCGTGTAGACTATGATAAGAGCAATTAAATAAAGAAATGCAATAAATTAGAACCTTGCTCCGGTCGGAGACTTGAATCTGATACAAATCTACGGAAAAGTAAGGCCGGTATGATGAACTTCAACCAAAGTGCTCCAAGACTCGATTACAACTCAATCTACACCGCAATAACTCCCCGATGTGAAGAGATTATTACTTTACAGAAACTGATAGTATATGGCTTAAGATTGTACTAAGCTTGGATGAAAATAAAGAATGAGAATCGAAAGCTATTTATAGAGGAACTTTGAGGTGCGTAAGGACCAGCATGCCCCTTAACTTCTTTTGGGCGGGAACCATTTTGTGAAGGCCGCGGGCGCGGTGAGGGTGGCCGCGGGCGCGGCGCCTGGAACCGCCACATCATGGGAACGTGGCAGTTGATCTCTGGGTGAAAGTGGGCCACGTCATCGCGTTTCCTGTAGCCAGCGCGGTGCTGAACGCCATAAGTGCAAAATATCTTGAAAAACCCTAATTTCTTGGCGTTTTGGCTCGTTTCTTCACAGAAGGCTCTGAAATGACAAGGATCCTGAAAACAAAGGAAAAAGGAACATAATACGAGAAAATGACAATAAAAACTAAGGAAAACATGTGATATTTGAGTCAGAAACATAGTGCGATTTAGTGCGATCAAATCCTCCCACGCTTAGACCTTTGCTTGTCCTCAAGCAACGACTCTTAAAAGTAGATGAAAGAAAATTTATGGTGTATACAGGTTTTGGGCAAAGAGGGCTTCTAAGTCCGAGTAAGGGTGTGTTGTCAGGCACTAACTATCTGAATCAAGGGTATCTTAATTACACTACTCGCAGAAATGCGGACATAAACCTCATAAGTATACAGATTGATCCAAATATCCTTACTATGCTAAGACTTCTTTTTGTACGAGGTCCTTTTTCATTCAGGCGCAATCACATTAAGCCCGTTATCCGTACATACTCATGGTGTAGTGACCGGTTAGTGACTCTGATCTCAAGTGATGGGATTCTGGTACAAGAGTTGGTTTAATCCCTTTTTATTTTACCCATTTGCAGTTGCGGGGGATCGGACCGTAGTCCGCCCTACCAAGTTCAGCACCAGATACCTCTGAACCAACTACAACAGATATGCCTTATATATTTTTTTTCTTTGTTTTTGTTAGTGTTTACAACTTTCTTGAGTTAAGTAATCTTTGTGAGGATTACCCAACTCGTAGTCGTATTCATACTTTATTTTGTAACTTTTAAGGCAAAAATAGAGATCATCCACTTATATTCATCGATCCCACACTTAGAGCATGCTTAGGCCGGAGCTGACTGCTAAGATAAACTACTTGAAGACCTATTTGTACAGCTTTATTCAAAATCATAGCATATTGGGGAGAAAGGATCTAATCTAAATATTCAAAAAGGCTTATGGTGTAAAAATGATAACGAATTTTTCAAAAAGTGAGTGTCCGAGAAACAGACCCTATCTAGGACCTGTCTCATAGCCCAAATCCTTAAAAACAACCATAAATCTTTGAAAAATAAAAATTTTGTAAGGCTAAAAGGTGGGGGAAATGAAAGGGTACACTACGCAGAAAGACTCGCCTATCACATGCATTTTATTAACTACGAAAAAAAAAGGAAAAATGCGGAAGGTAAATAAAAGCAGGAAAAACGGAAAATAAAAGCGAAAAATGGGAAATAAAAGCGATAAATGCTCCTCCCACACTTAAATCAGACATTGTCCTCAATGTTCCAAAATAAGGTAGGAGGAGGTACCTGAAAACACTAGTGGGGGCCACTAGGACCTTCACCATCCTGGTTGGTACGACCGGAACGGCGGCTACGGCTGCGACGGCGGCTATCTCGGTCCAAAACAAGCTGCTCCAGTCTCTCTGACAAGGCGGCATTTGCCGCTTGTAGCTCTTGGGTCCGACCAATGAGGGTTCCTTGGGTTGCCTCCATCAATTGGAAGTGACGAGCGTATGTGGTCTGGTGTAGGTGCTGTTCTCTCTGAAAAGCCAGCTGACTTTCCATAATAGTGCGCAGAGAGCTAGCATTTTGTTCTTGGGACGCTTGCATGAAGGCCATGTTGTCGGTCGCCTGTTGCTGCAAGGTAGCAAGGAGGGTGTCCCTCTGGGCCTCTCGGGCCATATGCTCACGCCACATGTCCTCAGTGACATGGAAGCTAGGAGCTGTACCTGCATGTGGGTTAGAGGTTGAAGGTGCCGTGTGTGGAGGTGAAAAATGGGGTGGTTCCTCTGTTTGGAAATCGTACTCATCATCAGTGTTGTTACCCTCATTTAAAGGTAGATTTGGGGGCAACGGACCAATAAAAGCAGGAGCGTTGAGATCGTAGGTCCAGTTACGCTCAAATCGAATATCAGTACGACGGGTGCAAGGCATAACAACACTGGGTACGGCAGCACCTCCAACCATTAGGAAGTAACCACCTTCCTTCCTCGTCTTGCATAAACGCATATCCCTGAAAAATTTAAGATTTGCAATCCGAGGAGGAAGTGGTTCTAGGGTGGCAAGTTCCGTATCCAATCCTATGGCACGGGCAATAGTGGTAATCAGTCCACCAAAGGAAATCGGCCCACCTTTTCTTAAAACATGGTGCATGTGGGCAATCATGAATGGGACGGGATTAACTTTGGTGTCTGTGAGGCAGCTCTGCATGATAATTAATTCTTTAGCATTCACCTTGTTTGGGTTTTCCCGAGCAAAGATGGTGGATGCTAAAAGAAATCTAAAGACACGAAGGGCAGGATTGTGGATGTGAGAAGCAAGAAGGCCATCAAAAGATGTTGCATTTTGTTTAGTAATTCTGGCCCAAAATGCTTCAAATGCCCAATCCGTGTCTAAAGGTGCTTCACAAATGGCACCATCCCCATAAGGCAATCCTAACATGGCGGCTAGACCGTCAGTGGAGTAATCATATTCGACATTAAACATTCTAAATTTGACTCCACCTACGGTGCTAGCAGTGTTAGGGGAGACGTTATAAATTAAAGAACTTAAAAACTCGAACGTCAGCCTAGGGTAGGTTGGTGCTTGAGTAGCAAAAATATCATGCATACCTATTTTATCTAGAAGGAAGAATACACTATGGTATATACCTAATGAATATAGACAGTTTTCATCGATATACCTGGTAGAGTGTATTGGTGTTGTCAGCAATTTTTCAAGCCGCTTTAGTTGCCTTTCTCCGGCTTGACCACCACGTAAAATGTAACCGTGATATTCCATAGGATTTTCTTGTGGGTAAAAAGAGAGAAAGAATGGGATGTAGAAGTAATGAAGGTGTGAGGAAGAAAATGATATAGTAGGGGGTATTTATAGGAAGGGAAGAAAGAAAATGGTGGTTGTAAATATTTATGATGAAAATAATGGAAATAAATGTAGTGGGTTGGTATGGGTAATAAAGTGGGTTAAAAGTGGAAGAAAATGGGATTGGGAAGTGAAAAAGTGGTAAAATGGGGGGAAAAACGAGCTACTAGCCGTTAGGTGACCGTTGCGTCACCGCGGGCGCGGCAGGGCCTACCGCGGGCGCGGTGAGGTCGAGGTCAGTTGGGCTGGCCTGGCTTTCTTTCCATTGGGCTTTTTCTTCCTTGCCATTATCTTCAATTTCTGGAGGTGTACCTATTTTTCTTATAAATGTGCATATATGTACGTGAATACATATACACAGGTTTATTTATTTTAATTTTATATTAAAACTATGGTGACCTAGAAAAACAAAAACATTAGTAAATAAATAAAACATATGCATATATATATATATATATATATATATAGATATAGGTACGGACATTGGGTCATCAAAATAAATATTAACAACTCAGGAAACAGATAATGCAAAAATAAAAATGAGTCTGAAAAGGAAATCAACATAATACTAATAATACTGAAACTAGATATCTTGTGAACAATAAAGATCTATTG
This sequence comes from Vicia faba, assembly GCA_948472305.1. NCBI lineage: Eukaryota > Viridiplantae > Streptophyta > Magnoliopsida > Fabales > Fabaceae > Vicia > Vicia faba. The sequence continues at coordinate 42,363,906 of OX451737.1, read as the reverse complement.
CCAACCGGTAGGATGCTCTGCAGGAGTGCCTGGGCCACGCAGCTCGGTCAGCTGGCGTCGAATCTCTGCCACCTCGTGAGCTAATTCATCTAACTCACCAGCGAAGGTAACATCGTTTACTTCCAACTGCAAATGAAGGTCAGCCACCTCATTGCGGAGAGTGGTTATCTCAGTGCGCATAGCAGTCAATAGAGTGCGAATATCCGGTTCCTGCAAGCTGAGGTTATTAGTAAGAACAGTAGTATGTGTAACCTCGGGTCGGGATGTGTGATCTGGAGCGGAGTCCTCGGAGGCAGGAGTGTAGTCCTGAGTGGGATCTTCAGAAGCAGGAGTGTATTCTGGAGTGTACTCTGATATCTCACCCCAACCTTCTACAGAATAGTTCCAATTAGCAGAGTTGGAAACACAAGTCATCTGAGGGTCTGGCATGGTGAAGGTGTAAACTGTCTGGTCATTGATAAGCAATCTGTACCGATATGGGTGGAAAGAGGCCCTCCTCATGAATCCACGATCCATGCAAAAGTCTAAATCTAGAAAAGTATATCCACAGTATGGGGTCAGCTGTGCTATCATACTGTCTAAACCCAAAGCAGAAGCTATCTGTGTCACATTCCCTCCGGAATGAATGAGCCCTACAGCGGATCGAGCAGTCTGCTCGAGGCTCTCTATCAGAAAACCTCCACTAGCTATAGGTCTGGACTGACTAGCACAGTATAAGAAAAGGATCTCCTCAGCGGTGACCAAGTGGTCACAGTAACTCCTCCCAAAGAAAGTGTGGCATAGGATCATCTCGAAGTATCGGAAGGCCGGGTTATGGATCTTCCGGGACAGCTGGGTAGAGGGGTCAAGACTGGCTCTATCAGTAATGTCCTGCCAAAATTTGTCAATGTCTCTGTCCATGTAGCAACTCAATGGGAACTCAGTTATAGCGGTCGGTCCAGTTTGGAAACCAAGCAAATCCCCAAATTCTTTGGTGGTCAGGGTATACTCGGTGCCAAACAATCTGAAACTCAGGCGTCCTCGCTCATCTCCTTCACCTACTCGTGGATTATAGTCCATAGAGCTGAGAAACTCCAGAGTAAGGTTCCTGTATGTTTTGTGGACATCATCGGCATAAGAATCCCAGCTAAGTTGGTTGCATAGATACCGAATACTTGGCTCAATCCCTAGTGTCTCCATGCAGCTCTGATCGGGGTACCTAGTGGGTACCATAGGTCTAGCAGATAAGGTAGCAAATCGGGCCTTTTGCGCTTCATCTCTGAAAATCACAACCATACCATCGGGGTGATGCATCCTGAAAATATAAACACAAGAAATTAGTCCAGATAAAATATATAAATTACTAAAATAAAATAAAATAAAATAAAGAATAAACCATGGGTTGCCTCCCAGGCAGCGCTTGTTTAACGTCGTTTAGCTTGACGATTAGATCTTACTTTATGTGGGTATTGGTGGGTCTATAAGAATATGACTAGAGTAGTCAACAGGCAAATCGCCTCCTTTGTAGAGCTTCAGTCTTTGTCCATTTACCACAAATGGAGCACATGAATTGTTTTTGATTTCTACTGCTCCAGACTTTAGAACTTTTGACACTTCAAATGGACCTGTCCATCTTGAACGAAGCTTACCAGGAAAAAGTCGTAATCTTGAGTTAAATAGGAGAACAGGATCACCAATGTTGAAATCTTTCTTGATGATTTTTTTATCATGCCACATTTTGGTTCTTTCCTTATATATGATGGCATTCTCATAGGAATTCAAGCGAAGCTCTTCTAGCTTGTGAATGTCCAGGATACGTTTTTCTCCGGCTTTCAGGTAATCTAGATTCAAGGATTTAATGGCCCAATAGGCTTTATGTTCTAGTTCGAAGGGTAAATGACAGGACTTTCCATAAACCAATTGATAAGGAGTTGTTCCAATAGGGGTTTTATAAGCCGTTCTATAAGCCCATAAGGCGTCTTTAAGTTTTCCAGACCAGTCTTTTCTGGATAATGATACGGTTTTTTCTAGGATCTGCTTAATCTCCCTATTCGATACCTCTACTTGGCCACTGGTTTGCGGGTGATATGGTGATGCTACTCTATGTTTTACTCCGTATTTGCTTAGAAGCTTGTCAAATATCTTAGATATAAAATGTGATCCTCCATCACTTATGACTAACCTCGGGGTTCCAAACCTAGGGAAAATAATATTCTTAAACAGTTTGATAACTACCTTGGTATCGTTTGTGGGTGATGCAACAGCTTCGATCCACTTTGAGACATAATCGACAGCTACTAGGATATACTTGTTACCCATTGAGGAAGGAAAAGGTCCCATGAAATCTATACCCCAGACATCAAATATTTCCACTTCTTGGATGTTTCTTAAAGGCATTTCATCACGTCTTGAGATGTTCCCAGTGCGTTGGCATCGGTCACATTTTGTAATGTAAGTGTGGACATCGCGCCATACAGTAGGCCAATAAAAACCTGCTTGAAATATTTTGGCGCATGTTTTAGACGTGCTTGCATGTCCACCATAAGGTGAAGCATGACAATGTTTAATGACATTGCCTACTTCTTCCTCCGGCACACATCGTCGGAATATATTATCTATTCCTCTTTTGAATAGGAGGGGTTCATCCCAAAAGAAGTGTTTAACATCTCTGAAAAACTTCTTCTTCTGTTGGTAGCTTAAGTCGGAGGGTATGATATCAGCGGCTAGATAATTTACAATATCTGCGTACCATGGTATTTCGTTCATGGTTGAGATTTCCTCATAAGTCTCTTCTTCAGTCGAGTTTATCCCAGCTATTAATCTTTCATAAGTAGAGTGATCGTCTATAGGTATAAGTTCAGGCTTAAGGTGTTCTAACCTAGAGAGATGATCAGCTACTAAGTTTTCAGCTCCTTTTTTATCCTTAATATCCAAGTCAAATTCTTGGAGTAAAAGTACCCATCTGAGCAATCTAGGCTTAGCATCTTTCTTACTTAACAAGTACCGGATTGCTGCATGATCTGTGTATACTATTATTTTTGCTCCCACCAAATAAGATCGAAATTTATCAATAGCAAAAACTACGGCTAGCAATTCTTTTTCTGTGGTTGTATAATTTAGCTGGGCGGCGTCTAGTGTTCTACTAGCGTAGTAAATTGCATGCAGTTTTTTTTCTTTTCTTTGCCCTAGTACAGCCCCTACAGCAAAATCACTAGCATCGCACATGATTTCAAAGGGTTGTGTCCAATCAGGTGGTCTTATGATAGGTGCTGAAATAAGAGCTTGCTTTAAAACTTCAAAGGCCTCAAGACATTTTTGGTCGAATTCAAACTCGACATCCTTCATCAATAAGTTAGTTAAAGGCTTAGTTATTGCGGAAAAATTCTTGATGAAACGTCGGTAGAACCCGGCATGTCCTAGGAAACTTCTTATTTCCCTAACGGTCTTAGGTGGGTTTAAGTTTTCTATAACTTCTATCTTGGCCTTATCGACTTCTATACCTCTTTCAGAAATAATGTGTCCCAAGACTATCCCTTCACTTACCATAAAGTGGCACTTTTCCCAATTCAACACAAGGTTTACTTCCACACATCTTTTTAAGATTTTCTCCAAGTTCGAGAGGCAGTTTTTGAAATCAAACCCACACACTGAAAAATCGTCCATAAATACTTCCATAATTCCATCTAGGTAGTCTGCGAAAATTGACATCATACAACGTTGGAAAGTGGCAGGTGCATTACAGAGTCCAAAGGGCATTCGTCTATAAGCGAATGTTCCATAAGGGCATGTAAATGTGGTTTTTTCTTGGTCCTCTGGGTGAATAGGGATTTGGAAAAATCCCGAATATCCATCAAGATAGCAGAAACATGAGTGTCTTGCTAGACGTTCAAGCATCTGATCTATAAATGGGAGAGGGAAATGGTCTTTTCTTGTTGCCTTATTCAACCTTCTGTAATCTATACACATTCGCCATCCTCCTTCTATTCGTTTTGCCACATGCTCACCTTTCTCATTTTTTAGAACAGTGATACCTCCTTTCTTGGGTACCACATGGACTGGGCTTACCCATTCACTGTCCGAAATTTGGTATATGATACCAGCCTCTAATAACTTAAGAACTTCTTTCTTGACTACATCACTCATGATAGGGTTTATTCTTCTTTGATGTTCTCTTGAGGGTTTCGAATCTTTTTCTAGCATAATCCGATGCATGCATACGGATGGGCTTATACCTCTTAAATCTGAAACTTTATACCCTAAAGCTGAGGGATATTTTCGCAAGGTATCTAATAGTTGATTTGTTTCTATTTGGTTTAGAGTGGCGCTAATTATAACAGGTCTACTCATCTCCTCATCCAAAAACTCATATCTTAGATTCTTGGGTAGTTCCTTAAGTTCTATAGTGGGTTTCTCAGTACGCGGCATAAGGTCAGGGGTAAGAGCTAAGCATTCGAAAAGGTTGTCGTCAATGTACGGTTCGATACTCTCAAATCCGTCATCCTCTAAAATAGGGGTTGATAATAATTCGTTTTGTTCGAGCTCATTTACACATTCATCAATGATGTCGATGGCATAACACGCATCTCCTATTACTGGTGCCATTAGAAATTTTGATAAAATGAACTCAATCTTTTCATCTCCTACCTCGAAAGTCAGTTTCCCTTTCTTAACATCTATTATAGCTCCGGCGGTCGATAGGAAGGGTCTTCCTAAGAGGATTGGGATGTCTTCATCTTCTTTGATATCCATTATGACGAAGTCGGTCGGAATGTACAACTGACCAATCTTGACAGGTATGTCTTCTAAAATACCCATGGGATATTTGACAGATCTATCAGCTAGTTGTAAGGACATCTTAGTAGGTTGAAGTTCTCCTAATTTTAACCTCTTACAGACGGCCAGAGGCATCAGACTTACACTTGCTCCTAGGTCTAAAAATGCTTTGTCTATCATATGGTTACCTAGGATGCAAGGGATAGAAAAACTTCCAGGGTCTTTATCTTTCTTGGCGAGTTTATTTTCGGATATAAAATGACATTCTAAAGGCTTGGGATCATCGAGTCGTCGTTTATTGGTCAAAATATCTTTCAGAAACTTAGCATATGATGGTATCTGGGTTATAGCTTCAGTAAAAGGAATCTCAACATGGAGTTTCTCTATTACCTTAATAAACTTTTGGTACTGGTTTTCTACTTTGGTGTTTTTCAGCCTCTGTGGGAATGGAATAGGTGGTTTATAAGGTTGTTGAGTGTTTTTCTCTACTTCTGGTTTTGATTGCTTTCCTGGTTTCTCTGGTTCCTCCACCTGGTCTTTGGGCGTAGCATCTTCTGATGTGCTTAAGTCAGGATTTTTAGGTCCTTCATAAGCGGTTCCACTTCTTAGTGTGATAGAATTTGCTTGGCCTTTTGGATTTGGTTGAGTTTGTCCAGGGAATTGTCCTCCAGGTGCAACTTGTACAGAGGTGTTTTGTGCTACTTGGGAAATCTGAGTCTCAAGCATTTTGGTGTGGGTTATTATCTGGTCAAACTTGGTTGCTAGTTGAGTAACCAGTTCGTTCGTGTGAATATGTTGGTTCATAAACTCCTTATTTTGCTGGGTTTGAGCTTGAATAAAGGTGTCTATGGTTTCTTTAAGGTTTGGTCTTGGGGGTACTATTTGCATAGGTTGGTTTTGTTTTTGCGTTTGGAATCCTTGAGGTCTCGAAGGTCCGGGATTTTGGATAGGGTTGTTGTTTTTGTAAGAGAAATTCGGGTGGTTCCTCCATCCAGGATTGTAGGTATTCGAGAAAGGGTTCCCTTGAGTATAGTTAACTTGGTCTGAGCTTGATTCGTTCAAAAGGTTACAGTCAACGGTTTGATGTCCTTGAGCTCCACAGAGTTCGCACTCCGATTGGATTGCTGCTACTGTGGTTGGGTTTTGAGACATGTTCTCGACTCTCAAGGCTAGGGCGTCCATCTTGGCACTGATCATGTCCATGCAACTTACCTCATGCTTTCCTCCATGGCTCTCCTTTTTCTCTACTGTCGCTCGTTCTAATCCCCATTGGGCATGGTTTTGGGCCATGTCCTCTATTAGGGCACAAGCGTCAGGGTAAGGTTTGTTCATCAACGCTCCGCCAGCGGCAGCGTCTATGGACATCTTTGTGTTGTAATGGAGTCCATTATAGAAGGTATGTATGATTAACCATTGCTCTAGGCCATGGTGCGGACAGGCTCTTAAAAGTTCTTTATATCTCTCCCAGGCATCAAAAAGTGATTCGCCTTGGTTTTGGGTGAAACAAGTGATCAGGTTCCTAAGAACAGCGGTCTTGCTTGGTGGAAAATACCTCGCAAGAAAAGCTCTCCTAAGGTCTTCCCAAGTTGTTATTGAGTTAGTTGGAAGGGCGTCTAACCAGTCGTGAGCTTTACCTCTAAGGGAAAAAGGAAATAGTCTTAATCGGATAGCTTCGGGCGTGGCTCCATTTGCCTTAAGGGTGTCAGCTAACTGGATAAATACCTTTAAATGTTGATTCGGGTTCTCGGTAGCGAGACCAGCGAATTGGTTTTGTTGTACTAATTGTAGTAACGAGGGCTTTAGTTCAAAGTTGTTGGTAGTTATAGCAGGGTTTACTATACTAGAACTAGGTTCCTCGTTAGATGGTTGGGCGAATTCCTTGAGCGGTCTTTGGTTACGATCTTCTGCCATAGCTCTTCTTATCTTGCGAATAAAAAGACGGGCACGAGCGTAACGTTCAGGTTCTACTAAAGGATCTATTAGGTTGCCGGTGCTACGATTTCTACGCATCTACCGGCTAGAATAGCCTTAGTCTAAACGGGATAACAATAGGGTACGAAATTTGACGAAGTTGATCCCCGGCAACGGCGCCAAAAACTTGATGGGGGCTGTATTAATCTGTAACGTATAGCCTAAATATAGTACTGCAAGTGTACAGCCTATCGAAGTAATATATAAGATTATCGAACCACAGAGACCAATTGTCAATCTATCAACTCTATTGCTAAGGTGCTTATCTAAGGCGAATAAGGATATTGATGTGAGTGCAGTGCACAAAGTAAATATGCGAGGGAAATAACAGTTTAAAAGACAGGTTGGAATGTAAATCATGTAATCAGATATTGGTCCGGTCATGCGTAGATGAACCTACTTATGGGGCAGTATTTTCTATTGATAGCAAAGAATCAGTTTAACGGGAACTTGTAGCTTTTGACTACTAAGAACCGAGTTTACTCTTTAAATTAAATTCCTTTATTGTCACATATAAAGGGTGCCTTCCGCGTTAAAGAGGTAAACCTATTTTTAAGAAATTGATAGTTTTGACTTAATAGAAAAGTGATCTTACTCGGAAAGATTAACTTAAAGAGACTTTTGGCTTTTGGCCAAGAGTCAGATTTTAAACCTACAAACGCGTCCGAAAATAGTTTCAAAATCGTTTTCTAAAAAGGGTCAATGATTCCTATTTAACCAATCAACGGTTGTCGCTCTTTTTGTTTGGTTAAATAATAATCAAGTCGTATCATCAGTTTGGACGGCTTTCGATCTTACCCAATTAAACATTTAAACACAATCGACTTAAGTTAGAAGCAAAACATCCCCAGAGTATTTTCACTAGCATGATAATTGGAACACAACCACGATGACAATCATTACATCCTAACCTTTATAGTTTAGCCAGACATAATAAGTGCGAGTCTATAAAACGTGTAGACTATGGTAAGAGCATTTAAAGTCTATAAAACGTGTAGACTATGGTAAGAGCATTTAAAGTCTATAAAACGTGTAGACTATGGTAAGAGCATTTAAAGTCTATAAAACGTGTAGACTATGGTAAGAGCATTTAAAGTCTATAAAACGTGTAGACTATGGTAAGAGCATTTAAAGTCTATAAATCGTGTAGACTATGATAAGAGCAATTAAATAAAGAAATGCAATAAATTAGAACCTTGCTCCGGTCGGAGACTTGAATCTGATACAAATCTACGGAAAAGTAAGGCCGGTATGATGAACTTCAACCAAAGTGCTCCAAGACTCGATTACAACTCAATCTACACCGCAATAACTCCCCGATGTGAAGAGATTATTACTTTACAGAAACTGATAGTATATGGCTTAAGATTGTACTAAGCTTGGATGAAAATAAAGAATGAGAATCGAAAGCTATTTATAGAGGAACTTTGAGGTGCGTAAGGACCAGCATGCCCCTTAACTTCTTTTGGGCGGGAACCATTTTGTGAAGGCCGCGGGCGCGGTGAGGGTGGCCGCGGGCGCGGCGCCTGGAACCGCCACATCATGGGAACGTGGCAGTTGATCTCTGGGTGAAAGTGGGCCACGTCATCGCGTTTCCTGTAGCCAGCGCGGTGCTGAACGCCATAAGTGCAAAATATCTTGAAAAACCCTAATTTCTTGGCGTTTTGGCTCGTTTCTTCACAGAAGGCTCTGAAATGACAAGGATCCTGAAAACAAAGGAAAAAGGAACATAATACGAGAAAATGACAATAAAAACTAAGGAAAACATGTGATATTTGAGTCAGAAACATAGTGCGATTTAGTGCGATCAATATGATGCGTGTATGCATGTATCATAATGTATGACAATGTGATGTTTATGAATGTATTTTCGTCTAGGAAAATAAATCCTTGACGAATGCCAGGAGCTGAATCCTGGGCTGATGTTGAAGAGAGTTCTTCGTTTTCGCTGGGGATGATGGTTGCAAGAATACCGGTAGGAGAAGATGACTCCGTTGGGGAATAAACTTGGCGAATAGAATACTCTGCAGGGAATGCTCTGTGGGAAGAGATGTACTTTGATGAGGTTTGATGATAACTCCGTTGGGGATACCATTGTTGAGCTTTGTTGGAAGATTGGATGAACTCCACTAGGGATAGGAAGACTTCGCCGGGGACGATCTTTCCGTGGCAATTGGCTGAGGATAACCCAATTATATCCTGGTGGGGAAATAACCTTTGAATAAAGCCGGGGGAGAGCGTTCGTACTCTGCAGGTGATAAGCTTCCAGAATCTACTGGGGATAAGCTTCCTACTGGGGAGGCTTTTGAGACTGTATTAGGGAAGTGGCTCCACTGGATGTGCGGTATTCCGCCGGGGAACAATCTTAGATCAATATTGCTGGGGATGCTTGTTAGGAATGTTTGTACACTCCGCTGGGGAATGTTGAGATCTTCGGGGAATAATCCAACTTCCTTAAGGCTGACAGTAAGCTAACTCTGCTTGGGGAGAGTGTTGCCGACTTGCTGGAGGTATGCACCTTCTCAGGGTTGATTGGAGACCCACTCTGCTTGGGGAGAATTGTTGGATCTTGTCTCACTCTCTGGGGAATTAAGGTATCTTGGTTATTCTTCAGCTGAACTTGTCTTGGTACCTTGATGGCAGAGCAACTAGATCGCTTAGACAACTCATTATTGCCCCAGTTTCAGTGGGAGAAGGCACATGTGGGGGGTAATTGACAAATCTTCTGGTAGACAGGTGACGAGATGTCAGGATATAGTCGTACGCTTTGATCCCTAATTTTTGCCTGGACCGCCCTTTCGGGTTTTCAGTCCACTGGGATACCCTTTTTTTGCCCAAGCCGCCTTTTCAGGTTTTCGACTTGCCGGGTGTACAGATTTTTTCATTTCATCCCTTATTTTGCCCGAACCCTTTTGGTTCGCCGGGAAGCCCTTATTTTTGCTTAGGTGTGTCAACCTAGCGGGTCTTTGATTTTGCGTAGTATTTTTTCGACTATATCCATGCTCTCAGAGAGCAGGGAGTTGTCACTGTCAGTAGTATTGCGTTGCCGTACCACTAGAAGATGTCTGATCAGGCAAGATTCGTTGTCGGAATGCCCCAGGTGATCCAGATGGAGATTTGCTGGTTGGCCTTTTGAGAGATTCTCCGAATCTTGACTTAACTGCCCCAAATGATGGACAATGATCATGCCATGCCCCTTGATTGGAAGTGTTTCTTCCACCGAAGGTGGCTCTTTTGTTGAGAGGACCTTCGTTCATCGGATATTCGTTGCGCAAAGTTCTCTGCTGTTCAAACAAATAATCATATGCAAACAATGTTATCTTAAGAATGCAAAGCTTATGTCTGTCTTGAAATTTTTGAAAATGCATTTTTCAATAAAAGCAAGTGAGTTTTTTTTTGTAAACTGTGATGTCAACTCGTTATTTTACCGCAAGCCTTAAGGAGTTAGGATACCTTTCGTAACAGTATGCTTTCGAACTAACCCATGCTTCAGCTAGGACTTTTAAGGGTTATAACGTGGCCTGGTTCACGGTTCAAGAAACAAAGGATAAAGGCTCAAATTTATTTGTACCCACCCGTTCTTCGTGATGTTCTTCAATCCTAAATTCAGCTAATCGTGTGTTAGACCTTGTTGCGTCTTTGCTTTGATATACCAGTGATGGTTCGGATACTGACGATTTATTTTGATTAGGCAGTCATTTCCTTTTTTGTTGAGGGTTTGTAGGACCTCTTTCTTTTTGATTTCGTTATCCCTATTTTTTGCCTGTACTGTTTCTTTTGTGGAGTTACAGTCAGCGGGATGCCCCAGTTTTGTAAGTCTCCTTCATAGGTTTTGACTTATTGGGCTTTTATTTTGATAGATAATGACCGCCTATCTTTAATTATTCGGAACCATCACTGTCTTTTGCTTTGTAAGGACTTCTTTGGTGCTATTCGTTGTGCACTTGGATCAACTGAGAAAACTACCCTGCCCCAGGTTATGATTAAGGGTTTTAATTTTCGAAAAGAAAAACTCCTACTTCTTTGGCTCAAAGGGGTTAACGAGGGATTATCTGCCTTATAACTCCAGTGTTTAGGAATTGAAACAATGCATGTACCTCATCAGCGGGGTCTGTTCAAAAGCATATTGTATATCGTGGTATCGTTTTCGTCATCCTCCCTCAAGAGGCTTAGAATTGTTAACTGAGCGTTGAACATCACAAAAATATGAAAACAGTTTTAAGCATAGTAAACATAATTACTTCAAAACAGACACGTGTAATGCATTAATGAAATAACAAAGTTTGACATGAATAAAATGTTTGAACAATAAAAGAAAAATACAACTTGAACATTCGAATGAACAAAAGACATTCTCGATGATTTGGTGTAGGATCAGTGTTCAAACTTGACCTCCTTGGCATCAATCAAGTCTTGGATTTTGTTCTTCAAGGTCCAACAGTCGTCGGTGTCATGTCCAGGACTGTCAGAATGATAGGCACATCTCACACCCGAGTTGTACTTGGGAGAGGAAGTGTCAGGATTTTGAGGAGGATCCTTTAGTGTGATCAGTTTCGCCTTCAACAATTGTTGTAATGCCTGAGACAAAGACATGTTGATGTCAGTATACTTCCTATCTTGATATTTTATCCTACGCCTATTGCTCTTTCTTGGTTGAACGGGCGTGGGATCAGAGATCTGGATAGCCCCTACATCATGACGACCCTTTTTACCATGTATAGCATTGGACTCCTTCTTCCCACTGTGGGGCTTTTTCTGAGCATCAGCAGGTGCGGTTTCTTGAATCTTCCCCGACTTGATACCAGCTTCAATTCTCTCCCCAGTCAAGATAAGATCTGTGAACCCAACAGAAGAATTCCCAATGAGATGATTGAAGAATGGCCCAGACAGGGTCCCCAAGAACATGTCGACGAGCTCGCAGTCAGTTAATGGTGGCTGCACCCTGCCAGCCAGGTCCCTCAACTTCTGCGCATACTCTTTAAAACCTTCTCCCGATCCTAGCGACATACCCTGGAGTTGGGTACGTGTAGGAGCGAGGTCGGCATTATACTGATACTGCTTGTAAAAAGAAGTAGCCAACTCCTCCCAGTTATGAACCTTGGTTCCATCCAGCTGATAGAACCATTCGAGATGAGTCCCTGAAAGACTCTCCTGGAAGAAGTGGATCCACAAGTTCTTGTCCACAGTGTACGGCTGAATCTTCCGCACATAAGATCTGAGATGCAGCTTGGGACAGGATGCCCCATCATATTTTGCAAAAGCAGGTGCCTTGAATTTGTGTGGGATTACTACCCCAGTAGACAGACCTAGATCTTCGAAGTCCAGGCCGGGCACTTTTTGTATCTCCATGGCACTTAGCCGGTCTTCCAACTGTTTATACCTGTCCTCAGCTGGAGGGTACTTCTCGTCATTGTAATCGATCTCGTTGTCGGAGACCACTGGACTAGGAACCTCCCTTTCTTGGGGACTGTCTTTCCCAACAGATGGGGTAGTCTGCTCAACTTCATTTTGTGACCCATTCCCAGATTTGCGTCTAGGGTTGAACAACACCGTCCTCTTCTTCTTCTTTTTCAAAAGCAGGGTCTTCAGCTCTTGTTGCCCCTGGGCTAGTCTCATGATCAACTCTTGGAACTGGGCATTCTGAGCCTGGAGGGCCTTGATGGATTGCTCAGTAGATGACTCAGGATTTATGATGATCGGGTGAAATAAATAGCGAAGAAGGTAAGCAACCTGTAAAAGGGATACCTGTAATGCAATGATATGTATGTATGCATGCAATGTTTTCACGGATCTCGCGGGGTAAACAAGAAAATTGTTAGCATTTGAATTTGGGTAGCTTGATTGAAGGAACTGCATGTTGTTGAGAGTCCTTCTTCAAGGGTCAAGGCTCACCATACCTAGTGGGTCATAGCCCCTGACAATCTTGGCTCGGGGAACCTTCTTCAAGTGTCAAAGCTCACCATATCAAGTGGGTCATAGCCTCTGACTCAAATTATCAACCTTGGCTAGAGGAAAATAAATCCCCTTTGCCCCTTGCTAGACATTTTGATTCATCATGACCTGCATCACAGACCCTTGAGATCCTTGAAATGGGTTAGTCCTTATGCAGGATGTATGCAATGGTATGATGTTATGCTATGCATGGAGTGATGTAAGTAGGCCCTGTAATGAGTCCCAATTAAGGACTGTTAAACCTGCAAGGAACTCATGTGTCAGATAACAAGCATGCAAATAGTCAAGTTTGAAGGCACACAAGTCACACAAAGAGCCCTTAGAGTTTAGGCCAGCATGGGGTCTGGGGTACTACCCTCTTGAAGTTGGTGGGCTCAAAACCTGTCCTATCAGAAGTAACCGGGTTCTAAGGGTCCCAATATCATTGGATTGCTTTCATTGTTCATCGTTTCGATTTAGCCACTGAACTGGCGACCGAAATATTCCAAGAAAACAACCCTCAATTGAGTGTAGTATCGAGTATCAACCAACCCCGGACTGCACCAAAGTCAGTTATCTCACTACCCTAAAGAGGCCAAGATGGTTCAATTAAGGTTCCTAAGGTCAGTTGATGCTTCACGACACCACGCGGCGGCCCCGTACTCTCCTTGACTGGACTCAAGGGTTACCGGTACACACCAAAGCGCCACATCAACGTAGCAGACTGCTTCAACCATGTCGGTATACCCCACACAGTTCCCTCACAGCCTTGTTGCTACTTTCTAAGAAGGTATCCCCCAGATCCGGGCTAGGATCTACAGAACTCCCGAGACAGTCCCACAATAATAAAGCAAACAAGCACAACAATTGAAAACACAAGTGATCTTAGTCCTAAGGTACACCTCACTTTAAAGTATCCCCAGCAGAGTCGCCAGTTCTGTGATCGGTGGATCTGGAACTGACTGTTTAACGCTGGTTTCGCGACATGTCGCGGAAGCAAGAGTCGCCACCGTCTTTTATGTTCTCCAACAAGGACAGGACAAAAGCACAACAAAATTCCTTATGAGATAGTTTCTCGGTTCGGGAGGTAGATTTATAGAAAGGGAAGGTGTTAGCACCATTTCTATCCATGGTTATCCATGGGCTCTTAGATACTTGCTCATTTGTGTTTTCAAAATGTTTTCTTTTCAGAGTGTGAGTGGGTTTGAAAAAGTTTCGTTTAAAGATTTCAGATCGACTCTTGTATCAGTCCTCAAGAGTGTTTGAAAAATTGTTTTGAAAGCTTTTTTGAAAGTGTCGGTGTGAAAAGAGTTTGGATTTGTTTTTTGAAGAGAGCAAGTATCTACGAGTCATCTACCTACCCTAAGGAATTAGGCTGTGTAGAGGTCCTTAGGGTAGTGCCATCCCAGCATTGAGAGGTAGGTAGCACCACCGTTGGAGGTGTTCGGGTCAATTCGTTTGTAGGGACAGTGTGGTCACCAGAGCAACAGTAGAACACCTTAGAAGCTACCCTTATGCCATTGATCCTTTTTATTCCGAGGCAACTGTTTCGAGGCAACTATTCCGAGGCAACCGTTTCGAGGCAACTATTCCGAGGCAACCGTTTCGAGGCAACTTGTTTTGAGGCAACGGGATCAATGGACATAAGGACTTACTAAGACGTCCTATACTCGACGACCACGTTTCGAAGGTAAGGCAACAATGAGGCGTACCCTAAGAGTGGTGTGTGAATTTGTGTGTTGTTTTCATGTTAATATTTGTCTTTGATCATGCATTTGTGGTGATCTACGCTTGTTTTTAATTTAGGCCATACATTCTTTCATGCAATTATAATTTAAAAGTGCGGAAATTTAAATGCGGAAAGTAAAATCCTACGCTATTACAAGGCGCGGGTCCATACATCGCCAAATTAACAAAGACCCGTTTTTAATAACAATGCGGAAAGTAAAATAAATTTCTAACCACTATTACAAGGCTTGAGCAATTACATAATATTCACAAAGGAAAATAAGAATAAATGCGCGAAAAAATTAAAGTTGAACGTTCGAGGGCGTTGGACCCTTTTGAAATTAAATTGAAATAAGAAAGTTAATTATTTATTTTATTAAAGAAAAGAAATGTTTTTTAGGTTTTTTGTATTTATGAAAATAAAGAAAAGAATTTAAAATTAGAAGGAAACCCTAGTTCTAAATATTTTTAATTATTAAAAAAAAGTTAAAGTTTAAAACCTAATTTACATAATATTTAATGTACATGTTTATTTACAAAATTAATGATAATTAATAATAATGATAAATAATGATGATTAATAATTTATTTAAGAAAAAGATGAAAATGTCAAAAAACCTAATTCTAGATACTTTTTACTTATTAAGAAAAATATTAAAGTTTAAAAATCTAAATTAAACTAAATTAATTGTTAGAGTTTATTTAAAAAAAATAGGTTAGTGATGAAATTAATAATAATTAAATATATTTGTATTTTTGATTTTTTCTGTTTTTATTATAGAAAATTATTTTATGGTGAAAAAAACAATTAAAACAATTAAAAAAGAATTAGAAAAGAAAAGAAAAGAAAATTAAAAAGGATGCAAACCAAGGGGGGTTTCAGGCCCAAGGGGAGGTTTTTTTGAAGTATTCTGGCCCATTAGACAAAAAGCCTTGTTTGACTTCCTGGCATCACGTGCGTGTTCATTGACTCTTGAGTACCTTGGTCTGCATTCTTTGGCCATTGGATTGGGTTTCATGGCCATTTGTGTTCTGGCTGTTGGCCATTTGTGTTCCGGCCTCAACGTTCCTTAATCTTCTCAGGACGTCTGTCTCGCCATGTATTGGTGTCATGCATAAGTTGTTCTTTTGGCCATTTGGCTTTTGGCCTTTGGCTTTTGGCTTTTGGCCATTTGGCTTTTGGCCATTTGGCTTTTGGCCTCAACGTTCCTTAATGAACCTGCATGGGATCCTGTCTAAATTTGCAGTGTTGAATCTCATGAACACATTAAATAAAATTATAAAATACAAATAAAGCCAATATATGAAGAAATTTAATGTTTAGGCACAATATGGCATGTATGAATGATTATACCCTTTTGATCATGGAGATCAAATCAATCTTACCCTTACTGGAAAATTAGTGACGTGAATGCTTTTATGCCTTTTGGATCATGGAGATCAAGCCAGCCTTACCCTTACTGAAGAAGTAGTGAGGTGTTGGTTTGTAATTGTGATGGCTTGTTTGTAGTGAGAGAGGAATTTGTAATAAGGATTTCAAGGTTTTAGGGTTCTTGAAAGAATTTGATATTCTAACAGTGTTGTGGCAAGGTTTTTTTCTCTCTTTTCCTCCTCCCTCGTTTGTGTGAAAAGAAGGTGATTATATAATGGAAATTAGGGTAAAGAAAATGGGCTTTGAATGTGCAATTGGGCCTCCAATGTTCACTTGAGTTCGTCACTTTCCAGGCTAAATCGCAGGGACTTAAATGCAATTTTTAAAGTTGAAATGTGGCAACAAAATGTAGCCGACATCGATAACTAACTCCTGTCCGAAAATCGGCTCAATCGGATAAACGGTGAATTAGTTATGAATTTTTGAAGTTTCAGCTCAGACAAACTTATTTTGGACTCCAGTGTCGACTCTGACACGTTCTTCAATAAAAAACTGGTATTGATCGGAGCATAATCCGGTCTCGACTTTTGAAGCAAAGTTGTAGATCTATGAGTCAGCGACCTTGTGTAAAAATATGAGCTCAATCCGATAAAAATTGATCGAGTTATGAATTTTCGAAGTTTCGGCTCAGATGAAATAATATTCAGCATTCAGGATTTTCAGCGTGTTACGCACTCTGAGCAAAAAACGAAGGCCTTTTGAATACCGTTTGAACTCAATACCTTCTGTGAAAATGTAGCCAACTCAATTTGTGAAATTTTGACACCAGAACCAGCTCGATACGATGAAAATCAACCAAGTTATGATTTTCTGAACATGACGTAAATAAACTTCTGTCACAAATTTTCTGTATGAAAATACTTGATAAATCCACATTTTCGAAGACCTTCTGATCGAAATTGGCTTCTAGCCGTGAGAGATGAAAACGTAGATAATGTCAAGACGGAATTTTGGCCACCGGAACGGGTTCAAAACGAGTCACGATCTTCAAGTTATGAATTTTTTAGTGCGTAAAAACTGCACTTTTAGCACACTTTTTCACCATATTTCTTCGAGAAAACTCCCACATTCGGATACCTTCTTTAAAGAATTGACTCTTGAGCCGAACCTAAATTTGAGAATACGTTATCAGAGATATCTTGGCGAAAGAATACCTGAATATGACGCGCCAAGTTGGACTTGTGAATTTTTCTTGAAATATTTTGAGAAATATGGGAGGACAAATTTTGGGGTACAACACACTGCCATCATGACACCCCCCATTCATTGTCACTATGTCTGTTGTCACTCAACTGTTATTAAAACGTTAGTGACTTTTAACTTTAGAGGGAAAATTGAAAATTATTACTTTAACATCTATATATAACCTCTCTTTTACATCTTTCTTCCGTTACCAACCTTTCTCTTCTTCTCAGCCCTAAAGATTTAATCATATACAGCGTTCATTCTCCTTTTCATCTACTCAATTTCTAAGAAAACACAAATGGATTCATCTTCAAGTATCGAGAAACATCTTCCAATCCCTTTTGCTTCTGATATTCAAGGTCATTTTTACTATAATGATTGTACTCACGTTTCAGAACCACCAATGAAGAAATAAAAACCCCTCATTTGGAAGCTTATGCAATTCAATGAATTCCAATGAAATAACATTAATTTACTCATGTCTGATTATTCACTACAATTCATTACTTAGATCATTTCAAAGAAAAACCTTTCTAGCATGTTCTTCAAACATTAATTGAACTTAAGATACTCCCTCTATCCCATATTATAAGAGAAATTCACTTTTTAGACTCATTGAATAATTAGTGTATCTAGTTTATATATAGACTAGATACATTAATTATTCAATGAATCTAAAAAGTGAATTTCTCTTATAATATGGGACATGGGGAGTATTATCTAAGTTTTGATTCATCCAGAATTGAACATACAACATTTTGAGATGTGTGGAGTTTGTATTTGACACCATCTCTTAAAGGTTTTTATGGATTGATCCTAAGTAAATATTGGAAATAAATTTAAATTATTATGCTGGAAGTTATTATGAGTTAAAATAAGGAAACAAAAGCATATTCTAAATGATATATTCTTCCAAGGTTGTCATAAAAAGAAGATGAAGGCAGTGTTAAGGATATTGGAAATGATTCTCTAAAGTTTCAACAATTACAAAAGATTCAAGAACAAAAGAGTACCCCTTGAAGTGTTCATCTATTGTCAAAGATTTGAATCCGTTATTCGGGATATTCAAGTTGTGTCCATAAGTTATAATCAAACTATTGTTGTTCAAAGTTCATTTGAAGCCTTATGAAAGAGTGTCTGATAGTATTCTTTAGACGTGCAAAAGAAGATTTATCCAATTAGTATATGATTGTTCGTACTTTAAAGCTTATGTTATTCTTATTGTTAATGACTATTATTTCTCGTATGCATCAAGTTAAGCCTAGACTGTCTAAATTGGTATCATCGTTCCAATCCTCCTTTATTTCTTTTATGTATACATAGTTGTAATTATTCTACTTGCCTTTTTATGTTGTGTGGTTAAAATGTGTAGGTATATGTGATGTGGTTATGCATCTCATACTTTAATCATTCATTCATTAAATGCACCAGTTTAATTATTATTTCATCCATTCATTGCATTCATCTGCATTGTTCATACATTCATGCATTATCATTAAATTTTTCCATTTTGCATCTCACGTTAAAATTATCTTTGCATTCACATCAATACATTATTCATTAAAGTTTCTTTAAAGCATATGCCATAAAATAAGCTCAACTTTTTTGCATTAATACATGTCATTAAAGTCAAATTTTCATGTGAATTAAAAGTATTTTCATTACATAAATGAATTGAATTTGAAAAGTCTATTTTCTTAATATTTTTCAAAATTTTGCATTTTGATTTGAATCAAATGTTTTTGCCTTAGCCCATGATTCGAACCAAACCACTGGGACTTGAAAATGTTTGAGGCTGCTGATTTTTATTCAAATAAAAATTAACACATGATTTGAATCAATGAGCTTTCTCTTAAAAAAGATAAGTCTGTGATTCGAATCAAGACTTAAACATTCAAATCAAATGTTGAAAAATCACGCTTTTTGAAAAAAAACCATTCAGTTTTCTCTTTCTCTTTCACTTGTCTCTTCATTTTCTCATTTCATCTCTCTCCAACATCAAAGCCCTTGAGAAATTTTTTTCACAAATTCATCCATTATCATCATAATCATCATCATCATCATCATCATCATCATCATCATCATCATCATCATCATCATCATCATCTCATTCTTATCATTAATCATTCATTTATCATCATCACCCTCATCTGAACCCATTTTCTCTTCGTCATCAATGGAATCTCAAAACCCTTAGAAGAAACCCACTAACAAGCAACATAGTAAGAGGTCCATGGTATCTTCTTCTCATCCACCAGTGCCAAAGAAAGTAAGAACCAAAGTTCAAGCGAGTAAGGCAACTCCTGGTGGAAAAATCAAGAAGAAATCAACCAGAGTTCAAACCACTAAAGCATTGTGTTGAAATTGTACATACACTGTATAGCTTTATTAGTGTATAGTTAGTTGGTTGTTACAAAACTGAAAATAGTTTGTTAGAGTTAGTTAGAGTTTGTTAGCTTTTACCTCTTGTATAAATATGATTCATGTAATGACTCAAATGTAAGTTTTTACCAATATACAAGTTTTATTTACCTTGTGTAAATTTCAATATGGTATCAGGAGAGAAACCTCTCTCGTTTCCACATCTTCTTCGTTTTCCATCGTTTCCCTTTTCTCTTCTCTTCAATGCTTTGATTTTCTTCGTTTCAGCATCCTAGTTCTTCGATTCTAATCTGAATCGATCGTTTTCTTTTTATCAATTTGATTTGTTCGTGTTCTCCTTGGTTTTCTGGTTCCTGAAGTTTTTTGTCCAACAATGGCGGCTAGGGTTCCTATCACCACTGCAAATTTGCAAGATTCCGCACATGATTACTACATCCATCCGAATGAGAATCCCTCTTTGGTTCTTGTTTCCCCTGTTCTTGATGGTAGTAATTACCATGGTTGGGCTAGAGCCATGGAGATGTCGTTACAGATGAAGAACAAATTTGGCTTCGTCGATGGTTCGATTCCGAAACTTCCTGACACTGATCCTATGGTTTCTGCTTGGAAGCGTTGCAACAATCTGGTGCTGTCTTGGATCAATCATTCTGTCACTCATGATATTGCAACTAGCATCATCTGGTTTGATTCTGCTGTGGATGTTTGGAAGGACCTCAAAGCTCGTTTTTCTTAGGGCGATTCGGTTCGTATTTCTCATCTTCATCATGAGCTTTATTCTTTACATCAGGGAGATTTGTCTATTACTGCCTACTATACTAAGATGAAAATCTTGTGGGACGAAATGTGCAATTACCGTCCAATTCCTGTTTGTCTTTCTGCCACTGGTTGTTGTTGTGAGGCTGTGAAGATTGTCAAGAAATACAGAGATAACGATTGTGTATTGTGTTTCTTGAGGGGTTTGAATGACAATTTTGCTGCAGCTCGTTCTCAGATTCTTTTGATGGATCCTTTGCCAGATTTGCCCAAAATCTTCTCTATGATCATTCAGCAGGAGCGTCATCTTAATATTGGTGTTCTGCCAGAGCCTGTGGCCTTGGCAGTTCAATCTGCTTCTTCACAAGCTTCTGTTTCTCCAAATTCATATGCTGGGAAAGGTAAACCATCTTACCAGAAGTCCAATACTAAGGGTCAGAGGCAGTGTACTCATTGTGGTAGGCAGAATCACACTGTTGACACATGCTTTCAGAAGCATGGTTATCCTCCGGGTTTTCCTAATGGATACAAGCCAAAGAAGGCCTTCATTGCTGCTTCTGGAGACATTGGTTCAACAGATGAGGATCAATCTTCTTCCTCTAGGGTGGAGCTCACAAGAGAACAGTTACAAAGTCTATTGGCCTTGCTCCCTTCCTCCAAACCTACAGCTAGCTCCCTTTCATCCAACATTGTGACATCCTATAATGCCATTGCTAATGGTATAGGTAACATCTTTATGCTTTGGGTCATGGATTCTGGAGCCACTGATCACATTGCTTGTTCTTTAAATCTCTTTGTTTCTTATTACAAAATTACTCCAGTAACTGTTTCTTTACCCAACAAAGCTACAGCTTTGGCAACTTGCATGGGAACAGTTATTCTTTCTTCTACTTTAACCTTGCATAATGTCTTATATGTACCTATTTTTGATGTTAACCTTGTTTCTGTACAAAGACTAACCAAAACCTTACCCAACAAAATTGTTTTTAGTAACAGTTACTGTTATGTACAGGACAAGATCACCTTGAAGATGATTGGGAGAGCTGAGATCAAGAGTGGGCTTTACATCATGGTTCTGCCACCCTTCAAGCAAGTCCAACCTCTGGCTTCTTTTCATCAGGTCAATATGACAGTAGTTCCTACAATAAAGGTGCCTCATGTATGGCATCATAGATTAGGACACCTATCATCCACTTGTTTTCAAAATTTGCACAAGTTGTATCCCACTATCCCTTTATCTCACTGTGATCCTTGTGATTCATGTCATTTTGCAAAACAGCATAGATTGGTTTTTCCTTTAAGTCACACTTCTTCTGAAAATATATTGCAATTGTTACATGTTGATATCTAGGGTCCCTATAGTTCTACTTCTGTAACTGGTGCAAAGTATTTCCTTACTATTGTGGATGATAAATCTAGGTTTACTTGGGTCAAATTGATGAAACTGAAATCAGAAACTAGGCTTGTTTTACAAAAATTTATTGAGTTTTCACAAAAACACTTTCAGAACCAAGTCAAGTTCATTAGGACAGATAATGGTGTTGAATTTATCATGCCTGATTTTTATCTCAAACATGGGATTCAACATCAGAAAACTTGTGTGGAATCTCCACAACAAAATGGCATAGTAGAGAGGAAACATCAACATATTTTAAATGTTGCAAGAGCATTGATGTTTCACTCTAATTTGTCAATTCAATTCTGGTCCTTTGCCATATTACATGCTACTTACTTGATTAATCTTTTACCTACAAAGGTTCTTTCTTATAAATCACCTTATATGTTGTTGCATAACAAAATACCAGAATTGGATCATCTAAGGGTGTTTGGATCTTTATGCTATGCTACTACCATATCTGCACACAGAATTAAATTTCAAGCTAGGGCCAGGAAATGTATTTTGTTGGGTTATAAAGAGGGAGTTAAAGGATATCTTTTATTAGATCTTCATTCAAGGGAAATATTTTTGTCTAGAAATGTGATTTTCTATGAAACTGTTTTCCCTTTTAAACAAATTGATTTAGAATCACATGGTTCATTGTTTCATACTACTCCTTTGCCCTCTGATCTTCCTGGTAATCCCCTTCCTGCTCCTACTCTTCCTATATACACAGATCCAATTACTCACCCTGAACCAACTATACAACCACAAAATCATGCCCCACCTATTAACCCACCTGTAGAACCACCTTTGTTGCCTGCACCTGTAAGACAATCAACTAGACAAAAATCCAAACCTTCTTACTTGCAGGACTATCATTGTAATTTGGTTCATTCTCAATCTCAGGGATCTCATTCATCCAACTCAGGTAATCTCTATCCTCTTGATCATTTTCTTTCCTATTCTTCTCTTTCTCCTTCATATTTTTCTTTTGTTATGGCTTGTTCTACTTTGTCTGAACCCAAAACCTATAACCAAGCTGTAAAGGAGGAATGTTGGAGGAAGGCAATGGATCTTGAAATTGCTGCTCTTGAGAGTACACACACATGGGAGTTGGCTGATTTACCTCCAGGCAAACACCCAATTGGCTACAAAGTTTCTCATTCAAAGCAGGTCTGCAAGCTTGTCAAGTCCCTTTATGGCTTGAAACAAGCAAGTAGGCAATGGAATTTCAAACTGACAGCTTCATTACTTTCTTTGGGTTATAAACAGTCCAAGAGTGATTATTCTTTATTTGTCAAGCATGATTCTCCTTATCTCACTATTCTTTTGATCTATCTGGATGATATAGTGTTGACAGGGGATGATTTAGCAGAGATAAATAGAGTCAAGCTTCATTTAGATAATGCATTCAAAATCAAGGATTTAGGTGATTTGAGGTATTTCCTTGGTTTTGAGGTGGCCAGATCTAAACAAGGTTTAGTCCTCTCTCAGAGAAAGTATGCTTTAGAATTAATAGAGGAAGCAGGTCTGTTAGCTTGTCAGCCAGTTAGCACACCTATGGTTCCTGGCACAAAGTTTCAGCTCCAAACTGACAACATTTTTCCAGATATTTCTGCTTACAGGAGATTGATTGGTAGATTGCTATATCTTACTAATACCAGACCTGACTTATGCTTTGCTGTAAGTACACTAAGTCAATTTCTTGCAAAACCAATGAAAGAACATCATGATGCTGCATTAAGAGTTCTCAGATATCTCAAGATGCAACCAGGTCAAGGGCTGTTTTTCCCAGCAAATTCTACACACAGAATCACAACATTCTTTGATTCAGATTGGGCTTCATGCCTTGACACAAGGAGATCAGTTACAGGTTACAATATATTTTATGGTTCTTCATTGGTGAGCTGGAAATCTAAGAAGCAGAGTACTGTATCCAGGTCATCCTCAGAAGCTGAATATAGAGCAATTGCTACTACATCATGTGAGATTCAATGGTTGTTGTATTTGCTGGCAGATCTTCATCAGACCAATATGACACCAGTAGCTCTATATTGTGACAATTTATCTGCTATTCACATAGCACAAAACCCCACATTCCATGAGAGAACAAAGCACATCGAGATCGATTGTCATTTGGTAAGAGATAAAGTTCAACAAGGAGTCTTGAAACTAATGCCTATTCCAACTCATGCCCAGCTAGCAGATATACACACTAAAGCTCTCCATGCACCTCAGTTTCAAATGTTGTTATCCAAGCTTAGTATCAAGAACTTGTATAGCTAAGCTTGAGGGAGGGTGTTGAAATTGTACATACACTGTATAGCTTTATTAGTGTATAGTTAGTTGGTTGTTACAAAACTGAAAATAGTTTGTTAGAGTTAGTTAGAGTTTGTTAGCTTTTACCTCTTGTATAAATATGATTCATGTAATGACTCAAATGTAAGTTTTTACCAATATACAAGTTTTATTTACCTTGTGTAAATTTCAATACATTGTGTCACAAGGTAAAAATTCTTCTCCCTGAGGATAATTTACAGCTTTACCAGGATAATTTTATGAATAAAACCATTGACCCTAAGTATTATGTTGATGCTTCACCTGAAACTGAGTTGATAACTAAGTTTTTGCAACCAGTTGTTGAAGCAATTTTTTTGAAGTTTGTTGGTTTGAAAAAGAAATATAATCATGACTATGTGAAAGACTTCAAATGTAATTTTGTTGTGACTCATGGTGGTCTTGAGAGTAGTTTTAAGGACAAGATTGTTAGTTTTGATTACTATGATTTTTCAAAGAATCTTTGTTTGACTTCTAGTGGTGCTAACGTATCTGTGAGATTCTCTGACTATGATAGAGTTCCTTATGTTCTGAATATTTCCAAATTTTTCTGTGAGAACCCTGCTATGTCAAACTTTGGCATCGGTCAAGTTAAGTTTGACATGAGGTTATTGCATTTGATTATTGTTAAGATTATTTATAAGAAAACAATGAACCTGGGAAGTGTCAATGATAATGATATCTACCTAATGTGGCGCCTAATTGATAGTGGAAAAGTTAGTTAGGTAAAGCTTATTATCAAAAGGATGGTTGACTGCAGAGATAACAAGAAGAGTCCTTTGTTCTACTCTTCTTTTATGTAGCTGATACTTGAGATTAATGGTATTATGCCCAAGGAGGCAGATTTTACTGAGGCACCTAAGGTTCTAGATTATGGTGGTGTGTCTAAGACGAGGTATTACAGGGATTCTGCATATGGCTCTTAGTTCTATCTTGAGGAGTTCATTGAAAAAGTCTACGATAATAAGGTTGTGGAGCCTCCTAGAGATCCACCTATGGAGACCACTACTTCTTCTACTTCATCTGGTTTATTACTTGTTGAGATGAAGACTTACTTGGACGAGTTGGTTGGGAAGCTACTATCTGATAACCAAATCATAGAGGAGCGTATCATGGCCCAGATTGATTCACTAGCTAGGGATAGTGAAGGAATTCAGGTACAACTGAAGACTAAGTTAAAGGTTGAGCTGAAGAAAGAGATTCAAGCCTATGAAGGTCGGATGGATGCTCATATTGAATCCTTGAATGCCTCTGTTTATTACATGAGTAGTAATAACCACATCTTTTATGCTGACTCTACTAATGTTGTAGCAAATGTCACTATTCCTATTATATATGACGTTGCTGCCACACCTCATACCTTTGAATTTGCTGATGTTTTTTCCTCATGATATCCCTTAATTATTCATACCATGCATATCATATCATTCATATTTAGCACATTTTGATAATTATGTCATTTTGGATGACTGATTGACTATATTTTGATCACTTTTGAATATTTTGGATTATGTATCGTGTGACGATTTTCAATCATGTATGTATGATATCTCTTTGATTCTCTTTTCTATATGTTTCTTGATTATTTCTCTTAAATTGCGTATTTTGTGTTACTTAATTTCACATGCAATTTGATGTAGTTAGTGTTTGATTAGTTCACTAAGTATGACATTTTAACTTTGGCTTTTATTTTATCTTGGGCTCAGCTGATTGGGTTTTTTCCCCTTTAGTCTTTTCTCTTTTTGATATTTGTCTTTTTGATATTTGTCAAACGGAAGAAGGTATCAATATACTATTGATATTCACACACATTAGGTGCTTAATGCAGGGAAAGCTTTACAACTTTTACAACTCGAGCAAAGAAATGTACAATAGTTCACCAAATTCATTCCATTCGTCACATTCCAAATTACTCCTTGAATAATTGATCAACAATAATAACTCAAATTTTCCAAACATCAAAAAGGGGGAGACTGAAAGTTCAGTCTCGGTATCGTATGATATCGCTTATATGTTTTGATGTTTTTGTTAATTTGATATAGATACTCTTAGTAATTGCATATTAATAATTTGATTATATTAATGTGTGCTTGTACTTTATTTGTTTTTTACTTCATTTGTAATTACTTTGTCTATGGTGTTGTTTTACCAATAAGAACCCTCCTTACTCAATTTAACTGTTTAATTCTTAATAGTATGTCTTTTTTGAGCCTAGATAGTTTCTCCTCGTCATTTCATCATGCATAACTTGAATCATAAGTTGAAGCACTTAAATCTTTTTTTTCTCAATGATTTGATTCGAATAAGGAAATGGACATGATTTGAATCACGAGCTGTGTGGAAAATGGGATTTGGCTCTAGATAATTTGATTTGAATCAAAAATTGAACATGATTCGAATCACAACCACATGTGATTGGAATTAAGTGCAAAAGTTTATTTGAATAAACTGAAATCCCAAAGCTTTATTGTGGCTCTGTCCAAATTGATTTTAATCCCAATTTTCACTTGATTTGAATCAAAGCTTTAAGACCCATTTTTCATCCTTGATTTAAATATCTTTTTCCTTGATGAAAGTAACAAGAGAGTGAAACCTATGGAAAAAGCCATAGAGATAAAGAGTGACATTGTATTCTATTCTTAGTGTGTTTATACCCATCACCATGATTCTTTCTCTTCTTCATTACTACAACATCTTGCTTGTGAATTCATGTCATATTCATTCCCCTTTTTGTTGCATCTTGTTCTTGTGCAATTTGTTATTGTGTTTGAGTCAATTTGAGAGAGGAAGTTGAATGATCTTGATGTATTGTTCATGATTAACCAATTTCTTGATAACAATCAAAGGCAAGACCCATTCACCTAGAAACTTGACAGAACCTATCTTGATGTGTGTTCTTCATTCACCTTCATCTAAAACACTTGACTAACACCTTGTAGTTGTATATTATTTGTGAGATATTCTAGCATTGTTCATCATCATCTTCCATTGTCTTGTTCCATTGTTGAGGACATTCATCTCTAAAGATTTAGTGTTGAGAGAGACTAGTGGTACATTAGGGTATCTAATATTTTTGTGTGAAGTTTTTTGTTTGTAATAGGTGCATGTATCATTTCTTGAATGTAGTTTGGCATTTGTTGTTATTAATTGAGAATAGAGTTTCCATTATACTCCAAGGAAAACTTTGGTGAGATCTAGTATCAATTGTTTGTAAGACATGGATGAAAGTTGTCCATATTTGATTTCGTTGGAGAAATTTGCCCGAAGACAAAGTTAGGAGTTGTCAAATCAATGCTTAGCTATGGAAATCCCTCAGACAAGAGATTAGTGGAATCAGATTGATTACCACATACAAATACTTGGAGCAGAATTATTGTGGATAACGAGTTTATTGGATCAAGATATTTTAGAGATCTTGTTTTTGTTAGTAGTTAAGTACCTGCATGAACAAAAGGAATTATCGTTTGATATTTCATTATAACCAAAATTCTTGTAATCAAACTTATCAAAATAGTGAAAGATTATGATTATTTTCCAATAGTTTTCAACACCATTGAAGAGTAGAGTAGGAAAAGCGAGGACGAAAACCTAACTATTATATATATATATATATATATATATATATATATATATATATATATATATATATATATATATATATATATATATATATATATATATATATATATATATATATATATATATATATATATATATGTGTGTGTGTGTGTGTATCTTTTCTTGTTCTTTTACCTCTTTTAATTTTCTAGTATTCATAATATGCTATTGAATTTTTTCATCTTTGCACTATTTGTATACCATATTAGTTAGATGTTGCTTATAAAAATTTAATATATGAGCTTAGGTCTATGGTGTATCAATCTTATTAAAGTATCATGACTTCAATTATATCTTTGTTAGAACCTATGTGATAAGTGTTTTGTTTTGAAATAACTTTGTTTAAAGATACTTAAGTAGTCTTATAATCGACTTGAATTTGAAGCAATCAAATGCATAGAGAACATCATGTATCACTCATATGGATTAATTCGTTGAGATGCTGCCAAGCTCTCTTGTTTTTATGTTTTTCTTTCGTGCTTCTTAAAATCTCTGATTTCGTACATGGGACCTAAAATGTTATTAACACTACTACAAAAATAGGTTTTTAACAATGGTTGGATTAGGTATATAATCACGCAGGTCCAGACATTGTTATGTAGCGTGTTGTTGTATATGTGTTACTTTCAATAATGGTTCAGCGACCGTTGTAGTAAACTGAATAGCGCACACCCTATGATAACGGTTAAGAGTAAAAACCATTGTGATATTGTTTATGAATAAATTTCAAACGTATCATACCAAAATCAGCAATACACCATTTGTAAATTGAGATAAAAACCATTATTACATTAAATTATACGTAAGAAGGAATATCAAAGAATGGAAAATGAAATTTGAAAAGACAAGGATATGTAATCATTCAACAACTCGAGGTTGGCATAAATCCTTCCAACTTCTAAGACAAGAGAAAACATATAAAATTAAACAACCAATAATGAACACACTAGCTTGACATGCGTGAAAGCTTTCCAACTTCCGAGAGAAGATGAAGAATCAGAAGAAACAATATAAAAGAGGAAGAAAATAAAACCAACTTCATCCAAAGGAACCAAAATGAGTTATCATGCTCAAGTTACCAATAATGCTGAGAATCAAGATGTTGTTACTGTAGAGGATACTGTGGTGCAAAACCATCCTCAAAATCAAGATGAGAAAAAAATCCGGTCTTGTGCAACAAAATTGTATTTGATAAGGCAGATAATTTTTTTCTCATCAAATGATGATGATGATGATGATGCTGACTATGATTGGTCAAAATTCCTCTCATCCAGAGGATTTAGATTTGATTAAGTTTATGTAATGAAAGTTTATATAATGAAAGTTTATATGTAATGAAAGGTTATCAACTTAAACTACCATCTTAAATTTATCAACTAATATACTATCAAACAAATAACTAATTGAAAATCCAACCATTTGTGATGAACTTACTCGTAAAAAGCAGTATTCTAGTTGCAATCCTATCAAGTTTAATGCATATGCAGTTTCAACAATGGAATTCAACTATTACATTTCAACTAATATATTAACAAACAAATAACTAATTGAAACTTTAACAATTACATTTCATAACAAAGTAAACATTAAACATAAAGGAGACAAGGAAACATAACATCTTCAAATTTCCAGATAACCTCTCTAATTTCAGTTTATTCTTTAAATTCTTGTTGTTCTTCTTTGAGTCTTCATACATAACCTTCAAAATGGACATCTCCAACTCTGACTTCATAATGCTCTCATCTTCATTTCCACCTTTTTCTTCCATGTCTTCATCCCATATGAACAAATTACAACTTTCATCACTCCTCTAAAATGGACATCTCCAAAAAATCCTTCCTCTATTTTGTCCCTTCTTGCATTGGTATGAAACCATACGACCTTCACAACCATAAAAATTTCCAAATTGAGATTTTACACAAGAAGAAGACATAGAAACACCTTTGGATGAATTTTTCTTCAAATACGACATTTAAAGGAAACTAAACAATAACAATATATTTTACGTATCGTACTGGAGAATACTGTGTTAGTGTTGTTGTCTTCCTTCCCGATGATGATGACGGCGTTGGTGTTAGGGTTGTTTCGTCTTGTTTATTTTTTCAGTGGAAAAATGGATACTTATAGTGTTTAAAATATATAAAGAAGCGTCTGTGTGTAACAACGGTTTTAGAAAACAACCGTAGTGATACCACTGTTAATTTTTAGTTACATATAAATAAAAATGAAAAGGTGCTCATTAACATCAAAGTAATAAACTATTTGAGGGCGATGAGGATCGGACCCATGAAACCTTAATTGGATCAACCACGGTGTTAACACCAACTGTTATTATACCATTTACATTTTAATTAAAAAAATATAAAACTAATGTTAGCACCAGAGTTTAGACATGTCACCACGGTTTTTGGGAAAACCGTGATGACTTTGGCGTTGTTATATGCATGTTTTATAGTAGTGTGAAATTGTCTTAAAAGGAAAATGGTCTATTCAACCCCCCCCCCCCCCCCCCCCCCCCCCATTCTAGACCTCTTTGTGTCCATATTATCACACAAAAATTTAGGCATCCCAAGTACTCATTTCTTTCTCTATTGCAGGTAAGATCATGCATTTTTGGACCCTTTTCCTAAAAATTACGTGAAACCCAATAAACTGGTAGGTTTCTTCCTCAGTTTAGCTTATTGTAAACCTCGTGCCTTTGAATACAGAAGCCTTGAGTTAGGTTTATGGAACAACCCCATCGTGTATTCAATTTTTCTCCTTCAATTTATAATGAAGCTTATCTCAATTGGGTAAAAATAATGGAAAAGAAGAAAGGAAAAATCTGGAAAGATCAATGCATTTCCCACCTAACTCAACTGTCAAGAACAGGGCCAAGGTAAAATTCTGACATGCTCATTTCTTCCCTTTACTTTTTGGAAGGTTTTACTAATACCTTTTGGCTTCTTTGTGGTATGATTACCCCTACACTTTTTGATGTTTTTTCCATGACTGTTCCTCGACCAACGAGGGAAACTTTCGACCCTAATCTTAAGAACAAGACCAAACCTAGTTTCTCCTCCACCCATCCTAGTATTACCGCCTACATTTATGACCATCATGGTTAGTATGATGAAGTATATGACTACGAGCGTATTTATTTTCTCACCCTCTGTTTATCTCACTTAATTTTTTGTTCTAGTTCTCTCCAAGTTGCCAAGAAGTTCATACCCCTAGCAATCCAGCTTCATGAGGGGCACAACCTAAGTTAAAAAAAAAACATCTCCAGTTCTGATAAAAATATGTTGATTTCTGGCCCTATATAGATTTTGCAAGTTTTACTTAACACCATTCTTTAAACTTGTTTAGGTGTTACTATTCCGTCTGATTTAGCAAGACAAGTTGAAGAAAGACAATTCAAAGGTACAAGACTCACTTTGCTGACCCCAGACAATGTTGGCTTATCTATTGAAGAATCCTTCAAAAAATATGTCTTTATGTACCTGGATTATGCCACGTTAATTGCTTCTATGAACTATTTATTGATTGAAGCCATGAACCAAATTGGTTCAAAAGAGAGTTTCCAACTTCTCCGCCTGAAAACCAATATGAAGCTCTCGATATCTGTGTAGATTTCCTTAAACCTAATGTCCTACCGAATAGAATTTCGACAGGGATAGATGGATTTGGGCTCATTAGATACCAGGGTGGCAATAAAAATTGGTTTTAGCCAGTTTTTACCAAGATCACTTTTTACCAGGAAAGAGAAAATTTTGTTGGATAACACCACAATGATATAGAAACTACAAGGTGTGTTTAGACTTTCATGTCCAAAATTCCATCAATCTAAGTCCTTTCGAATTTGAATCTTCTTACCTTTATACCAAAGAATTTGAAGATTGGTGAACAACATATCATCATGATGTTTTTGTGGATCACTTAATTTTGCTACAACGTGTGACAAATGCTTTTTCCTTTATGCAGAACCCCACCGAGAAGAAAGGTAGAGGTACATACATCAACGAGATTTGAGATTTTCAAAATTACTTTAACACTGTGTAAGATCCTTGTCATCTTAGTCGAACTGTCTCTGAGGCAACTCTTTCTTTAAAATAGAAAATTATTGAAAATATTCCAAAGTATAATTTTCCTTCTAATGTGAAATAGAAATATGTGTTTTCTATGTATTTGCATATTCCCAAATTTCCACTGTTACCAATTTGTGAATTTGGACTTGATTTTCATCTACCACTTCAAAAATGGTGTCCTTTAAGGTCTTTTCCATTCCTAAATATTGAATTGAAAAAACCTGCCCAAAGAGTACTTTCGACTAAGTATAATATACACAATTTTGACAACCTTTAAGATTTGATCTTGAACACGTCAGGATCGTATCCAACGTCTTAGATTGTGAGATAAAGGTACTTGTAAAAATCATTAACTCTTATTTTATGTTCATATTATTTACTTGTGTCGAAATTTTATAGCTCGAGTTATCGTTCCTCCGGAAGGATCGAAGACGAAGCTTGAATCATCTGAAGGAAGTGAAGTTATTGGTCCAATACTTGGCCAATTGAAAGGAACCAAAAAGTACATTTATAAACCTTTCCCTTTTTATGTCAAACTCTCTCCCTTTTATTTATCTCAACTCTTGTATTCCAGAGTCGAAAAGGGAAAATAGTTGCACTACTACCCCAGGTCAAAAAAGACAAGGAAAGAAGCAAAAAATAACCCTCTTGATAGTGAATGAACTCATGTTTAACCTAATTTTAGACCTTCCTCTACCTCTTTAACTTAAATTTCTTATTATACTACCAATTGTAAATGTTTCACTCTGAACAAAGAGTTCAAGAAAAAGATAAAGAAGTCGAAGACAATGATGGGAGTGACGAAAGTAAGATTTCCACTCAACCCATACCTCTCAAATATTGGAGAAATTGACAGGTGAAGTTGAAAAACCTCAAAAAATAAAAATAAAAATAAACAAAAAAAATCGAGTTCAAAAGGTCATTACACAAA
The DNA here is from genome assembly GCA_948472305.1 of Vicia faba. Classification (NCBI taxonomy): domain Eukaryota; kingdom Viridiplantae; phylum Streptophyta; class Magnoliopsida; order Fabales; family Fabaceae; genus Vicia; species Vicia faba. The sequence continues at coordinate 42,331,438 of OX451737.1, read as the reverse complement.
AGATACAAAAGATAAGACTATCTCTTAATATTGACGACGAAGAAGAGGAAGAAGAAAAAGGTTCTCAAAAATCGAAAGAAAATAACTCGACAAAGACAACCTACTCTTGATTAACCTACACCTGATGAACATTCATAGGGTGAGCATCCAAGCCCCAATCACAGGACACCCAAGGTAATTTGATTTTTATCGACATTTTCTTTCCAATGCACGTCAAACAAATCATAATGTTAGTCCATTTATATCTCCATTATAGGAGACTCACATTCCTATTATTTATCCTCCAATAATCAATGTCTCATATGTTTATGAGGCGCTGACATCCAACCATCCCCTAACAAACTCGTCATCACAACAATCAACAGTTGAAAATCCATTCATGGAGACAGTTGTTGAGTGACCATATGAAGTATTTAACGTTGAAAGTATTGAACAACAATTGATTAGTCAAGAAATCCATACCTTGAGCAACAATCAGCTGGTCCAAATGATAATGTTCAAATTATAGAGGGCCAAGAGCATGTTAATCAAACACATGAGGACTAAGATGTTGATCAAACACAAAAAGATAAAGATAAAAGAGAATCTCAAACTACTATTACTAGAAAAAACCAACCACATGTTGTTTGTTCTTCATCCAAAACTTATTACACTTATTTCAGTGGTGAGGAACTAAAATATATACAAGAGAGAAATCCAATGGAGGATTTAAGGAAGCTTATGATCAGTCGAGGTATTGGCTCTGTTGAAACATCTCCAAGCTCTCCAACTGCTTCAAACAGTGAGGCATTCAGTAATTATGTCGCTCTTCTGGTTCAAAAGTTGAAAGCAAAAGTTTTTCAAAGTAGATTTCTTCTAAACCATTTAAGGAAATACTTCTATTGTCTCTAACATCAAAAACTTGTTGAAGAAACTCAGTAGTCCATATTTGCATGATCCTTTTGTTGGTTTCATACTTGAGTTTAATTCATTCCTCGACCAAACCACTCAAAATATCAAAATGAAGAAAAAGTCGGCTAGATGCTTAAGCAAAAGAATGACACTATCTCTCAATAATGGAACCTAGTTGTTCCATCTAAAAATCGAGTTGATGAGGTAGAAGCGCAAGATAAAAAGGATAAGGATTAGGTAGCGACATAAAACAAAGAAATTGCAGACCGGATGAAACAAGTTAAGGAACTTCTACGAAAAATTGAGCACGTGCGACTCAAGAAGACAAAAATTAAAAAAATCTAGGCTAGCTTCACCTTGATACCAAGTTATTTCAAGAAGATATTATTGGTCTTCAGTATGTAGATGTTGCTAGTATGTTGGAGGAAGAAGCTCAAACCTTAAAGTTTGAAGATTTTATGAACGATAAAAAGATCAAACTTGAAAACAGCTCTTTGAAAAGATCAAGGATAATTTTCCTTTCTAAATTTTCAATCTCTAATCTACTGTTTGTGTAATTCTTTTTAATTATAATTATCTATTTTGGCAATTTTAAATCTAATGGCATTTTAGCGATTTCATTCCCCATGCATTATTCTTTTATTATTTTAAACTTTTGCATCATAGATTTGTACTTTCTTAAGTACTTATCATTTATCTTCAGAATTCGATCTTCGTGACCCAATTCTTTAACTTCATAGGCATTATTTGAAAACGCTTGAGTGATTCTAAGTGGAACTTCCCAATTAGGTGACCTTTTAGCTAAAGTTTTATCTTTCCAAACATAATCACTAACTGTAAAGGCTTTTGACTTAATTTTTTTTATTGTAGGCCTTAGATATTTGTTCCTTTAATCTTATAAGAATGTTCAGAGAAGATATTAATTCCTCATATAAATCAACTAACTCATCTAGCATCATCTCCAATAATTGTCAAAAGAAATTTCAAATTTCCTTTGAGTTCTACTTGATTGTAAATAAATTTCGACAGGAAAAACTGCATCATGGCCAAATGTTAGTCGAAATGGAGTAGAATTAGTTTCCTCTTTAGGCGAATTTTTACAAGCTCATAATATTGGTCTAAAGTCTTATGCCAATTTCTTGTATTTTGACCCACATGTCTTTTAATAAGATCAATTATAATTATATTAGCTGCTTCTATTTGGCCATTTGCTTGAGCATAACAAGGAGTAGAAGTTAAAATTTTGATTCGTGATTTTGAATCAAACTCAACCATCTTTCAACCAATAAAATTTGTGCCTTGATCACAGGTTAAAGTTTCAAGAATTTCAAACCTATAGATAATGTGATTTTGGACAAAACTAATTAGTGCTTCCTGATCAACATTCATCAGAGGAACAACCTCTACCCACTTGGTAAAGTAATCTATACTTTTTATTGTTATTTTTATTACTTTTAGTATGTTTTATAAGTTTAGTTTAATTCTGCCTTTATTTTATTTCTGTTACTTATTTGTTAAATAAGAAGTAATTTGACATTTTCTTACTCTAAAAACCATAACTTGAGCTACCAGATGTCGTTTGACATGTTCTAATATGAGTTGGAAAGCTAAGAGGAAACTCTGCAAGTTTTACGTTGAAGTCAAAATCCAATTCAAAGTGCAGAAGAGTCAAATAATGAATTTTCATTCCAGACTTACGAAAATAATTAGTTTTTGGGCCGATTATTTGAGTCGGCTACTCTTTTATCCCAATTTTTTTGTATTATTAATGTTAAAATGCAATGCTACTGCTTGGTATTCAGAGTTTACATGAAATTTGAAAATACGCCCACTAAGAATTCTATGGAAAACTAAATCATAAGGTTGATCTACTGAATCATGTTTCCATCAAGACTTTGAGGTTTTTATATTTATCAATTCAATTTCTTTTCATTTTCAATTTTGTTACGTGAATTTAAAATGTTTAATTCAATATGTCATAGAGTAGTTTTGACTAAATTCGATTGATTCACTTTCTTTAACCATAATCACGTTTAAGCATAGCCTTTTCGTTAATTTGCGTAATCTTTAGCCATATGCTTAATTTGGAAAATATAAGCGCAAACCATATAATATCAATTGCGCTTGTTCATTAGATATTTTAATCAAATTGGGATTGAATATGCTTAGGGAATTGACATTATTAAAACCAGTGAAAGTCAGAAACTGAAATAGTAGATTAACTTGTTAACTTCTTTCGTAATCAAATATCTTAATCATAATCATAATAAAAACCTAACCCCCTTTCATTTCAATCGGTTGGTTAAATTAATTCAGGAGTCCTATAACATGAATCAAGTGTCAATTCCATATACTACCTTTATAAGCTTGTTTTTGACCAGTGTACGACAACGAATCAACTTCTAAATCATCAAATCAATTTTGATATTGAACAACTAGGTTTCATTGTTGAGAGATATCATCATTATTTTTCTTAGCTCGATAGAAGACTCTTTCTTTATTTCGATATTCTGAGTGGTTTGGTCGAGGAATGATTCAAACTCTAGTATAAATCCAACAACATGATCATGCAAATTTGGACCACTAAGCTGCTTCAATAAGTTTTTTATGTCAGAGACAGTAGAAGGATTTTCTTCAATGGTTTTGAAGAAATCTACATCAAGAACTTTTGCTTTCAACTGTTGAACTAAAAGAGCGATATAATTACAAGAAGGCTCGTTGTCTGAAGCTGTTGAAGAGCTTGGAGATTTTTCAACTGAGTAAATACCTCGAGGACTCATAATATTCTTTAAAGCCTCAATTGGATTTCTCTCTTATATAGATTTTGTTTTCTCACGACTGAAAGAAGTGTAAAATTTTTTGGATGAAGAATCTACAATTGCAAGATGAATTATAGTAGTCATAGTCGAAAAAGGATTCTCAATGGTTGTTGGTGAATTCTGTGAAATTTGAACAACTTGTGGTTGTTCTTTTCTAGTAGTAGCTGTCTGAGATTCTCTTTGATCATGATCTTTTTGTGTTTGATCAACATATTAGTCCTTCTATGTTTGATCAACCAATTCTCGGCCCTTTGGCATTTAAGCATTATCACATGGACCAATATATTGGTTCTTAGGGTCTATATATTTTGGACTAGTCGATTGTTGTTTAATATTTTCATAATCAAATACTTCCTCTAGTTTATCAACAATTGTCTCGCCGAATTGATTTCTAATTGTTGGTTGTTATGATGACAAGTTTGTTAGGGGATGGTTGGATGTTAGGGCCTCATAAACATTTTAGGTATTGAATATTGGAGGATGAATAACATGAATGAGAGTTTCCTATAAAGAAGATAGGAGAAGACCAACATTATGAATTTTTTATGTACATTGGAAAGAAAATATGGATAAAACTCAAAATACCTTGGGCATCCAGTAGTTGGGGCTTGAACCCCCACTATGTGAAAGTTCATTGGTAGTAGGTTGATCAGTAGTAGGTTGTCTTTGTCAAGTTATTTTCTTTTGAGTCATATGAGTACCATTTTCTTCTTCCTCTTCTTTGTCGTCAATATTAAAAATCGGTCTTCTTTTTGGTCTGTTTTGTGTAATAGCCTTTTAAACTCAACTTTTTTTTGGCTATTTGAGGTTTTTCAGCTTTGACTTTTTAGAGTTAGGTATGCCTTTATAAGTCCTCTAGGGTTAGTTATGAAAGAATTCTTCTGACCATGTATCTTAGCCTTCATGTAGTAAGGCTTATAATTTTTCAATACTTTTGGTTTAAGAGTTTTATGTCTTGAATAGTTCTTATTCGTTGGTTCTGAACCCTTCGGAACCTTAGAATTTAGAATAATTGGTTCTAGTTTCTTCAGAACCTTAGACCTTGAAGTCTCTAGTTCTGACTCCTTCATAACCTTTGACTCTATAGTCTTTGGTTCTGGTTGATTCAGAACCTCTACTTGGTTATATGTAGTCACAAAGTGAGAGTAAAGTCATTTTTGAGAAAAACTTGAAGAAGAAGAAGAAGAAGAAGGATAATTTGGTTTAACTACAGTTTCAAACCATGGATGGTATGGTTTTTGAGAATAACCAAGACCTTGTCCTTTGTTCCTACTTATAACATAGATCATGGATGCAAGTTTTTTTTCCTGTTAAAGCTAGAAATGACAAACTTCTGAAGATCCAATTGATACCTATTCAGAAGTTTGTCAAACATATCTTTTACGAAATAAATATGATCTCTTTCTAATTCTTTAATTTGATAATATTTTAATTCATCTATAACTAGATCATATTGCTTCTTCAAGATTTTCATATGTCTGGATTTTTCTTGACATATGTCCATAAGTTCTTGATAGAAGGTAATTAAACTAGAACGAGATAAGTAAGAAAATACCTTATCTTCTTCTTCAAAATATAAAATACATTTTGTATAAGATTATACATATGAGGATGTATGAGCCATCATAGCTAGATTGGCTTATCCTTCATCTTTGTCAGAATCATCTTCATTGTTAATTTCATACCATGTTGCCATGAGACTCTTCTCGACTTAGTTTCTGAAGCTATTCTTCTGAAAGCTTCCTTTTTTGGATGGTCCTTCTATAACAAAGGACATTCAGCAATAAAGTGACCAGGCTTCTTACAGTTTAAGCATACCTTCTGATCATCTTTATTGACTCTAGAGCTTGACCCTCTGAAGCCATTGCCTCTTCCTAAGAATATTTTGTTCTTCTTATTATCCAGATATTGAAATCTCTTGATTATGAATGCCATTTCTTCATCTTCTAACTCTTGTTTAGAACCTCCTTCATGAGTTGTTTCTTTAGATTACCCGACTTGAGAAGATTTGGTAGAATGATCAACAGACTTCAAAGAAAGATGCTTTGAATTATTTACAGGTTCATCTCCAATCATCTCCATCTCATGATTCTGGAGATTTCTAATAAAACATTACATACTTATCTTGTTTAAGTTTCTAGATTCTTGTATGGCAGTCACTTTTGGTCTATATTTGGCAGGAAAAATACTAAGAATATTCTTGACATGATCATCAATTTTATAGCTCTCGTTCAACAATTGAAGTCCTGATATAAGAACTTGAAACCTTGAGGACATGGTTTTAATGTCTTCATACTCCTTCATTTTGAACAGTTCATACCGTTGGACCAAAAGGTTTTCCTTAGCCTCTTTTGTAACACCCTTCTAACCACACATGAAAATCACGAATAATTTAAGAATAATTCAACTAAATCACAAAACAAGGGCATCACATCGTCATGATAAAACATTATAACATACAGTCTTACTTTTTAATACGAGTTACGTCAATATGAAACATACTTTTGAATATAATTCATCATATTATTTAAAGACATCACAGCGGAATTCATCATCATAATATAGTAATTAACTCCTTAAAAACTCATATTTTTGTCTCATCAATTATTAAATCAGTATAACAACCAAAATATCCATAAATCAAATCAACATAAAAAGGAACATAACAGTCGCATAATATAGTGTTCCAAACCCGATGTTACATATCAGAGCAAGACACCACTAATCAAGTGAAACTAAATAAACTCTCAGAAGCTATCTTCAGACGCTTCTACTGACTACTCTTGGTCACCTGTGTGTTACCCACGTAGAGGCAACATTCAAGCAGAAAGAGTGAGTAATCATGATTCATTATAAAAGATATAAGGAAAATATTAGTCGTTATAAACAACATCATCATACAATCAATACAAATCATTCATCAACACTTCATACTCACCGAAAGATCACAAAGGAACTTAACATCCTCCATCATCAATTCGTCATATATTCACATAGTTCCGAATTATTAGAATATCACAACTCATCAACATAATTCATGCAGTGTCACATAAAATGCTAATGCAACAACACTAACATGATGCATGTGGTACCAAAATTTATGAGCACCTGGCTCATCAACCTCCATAGATCCCCACCATAGGATCGATTCACTCATGGAACCAGAGCACAGCATAAATTGATACCACCATCATAGGTAACACTTCACTAAATCCATAACCAGGACTTAGCTACTCGCACCCAATCCACACAATGGGATTGAGGCTCAACATGGGTGAACCAACATCCAAAAATGCTATGAATGCATGATGCAAAACAACGCCGTGTATATCAATTTGACCACGGCTAGTCAAGTTCATCATCATTCACATAATCATCATAAAATCATGCTCCACATAGCATGCATACATATTAACATGCATACCATTTGAACATCATCCAAAACAACATCAATTACATCACATAAACATCATAGTACTTCGTAAAAACTTCATAGAAACATCAAGTTCATCATTAAAACAAGTAGAATATAATAGTATAGAAAACATGTAATAATTAAACCTCATCAACACATAGGTACTAGAATATTATAGTTTTGTGTGTTAGCTTCCCAACGCTTTACACGGCGTGTCAAACGGAGTTCTGAAACTCAAGTTTCAACCTCTGAAAGTTACTTCCAGGGTGTGGCTCGACCGGTGATGCTAGAGGCGCTCTGATAACTTAGAGAAAGGCGTAATTAGGATCATCGCTACCTCTATCACCCGAAAATGGTGGGGAAATAAGCCCCTGCCCATACATTTTCTAGAAGCTCACTTTTCTACCAATCCCGTCGCTGCTTGTCTCGCCCGATGACACTAGGAGTACTCTGCTCGCCACCTCCTCACCCAAATATGCATCCTATTCCATACATTTTCCAGAATATCACATTTTTCCACCATCTAGCTCGCCCAGTGATGCTGGAGCACTTTACTCGCTACCACGCACGTCGTTGGCTCGCCCGACGATACTTACGAAATAACTACTTCTCAGTTGGGATTTCTACATTGTTCCAGCCTATTGTACCCCAAAATTTTCCCTCTCATATTATCAAGATTTTCCTCACAAGACTCTTTGGACTCCAGACAAGATTAGGGTTTGCTCTGCTCAAGACATCTCCTTGCAATGATGACCTGCAATTAGGGTTTGAGTTTGCACAGGTATTTTTGGACTTCCAATGCCTCATGTGACTTTCATACTTCATTTTGGACCTATCTCATACCAAGTTTCAAGCCTTGAATCAAATTTTTGCACAGTCAATTGGACAGCTGACCTAAAAACCAGCTGTATTGGGGAAAAAGTCAACTGTGGCCAATTTACAGTCAAACCTCATAATTTTTGATCCACATAAACATTATAGACTCATATGAACCATTTGATCAAGTTTGGACCACAACTCCTCAAGAAATTTGATCAGATCATCAAAAGGGCAAAATGTTCATTTTTAGGGTTTTGACTGTAGAAAGGCAATTTTTGATTTTTCACCTAGCCAATGGAAAATTGGGTTCAAGCATGATTTCAAGGATTCAATGGAATCATCTTTACCTAATCACAAGGTTCAAAAGATCTCAAATGCATTGGATTGACAGATGAATTTTCCAGTCCACTGATCAAAAATCAACTGTACACTGAAAAGTCAAACTTTGACTTTTTGGTTAAAATCAAGTGCCAAGGGTCATTTTTCATCAACATGTGTCAAAAAATGAAACTTTTTCACCAAGAAACCTAATTTTGGAAATTAGGGTTTAAAATGGAAAATTTTCATAACTTGGAAATTTTCTAAGTTATGAAAATTTCTTATTTTTTCCCAACTTTTCCCAACTTTTTCACCATGATGCAATTGGATTCAAACAAAACTTCCAACATAAAAGTTGTAGTACTCCACAAAATATACAACTTTTAGTCACAAAGTTTTCCCAAAAGATGCTTGGATCTCAAGTTATGATTTTGTGAATAGGGGTCCAAAAACTTTCTAACTTAGTGAAATTTTGCCCTAGTTTAGGCAGGATTTTGACCTATCTTCATGGAAATTTTTCACATAGTTCCAAGTGGAATATCAAAATTAATTTCAAATATGGATTGTAGAGCATGTTACAAGATTTACAAAATGTCCAAGAACTCTCCAAGATCATTTGTGGTTAGGGAGAATCGAAGGAATGAAAATGGCCATTTCTCACTTTTGTCCAAGGCATTTCGCACATTGCTACAACTTGCAAATCTGTTCAAAGCATGCTTGTACTTGGTTTACAGGACTTAATCTTTTCCATATTCCTTAATTAAATGCAAATACATTGGTTAAAGGCTTTGTTCTGAGCTTTAGAACATTACACAAAGATTTAATCCAAAAATGGCAAAAAGATAACATTGCTACTTTGATAAAGTTCACTTTATGTAACTTTTTTTATCTTGAGCCATGGACCAATCCTTTTGCTGCAAACAAAGTTCACTAATATCAGGCAAAGTTCACCAACTATGTGCATCTAGAATACAGGCCTGTACAGGCCTTGGCATTGTCAACTTCAACTTTTGCTTCAAAAGCAAGTAACTTGCAAAAGTCCACACAACTTGAAATCTGATAAGAGAAAGTATTGTGAACATTTCAAACAAGTTTTACATATTGTCTAAGGCTAGAAACACGAGCTCATAGCATCTAAAACACCCTTAAGCACAAAAAATCCCATTTTCTGCCCAAACATGGCAACCACTGCAGAACCTTGGCCAAATCCATATTCCCTCGTGTGTTTTGCTTGGAATCATTTCAAACACATTCTAAACAATACACCTGAACTATCCAAGCCTTTCTCAAGCCACTGTAACTCCATTTTCACACTTCACCATTTTTACTTTGAAGCTTTGCAGGTTGAGTTCTACAAGCACATTCAGGCAAGTTCAAGGCAAGCCAAGCTTTGGGAAAGTTTGAGTGAACTTCAGTAAAGCTAACACGACCTTAAGGCCTCATCTAAAACTCCTACATTGCCATATCCAAACTTGGCTGAAACAGGTATTTGTCAAACTTCTATCTCCTTATTTAGGAATCATTAGGCTTAGGTTTGTAAAGCAAAAATGTAGCCCTTAATGTCCTTGAACTGTACATATTCATAGCTTGTATTTATATTAACTGAGCTAGGAGAATTTGGATGATGAACATGCTGAAAAAACTAGGTCAGAATTTAGGGCCAATGAAATTCTCTCTGGTCTTTGAGAGTTAGATCAAGTTTTTTATATCATTAGAATCGTGTGATGATGAGCTATAACTTTCATGTTGTGAGTTTTTGATTTCAAGCAAAGAACAGAGAGAACAAGATTCAAGTACAGAGCCATGGCACGTGCGCGTTCTGAGGACAGGGACAAAGTGTATTTGGGCCAGGCGCCTTGAGCCTCTTACTTTTGACACCCCGATGCTTGCTTTCTGCACCCTTTGGCCCATTTGTTTTATTTTTGTATATTTTTTATTTCTTTTATATTTTCTGACTTTATTTATTTTTTCTAAATATTAAAAATATTCAAAAATATTTTCTTAATTTTTACATTTTTATTTTATTATTTTTATTATTTTTTATGACAAAAAAATAGTTTATTAGGATAAATACTTTTATTTTCTTAAATAAATTTGTAAATAATATTAAAATATTTACATACTTTTATTTTATTATTTATACACTTAAATTAATATTTCCATACAATATTTATTTTTTTAACATTGTTGTGTATATTTTATTTATTTTCTTATACATAAAAATGAATAAATAAATAATATAATATATTTTCTTCTAAAACCAAAAACTAGGGTTTCCACCCTTTTCAAAAATAATCATTTTTATTTTCTTACTTTTTTAGGCCATAAATAAACTTATTTTTACATACATAAAATAATTACAAAAACATCCTTTGCATATTTATATTTATTTATGCATTTAAATATTTATCTATTTATTTATTTGTGCAATATTTCAATTTGGTTGTAATAATAGTCTTAGGGTTTTATTTTGAGCAATATACCATTATTCAAACTTGTATCTCCTCCCCATTATAATGTTGTAATAGTCTTAGATTTAATTTTACGCATTTTATTGCTTTTATATGCATGATAGTAAGATTAGGGTTTGTATGCAAAGAACCAAAATCAAACAAATAGCTTGACTAAACACAAGACAAAAATACATAAAAAATGACAACACAATGCACACAAGCACCCCTAGGGTTTCATCCACTTGTTGCCTTAAAAATGGCCATGGTATGCATGCTAGGTATCTTGGCAAAATAAATCAAAACAAAAAGATCATAGTCCCTCGATGACGCTATCTTGGTGTCCTATACAAAAATGATCTAGTCCCTCAAAAACTTGCTAAGATACTTGACAACATTATTATCATGGTCATATGATGACCCACACCCGTCCCGTTTAACATCCAAAGATAAGTTTGTTTACCAAATGCAATGGTAAAACAACAATGTCAAAGGAATAAAAATGTGTAGGAAAGATCTTTGAGTAGGGTAGACAACTCCTAGTTACTTTATCAAACTTGCAAACCATCCTTGCTATTTTCAAAAACACATACACAATTTCAAAACATTTTCCAAACAAACTTTCAAACATTGAAACATTTTTCAAAAGACAAACACCTTTGTATACATTCAAACAAGAATCATTACAAAGGTTTCCACAACGATGGCCTCTTTTCAAAATACTTTCAAAACCACACACAAAACACCATTTCAAACAATTGAAAAGCAAAAAGCAAGTGATCTAAACAAGTAACTAAGATCCTATGGAAAACCATGGATGAAAAGGGTGCTATCACCTTCCCTTTTCATAATCTACCCCCCGAACCCAAAAACAATCTCAAAGGTCTTTCCTGTGCTTTTTTGCCTTTCCTTTTGGATAAAATAAAAGTCGGTGGCGACTCTTGCTAAACCGAAACATTTGCGAACACAAATGCAAAACCTCAAGTCAGTTCTCCCACCGCATCACAGAACTGGCGACTCTGCTGGGGACAAATCTATAATGTGGGGTTACCTTAGGGTTTAGATCACCTTTACATGCTTATCTTGTTTGACTTGTTTGCTTTACCTTTGGTTCTATTGTTTGGGTTTGAATCCTCTACCCGGATTTGGGAAACATTCATAGGTAAATAGCAATACGTTGTGGAAACTGTGCAGGGTATACCGACATGGTTGAAGCAATAGCTATATAAGTGCGACATATTTGTGGGTACCGGTAGCCTTTGAGTCAATCAAAGAGAATACGGGGCCGCTGAGTAATGTCATGAAGCACTAATGGACTTTTATAACCTTTACTTGACCAACTTGGCCTTTTTAGGGGTAGTGAGATGACCGACTTTGGTGCAGTCTGAAGTTGGTAGATACTCGATACTACACTCATTGAAGGTTGTTTTCTTGGAATATTTTGGTCGCCAGTAAAGTGGCTAAACTGAAACAATGAACACAAAAAATAATCCAGTGATATTGAGCTCCTTAGAACCCGGTTACTATTTCTAAGACAGGTTGAGCCAACTAAAATTCAAGAGGGTACTTACCTATGAATCCCCATGCAAGCCTGAAACTGGGATCTTGTGTGATTTCCTTGTACATATATACTTGTGCATAACATCATGGACATCATGAAGCATCATATGCATCCACTAACCATTTCAAGGATTTTGATCTTCATCTTTGTTCCTATTTTGTAGGTAATGGAATCACTTCGTAGGAAAACAATCCAAGTCAACCTTGTGAGAATTCCTCCTCAACTAAAGGAGCTAGCTTCAAGGATTCCTGAGAATTCTCCATTCACCGAGAGGAATGGTCGTCTTCTCAACTTAGTCAGCACCAACACTGAGGAGGATATGGTGAAAGTTCTCTTCCAGTTCTTTGATCCCTTACACCACTGCTTCACATTTCCTGATTACCAGCTTGTGCCTACTTTGGAGGAATTTTCTCAACTCCTGAGGATTCCTATTCTCCATCAACTACCCTACAACAGTACGGAAAGAGATCCAAAGCCTGAAGATGTTGCTCAAGCCTTACACTTGCAACCATTTGATATCATAGGTCATTGGGAAACTAGAAATGGTGTCAAAGGCTTCTTGTCAAAGTTTCTGTTTGAGAAGGCCCAAAGCTGCTGGAATTCATTGTACTTACAAGCTTTTGAGGAGATTGTAGCTCTTCTCATATATGGGATGGTCTTGTTCCCTAACCCTGACCAACTTATAGATTTGAGTGCTGTCAATATCTTCATGGCTCGCAACCCGGTGCCTACATTGCTTGGGGATATCCTCAACTCATTTCACACTCGAACAATGAGGAAAAGAGGTGTTCTCATGTGTTGTACTCCTCTACTGGCAAGATGGTTTATTTCTCATCTTCCCTAATCAGTTTTGAAGAATGAGCAAGGTTTGAGGTGGTCACAACGATTGATGACTCTTACACATTCAGATGTTCATTGGTGTTCTCGATCCAGAGAAAATGTTATCATCATTGATCATTATGGGGAATTCCCTAATGTCCCTCTACTTGGAGTTAGGGGAGGCATTACCTACAACCCTTGCTTGGCTCTGAGACATTTTGGGTATGCCCGAAGGGATAGCCCACATGACATGCTGATTCCAGATTTGGTTTTCGACTTTGACAACGACAATCAAGGACTCCGACAAAGGTTTATCCGAGCTTGGAGGATGCCCAACAAAGTGGACAGTAAGACCTTAGGACACAAGAATTCCATCCCCCTTGAGCCTTACCTCAAGTGGGTACGAACCCACGCCCAAAGTCTTATGATGCCTTACCCCTACATTCTCTCTGTGATCAAAGAGTCTGTTATGGAAGGAGAGGTTCCATACACCCTCCTACATCCTGACATGCCAACATCACTTGAAGATTTACAAAGGAGTTGGATACAACTCAAGGGAGAACGCGATACTTTTGAAGCCCAATTCTATGCCAGTGAGAAGAAGGTTTTGGAACTTACTCGTCAACTTCACGAAGAGCAGACTCTCAACACCTACATTGCACCAAAGAGGATGTGCAACGTCTTTTTACATTAGAATTTTGTATTATTTTTCCCATGGGGCATTGATGTACTAACAAATTCTATCTTATTAATATGACGTGTGTTCCTTTTGTTTAAAACAAATTTGAATTTCTGAATCCTTGAATTCATTACATGAATACATATCATTCATCATATGCATAAACAGGTCTTCACACCAGGTTTCCTTATCTCTCTGCTGTTTATTTTAGCAAGATGGATATAGAGCAGACGGTCAAAGACTTACAAGCGCAGAATTCACAGTTCCAACAACTACTTCTGACCTTGGCAAAGGGGCATGAGGAGCTCAAAACTCTACTGGAAAAGGAAAAGGAGAAAAAGAAAATGAAGAGGGCTGGTGTGGCTACCATGGGTAAAGAGACTGCAGTTCCATCTGACTCTTAGGAAGAAGAAGAAGAAGAGGATGAAGACTTTTCTGAACAGCAGTACCCTCCTGCAAATGACAAGTACAAGAATCTGGAAGAACGTCTGGCAGCCATGGAGATACAGAGGGTTCCTGGGCTGGACTTTGAAGAGTTAGGGTTGGTTTATGGAATTATAATTCCCCCCAAATTTAAAGTTCCCATATTTGCTAAGTACGATGGGTTGTCTTTCCCAAAGATGCACCTGCGATCTTACGTCATAAAAATTCAACCGTATTCTTCTGACAAGGATCTGTGGGTCCATTTCTTCCAGGACAGTCTTTCGGGGACGCCGTTAGATTGGTTTTACCAGCTAGAGAGGTCTGATGTGCACAATTGGGAGGATTTGGCAGCTGCCTTTTACAAGCAATATCAATATAATGCGGACTTAGCACCAACCCGTACTCAATTACAGAGTATGGGCATGGTCTCAAATGAAGGTTTCAAAGAGTATGCCCCGAAATGGAGAAACTTGGCGGGACGAGTACAACCACCTCTATCTGAGAATGAGTTAGTTGATATGTTCTTGGGTACAATGTCAGGCCCCTTCTTCAATCACCTGATTAGAAGTTCGTCTCTGAGGTTCACCGAGTTAATTCTAACTGGTGAGAGGATTGAAGCCGGCATAAAGAGCGGGAAAATTCAAAAGGATACATCTGCTTCCGCTGCCATCAAAAAGACTTTTCCAGCAAAGAAAGAAGTCTCAACTGTCTGCTCCCAAAGAGGTCAAGGAAGAGTTGAGCGTCGGCCAGCGGTGGGGGCTGTAATGATTCAGAAGTCTGCAGCTGATCAGCCTAGAAGAAATCAACCAAGAACCAACCAAGCAAGGGTGGAAATGCCTGCACGGCAATTCACCCGGATAAACATGACTCTCGCTCAGGTTTTACCCCATCTCTTGAAGTTAAACCTTGCAAGTTTAAAAGAGGCCCCGAATAATCCGAATACATCTTCTCCTTACTACCATTAAAATGCCAAGTGTGCTTATCATTCAGGCAGCCTGGGGCACGATACCAACAATTGTTAGGCCCTCAAGAATAAGATTCAGGATTTGGTAGATGCTAAAGAAGTTGAATTCGACGCCGCTGAAAAGCCTAATGTGATCTCTGCTCCAATGCCAAAGCATGGCCACAATGCCCATGCTGTTGAAGAAGATATATTTGTGGCTACTGTTGATGATTTGATGACTCCGCTATCGATAATCAAGTTGAATTTGGTGAAGGCTGGGATTTTCCCAGGTTGTAAAGAAGATTGTTGCATTTGTTCATCGTTACCAACCGACTGTCCATTTTTGAAGTTAGGCATCCAACGCCTAATTGATAACCAAGAAATCCTTTTTGAAAAGACTCCTGTTACACCGACTCCTGTTAATGATGTTTCAATAATTACCATATCCTCTAATCTTTCCAAGGTCTCCAAAAGACCTGTTAAGATTACATCCGATCTGAAGATTGTACCTTTGAAGATAACCATGTCGGGGCCCATCCCGTACAAGTCCGACAAATCAATACCGTGGAACTATGGGGGAGAGATCTTTTACCATGGTGTTAAACAAATTGAATCAACTGAAGAGAGTTCTGATGAAGAGACCTCCGACATTGGAAACATTGCTGGAACGAGTAAAATCACCCGCAATGGAAGAATTTTCTCTCCGGAGATTGCCCCTCCAAAGGCAATCTTCAGACCCTAAGTTGCTCCTAAGGTTACCTCTGTGCCGGTCAACATATCTGCAAGAACTCCAGTTATTGAAGAAGTTGTGACTCACGTGGTTGTCCCCTCTGCAGCTGCTGATGATAGAGGGAAATGGATCCAAGAAGAGCTCATCAGGACGAGGGCTCAGCCATTGATCATCCCTGAGACCTCTCAAAAAGAAATGGAAGAGATTTTGAAAATAATCAAGAAAAGCGATTATAATGTTGTTGAGCAACTGGGGCAAACCCCCTCAAAGATCTCTATGTTGGCCTTGTTGCTTTGTTCAGAAGCTCATGCCAAAGCTTTGATAAGATTCTTGAAGACGGCCCACGTGCCACGGGAAACCTCCGCGGATCAATTCCAGGAATGTGTAGCTAGCCTAACAGCCGACAATGGTTTAGGATTCTCTGATGCTGATTTAACAATCAAAGGGAGAAAACATAATGACGCTTTACATGTCTCAATGGAATGCAGAGGGACTACTCTAGCACACGTTCTGGTAGACACTGGTTCATCGCTGAACGTCTTGCTAAAGAAAGCATTGGATAGGCTGGATTTTGAAGGTCTAACTTTGAAGCCCAGCAACATCATTGTCAGAGCCTTTGATGGCTCTAAAAGGATGGTCCACGGGGAGGTAGACATCCCGATTAAAGTGGGAACTGAAACCTTCAACTCCACATTTTATGTGATGGACATCCGTCCTTCCTATTCTTGCTTGTTGGGAAGACCCTGGATTCATCATGCTGGAGCCGTCACTTCTACTTTGCATCAGAAGCTCAAGTACCCTGTCCAGGGGAAAATTGTAACTGTTCACGGCAAAGAGGAATACATGATAAGCCATCTTAATTCTTTCCGCTATGTATAACTGGATGGTGAATTCATCGAAACCCCCTTTCAGCATTTTGAAGAGGTAGCTCAGGAGATTGCAGCAACCAAGACAGTGTATTCTGTACCCATGATTACCAGACCTCCGCCTCAGATGTCGTCTCTCAAATATGCAAAGGTCGTGATTGAAGAAGGAGGAAGCATAATCTGGGGGCAGCTTCCCGATTTTCCTTTCAAATCTGATAAGTTCGGCTTGAGTTTCACTGCTCTGCTTAAAAGGTTGTGCGTCGCTCCCGGGCTGGAGGGCAACCAGTAAAGATCACCTATCATGGAGTCAATGCTTTGGAGGATAGTGAAGAGGAGAGCAACTTGGAAGACTGGATTTTCCCTACTGTGGACGGAGGACTGTGCAATTGGGAGGCAAAGGACTTTGTTCCCATTACTTTCATAAATCAGTAATTTATCTTTCAAACATTTGTTGGTTTGTAATAATTCTTAAACAATTCGTACACTTTTAACCTTGTGCCTTACCCGAGGCATATAGGTCCATTTGTAAGGGTTTGATTTTTCATCTTCATATCCCATTTTAATGAATCATGGACGTTTTCACATATAAACTTTTATGTTCATTGTCTTTCTTTTTACATTTTTATTTGTTTAAAGGTGGCTATCCCTTACACACACCCACACTCACAAATGCAGGTACCCTTCCATTCTATATTCCATGGGTAACAATTCTTCTATGACCTTCAGTGACTCTGAAGATCTGGTCTACCATGCCGAATACGAAGGTGAGGAAGACTGTGAAGTGCCGGGAGAATTGGCTAGACTGCTACAACAGGAAGAAAGGGTTATTCTACCTCATGAGGAGATGTTAGAGACAATCAACTTAGGTACAGAGGAAGACAGAAAAGAAGTTAGAGTGGGTGCCAACCTAGAGCCAAGTGTCAAAGAGAGCTTAGTTTAGCTGTTGAATGAATATGTCGAGATCTTCGCCTGGTCATACGAAGACATGCCGGGACTCGATACAGATATTGTGGTTCACCATCTACCGATAAGAGAAGACTGTCCACCAATTAAACAGAAAGTCCGCTGCATGAGGCCCGACAAGTCTGAAAAGATCAAAGCAGAAGTTATGAAGCAATTCAATGCTGAATTTCTTGCTGTTACTTCCTATCCCCAATGGGTTTCTAACATTGTGCCCGTGCCTAAGAAGGACGGCAAAGTGAGAATGTGCATGGATTACAGAGACTTAAACAGGGCCAGCCCTAAAGATGACTTTCCACTACCGCACATTGACATCTTGGTTGACAATACAGCTCAGCACAAGGTATTTTCTTTCATGGACAGATTCTCAGGCTATAACCAGATCAAAATGGCCCCTGAGGACATGGAGAAAACTACTTTTGTTACACAGTGGGGTACGTTCTACTATAAAGTGATGCCATTCAGACTGAAGAATGTCGGGGCAACCTATCAACGTGCCATGGTGGCTTTGTTTCATGATATGATACATCATGAGATAGAGGTCTACGTAGACGACATGATAGCCCGTTCACAAACTAAAGAAGAACACCTCGACCATCTGCAAAAACTGTTTGTCAGGTTGAAGGAGTACAAGCTCGGACTAAACCCTAACAAGTGCACTTTCGGAGTCCGATCCGGTAAGCTCTTAGGTTTCATTGTCAGCAACAAAGGCATCGAGGTTGATCCTGCCAAAGTCAAATCTATACAAGAAATGCCCGCTCCTCGCACTGAGAAGGAGGTAAGAGGTTTCTTGGGATGCCTAAACTACATTGCAAGGTTCATTTCTCACCTAACATCTACCTGTGAACCAATCTTCAAGATGTTGAAGAAAGATCAGGTGGTTAAATGGAATGATGACTGTCAAGTTGCTTTCAATAAAATCAAGGATTATTTGCTAGAACCTCCTATCTTGATGCCTCCCGTTGAAGGAAGACCTCTAATCATGTATCTGACTGTCCTAGAGAATTCAATGTGGTGTATACTGGGCCAACATGACGAGTATGGCTAAAAAGAGCATGCCATTTATTACCTTAGCAAAAAGTTTACCGACTGTGAGACTCGCTACTCACTGCTCGAGAAAACTTATTGCGCTTTGGTATGGGCTGCTCGCCGGCTAAGGCAGTATATCTTGACTCATGCCACTTTGCTGATCTCTAAGATGGATCTGATCAAGTACATCTTTGAGAAGCTTGCTTTATCTGGAAGGATTGCTAGATGGCAGATGATCCTAACTGAATACGATATACAGTACACGACCCAAAAAGCTATAAAGGGGAGTGTGCTAGCTGACCATCTGGCCCATCAAGCTGTCGAAGATTACCAATCCATGAGATTCCACTTCCCCGACGAGGATATCATGACATTGGACAATGTTAAAGGTTTCAGACCACATGACGGACCTGAACAAGGATCCCGATGGACCCTGTACTTTGATGGTGCTTCTAATGCACTTGACAATGGTATTGGTGTTGTGCTTATCTCTCCAGAAGGTTGCCATACACCTTTCACCACCAGACTCTGCTTCAGCTGCACCAACAACATGGCCGAGTATGATGCTTGTATCTTTGGTCTCAAGGCTGCTATAGACTTGGGAATTAAATCCTTGATTGTATTTGGGGACTCAGCTTTGGTTATCAGTCAAATCAAAGGAGAGTGGGATACTAAACATCCAAACCTCATCCCTTACAAAGAACATGTCTTGACATTGTTACCACATTTCTAGCAGATCACCTTCGAGCACTTCTCGCGAGAAGAGAATCAGCTAGCGGATGCTCTAGCTACAATGTCATCCATGTTTAAACTTAACTGGGATAATGAGGCTCCCCAAATCACCATTGAACGGATGGTTGAACCTGCACATTGTCACGAGATTAATACCGAAGAAGTAGTGGACCGACCTTGGTTTCATGAAGTCAAAAGGTATCTCGAGGCGCAAGAATACCCTGAAGGAGCTTCAGTCAACGACAAAGAGTTCTTAAGGAGATTCTCAGCTAAGTTTTTCTTGAGCAATGGTATCCTATACAAGTGCAATCATGATTGCATTCTGCTCCATTGTGTGGATAAGATTGAAGCTGAGAAGATCATGGCTGAACTGCACAATGGTACCTTTGGCACTCACTCTAACGGACATACGATGGCTAAGAAGATTCTACGGGTAGGCTATTACTGGTGTACCATGGAAGCTAACTGCTATCAACATTCCAGGACTTGTCACAAATGTCAAATCTACGCAGACAAGGTAAACATACCTCTAATTCCTCTCAATGTCTTAACAGCTCCTTGGCCATTCGCTATGTGGGGAATCGACATGATTGGAGAGATCAAGCCTACAACATCCAATGGACACCGCTTCATCCTGGTGGCCATTGATTACTTCACCAAGTGGGTCGAAGCAGCTTCCTTCGCATCCGTTACAAAGAATGTTGTTGCCTACTTCATAAAGCAGAACCTCATTTGCCGGTACGGCATCCCTGAAAGGATCATCACCGACAATGGTATAAACCTTTACAATACTATGATCACCGCCTTGTGTGAGCAGTTCCAGATTCAACATCACAATTCATCTCCCTATCGGCCAAAGATGAACGGTGATGTCAAAGCTACGAACAAAAATATCAAGAAGATCATACAAAAGATGACAGTCACCTACAAGGACTCGCATGAGATGTTACCGTTTGCACTACACGGGTACCGTACCACCGCACGCACTTCAACTGGGGCAACACCCTATTCTTTGGTATATGGCATGGAAGCTGTTTTACCTATCGAGGTTCAGATTCCCTCCTTGAGAATCATGAAGGATGCTGGTTTGAGTGAAGACGATTGGATTCAGACCCGGTTTGATCAACTTAACTTGATTGACGAAAAGTGACTTACTACTATTTGTCATGGTCAGACGTATCAAAAACGGATGATTAAGGCTTTCAACAAGAAAGTCAGACGCCAGATATATCAAGTCGGGGATCTTGTAATCAAGTGCATCATCTTGCCGCAAAGTGATCCCAGGGGCAAATGGACTCCTACCTACGAAGGACCATTTGTGATCAAAAACATATTTTCTGGTGGGGCAATGATATTAAACACCATGGACGGCGACGATATGCCGCACCCTGCGAATGCAGACTTAGTCAAAAGATACTACGCATAAACGACCGACAAGTTGAAAACCCGAAAGGGCGACTTGGGTAAAAATGGGCATCCTGGTGGACTGAAAACCCGAAAGGGCGGTCCAGGCAAAAGTTAGGGAATTAAAGCGTATGACTATGTCTCGTCGGATCACTTTAAGGATAATCTCTTCACAGACGAGCTTCAGGCTTCCGATCAACCCAATCATCTTCGGACGAAGCAACGAATGGACAAGATATCCAGAGTTACGAAGGCTATAGCAGAATGGGAACCCCATGGAATTTTCACACATAGCCATCTTTCTTTGTATAAATTTTTCTCATTTTTTATAACAACATTATCTTACTAGGATGTATGTTTCCTTTGTACAAAATACTTATACAAAGTTAATACAAAGATACTTCAAAGTGCAGAAAAACTATTTGCCTTTTCTTCTTTTTACACTTGTGTTTTATTTGAAAACGTCCAATGATTTATTAAATGAGCATATGCATTTGAATATAATCACTGTTTACAAATAAAAGAAATGGGAAAGAATAATTACAGAAAATTTGAAAGGATAGGAAAACTTCTTTAGGCTATTCCAGGAGCAATCCCCTGCAGTACATCATCTAGATCCTCAACGGAGCTAAAACCTTGAAATACATATCCCCAGCGGAATTAAATTTCAAAATCCCCACCAGAGTCGAAACTTCAAACTTCCAATCCCCGGCGGAGTTATAATTTCAAATCCTTAATTCCCATCAGAGTTGAAACTTCCAAACTCCTAGTCCTCAGCGGAGCAAAAACTTTGAACTACAGACCCTCAGCGGAGATGAAACCTTCTTCCCCAGTCAAGTCAAAACTACCAATCCCCAGCGGGAACCATTCAGTTTTCCCCAGATTCCCCAGCAAGTTGTCTTAAAGTCTGAGAATCAACCAGATAACAATTAACTCTTATCCCCAACCTAGGATAATTCCACAGTAGATTGGCATACAACCCAAACTCCTGATCTCCCCAGCGAGATAGCTACTCCCCAGCAGTTTAGCTACTCCCCACAGAGTTTTTACTCCCCAACAGAATGAAGATTCTCATTCTTAACTCCCCGGTTTGAAGTCCCCAAGGATTCAAATTCCTCTAGAAGATTGAAGATTCTCATTCTTGATTCCCCAATGAAGCTTCCAGAGTCTTCATTACTCTCCAGCATGAATTTGTCAGAATTTTCAATCCCCTGCAGATCGAAGATTCTCATTCACCACTCCTCGATAGATTGAAGATTCTAATTCTTAGTTCCCCGCAGAAGCCATCAGAGCCTTCCTTATTCTCCAGCAGATCAAGGTTTTCCTTTGTTTAATCCCCAGTAGAGATCATCAAAGTTTCCTTATTCCCCATCCAAGTAAATATTCCCATTGGTGTAATCCCCAGCCATAATCATCAAAGTTCTCTGGATTCCCCGAGCAGGTTTCTCAAGTGACACTTGGCATTATTCTCACAACAGAATGTTTATCATCCTCCAACTCCAAAAACTTGAAGGATCCCTATATCCCCAGGAAAGTCATGAAGGATTCTCACATCCCCACAGAAGTTGTCGAAGTTTTTGATAATCCCCGCGAGTTGCCAAGGATTTTCTATCCCCAACAGTAGTCAGCAAGGATTGCTCATCATCAGCAATCAAAGATTTTGAATCTCCAGCAGGGTCAAGGATTTATTTTCCCCGACAGCAGTCAAGGGTTTCATTATCCCCAACCTTCAAGGATTTATTTTCCTCAGCAAGACAGCTAATCAGCTTACATGCACATACATTACATTCATATATCATAAAACACATTTTATTGCATCATAGATTTCATGCAACATAACTTTGTGTTTCAGCTAACATTTTACCCTTTTCAGGATAAAATTAACAGCTATCTTTAACAAATATTCAAATATTTCAGATACAGTAATGGATATACCCCAGACACGGAGGTCATTCTATTACTCATTCAGAATTTCAAGTCAAGATACAGTACTGATACGCTCTAGACACGAATTTCATTCTGTCACTCATTCAGACTTCAACAGTCAGATACAGATTAGATACGCTCCAGACACGGAAGCCATTCTATTTCTCATTCAGATTCAACTATCAATTTCAATTTCAGATACACTCCAAACGCGGAAGTCATTATGTCACTTATTCAGATCCC
This sequence comes from Vicia faba, assembly GCA_948472305.1. Taxonomy (NCBI): domain Eukaryota; kingdom Viridiplantae; phylum Streptophyta; class Magnoliopsida; order Fabales; family Fabaceae; genus Vicia; species Vicia faba. The sequence continues at coordinate 42,308,411 of OX451737.1, read as the reverse complement.
AGTTACAGTTCAGATACACTCCAGACACGGAAGTCATTCTGCTACTCATACAGATCTCAACTTCAGATACAGTCCAGATACGCTCCAGACACGGTTTCCATTCTGTCACTCATTCTGACTTAATCCCCATCCCAAAGATGCTCCAGATACGGTTGCCATTCTGTCGCTTATTCAAATTCCAGATTCAGATACAATACAGATACACTCCAGACACGGAAGTCATTCTGTTATTCATTCAGAATCAAATACAGTTACAACTTGGATATTCTCCAGACACGCTCGCCATTCCATTGCTTATATAGACTCAGTCTCCAGATACAGTTCAAATGCATTCCATACACGGATACCATTTCGATACTCATTCTTCTGACTTACAACTTACAACTCAACATACATCTTTAGATGGCATCTACAAGCCTATCTCCGACAAGATTCTATCACCTCTCTAAATGGCATCTTTAAGCCCATTCCCTCAACTACATTTTGAAGAGTGCAAATTTACGGGCACTGTAGTGTCCAATCATCTTTTACCTTCGAGTTACGAACGACAAACTCGCCAATCTAACTCTTCAGGTTCAAGAAGATTGAACATGGGCAGCTGTTGTACCCCAAAATTTTCCCTCTCATATTATCAAGATTTTCCTCACAAGACTCTTTGGACTCCAGACAGGATTAGAGTTTGCTCTGCTCAAGACATCTCCTTGCACTAATGACCTGAAATTAGGGTTTGAGTTTCACAGGGATTTTTGGACTTCCAATGCTTCATGTGACTTTCATACTTCATGTTGTACCTATAAGATTGATTATACCAAGTTTCAATCCTTGAATCAAATTTTTGCCCAGTCAATTGGACAACTGACCTAAAAACCAACTGTATTGGGGAAAAAGTCAATTGTGGCCAATTTACAGTCAAACCTCATAATTTTTGATCCACATCAACATTATAGACTCATATGAACCATTTGATCAAGTTTGGACTACAACTCCTTAAGAAATTTGATCAGATCATCAAAAGGGCAAAATGGTCATTTTTAGGGTTTTGACTGTAGAAAGGCAATTTCTGATTTTTCACCTAGCCAATGGAAAATTGGGTTCAAACATGGTTTCAAGGATTAAATGGCATCATCTTGACCTAATCACAAGGTTTAAAAGATCTCAAATGCATTGGATTGACAGATGAATTTTCCAATCAACTGATCAAAAATCAATTGTACACTGAAAAGTCAAACTTTGACTTTTTGGTCAAAATCAAGTGCCAAGGGTCATTTTTCATCAAGATGTGTCAAAACATGAAACTTGTTCACCTAGAAACCTAATTTTGGAAATTAGGGTTTAAAATGGAAAATTTTCATAACTTAGAAATTTTCTAAGTTATGAAAATTTCTTATTTTTTCCCAACTTTTTCACCATGATGCAATTAGATTCAAACAAAACTTCCAACATGAAAGTTGTAGTCCTCCACAAAATATACAAATTTTATTCACAAAGTTTTCCCAAAAGATGCTTGGATCTCAAGTTATGAGTTTGTGAATAGCGGTCCAAAAACTTTCTAACTTAGTGAAATTTCGCCCTAGTTTAGGCAGGATTTTGACCTATCTTCATGGAAATTTTTCAGATAGTTCCAAGTGGAGTCTCAAAATTCATTTCAAATATGGATTGTATAGCATGTTACAAGCTTTCCAAAATGTCCAAGAACTCTCCAAGATCATTTGTGGTTAGGGAGAATCAAAGGAATGAAAATGGCCATTTCTCACTTTTGTCCAAGGCATTTTGCACATTGCTACAACTTGCAAATCTGTCCAAAGCATGCTTGTACTTGGTTTACAGGACTTAATCCTTTCCACACTCCTTAATTAAATGCAAATACATTGGTTAAAGGCTTTGTTCTGAGCTTTAGAACATTACACAAAGATTTAATCCAAAAATGGTAAAAAGATAACATTGGTACTTTGATAAAGTTCACTTTATGTAACTTTGTTCATCTTGAGCCATGGACCAAGCCTTTTGCTGCAAACAAAGTTCACTAATATCAGGCAAAGTTCACCAACTATGTGCAGCTAGAATACAGGCCTGTACAGGCCTTGGCATTGTCAACTTCAACTTTTACTTCAAAAGCAAGTAACTTGCAAAAGTCCACACAACTTGAAAATCTGATAAGAGCAAGTCTTGTGAACATTTCAAACAAGTTTTACATATTGTATAAGGCCAGAAACACGAGCTCATAGCATCTAAAGCACCCTTAAGTACAAAAAATCCCATTTTCTGCCCAAACAGGGAACCTTGGCCAAATCTATATTCCCTCGTGCGTTTTGCTTGGAATCATTTCAAACACATTCTAAATAATACACCTGAACTATCCAAGCCTTTCTCAAGCCACTGTAACTCCATTTTCACACTTCACGATTTTTACTTTGAAGCTTTACAAGTTGAGTTCTACAAGCACATTCAGGCAAGTTCAAGGAAAGCCAAGCATTGGGAAAGTTTGAGTGAACTTCAGGCAAGCTAACACGACCTTAAGGCCTCATCCAAAACTCCTACATTGCCATATCCAAACTTGGCTGAAACAGGTATTTGTCAAACTTCTATCTCCTTATTTAGGAATCATTAGGCTTAGGTTTGTGAAGCAAAAATGTAGCCCTTAATGTCCTTGAACTATACATATTCATAGTTTGTATTTATATTAACTGAGCTAGAAGAATTTGGATGATAAACATGCTGAAAAAACTAGGTCAGAATTTAGGGCCAATGAAATTCTCTCTGGTCTTTGAGAGTTAGATCAAGTTATTTATATCATTAGAATCGTGTGATGATGAGCTATAACTTTCATGTTGTGAGTTTTTGATTTCAAGCAAAGAACAAAGAGAACATGATTCAAGTACAGAGCCATGGCACGCGCGTGTTTTGAGGACAGGGATGGAGTGTATTTGGGCCAGGCGCCTTGGGCCTCTTACTTTTGACACCCCCATGCTTGCTTTCTGCACCCCTTGGCCCATTTGTTTTATTTTTGTATATTTTTTATTTCTTTTATATTTTTTGACTTTATTTATTTTTTCTAAATATTAAAAATCACCAAAAATATTTTCTTTATTTTTACATTTTTATTTTATTATTTTTATTATTTTTTATGACAAAAAAATAGTTTATTAGGATAAATACTTTTATTTTCTTAAATAAATTTGTAAATAATATTAAAATATTTACATACTTTTATTTTATTATTTATACACTTAAATTAATATTTCCATACAATATTTATTTTTTTAACATTGTTGTATATATTTTATTTATTTTCTTATACATAAAAATGAATAAATAAATAATATAATATATTTTCTTCTAAAACCAAAAACTAGGGTTTCCACCCTTTTCAAAATTAATCATTTTTATTTTCTTACTTTTTTAGGCCATAAATAAACTTATTTTTACATGCATAAAATAATTACAAAAACATCCTTCGCATATTTATATTTATTTGTGCACTTAAATATTTGTCTATTTATTTATTTGTGCAATATTTCAATTTGGTTGTAATAATAGTCTTAGGGTTTTATTTTGAGCAATATCCCCTTATTCAAACTTGTATCCCCCTCCCCATAATAATGTTGTAATAGTCTTATATTTACTTTTACGCATTTTATTGCTTTTATATGCATGATAGTAAGATTAGGGTTCGTATGCATATAACCAAAATCAAACAAATAACTTGACTAAACACAAGACAAAAATGCATGAAAAATGAAAACATAATGCACACAAGCACCCCTGGGGTTTCATCCACATGTTGCCTTAAATATGGCCATAGTATGCATGCTAGGTATCTTGGCAAAATAAATCAAAACAAAAAGATCATAGTCCCCCGATGACGCTATCTTGGTTGCCTATACAAAAATGATCTAGTCCCTCAAAAACTTGCTAAGATACTTGGCAACATTGTTATCATTGTCATACGATGACCCATACCCGTCCCGTTTAACATCCAAAGATAGGTTTATTTACTAAATGCAATGGTAAAACAACAATGTCAAAGGAATAAAAATGTGTAGGAAAGATCTTTGAGTAGGGTAGACAACTCCTAGTTACTTAATCAAACTTGCAACCCATCCTTGCTATTTTAAAAAACACATACACAATTTCAAAACATTTTCCAAACAAACTTTCAAACATTGAAACATTTTTCAAAAGACAAACACCTTTGTATACATCCAAACAAGAATCATTACAAAGGTTGCCACAATGATGGCCTCTTTTCAAAATACTTTCAAAACCACACACAAAGCACCATTTCAAACAATTGAAAAGCAAAAAGCAAGTGATCTAAACAAGTAACTAAGAGCCCGTGGAAAACCATGGATGAAAATGGTGCTAGCACCTTCCCTTTTCATAATCTACCCCCCGAACCCAAAAACAATCTCAAAGGTCTTTCCTGTGCTTTTTTACCTTTCCTTTTGGATAAAATAAAAGTCGGTGGCGACTCTTGCTAAATCGAAACATTTGCAAACACAAACGCAAAACCTCAAGTCATTTCTCCCACCGCATCACACAACCCCATTCCAATTACAATTTCACATCATTTCAGTCTAAAATACAGTACAAACATCATATATCGCATATTATAATCAACATACACCGTTCAATCATATCAAACACGAATCATTGCATACAGACATCATCAAATAAACATTTACATCATGTTTCTCATTAAATTATCACATAAATCAAACCTACCTATATCTTAACCCCCTATAAATCATAATAAATCAAGATTAAACCCCTTACCTCAATTCCTAGAAATTGATTCTCTTCCTTCACGTTCTACAAAATCTATAATACGATGGGAGAACTGACTTGGTTTTGCGTTTTATCGCAAATGTTGCGGATAGCAAGATTAACCACCACTTTTATTTTATCCAATAAGGAAAGGGTGAAAAGAACAAGAAAGAGCTTCGAGATTTTATGAGTTTAGGGGGTAGGTTATGGAAAGGGAAGGTTTTAGAACCCATTTCATCCGTAGTTATCTACGGGCTCTTAATCGCTAGCTCACTTTGTTTGAAAATACTTTTGTGTATGTGTTTGAAAATATTTTGAAAATTCCTAAGTATGGTAAACTTTGTAATGATTCCCGTATCAGTTGAGAACACATACAAAGTGTTTCTTTTAAAAATATTTCAGAGAAAAGTGTTTGTGTGAAAATATGTTTTTTTTAGCAAGCGATTATGAGCTATCTACCTACTCAAATGTCTTTCGTGTTATTTTCCTCCTCCTTAGATAGTGCTACCCTAGCTTTAGTTAGTAGGAAGCCCTATCGTTGGATGTGAAGGGACATGCACGGGTCATCGTACAATCATAAAGGCAACTTGTAAGGACGCATTAGCAATTTATCGCAAGGGACTAAGATCGTTTACCAAAGGCAGCATCGTAAGGGTCATCGAGGGACTACAATCTTTTTAACCAACGGTATTTTCTAAAGCATCCCCACGTTCGAGGGACATGACTGTTTTCCAAGGCAACGAGTGAGGTTATCCTAGAGATGAGTGTATGAATAATGATTCAATTCAGTTATTTATCTTGTATTTAGGGTTATTATTGATTTTAGATCTTGACATACGTGCCCTAATTACTAGCAGTTATAAGGAAAAGCAAGAAAGAAGAAAATAAAGGTCCTACGCTATTATAGAGCTTCGGGGAAGGGGGTACAAACCACAAAATTGGGGAGAAAGAAAGCAAATAAAACCCTAATTAAAACTATTACAACCCTTTAGTAGTTACATAATTGGGAAAATACTAAATACAAAAATAATAAAGGTGCACAAAAATTGTAAAATAAGAGGAAAATCGTTTGATGAAAAAACTTGATGATTAACCTAAAGTCTATTGATTTTAATTTAGAAAAAATAATTAGTTGATTAAAAAGAGTTGATTAAATAGGCAAACCCTAAAATCTAAGTTAATTTTTATTCAATTGAGAAAACCTAAAAAACTCAAATTAGGGTTAATCAACTAAAACCTAAAATTAAATTAAAACTTGAAATTAATTAAAACCTAAAATTAAAATTAAAACCAAAAATTAAAACCAAAAATTAAAATTAGGGTTTGTTTTAAAAAAGGTTTTGAAAAAAGGTTTGTAAAAGAGTGAGAAACATAGAATTGAAAAAAAAAAAGAGTAGGGCTGGGTGTTGAACCCACGCCCTCATGCAGTTTCAGCAACAAGCATACCATCCAGCCAACGCGCTGGTTGTGTCAAGGTAACGCCTCCAACGTGTTTTGTAATCAAACCTGCAAAGATGATGGAAATATGAAAAAATAGCAAAATCGGGGATCGAACCCGTGACCTGAGAGACCAATGCCTTAGCGCATGTTTTTTTCACTAGGGTGGATATACATCCATTATATAAAACCAATCAATATAAATATATTATAAATCTGATTCCCTTGATTGAAGAGGCACCAGGGCACTTGCTCCAATCGTCTTCTCCGGTTATCCCTTTTGTACCACTTGCAAAATAAACATCATTAGGTAGAAAATAATACCCTACCCCCCTAAATTAAGGGTAGAGAGTTCAATGGTCTCCTTATTTTTGAGTAAAAATTCCTGGTTTAAGGACTAGGATGAAAACGATGCAAATCGGCGCTAGCATGGTGTTCTTTGTTTCAGTGTGCATGGGACCCTTGTGATGGTTTAGACATGTTCAAATACACCTTAGGAACATGTTAGTAATATTAATACAGTTCAAAACAAAAAAAATTAAAAATATGAATTTGCAAGAATGTTAAATCGATTATGCCATGCGATGAATTTTCACGTGTTTTGGAACATCAAAACCAACCCAACCTCACTCTGTGGGATTATTAGGAATGAATGAGAGGGTTATTTGTAGTAAGAAGGGTTTGTATCAAGATTTTGAAATTCTTTATGGTTCTTGATAAAAGTTTGGGAATTTGAAAAGTTTTAGAGGCAAGGGTTTCGTGTGTAAGGTTATTGTCTTGATGTCTAAATATATAAAGAAAATTAGGGAAAAACAAATGGGCTTGGACCTTATGTAATAAGATATGATTTTAATCTTATTTATTTTGTATCATTAATGAATTAAATAAATAATAATAAAAATAATAAAAACAAAAATAGTTCAAGGGGTGTAAGAATAAGGTTTGAGGTGTATGAAGAGTATAATACACGTTTGGACTCTTAAACCATGGCCCAGTAGCCCAAAATATCAAGCTTGCTCAATTTGAACTTCATGCATTTGCTCAACATTTCCCAACTTGCAATAGTTATAACTCACTCAATATTTATATTTTTAAGGTGATATTGGACTTTTTGGAAATAATAAAATGTCCTCTACAACCTCTATGTTGATCATTTTTTATTTTGAAGAATTTATCTTAATGCAAAGTGCCTTGACAAAAAGTGTCTTTTTGTTGACTTTTGAAATGACCTGTAATGTATTGGCTTATATCTCTCAAATGATACATTTTTTGGACTTGAGCTTAGAGAGGAAAAGTTGTAGAGAATTGAATTAACTCCAAAATGAGCTTTTGTTGGGGAAAAGATGATGAAGTATGTGAAAGTTATGCTTGGTCAAAGTTTAGTTGACTTCTACTAAGGAAACCCTAATTTGGCAACTTTTGACTTTTGATGATTTGAGGGCTTTTCTAGAGGAATCATGATAAAACCTTGATCAAATGATGGAGATCACTTGAAAATGTTAGTGTTGACCAAAAATATTGAAGTTTGACTATTTGTTGACCATAATTGACTTTTTACCCCATACAATTGATTTTTCAGTCATCTAAGCCATTGACTGAGAAAACTTAAGATGCAAGGCTTGAAACTTGACACGAGAATTCTTGGAGACTTATGGAGAACCATGAATACCATTTGATACCTTGGGAACTTAATCTTCCTTGTGAAACACAAAACCCTAGTTATGGACCCATTGTTTAGAAGGAGAATTTGTCTAATTAATTCTTGAGCCAACTTGAGTAAATGCGGATCTCATGAGAATGTCTTAAAGAAAAAATGGGAGGAAAATTTTTGGGGTACAACAGCTTCCCCTGTTAAATCTTCTTAAACCTGTAGGGTTAGATTGGCATGTCCTCCATTCGAGACTTGAAGGTAAAAATGATTGAACACTTAAGTGTCCAAATATTTTCACTCGCCTGTGCACGAAGTAACACTGTTGGTTGATTATACCGGGAATGGGCTTAAAGATGCCATTTGGATAGGTGAAGGAGAGTCTTCAGAGATGGGATTATAGATTCCATTCAGAGTAACCCGTTGATAGGAATATTATAATAAGTTTACGCATGACTTTGTCTTAGAAGATGTATTTGGAATGAGTCTATGTCTGACTTTGTCCAAATGAAAATCAGAGTGAATTTATGCTTGATTTTATCTGAATGATGTATTAGAACGAGTCTACACTCGACTTTGTCGAGAGGAAACATTTGGAATGAGTCTACACCCGAATTTGTCCAAAAAATATGTCAGAATAAATCTACACTTGATTTTATCTGAATGCTATACTAGAATGAGTCCATGCTCGACATTGTTTAGAAGATACGTTTGGAACGAATCTATCCCCGACTTTGTCCAAAAGGGTTTCAAAAGGAATCTACGCCTGAATTTTTCCAAAAAGAGTATTAGAAGGAGATCTACGCTTGATTTCATCTGAATGATGCACTAGAAGATGTCTACTCCCGACTTCATCTAGAAGAGGTATCTTTCAGAATGAATCTCTGGGGAAATGCTTAAGTAGCTACTTGCCCAATTTAGTCTATGAGGGGAATTGTATGACCCTGTAGATAGTCGCCCCGTGCTTTTTTAGGAATTACTCTGTGACCGGTTAGAAATTTTTTGATGATGTTCGTCTATTTGTGATCTTTACCTAAGAAGATAGAGTTAGTATTTATGCAATGTCAAGATGTATGTAGTTCATTATGTAATGATGTTCTCAAAGTAAATGAGAGCATTCTATATGCGTTTCGTATGCATATGCTATGATAAATTATGTATGAATGTGAGATGTCATTGAAATGTATCGGTAGATTTGTATAACATTTTTGATTGGGAAAATAAATCCTGGAATGTTGACTAGAATGTCTCCACTGGGATTTTCTGCTTTCTGTTTGTGGAGAACTCCGCTGGGGATACTGATTTCTACTTGGGGAGTAGAGTTTTGAAGCACTAGTCGTTCATCGCTCTATTGGGGAATTTAATTCTTATATACCCTGACTGGGGATAAAAGAGATGGATAACCTTCTGAGGTGTTGTCTGATCGAGTTTTTAGCAAGGATGCTGACTCATCTGTGGAGGATAAGATTAATTGATATCTGGTCCGATTTCAAATTCAATAGAGACTCTCTGGGAATAGTGGTCTGGACTACCTTTGGGTGGAGAGAGAAGTTTTGTAGTAATCAGAGGGATAAACTCAGGCTCAGGAGACTGTATCCTGTTGGGGAAATAAACATTGCTGGAGAAATAAACCCTATTGGGGAAATAAACCCTGCTGGAGAAACATGTTATTGAGGAATATGCTCTGCTGAGAGATTTGGATCCGGATGGTGAAGAGAATTCTACAGGGGATTTTACAGTGTTGGAGAAATAAACTCAGTTGGGGAAGAGAAATCATGTGAACTGTGTTGTTATCATAATCTACTAAAGATCGAAATTCCCTAAGTTAGCGATATTGCCGGGGAAAAGATTATACTCCTTTATCCGCTAGGGGGATTTGTTGGTGAGTATGATTAGAGTATTTCAGGCTTGTGGGGAATATGTCTTTGTTGAAGATGAGCTTATGAAGCTGATTCCGTGGGGGATAATCTTATGGAAACTGCTCTGTGAGGCAACTTTACTGGGGATTACTCTGGGGATTTATGGATGACTTGAACATTATCCCGCCTCTTAAAGTCTTGAGTAAATACTTATTCCAATTTTTTTATGCATATTTTGTTAATGGTAATCGTGTTTATATGCATATGTTAATTTAATTCAATCATTGGACGTTTTTTGCAAACAAAACATAAAAGCAAAATAAATTTTGAATCTGAAATTGTATTTTTACTGATATTATGCCTACAAACAGGCGATTGTTGTACAAAGAGATGGAAATCCTAGTAAGAGGAAATCATCATGGAGTTAAAGGAATACAAAATATATAGCTATGTGTAAATGATCTCGGCAGTTTCAACTCTGCTATTGCCCCTATATCTTCGAGCATCTCATCCCTTATTGTCGGAAGAAGTTGATTGAATTGATATGCATCATTAGAACTTGACGTTGGTAATAAATTTGGCTGCAAGTGATCCAACGGGACATAGTTGTACGCTTTAATCCCTAATTTTTTCCTGGACCTCCCTTTCGGGTTTCCAGCCCACCGGGATACCCTTTTTTGACCAAGCCACATTTTCGGGTTTTCGACTTGTCGGGTGTATAATCTTTATATTTATATCCTTAATTTTTTCCAAAACCATTTTGGTTCGCCAGGATGCCCTTATTTTTTCCTAGGCCAGTCAACCTAGAGGGTCGTTTTTCATGTGTAGTATCTTTTAACTATGTTCACGTTCACAGGGTGTGGAAGATGTTCACCGTCTATGGTGGTAAGTATCATAACACCTCCCGAAAATATCTTCTTGATCACAAATGGCCCTTCGTAGGTGGGAGTCCATTTCCCCTGGGATAACCCTGTGGTAGGATGGTGCGCTTTATTACCAAGTCACCCGCCTGATATACCCGATGCTTGATTTTTTTACTGAAGGCTTTGATCATACGCTTTTGATACATCTGACCATGGCAGACAACCGCAAGCCTCTTCTCGTCAATTAAATTCATCTGATCAAGCCTAGTCCAAATCCATTCATCTTCATCTAAATCTACCTCTTTCATGATCCTCGGGGAAGGAATTTGAACTTCGACAGGTAAGACAACTTCCATAGCATAAACTAGAGAGAATGGGGTTGCCCCGATTGATGTTCATGTTGAAGTGCGATAGCCATGAAGAGCAAATGGTAACATCTCGTGTCAGTCTTTATACGTCATTGACATCTTCTGTATAATCTTCTTAATATTCTTATTGGTGGCTTCCACTGTGCCGTTTATCTTTGGTCGATATGGAGAAGAATTGTGGTGTTTGATCTTGAACTGCATGCAGAGTTCCGTGATCATAGTATTGTTAAGATTGGTACCATAATCTGTGATAGTCCTCTGGGGGATGTCATACCGAAAGATAAGGTTATGCTTAATTAATCGGGCGACAACATTCTTGGTAACAGAGGCAAACGAGGTTGTTTCGACCCACTTTGTGAAATAATCAATAGCGACGAGGATGAAGAGATGTCCATTAGAAGCATTAGGTTGGATATCTCCAATCATATCAATTCCCCACATTGCAAATGGTAAAGGAGAACTCAAAACATTCAGAGGTACTGGAGGTACATGTACTTTGTTAGCATAGATCTAGCACTTGTGACAAGTTCTTGAGTAGTGATGGCAGTCCATTTCCATAGTCGACCAATAGTAACCCCTCTCATAATTTTCTTAGCCATAGTATGTCCACTAGAATAAGTACCAAACATACCTTCGTGCATATCTTCCATAATATTCTCCGCCTCTTTGTTGTCCATACAACGTAGCATAGTCGAGTCATGGTTGTACTTGTACAAAATTTCGTTGCTTAGGAAGAACTTAGCTGAGAACCTACATAGGAATTTCTTGTCATTGATAGATGCCTCTTTAGGATACTCTTGAGCCTCAAGATATCTTTTCACTTCATGAAACCAAGGCTTCTCTTTTACTCCAACAATGTCAACTTCGTAAAAGTGTGCAGGTTCATCTAGCCTTTTAATGGTGATTCTGGGAGCCTCGTTATCCCATCTGACTTTGAACATAGACGACATGGTAGCTAACACATATGCCAACTGCTTTTCTTCTCTTGGGATGTGCTCAACAATGATCTCCTCGAAGTACATAATTAACATCAACATATGCTCTCGGTACGGAATGAGATTTAGATGCTTAATGTCCCATTATCCCTTAATTTGATTGATTACCAGGGCTGAGTCTCGGTATACACTTAAGAACTTAATTCTCAGGTCAATAGCAGCTTTGATGCCCATGATGCACGCCACATAGTCACCCATATTGTTGGTACAATCAAAGCATAATTTGGCGGTGAAGGATGTACGGTAACTATGAGGAGATGTAATTACAACACCAATTCCGTTGCCAAGTTCATTAGAGGCTCCATCGAAAACTATAGTCCATCAGGATCCTGTCTCAGGTCCTTCATATGGTCCAGGTTCTTCAGAATTTGTAACCATCATAATGTTCTATTCCGGGAACTCAAAATTCATAGATTGATAATCGTCTACAACTTGATGCTCCAAATGATCTGCCAGTACAGTTACTTTGATTGCTTTCTGAGTGGTGTACTGAATGTCATATTCTGTGAAGACTATTTTCCACCTGGCTATTCTTCCAGAGAGAGCGGGCTTCTTGAATATGTATTTGATGGGATCCATTTTAGAGATCAACAAAGTAGTATGGGTCAATGTGATGCGGTGGGAGAACTGACTTGAGGTTTTGCGTTTGTGTTTGCAAGTGTTTCAGTTTAGCAAGAGTCACCACCGACTTTTTATTTATCCAAAGGAAAGGTCAAAAAGCACAGGAAAGACCTTTGAGATGTTTTCTTGGGTTCGGGGGGTAGATTATGAAAAGGGAAGGTGCTAGTACCCTTTTCATCCATGGTTTTCCATGGGCTCTTAGTTACTTGTTTTAGATCACTTGCTTTTGCTTTTCAATTGTTTGAAATGGTGCTTTGTGTATGGTTTTGAAATTATTTTGAAAAGAGGCCATCGTTGTGGCAACCTTTGTAATGATTCTTGTTTGAATGTATACAAAGGTGTATTGTCTTTTGAAAAATGTTTCAATGTTTGAAAGTTTGTTTTGGGAAAATGTTTTGAAATTGTGTTGTGATGTGTTTTTGAAAATGGCAAGGATGTTTGCAAGTTTTGATCAAGTAACTAGGAGTTGTCTACCCTACTCAAAGATCTTTCCTACACATTTTTAACCCTTTTACATTGTTGTTTTACCATTGCATTTGGTAAACAACCTTGTATTTTGGATGTTAAACGGGACAGGCGCGGGTCATCGTATGACCATGATAGCAATTTTGCTAAGTATCTTTAGCAAGTTTTTTGTTTAAGGGACTAGATCATTTTTGTATAGGCAACCAAGATAGCGTCATCGAGGGACTATGATCTTTTGTTTTGTTTTTGTTTTGCCAAGATACCTAGCATGCATACCATGGCCATTTTTAAGGCAACAAGTGGATGAAACCCTAGGGGTGCTTGTGTGCATTGTGTTGTCATTTTCATGCATTTTTGTCTTGTATTTAGTCAAGATATTTGTTTGATTTTGGATTTATGCATACAAACCCTAATCTTGCTATCATGGCATATTTGAAAGCAATAAATGCGTAAAAGTAATCTAAGCTATTACAACATTGATATGGGGAGGGGGATACAAATTTGAATATGGGATATTTGCAAGAAAATATAAAACCCTAAATCAACTATTACAACCAAATTGAATTCTTTGTTCAAATAATAAATAAGCAAATATTTAAATGGACAATTAAATAAATATGCAAAAAATATTTTTGTATTATTTTTATGTATGTAAAAATAAAATATTTAATGTATTAAATAAGAGATTATTTTTATTAAGGGTGGAAACCCTAATTTGGTTTATGAAAATATATATGTTATAATTATTTATTCATGTATGAGAAAATAAATAAAATATATACAAATGTTAAAAAAAAGAAAAAAAATATGAGAAAATATCATTTAAGTGTATAAATAATAAAAATAAAAATATATAATATTTTTATAATATTTAAAAGTTTTTATTTTAAGAAAATAAAAGTATATTATTTAATAATTATTTCTATGCTAGAAAAAATAATAAAAATAATAAAATAAAATATGAAAATTTAAGAGAATATTTTTGATATTTTTTAATGTTTAGAAAAAGTAAAATAAAGTCAGAAACTTAAAAAGAAAAAAAGAAATATAAAAAATAAACAAATGGGCTGGGGGGTGCAGAAAGCACAATGGGGGGTGAAAACAGCAAGGCCAAGTCAGGCCCAGCCCATTCCATCTTCATCCCTGTCCTCCAGAACGCGCGCGCCATGGCTCTACACACGAATCCTGTTCTCTCTTGTTCTTGCATTAAATCAAAAACTCACAACATAAAAGTTATAGCATTTTTAAACACGATTCCAACCATGTAAAGAACTTAATCTAACTCTCAAAGACCAGAGAGAATTTCTCTGGCCCTAATTTCTAACCTAGTTTTTCCAGAAAGTTCATCATTCAAATTCTCCCAACACAATTAACTTAAATGAAATCTATGCATATGTACAACTTAAGGGAAATGAGTAATACATTTTTTATTCACAAACCTAAGCCTAATGTTTCCTAAATAGAGAGATAGAAGTTTGAACTTTACCTGTTTCAGTTGAACTCGAGTATGGCAATGCAGGGATTTTCAATGAGACCTGAGATGCTGGTGAGCTTGCTTGAAGTTCCTTTGAGATTGCCCAATGCCTAGTTAGCTTTGAACTTGCCTGAATAAGCTTGTAGAAGTAAACCTGCACAGTCAGAATTCATAAATGGTGAAGTGGGTGAATGGAGTTATAGTCACTTGGGAATGGTTGGGATAGCTTAGGTAGCTTATATGGAGTGTGTTGGAATAGGTTTGGAGCAAAACGCACGAGTGGTTTGTGATTTGGAAATCAAAATGCAGAAGTTGTCCTATTTTGCAAGAAAATGTGATTTTGGTGTTTTGGAAGGCTTGAGAAGTGGTTAGCTCGTGCTTCTGACTTAGTGTGATGTGCAAAACTTGTTTGAAATGGTTACAACCCTTGGTTATATCAGATACAAGAGTTCTGTGGTTTTTGCAAGTTGACTTGGTTTTGAAGAAAAGTGTGAAGTGACCAAGGCCAGGCCTGTACAGGCTAGCTTCCAGCATGCACAAAGTTGTTGTACTTTCCATTATATTTGTGATGTTGTTTGCTGTAAAAGACTTGGTGCAACGCTCAAGAGAAACAAATTGACATAAATCCAACTTTATCAAAATGGCATTGTTAACTTTTTGCCATTTTTGGATTAATCCTTTGTGTAATATTCCATTGATCAGAACAATGCCTCAATCCATTGAGTTTGCATTCAATTTTTGAGTGTGGAAGGGTTTAAGGACCTGTAAGCAAGTACAAACAAGGCTGGACAGAATTTGCAACTTGTGTCAACATGAAAAATGCCATGGATCAAAGTGATAATTTGCCAAATTCAAACCTTAGATTCTCCCTAACCACAAATGATTTTTGGAGAGTTCTTTGACATTTTGGAAAGCTTGTAACATTCTCTACAATCCATCTTTGAAATTCATTTTGAGATTCCAATTGGAACTAGGTGAAACATTGCCATGAAGATAGGTCAAAATCCTGCCTAAACTAGGGCAAAATATCACTAAGTTAGAAAGTTTTTGGACTCTTGTTCACAAAATCATAACTTGATATCCAAGCATCTTTTGGGAAAACTTTGTGAATAAAAGTTGTAGATTTTGTGGAGGACTACAACTTTCATGTTGGAATTTTTATTTGAATCCAATTGCATCATGATGAAAATGTTGGGCAACGTTAGGAAAAAATAAGAAATTTTCATAACTTGGAAATATTCTAACTTATGAAAATTTTCAATCTTAAACCCTAATTTTCAAATTTTGGTTTCTTGGTGAACAATTTTCATGTTTTGACACATCTTGATGAAAAATGACCCTTGGCACTTGATTTTGACCAAAAAGTCAAAGTTTGACTTTTCAGTGTACAGTTGATTTTTGATCAGTTGACTGGAAACTTCACCTGTCAATCCAATGTATTTGGGATCTTTTGAACCTTGTGATTAGGTCAAGATGATGCCATTGAGTCCTTTAATCCATGTTTGAACCCAATTTGCTATTCTCTAGGTTAAAAATCAGAAATTACCCTTCTGTAGTCAAAACCCTAAAAATGACCATTTTGTCCTTTTGATGATCTGATCAAATTTCTTGAGGAGTTGTGGTCCAAACTTGATCAAATGGTTCATATGAGTTTATAATGTTGATATGGATCAAAAAGTATGAGGTTTGACTGTAAATTGGCCACAATTGACTTTTTCCCCAATATAGTTGATTTCTAGGTCAACTGTCCAATTGACTGGGCAAAAATTTGATTCAAAGTTTGAAACTTGGTATGGGCAATCTTAGGAGTCCAACATGAAGTATGAAAGTCATATTGAGCATTGGAAGTCCAAAAATCCCTGTGCAAACTCAAACCCTAATTTCAGGTCATCAGTGCAAGGAGATGTCTTGAGCAGTGCAAACCCTAGCTTGGTCTTGAGTCCAAAGAGTCTTATGAGGGGAAATATTGATAAAATGAGAGGGAAAATTTTGGGGTACAACAGCTGCCCCTGTTCAATCTTCTTGAACCTGAAGAGTTAGATTGGCGAGTTTGCCTTTCGTGACTCGAAGGTAAAAGATGATTGGACACTAGAGTTCCCGTAAATTTGCACTCGTCAAAATGTGTTTGAGGAAATGGGTTTAAAGATGCCATTTGGAGATGGTAGAATCTTGATGGAGATGGGCTTAGAGATGCCATCCAAAATGTTTGTTGAAAATCAGGAGTACGAACATCAGAATGGTATCCGTATCTGGAACGTATTTGAGTTGTATCTGGAGATTGAATTTGTATGAGCAAGGGAATGGCGTCCATGTCTGGAGCGTATCCGAGCTGTAAATGTATTTGATTCTTGAATGAATAAAAGAGTGACCGCCGTGTCTGGAGTGTATCTGCATTGTATCTGAATTTGAAATCTGAATAAGCGGCAGAAAGGCATCCGTGTCTGGAGCATCTCTGGGATGGGGATAACATTTGAATGAGTGACAGAATGGCTACCGCGTATGGAGCGTATCTGGACTGTATCTTGAGGTTGAGATCTGTATGAGTAGTAGAATGACTTTCGTGTCTGGAGTGTATCCGTACTGTAACTGGGATCTGAATAAGTGACAAAATGACTTCCGTGTCTTGGAGTGTATCTGGACTTGAAATTGATAGTTGAATATGAATGAGAAATAGAATGGATTCCGTGTCTGGAGTGTATCTAATCTGTATCTGATTGTTGAAGTCTGAATGAGTAGTAGAATGACCTATGTGTCTGGGGTGTATCCATACTGTATCTTGACTTGAAATTCTGAATGAGTAATAGAATGACCTCCGTGTCTGGGGTGTATCCATAATGTATCTGAATAGGAGATTTGAATGAGTAACAAAATGACTTCCATGTCTTGGAGTGTATCCGTACTGTATCTGAAATCTTTGAATATTTGTTAAAGATAGCTTTTAATCTTATCCTGAAAAGAGTAAAATGTTAGCTGAAACACAAAGTTATGTTGCATGACATGTATGATGCAATAAAATGTGCTTTATCAATGTTTATGAATGTAATGTGTGCGCATGTAAGCTGATTAGATGTCTTGCTGAGGAAAATAAATCCTTGATAGCTGGAGATAATAAAATCCTTGACTGCTGCCAGGGAAAATAAATCCTTGACCGCTGTTGGAGATTCCAAAATCTTTGATTGCTGAGGATGAGAAATCCTTGGACCACTGTTGGGGATTGAAAATCCTTGGCAACTTGTGGGGATTAACAAGAACTTTGACAACTTCTGCGGGGATGTGAGAATCCTTCACGACTTTCCTGGGGATATAGATCCTTCAAGTCTGCTTGAGAAAAACCTGCTTGGGGGAATCCAAAGAACTTTGATGACTGTAGTTGGAGAGTACACCAATGGGAATCCTTACTCGGCTGGGGAATAGGGAAAACTATGACGATCTCTACTGGGGATCATACAAAAGAAAAACCCTTGATCTTCTAGAGAATAAAGACTTTGATGGCTTCTGTGGAGAATAAGAATGAGGAACTTCAATCTTCTGGGGAATTGAAACCTTGAAGGCTTCACTAGAGAAGTGAGAATGAGAATCTTCGATCTGTAGGGGATTAAAAATTCTGACAAACTCGTGCTGGGGAGTCATGAAGGCTCCGACAACTTCACTGGAGAATCCAGACTGAGGATCTTTAACCTGCTAAGGGAAAATAAGTCCCTGGGGACTTCAAATTGGGGAGTTAAGAACGAGAATCTTCATTCTGTTGGGGAGTAAACTCTGTGGGGAGTAGCTATACTGATGGAGAGTAGTTATCCTGCTGGAAAGAAAGTTCAAGACTCTGGGGGAAGAGGTTATTCCTGTTTGGGAAAGGTTCAGGAGTTTGGGTTGTATGCCAATCTACTGGGGAATTATCCTTAGTTGGGGATAAAAGTTAACTGTTATCTGGTTGAATCTCAGATTTTAAGACAACTTGCTGGGGAATCTGGGGAACACTGAATGGTTCCCGCTGGGGATTGATAGTTTGATATTTTACTCCGTTGGGGAAGGAGGCTTCATCTTCGCTGGGGATTTATGACCCAAAGTTTTTGCTCCGCTGGGGATTTTAACTCTGATGAGAATTAAAGGTTTTAAATATGACTCCGTTGGGGATTGGGAGTTTGAAGGTTTAACTCTGGCGAGGATTTTGAAATTTAATTCCACTGGGGATATGTTTTTCAAGGTTGTAGCTCCGCTGGGGATCCAAATGATGTACTGTAGAGGATTTCTCTTGGAATAGCCCAAAGACGTCTTCCTATCCTTTCAACCTGTCAGTAATTACTCTTTCACATTTCGTTTGTTTGTAAACACTGATTATATTCAAATGCATATGCTCATTAAATAAACCATTGGACGTTTTCAAATAAAACATAAGTGTAAAGAAAAGAAAAGGCAAATAGTTTTCTGCACTTTGAAGTATCTTTGTATTAAGTTTGTATAAGTATTTTGTACAAAGGAGACAGACATCCTAGTAAGAGAATGTTGTCATAAAATTTGAGAAAAATTTATACAAAGAAAGATGGCTATGTGTAAAAATTCCATGGGGTTCCCATTCTGCTATAGCCTTCGCAACTCTGGATGTCTTGTCTCTTCGTTGCTTCGTCCGAAGATGATTGGATTGATCAGAAGCCTGGAGCTTTTCTGGTTAAGAGATTGTCCTTAAAGTGATCCGACGAGACATAGTCATACGCTTTAATTCCCTAACTTTTTCCTGGACCGCCCTTTCGGGTTTTCAGTCCACTGGGAAACCCTTTTTTACCCAAGTCGCCCTTTCAGGTTTTCAACTTTACGGGTGTACAGATTTTTTTTATTATATCCTTAATTTTTGCCTGAACCGCCCTTTCGGGTTTTCGATTCACCAGGATACCCATTTTTTCCCAAGTCTCCCTTTCGGGTTTTCAAATTGCCGGGTCGTTTATGCGTAGTATCTTTTGACTATGTCTGCGTTCACAGGGTGCGGCAGGTCATTACCGTCCATGGTGGTCAGGATCATTGCCCCACCAGAAAAGATGTTTTTGATCACAAATGGTCCTTCATAAGTAGGAGTCCATTTTCCCCTGGGATCACTTTGCGGCAAGGTGATCCGCTTGATTACAAGATCCCCGACTTGATATACCTGGCGTCTGACTTTCTTGTTGAAAGCCTTGATTATTCGTTTCTGATACGCCTGACCATGGCAAACAGCAGTAAGTCGCTTTTTGTCAATCAAGTTAAGTTGATCAATCCGGGTCTGAATCCAATCATCTTCACTCAAACCAGCATCCTTCATGATTCTTAAGGAGGGAATATGAACCTCGATAGGTAAAACAACTTCCATGCCGTATACCAAAGAATAGGGTGTTGCCCCAGTTGATGTTCGTGTCGTGGTACGGTACCCATGCAGAGCAAACAATAACATCTCATGCTAGTCCTTGTAGGTGACTGTCATCTTTTGTATGATCTTCTTGATATTTTTGTTCGCAGCTTCGACAACACTGTTCATCTTCGTCTGATAGGGAGATGAATTGTGATGTTGAATCTGGAACTGCTCGCACAGAGCAATGATCATAGTGTTGTTCAGGTTTGTACTGTTGTCCGTGATAATCCTGTCAGGGATGCCGTACCGGCAAATGAGGTTCTACTTGATGAAGCGGGCAACAATATTCTTTGTGACGGATGCGAAGGAAGCAACTTCGACCCACTTGGTAAAGTAATCAATGGCCACCAGGATGAAGCGGTGTCCATTGGATTCTGTAGGCTTGATCTCTTCAATCATGTTGATTCCCCACATCGCGAATGGCCAAGGAGCTGTTAAGACATTGAGAGGAACTGGAGGTATATGCACCTTGTCAGTGTAGACTTGACATTTGTGACAAGTACGGGAATGTTGATGGAAATCAGCTTCCATGGTAGACCAGTAATAGACTGCCTATAGAATCTTCTTAGCCATTGTATGACCGCTTGAGTGGGTGCCAAAGGTACCATTGTGCAGTTCAGCCATGATCTGTTCAGCTTCAAGTTTGTCCATACAACGGAGCAGAATGCAATCATGATTGCGCTTGTATAGGATACCATTGCTTAGGAAGAACTTTGCTGAGAACCTCCTTAAGAAATTTTTGTCGTTGACTGAAGCTCCTTCGGGGTATTCTTGTACTTCGAGATACCTTTTGACATCATGAAACCACGGTCGGTCCACTACTTCTTCGGTATTAATCTCGTGACAATGTGCAGGTTCGTCCATCCTTTCAATGGTGATTTGAGGAGCCTCATTATCCCAGTTAAGTTTAAAGATGGATGACATTGTAGCTAGCGCATCTGCTAGCTGATTCTCCTCTCGCGGGAAGTGCTCGAAGGTAATCTGCTAGATATGAGGCAACAATGTCAGGACATGTTCTTTGTAAGGGATGAGGTTTGGATGTTTAGTATACCACTCTCCTTTGATTTGACTGATAAACCAAAGCTGAGTCCCCAAATACAATCAAAGATTTGATTCCCAAGTCTATAGCAGCCTTGAGACCAAAGATACAAGCTTCATACTCGGCCATGTTGTTGGTGCAGCTGAAGCAGAGTCTGGCAGTGAAAGGTGTATGGCAACCTTCTGGAGAGATAAGTACAGGGTTGATACCGTTGCCAAGTGCATTGGAGGCACCATCAAAGTACAGAGTCCATCGGGATCCTTGTTTAGGTCCGTCATACGGTCTTTTTTCTTCAATGTTGCTCAAAGTCATAATGTCTTCATCGGGGAAGTCGAATCTCATGGACTGGTAATCTTTGACAACTTGATGGGCTAGATGATCGGCTAGTACACTCCCCTTTATAGCTTTTTGGGTTGTGTACTATATATCATATTCGGTGAGGATCATCTGCCATCTAGCGATTCTTCCGGATAGAGCAGGTTTCTCAAAGATGTACTTGACCGAATCTATCTTAGAGATCAACAAAGTGGTATGTGTCAACATATACTGCCTTAGCCGGCGAGCAGCCCATGCCAAAGCGCAGCATGTTTTCTCGAGCAGTGAGTAACGGGTCTCATAGTCGGTAAACTTTTTGCTAAGGTAATAAATGGCATGCTCTTTTCGGCCAGACTCGTCATGTTGGCCCAGTACGCACCCCATTGAATTCTCCAGGACAGTCAAATACATGATTAACGGCCTTCCTTTGACGGGTGGCATCAAGATTGGAGGTTCCAGCAAATACTCCTTGATTTTATCGAAAGCAACTTGTCAGTCATCATTCCATTTAACCACCTGATCTTTCTTCAACAGCTTGAAGATTGGTTCACAGGTAGATGTTAGGTGAGAAATGAACCTTGCAATGTAGTTTAGGCGTCCCAAGAAACCTCTGAACTCCTTCTCAGTGCGAGGGGCATGCATTTCTTGTATAGCTTTGACTTTGGCAGGATCAACCTCGATGCCCTTGTTGATGACTATGAAACCCAAGATTTTACCGGACCTGACTCCGAAAGTGCACTTGTTAGGGTTCCGTCTGAGCTTGTACTCTTTCAACCTGACAAACAGCTTTTGCAGATGGTCGAGGTGTTATTCTTCAGTTTGTGAACGGGATATCATGTCATCTACGTAGACCTCTATCTCATGATATATCATATCATGAAACAAAGCCATCATGGCGCGTTGATAGGTTGCCCCGGCATTCTTCAGTCTGAATGGCATCACTTTATAACAGAACGTACCCCACTGTGTAACGAAGGTAGTTTTCTCCATGACTTCAGGGGCCATTTTGATCTGGTTGTACCCTGAAAATCCATCCATGAAAGAAAATACCTTGTGCTGAGTTGTATTGTCAACCAAGATGTCAATGTGCGGTAGTGGAAAGTCATCTTTAGGGCTAGCCCTGTTTAAGTCTCAGTAATCCACGCACATTCTAACTTTGACGTCCTTCTTAGGCACGGGCACAATGTTAGCAACCCATTGTGGATAGGATGTAACAGCAAGAAAGCCAGCGTTGAACTGCTTCATCACTTTATCTTTGATCTTTTCAGACATGTCGGGGCTCATACGGCGAACTTTCTGTTTAATTGGTGCACATTCTTCTCTTGTAGGGAGACGGTGAACCACAATATTTGTATCTAGCCCTGGCATGTCTTCGTAGGACTAGGCGAAGATCTCAACATATTCATTCAACAACTGAACTAAGCGCTCCTTACCACTTGGCTCTAGGTTGGCACCCACTCCAACTTCTTTTCTGTCTTCCTCTATTCCCAAGTTGATGGTCTCTAACAACTCCTTGTGAGGCAGAATAACCCTTTCTTCTTGTTGCAGCAGTCTAGCCAACTCTCCAGGCACTTCACAGTCTTCATCACCTTCGTACTCGGCATGATAGATCAGATCTTCAGAGTCACTGAAGGTCATAGCAGAATTGTTACCCATGGAATCCAGAATGGATGGGTACATGCATTGGTGAGTGTGGGTGTGTGTAAGGGATAACCACCTTTAAACAAATAAAATGTAAAAAGAAAGAAAATTAACAAAAAAGTTTATTTATGAAAACGTCCATGATTCATTAAAATGGCATATGAAGATGAAAAAAATTAAACCCTTACAAATGGACCTATGCACCTCTGGTAAGGTGCAAGGTTAAAAGTGTACGAATTGTTTAGGAATTATTACAAACCAACATAAATGTTTGAAAGATAAATTATTGATTGATGAAAGTAATGGGAATAAAGTCCTTAGCCTCCCAATTGCATAATCCTCCTTCAACGGTAGGGAAAATCCAGTCTTCTAGATTTCTATCTTCTTCACCATCCTCCAAAGCACTGACTCCATGATGGGTGATCTTCACTGGTGGTCCCCCAGCCCGGGAGCGACGCCAGCCTTTTGAGCAGCAGTAGTGAAACCCAAGCCGAATTTATCAGATTTGAAAGGAAAATCGGGAAGTTTCCCCTAGATTGTGCTTCCTCCTTCTTTAATCACAGCCTTTGCATATTTGAGTGACGACATCCAAGGCGGAGGTCGGGTAACCATGGGTACAGAAGGCACTGCCGCAATCTCCTGAGCTACCTCTTCAAAATGCTGAAAGGGGGTTTCGATGAATTCACCATCCAATTCCACATAGCGGAAATAATTAAGAGGGCTTATCATGTATTCCTCCTCACCGAGAACAGTCACAATTTTCCCCTGGACAGGGTACTTGAGTTTCTGATGCAGAGTTGAAGTAACGGCTCCAGCATGATGAATCCAGGGTCTTCCCAACAAGCAAGAATAGGAGGGACGGATGTCCATGACATAGAATATGGAGTTGAAGATTTCAGTAACCACCTTGATCGGGATGTCCACCTCCCCGTGGACCATCCGCTTAGAACCATCAAAGGCTCTGACAATGATGTTGCTGGGCTTCAACGTTAAACCTTCACAATCTAGCCTATCCAATGCCTTCTTTGGTAAGACGTTTAGTGAAGAACCAGTGTCTACCAGAACGTGTGCCAGAGTAGTCCCTCTGTATTCCACCGAGACATGCAAAACGTTATTATGCTTTCTCCCTTTGATTGTTAGATCAGCGTCGGAGAATCCTAAACCGTTGTCTGCGGTTAGGCTAGCTACACATTCCTGGAACTGGTCTGCAGAAGTTTCTTGGGGCACATGGGCCATCTTCAAGAATTTGATCAAAGCTTTGGCATGAGCTTCTGAACAAAGAAGCAGGGCCAGCATATAGGTTTTTGAGGGGGTTTGCCCCAGTTGCTCCACAACATTATAATCCCTTTTCTTGATTATTTTCAAAATCTCTTCCATTTCTTTTTAAGAGGTTTCAGGGATGATCAACGGCTGAGCCCTCGTCCTGATAAGCTCTTCTTGGATCCCTTTCCCTCTATCATCAGCAACAGCAGAGGGGATAACTTCAGGGGTTACCACTTCTTCAATAACTGGAGTTCTTGCAGATATGTTGACAGGCGCAGGGATAACCTTAGGAGTGGCTGAGGGTCCGAAGATTGCCTTTGGAGGCGCAATCTCCAGAGAGAAAATTCTTCCACTGTAGGTGATTTTACTCGTTCCGGCAATGTTTCCAATGTCGGAAGTCTCTTCATCAGAACTCTCTTCGGTCGATTCAATTTGCTTAACACTGTGGTAGAAGGTCTCTCCCCATAGTTCCACTGTATTGATTTGTTGGACTTGTACGAGATAGGCCCCAGCATGGTTATCTTCAAGGGTACAATCTTCGGATCGGATGTAATCTTAACAGGTCTTTTGGAGACCTTGGAAAGATTGGCAGATATGGTAATTATCGAAACAACATTGACAGGAGTCGGTGTAATAGGAGTATTTTCAAAAAGTATCTCTTGGTTATCCATTAGGCGCTGGATGTCTAACTTCAATAACGGACAATCAGTTGGTAAGGAGGAACAAATGCAGCAATCTTCTTTACAACCTGGGAAAATCCCAACCTTCAGGAAATTCAACTTGTTATCGGTAACGGAGTCATCAAATCATCAACAGTAGCAACAAAAAGATCTTCTTCAACAGCATGGACATTGTGACCATGTTTTGGCATTGGAGCAGAGATCACGTTAGGCTTTTCAGGGGCGTCGAATTCCACCTCTTTAGCATCTATTAAATCCTGAATCTTATTTTTTAGGGCCCAACAATTGTTGGTGTCATGCCCCAGGCTGTCGGAGTGATAAGTACACTTCGCATTTGAGTGGTAGTAAGGAGAATATGTATTCGGATTCTTCGGCGCTTTTTTCAAACTTGCAAGGTTTAACTTCAAAAGATGAGGGAGAACCTGAGCAGGTGTCATGTTGATCCGAGTGAACTACCGTGCAGGCATTTCCACCCTTGCTTGGTTGGTTATGGGTTGATTGTTTCTAGGCTGATCAACTGCAGACTTCTGAATCATTACAGCCCCCACCGCTGGCCGGCGCTCAACTCTTCCTTGACTTCTCTGAGAGTAGTCAGCTGATACTTCTTTCTTTGATGGAAAGGTCTTTTTGATGGCAACGGAAGTAGATGCATCCTTTTGAATTTTCCCGTTCTTGATTTCGGCTTCAACTCTCTCATTGGTCAGTAGAGGAACCTTGAATTTAGGGGGAATCACAATCCCAGCAACCAACCCTAGCTCTTCAAATCCATCCCAGGCACTCTTTGTACCTCCATAGCTGCCAGACGCTCTTCCAGATTCTTATACTTGTCGTCTGCAGGTGGGTACTGCTACTCAGAATAATCTTCATCCTATTCATCTTCTTCTTCCTCAGAATCAGATTGCACGGCAGTTCCTTTACCTTTACCAACCCCTTCATCAGATGTTGAGGGGAAATCCAGAACCCTTCTAGCTTGACTTTCAAATCTCCTACCCAAAGTAGCCACACCAACCCTCTTCTTTTTCTTTTTCTCCTTTTCCTTTTCCAGTAGACCGTTGAGCTCCTCCTGACCCTTTGCCAAGGTCATGAGTAGCTGTTGGAACTGTGAATTCTGCGCTTGTAAGTCTTTGACTGTCTGCTCTATATCTATCTTGCTGAAATAGACAGCAGAGAGATAAGCAAACCTGGTGTGAAGACCTGCTTATGCATATGATGAATGATATGTTATTCATGTAATGCATTCAAGGATTCAGAAATTCAAATTTGTTGCAAACAAAAAGAACACACGTCATATTAATAAGAAGAATTTGTTAGTACATAAATTCTCCATGGGCAAAATAATGCAAAATTCTAATGTAAAAAGACGTTGCGCATCCTCTTCGGTGCGATGCAGGTGTTGAGAGTCTGCTCTTTGTGAAGTTGGCGAGTAAGTTCCAAAACCTTCTTCTCACTAGCGTAGAATTGGGCTTCAAACATATCGCGTTCTCCCTTGAGATGTATCCAACTCCTTTGCAAATCTTCAAGTGATGTTGGCATGTCAGGATGTAGGAGGGTGTATGGAACCTCTCCTTCTAAAACAGGCTCTTTGATCACATGAAGGATGTAGGGGTAAGGCATCATAAGACTTTGGGCGCGGGTTCGTACCCACTTGAGGTAAGGCTCAAGGGGGGTGGAATTCTTGTGTCCCAAGGTCTTACTATCCACCTTGTTGGGCATTCTCCAAGCTCGGATGAACCTTTGTCGAAGTCCTTGATCGTTGTTGTCGAAGTCAAAAACCAAGTATGGAATCAACATGTTATGAGGGCCATCCCTTCAGGCATACCCAAACTGTCTCAGAGCCAAGCAAGGGTTGTAGGTGATGCCTCCCCTAATTCCTAGTAGAGGGGCATTAGGGAATTCCCCATAATGATCAATGATGATAACATTTTCTCTGGACCGAGAACACCAATGAACATCTGAATATGTAAGAGTCATCAATCGTTGTGACCACCTTAAACCCTGCTCATTCTTCAAAACTGATTGGGGAAGATGAGAAATAAATCACCTTGCTAGCAGAGGAGTACAACACATGAGAACACCTCTTTTCCTCATTGTTCGTGTGTGAAATGAGTGGAGGATATCCCCCAGCAATGTAGGTACCGGGTTACGAGCCATGAAAAGTTTGACAGCACTGACATCTATAAGCTGGTCAGGGTTTGGGAACAAGACCAACCCATAGATGAGAAGAGCCACAATCTCCTCAAAGGCTTGTAAGTCCAATGAATTACAGCAGCTTTGGGACTTCTCAAACCGAAACTTTGACAAGAAACCCTTGACACCACTTCCGGTTTCCCAATGACCTATGATATCAGATGGTTGCAAGTGTAGGGCTTGAGCAACATCTTCAGGATTTGGATCTCTTTCCGTACCGTTGTAGGGTAGTTGATGGAGAATAGGAATCCTCAAGAGTTGAGAAAATTCCTCCAAAGTAGGCACAAGCTGGTAATCAGGAAATGTGAAGCAGTGGTGTAGGGGGTCAAAGAACTGGAAGAGAACTTTCACCATGTCTTCCTCAGTGTTGGTGTTGACTAAGTTGAGAAGACGACCATGCCTCTCGGTGAATGGAGAATTCTCAGGAATCTTTGAAGTAAGCTCCTTGAGTTGAGGAGGAATTCTCACAAGGTTGACTTGAATGGTTTTCGATCAAAGTGATTCCATTACCTACAAAACAGGAACAAAGATGAAGATCCAAATCCTTGAAATGGTTAGTGGATGCATATGATGCTTCATGATGTCCATGATGTTATGCACAAGTATATATGTACAACAAATCACACAAAATCCTAGTTTCAGGCTTGCATAGGGTTTTATAGGTAAGTAGCCTGTTGAAGTTTAGTTGGCTCAACCTGTCCTATAAATAGTAACCGGGTTCTAAGGAGCTCAATATCACCGGATTATTTTATGTGTTCATTGTTTCAGTTTAGCCACTTAACTGGCGACCAAAATATTCCAAGAAAACAACCCTCAATGAGTGTAGTATCGAGTATCTACCAACTTTGGACTGCACCAAAGCCGGTCATCTCACTACCCCTAAAAAGGCCAAGTTGGTCAAGTAAAGGTTCTAAAAGTCCATTAGTGCTTCATGACATCACTCAGCGGCCCCGTATTCTCTTTGATTAACTCAAAGGCTACCGGTACCCACAAATATGTCGCACTAATATAGCTATTTCTTCAACCATGTCAGTATACCCCGCACAGTTTCCACAACGTATTTCTATTTACCTATGAATATTTCCCAAATCCGGGTAGAGGATTCAAACCCAAACAATAAAACCAAATGTAAAGCAATCAATTCAATCAATATAAGCATGTAAAGGTGATCTAAAACCCTAAGGTAACCCCACTTTTAGATTTATCCCCAGCAGAGTCGCCAGTTCTGTGATGCGGTGGGAGAACTGACTTGAGGTTTTGCGTTTGTGTTCGCAAATGTTTCGGTTTAGCAAGAGTCGCCACCGACTTTTTATTTATCCAAAGGAAAGGTCAAAAAGCACAGGAAAGACCTTTGATATGTTTTCTTGGGTTCGGGGGGTAGATTATGAAAAGGGAAGGTGCTAGCACCCTTTTCATCCATTGTTTTCCATGGGCTCTTAGTTACTTGTTTTATATCACTTGCTTTTGCTTTTCATTTGTTTGAAATGGTGCTTTGTGTGTGGTTTTGAAAGTATTTTGAAAAGAGGACATCGTTGTGGCAACCTTTGTAATGATTCTTGTTTGAATGTGTACAAAGGTGTATTGTCTTTTGAAAAATGTTTCTATGTTTGAAAGTTTGTTTTGGGAAAATGTTTTAAAATTGTGTTGTGATGTGTTTTTGAAAATGGCAAGGATGTTTGCAAGTTTTGATCAAGTAACTAGGAGTTGTCTACCCTACTCAAAGATCTTTCCTACACATTTTTAACCCTTTTACATTGTTGTTTTACCATTGAATTTGGTAAACAACCTTGTATTTTAGATGTTAAACGGGACAGGCGCGGGTCATCGTATGACCATGACAGCAATTGTGCTAAGTATCTTTAGCAAGTTTTTTGTTTGAGGGACTAGATCATTTTTGTATAGGAAACCAAGATAGCGTCATCGAGGGACTATGATCTTTTGTTTTGTTTTTGTTTTTCCAAGATACCTAGCATGCATACCATGTCTATTTTTAAGGCAACAAGTGGATGAAACCCTAGGGGTGCTTGTGTGCATTGTGTTGTCATTTTCATGCATTTTTGTCTTGTATTTAGTCAAGCTATTTGTTTGATTTTGGATTTATGCATACAAACCCTAATCTTGCTATCATGGCATATTTGAAAGCAATAAATGCGTAAAAGTAATCTAAGCTATTACAACATTGATATGGGGAGGGGGATACAAATTTGAATATGGGATATTTGCAAGAAAATATAAAACTCTAAATCAACTATTACAACCAAATTGAATTCTTTGTTCGAATAATAAATAAGCAAATATTTAAATGGAAAATTAAATAAATATGTAAAAAATGTTTTTGTATTATTTTTATGTATGTAAAAATAAAATATTTAATGTATTAAATTATAGATTATTTTTATTAAGGGTGGAAACCCTAATTTGTTTTATGAAAATATATATGTTATAATTATTTATTCATGTATGAGAAAATAAATAAAATATATACAAATGTTAAAAAAAAAGAAAAAAAATGAGAAAATATCATTTAAGTGTATAAATAATAAAAATAAAAATATATAATATTTTTATAATATTTACAAGTTTTTTATTTTAAGAAAATAAAAGTATATTATTTAATAATTATTTCTATGCTAGAAAAAATAATAAAAATAATAAAATAAAATATGAAAACTTAAGAGAATATTTTTGATATATTATAAGGTTTAGAAAAAAAAATAAAGTCAGAAACTTAAAAAGAAATAAAGAAATATAAAAAATAAACAAATCTGCTGGGGGGTGCAGAAAGCATAATGGGGGGTGCAAACAGCAAGGCCAAGTCAGGCCCAACCCACTCCATCTTCATCCCTGTCCTCCAGAACATGCGCGCCATGGCTCTACACATGAATCATGTTCTCTCTTGTTCTTGCATTAAATCAAAAACTCACAACATAAAAGTTATAGCATTTTCAAACACGATTCCAACCATGTAAAGAACTTAATCTAACTCTCAAAGACCAGAGAGAATTTCTCTGGCCCTAATTTCTAACCTAGTTTTTCCAGAAAGTTCATCATTCAAATTCTCCCAACACAGTTAACTTAAATGAAATCTATGCATATGTACAACTTAAGGGAAATGAGTAATACATTTTTTATTCACAAACCTAAGCCTAATGTTTCCTAAATAGAGAGATAGAAGTTTGAACTTTACCTGTTTCAGTTGAACTCGAGTATGGCAATGCAGGGGTTTTCAGTGAGACCTGAGATGCTGGTGAGCTTGCTTGAAGTTCCTTTGAGCTTGCCCAATGCCTAGTTAGCTTTGAACTTGCCTGAATAAGCTTGTAGAAGTAAACCTGCACAGTCAGAATTCATAAATGGTGAAGTGGGTGAATGGAGTTATAGTCACTTGGGAATGGTTAGGATAGCTTAGGTAGCTTATATGGAGTGTGTTGGAATAGGTTTGGAGCAAAACGCACGAGTGGTTTGTGATTTGGAAATCAAAATGCAGAAGCTGTCCTGTTTTGCAAGAAAATGTGATTTTGGTGTTTTGGAAGGCTTGAGAAGTGGTTAGCTCGTGCTTCTGACTTAGTGTGATGTGCAAAACTTGTTTGAAATGGTTACAACCCTTGGTTATATCAGATACAAGAGTTCTGTGGTTTTTGCAAGTTGACTTGGTTTTGAAGAAAAGTGTGAAGTGACCAAGGCCAGGCCTATACAGGCTAGCTTCAAGAATGCACAAAGTTGTTGTACTTTCCCTGATATTTGTGATGTTGTTTGCTGCAAAAGACTTGGTGCAATGCTCAAGAGAAACAAATTGACATAAAGCCAATTTTATCAAAATGGCATTGTTAACTTTTTGCCATTTTTGGATTAATCCTTTGTGTAATATTCCATTGATCAGAAAAATGCCTTAATCCATTGAGTTTGCATTCAATTTTTGAGTGTGGAAGGGTTTAAGGACCTGTAAGCAAGTACAAACTAGGTTGGACAGAATTTGCAACTTGTGTCAACATGAAAAATGCCATTGATCAAAGTGATAATTTGCCAAATTCAAACCTTCGAATCTCCCTAACCACAAATGATCTTGGAGAGTTCTTGGACATTTCGGAAAGCTTGTAACATGCTCTACAATCCATATTTGAAATGAATTTTGAGATTCCAATTGGAACTAGGTGAAAGATTTCCATGAAGATAGGTCAAAATCCTGCCTAAACTAGGGCAAAATTTCACTAAGTTAGAAAGTTTTTGGAATCTTGTTCACAAAATTATAACTTGAGATCCAAGCATATTTTATGAAAACTTGGTGAATCAAAGTTGTAGATTTTGTGGAGGACTACAACTTTCATGTTGGAAGTTTTCTTTGAATCCAATTGCATCATGGTGAAATTGTTGTGCAAAGTTAGGAAAAAATAAGAAATTTTCATAACTTAGAAAAATTCTAAGTTATGAAAATTTTCAATCTTAAATCCTAATTTTCAAATTTAAGTTTCTTGGTGAACAAGTTTCATGTTTTGACACATCTTGATGAAAAATAACCCTTGGAACTTGATTTTGACCAAAAAGTCAAAGTTTGACTTTTCAGTGTACAGTTGATTTTTGATCAGTTGACTGGAAAATTCATCTGTCAATCCAATGCATTTGGGATCTTTTGAACCTTGTGATTAGGTCAAGATGATGAAATTGAGTCCTTGAATCCATGTTTGAACCCAATTTGCCATTGGCTACGTTAAAAATCAGAAATTGCCCTTCTGCAGTCAAAACCCTAAAAATGACCATTTTTCCCTTTTGATGATCTGATCAAATTTCTTGAGGAGTTGTGTTCCAAACTTGATCAAATTGTTCATATGAGTTTATAATGTTGATATGGATAAAAAATTATGAGGTTTGACTGTAAATTGGCCACAATTGACTTTTTCCCTAATACAACTGATTTCTAGGTCAACTGTCCAATTGATTGGGCAAAAATTTGATTCAAAGTTTGAAACTTGGTATGGGAAATCTTAGGAGTCCAACATGAAGTATGAAAGTCACATTGAGCATTGGAAGTCCAAAAATCCCTATGCAAACTCAAACCCTAATTTCAAGTCATCAGTGCAAGGAGATGTCTTGAGCAGTGCAAACCCTAGCATGGTCTTGAGTCCAAAGAGTCTCGTGAGGGGAAATCTTGATAAAATGAGAGGGAAATTTTAGGGTACAACAGTCAACATATACTGTCTTAGTCGGTGAGCAGCCCATGCCAAAGCGCAACAAGTTTTCTGGAACAGTGAGTATCTTATTTCATAGTCGGTAAGTTTTTTGCTAAGGTAGTATATTGCATGCTCTTTTTGACCAAACTCGTCATGCTAGCCCAATACACACCCCATTGAGTTCTCTAACACTATTAGGTACATGATCAAATGTCTTTCTTCGACTGGTGGCATCAGAATCATAGGTTCTTTGAGGTACTATTTTATTTTGTCAAAAGCTATCTGGAAATCGTCGTTCCACCTCACTATCTAATCTTTCTTAAGTAACTTAAAGATCGGCTCACAAGTAGCGGTTAAATGAGAAATAAATCTAGAAATGTAATTCAGTCGTCCCAATAATCCTTTGACTTCCTTCTCAGTATGGGGAGCGAGCATTTCTTGAATATCTTTAACCTTGGCAGGATCAACCTATATACATTTATCGCTGACAACATAACCCAAGAGTTTATCGGATATCACCCCAAAGGTGCACTTGTTTGGATTCAGTATCAACTTGTATTTCTTCACTCTCTCAAATAACTTATGTAAATGGTCCAGATGCTCTTTTTTTGTCTGTGATGTAGCTATCATATCATCTACATAGACCTTTATCTCGTGATGAATCATGTCATGGATCAAAGCTGCCATAACACACTGATATGTTGTGCCGACGTTCTTCAACCCAAAAGGCATAAACTTGTAGCAGAAAGTGCCCCAATGTGTAACAAAAGTAGTCTTTTCGATGTCTTCGGGTGCCATCTTGATCTGATTATACATTGAGAAACCATCCATGAAGGATAATACCTTATGCTGAGTGGTGTTGTTAACCAAAACATCAATATATGGAAGTGGGAAGTCATCTTTGGGGCTCGCCCTATTCAGATCCCTAAAGTCTACACACATATGTACCTTGCCGTCTTTCTTTGGTACCGTAACAACATTTGCAACCCATTGAGGATAGAATGTCACTGCTAAGAACCTTGTGTTGAATTGTTTTATAACATCAGCCTTAATCTTCTCCGATATCTCAGGATTCATACGAAGAACCTTCTGTTTTATCGGAGCACAACCCTCTTTCATCAGTAGACAGTGAACCACAATATCGGTATCAAGACCTGGCATGTCTTTGTATGACCAAGAAAAGATCCCCACATATTCATGCAACATCTGTATCAACTTGTTCTTGACACTGTCCTCTAAGTTGGCACCTATCTTGACCTCTTTTCTGTCTTTTTCAGTACCCAAGTTTACCACTTCAACTGACTCTTCATATGGTTGAATATCTTTCTCTTCTTGCACTAACTGTCTGGCAAGTTATCCTGGTATCTCACAATCTTCCTCACCTTCGTCCTCGGTTTGGTAGATCATATTTTCAAAGTCATAAGTGGCAATAGTAGAATTGTTATCAACGAGATCCAGAGTGGATGTGGATCTGCAATGTATTGTGTGGGTGTGTGTAAGAACACATAGCGATTCAAAAGTGATAAAAGTATAAAAAAAAGACCGAGAGCAAAAAATTTGAATGCAAAACGTCCAATTCTTTATTGAATAAAAATATGTTTATGAAATGACAATCCTTAACAAATGAACCATTGTGCCCCGGGTAAGGCACAAGGCTTAAAGTCATTGTTCAAATATTACAAAACCAAAACTTTGAAAGCAATAAAAACAGAAATGTAGATATTACTCCTAACTAAAGGAGATAGAGATAACATCTTCAACCTTCCAATTGCTGAGCCTATTGCTAATGGTAGGAAAGATCCAATTGTCAAGGTCATAATCACTATCGGCATCTTCTATCATGTTAACTCTGTTGTTGCCGATGTCGAATGGTGGATTTCTAGCTCGAGCGTGACAAAAAGTCCTTTGACCCTCTATAGTGAAACCCAAACCGAACTTCTCAGATTTATAGGGGATGTCAGGAAGCTGACCCCAAATAGTACAACCATGTTCTTCTACAATGGCTTTATTATCTTTCAATGAAGCCATCTTGGGTGGAACCCTAGTAACTTTGGGAATGGCAGAGACATCTTCAGTTTAGGCGGGAGGGATGACTTCAAAAGTTTGACAGGGAGTCTCGTTGAATTGGCCGTCCATATCTACATACTAGAAAGAGTTCAAGTGGCTAACCATATACTCTTCTTCATCACAGATAGTAACAATCTTTCCGTTCACATGATATTTTAGCTTTTGATGTAGGGTTAATGTAACAGCACCCTCCCCAAGGATCCAGGGGCATCCTAGTAAACAAGAGTAAGCTGGCCAAATATCCATTACATAGAAGGTAGATTCAAAGATCTGCAAATCCACTTTGATCGGAAGATCCACTTCCCAGTGTACCATCCTCTTCGACCCGTCAAAGGCTCGAACTATAATATCACTGGGTTTCAGCGTAACCCCTTCACAATCAAGTGTGTCAAGTGCACCCTTTGGTAGAACATTAAAATAAAGAACCAGTATCAACCAATACATGAGCCAATTTAGTGCCTCACGCATTCAATGGAGACATATAGGGCCTTATTGTGGTTTCTTCCTTCTGGAGTCAGATCAACATCAGAGAAACCTAATTCATTATCAATCGTTAGGCTGGGAACATAACTTCCAAATTGATTGGTAGAGATCTCTTGTAGCACGTGAGTGTTGTACCACAATTTTTGCCCCTAAGATCCCTTCATCATACCATGTTGATTCCATCACAACAAGATCACATTAGGATTCTTGGTGCCCCTCCCTATCTTTAGCTTTGCTCTTTGAGGAATCACCAAGCACCTTGACTTGTTTCTTTTGTTGTCATGAATATTTTATCTTGATTTCTTCTTTTAATTAATAAAATGAAATGTTGGTTTGTCTTTCTTGTTACTAATGTAGGTAAAGGAAATGAGATTTAGCAAGTTTCTCCATGGGTTCATGAGTTTATTTCCATGCCCTAGTCAATAAAGCTTGAGAAGTTCAAACCTCACCATTGGATTTGTTTTGGAATAAATGGCATGACAAGGTTATTTTGGTTCACCACATTTCAAGGTTATCAAATTTGATTCAAGAAGTACAAGGGGTTGATTGAAGAAGTTGTCATGCTTGGACAAGGTCTTGTTCCCATTGGTCACAAGTGCATATTTCTCTCAATTATCAAGATATGTAAGTGGTTTTGGTGGCTATGAGTACCCATTTTTATCCTCAACAACTTCTATTTACAAAGCATTTGTGTTGGTACAAGAAGTTTGTTCAAAATTATCAAAGTTCCTCAAAGCATTTTCTTGATCTAGGAACTAGGGTTTTGAACTTCAAAGAAGCATATCTTTCTCATCTTTTGGTATTTTTGAGTGATCCCAAAAGAATCCTTCTCTTCAAATGGTTATAAACAAATCACTTCAAAATTTTAAAGGAGTTTTCATGTGGAAGAAGCTTGATGATGAAGAAAGATTACAAGTCCTCCAGATAAACACCTAATTTCTCATGTGTGACTTCAAATGATCATAACTTGGTCAATTTTTATCACCTTTAGCCCATTCTTTTTCCACAAAGATCTTGAGGATGTGAAATTTATGCCTTATTGTATGTGAAAAGTGAGAAAATGGATGGAAGATTCCCTAAGGATACAAAAGATTACAGGCCATTTCATGATTTTTTGCCAACTTCAACAATTCATAACTCTCTCAATTTTTGGAGATTTTAAATGGTTCAAGTTTCAAAATGTCATTCAAGATATCTACTTCATGCTATGTTTTTTGGTCAAGAACAAATTCCAAGTGGAAGGCCATGTTTGGATGCAAAACATTATAGGTCACTTTTGAAGAAAATTTTGAAATATTTCTAAGTATGGAAAGTTAACCTTTTTCCCCCAACTTTGACTCCATGCAACTTTCAGCTCAAACATCCATTTGATTCCATTATTTTTCCATTGCAAAGCTTGTAACCTCATCTTTTTAAAGCATCAAGAATCATGCCTTAAGACCCCTTGAGCTGAGAATGCCATTGATTTGTACTTGGTAACTTGGAATTGAAGTTTCTTCAAAAGTTAGAATTTGAAATCATTGATTTAGCTTCTAAACACTTTGATTCTGCGCGTTTTTTCTTCTAAACATGTTTAGTGAACTTCCAGAAGTGATTAGCATAGCAAAACGTGCGTTTTGGATGAGTTTTGATCAAAGTAGAGGTCACACTTTTCTTGTTTGCAACTTCACACGATTTCCCTTAAAACTTCATCATTTCACACGCTTGAACATTCCATTTGATTCTCTATAAATAGAGGGTTATTCCCCATTCATTTCCTCAAGCTTGGATAGCCAGAATCACCCTGCCAAACTTGTTCCATAACTAAAAATTCGGCTACTTCGAAATCTGCTTTCAAGCCTTTTTCAATCCAATTTTTCCATCAATTCACCTTCCTTGATCTTCTCGTAAGCTAACCATATAATTACATTCAAGAATCGTGCCCTATATTGCTCCATAGAAGTCCAGTTTCAGAGCTCTGCAACTCAACTTCAATAGGTAGATTCCTTCATTAATTCTTCAAAACTTTGATATCTTTGTGATGCTCTCATTTCCCTGGTTCTAGTCGCAACACTTACTTTCATCTGGAAACTTATTTTGACCATGAAATTTCAAATCCATTTTCAAAACTTTCCTTCCAAATTGCTTGAGCTACAGTTTATTAAATTTGTTGTGAAGGTGTGGATGTCTTCGTCTTGAAGAGACGAAGCGAATGGCATATGTCTGAGCTTCTGATTTTACAGTTCGAGAGACCTGCAATTCACGTTGGCTGGAGATTGAAGATGACCAACATGTCATCCTCCAACCAATGATGGCACGCCACTTGTTTTTTTAAATGTGATTTAATAAATGATTTAATGCATTATTCACTAAAGTCTATAACATGCACAGCGCGCCAGATCCACTTGATCTGTTTACTAACGCGTTTTGACATTGATCAGATGACCCATATTTTTTTAGTTTTTATTTGCTTTTCTGATTTTTATATTTAATTGTTTTAAATTTCAAAAAAATCATAGAAAATTCATTTTTAGTCAAAAAAATTTGAAAAAATTATGAAAAATATTTTTGATTTTTCTCTTTCTAATTTTTATTTTTTTCACAATTTTATTTTGTGTTTTGATATTTTTTATAAATTTTCACTTTATTTGATTTGTTTTAAATGTTTAAAAATACATTTATGCATTTTTTAATTCTGAAAAAAATTATGGAATGATCCAATGATATTGTGACAAATATTGGTGACCTCACTTATTTTTTTATTTCTGACTTTGGTATTTTTTAATATTTTTGGTTTATTTTACTCATTTTCTATTAATTTTAAAAATAGTTTCTGACTTTAAAAATCTACCAAAATTTTTATAAAAATGTATGAGTTCATTTCTGATTTTTCTATGGTCTTAATTAATATTTCTTGATTAGTTTTAACATAGTTGATATTTTTCTCTTTTATTCCTACTTTAAAACATTTTAAAACCTTTTTTAATGTATATTTTAAATGCAATATTATTTTGTGATTATTTTCTGGCTGATCTTGGATTGAATTTTTGATTATGAACTTTGTTAACATCATTGGATCCATGATGTTGAGTCTAACTCCACAAAAATGGATGAATGATTTTAATAACAGTTTGATTTAAATTTAATTCAAATGTGGTGTGTATATTCTCTCCAACCCCTCTTCATCTTGTCCCTTTCTCATTGCACTAAGTGTTATTGGAGCATGATCTATATATCATGTCTCAAAACAAATGGTGCATAGATTTCTATTGACTGGCCTCAAAATAGGTGCGACTTCTACATAAGTCCACTTACGATTGTTTAATATAGCGCTAAATTTTGTCCCGATTCGAATAAATGATCATTCGTGGCCCAAACATATGTTTGCAAGCCTAAGTATGTTAATTTAATCTCTTTGATCCAATAACCTTGAGATTCATTGTGTGGAGGCTTTGGTTCTACCAATCCTCTAATGGATCTACAACACTTTTGGTCAACGCGGATCACTTAAACATTGTTGATCATTAAAAGATACTTTTGAGGATTCCAAATGGATGATATACTTGACAAAAAGCAAATACAACTTGTTGTGTGGAGGCTTTGGTTCTACCAATCCTCTAATGAGTTTCAAATACATGTTTCAAGATGGTCATCCAACTAACCACTAATTATTAAATTGTTTTTACTTTATGCCCTTTTATTTTTTTTATTTTTTATTCTTTATGTACCATTTACTTCAAGAATTACATTTTATATCATTTTTTTCCCTCACTTGAGCCTTTTATTTTCTCTTCTAAAACACCTAATAATCAATATGAACCATAAAAAACTTTAATGATACTTGAACTATTTGGTTACTATCCTTGACATCATGGAGTATTGGACTTTTTGGACTTAGTGTCAGAGACCTTGGCCTATGTTGGAAACCTTGTGACCTTAATTGATATTTTGTCTGGAGTTCATGAGGTTTACCTCAAGACATTGGGTTATTTGTTTGCTTTGTGTGTAGGTTATTGTGATTACATACTTTGTTCGTAGTTTGGAATTCACCCGTATACAGCCGTTACTCTGCCCAATTTTTGTGAAGACTTAATAAACTTGAAGTTTGGTTCCCTCAAGAGGTCTAGTATATTTTCCTACTTAGTTTCAATCCAAAGAATGGGAATTCTATCTTGACTCACAATGTCAAGAATAGGCTTCTTTTTGGTTAGATAGTTCCTATCCCTACCTTTTATCTTATGCTTTAGAATAGTCTCTTGTTCTCCTCCTATCTTCTTTAATTTTAAAAATCTTTTCCCTTCTTTTGAAAACTCTTCTTGTTTTTTTAACTTGAACCACTTTCATAATAAACTTGGACTTAGGTACATGCATTTTCAAAACCTTTTCATAAATAAACTTCAATCAACTTAATAATACCTTGACATTTTTGTGAGAAGACTAAAAGTCAATCAATCACATTTTAAACCATTTTGCCACTTTGGATTTTTATTTTAAAATTTTCTCAAAAGATTGGACTCTTGTCAATCCTTGTAGTGATTCAAACAAATATAATTCTACAATATTTAGTTAAGAGAGATATTTCCCCCATGGGTGTTGAGTGAGGCATTGTTGATTTTAAAATCCAAGCCATATCCTCCACTTTGAGATGATGCAAATTCTCCTTTCTCATGATTGTGGGTAGTAAGTATGTTTTCCACACGGACAATGACAATGAGATCTTATCTCATAAAATTAACCAACAACTTATGTTTTAAAAAATTTAAAGATGAACTACGTGTACCCTGATCCCCTATTGCACAAAAGGTGGTACGTAGGCACTAAAGGTTCACAACCACGGCGGGTGAAAAAATCATAAAAAATATATTTCTTCTCTCACCTCCATCATCTATTTTACATACAACATTTTATAGCCAAAATATACAGATTTTTTCAAAGAGGTTCTTGCGGAGTACTGTAGATGTTTAGGGTGCTCATACCTTCCCTTTGCATAACCAACCCCCTTACCTAGAATCTTTCCCCCTCTTTTTGGGTTATTTGCTGTTTTCCCATTCCTTTGGAAACAATAAAGTGCGATGGCAATTTTTATTTTCATTTGCACAAGTCTAGTCAATCCGATGGCTTAGTATTAAACATTTCTACCGCTACAGAAAAAATGGAGACTTCACTGGGGAAAGATTGACCTCTTGCTGGTCCATCCCTAAGTGGGTTGAACTTATTTTTGTCTATATATGTATATGTGCTATTGTTGTTTATGTTTTATATTATTCGTTGTATATATGTTTGTCTGGATTTTCCTGGTTTTTAGGGTGTTTGGTGATTACTTATAAGTCTTATACCTGGAATTGGGCAAAATTTAAGATAGGACGGGAAGTATAGTCATGTTAACTTTGAGGGAGTAATCCCAAAAAGGGAGGCATGAGATCCCCCATTCAGTGGAGGCCCCTTTTACTGTAGTGTCATTTATCGAGTAATCAAGAAGACGTACTGCTTTCGACCTGGAAGCCTGCTGAAGCTGAGGATCATAGAATACCTAACCCATCTTGGCCTTTTAGGTGTAGTGCGGAAGATATGATGGAGTAATCCAGAAATAGTTTTCACGCGATACTACGCTCGGACAAGTTTTTCTTGAGAATATTACTAATTACCGAGTTAATCGGGAAGTTGGTAATATTCGAAGGAAGGATGTAGACTCTGGGAACCTCTAGAACCTTGTTCGGTAGGTGATAACTTTTAGACCAACACCTCATGGGTAGTACCTTCGACCTCATGCTCGTGACGTTGAACCTATGAACCCTATATG
Organism: Vicia faba; assembly: GCA_948472305.1. NCBI lineage: Eukaryota > Viridiplantae > Streptophyta > Magnoliopsida > Fabales > Fabaceae > Vicia > Vicia faba. The sequence continues at coordinate 42,267,924 of OX451737.1, read as the reverse complement.
TGTGATTGTTGCATCATGCATCCATGCACTCATAAGCATATTTTGAAGAAATTATATTTCAAGGGACTTAAAAGTTGACCATTTGTGAATATCTCAGGTGCTTTTTAACCATGGATTCTGGAAAAAGAAAGACCAGGAAGTACAGTTTCAAGGATCCCAAGATAGATGAGTTGATCTGCCTAATTCCCAAGATTGAGTGTTCTGCAGATTTCTAGAAGAAGTATGGATCCATCATTCCTCTTATGAAGCTTAGGATGAAGGAGGGTATTCTCTCAACCTTGGTCCAGTTCTATGATCCGATGTATCATTGCTTTACTTTTCCCGACTATCAATTGATGCCTACACTGGAGGATTATTCGTATCTGTTAGATTTATCTATTATGACCGTGTTCCTTTTACTGGTTTGGAGGATGAGCCAAAATCACATGAGATTGCTGCTTTGATTCATCTGCGAAAGTCTGAGGTTGAAGCCCATATGACTACTAAAGGAGGGATTAGAGGATTACCGACCCAATTCTTATTGGAGAAAGCTCGTTACTTTACCAGGATGAAGAGTACAGTCGCTTTTGAGGCCATCTTTACTCTACTTGCTTACGGGTTGTTCTTATTTCCTAATATGGACAAGTTGGTTGACGTTAATGCTATCAGGATCTTCATGATTGGAAACCCAGTTCCTACGGTTTTGGGTGATGCTTATTACTCTATTCATCTTTGGAATTCTTATCATGGAGGGATGATTATCTGCTACACGCCTTTGTTGTACCGGTGGTTTATCTCTCATATGCCTCAGTTTGATGGTTTCTGGGATGTCGGGAAGGAATCCCGTTGGGCTCCTAAGATCATGGCACTTGCTCACTTGGACATTGATTGGTATCATCCAGCTTAGCAGGATATAGATATTGTTGATAGTTGTGGTAGTTTCCCCAATGTACCTGTTCTCGGTACAAAGGGAGGAATTAACTATAACCCTGTTCTTGCACGACGACAACTTGGTTATCCAATGAGGGATAAACCAAATAGTATTCATTTAAGTAGTTTCTTTCTGAAGAAGGGAGGAGACTACAAGGAGTTAGGGTTTAGAACTGGATCACCATTAATGTTCCCTCTTGCATACATGTTTCAAAGTAATTTTATTTGTTAATCCTTTTGAAAAGCTTCCACTCTGCCCAAGGTGGAAGTATTAATATGGTAGGGCTTATCTGTTTGCTGTGACTTTTAAAATCTATAATAAAAGTTGTCTTTGTTTCCCAAATTAAGTCTTTATTTTTTGCTTTTTCTTGGAAAATGGTAATCAGAAAAAAAACCTTTCAAAATAAATAATAACTGAAATACAATCTGCATGATCACTTGTTATATGTGTCAGTTTCAAAATGCAATCATAAATCATATGTGCAGATTAATTAAAAAACCCGTTGAATACAATGACCCTGCACCCTCTCCCAATTTTGAATGTCCTGTGTATGGGGTCTAAGAAGAAGACTATGATGAGATTCTAGAAGAGGTCTCACGATTGCTTGAGCACGAGGAAAATTCCATTCATCTATATAAAGAGCCATTGAAAGTGGTCAATTTGGGTTCAGAAGAAGATCCGAAAGAAGTCAAGATTGGAGCATTGTTGCATCCTGATGTGAAGAGCAGGTTGATTGAGCTGTTGAAAGAGTATGTGGATATTTTTGCTTGGTCATATCAAGATATGTCTGGTTTAGATACAAATATTGTAGAGAACCGTTTGTCGTTGAAGCTAGAGTGTCCGCCAATCAAACAGAAGTTGAGAAGAACTCACTCAGATATGGCAGTGAAGGTCAAAGAAGAGGTCCTAAAGCAAATTAATGCCAGTTTTCTTGTGACGTCAGTGTATCCTCAGTGGATTGCGAATTTTTTCCCAATACCAAAAAAAGACGTGAAAGTTTGCATGTGCGTAGATTACAGAGATCTAAATAAAGCTAGTCCAAAAGATGATTTTTTGTTGCCACATATTGACATGTTAGTGGACAGCACAACAAAATTCAAAGTATTCTCGTTCATGGATGGATTTTACGGGTATAATCAAATAAGAATGGCTCCAGAGGACATGGAAAAAACAACGTTTATCACACCCAGGGGAACATTCTGTTACAGAGTGATGCCCATCGGGTTGAAGAACGTTGGTGCAATGTACCAGAGGGCTATGACAACCCTATTCCATGATCTGATGCACAAGGAAATCAAGGTATATGTTGATGATATGATTGCTAAATCCCAGACTGAATAAGGGCATGTAGAATATTTGTTGAAGTTGTTTCAGCGTTTAAGGAAGTATCGTCTCCGCTTGAATCCAAATAAATGTACCTCTGGTGTTCGATTGAGGAAATTGTTGGGTTTCATTGTTAGCCAGAAAGGAATTGAATTTTACCCTGACAAAGTCAAAGCAATTCAAGAGATTCCAGCTCCAAGAACTAAAAAGCAAGTCAGGGGATTCCTCGGGCGTTTGAATTATATTTCCAGATTCATTTCCCACATGATTGCAACATGTGAAGCGATCTTTAAGTTGTTAAAGAAAGATCAAGGTTGTGTGTGGACGGATGACTGCCAAAGGGAATTTGAGAGTATTAAAGAATATCTGCTTGAACCTCCTATCTTGCTCCCTCCCGTTGAAGGAAGATCGTTGATTATGTATCTGACAGTGTTAGATAATTCCATGGGCTGTATTCTGGGACAACAAGATGAAATAGAGAAGAAAGAGTATGCCATTTATTATCTCAGTAAAAAGTTTACTGATTGTGAGTCATGGTATTCCATGCTGGAAAAGACATGTTGTGCTCTGGACTAGGCGGCCAAACGTTTGCGGAAGTATATGTTAAATCACACAACTTGGTTGATCTCCAAAATGGATCCAATCAAGTACATTTTTGAAAAGCCTGCTCTTACTGGGAGAATTGCTTGTTGGAAGATGTTGTTATCTGAGTATGACATTGAATACAACACTAAAAAAGCTATTAAAAGCAGCGTGTTGGCAGATTATCTTGCTCACCAACCAGTTGATGATCATTAGTCTATGAAGTATGACTTTCCCGATGGGGATGTGATGTTTCTGAAAGTGAAAGATTGTGATGAACCATTTCCTGAGGAAGGTCCTGATCCTGAATTTCATTGGAGTATGATATTTGATGGAGCTGTGAATGCTTATGGTAAAGGAATTGGTGTCGTGATTGTCACTCCACATGGATCGCACATTCCTTTCACTGCAAGGTTGACATTTGATTGTACTAATAATATGGCAGAATATGAGGCTTACATCATGGGTCTCGAGGAAGTTATTGATCTCAGAATTATAATTCTAGATGTATATGGTGATTTAGCTTTGGTAATAAATCATATTAAAGGAGAGTAGGATACTCGTCACCCCGGCTTGATCCCTTACAAAGATTATGCTAGAAGATTGTTACCCTTCTTTAATAAAGTTGAATTCCATCACATCCCCAAAGACGAAAATCAAATGGCGGATGCTCTGGCAACTCTGTCTTCTATGTATCAGGTGAATACTTGGAATGATATACCTCAAATTATGGTTCGGCGACTTGATAGGCCCGCTCATGTGTTTACAACAGAAGAGGTAACAGATGAAAAACCTTGGTATTATGATATCAAGCATTTCCTTCAGACTCAGGAATACCCGATTGGTGCTTCGAATAAAGATAGAGAGACATTGAGAAGATTGGCTGGCAGTTTCTTCCTTAGTGAAAATGTGTTGTACAAGAGAAATTATGACATGGTCTTGCTCAGATGTATGGATAGACACGAAGCAAACATGTTAATGCATAAGGTTCATGAAGGTTCATTGGGCACTCATGCCAATGGACATTCGATGGCTAAAAGGATGCTAAGGGCAGGTTACTATTGGCTGGCAATGGAATCTGATTGTTACAAATTTGCAAAGAAGTGTCATAAATGCTAGATTTATGCGGACAAGGTTCATGTGCCTCTGACACTTATTAATGTGATCTCTTCCCCATGGCCTTTCTCTATGTGGGTTATTTATATGATTGGAATGATAGAACCCAAAGCTTCAAATGGACACCATTTTATCTTGGTAGCAATTGATTACTTCACCAAGTGGGTGGAGGCTTCTTCATATGCTAATGTTACTAAGTAGGTGGTTGTGCACTTCATTAAGAATAATCTTATATGTCGGTATGGTGTGCCGAACAAAATTATCACTGACAATGGCTTGAATCTGAACAACAAGATGATGACAGAACTTTGTGAGGAATTCAAGATTGTCCATCACAATTCATCTCCGTACAGGCCAAAGATGAATGGGGCCGTTGAAGCTGCTAATAAGAATATCAAGAAAATTATCCAGAAAATGGTTGTTACTTATAAGGATTGGCATTAAATGCTCCCTTTTGCTTTGCATGGATATCGAACATATGTCTGCACTTCAACAGGAGCAACCCCATTCTCCCTTGTGTATGGAATGGAAGTTGTGCTCCCAATCGAGGTTGAGATTCCCTCTTTGCATGTGATAATGGAAAACAAGTTGTCAGAGGCTGAATGGGTCCATAACAAGTTTGATCAATTGAATTTGATTGAAGAGAAGAGGATGAAGGCTTTGTGTCATGGTCAGTTAAATAAGAAAAGGATGAAGAAAACTTTTGATAAGAAGGTCAAACCTCGTGAATTCAGAGAAGGCGACCTCATGCTCAGGAAGATCATATCCTTTAAAGTTGATTCTAGGGGCAAGTGGACTCCCAATTTTGAACGCCCATATGTTGTCAAGAAAGCCTTCTCTAATGGTGCATTAATTTTTGAAACTATGGATGGCGAGGAGTTCCCACGTCCCATGAATGTTGATGCAATCATGAAATACTTCGCCTAAAGAAATAAAAGAACAACTCGCTAAGTTGAAAACCCGAAAGGGCGGCTTGGGCAAAAAAGAGCGTCTCGGAAGGCTGAAAACTCGAAAGGGCAGTCTAGGTAAAAATTAGACACATAAACAGAATAAATTTCCCGCTAAGTTGAAAACCCGCAAGGGCAGCTTAGGAAAAAGTTAGGGATTTTCTTGGTGAGTAACTACATCAGATAAACTCGATCATTGGAGCAACAATCTTCTCGGATCCTCATCATACTTCAATAGAAGTTGCTGCTCAGGATTCCAAAAAGTTGTTAGAGGGGATAGTGGTCATTGTATCTTAATGTATCTTTTCCATTATATATTACCATTTTCCGAACTTTGTAATTATCCATGAATTCTCGCCATTTGCAGACTACCATCCTATTAATGAAATTTGAGCTTTTACCCAATTCTTTATATTTCTTATTTTACTTAGCTTGCAAAGAATCCATTTATTATTGATAATAACTTTCAAAGAGAAAAGATTGAATGACAAAATTGATTTTCAAAAAGAATTTACAATTTGTTTTTACATTAAAATTTGTGACGCAAGAGAAACAACAAAAATGGTGATCCTAGGAATGGACGAACTCCAGTTGCTTTTAAGAAGTCTTGTTTCCCAGAGAAGTTTAGCTCAAGATGTTTCGTCGTATAGGGTTTGTAACTCCAATATCCCCGGTTAAGTTTTAGTTCATTTCTCCTCTTTTCTGAGTTTGCATGATATGAAGATTCAATCCAAGATTTCTCCAGTGAAGATTTCGTTTATTTAATAGATGTACTTTTTTCCCAGAGAAGTTGGTACAATGATTACTCTCGAAGAACACATGCCTCTGTTTTCCCTAGTAAAGAATGTATATTGGTTCTCCCTTTGTGAAGGTGGTGTTGACCTCCCCAATGAAGTCAGCACGCATTCTCCAATGAATGTTTTGATGATTTGATGTCCGTCTGGTCTACTTGAAATTGATTTTTCAAAATCCCCAGTAGAAGCGTTACTTTTGAAAATATTTGATTTCTCGTTGAAGTCTGAGTGTTATTCCCTGGTAAAGCATGAGAGAGGATGTGGTATCTCTATATCTGCATTGTTTGGTCTCTATATTTTGTTTACTTCCGAATTATGTTTCTCCCCAATAAAGTTAAACCAGGTTGTAGGTTTTGTTTCCTCAGTTGGCGCTTACTTTTTCATGGATTGTTCATCTTGGATGTAATTTGGCCGAGTGTTGATTATGCCCGAGTTTGTTTTTGCTTGTTTACTCCTAGTGTTATATATCTGTTTTTTCAGCATATGCACGATAAACACTCGCACATTCATGCATACATCATGCATAGCTAAAATTTGCAAATCATCGCTCATTCACGTTCATTAATATGTTGTTGACATATTACCATGTTTTGCAGATGTTATGTTGTCCTCTCTCCAATAGAGTGTCGGCCTTAAGCAGAAAGTGTATATTCTTTCAGTTTTCCCACTGAGTCATCCCCCGTGGAAGATTTTTTCTTTAGCCTTCTTGTACAACTCTTTGACTGGATGGTTTGGATCTCCCTCTTAAGTTTATTTTCCAAAGGAAATGTTTCAGACGACTGTCTCATTCTAGTTTATTTTTAGTTTGAATTTTGATCCTCGACAATATTATTACTTTGGATTTCCGCAAGCTTCGAGCATTGGTTTGAGAATGTGCATTTATTTTACACAAGGAGACCTTTATCTCCTCAAGAAGGAATATATTGGAATTTCCCCAGGAAGTCATACTTCTTTCCCCAGGAAGTCATACTTCTTTCCCCAGGAAGTCATATTGTTTTCCCCAGAAAGTCATGTTCACAATCCTTCCTATAACGGCAAGCAACAGGTCTCTTTATTTGAGCAACTCATACTTCCGTGTAAAAGTCGACGTTACTTTTTTGCATCTTCTCTATGAATGGATAATTTGTAGTTTATTGTCAAGTCACTCTAGTGGATGGAAAGTCTTTCTATATCACAAAGACAATTCATTGTGAAATGGTAGTCTCTTTATTTGAGACAGCTTATATATCACCCTTTCCAAGAAGAATGCTTTGGTTAAAGAAGAAGTTGAGACCCATTCTAGGTGAAACTCCAAAATTTTTGGGAAAAAACTTGTTATCTTTTTGCTACCTTCAGTGAATGTTGGTAGTTCATCATCAATGAACGGCGGTGCTATGATATATCTTTTCTCTCTACCTTTAGTAAAAGTTGGTAGGTCACCTTCAGTGAAAGTTGGTGATTGTTATCTTTTTGCTACCTTCAGTGAACGTTGGTAGTTCATCATCAATGAACGGCGGTGCTATGATATATTCTCTTTCTACCATCAATGAAAGTTGGTAGGTCACCTTCAGTGAAAGTTGGTGATTATTATCTTTTTTCTACCTTTAGTGAATGTTGGTAGTTCATCGTCAGTGAAAGGCGATGCTATGATATTTTCTCTTTCTACCATCAGTGAAAGTTGGTAGGTCACCTTCAGTGAAAGTTGGTGATTATTATCTTTTTGCTACCTTCAGTGAATGTTGGTAGTTCATCGTCGGTGAATGGAGGTGCTATGATATATTCTCTTTCTACCATCAGTGAATGTTGGTAGGTCACCTTCAGAGAAAGTTGGTGATTATTATCTTTTTGCTACCCTCAGTGAACGTTGGTAGTTCTTCGTCAGTGAACGGCGGTGCTATGATATTTCTTTTCTCAATACCATCAGTGAAAGTTGGTAGGTCATATTCAGTGAAAGTTGGTGATTTTTATCTTTTTGCTACCCTCAGTGAATGTTGGTAGTTCATCATCAGTGAATGAAGGTGCTAGGATATATCTTTTCTCTTTACCTTTAGTGAAAGTTGGTAGGTCACCTTCAGTGAAAGTTGGTGATTATTATCTTTTTGCTACCCTCAGTTAATGTTGGTAGTTCATCGTCAGTGAACGGCGGTGCTATGATATTTCTTTTCTTACTACCATCAGTGAAAGTTGGTAGGTCATCTTCAGTGAAAGTTGGTGATTGTTATCTTTTTGCTACCCTCAGTGAACGTTGGTAGCTCATCATCAGTGAACGGCAGTGCTAGGATATATCTTTTCTCTCTACCTTCAGTGAAAGTTGGTAGGTCACCTTCAGTGAAAGTTGGTGATTGTTATCTTTTTGCTACCCTCAGTGGACATTGGTAGTTCATCATTAGTGAACGAAGATGTTGTGCTATTTCTTTTCCTTCTACCTCCAGTGAACATTGGTAGCTCACCATCAGTAAACGTCAGTGTTGTTATTTCTTTCCTCTTTCTACCGTCAGTGAACGTTGGTAGCTTCTCCTTCAGTAGAAGTTGATGAATCCTTTGGCCATTTAATCACCCTCTATAAGTCAGGTCTTTTGATCCACCAGTGATTTATTTTCCTGGTCGGGTTTCTCTTCTTTTTTTCTGTATTTCCTTTGCTACATCCCCAATGGTGTTTTGCGTCTCTTTGGTTTTGTTCATATGCATTCATGCTCATAAGCATTGCATGGCATCTTAGGGCCAAAAATAGGGTTTGTTTTATATTTAAGTATCTTCGATCGCGTCGACACGAAGATTTTCAACCTTCATATCTCCGGATAGAAGAAATATAAATAAGGGCAGTTGTTGTCCCCCAATTTTTGCCCCTAAGATCCCTTCATCATACCATGTTGATTCCATCACAATAAGATCACATTAGGATTCTTGGTTCCCCTCCCTATCTTTAGCTTTGCTCTTTGAGGAATCACTAAGCACCTTGACTTGTTTATTTTGTGATCATGAACATTTTGTCTTGATTTCTTCTTTTAATTAATAAAATGCAATGTTGTTTTGTCTTGCTTTTTACTAATGTATGTAAAGGCAATGAGATTTAGCAAGTTGCTCCATTGGTTCATGAGTTTGTTTCCATTCCCTAGTCAATAAAACTTGAGAATTTCAAACCTCATCATTGGATTTTTTTTTGGAATAAATGGCATGGCAAGGTTATTTTGGTTCACCACATTTCAAGGTTATCAAATTTTATTCAAGAAGTACAACGGGTTGATTGAAGAATTTGTCATGCTTGGACAAGGTCTTGTTCCCATTGGTCATAAGTGCATATTTCTCTCAATTCTCAAGATATGGAAGTGGTTTTGGTGGCTATGAGTTCTAATTTTAATCCTCAACAACTTCTATTTACAAATCATTTGTGTTGGTACAAGAAGTTTGTTCAAAATTGTCAAAGTTCCTCAAAGTATTTTCTTGATCTAGGAGCTAGGGTTTTGAAATTCAAAACATATCTTGCTCATCCTTTGGTATTTTTGAGTGATCCCAAAAGCATCCTTCTCTTAAAAGGGTTATCAACAAATCACTTCAAAAGTTTCAAGGAGTTTTCATGTGGAAGAAGCTTGCTGATGAAGAAAGATTACAAGTCATCCAGATGAACCCCTATTTTCTTATGTATGACTTCAAATGATCATAACTTCGTCAATTTTTATCACCTTGATCCCATTATTTTTCCATAAAGATCTTGAGGATGTGAACTTTATACCTACTTTTATGTGCAAAGTGAAAAAATGGATGGAAGATGCCCTAAGGATACAAAAGATTATAGGTCATTTCATGATTTTTTTGCCAACTTCAACAATTCATAACTCTCTCAAGTTTTGGAGATTTTGAATGGTTCGAGTTTCAAAATGTCATTCAAGAATACTACTTCATGCAATATTTTTTGGTCAAGAACAAATTCCAAGTGGAAGGCCATGTTTGGATGCAAAACATTATAGGTCGCTTTTGAAGAAAATTTTGAAATATTTCTAAGTATGGAAAGTCAACCTTTTTTTCCCCAACTTTGACTCCATGAAACTTTCAGCTCAAGCATCCATTTGATTCCATTATTTTTCCATTGCAAAGCTTGTAACCTCATATTTCTAAAGCACCACGAATCACGCCTTAAGACCCCTTGAGCTGAGAATGCCATTGATTTGAACTTGGTAACTTGGAATTGAAGTTTCTTCAAAAGTCAGAATTTTAAATCATTGGTTTAGCTTCTAAACACTTTGATTCTGTGCCTTTTTTTCTAAACATGTTTAGTGAACTTCCAGAAGCGATTAGCATAGCAAAACGTGCATTTTGGATGAGTTTTGATCAAAGTTAAGGTCACACTTTTCTTGTTTGCAACGCCACACGATTTCCCTCAAAACTTTATCATTTCACACGCTTGAATATTCCATTTGATTTCCTATAAGTAGAGGTTCATTCCCCATTCATTTCCTCAAGCTTGGATAGCCAAAACTACCCTGCCAAACTTATTCTATAACTCAAAATTCTGCTACTTCGAAATCTGCTTTCAAGCCTTTTTCAATCCAATTTTTCCATCAATTCACCTTCCTTGATTTTCCCTAAAGCTAACCATATAATTAAATTCAAGAATCTAGCCCTATATTGCTCCATAGAAGTCCAATTTCAAAACTCTGCAATTATACTTCAATATGTATATTTCTTCATCAATTCTTCAAAACTTTGATATCATTGCGATGCTCTCATTGCATTGGTTCTAGTCGCAACACTTACTTTCATCTGGAAACTTATTTTGACCATGAAATTTCAAATCCCTTTTCAAAACTTTCCTTCCAAATTGCTTGAGCTACTGTTTATATAAATTTGTCGCGAAAGCGTGGTTGTCTTCATCTTGAAAATACGAAGTGAATGGCATAGGTCTGAGCTTCTGATTTTACAGTTTGGAAGACCTGCAATTAACGTTAGCTGGAGGTTGAAGATGACCAACGTGTCATCCTCCAACCAATGATGGCACACCACTTGTTTTTTTTTTGAAATCTGATTTAATTAATGATTCTAAAAAAATTATGGAATGATCCAATGATATTGTGACAAATATTGGTGACCTCACTTATTTTTTTATTTCTGACTTTGGCATTTTTTAATCATTTTTGGTTTATTTTACTCATTTTCTTATAATTTTAAAAATAGTTTCTGACTTTAAAAAAATACCAAAATTTTTATAAAAATACTTGAGTTCATTTCTGATTTTTCTATGGTCTTAATTAATATTTCTTGATTAGTTTGAAAATAGTTGATATTTTTTCTCTTTTATTCCTATTTTAAAACATTTTAAAACATTTTTTTAATGTATATATTAAATGAAATATTATTTTGTGATTATTTTCTGACTAATCTTGGGTTGAATTTTTTATTGTGAACTTTGTTAATATGATTGGATCCATAGTGTTGAGTCTAACTCCACAAAAATGGATGAATGATTTTAATAATAGTTTGATTTAAATTTAATTCAAATGTGGTTTGTATATTCTCTCCCGCCCCTCTTCATCTTGTCCCTTTCTCATTGCACTAAGTGTTATTGGAGAATGATCTCTAAATAGGTGTGACTTCTATATAAGTCCACTTACGATTGCTTAACATAGCGCTAAATTTTGTCCCAATTCGAATAAATGATCATTCGTCGCCCAAACCTATGTTTGCAAGCCCAAGTATGTTAATTTGATCTCTATGATCCAATAACCTTTAGATTCATTGTGTGGAGGCTTTGGTTATACCAATCCTCTAATGGATCTACAATACTTTTGGTCAACACGGATCACTTAAACATCATTGATCATTAAAAGGTACTTTTGAGGATTCCAAATGGATGATATACTTGACAAAAAGAAAATGCAACTCGTTGTGTGGAGGTTTGATTCAACCAATCCTCTAATGAGTTCCAAATGCAAGTTTCAAGATGGTCATCCAACTAACCAAAAATTATTAAATTGTTTTTACTTTATGCACTTTTTATTTTTTATATTTTTTATGCTTTATGTACCATTTACTTTAAGCATTACATTTCACGTCATTTTTATTTTTTTGCTTACTTGAGCCTTTTATTTTCTCTTCTAAGACACCTAATAATCAATATGAACCATAAAAAACTTCAATGATACTTGGATTATTTGGTTACTATCCTTGGCCTCATGGAGTATTGGACTTTTTGGACTTAGTGTCAGAGACCTTGGCCTATGTTGGAAACCATGTGACCTTAATTGATATTTTTTCTAGAGTTCTTGAGGTTTGCCTCAAGACATTGGGTTGTTTGTTTTCTTTGTGCGCAGGTTATTATGATTACATACTTTATTTGTAGTCTGGAATTCACCCGTATACAGCCGTTACTCTGCCCAATTTTTGTGAAGACTTAATACACTTGAAGTTTGGTTCCCTCAAGAAGTCTAGTATCTTTTCCTACTTAGTTTCAATCCAAAGAATGAGAATTCTATCTTGAATCATAATTTCAAAAATTGGCTTCTTATTGGTTAGATAGTTTCTATCCCTAGCTTTTATCTTATGCTTTAGGATAGTCTCTTCTTCTCCTCATATCTTCTTTAATTTCAAAAATATTCTCCCTCCTTTTGAAAACTCTTCTTGTATTTTTAACTTGAACCACTTTCATAATAAACTTGGACTTAGGTCCATGCATTTTCAAAACCTTTTCATAAATAACCTTCAATTAACTTAATAATACCTTGACATTTTTGTGAGAAGACTAAAAGTCAATCAATCACATTTAAAACCATTTTGCCACTTTGGATTTTTATTTTAAAACTTTTTTCAAAAGATTGGACTCTTGTCAATCCTTGTAGTGATGCAAACAACTATACTTCTACAATATATAGTGAAGAGAGATATTTCCCACTTGGGTGTTGAGTGAGGCATTACTGATTTTAAAATAAAAGCCATACCCTCCACTTTGAGATGATTCAAATTATCCTTTCTCATGATTGTGGGTAGTAAGTATGTTTTCCACACAGACAATGACAATGAGATCTTATCTCATAAAATTAACCAACACACTTATGTTTTAAAATTTTTAAAGATAAACTATGTGTACCCTGATCCCCTATTGCATGAAAGGTGGTACGTAGGCACTAAAGGTTCACAACCACGGCGGGTGAAAAAATCATAAAAAATATATATCTTCTCTCACCTCCACCATCTATTTTACATACAACATTTTATAGCCAAAATAAACAGATTTTTTCAAAGAGGTTCCTGTAGAGTACCATAAATGTTTAGGGTGCTCATACCTTCCCTTTTCATAACCAACCCCCTTGCGTAGAATCTTTCCCCATCTTTTTGGGTTATTCCCTCTTTTCCCATTCCTTTGGAAACAATAAAGCACGATGGCGATTTTTATTTTGATTTGTACAAGTCTAGTCAATCCCATGGCTTAGTCTTCAACATTTCTACTGCTAAAGTGAGAAGTCTTCAAGAATTTTACTAAGGCCAGTGCATGGGCTTAAGAACAAAATAGTAGGGAAAGCATGGAGATCTTGGATGGGGTCTTTCCCAGCTATTCAACAATTTTATAATCACTTTTATGGATAATCTTCAATACCTCTTCCAACTCTTGTCTTGAAGTGTCTTCAACTGTAGCTTCCTTAGGTGCCTCCGTCTGGGCAGGCTCTGTTATTTTCCCTTTACCTCGAGCCTTAATAGTTGACTCGGTGGCTGTAACTCTAACAGGTGTAGCAATAGTCTTTGGAGAGATTTCCGGTGAGAAAACAATTCCGCTTCTAGTAACCTTACTGGTTCCAGCAATATTGTCAATGTCTGGATCAACAACTTCAGTAACTTCATCTTCGGAAGTCGTTAGTTCTTGTTTGACGCCATGGTAGTAGACGTCAGGCCCATAGTTCAAAGGAATAGTTTATCTGAAGGATATGGGATAGGTCCAGGTGTAGCGATGATCAGAGGAGAAACTTTAGGATTGGAAGTAATCCTTATAGGACCTTTCGAGGTGATCCTGACAGAAGGGCCATAAATTACGGATAAGTCTTGACATAGATTCTCAGCAGACGTAACCTTCTGTTTCCAGTGATTTCTGGTAAACAACCGCTAGTCTTCCAAACTATCGAATAAACTTACTGACTGTTATTCAATTTCTTTGGTAACTCACAGGATCGACTAGATTGATCCTAGGATTCCTTGGTCATTAGGGTAACTCTCATGATCGAACAAATATTCATGGCTGATATTTGAGTGTTGTATAGGTGTTTGGCTTATTTCAATTTCTCTCTTAAAGGTCTAAAGATGTAATCAAAATGTGCGTGTACGAAACTAAGTTGCATGAATAAATGTTAATTGTAAAGACATGTAAAATTGCATAAAAGGGAAGTAAATGGCTTCGAATTATAAAAACAGTTAATGTAAAGGATGTTCTGGAACGTAGAAGATTTGAAATATGAAGAAAGTGTTTAATGCAAGAAATCTGTAAATGACTTTAAGTAAAAATAGGCGTTCGAAGGATAAAGCTTGAAGATAAAGGCATGAAAAGTATGACAGTTTTCTGAAATGTAAAGTGCTTGAAATGTAAAGAAAGCATTGAAATGTAAAGCGTTAATGAAGAGATTTCGAAATAGAAAGACTTTGAATGAGAAAACTTGTAAATGTTATTTGGCGGAAAGATAAAGGAAAGTGCTGGAAATGATAAAAGGTTTTCATTAAATTATAAATATGTGGTGCTATCATACGTACATTGCTCTTGCATTCGTTTCCCTTGCCATGTGGTAGTTTGAATGTTACTGAGTATTTAGTACAATAGATATGACACACGAAATCCTAATACTAAGACTTCTATTTATACTAATTCGACCATAACGGTCTTGCTATAGGATTATGCCACGTTCAGAACATGCAGAACAACGCCTCTCTCTTCTTTCCACGTGTCTCCAAATTCTCCAGCGCATAAATTTCAAACTTCGAATGTCCCGCTTCCATTTGAATTTCAAATGCTTTGGTACTTCTCCATTTCGAACACACTTCTCAGACACAGCCTTGTTGTTATTTCGAGACTTCTTTAGGTATGTTCCCATAATTGCTATTCGAAGCTCCAAGCTTTTGATATGCTTATTCGAAACACTGCTTCTGCTACTTCGAAACATGACGCTTTGTTTCATTTCGATCGAAACGTTCAACTCACTTGGCTTCTAATAATATTATCAAAATCTTCAGCCAACAAATTTCCCCTTTAAAATATGTATTTCGATCTCTCTGAGAAATACCTATTTTAAACATCTACACAAGATTTTGATGTGACCTTCGAATCATCGTAACATTTAATACATTTGACTCCAGTCACGTCAATCATAGCACTTTTTGGATTCCTTAACCGCCTGGAGCCACTTCACAGTATGGTGCAGTTACAAACAATGATTATCTTTAAATCACGCCTATTACCCATGTTAACTTTACGCCACCTCTTCATCACACCAACCCATGATTTCTACGTATCACACCCTTATTCAGTGGATGTTTAAACTTCCACATTATAAAACATCATCCACTTAGTCTTTTTCTTTTATTTTCATACTCTGAATCTTTTACCCTCCTTCTCTCGCCAAAAAAAACCGTAAGCTTTCAACATCCTTCAAAATATCTTCTTCTACTTCATCCCAACTCAAAAAGGTTTCCAAGAAGAAAGGAAAAACTGCAGGCACTACAATGGAAAGTAAGATTATCACTTACCAAGGCCAATCCGTTCTTGCTCCTCAGATGATTTCAAAGGAAAAAGAAATGCTGTATGCATCACAGGTACTCATTCCTACCACCGTTGCTGGTAAGAGGTTAGCTTTAAATGGCCCTCTTACGGTTTTTGAAAATTTTAAAAGATACCAGGACAATTTTCCCAGTTTGCTATAGTTTCAAACCCTTGTTTAACAAAATGGACGCCCCTAAGGCAATAGAGTCTTATGGTCCAAACACCATAGAAAATCCGACTGTTCCTCTTAAGGACCCCTTTGTATTGGACTATGTAAAAAGTAATTTTAAGCCGTTTCGATCTTGCCCCACCTCCGATACTGCTTATCAAAATTGGTTCAAGAAAGTAGAAGCTAAGAAATCCCAGCAATGGGAAGAATTAGGTATCTACAATTTGATTAAGCTATCGAAGCCTGGTTTCACTTACAGCCACCCTCTGCTATTCGCGTCCCTCTATTTCTGGGACAGTACCTATAATACTTTCCATCTCCCAGGTGGAATGATCACCCCCACCTTCTTCGACATAGCGGCCATCACTGGGCTATCGCCAGTAGGAGAAACTTATATCCTCGACAACGAAGAACATTCAAGCATAATTGACTTCGAAGTCAAGCTAGCAAGTTTTTCCAAGTTTATCAGTCACTACCATGCTGAGGGAGAAAATGTGTCTGACGTAGAACATATTGCTTTCTTAACCCTATGGCTGTCAAGATACGTCTTCTGCAGTAGATCCCTACAGGTAGCTAGTAGGTTTATTCCTCTCGCTAGGGATTTGCATGAAAATCGAAGAGTGTGCTTAAGTGAACTGCTCTTAGTTGACCTTTATGAAAGCCTGAGGTCAGCCGTTTCGAGCCTCAAATCCCATACCTCCAAGAATATCCTGTTGGCTGGCCCTTTTTGGTTACTTCAGCTATGGCTAAATGCCATGTTCGAACCCTCCTTGTCAACTGCCAACACCATTGACGAACAAGACCCTGAGATAACTGATAGGATAGTCGAAGGCACTAGGCTTCGAAGATTAACTCCAAATGACGACAAAGATGACTTCAAAGTCCAATTCTCGAAGTACATCATGATATTCTCCAAAAGGCACAAGTTCGAAGAGAGCATGGCGCCTTTTGCTTCGAGGGCTCATGGACCTTCTTGGTTCACCATGGCTCTCTCAGAAGCTATCAAGAGAAAGGAGATTCAGGATGTATGGAGAGGTTTTTTGCTACCTAGACTTATTTCTTCAAGAATAACTCCAGCCAAGAACCAAATTTTTCTTTTCGCTTACCAGCCAAATTTTGTTTCGAGACAGTTTGGCTTATGCCAACTGATTCCTGAACCTTTATTTCAAACTGAGAGTGCCATTACTTCTGGGCGAACTTTCAAGGCACGGGAAGCCAAAATACAGCAAGAACAGTATCAAGGCTTTGCCCAGTTTGAGCTGATAACCTTCGAACCTACCCATCTCACAGCTAAAGGGTTTCTGGAATGGTGGACCAAGTTTTATCAAACTTATATGTTCGATACACTTACAATTCAACAGAAACTAATTGATGCCTTCGATGTGCAGGTACCAGCAAAGAAAGGTATGTTTACTCATGCCAAAGAGATTAAAGCTTTCCAAAATTATTTTGAAACTACTTATGACCCCACGCGCTTGGACTCCACTGTGCATCAAGCGGCTGAGACCTTGAAGGAAAAATTTAAACAAAAAGTTTCTAAGTTAAAACTTCCTTCAGGGTTGTCACTTGAGGATAGGTATAGGTTGGCATTCGAAATGCATCCACCTAAATTTCCCAGATTACCTACCTCAAAACTGGCTCTGGCTTGGTTTCCCCCATATCCTTGGTGGTTCACTTGCAAAGAGATGTTCAAACATCTTCAAAGGAAACCAAAGCCATCTGAGACTGTGACATGGGCTCGACACTGGCTTCATGATTTCCCAGGACACCTTCGATACGACCTTTCTGCCATGTCAATTAAATCTGATCAAGGCACAGGTGCGAATGCTTGGGAAAATCCCAAACGTCTTTTATTTTCCATATCTTTAACCTTTGCTTTAATTGTTTCGATTTTCAGCCATCAGGATAAAGACAGCTGCCTCGAAGTCGAAAGAAGGGAGTGCCTCTCAAGCCTCCATCGAAACTACTGACAAAGTGACTCCACCCGAAACAACCACTATTGCTGCAACCACAACAACAACAACAATACCAACAACAACCAGTGTTCCAACTCCAACGGTAATCACTTAGCCTTGATGTTTCGAATTCACTCATGTTTTATGGTTTGCATCTAACTCTTTGTTTAAATCTTTTCAGACCAACAAGCTTCCTCCTACTACTCCCAAGAAGCGGAAATCAAGCAACACTGGGGAAGACCCCAAGGCTGGAGGAAACTTAACAACTGCTTCGAAGAAGAAGCCAAAGAAAGATATTTCGAAAAGTACCGTTCCAACTAGTGTCTCTGGACTAGATTCCAGGGATGCTGCTCCCTCACCCAAATCCAAAATTCCACCTTCGACCTCCAACACAATGTTGGAACGCATAGCTAGTAACCTTTCCTCCGAGAGTCCACAGGTAAATTGAACTTTTTAAATCTTTTTGACAATAATAACTTCTTATTACATTGGTGCATGTTTTTTAACATTCTGTTGCTCCTTGCAGAACATCTTGAATCCAGCTTCCACTACTTCGAACTCACCATCCAAAGCTGCTGCTCCACTTAATTCCTCTCCTCAAGGATATTCCAGCAACCTTGTACAGAATAAAGGTTCCTCCAATATGGCGGTTCTGGCTGGAACTTCTGAGCAGCAGGATGATCAAGGTACCTCCATTCCTCTGAAAGAGACAAACGAAACACCACTTCAAACATCTGCAGAGGATTTGCAAAGAGCTTCTCTTCAAAAGTCTCCTCTTGAAACTCTCCAAGAGGACCCAAAGGACACTCAAACTGAAGGAGAGAAAGCTGATTCTGGCCAAAGAGACGAAGAATCTGCAGATGAAGAGTCTGAGGAGGAGAATGCTAATGATGGTTCGACTGCTGGGACGGAGTCCAATGCAAATAGCAGTGAAAGGGAAGGAATCGAAGTGGTAGACTTGGATGATGATGAAGAAGATCATGAGCACGAAACGAATGAAGGGGATGGTGATGCAACCAACAAACCCATGGAGGTTGAAATGGACGTGGCTCCCCTACGCGTGGAACTCCCTAATTCCTCTTTGTCTCGAATGACTGGCGAGGAGCTTGCACTTCTGAGACGAAATGACCCTATTGGGTACATGAAGGCAAAGCTGGCTCAAAGGGACGTCCCACTTGCTAGGGCTGGCACAAGTTCGACCAGCTATCCTCTTCCCACAGATGAAAGAATTGTACTTCTTAATAAGATTAGGAAAACAATTCTCAATGTGGATATATTCGAAGTGCTCAAGCAAGATAGTACTGCTTGTTATACTATGAAGGAGTTGCTTACAAAGGTCAATCTTTCTACCTGCTCCTTGCCAGTTAGTACTCTCTTGTTCGATCTTCAGGCTTTGCTGGACAACGTAACTGGTTACCTTCTCCAAGACGAATCTGCTGCCAAGAAGGTTCAAGAGAAATGCATTGCCATGGATGCCGCTTATGCACAAGCTTCGAAACTCTCTCAAGAAGCTGAGGATCAAGTTATGCATCTAAAGCAGGCGAAAACTGATTATGAGGCTCGAGCTGAGTCCATACTTCTTTGGGAAAGGCAGATTCTGGAACTTCAACAGAAGGTTAAGGAGGCTAAAGAACAACAAATAGCCTTCGAAACCAATACTGCTTGTAACCAATTCGAAGAGCTTCTCAATCAGGGGCTTGAAGAAATGGAAACTGCAGAACAACTTAAAGGAGAAGTGGCAACCTTGGAAGGAGCCAGGCGTTTCGCTCAGCAGAAGCTTGAATCATTTCGAAGCACTTTCAACCGATTGAAAAATAACTCTTATTTCTAAATTTTGATGTTTATTTGACTACAATTTTGGTTTCTTATATGTAATATTCGAACAACACCATTTTGGCATTTTATCTTGCCATTTTGGCCTTTTATAACATCTTGGTTACGTTGTTACTATTCGAATCTCCTGCAGGCGTGGCTTATATTTCTTTAAATATTTCCCATTAACCTTTAGGATACGTTTATCATCCACCAGTTCTTCGATTTCGTATGCATTGTTTGAGAATACTTTTAATATTCGAAAAGGTCCTTCCCAATGAGGTGACCATTTACCTAATGCTTTATTTTTCTTGTCCATGGGCAATATGACTTTCCAAACTAAGTCATTAATAATGAATACTTTTTTCTTCACCCTTTTGTTGTATGTTCTGGCCACTCTTTCTTTTTGTCTCATCAAAATTTCCAATGCATGTAATCTAATTTCGTCCAACTCAACTAATTCATTCATCATCATTTCCCAATATAATGCAGCTGGGATTTCGTTTTGTCTCTGAATTCGAACTGATTGTAGATGAATTTCTACTGGCAACACTGCATCATGACCAAATGTGAGTTGGAAAGGCGTAGTGTTAGTAGCTTCCTTAGGAGATGTTCTACAAGCCCATAATATTTGGTCCAAAGTTTTGTGCCAGTTTCTTGGCTTTTTGCCAATATGCTTCTTGATTAATCCTATTATCACTTTATTGGCTGCTTCGACTTGACCGTTTGCTTGAGCATAATATGGTGTTAACGTTAGCAATCTAAACCCCATTTCTTGGGAAAATTCTTGCATCTTTCTACCAGTAAACACAGAGCCTTGGTCTGTGGTTATGCTCTCTGGCAATCCGAACCTATAGATAATGTGCTTTTGTATAAACTCAATAATAGCCTCTTGATCAGCAACTATTAGTGGTATAGCTTCGATCCACTTGGTAAAATAACTCTTCAGTGGACTTGGCCAATCTGCATCTGACAAAGTATTTATGGCTAATATTTCGAATCCCTGTTTCTCAGCGTATCCCAATTTCATACTTTCCAGATCTGATGGTGTGAATCTAGTAGCCATAACTCTACCCCTTAATTCAACTAAATCCTTAAAGTTCCTGGTAGAAACTTTATAACCTGAAGCCAACTGCGCTAAGTCATTTGCTTCTTGGTTCTCTATTCTTGGTATGTGTTGAATATCCATGTATTCAAATTTTCTCAATAGCCTATTGACTATGACGAAGTATACCATTAATTTTTCCTTTATGCACTTATATTCCTTTGTAATTTGTTTGACCACTAATTCTGAGTCTCCTTTAATTTCGACTCTAGTTTCCCCCAATTCCAACAAAGCTTCAAGTCCAACAATGAGCGCTTCATACTCAGCTTCGTTGTTCGAGCAACGAGGACCATCTAATTTATACTTGAATTTTGTTGGAATTCCTTCAGGAGAAATTAGAAGGACTCCAACACCACTTCCATTCCTGTGGGTTGAACCATCAAAGTACAATTTCCATGGTTGCATTTCGACATAACTCATGGCAGTCTGCTCAACCAAAGAATGGTCCACAATGAAGTCAGAAATCACTTGACCTTTCATAGCTTTTAAAGGCATGAAAGTCAAAGAATATTCTGTTAAGGCTAAAGCCCATTTACCAACTCTGCTATGCATTATTGGTTTTGAAAGCATATGTTTAATGACATCGAAATGAGATGAAACATAAACATCAACAGGCTTTATATAATACTTGAGTTTCATACAAGAGAAATACAAATAGAGACATAGCTTTTCTAGATTGCTATATCTGGTCTCTGCATCATTTAGTACTCTACTTAAATAGTATATGGCTCTTTTGATACCATTGCTATCTTCTTGTGCTAACATACTACCTATACTAACTTCAGAGGCAGATATGTACAATCTCATGGGCTTCCCCCATGAAGGTGGAGACAAAATAGGAGGCTGAGAGAGGTATCTTTTTATCCTGTCAAATGCCTCCTGGTGGGCTTCGTTCCATTCGAAGGCTTGGCCTTGCTTTAGACGAAGTAACGGAGAGAAAGCTTGGGTTCTTCCACTCAGGTTCGAAATGAATCTTCTGAGGAAGTTAATTTTCCCTAGCAGAGATTGCAACTCCCTTTTTGATGTAGGTGCTTTCGTCTCCATTATGGCTTTGGTTTTGTTCTGGTTGATTTCAATCCCTTTCTTGTGAACCACAAAACCAAGAAAATCTCCAGCCTGCACAAAAAATGCACATTTAAGGGGATTCATCTTTAAGCCATGTTTTCTCATTCGCTCGAATGATTGGCTCAAATGATGCAAATGTGTTTCTGCAGATATAGATTTGATGACTATATCATCAATATACACCTGCATGAAGGTTTCAATGAAATCATGAAAAATTGAATTCATTGCCCTTTGATAAGTTGCCCCAGCGTTCTTTAAACCAAAAGGCATCACCACCCATTCGTAGGTGCCTAAGGCTCCTGGGCAACGAAATGCTGTCTTTGCAACATCTTCTTCAACAATGAAAATCTGATTATACCCAGAGTATCCATCTAACATACTCAAGTATTCGAACCCTTGCAGCAGAATCTACTAGCATTTCTGCCACAGGCATGGAATATTCATCTTTAGGGGTTGCAGTGTTTAAATCCCTAAAATCTATGCAAATTCTTAAAGAACCATTTTTCTTAATAACATGTACTATGTTTGCTAACCATTCGACGTACCTTGTTGTTCTGATGAATTTGCAACGCAACAACCTTTCGATCTCAGCTTTAATTTTTGTGAGAACCGCTGGTGCGAATCTTCTGGGAGTTTGTTTGATGGGCTTCTTGCCATCTTTGATTGGCAGTCTGTGTTCGACCAACTCCCTCTTTAAACCAGGCATTTCGTCATAATCCCATGCGAAGCAATCTTTGTTTTCCTTGAGGACTTCGATTACTTCTTTCTTGAGGCCTGGGCTAAGTTTTGCACTTATGTAGGTTATTCTTTTCGTTTTTTCATCCCCTAAGTTGACTTCTTCGAGTGGATCTTGTGCCAACATTTTGACACCTGAGTTTATGGGGTCCCTTTCGAAGCCTAAGGGTTCTTTATCGTAGATGGCATCCAACCTTTGATCCATCTCCAATTCTATGAAGGGTGAGCGTTTCGAGCCATCCCCACTTTCTTCGTTCATCTTTATAGTTAATTTATGTATTTCAGCCTCTAAGGCCGCTTTTGATTCGTTCTCAGCCATATAGGCCGAAATCCTTTCGAAAAAGGTGGACTCAGTCATGGATAAGGTTGTCGAAGTCCCAGCCTGCTGGCCGTTTTTGTATAGTTCTTTCGACTCCCTCTTCTTCATTGATTATTGTTCTATCCCAGTAAAGGCGATCATGGCGAAGGGTCATGTAGTAGTGGGCGTTTCTAGTTTCGTTAATCTCATCATTTGGAACGCACGGAGCAATCTTTGCCAGATTTTTATCATAATCGCTCTTGTCAACTAAATTGACTGTTGACATAAAGTAACTCTGGTCTGCTTCGATGTTTTCCACGATTCCATCATCTCTCCATAGAACTAGTCGCTGATGCATTGACGAAGGAACTGCCCCCACGCCATGGATCCACTCCCTTCCCAGCAATAAGTTATAGTTGGCCTTGGCTTCGATCACCATAAACATGGTGGGCCTACAGCTTGAGCCTATTGTCAATTCCAACTGGACCACTCCCAGTGTTTTGCCCACTTTTCCCTCATAATTGGACAGAACCATATTATGGGGCTTGATGTCTCCTTCGCGGATCTCTAATCTTTTCAGCATGAAATGGGGTATCAAATTGACTGCAGCACCTCCATCTACTAGAACCTTGTTCACACCATGGACACCAACTTTTGCCCGAATAAAAAGTGGCTTGAGATGGTTCTTCATAGCAGGTTCTGGATGTTCGAAGAATGCATTTTGTTCCTCAACAGCCCCATTGTCCATCACATAGTAGCACACAGGCATATGTTTCATCAAATCTGTGGTGTCTTCTTCCTCATATTCATCAATTTCGGTTTCCTGCCCAAATTCACAGGGAAGCACAGACACCACGTTACAGTTTAGGTTGAATGAAGACTCCCCCTCCGATTCGAAGTTATCTGTTATCATATCTTCGTCCTCTTCTGGGCCTGGAGTGTATTCCTTTGGTTCATCCCGTTGTACTTCAGAGAAAAGCCTCCTATTGACTGGAGGTTTGTCTTCAGTTTGATTTTTTGGTTTGTTGGTGCTAGATTCACCTTGGTTCCTTGTTGAAGTAACCCCTTTGTTTGCCATGACTTCCCTCTCAGCCTTTCGAATCCTTTGTTTCTGTGCCACTGGGATCTTGACATTGGGTTCCTTCCTTTGTAATTTTCTAATCTTACCTCCTCCCTTTTTGCTGTGTTGAATTGCCTTCTGTATGTCACAGCATGGCGTGCATTTCGTTCGGCGTTTCTCCATCTATCTTTGCCTTTGTCATTTCTGACCTGTAACCATCTATCGGTTGGCACTTCAGTAGGGAGTTTGAAAGTCACTCTTCGAGCAGCCTTGGGGTGAGGGCTATCAGGCCTTCGTTGTTTGTGTCTGCTGTCGAAACGTGGGCCCATCTGGACAGTTTCTTGATGGTTCCAACAAGGGGCGAATGGAATCGTTTCGAAGGCTCTGGCCATGCTTTGGTCATACACAGCAGAACACCTTGGGCAAATCAAGCACTTGGTTGCCCCTTTGTAGCAACGAAACACAAATTCCAGCAAACTTTCTCCAGCCTTAGGATAACACCTGAACAACTGGTTATCCTGGCGCCAATTATTGCCAGTTCGAGTGTAACACCCCTTCTAAATACCCCAATTAAAGGTAAAGATAAAAAAAATCAAAGAAATAAAATTGCACGGAAGGGATGCCACAACACACATCACATTCCAAAGTTTTTAAGGAAAACGGACCGGGTATGTTTGAAAGTATAAGCATTCCAACACAAAACAAACATACAATAAATATTTACTTCATTCTCTCGTGCAAACGCAACAGAGTTTCATAATTTCACATCATCTCCATTTATGGAGGAATCAAAACATAATTCAAGGCATCAAGCCATCATAATTCACATAAGCATATGTTATCAAGTCTCACATCTACAAAACACTATATACACGAATAAGGATTATATACATCATAATCGAGTTCGACACTAAATAAATCCCCCCCCCCCATGTGTTACTACCAGAGCATCGACTCGACTCTAATCAAAATAAAACAGATTGCAATCCAATGCATCCGTTAGCTAGCGCCTCGCGCTACCGTCCTCGGTACCTGCACAATGCCATCAAAAGCATTGGCCAACAAAGGGGTAATAATTCCAATATTCATATAACATGTAATTTTAAGTAAATGAAATGGCAATAAATAAAGAAATACATAATGATCATGTTCATTTTATCACCTGTAGCATCCTTACTCAAGGAATCCATTTCCAACACATTAACCATGTAAATCGATTATCCGAATACTCACATCCTTGGCACATAACCATAATTCAAACAACAACAATATTGGCACATAATCAAACACATCAACACATATACATATCATGCACAATTATACATGTGACTCACAACACGACTCAACGTATGCAAATGCGGTACCGACTCGTGGACCCAAGGTTCCACCACCTATGTTTCCATTCCGGATCAAGGTCACTACGTCTTTTCCCACAATAGGGTCACCGTCTAGATGTTGTGGACCCAATGTTCCACCACCTATGTTTCCCTTCCGGATCAAGGTCACTACGTCTTTTCCCACAATAGGGTCACCGTCTAGATATTGTGGACCCAATGTTCCACCACCTATGTTTCCCTTCCGGATCAAGGTCACTACGTCTTTTCCCATAATAGGGTCACCGTCTAGATATTGTGGACCCAAAGTTCCACCGTCTCTGTTTCAAGACCACCATGCCATGCAATGTACAATATAACAAATGCATGTAATTAAGACTCACAACAATCTTAACATACACATGCCATCAAATCCAACCAATGGAACATCAACCATTGTACATGCATGATACATATAATTTATCAATCTCAACGTCAAGTAAAATGTATACAAACGAGATTACTTACTCAACCAAAACATAAACCATCAACTATCAACAATTCCAAATCGGAAAGTATATTTCAACATAAAGTCATTATCAATGAACCGGCATTATTCTCAATGTTCTCATCGCGATCGAGTCACCGGAATGTAACTCGAACGGTTAGATTCGGGATTAAACTAAACTTATTTCATTCGCACTAAAATCGGGTCGATTCTTAAAAGTCGAAATTTCGCAAGACGAACTTCACTACGTCAAGCTACACGTCGGATTACGCTAGCACGTCAATTTTCTTTGGATTCAGAGCAACTTGCTCCGTCGACGAATCTACCGAAATCGGAACACAAACGGGTTCTAAAGGAAGTGCGAAAATTAGAATTTTGGAGGCTACAGACGCATCAACACGGGCACCCGTGTGCTGCAACACAGCCCGTGTTGAGAGGCCACCAGAACGAGCCAAGAAAATGCCAAGTCAGAACAGCAACACGGGCACCCGTGTGCTGCAACACGGCCCGTGTTGTGAAGCCTGCGTGAAAACTACACTCTTTTGAGTTTTTCTCATTCAACTACCATGGTTTTCTTTCCCATTTCAATACTCTTAATTTCTACAAGTTAGCACCTAATACACCCACAAACCATACTCCTAATCCAACTTTTCTAAACCATTCTAACAATCAACCAACAAAACCCTAAAAAATCAACTATCAATTTTACCCCTAAATCCAAAATATATCATACAAAAACCTAACAATATGAGATGGAGAATCAAACCCCTTACCTTGGTGTGGGTTTTCTTGAAACAAGATGATGGAGATGTTGCAACTCCAAGCCTAGCTCTCTTTCTCCTCTTCTCCTCTTTTCTTTCTTCTTTCTCCTCTTTTCTTTCTTCTCTTACTAACTCTCCTTTTCTATTTTATAAAACTCCCCTTCTACTACTAACTTTCCTCCCTCTATCTTTCTAAAATTGTAATTTGGCCCCAACAATTATTTAATTCAAATTATAATATATAACCCTATTAACCAATATTACATTAAATAATATTTATTCTATATAAACCTAATCATGCCAATTAATCAAACAAAGTCAAATATTACTACACACCAAATTAATATTACTCAAAATAGTATTTTATCATTATGAATATTTTTATTTCAAATAACCGAATTAACATTTAATCAAAAACGCGGTGTTACAACTCTCCCCCACTTAAAAGATTTTCGGCCTCGAAAATTTTGACCAAAACGAACAAATCGGGACATGCCTACGCATTCGTCCACCCAATCCTTGCGTTAATTAAACAACATACAAAATACACCTAACACAAGGGCATCTCCCTAGCCATAACGTTTAGACAAGAACAACTATGCCGAGATGCGAAGCCCACACAATGCACTCGACAATCAACTAACACCCAACAACTAAACAAGTCGCAGACACACCGGTTCATTCGAGAACTAAACAAACAAGATCGGTACCATCCTAACGTCTCAACCATAGAATTAGTCATACACTCGAACTGACGCCTCGGAAACGAGTCACCAAAGGTAGGAACATAAAGTCCTACGACACAACACCGACACCATCGCTAAAACAAAAACAACAAAATGGTTATACAAACTAAAACTGAAACAATCAGAAAGGATAAAACCACGCGTGCTACGCAAACACGAAAAGATGCCATCATTCACGCATAAGTACGAACTCAAGAATTACACTTGCAGTTATCGCTCTCATTCCATAAAATCACAAGGTCACATCGTCCTTGTAGATTACCAACGTACCACCCTTGAACAATACCAAGTTACCCAAACATAACTGAACTGCGACACACCACTCATCCTAGGACGTATACTGACGACTTGCGACTATAACTCACTAGCCCAAATCCAACAATCCCGCATACTCGCTAAAACTCAATGCTCGATACCTAAACCATGCTGTGTCACTTTATGCATAAGATGCCAACCGTAAAACAACTTGGTTACTCCTCAACTTCCCAATCACCCAAAATGGATACGTTCAAAGCGTACACCCATCAAGACACCCCGCAACATCAGCTTCATCAACTCGAAGAATCACTCTTTCATTCTCGATTGATCAACGCCCGTTGATCCTCTGAAATACACGACATAGTTTGACCTCTTCAAATACTGTCCAAATATTTCACTTGTGAAACTTCGATGTATACACTTGACTTCCACGAAGTCTTCCCTTATAACAATTCAATTCCCAAAGTTTAATTACGTAATCACTATCCTCACATCGTCGCAACGATTAATACACTGGCTTCTTATTCGAAACACCTCTCATATCTTTCAATCTTCTAAAGTGGTAATCCAAACCAAAACACTCTCTCAAGAACTCTACTCATCAATTTCTTCTCATACTCCTGAAATTACAACATAGTTTGGACTTAGAACCATAACATCAATTTCTATGGAATCCAACATAAACACCATCGCGACCGACTTCAGTCACAAATAGAACATCTTCCTCTATAAAACATCAATCATCTTTAAGTACCTGTGGTTACTAAACCATCACCAAATTCCTTACCGCCAAGACTTATTTTAGTCGTAATCTAATAATCCACCGTGACCATTAGTATCCGGCGAAATCCATATGGTAGTAGTGAACGAATCCTTAATAACCTTCCGAGTTTAATCTCAACAAGCGTCTCAAAACAAACATGCAACATTCTTTCAAAATAATAAATCTCAAATAAGATATTCTTGGGTTATCCTCAATATCAACTTAATAAACTCAACAACAGACGAAGTCTCTTTATAGATCATACTCAACTTGAATTGTCTTCAACAATTCCAAGCTCCTTGTCGTTAACATCTGTACCTATAAGGTTCCAATGAGCATAACTGCATCAAACTCTAACTCCCGCATCCGATAATTTTCCATAAGAAAAATCAAATCGTTCCAAGGTAGTAATACACTTTTCCAACTCTATGTCGAAATACATCTTACGTCCAAAACAAAATATCACAACACGTCGCACCAGGTTCTTCAGTACAAAACAAAACCAAAATCAAGGCATTCGCTAAACTTTTCACCGGTCAAAACAAATTCGCTTCCCATGGCAAAGTCCAATTAGTGACTCAACCATTTCGGGTCAAGATACTCACGATCAATACCAACTCATAAAAATATCTTCCATCGAACTCACAAAGTTAACCATCCAAAACAAAAGAACTTCTAAACTATGAATTAGCCCCTTAAAGTCTTCGACAAGACACAAAATAAATCTTCGCGGAACTGTCTAAAATATTGTCGTCTAAGTTGCTTACTTAAGACACTCACGTCCAACAGTTCCAAAACTCCTTCTTTAGAGGGCTCAACATGCTCCAATCTTACTCCACTACTGATAACGCAACACTCGGATGCTTGCCACAATCCCTTAACTTGATGTAAACCAAATAATATCCATGAACACGAAACAACTCTTCAGCTACTCATGAGAGTACTGTTGGAACATTTCAAAATCTTACCTGACGCATTAGTCACACTAATGACATCAGCTTATACTCGCCCAGACCATACACTATCTTGAAAAGCATTACCTGAACATCTTCAACCCTCACACTAACCCATAGGCAGCCATACTTCAAAACGATCTCACTAAACACATAAACTCCAAATAACTGCTTCACTTAAATATCAATCCTCTGAAGCAGACACTCGTCCTCAACATCCGCTTCATTCCTTGACTACAAACGACACACCAACTTAGGTAACCTTTGCTCTTCTCGAACAACACAATCGGCGCACTCCACGGCGAACCACTCAAACAAAAAAACTCTACTAAAACCAATATTCAAGTTGACTCTTCAACTCTAATTCAGAAACAAACATCCCTTAAGGATACTTCGAATCCCAACTAGTTCCAGAAACTAAATCCATCAAAACTTCACCTCGCACTACAGCGGTAATTCACTCACATTTCCACAAAAGGTTTCGGAAGAATCACAACAAGAAGCTCGCTTGCCAAAAATCTTATTTCTCACCAAAATCCAAATTCGCCCACAACTCAAGTAACCATGCACTGCCTTGTGCCAACTCATCTGCTTCACACTCTAATAAGTTGGCAAGACAAGTCTATCCCAAACAACACAATTCCCGACTACTATCAACAAGAGATTAAGGATGATCAGTCCCTCAATTTGTCAATGGACAGTCGACAATCATGAGGTGGCATTAACCATCGTTACCAAACCACACATCATCTTCAATCTTACCCCTCAAGCTACTTAAACATAACCATGCTTGAAGCATCAACTGTTCGGCACTACTTACATCTTACAATCGGCGGTATACTGAACCAACCTCTTGCACAAAACTTCAGAGAAGAAACTTCTCCCCCACTTATTTCACACGTACCTCTGCAGACAACGAAAAGGACACAAACAAGTACCGACAGTGTTTCACACACATGTCGCGTACCAAAAGGGATTAAACACATAAACAACCTGGCCGATAGACCGACCTGCTCTGATACCACTATTGTAACACCCCTTCTAAATACCCCAATTAAAGGTAAAGATAAAAAAAATCATAGAAATAAAATTGCACGGAAGGGATGCCACAACACACATCACATTCCAAAGTTTTTAAGGAAAACGGACAGGGTATGTTTGAAAGTATAAGCATTCCAACACAAAACAAACATACAATAAATATTTACTTCATTCTCTCGTGCAAACGCAACGAAGTTTCATAATTTCACATCATCTCCATTTATGGAGGAATCAAAACATAATTCAAGGCATCAAGCCATCATAATTCACATAAGCATATGTTATCAAGTCTCACATCTACAAAACACCATATACACGAATAAGGATTATATACATCATAATCCAAATACAAAATAATCGAGTTCGACACTAAATAAATTCCCCCCCCCCCATGTGTTACTACCAGAGCATCGACTCGACTCTAATCAAAATAAAACAGATTGCAATCCAATGCATCCGTTAGCTAGCGCCTCGCGCTACCGTCCTCGGTACCTGCACAATGCCATCAAAAGCATTGGCCAACAAAGGGGTAAGAATTCCAATATTCATATAACATGTAATTTTAAGTAAATGAAATGGCAATAAATAAAGCAATACATAATGATCATGCTCATTTTATCACCTGTAGCATCCTTACTCAAGGAATCCATTTCCAACACATTAACCATGTAAACCGATTATCCGAATACTCACATCCTTGGCACATAACCATAATTCAAACAACAATAATATCGGCACATAATCAAACACATCAACACATATACATATCATGCACAATTATACATGTGACTCACAACACGACTCAACGTATGCAAATGTGGTACCGACTCGTGGACCCAAGGTTCCACCACCTATGTTTCCATTCCAGATCAAGGTCACTACGTCTTTTCCCACAATAGGGTCACCGTCTAGATGTTGTGGACCCAATGTTCCACCACCTATGTTTCCCTTCCGGATCAAGGTCACTACGTCTTTTCCCACAATAGGGTCACCGTCTAGATATTGTGGACCCAATGTTCCACCACCTATGTTTCCCTTCCGGATCAAGGTCACTACGTCTTTTCCCATAATAGGGTCACCGTCTAGATATTGTGGACCCAAAGTTCCACCGTCTTTGTTTCAAGACCACCATGCCATGCAATGTACAATATAACCAATGCATGCAATTAAGACTCACAACAATCTTAACATACACATGCCATCAAATCCAACCAATGGAACATCAACCATTGTGCATGCATGCATACATATAATTTATCAATCTCAACGTCAAGTAAAATGTATACAAACGAGATTACTTACTCAACCAAAACATAAACCATCAACTATCAACAATTCCAAATCGGAAAGTATATTTCAACATAAAGTCATTATCAATGAACCGGCATTATTCTCAATGTTCTCATCGCGATCGAGTCACCGGAATGTAACTCGAACGGTTAGATTCGGGATTAAACTCAACTTATTTCATTCGCACTAAAATCGGGTCGATTCTTAAAAGTCGAAATTTCGCAAGACGAACTTCACTACGTCAAGCTACACGTCGGATTACGCTAGCACGTCAATTTTCTTTGGATTCGGAGCAATTTGCTCCGTCGACGAATCTACCGAAATCGGAACACAAACGGGTTCTAAAGGAAGTGCGAAAATTAGAATTTTGGAGGCTACAGACGCATCAACACGGGCACCCGTGTGCTGCAACACGGCCCGTGTTGAGAGGCCACCAGAACGAGCCAAGAAAATGCCAAGTCAAAACAGCAACACGGGCACCCGTGTGCTGCAACACGGCCCGTGTTGTGAAGCCTGCGTGAAAACTACACTCTTTTGAGTTTTTCTCATTCAACTACCATGGTTTTCTTTCCCATTTCAATACTCTTAATTTCTACAAGTTAGCACCTAATACACCCACAAACCATACTCCTAATCCAACTTTTCTAAACCATTCTAACAATCAACCAACAAAACCCTAAAAAATCAACTATCAATTTTACCCCTAAATCCAAAATATATCATACAAAAACCTAACAATATGAGATGGAGAATCAAACCCCTTACCTTGGTGTGGGTTTTCTTGAAACAAGATGATGGAGATGTTGCAACTCCAAGCCTAGCTCTCTTTCTCCTCTTCTCCTCTTTTCTTTCTTCTTTCTCCTCTTTTCTTTCTTCTCTTACTAACTCTCCTTTTCTATTTTATAAAACTCCCCTTCTACTACTAACTTTCCTCCCTCTATCTTTCTAAAATTGTAATTTGGCCCCAACAATTATTTAATTCAAATTATAATATATAACCCTATTAACCAATATTACATTAAATAATATTTATTCTATATAAACCTAATCATGCCAATTAATCAAACAAAGTCAAATATTACTACACACCAAATTAATATTACTCAAAATAGTATTTTATCATTATGAATATTTTTATTTCAAATAACCGAATTAACATTTAATCAAAAACGGGGTGTTACATCGAGTCCTCTATACCCTTTCGAAATTCGCAGTGATTCGCTGATTGCAGAGGATGCTGCACCTAGGGCATAATATCATGCCTGAATCTCCTTTGTGGCATGTCATGAGGTAATCCTTGAGACTAGCATCTCCAGTGTGATTATCCTCCATTCTATACTTCTCTTTTTCTAAGTATTTTTCTACTTCCTCCATCTCAGAGCGAGGCCTTTCCATATCCACCATATTTATCTCAACATCTTCCCCCTTAGCTTCATCATCGCCCCATCCTGTAGGCTTTATATCCTCAATCTGAACCTTCGAACTCTCTGGGGCAGAATATTTGACCAAATAGTCAAATTTTCCACTGGGTTCCCCTAGAGTGTCCCATATTTCCTTCTGAGGGGAAGTTGGCTTCGTGATTTGGACTTTCTCCAATTGCAGCCTCAAGCCTTCAGTGACCTGTGTTAGTTCTTGGTTTTGATTTCCCTGGCCTTCAGTAGCCTGGGTCTCTCTTGCAACAGCTACATGTGCTGCTTCAATCGAAGTCTCTGGCATCTTCTGGATGTCTTCAGTGACCTCCTTATCGACTTCGACCATCACCCAGTTTTAAGTTTCAATACCTTTCTCTCCTGTTAGGGCGTCGCTTTGGTCAGTTTCCACCATGTTAATCTCTCCAATGCATGCAGGCTCAGAGTAGTTGGTGTCTGCGACGTCCAAGGGATCTTCATCCACTTTCATCTTTACCTTATCAGCAAACTTTAGTCTGCCATCTTTGATTGCATTTTGAATTAGGTCCCTGAAAAGAAAACATTGTGAGGTTTTGTGGCCTAGGAAACTATGATATTTGCAAAACCCTCTCTTCTTTCTCTGATCTAAAGGAGGTATTTTGACATTTGATGGCACAATGAGTTGGCCATCTTTGACAAGTAAATCGAAAATCTCGTCACATTTGGTGACATCGAAGGTATAAACCTTCTTTAGGAATTTGTCACTTTTCTCATTTTCAACAATCTCTTTCCCTTTTGTGGGAACCAATAATTTGCAGGAATAAGGTGGAGCCTGTTTTAATTCAGCGAGGTCGATTTCGACCTCTTCGAATTCGAATTCAGGATATTCTTCTGCTTCCTCAGTTCCAACATAGGAAATCCTTTCTTTCTTGCTATTCTTAAAGACTCTGGCTTTTTCGGCCTTTAGCCTTTCGACCTGTCGAACCCTATCGGCTAACTGAGCCATATCCCTCAAATATTGAGTGTCTAGTTTCTTTCGAATAGAGTAATCTAAACCACCAGCGGCCATTTCGACTAACTCATGTTCAGGCACTACTGTGTAACATCTGGATTTCAAAAGCCTAAATCTATTCAGATAATCATCTATGGGTTCGGTGAACTTTCTCTTGACACCGGCTAATTCCTTCAAGCTTATTTTCGACTGTCCCATGTAAAATTGTTCATGGAATAATCTCTCCAAGAGAGCCCAAGTATCAATGGACCCAGGAGGCAAAGTGGTAAACCATGTGAAGGCGTTTTTAGTCAAGGAACTTGGGAAGTATTTGATCCTGAGATCTTCATTATTGGCTATATCTCCCGCTTCAGTTAGATATCTCTCTATGTGTTCGACTGTTGACTCATTGGTATCCCCAGCGAACTTTGTAAATTTAGGGACTTTATATCCCCTTGGTAAATCAGTATGCATTATGCAATCCAATATAGGAGAAGCATAATTTGGCCTTCTCATTCCTGTGTTGAGGCCATTCTGGGCCATGACTCTCTCTATCATGGTGGTTAGATTGTTTTCTGCCGAGATGTTATCGTTTCGAATTCTATGAACGACAGCATCGGCATCTTGATTTCGACCAACCAGGGCAACTCCCCTAGGTTGTTCTTCTCGAAACTCTGGGGCTTCTAGCCTTTCGACCCTTGCCCCTGGTTCCATAATTTCTCTTTGTGGACCTGGGATTATTGGGGCTTCTAACCTTGGTGCCCTGGCCCCTAAGTTAACTTCTTCTCTGGGTGGTCTATAAATTGGGTCGTTAGCAATTTGTTCTATAACAGGCATGTTTGCTCGAAATCCCGCATGATTCTTCCTACGCCTTTCCGGGGGAGAAAAGAAATCTGCTATTCGACTCATGTTGTCAGCGTTTTCCCTGTTCGTCACAGTCACATTTTGAACTATTGGGGCAAATATTTCCTGCATAGTTTGTGCTAACACCCCTATCATATTATGGTTACTGTCATCCATTAATTTCCTAAAAGCCAACTGATTTTCTGTGGTTAAAATAGGCATTGTGCTATAACCCACTGACCCTTGGTTGTTTGTCATAAACTAATTCTCCCCAGACCCAGACCCTAATTGTGGTGATGGATTTGATGTGGAATTGTGTAAACCTGCCATAAAAGATGTTGGCATTCCATAAGTGGAATTTCTGGTTCTATTCCCATCGAAACCGGGTGGTCTAGTTAATGGAGTGGCGAAATGGGATTGTGTCCCTGATGGTGGAACGAATCCCCCAGGGTAACCAATGGTTCCAGTATTTCCTAAGATCGAACTATTAGTTGATATGCCACTTACTCCATTGGTGGCTATATTACTGGTTGAAGATGCAACAGACTGTGCATTCGAAGGGATCACATTAGATGTTCCCATCGAAGTGGACACATTAGTGCCTGTTGTAAGTGGGGCATTTTGTTCCCCTTGTTGATTGTCAGAATTAGACATTTTGGCCAAACGTTTTCTTCTAGATAAAGGTTGGTTGCTGTTGGTTATTTTACCACTTCTCAGGTTCATAAAACAACAAACTTCTTAGGTTCCAACGTTTTTATAATGGTTATGTCTCAACAATCTTTATTTCTAATGTCCAATTATTGGTCCCACCGGGTGTGCCAATTTGTTTCCAGTGATTTCTGGTAAACAACCGCTAGTCTTCCAAACTATCGAATAAACTTACTGACTGTTATTCAATTTCTTTGGTAACTCACAGGATCGACTAGATTGATCCTAGGATTCCTTGGTCATTAGGGTAACTCTCATGATCGAACAGATATTCATGGTTGATATTTGAGTGTTGTATAGGTGTTTGGCTTATTTTGATTTCTCTCTTAAAGGTCTAAAGATGTAATCAAAATGTGCGTGTACGAAACTAAGTTGCATGAATAAATGTTAATTGTAAAGACATGTAAAATTGCATAAAAGGGAAGTAAATGGCTTCGAATTATAAAAACAGTTAATGTAAAGGATGTTCTGGAACGTAGAAGATTTGAAATATGAAGAAAGCGTTTAATGCAAGAAATCTGTAAATGACTTTAAGTAAAAATAGGCGTTCGAAGGATAAAGCTTGAAGATAAAGGCATGAAAAGTATGACAGTTTTCTGAAATGTAAATTGCTTGAAATGTAAAGAAAGCATTGAAATGTAAAGCTTTAATGAAGAGATTTTGAAATAGAAAGACTTTGAATGATAAAACTTGTAAATGTTATTTGGCGGAAAGATAAAGGAAATTGCTGGAAATGATAAAAGGTTTTCATTAAATCATAAATATGTGGTGCTATCATACGTACATTGCTCTTGCATTCGTTTCCCTTGCCATGTGGTAGTTTGAATGTTACTGAGTATTTAGTACAATAGATATGACACACGAAATCCTAATACTAAGACTTCTATTTATACTAATTCGACCATAACGGTCTTGCTATAGGATTATGCCACGTTCAGAACATGCAGAACAACGCCTCTCTCTTCTTTCCACGTGTCTCCAAATGCTCCAGCGCATAAATTTCAAACTTCGAATGTCCCGCTTCCATTTGAATTTCAAATGCTTTGATACTTCTCCATTTCGAACACACTTCTCAGACACAACCTTGTTATTATTTCGAGACTTCTTTAGGTATGTTCCCATAATTTCTATTCGAAGCTCCAAGCTTTTGATATGCTTATTCGAAACACTGCTTCTGCTACTTTGAAACATGACGCTTTGTTTCATTTCGATCGAAACGTTCAACTCGCTTGGCTTCTAATAATATTATCAAAATCTTCAGCCAACACCTTCTTGATCAGAATTATATAATTTTCCATTAAGCGTTGAATGCCTTTCTTCAGCAATTTGCAGCCATTGGGTTGGGTTGTGCAACAATAACATTTCTCAATACAACCTGGAAATAAACCAGCCTGCAACAGATTCTTCTTGATTATTGGTAGAGGAGTCACCAATTCACTTATAGTAGTAACATAAAGAATATCATCAATTGCACTTATGCCTTTGTCATGCTTCAGCATAGGCGCAGTAATTACATTTGGAGTCTCTGAAGGATCAAACTCATTTTCCTTGTTGTCAATCATGTGTTGAATTTTGTTTTTTAGGGTCCAGCAGTTGTTAGTGTCGTACCCAGGATTGTTAGAATGGTAGGTGCATTCCGAATTCAGATTGTACTTAAGACATGAAGTTTTATGGTTCTAAGGAGGACCCCTTAGCATAATCAGCTCTGCTTTTAGTAAATGTTGTAACGCTGGGGACAATGGCATATTAAACTTGGTAAACTGCCTTCCCGAAGTGTCTGACCTACGCCTATTGCTTTGTTGTTGTTGAACAAGCGCAAGATTAGAAACAAATACCGCTCCCACAGACTGATTTCGGTCATTTTTGGCACGACCCTTCTGGCCATAAATAACATTGGTCTCCTTCTTACCATTGAATGTCTTCTTTACAGCACTCGAAGACGCATCCAGTTGAATATTTCTGCTCTTATGTAACTTTCAACTTGTTCCCCAGTTAGAATCAACTCAGTAAAACCAGATGAAGAGCTTCCAATCAGATGATTAAAGAATAGACATGTTAGAGTGCCCGTGAACATATCAACTAGCTCCCTGTCAGACAAGGGAGGTTTCACCCTTCCAGCTAAATCTCTCCATTTCTAGGCATAATCTTTGAAACCTTTATTCGAACCCATAGTCATGTTTTGTAATTGCACACGAGTCAGTGCAAGGTTAGTATTGTATTGATATTACTTGTAAATAGCAGCAGCCAAGTCTTCCCAAGTGCAGATGTTGGTTCCCTCCAGCTGATAGAACCACTCGAGTTGTGTACCAGACAAACTTTCCTGAAAGAAGTGAACCCATAACTTTCTATCAGCAGTATGGGGTTGGATCTTCCGAACATAGGACCTAAGATGAAGTTTCGGACAAGACACACCATCATATTTAGGAAAAGTAGGAACTTTGAATTTGTGAGGGATAACCACCCCTGGAATAAGACTCATCTCTTCAAAATCTAATCAATACACTTTTTGGATTTCCATGGCCTTGAGGCGATCTTCCAGTTGCTTGTATATGTCATCAGTAGGAGGATACTATTCATCAGAATAATCTTCGTCCTCATAAATTTTACCATAACCAATGTTGCTTCGACCTTCAGCCTTGACAATTCTACCATCCACCTCTTGGTTGTCATCTTCGTCAGAGGTGATATCAGCGGGTTGGAATGGTTTAGCAAGACCTTTAAATCTTATTCCCATGTTGATAATAGCAAACGGCTTCCGAGTCTTCTTCTTTTTAGCGATGAGCACCGTCATATCTTTCTGTCCTTGAGCAAGACACATGAGGGTCTCCTGGAATTGGGCATTTTGAGCTTGGAGTTCCTTAATAGTCTGTTCAAGAGCCATCTTTTACTGAAATAAATAGCAAGAAGATGAGAAAACCTGTATGGGAAAACTTGTTATGTAATGATACATGATATGTAAATGCAATGTTTTCAAGGATCGTTGTCGGATTTAAATTTGTTTAAACAAAAGGAAACAAAAGAAATTTTAATAAACTCAAATTACAATTGCTTTTAATAAAAGTGTTACAAAATAGCCAAATATGAAGTCAAGTCTCACATGGACGCTTCCTCTTTGTGATGACATAGGCGTTAAGACTTTGTTCTTTGTGGAGTCTTTTCGTCAGCTCTAGTACTTTCTTCTCACTAGCATAGAACTAAGCTTCGAAGGTATATCTTTCTTCCTTTAGTTGAATCCAAGACTTCTTTAGTTCTTCAAAGTCGGTAGGCATATAGAGATGAAAAACAGTATGAGGAATATCCCCTTCAACAACAGGCTCTATGACCACTGGTAGGATAGCAGGATACGACATTTTGATATTTTGAGCACGAGACCGCACCCATCTGAGGTAAGGCTCTAGAGGAATAAAATTCTTGTGTCCCAAAGTCTTGTTTTCAATCTTGTTGACCGTGTCCCAAGCACGTATAAACCTTCGATGGTAGTTGTGAGGATCATTCTCATAATCGAATATAATACCCTAGATGAGCATATCATAAGGACCGTCCCTTTGAGCATAACCAAACTGACGCAGAGCTAGAGAAGGGTTGTAAGTGATGCCCCTTTTATACCAAGGAGTGGTACATTAGGGAACTCCCCACAATCGTCAATAATAGTGACATCTGCCTGAGATTGAGAACACCAATAGATATCTACACGAGTGAGTGACATCAATCTTTGAGACCACCTCAGACCTTATTCATTCTTTATCATTGATCGGGCCAGGTGCGAAATAAATCACCTGGACAATAGAGGTATGCAACACATAATAGTTCCTCGCTTCTTCATAGTATGAGTGTGGAAGGAATGCAGGATATCTCCCAATAAAGTAGGCACCGAATTACAGGTGAGAAATATCTTGATGGCACTGACATCTATGAATTTGTCTAGATTAGAGAATAATACCAACCTATAGATCACCAAAGCCAACATGTCCTTAAAAGCACAAAGGTTCATGGCATCTAGAAATCTCTAAGCCTTCTCTATCATACACTTAGGAGAGAAACCGTTGACTCTATTCCTTGTCTCCTAATTAGATATTGTTGTACCCCCAAAATTTTCCTTCTCATGTTTTCCAAGATTTTCTCTTACATGGGTGATTACAAACCCTTGCTTAAAGAAAATAAGAATTTGAAGATAAATAAGGTATCTTCGATTGGCATTGCGACAAGGTGTCTTCGATTGGCATCTGAGCAGGTTGTCATTTGATGGGCATCTGGACAAGGAGCTTCGATCGGGTGTCCAAAATCCTTCGACACAAACTTGGTTCATAAGACTTCGACTGAGCATGGGATATTTCATGACTAATTCGATTGACAAGGAAATGACTTCCTCTGTGCGTGCCTTCAGCATACAAGGCCAAGACTTCTTCAGATTTTCCTTCAATCCACTAGGCAAAAAGCTTCCTTCGACCCACAACGCAAATACATCCTTCGTGCCTGATTCGATTCACTAGGCGATGGCCTCTTTTATGCTTTCTTTGGCCTCCCTCATGCTAGCATCCACAAGGCATTGGCTTCCTTTGTGCTAGTTTCGACTGGGCAATGGCTCCCTTTGAAACAGTTTCGATTCCACATCTAAAATCCTTAACACACAGTTTTCCACCTTTCAGCACCTAGTAAGGCCTATTCGAAGGGCACACAAGTGATTCCTTCGAAGAACATGCATTTGGTCCAGTCGAAATACATACAATGGTTGGATATAATTTTTGCTTGCTGGCCAAAGTCTTGCATACTGCCAGGCCCAAGCCTCTTGCATAATCACATTCATGACAAAAGAAGCTTCGACTGGCCAGAAAAGAGCTTTCAATTGGGTTAGTTGAAGAGTTTCAGATCAAGCTACTAAGGCAAATAATGGCTCAATCGAAGGCCACAATGATGAGGCATGGGGAAATTCGAAGGAAGGAGAGGAGGCTTCTATAAAGCCTTCAATTGATAAAGAGCTGAAATAGCATTCGACCAATCAAAAAGGAAGAGTTGATGCTTCGATTGGTTTGAATTTAAAGAAAGGCAATCTAAGAAAGTAACGCTTGGGGGATGATCGAAGACACTCTGTTGAAGAAAATTCTAAGCAATTTGAATTCGTACAAGGCGCCAAACATAACATGTTCAGGTTCATGCAACCTACGAAAGTAGCAAGAATATAACATAAATTGATAATTTTCAAATTATTGAATTTGTTTTAAAGGCCATGTTAAAGACTTGATTCTTGCAATGTTTATCAAGCTTCACACCCCTATATAAAGACAAGACTAGATCAGAAAAAAGGAGGGAGAGATTGCCTATCGAAAGAACATGCACAGATTTGCCTATCGAAAGGGATGCATACATAGCCTGAGAGGAACTCCACAAAATTTCAAAATAATATCAAAGTTGTCAAAATTCAAAAACGCATTTCCAGCCACTTTCAATCTGTATCAAGCATCCAAACCCATCCCTGAGGCTTCTAGGAACCAACGTAACCCTCGAGCACGCGGTTCCATGACCAGATCAAACAGATCGTCATCACTCCGTTTTGTTATTTTTCATGGTCTCAAACTTTCTCTACATGCGATATAAATGATTTCCATCTGCATACATATGTTCATATTGATGTTTGTGTCTGTTTAGATTTATTACATGCAAGGTTTAGCGTGAGGATGCAGTTTTTCCATTGTCAGGGCAAAACTCCAATCGAGCTTTGTTCTCATTGGTGCAGGGCGTTTCAGAACGAACTAACCCCACAGTTGAATTCACAGACCCCAATTTAAGGGGGGTAAGTTTAACGTGAGGTTTCAAATCACTCTATTTCGCAGGTTTGCAAATTTGGGTCGTTGGAGAAGAAGGTGGTCAACCACCGTAGATGGTGGTTTGACCCTCCTATAGCCAGTGTGTCAAAATTCACGCCCCTGATTAGCCCATTTAAGCTTACAGCACGCGTGTTAGCTGACTAGGATTCCACTTATAATCATATTATATTATTATTGTTTTGTTATATTAGCAATTGAGCAGTGTGGCCCAGTGATGAAAGATGCGAATGTAAGCCTGGATGGCCTGGGTACGATTCCCAGGTCATGATTTTTATTTTCTATTACATTTCCTCTACAGATCTGGTGTTGAAAAGGTCTATCGGTGCATCATGCATCCTCACCCTCAACCAATATATCATAACTAATCCAGATCCAGTGCTCATGGAGTGCCCCCTCATGATGGACCTTCAAGGGACAGTAACACTGAATCAAGCGCAGTACTCTGGGCCAACTTAATTTGGGCCTGGAAAATTCCAGCGCACCCCCCCCATTTGCTTCATAATATCAGGCCCAATTTTATCTTTTTCTATTTTTCTTTTTAGCCTTTTTTTTTTTATATCTTACTTTAAAACCTTTTTTTTATTAAATCATAAAATTAGATAAAAAATCATAAAAAATAATAGACTTAAGATTTCTCTAATTAATTTTAAATTTTTGTAATTTAATTAATTATTTTGACTTTATTTTATCAATTTAAAACCAATTAGAATTAGATTTATTTAATTCAAGTATTTTCTTAATAAGAATACAAAAAAATTTAGAATTAGGCTTAAATGCATTTAATAATTATCTTTTTAAATTAAATTTATATTTAAGGTAGTTTAATTATTTTCTTAACAAAAAGAATTTTCTTTTACTTAGATATTTTTTTAGGGTTTTAAACGTCCTTTCTAATTCGCACGCGTTTAAATACTTTCACATTATTATTATTATCCTTTCTTATCATTGTATTTGCTCCCCAGTTTGTAATAGTAAAAAACAAGGACATTTATTGTTTTTATCTCCCTAATTTTGGACTTGTAAATTCCCCCTCCTCGAAGCCATGTAATAGCTAGATTTAAATTCCCGTAATTTAAATTCATGTACATATTAACTGCTTAGATGGATGACTAATAGGATTGCATGACAAGAGCATAATAAATCAAATGCTAGCAAACATAACATAAAAGACAAATAACTGAAACAAGCACACTTGCACATATACACCTCTAGGGTACCCCACTTCGGTTGCCTTCAGAAATAGTTACAACTCTCGAAATGTGAGAGATTTTAGTGGCTACCCTCTGGTTCAAAAGATCATAAGTCCCTCGATGACCCTCTCGATGTTGCCTCGATAAAAATATGATCTTAGAACCCTATGATAGTTACTAAAACTTCTTGCCAAGTTTCCTTTGTGACTATAAAAACGTCCCTTCAAATGTCCCTCAAACATTCAACGATAGGGCTACCTACTCACTAATAGTAGGATAGCGTTGTCTAAAGGATAGGAGGAAAAGAACAAACCTTTCGAGTATAAGTAGATAATTCTTAGATTCTTGCTCAAAACAAACTTTCACATTTACACCAAAACATTTTCAAACGCTTTATCAACACTCTTGAGGACTGATACAAGAGTTATCATAAAGAGAATCTCCGTACTAAGGCATTTCAAAATACTTTTCAAAAACACACAAAAGCACAAGTTTTTTCAAAAAAATGAATTAAGCATCTAAGAGCCCGTAGAAAACTATAGATGGAAAGGGTGATAACATCTTCCCTTTCCATGATCTACCCCCCTTACTTAGAAAATAATCTTGAAAGGTATTTTCTGTTCTTTTCACCCTTTCCTTTGTTGGATAAAAGAAAAGTCGGTGGCGACTCTTGCTTACCACAACATTTGCTTTGCTTGCTTTATCTTTGAGGGTTTATTGGGGTATTCTTGTAAAGATCCTACACTCGGATCTGGGGCACCTTTTTAGGTAAGAAGCAATAGATCATGGAGACTGTACGGCATAAACCGATATGGTTGAAACGATAGATGTATTGGTGTGAAACTTTGGTTGGTACCGGTATCCCTTATGTTAAATCGAGGAGAATACGGGGCTACTGCGTGGTGTCATAAAGCACTAACGGGCCTTAGAACCTTAGTTGAATAAACTTTGCCATTAGAAAGTAGTGAGATAGCCACCCTCAGTATAAAGCTGAGGATTGGTTGATACTCGATGCTACACTCATTGAGATCGGACTTTCGGGATATTTCAGCCGCGAGAAAAGATCGCTTAAGCTGAAACAATGCCTCATAAAGAAAGATCAGTGATATTGAGACTCCTTAGAACTCGATTACTTTTCTAAGACATGTTGAACCAATTATACTTCAAGAGGTTATCTGCCTATAAACCCTATGCAAGCCTAAACCTAAGGTCTTGTGTGTATTCTTGTGTATGATTAAACTATTCAAACATAACATCATGCATCATAACATCCATTTCACTAACCTTTTCAAGGACTAGGGGGATTTATCTTTGTTCTGTTTTGCAGATCACAACTTCTGTTCATAGAAATACCATCCGAATTAGCTTTGTGAGAATACCTCTCCAACTCAAAGAGCTAGTATCAAGGGTTCCCGAGACTTCTTCATTTACAAAGAAATATGGTCGACTTCTCAACTTGGTTACTACAAGCTTTGATGAGAAGATGATGGGGGTAGTCTTTCATTTCTTTGACCCTAAGCACCATTGCTTCACATTTCCTGATTACTAGTTGGTACCCACCATGGAAGAGTTCTCTCAATTATTGGGTGTACCTGTTTTGGATCAGATGCCTTTCGCCAGTTTAGAGGAAGCTCCAAAGCCAGAGGTCATTGCAGTTGCCTTACATATGAAACAGTCTGACATCATATACAACTGGGAAACAAGAAGCAGAGTCAAGGGTTTCCTAGACAAGTTTCTATTGGAAAAGGCTCAATTGTTTTGGGATGATTTGGATTTCCAAGCCTTCGAAGAAGTCCCGGCTCTTCTAATCTATGATTTAGTACTGTTCCCTAATCCGGACTTGCTCATAGATGTGAGTGATGTCAAGATTTTTCTCTCTCGTAACCCTGCGCCTACTTTACTCGGAGATATCTTGCATTCCCTCCACACTCGTACCATGAAGAGAAGACGAATTCTTATGTGCTGCATGTCTTTGCTGTCTAGGTGGTTTATTTCGCACCTTCCTCAATCAGTATTGAAGAATGAACAAGGTTTGGGTTGGTCACAAAGGGTAATGTCACTTTCTTATTCAAATATTCTTTGGTATTCCAGATATTTGGGAGATATTTCTATCATTGATCGGTGTGTTGAATTCCCTAATGTTCCACTCCTTGGCATTAGAGGGGTATCACTTATAATCCTTCCCTAGATCTACGAAAGTTCGGTTATGCTCGAAAGGATGGTCCTCATGATATGCTTATCCAAGGCATTATGTTCAACTACGAGGATGATGTTCAAGGGTATCGTCAAAGGTTCATACGAGCTTGGGGCATGGTAAATAAGGTGGATAGCAAGACGTTGAGACACAAGAATTCCATTCCTATATAGCCTTATCTCAAATGGGTACGAGCTCGGGCCCAAAACCTTATGATTCCATATACAACCATCTTACCAGTGATGTGGAACCGGTCACCGAAGAAGATGTTCCTTATAAAGTTCTCCATCCTGATATGCCCACTGATCTTGAAGAGCTGCAGAGGTCTTGGATTCAGCTGAAGGAAGAACGATATATCTTTAGAGATCAATTCCATACCAGCGAGAAGA
Source organism: Vicia faba (assembly GCA_948472305.1). Lineage (NCBI taxonomy): Eukaryota > Viridiplantae > Streptophyta > Magnoliopsida > Fabales > Fabaceae > Vicia > Vicia faba. The sequence continues at coordinate 42,223,189 of OX451737.1, read as the reverse complement.
AAGTGTGGGATCTTACAAAGAAACTTCACAAAGAGGAAAGTCTTAATGTCTACCTCGACACGAAGAGGAATCGCTCATGTGAGATGTGATTCTTAGATTTTAAGAGTTCTTTATTTTCAATTGTAAGCCAAAAATACAATTGTAATTTGAATCTTATTAATAAAATATTTGTTTCATTTTGGCTCGCAAATTTAAATTTCCCGAAGTCCTCGAAAACATCGCATAAGCATATCATATATTTTATTGCATAAACAAGTATTTTGGGACAAGTGTCTTATTTTTTCGCTGCTTATTTTAGCAAAATAAGTGGCTCTTGAACAAATAGTGAAGGACCTCCAAGCTCAAAATGGCCAGTTTCAGCAAATGTTCCTGGCTTTGGTTAAGGGGAAAGAAGATCTGAAAGCAATGATCATAAAAGAGAAGACCAAGAAGTAAAAAAAAAAACAGTTGGTGTCTTGAATTTGAGTAGAAGGTTCAGAGGACCGGCTAAGCGAGCTCTAGATTTCGCAACCTCGTCAAATGAGGGGGACAATAAAGAAGAGAAGCCAACAGAAGAAAAGAACAATCCAGGGTCTGAGGAAGATGAAGCTGATTATTCTGAGGAGCAGTATCCTCCTGCTGATGATAAATATAAATAGCTGGGGGATCGGCTCAATGCTATGGAGATCCAGAGGGTAACCGGGATGGATTTTGAAGAGCTGGGAATGATCTCAGGGATGGTCATCCCACAGAAATTCAAGGTCACCACCTTTGCTAAGTACGACGTTGTCTCCTGCCCTAAGCTGCACTTAAGGTCATATGTCAGGAAGATCTAACCCCACATTACTGATAGGAATTTGTGGGTACATTTCTTCCAGGAAAGATTGGCTGGGACTCAGTTGGAATGGTTCTATCAGCTAGAAAGAACCAACATTCATAATTGGGAAGATCTGGCTGCTACTTTCTACAAGCAGTACCAATATAATGTTGACCTCGCCCACACTCGTACACAGTTACAAAGTATGTCTATGGGTTCTGGTGAAGGCTTTAAAGATTATGCCCAAAAGTGGAGAGACCTTGCGGGAAGAGTCCAGCCTCTATTTCCTGATAGAGAGTTGGTAGACATGTTCTTGGGCACGTTGCCTGGTCTGTTCTTTAACCATCTGATTGGAAGCTCTTCTGCTTGGTTCACTGAACTGATAATGATAGGTGAATGGGTAGAAGCTGGCATCAAGAGTGGTAAAATCCAGAGAGATGCCTCCTCCAATACAGCAAAGAAACCTTTCACTGGAAAGAAGGAGGTCAGTGCTGCTTATGGCCAAAAAAAGCATAACAAAACTAAACGTTGTTCGACGGTAGGGGATGTTATGATTTCTAATTCTGCATTAAACCAGCAATGAAACAATCAGCCCAGACTAGATGCACCCAGAAGAAAATTTACTTGGATCAACATGACCTTATCTCAGGTTTACCACATCTGCTGAAATCTGATTTGGTGACCCTAAAGGAGGCTCCTAAGAATCCCAATACTGCATCTCCCCGCTACAACCCGAATGCTCGATGTTCCTACCATTCTGAAACTCCAGGGCATGATACAAATGAATGTCGGGCTTTAAAGAATAAGGTACAAGATCTCATCGAGGCGAAGGAGGTTGAGTTTGACCTTCCAGAGACACCTAATGTAATAACTGCGCCAATGCCCAAACATGGCCAAGGTATCAATGTTGTTGATGACGATCGATTTGTTTCTTCTGTGGATGAGTTAGCTACTCCTCTTCTGACTGTTAATGAGAGTCTGTTGCGAGTCGGTTTATTTCTGGGCTATGGTGAAGGTTTCCACTCATGTATGTCTCTACCAGATGGTTGTTTATTGTTAAGATGGGCGTCCAATGCCTGATGGTTAACAAATAAATTATGTTCGAGAAAGTTCCCTTTACAAGAAATTTGCGTGAAGATGTCTCAATAATTACCATTTTCGACAATCCTTCCAGGGTCTCCACCAAAAGACCCATCAAGATTACATATGTTCCCAAGTTTTCTCCCTTGATCATCACCCTTCTTGGGCCAATACAATATTCCTCTGATAAAGATGTTCCCTGGAATTATGGGGATGACGTTATTACCATGGCTTCAAGTAAGACCTATTGGATATTGAGGATAAAGTTGCTGAATATAATGATCCCAACATCGACAACATTGTTGGGACCAGTAAAATTACAAGAAGCAAAAGATTTTTCTCTCCCGAGATCTATCCAAAGACTGTTGTTACTCCTGTGATCATTCCTGCTGCTACTCTTGTCAGTACTCCCATTGCTACTCCAATTGTTATCCATGCTACTGAGTCGACCGAGAATCGGGGCAAAGAGGTATTGGTTGAGCTTTTCCAGATGAAGGCGCACCAAGAAGTCATTCCTAAGGCTTCTAAAAAAGAAATGGAAGAGATATTGAAGATAATAAAGAAGACTGATTATAACATTATGGAGCAGTTGGGGAAGGCCCTTTCAAAGATCTCAATACTGGCCTTACTTTTATGCTCTGAAGCCCATGCTAAGGATTTAATAAATATCCTGAAGTCTGCCCATGTACCCCAAGAGACCTTCGTTGATCAATTCGAGAATTGCGTGGCCATCCTGACTACTGATAATGGACTGGGTTTCTCTGACACTGATTTAACTTCCAAGGGAATGAAGCAAATGATGCCATGCATGTCTCCATTGAATACATGGGTACTACCTTAGCTCATGTTCTGGTGTATACAAGTTCATCGCTGAATGTCTTACCCAAGAATGCTCTGGACAGGTTAGATTGTGAAGGCTTACATTGAAGCCCAGTAACATTGTGGTGAGGGCCTTCGATGGTTCTAAAAGAATGGTGCACGGGGAGGTGGACATCCCTATCAAAGTTGGTACTCAAACTTTTAACTCAAACTTCTATGTGATGGACATCCGCCCGTCTTATTCCTATTTATTGGGTCGACCCTAGATCCATGGGGCTGGTGTTGTTACTTCTACCCTGCATCAGACGCTGAAGTACCCAGTCAATGGAAAGATTATCGCAGTCCATGGGGAGGAGAATACATGGTGATCCACCTGAACTCTTTCAGGTATGTTGAAATGGACGACGAGTTCATTGATACCCCCTGTCAGAACTTTGAGGACGTTCTACAGACAATTGTTGCGACCAAGACTGCTACCAATGTTCCAAAGACCACCAGACCTCCGCTGAAGATGGCTTCACTAAGGAATGCCAAAGTAGCAGTTGAAGAAGGTGGGTGTACCATTTTAGGACAACTTCCAGAAATTCCCTACAAATCTGACAAGTTTGGTTTGGGTTTTACTCCAAGAGCCTAGAAAGTTGTTCGTCGTACTCACATCGGGGGACCACCATTACAGATCAGCAACCATGGATCAATGCTCTGGAAGACAGTGATAACGACTACGACATGGACAAGTGGATCTTCCCAACTATCAGTGGTGGACTCAACAATTGGGAGGCTAAAGACGTTGTTCCTATTACTTTTATTCAAGAGTAATTGTCCTTTTGTTTTTGGGAATATGTAATATTTGAACAGTTGAAACTTTAAAACCTTGTGTCTTACCCGAGGCACAATGGTCTATTTTATGAGGGTTATTGATTCATATTCATATTCCATTAATAAATCATTGGATGTTTTGCATACAAATTTTACACTCTTTGTTTTTCTTCTACTTTTTACTTTATCAAAACAACTATGCTCTTACACACACCCACATATCAAAACTGCAGATCCACATCCACTCTGGATCCCATTGATAACGGTTCTACTATCGCCATTTATGACTTTGAAAATCCAATCTACCAAGCCGAGGAAGAAGGTGAGGAAGATTGTGAAGTACCAGGGGAACTTGCCAGACTATTACAATAGGATGAAAGGGAAATACAGCCTCATGAAGAGTCGGTTGAGACAATGAACTTGGGTACTAAAAAGGATAAGAAGGTGTTAGACGGTGTGGCAAGTGATCAAGAGGGGGGGGGGGGGGGTGAATAGATCACCTCCTAATTTTTCAAGGATTTAAAATATTTTATAAAAGTTTGTTGAAAGCAGCGGAAAATTAATGTCCTGAATCAACTTCTGTCTATTTTGAACCGACTACTAGAAAACCGGACATGTGAAAAACTTACTGGACTTTATTATATGAAATGGATGAATATACAACACAAATGACTTAACGTTTTTAATGCACTTATCACTAAAGCAGTGTTTCCAATGAATTAAAACTTGTTAGGAATTTTTTCAAACACTTGGCATAAGCTTCTTTTATGATTTAATAATGGTAATTTGATCGAAGTATTTGAACCACTATTTTATCATTAAACAGAAAACTCAACAAGCCAATTGAATCACAAAATTTTGGAAAATGTAAAGAGATAGAGAGAAAGAAAGAAAAATACGTAGGAAGTTTGGTAAGAAAGTTCCCCACTGTCGTCCTCGCGTGTGGGTACATCTCCCTCTCAATTTTAGAATTAAAACTGAGAACTCTTATAACAATTTGTTGAATGTTTGAATACAAGGTTACACTACATAGACAGAAAGAAATCCCTATGATCTTCTTCTTATAAGAACCTCCACTTGATATGAGTTTGTGATATGGTGGGAGAACTGACTTGGGGTTTTGCGTTTGTGTTTGCAAAATGTTGCGGTTTAGCAAGAGTCACCACCGACTTTTATTTTATCCAATAAGGAAAGGTGAAAAAGCACAGGAAAGACCTTTCGAGATGTTTTCTTGAGTTCGGGGGGTAGATTATGAAAAGGGAAGGTATTAGCACCCTTTCCATCCATGGTTTTCCATGGGCTCTTAGTTACTTGTTAGATCACTTGCTTTTGTTTGAAAATTATGCTTTTGTGTGGTTTTGAAAGTATTTTGAAAAGGTGCCATCGTTTAGGCGAACTTTGCAATGATACCCGTTCGTAAGAATGTATGCAAAGTGTTGAGCTTTTGAAAATATTTTTGGAAAGATGTATGTGATTGTTTCGAAAAATAGCAAGGATGTTTGTTTTGAAATTGAGCAAGTAACTAAAAGTAATCTACCTACTCAAAAGGTTTTAGATGTGTTTTTTCTCCTCCTTTAGATGTTGCTACCTTACCATTGATTTGATAAGAAGCCCCATCGTTGGATGTGAAGGGACAGACGCGGGTCATCGTATAGTCATGATTGCAATGTTGTGAGATATCTTAGCATTCTCTTGTAGGGACTAAGATCACTTGTAAGGCAACATTTGTAGCGTCATCGAGGGAATGTGATCTTGTATTTGTTTGTGCTAAGACATCCCACATGCATAACATGGCCATTTTTGTAAGGCAACAAATGGAATTACCCTATGGGTGCATGTGTGCAAGTGTGTTTAATTGCATGCATTTTGTCTTTGATTTTTGGGTTGTCTACTTGTTGATTTTATCTTGCCATACACACGTAGTTACTTAACATTTATATGAAGGTAATAAAAGAATGTAAAAAATAAATCCTACACTATTACAACCATATTGAATTGCATGAAAATATAAAGGCAAAAATATGGTAAAAGCAAGAAAAATGGATCTTTCGACTTAGGGAAGCAAACCCTTCGATTCTGCCATTTCTGACTCTCTTCGACCTTACCTGAAGAGGGGTGAAGGAATGAGTTTCGACTGGGGCCTAGAAGCCAGCATATTTTGGCTTTCGACTGCCTTTTGCATTTGGCCTGAAGGTTAGTATGGAAGCTAGAGGCTTCATTTCTAACTTTTTTGTCTCCTGTTTCTTTCATTTGAGTTTGAATAGCAACGTGGCCCAAGGCCATGCCAGCATCACCTTAAGACTAGATTAGTTCTTTAAAGCATATTTAAATGTACCAAGAGCAAAAGCCAAGAATATTGTTAACCATGACACATATTAAGAGAGTGAAAACAAAAAGAAGAAAATAGTGTGTACATGTTTTAAATGAAAAAGAAAACTTATTTACATGCTATGCTGGAAACGAAGGGCGAAAGGTTAAAAATGACTTACCTGGCTAGAGGTTGGAGCGTGTTCTGGACTTTGAAGCGGTTGCTTTGAATGCCTCTGGATTCAAAGGAAAAGACCCAGGGTAGGCCTTCGACACTGGAGTCGAAAGAGCAAAACAAGTGAAATATCCTTCTTTGCTGGATTCAAAGGAAAGAACAAGTGGGATGCTCTTTGATTCGAAGGAAACTGGAATGTGTTCTTCAGAATTGAAGGAGGTAACGATTATTCTAGTTTTTTATGATTTTACAAGTGAAGTGTTTGAGAATTTTATGGTGTGTGAGAATTTTGAAGATACATTCCCCTCCCTCTTCTCCTTTTTTTCTCTTTGTGCAAATGAACTCTCTATTTATAGAGGAATGCTTTTGGGAAGCTTGGGGAGAAAAAATAATAAAATAAGGCTCAACTGGAAAGTAAGTGTCCACTTGTGCCATAAAATCAAGATGAATGGTTCATATGGGTTGCTTCTTTCTGAAGGAAAACAGGCGCAAGGCTCAAAACAAACTTTTCTAAAAGGTAGTATTATGCTATTAAGTGCAAGTGGTCTTGGACAACAAATGGGCAAAGGCCTATTTTAACTTGCATAAACAATTAAGTATAGGGTGAGTCATAGGTTTGAGGCCTGAAAAGGGATAACACGTAGCCTAGCCTATGGGTATAAATGTTCAACTTGATCTTTTGAGTCGAATCCTCCATCTTTCTACACCTTTCGACCAGAGTAGAACAACACAACATTCGTTTTCACCAGTTGTGTGTCATATTGTAGGACTATGGCGTATTGAAGGGTTCACAGATGGATTCGAAGGTGATATGAAGGCGCATTCGAATTATACATGAAGATGAATTTGAAAGTCACATGAAGGTAGCCATTCATCCAATCGAAAACTTATCAATCCAAGGTAAACCGATGAGGGGCGAATGGTGCAATCAAATGACACTTTTCAGAAGGTTATTAACTTCTGAATCGAAGGAAGCTTTCAGTAGATTATTGACTTTTTGAATTGAAGAAAACCAAAAGGAGGCCTTTACTTCCTGAGTCAAAGGACACTGTTTCAAAGGGAAACAAAAACTCAATTGAAGCTTGTATGAAGATCATTTCCTTCTGAATCGAAGGAAGCTTCAATACCCAAACGAAAGATGTAACCCAAGTGGCATGAAGCCCTTGCTCAACTGAAGCTTGCATGCAGGCATGGCCAGAGATGAATGCCCAAACGAAGGCTTACACGCAGATATGCAGGAGGTGAATGCCCAAATGAAGGCTTGTATGCAGGAATGAGATTGAAGCGCACTTGTTCGAAGGAAGCCTTTGCCTCAATCGAAGCTTATGGTCAAAACAAGCTTACTCGAATGAAGCTAATGCCCAGTCGAAGCTTGGATTGAAGCAAACATAAAGGGAGTCATTTCCTTTTAGCGTGAGGGAAGTTCCTGATTTCTGAATCGAAGGGTATTCTTTCAAAGGAAGCAAGAACTTAGTCAAATCTTGTATGAAGATATCTCTTGGCTCAAACAAAACTTGTGAGAGGCAAAGTCTGCAAGAGGCCCTTGGTGCAAGTGGATTCAAAGGATGCATAGAGATGGTTATTTCATCCCATCAAAGCTTGTCCAAACGAAACAAACATGCAGGAAGCATATGCCCTAATCGAAGTAGGCTTGTAGGCAGCTATTTTGTCCAATCGAAGAATTTGCCTTACAAGGGGCACATGTTGCAGAAAATTTGGTACTCAAAGCAAACATGCAGGCAGTGGAAGACACTAACAAAGCCTACAACAAGAAGTCACATGCCCAGATGAAAAAGGCACGCTAGCAGCAACTTTTGAGCAATCGAAGGAGGTGCAAAGTCCAATCGAAGGGGGCTGAATCGAAGGAGACCTATTTTCCTCCAAAATTGTCAAAATGTTATTTTTATCTGTTTACTACCTTTTTGACAGTTTCCTTTTAATTCTGGTGCTGTAAAATCCCAATGTACTTGTGTAAGCTTGAATTTTGAGAATCATTGTGAGAGATGCCTTGAGAATTGAGAGGGAAAATTTTGGGGTACAACAGCTGCCCATTTTCAAACTTCTTGAACCTGAAGAGTTAGATTGGCGGATCCCGCATCCGTGACTTGATGGTGAAAGATGTTTGAACATTAGAGTGCCCATAAATTTTCACTCTAAGATGGATGGTGAATGGGCTTATAGATTCCATTTGGAGGAATGTTGGTAAACCCTGGAAGAAGTATCAGCATAAATCTGCTGTTGATCCATACTAGACTTGTTGTGTTACCTGTGAGAAAGGGGGTTAGAAAAATGCAGATGCTTGCATGATGCTTACCAGATGTGGTATCATGCTAAATTCATTGTGTTGTACCCCAAAATTTTCCCACTCATTTATCAAGATTTTTCTCACAAGACTTCTTGGACTCAAGATAAGATTAGGGTTTGGTCAGCTCAAGACATCTCATCTTGCACTGATACCCCAAAATTAGGGTTTGAGTTTGCACAAGGATTTTTGGACCACCAATGCTTCATGTGACCTTCATACATCATCTTGGACCCCTAAGATTTCTCATGTTAAGTTTCAAGCCTTGAACCACTTTTTTGATCAGTCAATTGGACAGTTGACCTAAAAATCAACTGTATTGAGGAAGAAGTCAACCATGGCCAATTTACAGTCAAACTTCATAATTTTTGATCCACATCAACATTTTAGACTCATATGTACCATTTGATCAAGTTTGGATCACAACTCCTCAAGAAATTTGATCAAATAATCAAAAGGGCAAAAAGGTCAAAATTAGGGTTTTGACTGAGAAAGGGCAATTTCTGATTTTTAACCTAGCCAATGAACAATTGGGTTTAAACATGATTTCAAGGGTTCAATTGAATCATCTTGACCTAATTACATGGTTCAAAAGATCTCAAGTTCATTGGATTGACAGATGAATTTTGCAGTCAACTGTACACTGAAAAGTCAAACTTTGACTTTTTGGTCAAAATCAAGTGCCAAGGGTCATAATTCATCAAGATATGTCAAAATATGAAACTTGTTCACCAAGAAAACCAATTTTGAAAATTAGGGTTTTGAATTTGAAAATTTTCACAACTTAGAATTTTTCTAAGCATGGAAATTTTCTTATTTTTTCCCAACTTTCCACCACTTTTTCACCATGATGAAATTTGATTCAAAGAAAACTTCCAACATGAAAGTTGTAGTCCTCCATGAATTCTAAAACTTTGCTTCACAAACTTTTCCAAAAAGATGCTTGGATCTCAAGTTATAAATTTGTGAACATAGGTCCATGAACTAGATAACTTAGTGAAATTTTGCCCTAATTTAGGCAGGTTTTGGACTCAACTTCATGGACATTTTTCACCTAGTTCCAAGAGGTAGCTCAAAATTCATTTCAAATATGGATTATAGAGAACATTGCAAGCTTTCCAAAATGTCCAAGAACTCTCCAAAATCATTTTTGGTTAGGGAGAATCGAAGAAGGGAAGTTGGCATTTTATCAATTTTGTTCATGCCATTTTCACATAGCATCAAGTTGCAAATCCAACCCATGCTGTTTGAATCTTGCTTTAAAGGTCCTAAACTCATTCTACACTCCACAATTAAATGCAAACTCAGAAGATAAAGGCTTTATCTTTGCTTTTGAGGCTTTGTACAAGTTACATTTCCATTTTAAGCATAAAGGTTACAATGCCATTTTCATAAAGTGAGCTTTTGTAACTTTATCAATGTTGAGCCTTTGACCTGTCCCTTTGGTGCAAGAAATTTCCACAGGTCTTAAGCAATTTGTACAAGCCCTTTGCAGCCCTCAAGCTAGCCAGTACAAGCATGTTGCATAAGTCACTTTACTTTACTTCAAAAGCAAGAAAGTTGGTGAAAAGGTCCAAGCTTGAACATCTGTTGAGAAGCTGACTTTGTATTCATTCTATACAAGTATACAAACATTGTGCAACAGATAACACAATTGCTTGACATCTGAAACACACTCAAACTCAAAAACTCCAAATTTCTGCCCAAACTCAGCATTTCTGCCAAATCATTGCCAACTAATTTTTGGCTCGTGCATTTTGTATTCTAACACTTCAAACACTTTATAAACATCCTACCAAAGCTATCCAAGCCCTTGCCATGGTTCTATAACCCCTGTTTCATCCATTTCCATTTTCAAACTTGAAGCTTGCAGCTTGACTTGTGCAGAGAGTTCCAGCCATTCTCAAGACAAACTAAGCATTGGAATAGCTTCAGGGAAGTACAAGGAAGCTTAATCAATCCTCAGGCCTCCACTAAAGTCCCTACATTTCTCTATCCAAATCCAACTGAAGGAGGTATTTTCTTGAACTCTATCTCTATGAATAGGCATCCTCAAGCCACGATTTATGAAGGAAAAATGTAGTCCATGACATGGTGAAGCTGTACATATGCATACTTTTCATTTATATTAACTATGTTGTGAGAATTTTAAGCTTGAAGTTCCTGATTTTTAAGCTTTTAGAGTTAGTTTACAAATTTTATATGGTTGGAATCGTGAGCTCAAATGCCACAAGTTTCATGTTATAAGTTTTTGTTTTTGTGCAAGCATTAGCAAGTTACAGTTTGAACCATGAAGCGCGCGCAGAAGAGATGGCTGGAGGACAGGGATGAGTGTCTTGGGCTTTTTGGCGCCTGGGCCCTTTTTGTTTTTGCTTTTCACACCTCCTGATTCACTACTACACCCCTGGCTATTATTTTATATTTTTGCATTTTTCTTCATATTTTTATATTTATTGCTTTTATTTTTTTTCTTAATAACAAAAATCCTAAAAATAATTTATTTATTTGTTGCAATTTTATTTTATTTTTTTTATTATATTTGCATAAAAATAGTTTATTAGGATAATAGATTTTATTTTCTTAAATAAATTTGTAAATACAATATAAAAAATACTTAATATTTTTATTATATTATTTATACTCAAAAAACACTTATTTTCTACACATATTTAATTTTTTTATTTACATATAATATTATTTATTATTTTCTTATACAAAAAATGGACAAAATAATATTAGGAAACATCATTTTCTTTTAATCAAAAACTAGGGTTTCACCCCTTTCCAAAAATAATAATATTTATTTTTCCTTATTTTTTAGGGTTTAATTTATATTATTTTCTCATACAAAAAACAAATACCAAAACATTTTTTTTACATAAATACATTTTCATTGCATTTTAAATACTTGTATATATATTTAATTCGTGCAATATTCAATTGGGTTGTAATAATATTTTTAGGTTTATATTTGTGCAAAATCCCCATTCAAAACTTGTATCCCCCCTCCCATAATAATTGTTGTAATAGCTTAGTTTATTTTACGTAATTTATTGCTTTATATACTATGCTTAGTAAACTAGGGTTTTGCATGACAAGAACAAAAACAAATCAAAATAGAAAAACCTAATGCAAGACAAAAGCATGAAAAATGACACACATTGCACACAAGCACCCTTAGGGTTCCTCCCACTTGGTTGCCTAAATAAAAATGACCATGTTACGCACGCGAAGTGTCTTGGCAAAACAAAATAATATAAGATCATAGTCCCTCGATGACGCTATCAAAAGGTTGCCTAAACAAAGATGATCTTGGTCCCTCCAAATTGCTAAAGATACTTGGAAATATTGCTATCATGGTCATACGATGACACACGCCTGTCCCGTTTACATCCAAAGATAGGGTTGCTTACCAAATCAATGGTAAGTCAACAATGTCAAAGGAATAAAAATGCACAAGAAAGACATTTGAGTAGGTAGATAGATTCTAGTTACTTGTTACATTTCAAAACAATCCTTGCAATTTTCAAAAATACACACACATTTCAAAAACATCTTTCAAAACATTGAAACATTTTTCACAAGACAAACATCTTTGTATACATTCTTACAAACGAGAATCATTACAAAGATTGCCTAAACGAATGGCCTCTTTTCAAAATACTTTCAAAAACACACCAAGCACCATTTCAAACAAAACAAAGCAAAGCAAGTGATCTAAACAAGTAACTAAGAGCCCATGGAAAACCATGGATGAAAAGGGTGCTAGCACCTTCCCTTTTCATAATCTACCCCCCGAACTCAAGAAAACATCTGAAAGGTCTTTCCTGTTCTTTTTTACCTTTCCTTTTGGATAAAAGAAAATTCGGTGGCGACTATTGCTAACCGCGACATTTGCAAACACAAACGTAAAACCTCAAGTCAGTTATCCCACCGCATCACAGAACTGGCGACTCTGTTGGGGAAAATTCTAAAAGTGGGGTTACCTTAGGGTTTAGATCACATTTACTTGCTTGCAATTGTTTGACTTGTTTGCTTTATATTATGGTTCTTTGTTTGGGTTTAAATCCTCTACCCGGATTTGGGAAACATTATAGGTAAATAGCAATACGTTGTGGAAACTGTGCGGGGTACACCTACATGGTCTAAGAAATAGCTATATTAGTGTGACATATTTGTGGGTACCGGTAGCCTTTAAGTCAATCAAAGAGAATACAGGGCCGCTGGGTGATGTCATGAAGCACTAATGAACTTCTAGAACCTTTACTTGACCAACTTGGCCTTTTAGGATGTAGTGAGATGACCGACTTTGGTGCAGTCCGAAGTTGGTAGATACTCGATACTACACTCATTGAGGGTTGGTTTCTTGGAATATTTCGGTCGCCAGTAAAGAGGCTTGAACTGAAACAATAAACAAGGAAACAATCCAATAATATTGAGCTCCTTAGAACCCGGTTACTATTTATAGGACAGGTTGAGCCAACTAAACTTCAAGAGGGTACTTACCTATAAACCTCATGAAAGCCTAAACTAGGAACTTGTTTGATTTGTTTGTACATATATACTTGTGCATAACATCATGGACATCATGAACATCATATGCATTCACTAACCATTTCAAGGATTTTGGAGATTCATCTTTGTTCTTGTCTTGTAGTTTATGGATTCACTTCGTAGGAAAAATATCCAAATTAACCTTGTAAGAATTCCTCCACAACTCAAGGATCTGGCTTCAAGGATTCCTGAGAATTCTCCATTCACCGAGAGACATGGTCGTCTACTCAACTTGGTCACATCCAACACAGAGGAGGATATGATGAAGGTTCTCTTCCAGTTCTTTGACCCTTTGCATCATTGCTTCACATTTCCTGACTATCAGCTTGTGCCCACTTTGGATGAATTCTCTCAACTTCTGAGGATTCCTATTCTCAATCAACTACCCTTCAACGGTACGAAAAGAGATCCAAAGCCATAAGAGATTGCTCAAGCCCTGCACTTGCACTCATCTGATGTCACAACTCATTGGGAAACTAGAAGTGGTGTCAAAGGCTTCTTGTCAAAGTTTCTATTTGAGAAGGCCTAAAGCTGCTGGAATTCCATAGAATTGCAAGCTTTTGAGGAGATTGTAGCTCTTCTCATCTATGGGATGGTCTTGTTCCCTAATCCTGACCAACTCATAGACGTAAGCGCTGTTAAAATCTTCATGTCTCGCAACCCGGTGCCTACATTGCTTGGGGATATCCTCCACTCTTTTCACACTCGTACAATGAGGAAAAGAGGTGTTCTTATGTGTTGTACTCCTCTCCTGGCAAGATGGTTTATTTCTCATCTTCCCCAAACAGTCTTGAAAAATGAGCAAGGTTTGAGGTGGTCACAAAGGTTAATAACGCTTAACCATTCAGATATTCATTGGTGTTCTCGATCCAAAGAGAATGTCATCATTGTTGACCGTTATGGGGAATTCCCTAATGTCCCTCTACTTGGAATTAGAGGAGGCATCACCTACAACCCTTGCTTATCTCTAAGACAGTTTGGTTATGCCCGAAGGGATGGCCCACATGATATGCTGATTCAAGGATTAGTTTTCGACTACGACAACGACGACCAAGAACTCCGTCAAAGATTCATCCGAGCTTGGAGGATGCCAAACAAGGTAGACAACAAGAATTTGGGACACAAGAATTCCACCCCTCTGGAGCCTTACCTCAAGTGGGTACGAACCCGCGCTCAAATTCTTATGATGCCTTACCCCTCCATTCTCCCAGTGATTATAGAGCCTGTTAAGGAAGGAGAAGTTCCATACACTCTCCTACATCCTGACATGCCAACATCACTCGAAGACCTACAAAGGAGTTGGATACAGCTCAAAGGAGAGCGCGATACTTTTGAAGCCCAATTCTACGCAAGCAAGAAGATGGTTTTGGAACTCACTTGGCTACTTCACGAAGAGCAGACTCTTAACACCTACATTGCGCCAAAGAGGATGCGCAACATCTTTTTACCTTAGAATTCTGTATTATTTTGCCCAAGGGGCATTGATGTACTCACAATTCTATCTTATTAATATGACGTGTGTTTCTTTTTTGTTTAAAACAAATTTGAATTTCTAAATCCTTGAAAACATTGCATGAATACATATCATTCATGTAGGTGTTTAGGTATTGGCTTGCATTTTTGGTAAATTCCAAGTGTATGTGTGAATGTCATGACTGATGTCATAACATTCTAGTTCAGGTTGTACTAACTCATTAGGTACATGTGCAGAAAAATATTGTAATTCAAATACTGATGTTTATAAGTGTGTATCTGAGCATGTTTGCAAAATGATCACATTTTGCTAAATCAGTAGACAGGTTTTCTCAGATGTCATAACAGATGTTATGACATCCTGTTCTGAACTAGCAGGATTGCAGGATTGGATAAGTCTGAGTTTTTTCAGGAAATAACTCAGTCCTTCCTAAACAGAATCCTGCGTTTTCTGAGGAGTAACCTAGCTCAATCCTAACCTGATCAATAAAGTACTGTGACCTGGTCTTTAGGTCAAACGGAATCAACCCTAGGTTTTTGGAAACCCTAACTGAAGTTGCAGTTGCTATATATTCAACAGAGCTGCGGTTTTTCAAGCGATCCCTGCTGATTGATTAGAAGATCAATTTTGTAATCTGTATAGATTTGTTTATTGTACTCCAAGCAATTATCATTGTGATAAGTGCCTTGGAATAGGTTTCAATTGTAAGGGTTGTGTAGCACTCAAAGCTTTGAAGCAAGAGTGTTTGAATGTCACTTGACTAAAGCTGTGAAGCAGAGTCAAGTTAGTCGTGTACATCACTCAAAGCTGTGAAGCACGAGTGATTCTGTTACTTGATTAAAAAGCTGTGAAGCTTAATCAAGTGTGTGTTATTGAAGAGTGTCTTCATCAATTCTTAAGTCAAATTGGTTTATGTATCACTGCTGTGATTGAGGGGGAGTGAGTAGGAACTCAGGTTTAAGTTGTACTTAGATTAGAATTGCATTGGGTAGGTCTTAAGTGAAGGAGATAAACTGGTTGGTTTATTCCTGAATTAACATCTCTTATAGTGGATTCTCTCCCTGGCTTGGTAGCCCCCAGAGTAGGTGTTGTTGCACTGAACTGGGTAAACAATTGACTGTGTTATTTACTGCTTTTGTATTTACTGTCATATAGTAAGTCAGATACGGTGTCATAACATTGGACGTGACATTGAGTATCTGCAGCCAGAATTTCAATTGGCATCAGAGCAGGCACCCTGCCTGTATTACTGGGTGAGATCTAGGGATATCACTTTCTGGCACTATGGACAAAGAAGGAGTTTTTGGAAATAGACCACCCATTCTGGATGGAACTAATTATGACTACTGGAAACCTCGTATGATTGCCTTCCTAAAATCTCTGGACAAAAAGGCTTGGAGAGCTGCTGACAAAGGATGGATTCATCCCACCATAACTGAAAGAGATGGGACAATCAGTCTGAAGCCTGAGGAAGATTGGATTAAAGAAGAAGATGAGTTAGCTCTGGGAAATTCAAAAGCCTTAAATGCCTTGTTCAATGGAATTGATAGAAACATCTTCAGACTAGTACATCAATATGAACTGGCCAAGGAAGTTTGGGACACCCTCAAAACTACTCATGAAGGCACTTCCAAAGTCAAAATGTCAAGGCTTCAGATGTTGACCACTAAGTTTGAGAATCTAAAAATGATGGAAGATGAAACCATTCATGAGTTTCACATGAACATCTTGGAGATTGCCAACACCTCAGGAGCACTGGGAGAAAAAATGTCAGAAGAAAAACTGGTGAGGAAGATTCTCAGATCCTTGCCTAAAAGATTTGCAATGAAGGTAACTGCCATAGAGGAAGCCCAGGACATTAGCAAGTTAAAAGTGGATGAACTTATTGGGTCTCTTCAGACTTTTGAGATGGGGATCACTGATAATGGTGACAAGAAGAACAAAAGCATAGCACTTGTATCCAACACTGATGTTGAATACAAGGAGGATGAAGAAGAAAACATATCAGAAGCCATTGCCATGCTTGGAAGACAGTTCAACAGGCTCATCAAAAGAATGGACCCAAAGTCAAGGTCTAATGTTCATAACATTCCTTCTGACATTGACAGTTCCAGCAGAAGACCAAGGTCAGAAGATAAGGGAAACCAAGGCAGAGGTATTCAATGCCATGGATGTGAAGGATATGGACATATTCGAGCTGAATGTCCTACCTTTCTTAAGAAGCAAAAGAAAGGAATGACTGTTACTTGGTCTGACTATGATTCAGAAAGCAATTCTGAAGAAGAATCTGCCAAACTAGTTACTGCCCTAACTAGTGTTTGTACTTCTGAAAGTGACACCAGTAATGAAGAAGTAACATTTGAAGAACTGGCTGATACCTACAAGAAATTGTGTATCAGAAGTGGTGAAGTCTGTGTGCAAAATGAGAAACAATCAAAACTCATTGTAAAGCTGGAGGCTGAAAAGAGGGCAAATCTTGAAACTATAAGTCATTTAGAAGGAGAAGTTCAACTGCTGAACTCACAACTGAATCAAATGACCAAATCTGTCAAGATGTTGACCAATGGAACAAACAAATTGGAAGAGATCCTTCAGGCTGGACAAAATATGGGAAATAAATCTGGCCTAGGATTTGTGGAAACAAAGAAATTTGGTACCGGGAAGCAAATGTCAAAATGGATGTCTCAACATTACTCTCAACATCAGGGACAGAGACATATGAAGAAAAGGTACCAAAGATGGAGATGTCATCATTGTGGGAAATATGGTCACATAAAGCCCTTCTGCTTCAGATTACATGGATATCCTAATCAGAACTCAGATGTCAAACCTAAGTCTAAAAAGGTACCACACGCTCCTCAATGGAAGAAAAAGGCTACTGCACTGATAGCACACACTTCCCTGAAGATCTCTGCAAAGGAAGATTGGTACTTTGACAGTGGATGTTCCAGACACATGACTGGATTCAAAAATCTCCTCAATAATGTTATGCCTCACACCACCAGTTTTGTGACCTTTGGAGATGGTGCTAAAGGAGAAGTCAAAGGAGTTGGTAATTTGGACTACCCTGGAGTTCCAAGTCTGAATAAGGTACTACTGGTAAAAGGGTTGACTACTAATCTCATCAGCATCAGTCAATTATGTGATCTAGGATTCATGGTCAACTTCTCAAGATCTGAATGTCTAGTGTTTAATGAAAAACTAGATGTTGTAATGAGAGGAATCAAATCCAAAAATAACTGTTATGTGTGGCAGCCTGAGAACACTGATATCTCCACTATGAGTCAAATCATCAAAGAAGAAAAAGAGATAAAACAGTGGCAGCATAAGCTTGAAAGAATGAAAAGAGCTATTCCTATGGAAGCTGTCAGAAGAACTCCTAAACTACAGGCTGATAATATATGTGATGTGGCAAAGAACAAGTCTCATAAATTCTGTTCTCAAAACATCTGGTCAAAACAGATGCTACCTGAGGACAATGTTACACAAGATGTTGTGACATTGTGGTGTGATAATCTGAAAACATTCAACATTTCCTTGAACCCTATTGACTTTGAAGAGAAGAAGTCATTTGAACTGGAACATAGTTTCTCTAAGCTTCAGCTAACTAATTCTTCTACCAAGGCGCTTGTTGGAAATAAACTTGAAAATTTGAGGGGCAGATTGGGTATTCACCAACATGAGAAATTATAGCAATTAGTTTTGCTGAAAACAAGGGTTGAAGGGATTAATTTTATTAAGGCTATATTTAGTGGGTTAATCATATTCATTCACAATTCCTTTAAAAGTCTTAAGAAGTTGAAGAGACTCCCTTTTACTCCCTACCTCTCTCATCCTTGCAACCTGTTTCCTCCTCCCAATCAAAGAGTTTTCTCGAACTGCTACTATTACTCAAAGTTAAACAAAATGTCTCAGACATCGTCTTCCACCATGGCGGCTTCGTCTCCCTCATCATCATCATCATCATCATCTGATCAAGATTCTAGGGCAATCACTACATGCATAGAATCTGAAGTTCTTGAGGTCACTCCTCTCAGGGAAATGGCAACTGACCCAGCCAGAGTCAAAAAGCTCAGAACCAGACATGCAGGAAGAGCTCAAGCTAGTCTCTGGTAATTCTTCTCATCCTTCGTCTTCTATACCTAATAGAGAAGGATCAGTTCAAGTACACCAAGCTATTGCTAGGCTGGTTACTAGCATTCTGAGTGGCAACCAATCTGTACCGGGGATTTCTATCCCTTTGAATCAATCAGAAAGTCCAAATGTGGAAGGTTCTGAAAATGTAGATGTCACTGAGGATGTTGTGACACCAAAAGACAACATTCAGAACACCTCTGAAAAGGCTGCTAATCCACCTATCATTGATGTGGATGAAGATTACTCAGATAATGAACTGATTGCTAATGTGAACCCTAGCATTGCTAGGAGATTGATGAAAAGAAAGAGTAGTATGAATGTTAAACCTGATGCTAAGAAATCCAAGGCTGAAGGGATGACTGAGAAAATTCAGACAAAAGGAAAGAAGGCACAGGTGCAGACTGCTAGACAACCAATCTCTAAGAAAAGTAAAGAACCTGAAACTTCTGATTCTGATGATGAATCAGAATTTGAGATTGATATTGAAGATGCTCCCATCAGAAGAAAGCTCCCTTCCAGCAAGATTGCTAGAGTGCCTGAAGTGCCAACAGACAATATCTCCTTTCATCATCCTGACAACGCAAACAGATGGAAGTATGTCTGCTTGAAGAGAATAGCCTTGGAGAGAGAACTCAACAATGATGCCTTGGAGTGCAAGGACATTATGGATCTGATCAGGAATGCTGGGCTAATGAAGACAGTGATGAAGTTTAACAAATGTTATGAAAATATGGTTAAGGAGTTTGTAGTGAACTTGTCCAATGATTGTGCTGATGGGAGGTCAGCTGACTTTGAGAGTGTGTTTGTTAGAGGAAGAAGGGTCAAGTTCTCTCCATCAGAAATTAACAAGTTTCTTGGAAGAACAAATAAGGACTGTTCTGATCTAGAGGCAACTGACAATGAAGTGTGTTTAACCATCACTGCCAGGCAAGTAAAGTGCTGGCCATTGAAAGGGAAGCTGAATGCTAGTAAACTCAGCATGAAATTTGCCATCTTGCATAAAATAGGTGCAGCAAACTGGGTGCCTATAAATCACAAATCAACCATCTCCACAGGATTGGGGAGATTTATCTATGCTGTAGGAACCAAGACTGCCTTTGACTATGGAAGATACATCTTTGAACAAACCTTGAAGCATGCTGGCAGTTATGCTGTCAAAGGACCAATTGCTTTTCCCTCCCTCCTTTGTGGAATCATCCTTGCACAATACCCTGACATCCTTGTAGCAAGAGATACAGTCTGCAAAAGAGCTCCTGCCCTTGGCCTGCACTACAAACTGTTTCAGGGATCCCATGCTCCAGACATTGTCATAACATCAGCTAAGACATCGTCTGCAAAGACCCAGTCCAAAACATCAGATGTCATAGCTGTTTTAAAAGAAACTTGCAAAGATCTGGATGCTAGAAAAAGGACCCTAGAAGCTCTAATTGCCAGGCTAGAAAATGAGGAAGCTGAAGAAAGCAGAAGGGAAGAAGATGAAGGACAGCTCAACATTGAAGAAATTTGCTCCTCTGAATCTGATGACAGTGCTTGAAGGTTGATTGCTGCTTGGTGGTGTTGCTGGTGGAGTTTGGTAGTGTGTTCTGCTGTTGTCAGCTGCTGATCTCATTATTTTGTTTTGGATAACTGTATAATTTTATGAACAAGTATCTTTGGCCCATTTGTGGCTAAAGAGGGGGAGAATATTATTGGTACTGCTTTATTAGTACTTGACACTATATTTTTCTGCTGTCACTTCTGTCACGTATTTCTGCTGCTATCTATCTATCTCTGATTGTTTAGGAACTTTAGCCAAAAATCTGCCAAAGGGGGAGTTTGTAGGTGTTTAGGTATTGGCTTGCATTTTTGGTAAATTCCAAGTGTATGTGTGAATGTCATGACTGATGTCATAACATTCTAGTTCAGGTTGTACTAACTCATTAGGTACATGTGCAGAAAAATATTGTAATTCAAATACTGATGTTTATAAGTGTGTATCTGAGCATGTTTGCAAAATGATCACATTTTGCTAAATCAGTAGACAGGTTTTCTCAGATGTCATAACAGATGTTATGACATCCTGTTCTGAACTAGCAGGATTGCAGGATTGGATAAGTCTGAGTTTTTTCAGGAAATAACTCAGTCCTTCCTAAACAGAATCCTGCGTTTTCTGAGGAGTAACCTAGCTCAATCCTAACCTGATCAATAAAGTATTGTGACCTGGTCTTTAGGTCAAACGGAATCAACCCTAGGTTTTTGGAAACCCTAACTGAAGTTGCAGTTGCTATATATTCAACAGAGCTGCGGTTTTTCAAGCGATCCCCGCTGATTGATTAGAAGATCAATTTTGTAATCTGTATAGATTTGTTTATTGTACTCCAAGCAATTATCATTGTGATAAGTGCCTTGGAATAGGTTTCAATTGTAAGGGTTGTGTAGCACTCAAAGCTTTGAAGCAAGAGTGTTTGAATGTCACTTGACTAAAGCTGTGAAGCAGAGTCAAGTTAGTCGTGTACATCACTCAAAGCTGTGAAGCACGAGTGATTCTGTTACTTGATTAAAAAGCTGTGAAGCTTAATCAAGTGTGTGTTATTGAAGAGTGTCTTCATCAATTCTTAAGTCAAATTGGTTTATGTATCACTGCTGTGATTGAGGGGGAGTGAGTAGGAACTCAGGTTTAAGTTGTACTTAGATTAGAATTGCATTGGGTAGGTCTTAAGTGAAGGAGATAAACTGGTTGGTTTATTCCTGAATTAACATCTCTTATAGTGGATTCTCTCCCTGGCTTGGTAGCCCCCAGAGTAGGTGTTGTTGCACTGAACTGGGTAAACAATTGACTGTGTTATTTACTGCTTTTGTATTTACTGTCATATAGTAAGTCAGATACGGTGTCATAACATTGGACGTGACATTGAGTATCTGCAGCCAGAATTTCAATTCATCATGAGCATAAGCAGGTCTTTGCAACAAGTTTCCTCATCTCTCTTCTATTTATTTCAGCACGATGGATCTAGAACAAACGGTCAAAGATCTGCAAGCTCAGAACTCACAATTTCAACAGTTTCTCATGACCTTAGCCAAGGGGAAGGAGGGACTGAAGACTTTGCTAGAAAAATAAAAAGAGAAAAAGAAAAACAAGCCAGCTGGTGTGGTTATCATGGGCAGAAGATTTGAGGGACAAGCCAGACGGACCTTAGAATTTCCAACAACATCTGATGAAGGGGAAAGAAAAGGAAAGGGAACGGCAGTACCATTAGATTCTGAAGAAGAAGAAGAGGAAGAAGAGGACTACTATAAACAACAATACCCTCCGGTTGATGACAAGTACAAAAACCTTGAAGAGCGACTCAGCGTTATCGAAATCCAGAGAGTACCAGGGTTATATTTTGAGGAGTTAGGGCTGGTGTCAGGAATTGTAATCCCGCCAAATTTTAAAGTGCCTCTATTTGCCATGTATGATGGGGTGTCTTGCCCTAAAATGAACCTCAGATCCTATGTCAGGAAGATGCAACCATATTCTGCCGACAAATATTTATGGGTCCATTTTTTCCAGGACAGTTTATCAGGAACGCAACATGACTGGTTCTACCAGTTGGAGAGGGCAGATGTTCACAATTGGGAAGACTTGGTAGCCGCCTTCTATAAACAGTATCAATACAACGCCAACTTGGCGCCAACCCGTACTCAACTACAGAATATGGCCATGGTTTCCAATGAGGGCTTTAAAGATTACGCGCAAAAGTGGAGAGACCTAGCCGGAAGGGTGCAACCCCCTCTATCTGAGAGGGAGTTTACGGACATGTTCTTAAGAACTCTATCAGGTCCTTTCTTCAATCACCTGATTAGGAGTTCCTCTGCAGGGTTTACTGAATTGATTTTAACCGGCGAAAGAGTGGAGGCTGGTATGAGAAGTGGGAAAATTCAAAAGGACGCGTCTTCCTCAACAGCTGTAAAAAAGCCCTTCACTGGAAGGAAGGAAGTATCTGCTTTCTATTCACAGAGGAATCAAGGAAGAATTGAACGACGACCAACAGTGGGGGCCGTTATGATTCCGAAGCCGGCATCAGACCAGCCAAGAACTAATGAGCAAAGGGTAGAAAGGCCAGTTCGGCAATTTACCAAGATTAACATGACTCCAGCCCAAGTTCTACCACATCTCCTGAAGTTGAATCTGGCCACTTTAAAAGAGGCCCAAAAAAATCCCAATACTACTTCTCCACATTACCATCCCAATGCCATATGTGCATACCATTCTGAAAGTCCAGGGCATGACACCAACAACTGTTGGGCTCTAAAGAACAAGATTCAAGATCTGATAGATGCGAAGGAAGTTGAGTTTGAAGCGCCTGAGAAACCAAATATTATTTCCACTCCAATGTCGAGGCATGGTCACAATGCCAACGCTATTGAAGAAGATCTGTTTGTTGCTTCCGTGGATGAACTATTAACTCTGCTCCCGATTATCAAGCTGAATTTGTTTAAAGCTTGCATTTTCCCAAGTTGTGACAAAGACTGCCATGTTTTCTTGTCCTCATCATTTGACTGCCCTCTGTTGAAGAAAGTTATCCAACAACTGATGGATAACCAAGCAATTTTGTTCGAGAATGCTCTTGTTTCACCCATTCCAGTTAAAGAAGTTTCAATAGTAACCATATACGCCAATCCTTCCAGGGCCCCTAAAAGACCCGTTAGGATTACACCTGCTCCAAAGACTGCTCCGCTTAAAATAACAATGCCCGGGCCGGCCCCATACAAATCATATAAAACAGTACCATGGAATTATGGTGGAGAAATCAACTATCACGGTATTAAACAGATTGAATTAACTGCTGAAGAAGAAAACTCCGAAGAGGACAGACCCTACATTATCAATATTGTTGGAACTAGCAAGATCACCCGCAGTGGTAGGATCTTCTCTCCAAAGATTTCTCCTCCCACATCAGTCTTTGGACCCGTGGCCATTCCGAAGATTACATATGTACCAGTGATTGTACCTGCAAGCGTACCTACTGACAAAGACAATACAATCCATATCCCTGCTTCCACTGCTGAGAATAAAGGAAAGAACGTTCAAGAGGAGCCTGTCCAGACGAAGGCTCAATCACTAGCTATTCTTGAAACATCCAAGAAGGAGATGGAAGAAATCCTGAGGATCATTAAGAAGAGTGATTATGATGTGGTTGAACAATTGGGGAAGACCCCTTCCAAGATCTCTATAATATCCCTGTTGAATTGCTCTGAAGCACATGCCAAAGCACTGATAAAATTTCTGAAGACAGCTCACGTGACGCAAGAGACGTCTGTTGACCAATTCGAGGACTGTGTGGCCAGTTTGACAGCTGATAATGGCTTGGGTTTCTCTGATGCTGACTTGACACCCCGGGGGAGAAAACACAATGATGCATTACATGTCTCAGTAGAGTGCAGAGGAACAACCCTAGCTCATGTCTTGGTTGATACTGGATCATCTCTGAACGTCTTGCCAAAGAAAGCCCTTGATAGATTGGATTGTGAGGGGCTGACTCTAAAACCTAGCAACATAGTGGTGCGAGCTTTTGATGGTTCGAAGAGGATGGTCCACGGGGAGGTGGACATCCCAATAAAGGTGGGAACTCAGGTCTTCAACTCCACTTTCTATGTGATGGACATTCGTCCTTCTTATTCCTGCCTGTTGGGACGTCCCTGGATCCACAATGCCGGTGCTGTCACCTCTACCTTGCAGCAGATGCTGAAGTAACTTATCCAAGGGAATATCATAATTGTCCACGGGGAAGAGGATTACATGATTATTCATCTGAATTCCTTCCGATATGTGGAGTTATATGGCGAATTCATAGAGACCCCTTTCCAACATTTTGAAGAACTCTCTCCAGAAGTAGCGGCGACCAAGGCGGTATCTTCAATTCCTAAGATCACAAGACCTCCACCTCGGATGTCATCTCTCAAGGATGCAAAGGCAGTAGTGGAAGAAGGGGGTGCACCATCTGGGGTCAGTTTCCAGACATTCCTTACAAATCAGACAAGTTTGACTTGGGGTTTACTTCGACTAGTCAGAAGGCCGTGCACCGAGCCCGTGCTGGGGGGCCACCGATAAAGATTAGCAACCGAAGCATCAATGCAGTAGAAGACAATGAAGAGGACGGAAGCCTGGAAGATTGGATATTTCCTACTGTCAGTGGAGGATTGCACAACTGGGAAGCCAGAGACTTCGTTTTGATAACTGCCAATCTAGAGCCTAGTGTCAAGGAGCGCCTAATTCAGCTATTGCATGATTATGTTGAGATCTTTTCCTGGTCATACAAAGACATGCCGGGACTCGATACAGACATTGTGGTACATCGTCTACCCACAAGAGAAGATTGTCCACCAGTGAAGCAAAAGGTCCGCCGCATGAGACCTGACATGTCAGAGAAGATCAAAGCAGAAGTTATGAAACAGTTCAATGCTGGATTTCTGGCTGTTACTTCCTATCCTCAATGGGTGGCCAACATTGTTCCTGTTCTTAAAAAGGACGACAAAGTGAGAATGTGCATGGATTATAGAGATTTAAACAGGGCCAACCCTAAAGATGACTTTCCACTTCCACACATTGACATCCTGGTCGACAATACAGCCCGACAGAAAGTATTTTCTTTCATGGACGGATTCTCAGGCTATAACAGATGAATTTTGCAGTCAACTGTACACTGAAAAGTCAAACTTTGACTTTTTGGTCAAAATCAAGTGCCAAGGGTCATAATTCATCAAGATATGTCAAAATATGAAACTTGTTCACCAAGAAAACCAATTTTGAAAATTAGGGTTTTGAATTTGAAAATTTTCACAACTTAGAATTTTTCTAAGCATGGAAATTTTCTTATTTTTCCCCAACTTTCCACCACTTTTTCACCATGATGAAATTTGATTCAAAGAAAACTTCCAACATGAGAGTTGTAGTCCTCCATGAAGTCTAAAACTTTGCTTCACAAACTTTTCCAAAAAGATGCTTGGATCTCAAGTTATAAATTTGTGAACATAGGTCCATGAACTAAATAACTTAGTGAAATTTTGCCCTAATTTAGGCAGGTTTTGGACTCAACTTCATGGACATTTTTCACCTAGTTCCAAGAGGTAGCTCAAAATGCATTTCAAATATGGATTATAGAGCACATTGCAAGCTTTCCAAAATGTCCAAGAACTCTCCAAAATCATTTTTGGTTAGGGAGAATCGAAGAAGGGAAGTTGGCATTTTATCAATTTTGTTCATGCCATTTTCACATAGCATCAAGTTGCAAATCCAACCCATGCTGTTTGAATCTTGCTTTACAGGTCCTAAACTCATTCTACACTCCACAATTAAATGCAAACTCAGAAGATAAAGGCTTTATCTTTGCTTTTGAGGCTTTGTACAAGTTACATTTCCATTTTAAGCATAAAGGTTACAATGCCATTTTCATAAAGTGAGCTTTTGTAACTTTATCAATGTTGAGCCTTGGACCTGTCCCTTTGGTGCAAGAAATTTCCACAGGTCTTAAGCAATTTGTACAAGCCCTTTGCAGCCCTCAGGTTAGCCAGTACAAGCATGTTGCATAAGTCACTTTACTTTACTTCAAAAGCAAGAAAGTTGGTGAAAAGGTCCAAGCTTGAACATCTGTTGAGAAGCTGACTTTGTATTCATTCTATACAAGTATACAAACATTGTGCAACAGATAACACAATTGCTTGACATCTGAAACACACTCAAACTCAAAAACTCCAAATTTCTGCCCAAACTCAGCATTTCTGCCAAATCATTGCCAACTAATTTTTGGCTCGTGCATTTTGTATTCTAACACTTCAAACACTTTATAAACATCCTACCAAAGCTATCCAAGCCCTTGCCATGGTTCTATAACCCCTGTTTCAGCCATTTCCATTTTCAAACTTGAAGCTTGCAGCTTGACTTGTGCAGAGAGTTCCAGCCATTCTCAAGACAAACTAAGCATTGGAATAGCTTCAGGGAAGTACAAGGAAGCTTAATCAATCCTCAGGCCTCCACTAAAGTCCCTACATTTCTCTATCCAAATCCAACTGAAGGAGGTATTTTCTTGAACTCTATCTCTATGAATAGGCATCCTCAAGCCACGATTTATGAAGGAAAAATGTAGTCCATGACATGGTGAAGCTGTACATATGCATACTTTTCATTTATATTAACTATGTTGTGAGAATTTTAAGCTTGACGTTCCTGATTTTTTTTAGGTCACGAATTAGGTCTGTCAAAATTCTCCCTGATCTTTTAGAGTTAGTTTACAAATTTTATATGGTTGGAATCGTGAGCTCAAATGCCACAAGTTTCATGTTATAAGTTTTTGTTTTTGTGCAAGCATTAGCAAGTTACAGTTTGAACCATGAAGCGCGCGCAGAAGAGATGGCTGGAGGACAGGGATGAGTGTCTTGGGCTTTTTGGCGCTTGGGCCCTTTTTGTTTTTGCTTTTCACACCTCCTGATTCACTACTACACCCCTGGCTATTATTTTATATTTTTGCATTTTTCTTCATATTTTTATATTTATTGCTTTTATTTTTTTTCTTAATCATAAAAATCCTAAAAATAATTTCTTTATTTGTTGCAATTTTATTTTATTTTTTTATTATATTTGCATAAAAATAGTTTATTAGGATAATAGATTTTATTTTCTTAAATAAATTTGTAAATACAATATAAAAAATACTTAATATTTTTATTATATTATTTATACTCAAAAAACACTTATTTTCTACACATATTTAATTTTTTTATTTACATATAATATTATTTATTATTTTCTTATACAAAAAATGGACAAAATAATATTAGGAAACATCATTTTCTTTTAATCAAAAACTAGGGTTTCACCCCTTTCCAAAAATAATAATATTTATTTTTCCTTATTTTTTAGGGTTTAATTTATATTATTTTCTCATACAAAAAACAAATACCAAAACATTTTTTTTACATAAATACATTTTCATTGCATTTTAAATACTTGTATATATATTTAATTCGTGCAATATTCAATTGGGTTGTAATAATATTTTTAGGTTTATATTTGTGCAAAATCCCCATTCAAAACTTGTATCCCCCCTCCCATAATAATTGTTGTAATAGTTTAGTTTATTTTACGTAATTTATTGCTTTATATACTATGCTTAGTAAACTAGGGTTTTGCATGACAAGAACAAAAACAAATCAAAATAAAAAAACCTAATGCAAGACAAAAGCATGAAAAATGACACACATTGCACACAAGCACCCTTAGGGTTCCTCCCACTTGGTTGCCTAAATAAAAATGGCCATGTTACGCACGCGAAGTGTCTTGGCAAAACAAAATAATATAAGATCATAGTCCCTCGATGACGCTATCAAAAGGTTGCCTAAACAAAGATGATCTTGGTCCCTCCAAATTGCTAAAGATACTTGGAAATATTGCTATCATGGTCATACGATGACACACGCCCGTCCCGTTTACATCCAAAGATAGGGTTGCTTACCAAATCAATGGTAAGTCAACAATGTCAAAGGAATAAAAATGCACAAGAAAGACATTTGAGTAGGTAGATAGATTCTAGTTACTTGTTACATTTCAAAACAATCCTTGCAATTTTCAAAAATACACACACATTTCAAAAACATCTTTCAAAACATTGAAACATTTTTCACAAGACAAACATCTTTGTATACATTCTTACAAACGAGAATCATTACAAAGATTGCCTAAATGAATGGCCTCTTTTCAAAATACTTTCAAAAACACACCAAGCACCATTTCAAACAAAACAAAGCAAAGCAAGTGATCTAAACAAGTAACTAAGAGCCCATGGAAAACCATGGATGAAAAGGGTGCTAGCACCTTCCCTTTTCATAATCTACCCCCCGAACTCAAGAAAACATCTCAAAGGTCTTTCCTGTTCTTTTTTACCTTTCCTGTTCTTTTTTACCTTTCCTTTTGGATAAAAGAAAAGTCGGTGGCGACTATTGCTAACCGCGACATTTGCAAACACAAACGCAAAACCTCAAGTCAGTTATCCCACCGCATCACAGAACTGGCGACTCTGTTGGGGAAAATTCTAAAAGTGGGGTTACCTTAGGGTTTAGATCACATTTACTTGCTTGCAATTGTTTGACTTGTTTTCTTTATATTATGGTTCTTTGTTTGGGTTTGAATCCTCTACCCGGATTTGGGAAACATTATAGGTAAATAGCAATACGTTGTGGAAACTGTGCGGGGTACACCTACATGGTCTAAGCAATAGCTATATTAGTGTGACATATTTGTGGGTACCGGTAGCCTTTAAGTCAATCAAAGAGAATACAGGGCCGCTGGGTGATGTCATGAAGCACTAATGAACTTCTAGAACCTTTACTTGACCAACTTGGCCTTTTAGGATGTAGTGAGATGACCGACTTTGGTGCAGTCCGAAGTTGGTAGATACTCGATACTACACTCATTGAGGGTTGGTTTCTTGGAATATTTCGGTCTCCAGTAAAGAGGCTTGAACTGAAACAATAAACAAGGAAACAATCCAATAATATTGAGCTCCTTAGAACCCGGTTACTATTTATAGGACAGGTTGAGCCAACTAAACTTCAAGAGGGTACTTACCTATAAACCTCATGAAAGCCTAAACTAGGAACTTGTTTGATTTGTTTGTACATATATACTTGTGCATAACATCATGGACATCATGAACATCATATGTATTCACTAACCATTTCAAGGATTTTGGAGATTCATCTTTGTTCTTGTCTTGTAGTTTATGGATTCACTTCGTAGGAAAAATATCCAAATCAACCTTGTAAGAATTCCTCCACAACTCAAGGATCTGGCTTCAAGGATTCCTGAGAATTCTCCATTCACCGAGAGACATGGTCGTCTACTCAACTTGGTCACTTCCAACACAGAGGAGGATATGATGAAGGTTCTCTTCCAGTTCTTTGACCCTTTACATCATTGCTTCACATTTCCTGACTATCAGCTTGTGCCCACTTTGGAAGAATTCTATCAACTTCTGAGGATTCCTATTCTCAATCAACTACCCTTCAACGGTACGAAAAGAGATCCAAATCCATAAGAGATTGCTCAAGCCCTGCACTTGCACTCATCTGATGTCACAACTCATTGGGAAACTAGAAGTGGTGTCAAAGGCTTCTTGTCAAAGTTTCTGTTTGAGAAGGCCTAAAGCTACTGGAATTCCATAGAATTGCAAGCTTTTGAGGAGATTGTAGCTCTTCTCATCTATGGGATGGTCTTGTTCCCTAATCCTTACCAACTCATAGACGTAAGCGCTGTCAAAATCTTCATGTCTCGCAACCCGGTGCCTACATTGCTTGGGGATATCCTCCACTCTTTTCACACTCGTACAATGAGGAAAAGAGGTGTTCTTATGTGTTGTACTCCTCTCCTGGCAAAATGGTTTATTTCTCATCTTCCCCAAACAGTCTTGAAAAATGAGCAAGGTTTGAGGTGGTCACAAAGGTTAATGACGCTTAACCATTCAGATATTCATTGGTGTTCTCGATCCAAAGAGAATGTCATCATTGTTGACCGTTATGGGGAATTCCCTAATGTCCCTCTACTTGGAATTAGAGGAGGCATCACCTACAACCCTTGCTTATCTCTAAGACAGTTTGGTTATGCCCGAAGGGATGGCCCACATGATATGCTGATTTAAGGATTAGTTTTCGACTACGACAACGACGACCAAGGACTCCGTCAAAGATTCATCCGAGCTTGGAGGATGCCAAACAAGGTAGACAGCAAGACTTTGGGACACAAGAATTCCACCCCTCTTGAGCCTTACCTCAAGTGGGTACGAACCCGCGCTCAAATTCTTATGATGCCTTACCCCTCCATTCTCCCAGTGATTATAGAGCCTGTTAAGGAAGGAGAAGTTCCATACACTCTCCTACATCCTGACATGCCAACATCACTCGAAGACCTACAAAGGAGTTGGATACAACTCAAAGGAGAGCACGATACTTTTGAAGCCCAATTCTACGCAAGCAAGAAGAAGGTTTTGGAACTCACTCGGCTACTTCACGAAGAGCAGACTCTTAACACCTACATTGCGCCAAAGAGGATGCGTAACGTCTTTTTACCTTAGAATTCTGTATTATTTTGCCCAAGGGGCATTGATGTACTCACAATTCTATCTTATTAATATGACGTGTGTTTCTTTTTTGTTTAAAACAAATTTGAATTTCTAAATCCTTGAAAACATTGCATGAATACATATCATTCATCATGAGCATAAGCAGGTCTTTGCAACAAGTTTCCTCATCTCTCTTCTATTTATTTCAGCACGATGGATCTAGAACAAACGGTCAAAGATCTGCAAGCTCAGAACTCACAATTTCAACAGTTTCTCATGACCTTAGCCAAGGGGAAGGAGGGACTGAAGACTTTGCTAGAAAAATAAAAAGAGAAAAAGAAAAACAAGCCAGCTGGTGTGGTTATCATGGGCAGAAGATTTGAGGGACAAGCCAGACGGACCTTAGAATTTCCAACAACATCTGATGAAGGGGAAAGAAAAGGAAAGGGAACGGCAGTACCATCAGATTCTGAAGAAGAAGAAGAGGAAGAAGAGGACTACTCTAAACAACAATACCCTCCGGCTGATGACAAGTACAAAAACCTTGAAGAGCGACTCAGCGTTATCGAAATCCAAAGAGTACCAGGGTTATATTTTGAGGAGTTAGGGCTGCTGTCAGGAATTGTAATCCCGCCAAATTTTAAAGTGCCTCTATTTGCCATGTATGATGGGGTGTCTTGCCCTAAAATGAACCTCAGATCCTATGTCAGGAAGATGCAACAACATTCTACCGACAAAGATTTATGGGTCCATTTTTTCCAAGACAGTTTATCAGGAACGCAACATGACTGGTTCTACCAGTTGGAGAGGGCAGATGTTCACAATTGGGAAGACTTGGTAGCAGCCTTCTATAAACAGTATCAATACAACACCGACTTGGCGCCAACCCGTACACAACTACAGAATATGGCCATGGTTACCAATGAGGGCTTTAAAGATTACGCGCAAAAGTGGAGAGACCTAGCCGGAAGGGTGCAACCCCCTCTATCTGAGAGGGAGTTTGCGGACATGTTCTTAAGAACTCTATCAGGTCCTTTCTTCAATCACCTGATTAGGAGTTCCTCTGCAGGGTTTACTGAATTGATTTTAACCGGCGAAAGAGTGGAGGCTGGTATGAGAAGTGGGAAAATTCAAAAGGACGCGTCTTCCTCAACAGCTGTAAAAAAGCCCTTCACTGGAAGGAAGGAAGTATCTGCTGTCTATTCACAGAGGAATCAGGGAAGAATTGAACGACGACCAACAGTGGGGGCCGTTATGATTCCGAAGCCGGCATCAGACTAGCCAAGAACTAATCAGCAAAGGGTAGAAAGGCCAGTTCGGCAATTTAACAAGATTAACATGACTCCAGCCCAAGTTCTACCACATCTCCTGAAGTTGAATCTGGCCACTTTAAAAGAGGCCCAAAAAAATCCCAATACTACTTCTCCACATTACCATCCCAATGCCATACGTGCATACCATTCTGAAAGTCCAGGGCATGACACCAACAACTGTTGGGCTCTAAAGAACAAGATTCAAGATCTGATAGATGCGAAGGAAGTTGAGTTTGAAGCACCTGAGAAACCAAATATTATTTCCACTCCAATGTCGAGGCATGGTCACAATGCCAACGCTATTGAAGAAGATCTGTTTGTTGCTTCCGTGGATGAACTATTAACTCTGCTCCCGATTATCAAGCTGAATTTGTTGAAAGCTTGCATTTTCCCAAGTTGTGACAAAGACTGCCATGTTTTCTTGTCCTCATCATTTGACTGCCCTCTGTTGAAGAAAGTTATCCAACAACTGATGGATAACCAAGAAATTTTGTTCGAGAATGCTCTTGTTTCACCCATTCCAATTAAAGAAGTTTCAATAGTAACCATATACGCCAATCCTTCCAGGGCTCCTAAAAGACTCGTTAGGATTACACCTTCTCCAAAGACTGCTCCGCTTAAAATAACAATGCCCGGGCCGGCCCCATACAAATCATATAAAACAGTACCATGGAATTATGGTGGAGAAATCAACTATCATGGTATTAAACATATTGAATTTACTGCTGAAGAAGAAAACTCCGAAGAGGACAGTCCCTACATTATCAATATTGTTGGAACTAGCAAGATCACCCGCAGTGGTAGGATCTTCTCTCCAAAGATTTCTCCTCCCACATCAGTCTTTGGACCCGTGGCCATTCCGAAGATTACATATGTACCAGCGATTGTACCTGCAAGCGTACCTACTGACAAAGACAATACAATCCATATCCCTGCTTCCACTGCTGAGAATAAAGGAAAGAACGTTCAAGAGGAGCCTGTCCAGACGAAGGCTCAATCACTAGCTATTCTTGAAACATCCAAGAAGGAGATGGAAGAAATCCTGAGGATCATTAAGAAGAGTGATTATGATGTGGTTGAACAATTGGGGAAGACCCCTTCCAAGATCTCTATGCTATCCCTGTTGCTTTGCTCTGAAGCACGTGCCAAAGCACTGATAAAATTTCTGAAGACAGCTCACGTGACGCAAGAGACGTCTGTTGACCAGTTCGAGGACTGTGTGGCCAGTTTGACAGCTGATAATGGCTTGGGTTTCTCTGATGCTGACTTGACACCCCGGGGGAGAAAACACAATGATGCATTACATGTCTCAGTAGAGTGCAGAGGAACAACCCTAGCTCATGTCTTGGTTGATACTGGATCATCTCTGAACGTCTTGCCAAAGAAAGCCCTTGATAGATTGGATTGTAAGGGGCTGACTCTAAAACCTAGCAACATAGTGGTGCGAGCTTTTGATGGTTCGAAGAGGATGGTCCACGGGGAGGTGGACATCCCAATAAAGGTGGGAACTCAGGTCTTCAACTCCACTTTCTATGTGATGGACATTCGTCCTTCTTATTCCTGCCTGTTGGGACGTCCCTGGATCCACAATGTCGGTACTGTCACCTCTACCTTGCATCAGATGCTAAAGTAACTTATCCAAGGGAATATCATAATTGTCCACGGGGAAGAGGATTACATGATTATTCATCTGAATTCCTTCCGATATGTGGAGTTATATGGCGAATTCATAGAGACCCCTTTCCAACATTTTGAAGAACTCTCTCCAGAAGTAGCGGCGACCAAGGCGGTATCTTCAATTCCTAAGATCACAAGACCTCCACCTCGGATGTCATCTCTCAAGGATGCAAAGACAGTAGTGGAAGAAGGGGGTGCACCATCTGGGGTCAGTTTCCAGACATTCCTTACAAATCAGACAAGTTTGACTTGGGGTTTACTTCGACTAGTCAGAAGGCCGTGCACCGAGCCCGTGCTGGGGGGCCACCGATAAAGATTAGCAACCGAAGCGTCAATGCAGTAGAAGACAATGAAGAGGACGGAAGCCTGGAAGATTGGATATTTCCTACTGTCAGTGGAGGATTGCACAACTGGGAAGCCAGAGACTTCGTTCTGATAACTTTCATATCTCAGTAATTTATCTTGTACATTTCTGTTGCACTGTAATAATTCACGAACAATTTGCACTTTAAAAACCTTGTGTCTTGCCCGAGGAACAATGGTCCATTTGTAAGGGTTTTTATTTCATCTACATATGTCATTCAATGAATCATGGACGTTTTTTCACATAAAAACCTTTTATGCTCATTGTCTTTCTTTTACATTTTATTGTTTTAAGATGGCTAGACCCTTACACACACCCACACTCACAAATGCAGGTACCCTTCCATTCCGGATCCCATGGGTAACGATACTGCTATAGCCTTCAGTGACTCTAAAGATCTGATCTACTAAGCCGAATACGAAGGTGAGGAAGATTGTGAGGTGCCAGGGGAACTGGCCAGACTATTACAACAAGAAGAAAGAGTAATTCAGCTTCATGAGGAGCTATTGGAGACAATCAACTTGGGTTCCGAGGAAGATAAAAAGGAAATCAAAGTGGGTGCCAATCTAGAGCCTAGTGTCAAGGAGCGCCTAATTCAGCTATTGCATGATTATGTTGAGATCTTTTCCTGGTCATACAAAGACATGCCGGGACTCGATACAGACATTGTGGTACATCGTCTACCCACAAGAGAAGATTGTCCACCAGTGAAGCAAAAGGTCCGCCGCATGAGACCTGACATGTCAGAGAAGATCAAAGCAGAAGTTATGAAACAGTTCAATGCTGGATTTCTGGCTGTTACTTCCTATCCTCAATGGGTGGCCAACATTGTTCCTGTTCTTAAAAAGGACGGCAAAGTGAGAATGTGCATGGATTATAGAGATTTAAACAGGGCCAACCCTAAAGATGACTTTCCACTTCCACACATTGACATCCTGGTCGACAATACAGCCCGACACAAAGTATTTTCTTTCATGGACGGATTCTCAGGCTATAACCAGATCAAAATGGCACCTGAGGACATGTAGAAAACTACTTTTGTCACACAGTGGGGTACGTTCTACTACAAAGTGAT
The DNA here is from genome assembly GCA_948472305.1 of Vicia faba. Classification (NCBI taxonomy): domain Eukaryota; kingdom Viridiplantae; phylum Streptophyta; class Magnoliopsida; order Fabales; family Fabaceae; genus Vicia; species Vicia faba. Next base: position 42,188,229 of record OX451737.1, on the reverse strand, counting down.
GCCATTCGGACTGAAGAATGCCGGGGAAACCTATCAACGCGCCATGGTAGCTTTGTTTCATGACATGATACATCATGAGATAGAGGTCTACATAGATGACATGATAGCCCGATTACAAACGGAAGAAGAACACCTTGACCACTTGCAAAAACTATTTGTCAGATTGAAGGAGTACAAGTTAAGATTGAATCCAAACAAATGTACATTCAGAGTCCGGTCCGGTAAACTCTTAGGTTTCATTATCAGCAACAAAGGCATCGAGGTTGATCCTGCCAAAGTCAAAGCTATACAAGAAATGCCTGCTCCTCGCACTGAGAAGGAGGTCATAGGTTTTTTGGGATGCCTAAACTACATTGCCAGATTCATTTCTCACCTAACGTCTACTTGAGAACCAATCTTCAAGCTGTTGAAGAAAGATCAAGTAGTCAGATGGAATGATGAATGTCAGATTGCTTTCGATAAAATTAAGGAGTATTTACTAGAACCTCCTGTCTTGATGCCACCCATCGAGGGAAGACCGTTAATCATGTATCTGACCATCTTAGAGAATTCAATGGGGTGCGTACTGGGGCAGCATGACGAGTCTGGCCGAAAAGAGAACGCCATTTATTACCTAAGCAAAAAGTTTACCGAATGTGAAACCAGATATTTACTGCTCGAGAAAACTTGCTGCGCTTTGGTATGGGCTGCTCGCCGGCTAAGACAGTATATGTTGACTCATACCACTTTGTTGATATCTAAGATGGATCCGATAAAGTACATCTTTGAGAAACCTGCTCTATCTGGGAGGATAGCTAGATGGCAGATGATCCTAACAGAATACGACATATAGTACACTACCCAAAAATCTATAAAGGGCAGTGTGCTAGCCGATCATCTGGCTCATCAAGCTGTAGAAGATTACCAGTCCATGAAGTTTGACTTCCCTGACGAAGACATCATGACAGTAGACAACTGCAAAGAGATCAGACCATATGACGGACCTGGACAAGGATCCCGATGGACCATGTACTTTGATGGGGCATCCAATGCACTTGGTAACTGTATCGGCGCTGTGCTCATATCTCTGGAAGGATGCCATACTCCTTTCACTGCCATACTTTGCTTCAACTATACGAACAACATGGCAGAGTACGAAGCATGCATCTTTGGTCTTAAGCTGCCATAGACTTGGGAATCAAATCTTTAGTTGTGTTTGGGGATTCAGCTTTGGTCATCAGTCGGATCAAAGGAGAGTGGGAGACTAAGCACCCAAACCTTATCCCTTACAAAGAACATATTTTGACATTGCTACCACATTTCGAGCAGATTACCTTCAAACACTTCCCGCGAGAAGAAAATTAGCTAGTTGATGCTCTAGCTACAATGTCATCTATGTTTAAACTTAATTGGGATAATGAAGCTCCCCAGATCACCATTGAACGGATGGGCGAACCAACACATTGTCACGAGATTAATACCGAAAGAGTAGTGGACCAGCCATGGTTTCATGAAGTCAAAAGGTATCTCGAGGCTCAAGAATATCTAGAAGGAGCTTCAGTCAATGACAAAAAGTTCTTAAGGAGATTCTCAGCTAAGTTCTTCCTAAGTAATGGCATCTTGTACAAGCGTAATCATGATTCTATTCTGCTCTGTTGTATGGACAAGATTGAAGCTGAAAAAATCATGGCTGAATTGCATGAGGGTACATTTGGAACTCACTCTAGTGGGCATACGATGGCAAAAAAAGATCCTACGGGCAGGCTACTACTGGTCTACCATGGAAGCTGACTGCTATCAACACTCCCGGACTTGTCATAAATGTCAAATCTATGCAGACAAGGTGCACGTGCCTCTGGTTCCTCTAAATGTCTTAACACCTCCTTGGCCCTTCGCTATGTGGGGAATCGACATGATTGGAGAGATCAAGCCTACAACCTCCAATGGACACCGCTTTATTCTAGTGGCCATTGACTATTTCACCAAATGGGTCGAAGCAGCTTCCTTCGCATCCGTTACTAAGAATGTTGTTGCCCGCTTCATCAAGAAGAATCTTATTTGCCGGTACGGTATCCCCAAAAGGATCATCACTGACAACGGTACAAACCTTAACAATACTATGATCACTGCCTTGTGCGAGCAGTTTAAGATTCAACATCACAATTTATCCCCCTATAGGCCAAAGATGAATGGTGCAGTTGAAGCTGCTAACAAAAATATTAAAAAGATCATACAGAAGATGACAACCACCTACAAGGACTGGCATGAGATGCTACCATTTTCTCTCCACGGGTACCGTACCACGGCTCACACATCAACTGGGACAACACCCTATTATTTGGTTTATGGCATGGAGGCTGTTTTACCTATCGAGGTTCAGATTCCCTCTTTGAGAATCATGAAGGATGCATGTTTGAGTGAAGACGATTGGATCCAAACCTGACTTGATTAGTTAAATAATTGACGAGAAGAGACTTACTATTGTATGCCATGGTCAGACATATCAGAAACGGATGATCAAGGCTTTCAACAAGAAAGTCAGACGCCATGTATATCAAGTTGGAGATCTAGTGATCAAGTGCATAATCTTGCCATAAAGTGATCCCAGGGGCAAATGGACTCCTACCTATGAAGGACCATTTGTAATCAAGAACATCTTTTCTGGTGGGGCAATGATCTTAACCACCATGGACGGTGACGACCTGCCACACCCTGCGAACGCAGACATAGTCAAAAGATACTACGCATAAGAGACCCGCTAGGTTGACACACCTAGGCAAAACAAGGGCATCCCGGCAAACCAAAAAGGTTCGGGCAAAAACTAGGGATAAAACAAAAAAATCTGTACACCCGGAAAGTTGAAAACCCGAAAGGGCGACTTGGGCAAAAAAGGGTTTCCCGATGGACTGAAAAACCGAAAGGGCGGTCCAGGCAAAAGTTAGGGAATTAAAGCGTATGACTATGTCTCGTCGGATCACTTTAAGGACAATATCTAAACTGACAAACTCTGAGCTTCTGATTAATTCAATCATCTTCGGATGAAGCAACGGACATACAAGATATTCGGAGATACGAAGGCTATAGCAGAATGGGAACCCCATGGGATTATCACATATAGCCATCTTTCTTTGTATAAATTTTTCTTACTTTTATGACACCATCCTCTTACTAGGATGTCTGTATCCTTTGTATAAAATACTTATTCAAAGTTAAATACAAAGATATCTCTTTCAAAGTACATGAAACTATTTATCTTTTTCTTTACACTTGTGTTTTTATTTGCAAAAACGTCCAATGATTCATTAATGAACATATGCATTTGAACATAATTACTATTTACAAATAAACAAAGTGGAAAAGAACAATTACTGACAGATTAAAAGGATAAGAAAACGTCTTTAGGCTATTCCAGGAGCAATCCCTACAGTACATCATCTAGATCCCCAGCGGAGTTAAAACTTCAAACTCTCAATCCCCAGCGGAAACCATCTAGTTTCTCTAAATTCCCCAGAAAGTTATCTTGAAGCCTGAAAAGGAAACCAGATAACAGTTAATTTCTGTCTCCCCAATCTAGGATAACTCCCCAGTAAAGTGGCAGACGACCGAAACTCCTGAACTTTTTCCAAACAGGAATAAGTTTTCTTCCCCAGAGTTTTCATTGCTCCCCAACAGAATGAAGATTCTCTTTATTAATTCCACGCAGAAGTCATCAGAGTTTTCTTCATTCCCCAGCAGAACAAGGATTCCCATTGTGTAATCCCCAGTAGAAGTCATCAAAATTCTCTGGATTCCCCAAGCAGATTACTCAAGTAGTATACGACATTTCTCACAACAGAATTTTTTGTCAATATTCCAAGGATCCCTATATCCCCAGAGAAGTCGCCAAGGATTTCTTATCCTCAGCAATCAAGGATTTATTGTCCCCGGCAGCAGTCAAGGATTTATTTTCCTCAGCAATACAGCACATCAGCTTACATGCGCATACATTACATCCACATATCATAAACATTGATAAAACACATATATTGCATCATACATTTCATGCAACATAACTTTGTGTTTCACCTAACATTTTACCCTTTTCAGGATAAGATTAACAGGTACCGTTTAACAATATGTAATCATGATACAGTACATATATACTCCAGACACAGAAGTCATTCTGTCACTCATTCAGATTCAGCTTTCAGATACAATCTAGATACGCTCCAGACACGGAAGCTATTCTACACTCATTCAAATTTCAACTTTCAGATACAGTTCATATACGCTCGCCATTATGTTGCTTATCCAGATTTCAACTATCAGATATAGTTCAAATACGCTCCAGATACGGAAGCCATTCTGTTACTTATTCAGACTCCAACATTCAGATACAGTACAAATACACTCCAGACACGGAAGTCATTCTGTTACTCATTCAAATTCAGAGCTCAGATACAGTTTAGATACGCTCCAGACACGGATGCTATTATATTACTCATTCAGACCTCAATTTCAGATACAGTTCAGATACGCTCCAGATACGGTTGCCATTATGTCGCTTATTCAGATTTCAACTATCAGATACAGTTCAGATACGCTCCAGATACGGATGCCACTCTGATACTTATTCAAATTCAGATTTCACACTCTTGATACAGTACAGATACGCTCCAGACACGGATGCTATTCTGTTTCTCATTCAGATTTTAAGTCTCCAGATACAGTTCAGATACGTTCCAGATACGGATACCATTCTGATACTTATTCTTCTAACTTACAACTTACAATTCAGCAAACATTCTTGAATGGCATCTATAAGCCCATCTCCAACAAGATTCTATCACCTCTCCAAATGGCATCTTTAAGCCCATTCCCTCAACTACACTTTATTGAATGCAAATTTATAGGCACTCTAGTGTCCAATCATCTTTTACCTTCAAGTCACAAACGACAAAACTCGCCAATCTATCTCTTCAGGTTCAAGAAGATTGAACAGGGGCAGCTGTTGTACCCCAAAATTTTCCCTCTCATTTATCAAGATTTTTCTCACAAGACTTCTTGGACTCAAGACAAGATTAGGGTTTGGTCAGCTCAAGACATCTCATCTTGCACTGATACCCCAAAATTAGGGTTTGAGTTTGCACAAGAATTTTTGGACCAACAATGCTTCATGTGACCTTCATACATCATCTTGGACACCTAAGATTGCTCATGTTAAGTTTCAAGCCTTGAACCACTTTTTTGATCAGTCAATTGGACAATTGATCTAAAAATCAACTGTATTGAGGAAGAAGTCAACCATGGTCAATTTATAGTTAAACTTCATAATTTTTGATCCACAACAACATTTTAGATTCATATGTACCATTTGATCAAGTTTGGATCACAAGTCCTCAAGAAATTTGATCAAATCATCAAAAGAGCAAAATGGTCAAAATTAGGGTTTTGACTGGGAAATGGAAATTTCTGATTTTTAACCTAGCCAATGACCAATTGGGTATGATTTCAAGGGTTCAATGACATCATCTTGACCTAATTACATGGTTCAAAAGATCTCAAGTTCATTGGATTGACAAATGAATTTTGCAGTCAACTGATCAAATGTCAACTGTACACTGAAAAGTCAAACTTTGACTTTTTGGTCAAAATCAAGTGCCAAGGGTCATAATTCATCAAGATATGTAAAAATATGAAACTTTTTCACCAATAAAACCAATTTTGAAAATTAGGGTTTTGAGTTTGAAAATTTTCATAACTTAGAATTTTTCTAAGTATGGAAATTTTCTTATTTTTTCCCAACTTTCCACCACTTTTTCACCATGATGAAACTTGATTCAAAGAAAACTTCCAACATGAAAGTTGTATTCCTCCATGAAATCTACAACTTTTATTCACAAACTTTTCCTAAAAGATGCTTGGATCTCAAGTTATGAATTTGTGAACATAGGTCCAACTTCATGGAAATGTTTCACCTAGTTCTAAGAGGTATCTCAAAATGCATTTCAAAGATGGATTATATAGCACATTTCAAGCTTTCCAAAATGTCCAAGAACTCTCCAAGATCATTTTTGGTTAGGGAGAATCGAAGAAGGGAAGTTGGCATTTTATGACTTTTGTTCATGCCATTTTCACATAGCATCAAGTTGCAAATCCAATCCATGTTGTTTGAATCTTGCTTTACAGGTCCTAAACTCATTCTACACTCCATAATTAAATGCAAACTCATAAGATAAAGGCTTTATCTTTGCTTTTGAGGCTTTGTACAAGTTACATTTCCATTTTAAGCATAAAGGTTACAATGCCATTTTCATAAAGTGAGCTTTTGTAACTTTATCAATCTCGAGCCTTGGACATGTCCCTTTGGTGCAAGAAATTTCCAGAGGTCTTAAGCAATTTGTACAAGCCGTTTGCAGCCTTCAAGCTAGCCAGTACAAGCATGTTGCATAAGTCACTTCACTTAACTTCAAAAGCAAGAAAGTTGGTGAAAAGGTCCAAGCTTGCACATCTGTTGAGAAGCTGACTTTGTATCCATTCTATACAAGTATACAAACATCGTGTAACATATAACACGATTGCTTGACATCTGAAACTCACTCAAACTGAAAAACTCCGAATTTCTGCCCAAACTCAGCATTTTTGCAAAATCATTGCCAACTAATTTTTGGCTCGTGCGTTTTGTATTCTAACACTTCAAACACTTCATAAACATCCTACCAAAGCTATCCAAGCCCTTGCCCTGGTTCTGTAACCCCTGTTTCATCCATTTCCATTTTCAAACTTGAAGCTTGCAGCTTGACTTGTGCAGAGAGTTCCAGCCATTCTCAAGACAAACTAAGCATTGGAATAGCTTCAGGGAAGTACAAGGAAGCTTAATCAATCCTCAGGCCTCCATTAAAGTCCCTACATTGCTCTATCCAAATCCAACTGAAGGAGGTATTTTCTTGAACTCTATCTCTATGAATAGGCATCCTCAAGCCATGATTTGTGAAGGAAAAATGTAGTCCATGACATGGTGAAGCTGTACATATGCATACTTTTCATTTATATTAACTATGCTTTGAGAATTTTAAGCTTGAAGTTCCTGATTTTTTTTAGGTCACGAGTTAGGGTTGTCAAAATTCTCCCTGATCTTTTTCAGTTAGTTTACAAATTTTATATGGTTGGAATCGTGAGCTCAAATGCCACAAGTTTCATGTTATAAGTTTTTGTTTTTGTGCAAGCATTAGCAAGTTACAGTTTGAACCATGAAGCGCGCGCAGAAGAGATGGCTGGAGGACAGGGATGAGTGTCTTGGGCTTTTTGGCGCCTGGGCCCTTTTTGTTTTTGCTTTTCACACCTCCTGATTCACTACTACACCCACTGGCTATTATTTTATATTTTTGCATTTTTCTTCATATTTTTATATTTATTGCTTTTATTTTTTTTCTTAATGATAAAAATACTAAAAATAATTTCTTTATTTTTTGCAATTTTATTTTATTTTTTTATTATTTTTTGCATAAAAATAGTTTATTAGGATAATATATTTTATTTTCTTAAATAAATTTGTAAATACAATATAAAAAATACTTAATATTTTTATTATATTATTTATACTCAAAAAACACTTATTTTCTACACATATTTAATTTTTAATGTTTACATATAATATTATTTATTATTTTCTTATACAAAAAATGGACAAAATAATATTATGAAACATCATTTTCTTTTAATCAAAAACTAGGGTTTCACCCCTTTCCAAAAATAATAATATTTATTTTTCCTTATTTTTAGGGTTTAATTTAAATTATTTTCTCATACAAAAAACAAATACCAAAACATTTTTTTTACATAAATACATTTGCATTGCATTTTAAATACTTGTATATTTATTTAATTCGCGCAATATTCAATTGGGTTGTAATAATATTTTTAGGTTTATATTTGTGCAAAATCCCTATTCAAAACTTGTATCCCCCTCCCATAATAATTGTTGTAATAGCTTTGTTTATTTTACACAATTTATTGCTTTATATACTATGCTTAGTAAACTAGGGTTTTGCATGACAAGAACAAAGACAAATCAAAATAGAAAAACCTAATGCAAGACAAAAGCATGAAAAATGACACACATTGCACACAAGCACCCTTAGGGTTCTTCCCACTTGGTTGCCTAAATAAAAATGGCCATGTTACGCACGCGAAGTATCTTGGCAAAACAAAACAATATAAGATCATAGTCCCTCGATGACGCTATCAAAAGGTTGCCTAAACAAAGATGATCTTAATCCCTCCAAATTTCTAAAGATACTTGGCAATATTGCTATCATGGTCATACGATGACCCACACCCGTCCCGTTTACATCCAAAGATAGGGTTTCTTACCAAATCAATGGTAAGTCAACAATGTCAAAGGAATAAAAATGCACAAGAAAGACATTTGAGTAGGTAGATAGCTTCTAGTTACTTGTTACATTTCAAAACAATCTTTGCTATTTTCAAAAATACACACACATTTCAAAAACATCTTTCAAAACATTGAAACATTTTTCAAAAGACAAACATCTTTGTATACATTCTTACAAACGAGAATCATTACAAAGATTGCCTAAACGAATGGCCTCTTTTCAAAATACTTTCAAAAACAAAACAAGCACCATTTCAAACAAAACAAAGCAAAGCAAGTGATCTAAACAAGTAACTAAGAGCCCATGGAAAACCATGGATGAAAAGAGTGCTAGCACCTTCCCTTTTCATAATCTACCCCCCGAACTCAAGAAAACATCTCAAAGGTCTTTCCTGTGCTTTTTTACCTTTCCTTTTGGATAAAAGAAAAGTCAGTGGCGACTCTTGCTAACTGCGACATTTGCAAACACAAACGCAAAACCTCAAGTCAGTTCTCCCACCGCATCACACATGATTATATACATGCTATGATGTATGAATGTGAAATGTGGTGTTTTTGTCCGGGAAAATAAATCCGTGACTATTGTTGAGGAAATCTTCGGAGGTTGAATCCTTGATTGCCTGTTGGAAATGAAGAATATGCATATCTTTAAATTCTTTTGAAGAGATGCTTTTACTGTGGAACATCACTCAAATATCAACTGTTATCGGGTCGGATCCAGGCTTCACAGTTGCTGAGGATGAAGTAGTCGGTTGCTATCTGGTCGGGTCCAGGTTTCATGGCAACTTACTGGGGGAAGAGATGAATTAACTATTATCTGGTCGGATCCAGGCTTTGCAGAAAATTCCTTGAAATTGAATAGTCATCTGGTCGGGTCCATGTTTCATAACAACTTGATGGGGATGTGGAGGTTAACTGTTATCTGGTCGGATCCAGGCTTCACAGTAACCTATTGGAGGTAAGGGTGAATTAACTGTTATCTGGTCGGATCCAGGTTTCATAGTACTTCTTGAAGACTGTTATCTGGTCGGGTCCAGGCTTTATGGTTTTTGTGAAAGTTGTACTATTATCTGTTCGAATCCAGGTTTCATCGTGTCTTTCTGGGGATCATGGTTAATTGTTATCTGGTTGGGTCGAGACTTCATAATATAACGTTCAAAAACTGTTATCTGGTCGGGTCCAGGCTTTGCAGATTTCTGATGAAGTTAATTGTTATCTGGTCGGGTCCAAGCTTTGCAGATTTTTGATGAAGTTAATTTTTATCTGGTCGGGTCCAGGCTTCATAATGAATTGCTTTGGGATTTAGTTGGTATCTGGTCGGGTCCAGGCTTCATAACGAATCTCTGAGGATGATTGCTATCTGGTCGGATCCAGGCTTCGTAATGACTTTCTTGAAAAGATGGAAATGAGGAATGATATCTTGTCGGATCTAGGTTTCTCAGTCCTTTTTCGGAGAATAAAGAGGAAACTCTACTGGGAACAGGTGGTTAAAACCTTGGTTGGATTAAGTTTAGGTTCTTCTATATCTTTTAAGAGTTGGGCTGGTCGTGTCCAGGTTTCATAGCTTTTTGAGAAATGAGATCAACTGTTATCTGGTCGGATTCAGGCTTCAGTAACTCAAGAAGTCAAACTGTTATCTAGTCGGGTCCAGGCTTCAGTAATTGAAGAAATCAAATTGTTATCTGGTCGGGTCCAGGCTTCAGAAATTGAAGAAGTCAAACTGTTATCTGGTCGGGTCCAGACTTCAGTATAACTTGAAAATTGTGCTAATATCTGGTCGGATCCAGGCTTCATAGCATTTCTTGGTGATAATAAAGGCTTTGTTGAAGACAATACTAGGGATTAGGGGTTGTGGCCATGTGATTTGTAGTCATTTGAAGGGGAATTTCTAACTGGAGATTATAGACTCAGTCAGGCAAGGCAGACTTAGCTTTGGGGAGAATATACTCAGCTGGGCGACTCAGACTCAAATGGGGAATTTGGGTTCCATTGATGGATTTGTACTCCACTGGGGAATAGAATATTGGTTGGAAGATATACTCCGCTGGGGAAGATGGACTCAGTGGGGAGTGTTTATTCAGCTGGGGAGGATGGACTCAGCTTGGAGAATAAAATCTTGGTTGGAAGATATACTCTATCGGGGATTAAAACCCCAATTGGAAGATATACTCCGCTGGGAATGATGGGATCATCTGGGGATGATGGGCTCACCTGGGCAACTTTGGACTCACCGGAGAGTGCTTACTTGACTGCGGAAATCGGGGTGTCTTGTACGTTGAGGAATTTGCACTTGGCCCGGGGAAATAACTTTGTTGGGGAAATAAACCCTACTGAGGAGATGAATTTCCTTTAGACAGAGACCCCTAGGTTTCAATTTTGTAGAAATTTACTTAGCTAGAGAAAGTTGTCAAGAGATTGAGACTTTGGCCGGGGGTTTATCCTATGTGAAGAAATTTTTGTAGGCAACTCCACTGGGAAAGGTTGCATTGGGGTTGTCCCTATAGGGATAATGATGATGAGATAACTCTGGGGAATAAAATCTGCTGAAGAAGTGGATTCCCTTTAGGAAGAGATCTCCTAGGCTTTAGCTGGGGAAAAAAGTTGTCAAGAGATTGAGACTCTGGCCAAGGATCGTCCCGTGCAAGGATATTTTATGGGCAACTCCGTTGGGGAAAGGTTTATTGCCAACACCCTGGTGGGGATAATGATGGTGAGATAACTCTGTGGGGCTATTTCACATTCATTAAAGGGATTCTTAATTCTATTGTGCACTGATGCCTTGTTGAGGTTGCTGCTTGGCAGGACACATGTGCCAAATAGCTTTAATTATGTTCATATGCATATGTTCATTCAATTTTAGTCATTGTACAAATTTGCATTCAAAACAGAGATAGATAATTTTTCTCTTCAAAGTGTATTTGTATTGATATTTTGCCCATGAATAGGCGATTTTGTACATAGAGATGGAAATCCTAGTAAGAGGAAATCACCGAAAGGAAAACAAAATTGAGAATGAAAAACAAATAGCCATGTGAAATGATCTCATTGCCTTTCAGCTCTACTATTTCCCCAATGTCTTTCAACATCCCTTGCCGTTGATCGAAGTTGATTGGATTGATCTTGGACCATTTGAACTTGGACCTTGGTGATAGTATTGACCGTGTTGATTTCACGGGACATAGTCGTACGCTTTTAATCCTTAATTTTTTCCTGAACCGCCCTTTCGGGTTTTCAGTCCACCAAGATACCCTTTTTTGCCCAAGTCGCCCTTTCGGGTTTTCAACTTGTCGGGTGTATAATCTTTTGTATATATCCCTAATTTTTGCCCAAACCTTTTGGTTTGCCAGGATGCCCCTTTCTGCTTAGGTGTGTCAACCTAACGGGTCTCTTATGCGTAGTATTTTTTAATTATGTCCGCGTTTATAGGATGTGGGAAATTATCACCATCCATGGTGGTCAGTATCATGGCACCGCCAGAGAAAACTCTCTTGACAACAAACGACCCTTCATAGGTGGGAGTCCATTTTCCTATGGGGTCACCTTGTGGTAAAATGATGTGTTTTATCACAAGGTCACCAACTTGATATACTCGAGGCTTGACCTTTTTGTTGAAAGCTTTGATCATCTGTTTTTGATACGTATGACCATGGCAGATAGCAGCTAATCGTTTTTCATCGATGGAGTTCAGCTGATCCAATCTCGTTTGAATCCATTCGTCTTTACTTAGGCTTGCCTCAATCATAATCCTCAGCGAGGAGATTTGAACTTCCACTGGAAAAATGGCTTCCATGCCATAGACTAGAGAGAAGGGAGTTTCCCCAGTTGATGTTCTAGCTGAAGTACGGTAACCATGTAGATAAAATGGTAGCATCTCATGCCAATCTTTATAGGTCACTACCATTTTCTGCATAATCTTCTTGATATTTTTGTTGGCTGCTTCGACTGTGCCATTCATTTTCGGTCTATACGGAGAAGAATTGTGATGCTTGATCTTAAATTGAGTGCATAATTCCCTGATCATGGCATTATTGAGGTTAGTCCCATTGTCGGTGATGATCCTTTCTGGGATACCATAACGACAAATAAGATTGTGTCTGATGAATCTGGTAACCATGTTCTTGGTGACTGAGGTAAATGAGGCGGCTTCGACTGATTTGGGGAAATAGTCGATAGCAACAAGAATGAAGCGGTGTCCGTTGGAAGCTGTGGGATTGATCTCTCCGATCATTTCAGTACCCCACATTGCAAATGGCCATGGAGTGGACATGACATTCAGAGGGATCGGAGGTACGTGGACCTTGTCAGCGTAAATTTGGCATTTGTGACAAGTTCTTGAATGTTGATGGCAATCAGTCTCCATCGTTGACCAATAGTAGCCAGCTCTTAAGATTTTCTAAGCCATTGTATGTCCACTTGAGTGAGTACCAAAAAGGCGATCGTGCATGTCTTCCATGATTTCCTCTGCCTCCCTCTTATCCACACATCAGAGTAGAGTCGAATCCTGGTTGCGCTTGTATAATATCACGTTACTTAGGAAGAATTTGGCTGCAAATCTTCGTAAGAACTTTCTATCATTGATAGATGCTCCCTCTGGATACTCTTGCATTTCAAGGTATCTCATTACCTCATGGTATCACGGCTTTTTCGCATCGGTGTCAAGCTCATAGCAATATGCAGGTTCATCAAATCTTTCAATTGTAATCATAGGGGCTTCGTTGTCCCACCTGACTTTGAACATTGAGGACATGGTTGCCAGAGCGTCAGCCAACTGGTTTTCTTCTCTAGGGAAGTGCTCGAATGTGATTTCTTCGACATAGGGAATTAGGGATAGCACAAACTCCTTGTAGGGGATAAGATTAGGGTGTTTAGTGTCCCAATCTCCCTTTACTTGGCTGATCACGAAAGCGGAATCTCCAAATATATCCAAATGTTTGATCTTTAAGTCAATAGCAGCCCTTAGACCTAAGATGCATGCTTCGTACTCAGTCATATTATTTGTACAATCGAAGCATAGTCTGGCGGTAAAAGGAGTGTGGCAACCTTCAAGAGAGATGATCACATCACCAATTCCGTTACTAAGGCGTTGGAAGCCCCATCGAATACCATAGTCCATCAGGATCCTTGTTCAGGTCCGTCATACGGTCTAGGTTTTGCACAGTCGGTTACCAGCATAATATTCTCGTTAGGGAAGTCGAAGTTCATTGACTGATAATCATCCACAACTTGATGGGCCAAATGATCTGCTAGTACACTTCCTTTGATGGATTTTTGATTTGTGTATTGAATGTTGTGATCGGTGGATCTGGAACTGACTGTTTAATGCTGGTTTGTGAAATGTCGCGGAAGCAAGAGTCGCCACCGTCTTTTATTTTCTCCAAGTGGAAAGGACAAAAGCACAGAAAAATTCCTTATAGAGATTGCTCTCAGTTCGGGAGGTAGATTATAGAAAGGGAAGGTGTTAGCACCCTTTCTATCCATGGTTATCCATGGGCTCTTAGATACTTGCTCATTGTGTTTTCAAAAATGGTTTGTTTGCTTTTCAACTGTGGGTTTAAAAAGTTTCTTTGAAAATTCCAGTTCGACTCTTGTATCGGTCCTCAAGAGTGTTTGAAAAATTGCTTTCGAAAGCTTTTGAAAATGTGTTGGTGTGAAAAGTATTTTTGATTTGTTTTTGAAATTAGAGCAAGTATCTACGAGAACCTACCTACCCTAAGGAATTCGTCTGTGTAGATGTCCTTTAAAGTAGTGCCATCCCACCATTGAGAGGTAGGTAGCACCACCGTTGGAGGTGTTCGGGTCAATTCGAGGTTCGGGACATGGTGATCACCAGAGCAATAGGAAGACACCTTACAAGCTACCCTCATGCCAGGTTCCCGGATCATGAGGACTTACTAAGACATCCTCTACTCGACGATCACCTTTCGAGGCAAGGCAACAGTGAGGCGTACCCTAGGGGTGGTGTGTGCGATTTGTGTGTCATGTTCATTTGCCTTTATCTTGTCATGTTATTGGTGATCTAACGTTTGTTTTTATTTTTGTCCATACATTCTTTCATGCCATTATTTAACAGTTAAAATATTGCGAGAAATAAAAATTCTAAGCTATTACAAAAGGCGCGGGTCCACATCGCCAAAATTTCCAGGACCCGATTTGACAGAAAATAAATAAAGTAAATAAAGAATTAAAAGTGCAAGAAATTAATTACATGGCTTCGGGAGAGATACATAAATATTTAAACAAAATAAAATAAATATGCGAATTAATAAGAATTAAAAACGAGGGCGTTGGACCCTTTTTGCAAAATTAAATTAAATGGTGACATTAATTAATTAAAAAAGAAAGGAAATTGTTTTTTTTTGGTATTTTATGATGTTAATGAAAAAGAGAGTTAATTAAAATTAAAATAAGATGCTAAATTTTTAATTTATTAAGAAAAATGTTGAAGTTTTTAACCTAAAATTAACCCTAATTTTTATATACAATTTAATTATAAAAATAAATATCTAATATTTAATTATTATAAAAGAAAAAAAAAAGATGAAAATTAATTAAACCCTAATTCTATGTTTTTTAGATTTTTATTATGAAAATATTAAATTAAACCCTAATTTAAAACTAATTAATTTACATGCAAATTTATTTAAAATATACATACTAAAATAAAATATTTATTATTTTTCTTGTCTTTTCTGATTTTTTGATGTTTTTTATATTTTATGAAAATATTAAATTAAAGCATAAAAAAAAAGATTAATTAAAACAAAGAAAATAAAAAATATAAAAGTTAAAAGAAGCAAACTGGAGGGGGGTGTTGTCCCCAAATGGAGGTGAGATCTTTAGTAATATGGCCCAATATTCTGAGGCCCTTTTGACTTTTTCCAGGCAGCGTGTGATGCATTGACTAGGGTCCAATATACTCTCCAATTCATGGCCTTTGATCTGATGCTCTGGGACACGTGGACGTTGATTTTTGAAGATGTATGATAGTCTTCAGCATGGGCGCTACATGTGAACGTTAATTGAAAAAAAACATATGAAAGGGTGTAGACCTGGGGCTCGAACCCAGGTCATTAACATTACCAGCCTACACGTATGCCACTAAGCCACTTCGTTCATCTGTAAATTAATATAATAAACAAATATAATAAAACAAACGCGTTAATGTTTGGTTTTTTTCGCGCGAACTTTTAAACGCCCCACTCAGAGCCTTACACATCATCATCTTCCTCACGTCTTCGTTCTTCCTGAAAACATAACAAACATAGGCAACGGTTTTTACACCGTTCCCTTAGGCAACATATCAGAAAATAGCGACTAGCCCCAGGGGCTCCATAAATTAGGCGCGAGGGTAGCCTTGTGATCGTCTGAGCATGCTGGATTCAATGGTCCAAGTCTTGAAGGCCAATTTTTCCTTATTTGAAAAACCCTAATCCAAGATCCTGTAAACCCTAAAACACGACCATGGCATCTTTGCATACAGCGCATAATAATCCAATTAAAGCATATGGTTAGCTTGCAAACATTATTCTAAACACAAAAATAACAATGAAATATGTTAACAATGCATGAATGATAGAAAGCGATTCTGAAATTTTCTTTACCAACTTCAATGGTGATTTCACGTTTCCTTGAGTATGAGGCTTAGTTTTTGATTGGAATCGTTTACTGGCAACCCTGGCAAGCTAATGGAATAGGTTTTGAGGCTTGAATCGACCTGCAAGTAGGTTTTCAGAATTTGAGTTTTCAAAGAAAATTTCAAGTTTGTGCAAGGGTTTTCTGCGCAGCTCAGTGGTCCTTGAGCACAAGGGTTTGATCAGGCTTATGTATTGAGTGAATTAGGTTAAAGAAATCAAACAAAAAGCTTGGCATTCATGACTTGAAAGATTTGATTTTCTTCAAGATCTTTTTCAATCTTTTTCCATGCTATTTTGTACCAAATCATATCCAATCCTTCCCTAATTGGTCATGCACGAATTTGAGTGTCCAATGAGAATAATTTATGCACAAAAAGATTTTATTTCATTAGTTTTGTATTTTTCATGCATTTTATTTAATTAAATGAATTATTAATGATAAAAAATCCAAATAAATAAATAAAAATGGAGAAAAACTTCCCTTTGGGCCTAATGGTCGTGTGCATGCTTGGGATAATGAATTGTGGAAGAAAAATGGGCCCATTAGCAATTTTAGGTCATTTGAATCAATGTTGACTTTTCAAAATATCCAAATATTTCCCAACTTCCACAAGGCATAACTTGCTCAAGTTTTAAGCTTTTCTCATGTTCTTGGACATTTTGGAAAGGTCTTTGAGTCCTCTAACCCATGTATTTGGTCCCATGTCATTTTGATTTACCAATCTCAAGTTATGGCCTTTGACTTAAAGTCCCTTTTTGTTGACTTTTGAAAATGACCTATAATGTTGAAATTGATAACTTTTTGTGAGAGCATTTCTTGGACTTGAAGTATGAAGATGAGTTGTAGGAAATGTCTTTCTCTTCAAAATGAGCTTTGGATGGAATTTTTCTGATAATCCATGTGAAAGTTATGCCCTGGTCAATTTACAGTTGACTTTTTCAACTGTCCAAATAAGGAAACTTTTGCATCTTGATGATTTTTGAGCCAAGCTTTGAGAATCATGATCAAGCATTGATCAAATGATTTTTGTGGCTTCAAAATGAGATGTTGACCAAAAATTTGAACTTTTGACTGTCAAATGACCATTTTGCCCCTACAGTTGACTGTAGTGCAATTAGGGTTTTTGATTGTGCAATTTTGTGCTGAAAGTCTTGAAACTTTGTATGAGGATACTTGACCATATTTGTAGGAATGTGGGACTTGATGGGACCTTTGGAAACTTCATTTTCTTGATCAGAACAAAAACCCTAATTTTGACTGCTTAAGAGGCCCTTGAACTGTGCAACCCTTGGGGAATTTTGAAGCTTTGACTTGGCAAATCTTTGAAGAATATGGGAGGGCAAATTTTGGGGTACAACAGTTGCCCCTGTTAAATCTTCTTAGACCTGAGGATGCAGATTGGCTGACGTGCCTTTCGTAATCTGAGGGTGGAAGATGATTGAACACTAAAGTGCCCAGAAATTTGCGCTCACATAGCAGCAGTGTGATGATGGAATGGGCTTATAGATGCCATTTAGAGATTGATGGATAGGATGATGGGCTTATAGATTCCATCTGGATGTTGATCGCGTAAGAGATTCCTTAGCGAGAACCTGTGTACCTGCAAAAGAAAAAATGAGTACCTGACCTGTTGCAGGAGCTGGTTTTCAGATGCTTGGTATAGATGTGTCCTGACTGGTTACCGGAGCTGAGTCTGGAGCTTCAAAAGATGATGAATAAACCAGGGACGGTTACTACCTTAGCGTGAACGGTGAGAGAACCTTGGGTGACTTTAACCTTAACAGCAATTGTTGAGAAAGTCTTGGGATTACCACCTCCGCAGGATCGAGAAGAGAACCATAGGCAATTATAATCTCAAAAGCGGACGTTTGAGAAAAACCTGGATTGGCATTATCGTCTCCGCACCGCTGGGGAGAGAACCATAGGAAATTATAATCT
Source organism: Vicia faba (assembly GCA_948472305.1). Lineage (NCBI taxonomy): Eukaryota > Viridiplantae > Streptophyta > Magnoliopsida > Fabales > Fabaceae > Vicia > Vicia faba. The sequence goes on along the minus strand of OX451737.1, from coordinate 42,170,303 downwards.
CAAAAGCGGACGTTTGAGAAAAACCTGAGATGGAATTATCATCTCACGCACCGTCGGGGAGAGAACCATAGGAAATTATAATCTCAAAAGCGGACGTCTGAGAAAAACCTGGAATGGAATTATCATCTCACGCACCGTCGGGGAGAGAACCATAGGAAATTATAATCTCAAAAGCGGACGTCTGAGAAAAACCTGGAATGGAATTATCATCTCTGCACCGCTGGGGAGAGAACCATAGGAAATTATAATCTCAAAAGCGGACGTTTGAGAAAAACCTGGGATGGAATTATCATCTCACGCACCGTCGAGGAGAGAACCATAGGAAATTATAATCTCAAAAGCGGACGTTTGAGAAAAACCTGGAATGGAATTATCATCTCCGCACCGCTGGGGAGAGAACCATAGGAAATTATAATCTCAAAAGCGGACGTTTGAGAAAAACCTGGGATGGAATTATCATCTCACGCACCGTCGGGGAGAGAACCATAGGAAATTATAATCTCAAAAGAGGACGTTTGAGAAAAACCTGAAATGGAATTATCATCTCCGCACCGCTGGGGAGAGAACCATAGGAAATTATAATCTCAAAAGCGGACGTTTGAGAAAAACCTGATAACTTCTACTGAGTCTTCATCAGAAAAATCTGTTTGGGGTCAATTTAGCTGGACTAGAGAAGGCCTTGGACTGGATAAGAAATCTTTGGAGTCGATTAACTGAACCGGTCTAGGTCTTGAAATATGATGGAGAATTTAGCTGAATCTTTCCTGAAAGGTAAAGGTCAGTCATATGCAATGCATGATATGGATCAAGAAATGATGTTCTCAACATAAATGAGATTTGTAAGATATGATGCGTCTATGCATGCTATAATGATGTATGTGATGTTTTATGTATGTTTTCGTCTAGGAAAGTAAATCCTTGACGGGTGCCGGGAAGTCACTCCTGGGCTGATGTTGAAGAATAAGCTTTTACTTCCGCTGGGGATAATAGTTGCAAGAATACCGATAGGAGAAGGTGACTCCATTGAGGAATAAACTTGGCGAATGGATTACTCTGCGGGGAGAAAAGATACTCTAACGGTCTTGCTGGGGAGCAATACTCTGTGGGGGAGAGAGATATTTCGCTGAGTTGATAATAACTTGCTGGGGACGCTCTTGTTGTATTGGAAGTGTTGATAGACTTCGCTGGGGATAAGAAAGAACTGTGTTGACGACGACCTTTCCGTGGCTTTTGGCTGAGGATAACCCAGTTATATCCTGTTAAGGAAATAACTCTTTGAATGAAGCTGGACGACGCGTTCGTGCTCTGCGAGGATAAGCTTCCAAAATCTACTGGGGATAAGCTTACTGCTTGGGGAAATGAATTCCAACTTTCCTGGGGAAACTGGATTGGACTCTCTTGGGGAAGTTTTGAACTGTACCGGGAAGTAGCTCCATTGAATGTTTGATATACCGCCAGGGAACAATCTTTCGGTCAAGACTGCCGGCGATGCTTGTTATGAGTATGTATGTTGCTGGGGAAGTATTGAGATCTACTGGAGGATACTCAACTTCCTTGAGATTTGATAACTCTGCTTGGAAAAGCATGCACTGACTGCTGACTTACTCTCTGGGGAATTAAGATGTACTGGTCATGTTCTTTAGCTTAACCTACCTTGGTACCTTGGAGGACAGAACAATTAGATTGCTTAGACAACTCTTTATTGCCCCTGTTTCTAGTGTCACCTGTAATTAATCCTTTGTTTCGTATGCAAATATTTATGAGTTAGCAAATTATTGTCAATGCACATATCACAAATTGAACCTTGGACGTTCTTCGCAAAACAAAACAGAAAAAGAAAAACAATTGGCACGTTTAACTGAAAAGTATATTTGTATTGATTTTTGAAAGGCCTGAAAATAGGCGTTTGTGTACAAGAGGCTGACGTCCTAGTAAGAGAACGCCGCTGAACAAAAGAGTTTATACAAATTTTGTACAAAAGAAAATAAAACAGCTGTGTGAAATGAATGATCCCACTAGGTTTCAACTCTGCTATTGCCATTATATCTTCGAGCCTCTCATCACTTGATGACCTTGGTTGAAGGTGAAGCTGACTGATCGATGCCGTCTGAACTTGATGTAAATACCAGATTCTGGATGCAGAGTGATCAATGAGACATAGTATTACGCTTTTATCCCTAATTTTTGCCTGGACCGCCCTTTCGGGTTTTCAGTCCACCGGGATACCCATTTTTGCCCAAGCCGCCTTTTCAGGTTTTCGACTTGCCGGGTGTACAGATTTTTTTCATTTCATCCCTTCATTTTTCCCGAACCCTTTTGGTTCGCCGGGAAGCCCTAATTTTTGCCTAGGCGTGTCAGCCTAGCGGGTCTTTTTTATGCGTAGTATCTTTTTACTATGTCTGCATTGGCGGGGTGTGGAAGGTCGTCACCATCCATGTTGGTCAATATCATTGCTCCTCCTGAGAAAACATGCTTAACCACAAATGGCCCTTCGTACGTAGGGGTCCATTTTCCCCTTGGATCACTCTGAGGAAGGATGATTCGCTTGATTACCAGATCACCAACTTGATATTCCTGTGGTCTGACCTTTTTGTTAAATGCCCTGATCATCCGTTTCTGATACGTCTGACCATGACAGATAGCCGCAAGTCTCTTTTCATCAATGAGGTTTAGTTGATCAAGTCGTGTCTGGATCCAATCATCTTCGTTCAGATTTGCATCCTTCATTATCCGGAGAGAGGGTATTTTCACTTCAATCGGTAAGACTGCCTCCATGCCATAAACCAAAGAGAAGGGAGTTGCCCCGGTTGACGTCCTAGCTGAGGTACGGTACCCGTGTAGAGCGAACGGTAACATCTCGTGCCAATCTTTATAAGTCACTGTCATCTTCTGCACGATTTTCTTGATGTTCTTATTTGCTGCTTCTACAGCCCCATTCATCTTCGGTCTGTAAGGAGAAGAATTGTGGTGTTGTATTTTGAACTGCTCGCAGAGCTCAGCGATCATCTTATTATTCAGATTGGTACCATTGTCTGTAATAATTCTCTCTGGGACGCCGTACCGACAGATCAGGTTATGCCGAATGAACCGTGCCACAACAGTCTTGGTTACCGTAGCATAGGATGCTGCCTCAACCCACTTCGTGAAATAATCAATCGCTACCAGGATGAAGCGATGCCCATTAGATGCCGTAGGTTTAATCTCGCCGATCATGTCTATGCCCCACATTGCAAACGGCCAAGGCGCAGTCAGAACATTCAGGGGAACTGGAGGAACATGCACCTTGTCTGCATAAATCTGGCACTTGTGGCATGTCCTGGAATGTTGGTAGCAGTCAGCTTCCATTGTGGACCAGTAATATCCTGCCCGAAGGATCTTCTTAGCCATAGTGTGTCCACTGGAATGTGTACCAAAGGTCCCTTCATGTAGCTCTTCCATGATCCTTTCTGCTTCAGTCTTATCCACACAACGCAGTAAGGTTGAATCATGGTTTCGCTTGTACAAGATGTCGTTGCTAAGGAAGAACTTTGCCGCGAATCTTCTCAGGAACTTCTTATCATTGACAGAGGCACCTTCAGGGTATTCCTGAGCTTCCAGATATCTTTTTACTTCATGGTACCAAGGCTTCTCAGTTACCAATTCAGTCTCGAGATCGCAACAGTATGCCGGTTCGTCCAGTTTCCAGATGATGATTCGGGGAGCCTCATTATCCCATTTAACTTTGAACATAGAAGCCATTGTAGCTAACGCGTCCGCCAGCTGATTCTCTTCTCTTGTAAAGTGTTCAAAGGTTATCTTCGTGAAGTGGGGGATCAGGGTCAACACACATTCTCTGTAAGGGATAAGATTCGGATGTTTCGTATCCCACTCTCCTTTGATCTGATTGATCACGAGAGCGGAATCTCCGAAGACACTTAGAAACTTGATCCTTAGGTCGATCGCAGCTTGAAGACCCATGATGCACGCCTCATACTCTGCCATGTTGTTGGTACAGTTGAAACACAACCGGGCAGTGAGCGGAGTATGAGTACCTTGAGGTGATATGATTATGGCGCCGATACCGTTACCCAAAGCATTGGAGGCTCCGTCAAAGTGAATAGACCATCGGGATCCTTCCTCAGGTCCTTCATCCGGTCCAGGTACTTCACAATCTGTTACTATCATGATGCTTTCATCTGGAAACTCGAAGTTCATTGACTGATAGTCATCTACGGCCTGATGTGCCAAGTGGTCTGCCAATACACTTCCCTTGATGGCCTTCTGGGTTGTATACTGAATGTCTTATTCCGTCAAGATCATTTGCCATCTTGCAATTCTCCCAGACAGAGCAGGCTTTTCGAATATGTACTTTATAGGATCCATCTTTGAGATCAACAAAGTAGTGTGAGTTAGCATATACTGTCTCAGCCGGCGAGCAGCCCATACCAAAGCGCAACAAGTTTTCTCAAGCAATGAGTATCGGGTCTCACAGTCGGTAAACTTTTTGCTAAGGTAATAAATGGCGTGCTCTTTTCGGCCAGACTCGTCATGCTGCCCCAGCACACAACCCATTGAGTTGTCAAGCACTGTTAGATATAGTATCAGAGGTCTCCCTTCAACCGGTGGCATAAGGATAGGTGGTTCTTGGAGATACTCTTTGATTCTGTCAAAAGCAGCCTGACATTCATCGTTCCAACATACTACCTGATCTTTCTTCAGCAGCTTGAAGATTGGCTCACAGGTAGCAGTCAGGTGTGAGATGAACCGAGCAATGTAATTCAGGCGTCCTAAAAAGCCTCTGACTTCCTTCTCTGTCTTAGGAACTGGCATCTCTTGAATAGCTTTGACCTTGGCAGGGTCCACTTGAATGCCCTTGTAACTTACCACGAAGCCTAGCAATTTCCCCGATCTTACCCCGAAGGTGCACTTGTTCGGGTTCAACCTCAGCTTGTATAGTTTCAACCGGTCAAACAATTTCTGCAGATGATCTAGGTGTTCTTCCTCAGTCTGGGACCTTGCGATCATGTCGTCAACATACACTTCTATCTCATGATGGATCATATCATGAAATAAAGCAACCATGGCACGTTGGTAGGTTGCCTCAGCGTTCTTCAACCCGAAAGGCATGACCTTGTAACAGAAGGTGCCCCACTGAGTAACAAATGTAGTCTTTTCCATGTCTTCAGGTGCCATCTTGATCTGATTGTAACCTGAAAAGCCATCCATGAAAGAGAACACCTTATGCTGAGCTGTATTATCAACAAGGACATCAATGTGAGGTAAGGGGAAGTCATCCTTGGGGCTGGCCCTGTTCAGATCCCTGTAGTCGACACACATTCTGACCTTACCGTCTTTCTTAGGTACCGGCACCACATTAGCAACCCACTGAGGGTAAGAAGTCACTGCAAGAAACCCGGCATCAAACTGCTTCATAACCTCGGCTTTAATCTTCTCAGACATCTCTAGACGCATCCGACGGACCTTTTGCTTAACTGGAGGGCAGTCTTCCTTAGTTGGCAAGTGATGGACCACAATATCGGTATCCAACCCGGGCATGTCTTCGTAGGACCAGGCAAAGATCTCCATATAATCATGTAGCATCTGAGTCAACCGTTGCTTCACGCTGAGCTCTAGGTTGGCACCAATCTTTACCTCTTTCCTGTCTACCTCAGTACCCAAGTTTATTGTTTCCACTGGCTCTTCATGGGGTTGAATTGCCCTCTCTTCCTGAAGCAACAGTCTTGCAAGCTCGCCAGGCACTTCGCAATCATCTTCACCTTCGTCTTCGGCTAAGTTGATCGGATTTTCGAAGTCATAACTGGCAGTAGCAGGGTCGTTACCAGTGAGATCCAGAGTGGATTGAAACCTGTATGAGTGAGTGTGTGTGTAAATACAGCTGTTTTGAAATATATGTAAAGGAAGGAAAGACAGAAAAGGAGCATAAGATTTGTAATGCGAGAAAACGTCCAAGATTTTCATTCATGATATATGAAATGACAATTTATATGCCCTCACAAATGAAACTACGGTGCCTCGGGTAAGACACCGGGCCATAGAGTTTATTTTTTGTTTATTACAAATACCAAAAACATAGGAATTCATTACTTAGTAACAAGAGAAACAGATAGATTGTCCTTTGCACTCCAATTGTTAAGTCCACTGTCGGTTGCCGGGTAGATCCAGCTATCAAACTCGGCATCATCCACTTCGTCTTCGTCCCCAATAGCATTTATTCCATGAGCAGGCAGGGGAGCTGTCACTACGTTAGGCTTCTCAGATGCCTCAAATTGTACCTCCTTGGCATCAATAAGGTCCTGCAGCTTGCTCCTTAAGGCCCAACAGTCATCAGTGGAATGCCCCGGGCTATCTGAATGGTAAGCACAACGAGCATTTGGGTTGTACTTAGGAGATGCAGTATTTGGGAACTTCGGCGCCTCCCTGACAGTCACTAGGTTGGTGGACAGCAACTGTGGTAGGATCTGCGATAAGGTCATACTTAACCGGGTGAACTCTCTCCGGGGTCTTTCAGCCCTTTGAGGATTGGTTGGCCGAGGAGCGGCAGCAGGCTTAGCAATCGTTACCGCACTGACAGATTGGCGGCGCTCATATCTTTCTGATCTCCGGGAGCCATATACAGCACTAGCCTCCTTCTTGAAGGGTTTCTTCTCAGAACTAGATGATGCACCCTTCGGAATCTTACCAGACTTTAACCCAGCCTCAATTCTTTCTCCAGTCAGAATCAAATCAGTGAACCCTGCAGACGAATTCCCGATAAGATGGTTGAAAAACGGCCCAGATAGGGTCCCCAAGAACATGTCTACCAACTCCCGATCAGTCAACGGTGGCTGCACCCTGCCAGCCAGATCCCTCCACTTCTGAGCGTACTCCTTAAAACCTTCACTTGACCCTAACGACATACCCTGGAGTTGGGTACGTGTAGGGGCAAGGTCGGCATTATATTGATACTGCTTATAGAAAGCAGTAGCCAACTCCTCCCAGTTACGAACCTTGGTCCCGTCCAGCTGATAGAATCATTCGAGATGAGTCCCTGAAAGACTCTCCTGGAAGAAGTGGATCCACAAATTCTTATCCGCTGAGTACGGTTGGATTTTCCGAACATAGGACCTGAGATGTAGCTTGGGACAAGATGCCCCGTCATATTTAGAAAAGGATGGTGCTTTGAACTTGTGAGGGATAATCACACCAGTAGACAAACCCAAATCTCCGAAATCCAGCCCAGGTACCTGTTGTATCTCCATGGCATTCAACCTATCTTCCAGCTGCTTGTAACGGTCTTCTGCCGGAGGATACTGCTCTTCATCAAAATCAGTCTCGTTGTCGGAGACTACTGGACTAGGAACCCTTGCTTCTTGAGGAGTACCCTTGCCAACGGAAGAACCAGCCTCTTCATGCTGCAGGGTATTGCCAAACCTTCGGCCCGAGTTGAACAGAACAGTCCTTCTCTTCTTCTTCTTCTCCTTCTTCAGGAGCAGAGCCTTCAGCTCTTCTTGGCCTTGAGCCAAACCCTTGATTAATTCCTGAAATTGCGCATTCTGCGCCTGAAGAGCTTTGATGGATGTCTCAGTTGAGGATGAGTCAGGATTCATGATGCTGAAATAAACAGCGAAGAACTGTAAGCAACCTGAAAAGAGGAGAAACCTGCTATGCACATGATGAATGATATGTGTTTATGCAATGCATTCAAGGGTTCGAAAGTTCAAATTTGTTGTAGACAAAAAAGGAACACACGTTATCATTAAGGAAATAATTGTTTAGTACATCAAAGCCTCATGGGCAAAATAATACAAAAGTAAATCAATCCCAAAATACACTGCGCATCCTCTTCGGAGCTATGTAAGTGTTGAGATTCCTCTCCTCATGCAACAGGCGAGTGAGCTCCAAGACCTTCTTTTCACTGGCATGTAGACTGGTCTCAAGAGAATTCCGTTCTTTTTTGAGCTGGATCCAGCTCTTCTGCATCTCTTCCCAGGATGTGGGCATATCAGGGTGCTGAATAGTGTAGGACACTTCTCCTTCCAAGACTGGCTCTTTGATCACAGGGAGCATATGAGGATAAGGCATTACTAACTTCTGGGAGCGGGCTTGTACCCACTTGAGATAAGGTTCCAACGGGATGGAGTTCCTGTGCCCCAGTGTCTTACTGTCTATCCTACTTGGCATCCTCCAAGCTCTGATGAATCTCTGGCGAAGTCCTTGAGTATCATTGTCGAAGTCAAAAACTATGTCAGGAATTAACATGTCATGAGGACCATCCCTCCGAGCATAACCAAACTGTCTCCAAGCCAGGCATGGGCTGTAAGTAATACCTCCTCTGATTCCAAGTAAAGGAACATTAGGGTACTCCCCGCAACGATCAATGATAGTGACATCTTCTCTGGACCGAGGGCACCAATGTATATCCGCATGTGTAAGAGTCATCAACCGTTGTGACCATCTCAAACCCCGCTCATTCTTCAAGGCTGATTGTGGAAGGTGCGAAATAAACCACCTTCCCAGGAGAGGAGTGCAACACATAAGGACACCCCTTTTTCTCATGGTTCGAGTGTAACATGAGTGAAGGATGTCCCCTAACAACGTAGGTATAGGATTCCTGGACATAAAGATCTAGACAACACTGATATCAATAAGCTGATCTGGGTTAGGGAACAACACCAAACCATAGACAAGGAGGGCCACAACCTCTTCAAAAGCTTGCAAGTCAAGGGAGTTCCAACATTCATGGGCCTTTTCAAACAGGAACCTGGCTAAGAACCCTTTGATACCACTTCTGACTTCCCAATGTCCCTTGAGGTCAGATGACTGTAGGTGCAAGGCTTTAGCAATCTCTTCAAGCTTAGGTTCCTTTTCCGTACCGTTAAAGGGTAGCTGATCAAGGATAGGGATCTTCAGGAGCCGGGAGAACTCCTTCAATGTAGGTACCAACTGATAGTCCAAGAAGGTGAAACAGTGATGCAGAGGGTCAAAGAATTGGAATATGACCTTTATCATATCTTCCTCAATGTTGGTGTTGACCAAGCTGACGAGGCTTCCATGTCTTTCACTGAATGATGAGTTCTCGGGAATCCTGGATATAAGCTCCTTAAGTTGAGGAGGGATCCTTACAAGACTGATTTGAATTGTCTTTCTACGAACGGTTTCCATGTCCTACAAAACAAGAATAAAGATGAAAATTCGAACCCCTGAAATGGTTAGTCAATGCATATGATGCTGGATGATGTCATGATGCTATGATTAAACACACCACAAATATTTACAAAGACAAACATGTAAGGCACACAAGGCACACAAGACAAGCCCTTAGGGTTTAAGGCCAGCATGGGGTCTGGGTAGTACCCTCTTGAAGTTGGTGGGTTCAACCTGTCCTATCAAAGTAACCGGGTTCTAAGGGTCCCAATATCACGGGATTGCTTTCATTGTTCATCGTTTCGATTTAGCCACTGAACTGGCGACCGAAATATTCCAGGAAAGCAACCCTCAATTGAGTGTAGTATCGAGTATCAACCAACCTCGGACTGCACCAAAGTCAGTTATCTCACTACCCTAAAGAGGCCAAGATAGTTCAATTAAGGTTCCTAAGGTCTGTTGATGCTTCATGACACCCCGCGGAGGCCGCGTACTCTCCTTGACTGAACTCAAGGGTTACCGGTACACACCAAAGTGCCACATCAACGTAGCAGACTGTTTCAACCATGTCGGTATACCCCGCACAGTTCCCTCACAGCCTTGTTGCTACTTTCTAAGAAGGTATCCCCCAGATCCGGGTTAGGATCTATAGAACTCCCAAGCAACCCACAATTTAAAGCACACAAGAAAAGCAATTGAAAACACAATGATCTTAGTCCTAAGGTACACCTCACTTTAAGTTAACTCCCCAGCAGAGTCGCCAGTTCTGTGATTGGTGGATCTGGAACTGACTGTTTAATGCTGGTTTGTGAAATATCGCGGAAGCAAGAGTCGCCACCGTCTTTTATTTTCTCCAAGTGGAAAGGACAAAAGCACAGAAAAATTCCTTATAGAGATTGCTCTCGGTTCGGGAGGTAGATTATAGAAAGGGAAGGTGTTAGCACCCTTTCTATCCATGGTTATCCATGGGCTCTTAGATACTTGCTCATTGTGTTTTCAAAAATGGTTTGTTTGCTTTTCAACTGTGGGTTTAAAAAGTTTCTTTGAAAATTCCAGTTCGACTCTTGTATCGGTCCTCAAGAGTGTTTGAAAAATTGCTTTCGAAAGCTTTTGAAAATGTGTTGGTGTGAAAAGTATTTTTGATTTGTTTTTGAAATTAGAGCAAGTATCTACGAGAACCTACCTACCCTAAGGAATTCGTCTGTGTAGATGTCCTTTAAAGTAGTGCCATCCCACCATTGAGAGGTAGGTAGCACCACCGTTGGAGGTGTTCGGGTCAATTCGAGGTTCGGGACATGGTGATCACCAGAGCAATAGGAAGACACCTTAGAAGCTACCCTCATGCCAGGTTCCCGGATCATGAGGACTTACTAAGACATCCTCTACTCGACGATCACCTTTCGAGGCAAGGCAACAGTGAGGCGTACCCTAGGGGTGGTGTGTGCGATTTGTGTGTCATGTTCATTTGCCTTTATCTTGTCATGTTATTGGTGATCTAACGTTTGTTTTTATTTTTGTCCATACATTCTTTCATGCCATTATTTAACAGTTAAAATATTGCGAGAAATAAAAATTCTAAGCTATTACAAAAGGCGCGGGTCCACATCGCCAAAATTTCCAGGACCCGATTTGACAGAAAATAAATAAATAAAGTAAATAAAGAATTAAAAGTGCAAGAAATTAATTACATGGCTTCGGGAGAGATACATAAATATTTAAACGAAATAAAATAAATATGCGAATTAATAAGAATTAAAAACGAGGGCGTTGGACCCTTTTTGCAAAATTAAATTAAATGGTGACATTAATTAATTAAAAAAGAAAGGAAATTGTTTTTTTTTGGTATTTTATGATGTTAATGAAAAAGAGAGTTAATTAAAATTAAAATAAGATGCTAAATTTTTAATTTATTAAGAAAAATGTTGAAGTTTTTAACCTAAAATTAACCCTAATTTTTATATACAATTTAATTATAAAAATAAATATCTAATATTTAATTATTATAAAAGAAAAAAAAAAGATGAAAATTAATTAAACCCTAATTCTATGTTTTTTAGATTTTTATTATGAAAATATTAAATTAAACCCTAATTTAAAACTAATTAATTTACATGCAAATTTATTTAAAATATACATACTAAAATAAAATATTTATTATTTTTCTTGTCTTTTCTGATTTTTTGATGTTTTTTATATTTTATGAAAATATTAAATTAAAGCATAAAAAAAAAGATTAATTAAAACAAAGAAAATAAAAAATATAAAAGTTAAAAGAAGCAAACTGGAGGGGGGTGTTGTCCCCAAATGGAGGTGAGATCTTTAGTAATATGGCCCAATATTCTGAGGCCCTTTTGACTTTTTCCAGGCAGCGTGTGATGCATTGACTAGGGTCCAATATACTCTCCAATTCATGGCCTTTGATCTGATGCTCTGGGACACGTGGACGTTGATTTTTGAAGATGTATGATAGTCTTCAGCATGGGCGCTACATGTGAACGTTAATTGAAAAAAAACATATGAAAGGGTGTAGACCTGGGGCTCGAACCCAGGTCATTAACATTACCAGCCTACACGTATGCCACTAAGCCACTTCGTTCATCTGTAAATTAATATAATAAACAAATATAATAAAACAAACGCGTTAATGTTTGGTTTTTTTCGCGCGAACTTTTAAACGCCCCACTCAGAGCCTTACACATCATCATCTTCCTCACGTCTTCGTTCTTCCTGAAAACATAACAAACATAGGCAACGGTTTTTACACCGTTCCCTTAGGCAACATATCAGAAAATAGCGACTAGCCCCAGGGGCTCCATAAATTAGGCGCGAGGGTAGCCTTGTGATCGTCTGAGCATGCTGGATTCAATGGTCCAAGTCTTGAAGGCCAATTTTTCCTTATTTGAAAAACCCTAATCCAAGATCCTGTAAACCCTAAAACACGACCATGGCATCTTTGCATACAGCGCATAATAATCCAATTAAAGCATATGGTTAGCTTGCAAACATTATTCTAAACACAAAAATAACAATGAAATATGTTAACAATGCATGAATGATAGAAAGCGATTCTGAAATTTTCTTTACCAACTTCAATGGTGATTTCACGTTTCCTTGAGTATGAGGCTTAGTTTTTGATTGGAATCGTTTACTGGCAACCCTGGCAAGCTAATGGAATAGGTTTTGAGGCTTGAATCGACCTGCAAGTAGGTTTTCAGAATTTGAGTTTTCAAAGAAAATTTCAAGTTTGTGCAAGGGTTTTCTGCGCAGCTCAGTGGTCCTTGAGCACAAGGGTTTGATCAGGCTTATGTATTGAGTGAATTAGGTTAAAGAAATCAAACAAAAAGCTTGGCATTCATGACTTGAAAGATTTGATTTTCTTCAAGATCTTTTTCAATCTTTTTCCATGCTATTTTGTACCAAATCATATCCAATCCTTCCCTAATTGGTCATGCACGAATTTGAGTGTCCAATGAGAATAATTTATGCACAAAAAGATTTTATTTCATTAGTTTTGTATTTTTCATGCATTTTATTTAATTAAATGAATTATTAATGATAAAAAATCCAAATAAATAAATAAAAATGGAGAAAAACTTCCCTTTGGGCCTAATGGTCGTGTGCATGCTTGGGATAATGAATTGTGGAAGAAAAATGGGCCCATTAGCAATTTTAGGTCATTTGAATCAATGTTGACTTTTCAAAATATCCAAAAATTTCCCAACTTCCACAAGGCATAACTTGCTCAATTTTTAAGCTTTGCTCATGTTCTTGGACATTTTGGAAAGGTCTTTGAGTTCTCTAACCCATGTCTTTGGTCCCATGTCATTTTGATTTACCAATATCAAGTTATGGCCTTTGACTTAAAGTCCCTTTTTGTTGACTTTTGAAAATGACCTATAATGTTGAAATTGATAACTTTTTGTGAGAGCATTTCTTGGACTTGAAGTATGAAGATGAGTTGTAGGAAATGTCTTTATCTTCAAAATGAGCTTTGGATGGAATTTTTCTGATAATCCATGTGAAAGTTATGCCCTGGTCAATTTACAGTTGACTTTTTCAGCTGTCCAAATAAGGAAACTTTTGCATCTTGATGATTTTTGAGCCAAGCTTTGAAAATCATGATCAAGCATTGATCAAATGATGTTTGTGGCTTCAAAATGAGATGTTGACCAAAAATTTGAACTTTTGACTGTCAAATGACCATTTTGCCCGTACAGTTGACTGTAGTGCAATTAGGGTTTTTGACTGTGCAATTTTGTACTGAAAGTCTTGAAACTTTGTATGAGGATACTTGACCATATTTGTAGGCATGTGGGACTTGATGGGACCTTTGGAAACTTCATTTTCTTGATCAGAACAAAAACCCTAATTTTGACTGCTTAAGAGGCCCTTGAACTGTGCAACCCTTGGGGAATTTTGAAGCTTTGACTTGGCAAATCTTTGAAGAATATGGGAGGGCAAATTTTGGGGTACAACAAATGTCATACTCAGTCAAGATCATTTTCCATATGGCTATTCATCTGGAAAGGGCAGGTTTTTTGAAGATGTACTTAATCGGATCCATCTTAGAAATCAACAAAGTGGTATGAGTCAACATGTACTGCCTTAGCCGGCAAGCATCCCACGCTAAAGCACAACAAGTTTTCTCGAGAAGTGAATATCTGGTTTCACAGTCGGTAAACTTTTTGCTTAGGTAGTAAATTGCATGCTCTTTTCGGCCAGACTCGTCATGTTGGCCCAAAACACACCCCATAGAATTCTCTAATACCGTCAAGTACATGATCAACAGTCTTCCTTCAACCGGAGGCATGAGAATAGGAGGTTCTTGCAGGTATTCCTTGATCTTGTCAAAGGCAATCTGGCATTCATCGTTCCATTTGACTACCTGGTCTTTCTTTAAGAGTTTGAAGAGTGGCTCACAGGTAGCAGTTAAGTGTGATATGAAACGGGAAATGTAATTGAGACGAACCAAGAATCCTCTGATATATTTTTCAGAAAGAGGGAATGGAATTTCTTGGATGGCCTTTATCTTGGCGGGATCAACTTCAATGCCTTTATTGCTTACATCAAATCCTAGAAGCTTTCCAGAGCGTACTCCGAATGTGAACTTGTTAGGGTTTAACCTCAGTTTATATTTCTTCAGTCTCTCAAATAGTTTGTGTAGGTGATCGAGATGTTCTTCTTCGGTTTATGATCTGGCGATCATATCATCCACATATACCTCTATCTCATGATGAATCATATCATGAAATAAAGCCACCATAGCCCTTTGATATGTTTCCCCTGCATTCTTTAATCTGAACGGCATGACCTTGTAGCAGAAAGTGCCCCATTGTGTAACGAAAGTAGTTTTTTCCATATCTTCGGGAGCCATCTTTATTTGATTATAGCCCGAGAATCCATCCATGAATGAGAAGACTTTATGCTGAGCAGTATTGTCGACTAAGACGTCAATGTGTGGTAGAAGGAAATCATCCTTGGGGCTTGCCCTATTCAGATCCCTATAGTCTACGCACATGCGAACTTTCCCGTATTTCTTTGGCACTGGCACTATATTAGCCACCCATTGAGGATAGGATGTTACAGCTAGGAATCCTGCATCAAATTGTTTCATTACTTCGGCTTTGATCTTTTCAGACATGTCGGGTCTCATGCGACAAACTTTTTGTTTAACAGGAGGGCAGTCCTTTTTAGTTGGCATATGATGAACCATAATGTCGGTATCCAACCCAGGCATATCTTCATACGACCAAGCAAATACTTCCATATAATCGCACAACATCTGAACCAAATGACTTTTGACACTGCTTTCCAAATTAGCACTGATCCTGATTTCCTTCTTATTTGACTCAATACCTAGGTTGATAACCTCAATTGACTCTTCATGTGGTTGAATAGCCTTTTCCTCTTGTAACAGAAGTATGGCTAGTTCTCCTGGTATGTCACAATCTTCCTTGCTTTCGCCTTTGGCTTGGTTGATAGGACATTCAAAGTCATAGTTGACAATAATAGAGTTGTTGGCAATAGGATCCAGAGTGGATGTAGACCTGCAAGAGTGTGTGTGTGTGTGTGTGTGCATGTAAGATACATGTCTATCTTTTGGAAATGTATTTAAAAGAAAAGAAAGACAATGAACACAAATATTTGAATGCAAAAGAGTCTGATGTACTGAATGGTCATATGATTAGATGAACAAAATATAAAACCCTTGACAAAAGAACAAAAGTGCCCCAGGCTAGGCACATGGCTTAAAAGTCAATATCAAAATATTACATACAACGAGTTCCTGAATTGATTAAAAGCAAAAATAAGTAAATTACTCCTCAATGAAAGAGATGGAGACAAAGTCCTTCGCATGCCAATTGTTGGGCTTCCCTTCAGTTGTTGGGTAGATCCAGTCTTCAAAAGCACACTTATCATCGGAATCCTCTACAGTGTTCACTTCATGACTCTTGAGGTGGAGAGACGGCTTTCCCGTACGAGCACCTCTAATTTCTTTCTGAGCTTTGGAGGTGAAACCTATACCAAACTTATCTGTCTTGAGTGGGATGTCGAGGAGTTGACCCCATATCTCATTGTTTCCTTTTTCTACCATAGCACGGGCATCCTTAAGAGAAACCATCTTGGGAATAACTTTGTCGACTTTTGGAGTGTCGGAGGAGATTTTGGTGGTGGCCACAACTTCAAATGTCTGGCAAGGAGTCTCTATGAATTTGCCATCCATTTCTACGTACTTGAAAGAAGTGAGGTGGCTTACCATAAATTCTTCTTCACTGCAAACAGTGACAACCTTCCCTTGAACTGGGTATTTTAACTTCTGGTGGAGAGTAGAAGTGATCGCTCCTGCCCCATGGATCCATGGGCGCCCAAGTAAGCAAGAATACGCAGGCCGTATGTCCATTATGTAGAATGTGGAGTTGAAAATCTGTGAACCAACCTTAATTGGGAGATCCACCTCTCCATGAACCATCCTTTTCGACCCATCAAATGCCCTCACAACAATATCACTTGGCTTCAAAACCAAACTTTCATTGTCTAGACGATCTAAAGCGCCTTTAGGTAACACGTTTAAAGATGAGCCTGTGTCCACCAAAACATGTGCCAAAGTGGTCCCCTTACATTCAACAGAAACATGTAAGGCTTTATTGTGATTCTTTCCTATTGGAGTTAAATCTGCGTCAGAGAACCCCAGACCATTGTCAGCTGTCAGACTTGCTACGTAATTCTTAAACTGGTCTGCTGTGGTTTATTGAGGCACGTGAGCCTTTTTCAAGAACTTAATCAAAGCTTGTGCATGGGCGTCGGAACATAGAAATACGGACAACATTGATATTTTAGAAGGGGTTTGTGATCGGTGGATCTGGAACTGACTGTTTAACGCTGGTTCGCGAAATGTCGCGGAAGCAAGAGTCGCCACCGTCTTTTATTTTCTCCAAATGGAAAGGACAAAAGCACAGAAAAATTCCTTATAGAGATTGCTCTCGGTTCGGGAGGTAGGTTATAGAAAGGGAAGGTGTTAGCACCCTTTCTATCCATGGTTATCCATGGGCTCTTAGATACTTGCTCATTTGTGTTTTCAAAAATGGTTTGTTTGCTTTTCAACTGTGGGTTTTAAAAAAGTTTCTTTGAAAATTCCAGTTCGACTCTTGTATCGGTCCTCAAGAGTGTTTGAAAAATTGTTTTCGAAAGCTTTTGAAAAGGTGTCGGTGTGAAAAGTATTTTTTGATTTGTTTTGAAATTAGAGCAAGTATCCACGAGAACCTACCTACCCTAAGGAATTCGTCTGTGTAAATTTCCTTTAAAGTAGTGCCATCCCACCATTGAGAGGTAGGTAGCACCACCGTTGGAGGTGTTCGGGTCAATTCGAGTTTAGGGACATGGTGATCACCAGAGCAATGGGAAGACACCTTAGAAGCTACCCTCATGCCAGGTTCCCGGATCATGAGGACTTACTAAAACATCCTCTACTCGACGATCACCTTTCGAGAGGCAACAGTGAGGCGTACCCTAGGGGTGGTGTGTGATTTGTGTGTCGTTTTCATTTATTTTTGTCTTTTGTCATGTTATTGGTGTTCTACGCTTGTTTTTATTTTTGTCCATACATTCTTTCATGCCTTGATTAACAATTAAAAATTGCGGGAAAGTAAAAGATCTAAGGCTATTACAAAAGGCGCGGGTCCACATCGCCAAAATTTCCAGGACCCGATTTGACAGAAAAAAAAAAAGAATTAAAGAAAATAAAGAAATTAAAAGTGCGAGGAGTTAATTACAAGGCTTTGGGAGAGATACATAAATATTGTGCGAAAAAGAAAGAATAAATATGCGAATAAGAATTCTAAATCGAAACGAGGGCGTTGGACCCTTTTTGACTAAATTAAATTAAATGGTGACATTAATTAATTAAAAAAGAAAGAAAATTGTTTTTTTTTTTGGTATTTTATGTATTTTTAGGATGAAAAAAGAATAAAGTGCAATTAAACCTAATTTTAGTTGTTTTTAATTTATTAAGAAAAGATTGATTAAAACCTAATATTAACCCTAATTAATTTACATGCAAATTTAATTATAAAAAATAAATATCTAATATTTAATTATTATGGAATAAGAAAAAAATGAAAATTAATTAAACCCTAATTCTATATTTTTTTTTAGATTTTTATTAAAAGAATTAAAATTAAAACCTAATTTAAAACTAAATTTAATTATATGCAATTTAATTACAAAAATACTTAAAATAAAATATTTATTATATTTTTTCTCTTTTTCTGATTTTTTATGGTGTTTTTTATATTTATGAAAATAATAAATTAATTAAACAAACAATAATTAAAAGAAAATAAAAATTATAAAAATAAAGAAAGTTAAGAAAATTTGCAAACCAAGGGGGGTTGCAGTCCCCAACACGGAGGTTTTTTTTCAGTAATCTGGCCCATTAGCAATTGGCCCTTTTGACTTTTTCCAGACAGCGTGCTGGCGTGTTGACTGGGGCTCACCATGGTCTTCAACTCATGGCCTTTGATCTGATGCTCTGGGACACGTGGACGTTGATTTTTGAGGATGTATGATAGTCTTCAGCATGGGCGCTACATGTGAACGTTAATTGAAAAAAAAACATATGAAAGGATGAAGACCTGGGGCTCGAACCCAGGTCATTAACATTACCAGCCTACACGTATGCCACTGAGCCATTCCAAGCGCGTTTAACATATAATACCTAACAAACATTATAATATAAGATAATTCATTAATGCCTTCTGCGCGCGAATTTTTGAATATTCCAATCATGGACAGCCACCTCACCTTCTTCTTCCTTGGCCTGATTTTTCCTGAAACATAAACAGAATAAGCAACGGTTTTGAAACGTTGCTGTAGGCACTATACAAGAAAATAGCGATTAGCACATGAACATTCATAAATTGTTCGGACTAGGGCCATTAGAATCGTCTCTCTCTCTCGTGATTCCAACTATGTATCCCTCATGGCCTAATTATTCCAGGTTTGAAAACCCCCAAATTGATTTCCACGGAAACCTAATATGCTTTCATGGTAGATTCCTCGTTTGGGCATGAAACTTCAATCAAACTATGCAGTTAGTTTGCAAACATCATCCTAAACACAAAAACAACAACAAAACATGTTAAAGATGCATGAATAATGGAAAACGATTTTGGAATTTTCTCTACCAATTTCAATGATGACTTCGCGTTTTCTTGAGTATGGGGCTTAGGGAATGAATGGAATACGTCCTATGATCCTTGAGGAAGCTGATGGAGTAGCTATTTGGCTCTGAATCGCCCTAGAATTAGGTTTTCAGAATTGGATTTTCTTGATAAAATTTCAAGTTTGTGCAAGGGTTTTCTGCGCAGCTCAGTGGTCCTTTGTATTAGGTTTGTGTTCAGGCTTAAGTATAGAGTGAATTAGGTCAAGAAATTTGATCAAAATCTTTTGCATTCATGGTTTTGAAGATTTGATTTTCAAGGATCTTTTTTTCAATATTTTCCATGCTTTTTTGTACCAATCATGATCAATTCACTTCAAATCTTTCCATATTTGATTATGCGCGAATTATTGAGTATATTTCATGCACAAGAAGATTGAAAAACTTAGGTTAAATATTTTTCATGTATTTAATTGATTTAAATGAATTATTATTAATAAAAATTCAAATAAATAAATAAAAATGAAGAAATACTTCCCTTTGGGCCAAATGGTCGTGTGCATGCTTGGGATAATGAATTGTGGAAGAAAAATGGGCCCATTAGCAATTTTAGGTCATTTGAAGCAAAGTTGACTTTTCAAAATATCCAAAAATTTCCCAACTTCCACAAGGCATAACTTGCTCAATTTTTAAGCTTTGCTCAAGTTCTTGAACATTTTGGAAAGGTCTTTGAGTCCTATAACCAATGCCTTTGGTCCCATGTAATTTTGATTTACCAATCTCAAGTTATGGCCTTTGACTTAAAGTCCCTTTTTGTTGACTTTTGAAAATGACCTATAATGTTGAAATTGATAACTTTTTGTGAGAGCATTTCTTGGACTTGAAGTATCAAGATGAGTTGTAGGAAATGTCTTTCTCTTCAAAATGAGATTTGGATGGAATTTTTCTGATGATCCATGCGAAAGTTATGCCCTGGTCAATTTACAGTTGACTTTTTCAACTGTCCAAATAAGGAAACTTTTGCATCTTGATGATTTTTGAGCCAAGCTTTGAGAATCATGATCAAGCATTTGATCAAATGATGTTTGTGGCTTCAAAATGAGATGTTGATAAAAAATTTGAACTTTTGACTGTCAAATGACCATTTTGCCCCTGCAGTTGACTGTAGTGCAATTAGGGTTTTGACTGTGCAATTTTGTGCTGAAAGTCTTGAAACTTGATATGAGGATGATTGACCATATTTATAGGCATGTGGGACTTGATTGGGCCCTTGGAAACTTCATTTTCTTGATCAGAACACAAACCCTAATTTGACTGCTTAGGAGGCCCTTGAACTGTGCAACCCTTGGGGAATTTTGAAGCTTTGATTTGGCAATTTCTTGAAGAATATGGGAGGGCAAATTTTGGGGTACAACAGTTGCCCCTGTTCAATCTTCTTAGACCTGAGGATGCAGATTGGATGGCATGCCTTTCGTAATCCGAGGGTAGAAGATGATTGAACACTAGAGTGCCCAGAAATTTGCGCTCACATAGTAGCAGTGTGGTGATGGGAATGGGCTTACAGATGCCATGTGGAGATTGATGGGGGACAATGGGCTTATAGATGCCATCTGGATGTTGATCGCGTAAGAGATTCCTTAGCGAGAACCTGCATACCTGCAAAAAAGAAAATGATTACCTGACATGTTGCAGGAGCTGGTTTTCGGATGCTTGGTATATATGCGTCCTGACTGGTTACAGGAGCTGAATCTAGATCTTCAAAAGGTGATGAATGAACCAGGGATGGTTACTACCTCAGCATGAACGGTGAGAGAACCTTGGGTGACTTTAACTTCAACAACGCTCATTGAGAAAATCTTGGTGGGAATTACCATCTTCGCAGTATCGGGAAGAAAACCGTAGGCAATTATAATCTCAAAAGCGGACGTTTGAGAAGAACCTGGAATGGAATTATCATCTCCACACCGCTGGGGAGAGAACCATAGGAAATTATAATCTCAAAAGCGGACGTCTGAGAAAAACCTGGAATGGAATTATCATCTCACGCACCGTCGGGGAGAGAACCATAGGAAATTATAATCTCAAAAGCGGACGTTTGAGAAAAACCTGGTCTGGAATTATCATCTCACGCACCGTCGGGGAGAGAACCATAGGAAATTATAATCTCAAAAGCGGACGTCTGAGAAAAACCTGGAATGGAATTATCATCTCACGCACCGTCGGGGAGAGAACCATAGGAAATTATAATCTCAAAAGCGGACGTCTGAGAAAAACCTGGACTGGAATTATCATCTCACGCACCGTCGGGGAGAGAACCATAGGAAATTATAATCTCAAAAGCGGACGTTTGAGAAAAACCTGATAACTTCTACTGAGTCTTCATCAGAAAAATCTGTTGGGAGTCGATTTAGATGGACTAGAGAAGGCCTTGGACTGGACAAGAAATCTTTGGAGTCGATTAACTGAACCGGTCTAGGTCTTGAAATATGATTGAGAATTTAACTGCATCTTTCCTGAAAGGTAGAGGTCAGTCATATGCAATGCATGATATGGATCAAACAATGATGTTCTCAACATAAATGAGATTTGTAAGATATGATGCGTCTATGCATGCTATAATGATGTATGTGAATGTGTATGTTTTCGTCTAGGAAAGTAAATCCTTGACGGGTGCCGGGAAGTCACTCCTGGGCTGATGTTGAAGCATAAGCTTTTACTCCTGCTGGGGATGATAACTGCAAGAATACCGGTAGGAGAAGATAACTCCGTTGGGGGATAAACTTGGCAAATGGAAGATTCTGCGGGGAGAAAAAATACTCTAGCGACCATGCTGGGGAGTGATACTCTGTGGGGAGAGAGGTACTTTGCTGTGCGTTGAAAATAACTTGCTGGGGATATTTTTGCTGTATTGGAAGTACTGATAGACTTCGCTGGGGGTAAGAGAACTTCGTCGAGGACGCTCTTTCCAGGGCTTTTGGCTGAGGATAACCCAGTTATATCCTGTTAAGGAAATAACTCTTTGAATAAAGCCGGACGACGCGTTCGTGCTCTGTGAGGATAAGCTTCCAGAATTTACTGGGGATAAGCTTACTGCTTGGGGAGATGAATTCCAATTTTCCTGGGGAAATTAGATTGGACTCTCTTGGGGAAGTTTTGCACTGCGGGGGAAGTGATTCCTTTGAATATTTGTATACCACCGGGGAACAATCTTTAGACCAAGACTGCCGGGGATGCTTGTTAAGAATATGTGTATATATGCTGCTGGGGAAGGTTGAGATCTGCTGAAGGATACCCAACTTCCTTAAGTTTGATAACTGCTTTGCTTGAGGAGAGTATACTGCTTGCTGGCTCACTCTCTGGGGAATTAAGATACATGGTTGTGTTCTTCAGCTGAACCTACCTTGATACCTTGGAGGACAGAACAATTAGATCGCTTGGACAACTCTTTATTGCCCCTGTTTCTGAGGTATGAGAGGAAGACCTGTGAGGTGCTGATAGTTGTTGATGGACAAACCTTCTTCTGGTAGGCAGGTGATAAGATGACAGGACATAGTCGTACGCTTTGATTCCTAACTTTTTCCTGGACCGCCCTTTCGGGTTTTCAGTCCACCGGGATACCCATTTCTGCCCAAGCCGCCTTTTCAGGTTTTCGACTTGCCGGGTGTACAGATTTTTTCATTTTCATCCCTTCATTTTTCCCGAACCCTTTTGGTTCGTCGGGAAGCCCTTATTTTTGCCTAGGTATGTCAACCTAGCGGGTCTTTGATTTTGCGTAGTATATTTTCGACTATGTCCGTGCTTTCAGAATGTAGGGAGTTGCCCCTGTTAACAGTATTTTGTCATGCCACCACAAGGTATTTGATTAGGCAAGATTCGTTGCTGGAGTTCATGTCCAATGCTCCAAGTGACTCGGGCGGAGATTGCCCCTGGCTATTTGGAATTTTTAAAGATTCTCCGAATCTTGATTGGATTGCCCCAGATGATAGACCATGATCAGGTCTTCCCCTTGATTGGAAGTGCTTCTGTTCATTAAACTTTCGTCGTGCGAATTTCTATGTTGTTCAAACAAAAAGTCATATGCAAACAAAGTTATGTTAAAAATGTAAAGCTCATGTCTGTCTTGAAGATTTTAAAAATGCATTCTTTTTCATAAAACAAGTGAATGTTTGTAAAACGTGATGTCAACTCCGTATTTACCGTAAGCCTTAAGGAGTCAGGATACCTTTCGTACAGTATGCTTTCGAACTAACCCATGCTTCAGCTAGGACTTTTAAGGGTTATAACGTGGCTTGGTTCACGGTTTAAGAAACAAAGGATAAAGGCTCAAATTATTTGTACCCACCCGCTCTTCGTGATGTTCTCCAAACCTAAACTCAGTTGATCATACGTTAGATCTTGATTGAATCTTTGTCCTGATTTTCTGGTGATGATTCGGATGTTGATAACTTATCTTGGATAGGCAGTCATCCTTGTCGAGGGTTTGTAGGACCTCTTTTTTTTTTTTTTTGTTATCCCTTTCTTTTTTGCCTGAACTGTTTCCTTTTTTGGAATTACAGTCAGCGGGATGCCCCAGTTTTGTAAGTCTTCTTCATGGGTTTTGACTTAATGGGCTTCTTTCTTTTTTATAATGACTGCCTATCCTTGCGATTGTTCGGAATCATCATCGTCTTTCTTTGTTTTGTAAGGACCTCTTTTGGTGCCATTTGTTATGCACTTGGATCAACTGAGAGAACTACCCTGCCCCAGGTTATGATAAAGGGTTTTAAATTTCGAAAAGAAAAACTCCTACTTCTTTGGCTCAGATGGGTTGACCAGGGATTATCATCCTTATAACTTCAGTGTTTAGGGATTGAAACAATGCCTGTACCTCATCAGCGGGGTCTGTTCAAAAGCATACTGTAGATTGCGATATTGTTTTCGTCATCCTCCCTCAAGAGGCTTTAGAATTTTAGATCAAGAGTTGACATCAGAAAAAAATATGAAAACAGTTTGCATATAGTGAATGCGAATATATTGCTTCAAAACAGACATATGCGATGCATTAATGAAATAACAATGTTTAACATGAGTAAATGTTTGAACAAAAGAAAATTGCAACTTGAACATTCGAATGAACAAAAATTTCTCAATCCTAGCCATGATTTGGCAAGGGAGCAGTGATTACGTGGGGAGTCTTGGGTACTTTAAACTGAATCTCTCCCGCGTCGATCATGTCTTGGATATTATTTTTCAAGCTCCAACAATCATTTGTAGTATGCCCCGGGCTGTCAGAGTGATAAGCGCAGCGGGCGTTGGGGTTATACTTCGGTGACGTTGTATTTTGGCTCTTCGGAGCTTCTTTTAGAGTTACCAGCTTGGTCTCCAGCAACTGTGGCAATATCTGGGATAAGGTCATGCTGAGCCGAGTGAACAGCCTTCTCTCGCTCCTTTGTTGGTTGTGATGATGAATTTGTGACACGGGAGCCATTTGAGGAGCTCTCCCCTTACCTCCTTGTCTCAAAGGTGGCTGAACGATGACTGGATTTTTACCCTTAGGCTTTTGCCCTAGTGGGTTACCCTGAAGCAGTTGGTTGACGAGAAACCAGAGCTCATCTTGTCTTTGAGCTAACCCTTGAATGGCAGTCACTTGCCCCAGCATCTGGACCTTCAATGCATCCACCTCAGCTTGTAGGTGTTTCAGCCTTTCATCCTCAGCATTGTTCCTGACAAAGGTCTCCATGAGAAGTGTCCTTAGCTCTTCCTGCCCCTTGGAGAGATTCAGGAGGATTTTCCCGAACCTGGTCTCTTGAGCAAGAAAGTCCTGGTTATTTGGTTGGGAAGCCATTGCTGAAATAAACAGCGAGAAAGGTAAGTGACCTGCAACAAGGATACCTGTAATGCAATGATATGTATGATATGCATGCAATGTTTTCAAGGATCTCGCGGGGTAAACAAGAAATTTGTTAGAGCTGGGATCCGGTAGCTTGATTGAAGGAACTTCATATTTGTTGAGAGTCCTTTTTCAAGGGTCAAAGGCTCACCATATCCAGTGGGTCATAGCCCCTGACTTTAGTCCTCATGTCTGGTTTTGATTTCCAAACAACCTTGGTTAGGGGAACCTCCTTCAAGAGTCAGAGCTCACCATATCAAGTGGGTCATAGCCTCTGACAACTCTGTCTAGAGGAAAATAAATCCTCTTTGCCCCTTGCTAGATGTTTGATTCATCATGACTTGCATCACAAGCCCTTGAGATCCTTGAAATGGGTTAAGATGTATGCAATGGTATGATGTTATGGTATGCATGGGGTAATGTAGGTAAACCCTGTTACGAGTCCCATTTAAGGACTGCAAACCAAAACCTGCAAGAAACTCGGTAAAACCTGTCATGAGTCCCAGTTAAGGACTAAAAACAAAACCTGCAAGAAACTCGGTAAACCCTGTTAGGAGTCCTAATTAAGGACTGCAAACCAAAACCTGTAAGAAACTTAGGCACCCTGTTATGAGTCCCTATTAAGGACTATAAACAAAACCTGCAAGTAGTTCATGTGTCAGATAACAAGCAGGAAAGTAGTCAAGTACGAAGGCACGCAAGTCACACAAGAGAAACCCTTAGAGTTTAGGCCAGCATGAGTTCTGGGTATTACCCTCTTGAAGTTGGTGGGCTCAACCTGTCCTATCAGAAGTAACCGGGTTCTAAGGGTCCCAATATCACGGGATTGCTTTCATTGTTCATCGTTTCGATTTAGCCACTGAACTGGCGACCGAAATATTCCAGGAAAGCAACCCTCAATTGAGTGTAGTATCGAGTATCAACCAACCTCGGACTGCACCAAAGTCAGTTATCTCACTACCCTAAAGAGGCCAAGATAGTTCAATTAAGGTTCCTAAGGTCTGTTGATGCTTCACAACACCACGCGGAGGCCCCGTACTCTCCTTGACTGAACTCAAGGGTTACTGGTACACACCAAAGTGCCACATCAACGTAGCAGACTGTTTCAACCATGTCGGTATACCCCACACAGTTCCCTCACAGCCTTGTTGCTACTTTCTAAGAAGGTATCCCCAGATCCGGGTTAGGATCTATAGAACTCCCGAGACAGTCCCACAATTTAAAGCACACAAGGAAAGCAATTGAAAACACAGTTATGAACTAACCCTAAGGTACACCTCACTTTATAAAGTGTCCCCAGCAGAGTCGCCAGTTCTGTGATTGGTGGATCTGGAACTGACTGTTTAACGCTGGTTCGCGAAATGTCGCGGAAGCAAGAGTCGCCACCGTCTTTTATTTTCTCCAAATGGAAAGGACAAAAGCACAGAAAAATTCCTTATAGAGATTGCTCTCGGTTCGAGAGGTAGGTTATAGAAAGGGAAGGTGTTAGCACCCTTTCTATCCATGGTTATCCATGGGCTCTTAGATACTTGCTCATTTGTGTTTTCAAAAATGGTTTGTTTGCTTTTCAACTGTGGGTTTTAAAAAAGTTTCTTTGAAAATTCCAGTTCGACTCTTGTATCGGTCCTCAAGAGTGTTTGAAAAATTGTTTTCGAAAGCTTTTGAAAAGGTGTCGGTGTGAAAAGTATTTTTTGATTTGTTTTGAAATTAGAGCAAGTATCCACGAGAACCTACCTACCCTAAGGAATTCGTCTGTGTAAATGTCCTTTAAAGTAGTGCCATCCCACCATTGAGAGGTAGGTAGCACCACCGTTGGAGGTGTTCGGGTCAATTTGAGTTTAGGGACATGGTGATCACCAGAGCAATGGGAAGACACCTTAGAAGCTACCCTCATGCCAGGTTCCCGGATCATGAGGACTTACTAAAACATCCTCTACTCGACGATCACCTTTCGAGAGGCAACAGTGAGGCGTACCCTATGGGTGGTGTGTGATTTGTGTGTCGTTTTCATTTATTTTTGTCTTTTGTCATGTTATTGGTGTTCTACGCTTGTTTTTATTTTTGTCCATACATTCTTTCATGCCTTGATTAACAATTAAAAATTGCGGGAAAGTAAAAGATCTAAGGCTATTACAAAAGGCGCGGGTCCACATCGCCAAAATTTCCAGGACCCGATTTGACAGAAAAAAAAAAGAATTAAAGAAAATAAAGAAATTAAAAGTGCGAGGAGTTAATTACAAGGCTTTGGGAGAGATACATAAATATTGTGCGAAAAAGAAAGAATAAATATGCGAATAAGAATTCTAAATCGAAACGAGGGCGTTGGACCCTTTTTGACTAAATTAAATTAAATGGTGACATTAATTAATTAAAAAAGAAAGGAAATTGTTTTTTTTTTGGTATTTTATGTATTTTTAGGATGAAAAAAGAATAAAGTGCAATTAAACCTAATTTTAGTTGTTTTTAATTTATTAAGAAAAGATTGATTAAAACCTAATATTAACCCTAATTAATTTACATGCAAATTTAATTATAAAAAATAAATATCTAATATTTAATTATTATGGAATAAAAGAAAAAAAAATGAAAATTAATTAAACCCTGATTCTATATTTTTTTTTAGATTTTTATTAAAAGAATTAAAATTAAAACCTAATTTAAAACTAAATTTAATTATATGCAATTTAATTACAAAAATACTTAAAATAAAATATTTATTATATTTTTTCTCTTTTTCTGATTTTTTATGGTTTTTTTTATATTTATGAAAATAATAAATTAATTAAACAAACAATAATTAAAAGAAAATAAAAATTATAAAAATAAAGAAAGTTAAGAAAATTTGCAAACCAATGGGGGTTGCAGTCCCCAACATGGAGGTTTTTTTTCAGTAATCTGGCCCATTAGCAATTGGCCCTTTTGACTTTTTCCAGGCAGCGTGCTGGCGTGTTGACTGGGGCTCACCATGGTCTTCAACTCATGGCCTTTGATATGATGCTCTGGGACACGTGGACGTTGATTTTTGAGGATGTATGATAGTCTTCAGCATGGGCGCTACATGTGAACGTTAATTGAAAAAAAAACATATGAAAGGATGAAGACCTGGGGCTCGAACCCAGGTCATTAACATTACCAGCCTACACGTATGCCACTGAGCCATTCCAAGCGCGTTTAACATATAATACCTAACAAACATTATAATATAAGATAATTCATTAATGCCTTCTGCGCGCGAATTTTTGAATATTCCAATCATGGACAGCCACCTCACCTTCTTCTTCCTTGGCCTGATTTTTCCTGAAACATAAACAGAATAAGCAACGGTTTTGAAACGTTGCTGTAGGCACTATACAAGAAAATAGCGATTAGCACATGAACATTCATAAATTGTTCGGACTAGGGCCATTAGAATCGTCTCTCTCTCGTGATTCCAACTATGTATCCCTCATGGCCTAATTATTCAAGGTCTGAAAACCCCCAAATTGATTTCCACGGAAACCTAATATGCTTTCATGGTAGATTCCTCGTTTGGGCATGAAACTTCAATCAAACTATGCAGTTAGTTTGCAAACATCATCCTAAACACAAAAACAACAACAAAACATGTTAAAGATGCATGAATAATGGAAAACGATTTTGGAATTTTCTCTACCAATTTCAATGATGACTTCGCGTTTTCTTGAGTATGGGGCTTAGGGAATGAATGGAATACGTCCTATGATCCTTGAGGAAGCTGATGGAGTAGCTATTTGGCTCTGAATCGCCCTAGAATTAGGTTTTCAGAATTGGATTTTCTTGATAAAATTTCAAGTTTGTGCAAGGGTTTTCTGCGCAGCTCAGTGGTCCTTTGTATTAGGTTTGTGTTCAGGCTTAAGTATAGAGTGAATTAGGTCAAGAAATTTGATCAAAATCTTTTGCATTCATGGTTTTGAAGATTTGATTTTCAAGGATCTTTTTTTCAATATTTTCCATGCTTTTTTGTACCAATCATGATCAATTCACTTCAAATCTTTCCATATTTGATTATGCGTGAATTATTGAGTATATTTCATGCACAAGAAGATTGAAAAACTTAGGTTAAATATTTTTCATGTATTTAATTGATTTAAATGAATTATTATTAATAAAAATTCAAATAAATAAATAAAAATGAAGAAATACTTCCCTTTGGGCCAAATGGTCGTGTGCATGCTTGGGATAATGAATTGTGGAAGAAAAATGGGCCCATTAGCAATTTTAGGTCATTTGAAGCAAAGTTGACTTTTCAAAATATCCAAAAATTTCCCAACTTCCACAAGGCATAACTTGCTCAATTTTTAAGCTTTGCTCAAGTTCTTGGACATTTTGGAAAGGTCTTTGAGTCCTCTAACCAATGCCTATGGTCCCATGTCATTTTGATTTACCAATCTCAAGTTATGGCCTTTGACTTAAAGTCCCTTTTTGTTGACTTTTGAAAATGACCTATAATGTTGAAATTGATAACTTTTTGTGAGAGAATTTCTTGGACTTGAAGTATGAAGATGAGTTGTAGGAAATGTATTTATCTTCAAAATGAGCTTTGGATGGAATTTTTCTAATGATCCATGCGAAAGTTATGCCCTGGTCAATTAACAGTTGACTTTTTCAACTGTCCAAATAAGGAAACTTTTGCATCTTGATGATTTTTGAGCCAAGCTTTGAGAATCATGATCAAGCATTTGATCAAATTATGTTTGTGGCTTCAAAATGAGATGTTGATCAAAAATTTGAACTTTTGACTGTCAAATGACCATTTTGCCCCTGCAGTTGACTGTAGTGCAATTAGGGTTTTGACTGTGCAATTTTGTGCTGAAAGTCTTGAAACTTGATATGAGGATGCTTGACCATATTTATAGGCATGTGGGACTTGATTGGGCCCTTGGAAACTTCATTTTCTTGATCAGAACACAAACCCTAATTTGACTGCTTAGGAGGCCCTTGAACTGTGCAACCCTTGGGGAATTTTGAAGCTTTGATTTGGCAATTTCTTGAAGAATATGGGAGGGAAAATTTTGGGGTACAACAGGGTTTGTCCCAACTGCTCTACTATTTTGAAGTCGCTTTTCTTGATGATTTTCAGAATCTCCTCCATCTCTTGGGTGGATGGTTCGTCCATAACAGTCTTTTTAGCAAGTGCCTCTTCCCTGGCAGGCTCACTTTCTTTCTTTTTCCCTCTAGTACTGGCACTAGCATTGTCGTTGGTTATGCGGATTGGAACTGCGGTAGTGGTTGGTGGTGAGATATCAGGGGAAAAGACTCTTCCTGTTCTTGTGACTTTACTAGAACCAGTAATATTAGTAACACTCGCTTCATTATCATCAATCCAAGAATCTTGTTTGACCCCATGGTAATAAACCTCGACACCATAATTCCATGGTACCGCTTTATCAGAGGTGTATGGAACGGGTCCGGCAGCACTGATTATGAGAGGAGCAATGATTGGTTCATTTGAAATCCTGATAGGACCTTTGGATGAGATCCTAAGAGGTTTGTTTGAAATTGTTATGATGGCCAAGTCTTCAGCTTTGTCGACTGAATTTTTGATGGCAGGAATCTTTTCGAATAGAATTTCGCGGCTATCCATTAGGCGTTGTATACCTTTCCTCAGTTTTTCACACCCATCAGATTGTCTCATACAGCCCACACAGTCTTTTTCACAGTCGGGGAAAGTCCCAGCTTTCAACAGATTGCTATTGATTACATTCAATGGAGTAGTTAACCCTTTGATAGAGGTAATGAAAGTTGTATCTTCGATGGCATTAACACCTTTTCCGTGCTTCGGTATTGGAGCGGTAATTACATTTGGCATTGGAGGAGGATTAAATTCAATAGTCTTGTTGTCAATTAAATCCTGGATTTTGTTCTTCAGAGCCCAACACTGATCAGTCTCATGCCCTGGGCTATTTGAATGATAAGCACACTTTGCATTTGGATTATATCTCGGTGACGAGGTGTCAGGGTTGGCAGGAGGATCCCGCAATGTCACTAAATTGGCCCTGAGAAGATGTTGAAGGGCTTGAGATAATGACATGCCTAACTTTGTGAATTGTCTTCTTGAAGCTTCCACCCGTTGATGATTAGTAGATGGTCTTTAAGTAGCAGTCAGATTGGAGATTCAGACAGCATTGACAGACAAATAATTATTCATTTTGGTATGGGCCTTTGCTCTATACACAACATTAACTTCTTTCTTCACGGTAAAAGGTTTCTTTGCAGGATTGGGAGTAGAAGTAGATGCCACATAGATCTTTCCACTTTTAATGCCACTTTCTACTCTCTCACCGGTTAGGATTAATTCGGTGAAACCAGAAGAAGAGCATCCAACCAACATATTAAAGAAAGGACTAGATAATCTGCTCATGAACATGTCAATGTGTTCCCTATCAGTCAAGGGAGGTTGGACCCTACTTGCAAGGTCTCTCCACTTCTGCACATACTCTTTAAACCCCTCATCCTTCCCCATAGTCATACCTTGCAATTGAACCCTCGTCGGCGCCAAGTCGGTGTTGTACTGATATTGATGGTAGAAGGCAGTAGCTAGATCCTCCCAAGTATTGATGCGAGAGCCATCCAACTGATAAAACCATTCAAGTTGTGTTCCTGCCAGACTCTCTTAGAAAAAGTGAATCCAGAGTTTTTTATCGGCAGTGTGCGGTTGTATCTTGCGCACATAGGACTTCAAATGGAGCTTTGGGCAAGAAACCCCATCGTATTTTGAAAAGGTTGGTATTTTGAACTTGTGGGGAATGACTACCCGAGAGATTAAGCCCAAATCGTCATAATTCAAACCGGGAATAGCTCGGATTTCAACTGCTTTTAATCTGTCTTCTAGCTGCTTGTATTTGATATCTGCGGGTGGATATTGTTCATTGAAATAATCATCATCAGATTCTTAG
This sequence comes from Vicia faba, assembly GCA_948472305.1. NCBI lineage: Eukaryota > Viridiplantae > Streptophyta > Magnoliopsida > Fabales > Fabaceae > Vicia > Vicia faba. The sequence goes on along the minus strand of OX451737.1, from coordinate 42,138,739 downwards.
TCATTGATATAGTCGGCCTGAGTACTCTTGACCTCACTAATTTGGTTCTCGTCCTCTTCGGATGAATCTTCCTCTATTGGAATTTGACAGATTGTCTCCTTGAACCTTTTACCCATGTTGAGTAGAGCTTTCTTCTTTGGCTTTTTCTTAGCGGCCAACAAGGCCATCATATCCTGCTGCCCCTTAGCCAGGGCGAGTAAAGCTTCCTGAAATTGAGAATTCTGAGCCTGGAGTTCCGTCACAGTTTTCTCTAGATCCATCTTGCTGAAATAAACAGCGTAGAGATAAGGAAACATGTTATGCGGACGCATGTCATGTCATGATGCATGAATATGCAGTATGCAAATGATTTCAAGGATTTAAAGAATTTATATTTGTATAGACAAAGAATGAGAAATCTTTATTTGAATACAAACATGCCTCTTGGGCTTACAACAATAGAAATAAGCATAAAGTAAACTCCTAAGACAGAAAAGTTGTGCGCATCTTCTTTGGCGCAATGTAGGTGTTTAAGCTCCTTTCTTCATGAAGTTCCCTTGTAAGCTCCAATATCTTCTTCTTGCTTTCATAGAACTTAGCTTCGAAGGTGTCTCGCTCTCCTTTTAACTGAATCCAAGCGTTTTGCAAATCTTCAAGAGAAGTAGGCATATCAGGATAGAGAATCGTATGTAGAATGTCTCCCTCGACTACTGGCTCCATGATAACAGATAAGACGGCTTCATAAGGCATCTTGAGACTTTGAGCGTGAGCCCTTACCCATTTAAGATAAGGTTCCAAAGGAATGGAATTCTTACGCCCCAATGTCTTGCTATCAACTTTGTTAACCATACCCCAAGCTCGTATAAATCTTTGACGGTAACCTTAGGTATCGCTTTCATAGTCAAATGCAATTCCTTGGATGAGTACCTCATGAGGGCCATCTCTTCTAGCGTATCCAAATTGTCGCAAAGCTAAACAAGGGTTGTAAGTAATGCCTCCCCTAATGCCAAGTAGAGGGACATTAGGGAATTCCCCACAGCGCTCAATGATGGTAATATCTTCTAAGGAGCGATAATACCAACGAATATCAGCATGCGAAAGTGACATCAATCTTTTAGACCATCTCATACCTTGTTCATTCTTCACCATGAATCGAGGTAGGTTCGAAATAAACCACCTAGCCAACAGAGGAGTGCAACACATCAAAGTCCCCCTTTTCTTCAAAGTGCGAGAGTGAAGAGAATGCAATATGTCTCCAAGCAATGTAGGCACCGGATTACGAGATATGTAAACCTTAATTGCATTCACATCTATAAATTGGTCAGGATTTAGAAGTAGTACCAATCCATATATGAGAAGAGCCAGAATTTCCTCGAAGGCTTGTAGATCCAAAGTATTCCAACACTCTTGAGCCTTCTCCAACAAAAACTTTGCTAGTAACCCTTTAACACCACTCATTGTTACCCAATTCCCTACTATGTCAGATGGTTGCAAATGTAGAGCTCGAGCAATTTCCTCAGGTTTAGGGTCTCTTTCAATACCGTTGAAAGGTAACTGATTAAGAATAGGGATCCCCATGAGTTGAGAAAATTCTTCCAAAGTGGGCACAAGTTGGTAATCAGGAAAAGTGAAGCAATGATGCAAAGGGTCGAAGAATTGGACAAGCACCTTTACCATATCTTCTTCAATACTTGAGGTAACCAAACCAAGGATTCGTCCATGTATTTTGGTGAACGGGGAATCTTCAGGGACCCTTGATACTAAATCCTTGAGTTGTGGAGGTATCCTCACAATACTAACTTAGATAGTGCTCCTACGAGCGGAGGCCATGTCCTACAAAACAAACAAAGATAAATCCAAAAATCCTTGAAATGGTTAGTCATGTTTATGATGTTTATGATGATGTTATGTACAAGTGCATATACAAAGCAAGCAAGTCCTCGGTTTAGGCTTGCATGGGGTTTCAGGTAAGTACCCTCTTGAAGTTTTAGTTGGCTCAACATGTCCTAGTTAAAAGTAATCGGGTTCTAAGGGATCTCAATATCACTGATCTTTCCCCCAAGTTTCGTTTAATAAGTGATTGACTCGCAACCAAACAAAACTCAAGAGTCAAACCTCAATGAGCGTAGCATCGAGTATCAACCAACTTCGGACTGCACCAAAGTCGGTCATCTCACTACGTCCTAATGGCCATGTTGGTCAAGTAAGGTTCTAAGGTCAGTTGATGCTTTATGACACCACGCGGCGGCCCCGTACTCTCCTTGACTGACTCAAGGGTTACCGGTACCAACCAAAGTGCCACATCAACGTAGCTACTGCTTCAACCGTGTCGGTATACCCCGCACAGTTCCCTCACAGTTTATTGCTACTTACCTAAAAGGTGTCCCCAAATCCGGGTGTAGGATTTAAAATAAACCCAAACGAGGAAACAAAATGTAAAGCATGTAAATCAAACAATATAAGCAAGTAAAGGTGATCTAGCCCTAAGGTAACCCCACTTTTAAGTATTATCCCCAGCAGAGTCGCCAGTTCTGTGATACGGTGGGAGAACTGACTTGGGGTTTTGCGTTTGTGTTTGCAAAATGTTGCGGTTTAGAAAGAGTCGCTACCGACTTTTCTTTTATCCAATAAGGAAAGGTGAAAAAGCACAGGAAAGACCTTTTGAGATGTTTTCTTGAGTTCGGGGGGTAGATTATGAAAATAGAAGGTATTAGCACCCTTTCTATCCATGGTTTTCCATGGGCTCTTAGTTACTTGTTAGATCACTTGATTTTGTTTGAAAATTGTGCTTTTGTGTGGTTTTGAAAGTATTTTCAAAAGGTGCCATCGTTTAGGCGAACTTTGCAATGATTCCCGTTCGTAAGAATGTATGCAAAGTGTTGAGCTTTTAAAAATATTTTTGGAAAGATGTATGTGATTATTTTGAAAAATAGCAAGGATGTTTGTTTTGAAATTAAGCAAGTAACTAAAAGTAATCTACCTACTCAAAAGGTTTTAGATGTGTTTTTTCTCCTCCTTTAGATGTTGCTACCTTACCATTGATTTGATAATAAGCCCCATCATTGGATGTGAAGGGACAGACGCGGGTCATCGTATAGTCATGATAGCAATATTGTGAGATATCTTAGCATTCTCTTGTAGGGACTAAGATCACTTGTAAGGCAACATTTGTAGCGTCATCGAGGGATTGTGATCTTGTATTTGTTTGTGCTAAGACATCCCACATGCATAACATGGCCATTTTTGTAAGGCAACAAATGGAGTTACCCTAAGGGTGCATGTGTGCAAGTGTGTTTGATTGCATGCATTTTGTCTTTGATTTTTGGGTTGTCTACTTGTTGATTTTATCTTGCCATACACACCTAATTACTTAACATTTATATGAAGGTAATAAAAGAGTGCAAAAAATAAATCCTACACTATTACAACCATATTGAATTGCATGAAAATATAAAGGCAAAAATAAGGTAAAAGCAAGAAAAATGGATCTTTCGACTTAGGTGTGCAAACCCTTCGATTTTGCCATTTCTGGCTCTCTTCGACCTTACCTGAAGAGGGGTGATGGAATGAGTTTCGACTGGGGCCTAGAAGCCAGCATATTTTGGCTTTCGACTGCCTTTTTCATTTGGCTTGAAGGTTAGTATAGAAGACAGAGGCTTCGTTTCTAACTTTTTTGTCTCCTATTTCTTTCATTTGATTTTGAATAGCAACGTGGCCCAAGGCCATGCCAGCATCACCTTAAGACTAGATTAGTTTTTTAAAGCGTATTTAAATGTACCAAGAGCAAAAGCCAAGAAGATTGTTAACCATGACACATATTAAGAGAGTGAAAACAAAAAGAAGAAAATAGTGTGTACATATTTTAAATGAAAAAGAAAACTTATTTACATGCTATACTGGAAACGAAGGGCCAAAGGTTAAAAATTACTTACCTTGCTGGAGGTTAGAGCGTGTTCTGTACTTTGAAGCGGTTGCTTTGAATGCCTCTGGATTCGAAGGAAACGACCCAGGGTAGGCCTTCGACACTGGAGTCGAAAGAGCAAAACAAGTGAAATATCCTTCTTTGCTGGATTCAAAGGAAAGAACAAGTGGGATGCTCCTTGATTCGAAGGAAACTGGAATGTGTTCTTCAGAATTGAAGGAGGTAACGATGATTCTGGTTTTTATTTATTTTACAAGTGAAGTGTTTGAGAATTTTATGGTGTGTGAGAATTTTGAAGATACATTCCCCTCCCTCTTCTCCTTTTTTTTTCTTTGTGCAAATGAACTCTCTATTTATAGAGGAAGGCTTTTGGGAAGCTTGGGGAGCAAAAATAATAAAATAGGGCTCAGCTGGAAAGTAAGTGTCCACTTGTGACATAAAAGCAAGATGAATGGTTCAGATGGGTTGCTTCTTTCTGAAGGAAAACATGCGCAAGGCTCAAAACAAACTTTTCTAAAAGGTAGTATTATGCTATTAAGTGCAAGTGGTCTTGGATAACAAATGGGAAAAGGCCTATTTTAACTTGCATAAACAATTAAGTATAGGGTGAGTCATAGGTTTGAGGCCTGAAAAGGGAAAACATGTAGCCTAGCCTATGGGTCTAAATGTTCAACTTGATATTTTGAGTCGAATCCTCCATCTTTCTACACCTTTCGACCAGACTAGAACAACACAACATTCGTTTTCACCAGTTGTGTGTCATAATGCAAGACTATGGCGTATTGAAGGGTTCACAGATGGATTCGAAGGTGATATGAAGGCGCATTCGAATCATACATGAAGATGAATTTGAAAGTCACAGGAAGGTAGCCATTCATCCAATCGAAAACTTATGAATCCAAGGTAAACCGGTGAGGGGCGAATGGTGCAATCGAATGACACTTTTCAGAAGGTTATTAACTTTTGAATCGAAGGAAGTTTCAGAAGATTATTGACTTTTTGAATTGAAGAAAACCAAAAGGAGGCCTTTACTTCCTGAGTCGAAGGACACTATTTCAAAGGGAAACCAAAACGCAATTGAAGCTTGTATAAAGATCATTTCCTTCTGAATTGAAGGAAGCTTCAATACCCAAACGAAAGATGTAACCCAAGTGGCATGAAGCCCTTGCTCAACTGAAGTTTGCATGCAAGCATGGCCAGAGATGAATGCCCAAATGAAGGCTTACACGCAGATATGCAGGAGGTGAATGCCCAAATGAAGGCTTGTATGCAGGAATGAGATCGAATCGCACTTGTTCGAAGGAAGCCTTTGCCTCAATTGAAGCTTGCGGTCGAAACAAGCTTACTCGAATGAAGCTAATGCCCAATCGAAGCTTGGATTGAAGCAAACATAAAGGGAGTCATTTCCTTTTAGCATGAGGGAAGTTCCTAATTTCTGAATCGAAGGGTGTTCTTTCAAAGGAAGCAAGAACTTAGTCAAATCTTGTATGAAGATACCTCTTGGCTCAAACAAAACTTGTGAGAGGCAAAGTCTGCAAGAGGCCCTTGGTGCAAGTGGATTTGAAGGATGCATAGAGATGGTTATTTCATCCCATCTAAGCTTGTCCAAATGAAACATACATGCAGGCAGCATATGCCCTAATCGAATTAGGCTTGTAGGCAGCTATTTTATCTAATCGAAGCATTTGCCTTAAAGGGGGCAGATGTGGCAGAAAATTTGGAACTCAAAGCATACATGCAGGCAGTGGAAGACACAAACAAAGCCTACAACAAGAAGTCATATGCCCAGACGAAAAAGGCATGCTAGCAGCAACTTTTGAGCAATCGAAGGAGGTGCAAAGTCCAATTGAATGGGGCTGGATCGAAGGAGCCCTATTTTCTTCCAAATTTGTCAAAATGTTATTTTTATATGTTTTCTACCTTTTTTACAGTTTCCTTTTAATTCTGGTGCTGGAAAATCCCAATGTGCTTGTGTAAGCTTGAATTTTGAGAATCATTGTGAGAGATTCCTTGAGAATTGAGAGGGAAAATTTTGAGGTACAACAGCTTCCCCTGTTCAAACTTCTTGAACCTAAAGAGTTAGATTGGTGGATCCCGCATCCATGACTTGATGGTGAAAGATGTTTGAACACTAGAGTGCCCAGAAATTTGCACTCGAAGATGGATGGTGAATGGGCTTATAGATGCCATTTGGAGGAATGTTGGTAAACCCTGGAAGAAGTATCAACACAAATCTCTTGTTGATCCATACTAGACTTGTTGTTTTACCTGTGAGAAAGGGGGTTAGAAAAATGCAGATGCTTGCATGATGCTTACGAGATGTGGTATCATGCTAAATGCATTGTTATGCATATGCTATGATGTATGAATGTGAAATGTGGTGTTTTTGTCCGGGAAAATAAATACCTGACTATTGCTGAGGAAACCTTCGGAGGTTGAATCCTTGATTGCCTGTTGGAAATGAAGAATATGCATATCTTTAAATTCTTTTGAAGAGATTCTTTTACTGGGGAACATCACTCAAAGATCAACTGTTATTTGGTCGGATCCAGGCTTCACAGTTTTGGAGGATGAAGTATTCAGTTGTTATCTGGTCGGGTCCATGTTTCATGGCAACTTACAGGGGGAAGAGATGAATTGACTGTTATCTGGTCGGACCCAGGCTTTGTAGAAAATTCCTTGAAATTGAATAGTCATCTGGTCGGGTCCAGGTTTCATAACAACTTGCTGGGGATGTGGAGGTTAACTGTTGTCTGGTCGGATCCAGGATTCATAGTAACCTGTTGGAGGTAAGGGTGAATTAATTGTTATCTGGTCGGATCCAGGTTTCACAGTACTTCTTGAAGACTGTTATCTGGTCGGGTCCAGGATTTATGGTCTTTTGGAAAGTTGTACTATTATATGGTCGAATCCAGGTTTCATAGTGTCTTTTTGGGGATCATGGTTAATTGTTATCTGGTCGGGTCCATACTGCACAATATAACGTTCGAAAACTGTTATCTGGTCGGGTCCAGGCTTTGTAGATTTCTGATGAAGTTAATTATTATCTGGTCGGGTCCAGGCTTCACAATGAACTGCTTGAAAACTGTTATCTGGTCGGGTTCAGGCTTTGCAGATTTCTGATGAAGTTATTTATTATTTGGTCGGGTCCAGGCTTCACAATGAACTGCTTTGGGATTTAGTTGTTATCTGGTCGGGTCCAGGCTTCACAATGAATCTCTGAGGATGATTGCTATCTGGTCGGATCCAGGCTTCGCAATGACTTTCTTGAAAATATGGAAATGAGGAATGATATCTGGTCGGATCAGGTTTCTCATTCCTTTGTCGGGGAATAAAGAGGCAACTCTACTGGGAACAGGTGGTTAAAACCTTGGTCGGATTAAGTTTAGGTTCTTCTATATCTTTAAAGAGTTGGGCTGGTCGTGTCCAGGTTTCATAGCTTTTTGAGATATGAGATCAACTGTTATCTGGTCGGATTCAGGCTTCAGTAACTCAAGAAGTCAAACTGTTATCTGGTCGGGTCTAGGCTTCAGTAATCGAAGAAATCAAATTGTTATCTGGTCGGGTCCAGGCTTCAGAAATTGAAGAAGTCAAACTGTTATTTGGTCGGGTCCAAACTTTAGTATAACTTGAAAATTGTGCTAATATCTGGTCGGATCCAGGCTTCATAGAATTTATTGGTGATAATAAAGGCTTTGTTGAAGACTCTACTAGGGATTAGGGGTTGTGGCCCTGTGATTTACAGTCATTTGAAGGGGAATTACTAACTGGAGAGTATAGACTCAGTCAGGAAAGGAAGACTTAGATTTGGGGATAATATACTCAACTGGGCGATTCGGACTCAAATGGGGAATTTGGGTTCCGTTGAGGAATTTGTACTCCGCTGGGGAATAGAATCTTGGTTGGAAGATATATTCCGCTGGGGAAGATGGACTCAGTGGGGAGTGTTTATTCAGCTGGGGAGGATGGACTCAGTTTGGAGAATAAAATCTTGGTTGGAAGATATACTCTACTGGGGATGAAAACCTCGATTGGAAGATATACTCCGTTGGGAATGATGGGATCATCTGGGGATGATGGGCTCACCTGGGCAATTTTAGACTCACCGGAGAGTGCTTACTTGACAGGGGAAATCGGGGTGTCTTGTACGTTGAGGAATTTGCACTTGGCCCGGGGAAATAACTCTGTTGGGGAAATAATCCCTGCAGAGGAGATGAATTTCCTTTAGACAGAGACCCCTAGGTTTCAATTTTGTAGAAATTGACTTATCTAGAGAAAGTTGTCAAGAGATTGAGACTCTGGCTGGGGGTTTATCCTATGTGAAGAAATTTTTGTAGGCAACTCTGCTGGGAAAGGTTGCATTGGGGTTGTCCCTATAGGGATAATGATGATGAGATAACTCAGTGGGGAATAAAATTTGCTGAGGAAGTGGATTCCCTTTAGGAAGAGATCTCCTAGGCTTTAGCTGGGGAAAAAAAGCTGTCAAGAGATTGAGACTCTGGCCAAGGATCGTCCCGTGCAAGGATATTTTATGGGCAACTCCGTTGGGGAAAGGTTTATTGCCAAATCCCTGGTGGGGATAATGATGGTGAGATAACTTTATGGGGCTATTTCACATTCATTAAAGGGATGCTTAATGTTGTTGTGCACTGATGCCTTGTTGAGGTTGCTGCTTGCCAGGACACATGTGCCAAATAGCTTTAATTATGTTCATATGCATATGTTCATTCAATTTTAGTCATTGTACAAATTTGCATTCAAAACAAAAATAGACAATTTTGCACTTCAAAGTGTATTTGTATTGATATCTTGCCCATGAATAGGCGTTTTTGTACATAGAGACGGAAATCCTAGTAAGAGGAAATCACCGAAAGGAAAACAAAATTGAGAATGAAAAACAAATAGCCATGTGAAATGATCTCATTGCCTTTCAGCTCTACTATTGCCCCAATGTCTTTGAATGTCCCTTGTCGTTGATCAAAGTTGATTGGATTGATCCTGGACCATTTGAACTTGGACCTTGGTGATAGTATTGACCGTGTTGATTTCATGGGACATAGTCGTATGCTTTTAATCCTTAATTTTTGCCTGAGCCGCCCTTTCGGGTTTTCGGTCCACCAGGATACCCTTTTTTGCCCAAGTCGCCCTTTCGGGTTTTCAACTTGTCGGGTGTATAATCTTTTGTATATATCCCTAATTTTTGCCCAAAACTTTTGGTTTGCTGGGATGCCCCTTTCTGCTTAGGTGTGTCAACCTAACGGATCTCTTATGCATAGTATTTTTTAACTATGTCCGCGTTTATAGGATGTAGGAAATATTCACCATCCATGGTGGTCATTATCATGGCACCGCCAGAGAAAACTCTCTTCACAACAAACGACCCTTCATAGGTGGGAGTCCATTTTCCTCTGGGGTCACCTTGTGGTAAAATGATGCGTTTTATCACCTGGTCACCAACTTGATATACTCGAGGCTTGACCTTTTTGTTGAAAGCTTTGATCATCCGTTTTTGATACGTTTGACCATGGCAGATAGCAGCTAATCATTTTTCATCGATCAAGTTCAGCTGATCCAATTTCGTTTGAATCCATTCGTCTTTACTTAGGCCTGCCTCAATCATAATCCTCAGCGAGGAGATTTGAACTTCCACTGGCAAAACGGCTTCCATGCCATAGACTAGAGAGAAGGGAGTTGCCCCAGTTGATGTTCTAGCTGAAGTACGGTAACCATGTAGAGAAAATGGTAGCATCTCATGCCAATCTTTATAGATCACTGCCATTTTCTTCACAATCTTATTGACATTTTTATTGGCTGCTTCGACTGCGCCATTCATTTTTGGTCTATACGGAGAATAATTGTGATGCTTGATCTTAAATTGAGTGCACAATTCCCTGATCATGGCATTGTTGAGGTTAGTCCCATTGTCGGTGATGATCCTTTCTGGGATATCATAACGACATATAAGATTGTGTATGATGAATCTGGTAACCACATTCTTGGTGAGTGAGGTAAATGAGGCGGCTTCGACCCATTTGGTGAAATAGTCGATAGCAACAAGAATGAAGCGGTGTCCGTTGGAAGTTGTGGGCTTGATCTCTCTGATCATGTCAATACCCCACATTGCAAATGGCCACGGAGTGGACATGACATTCGGAGGGATCGGAGGTACGTGGACCTTGTCAGCATAAATTTGGCATTTGTGGCAAGTTCTTGAATGTTGATGGCAATCGGTCTCCATCGTTGACCAATAGTATCCAGCTCTTAAGATTTTCTTTGCCATTGTATGTCCACTTGAGTGAGTACCAAAAAGGCCATCGTGTATGTCTTCCATGATTTCCTCTGCCTCCCTCTTATCCACACATCAGAGTAGAGTCGAATCATGGTTGCGCTTGTACAATATCCCGTTACTTAGGAAGAATTTGGCTGCAAATCTTCGTAAGAACTTTCTATCATTGATAGATGCTCCCTCTGGATACTCTTGCGCTTCAAGGTATCTCATTACCTCATGGTACCAAGGCTTTTCCGCATCGGTGTCAAGCTCAAAGCAATGTGCAGGTTCATCAAATCTTTCAATTTTAATCATAGGGGCTTCGTTGTCCCACCTAACTTTGAACATTGAGGACATGGTTGCCAGAGCGTCAGCCAACTGGTTTTCTTCTCTAGGGAAGTGCTCGAACATGATTTCTTCGAAGTAGGAAATTAGGGATAACACAAACTCCTTGTAAGGGATAAGATTAGGGTGTTTAGTGTCCCAATCTCCTTTTAATTGGTTGATCACCAAATCGGAATCTCCAAATACATCCAAATGCTTGATCTTTAAGTCAATAGCAGCCCTTAGACCTAAGATGCATGCTTCGTACTCAGCCATATTATTTGCACAATCGAAGCATAGTCTGGAGGTAAAAGGAGTGTGGAAACCTTCAAGAGAGATGATCACATCACCAATTCCATTACCTAAGGCGTTGGAAGCCCCATCAAATACCATAGTCCATCGGGATCCTTGTTCAGGTCCGTCATACGGTCTAGGTTTTGCACAGTCGGTTACCAGCATAATATTCTCATCAGGGAAGTCGAAGTCCATTGACTAATAATCATCCACAGCTTGATGGGCCAAATGATCTGCTAGTACACTTCCTTTGATGGCTTTTTGATTTGTGTATTGAATGTCGTACTCAGTCAAGATCATTTGCCATCTGTCTATTCGTCCAGAAAGGGCAGGTTTTTCAAAGATGTACTTAATCAGATCCATCTTAGAAATCAACAAAGTGGTATGAGTCAACATGTACTTCCTTAGCCGGCGAGCAGCCCACGCTAAAGCACAACAAGTTTTCTCGAGCAGTGAATATCTGGTTTCACAGTCGGTAAACTTTTTTCTTAGGTAGTAAATTGCATGCTCTTTTCGGCCAGACTCGTCATGTTGGCCCAAAACACACCCCATAGAATTCTCTAATACCGTCAAGTACATGATAAACAGTCTTCCTTCAACCGGAGGCATGAGAATAGTAGGTTCTTGCAGTTATTCCTTGATCTTGTCAAAGGCAATCTGGCATTCATCGTTCCATTTGACTACCTGGTCTTTCTTTAAGAGTTTGAAGAGTGGCTCACAGGTAGCAGTTAAGTGTGATATGAAACGGGAAATGTAATTGAGACGACCCAAGAATCCTCTGATTTCTTTTTCAGAATGAGGGATTGGCATTTCTTGGATGGCCTTTATCTTGGCGGGATCAACTTTAATGCCTTTATTGCTGACAACAAATCCTAGAAGCTTTCCAGAGCGTACTCCGAATATGCACTTGTTAGGGTTTAACCTCAGTTTATATTTCTTCAGTCTCTCAAATAGTTTGTATAGGTGACCGAGATGTTCTTCTTTGGTTTGTGATCTGGCGATCATATCATCCACATATACCTCTATCTCATGATGAATCATGTCATGAAATAAAGCACCATAGCCTTTTGATATGTTTCCCCTGCATTCTTTAATCTGAACGGCATGACCTTGTAGCAGAAAGTGCCCCATTTTGTAACGAAAGTAGTTTTTTCCATATCTTCGAGAGCCATCTTTATTTGATTATAGCCCGAGAAGCCGTCCATGAATGAGAAGACTTTATGCTGAGCGGTATTGTCGACTAAGACGTCAATGTATGGTAGAGGGAAATCATCCTTGGGGCTTTCCCTACTCAGATCCCTATAGTCTACGCACATGCGAACTTTCCTGTCTTTCTTTGGCACTGGCACTATATTAGCCACCCATTGAGGATAGGATGTTACAGCTAGGAATCATGCATCAAACTGTTTTATTACTTCGGCTTTGATATTTTCAGACATGTCAGGTCTCATGCGACGAACTTTTTGTTTAACAGGAGGGCATTCTTTTTTAGTTGGCAGATGATGAACCAAAATGTCGGTATCCAACCCAGGAATATCTTTATACGACCACTAAAATACTTCCACATAATCGCGCAACATCTGAACCACACGGCTTTTGACACTGCTTTCCAACTTAGCACCGATCCTGATTTCCTTCTTATTTGACTCAGTACCCAGGTTGATAACCTCAATTTACTCTTCATGTGGTTGAATAGCCTTTTCCTCTTCAATAATGGTAGGATGCATGATAGAGAAAGCGCTCGGAGGGATATCTGTGGCAGATCCAGATGGTCCTGCACCAAGTTTTCCCTTGCCTTTTGTCTTTAGAGGCATTCTCTTTGTTGAATAAGGGTAGTCAATAATTTGGAGATTAGGGTTTTGGAAGATGAAGTGAATGATGAGAGTGGCAAATGATGACTAGGGTTAGACGATGTATGTAACGAATGAGATAATTGGAAAGAGTTTAAAATATAAAATTGGGTAGATGGGTTGGCCTAACTCAAATAAAAGGCATTTATTATCCTTATGTGTTGACACGAAACACGTATGTATCGACACATCCTGTATTGAAGAACTGTTTTTAATATTTCGCATCGACCCAAGAATCGCATGTGTCGATCGGAAGTAACATGTGTTGATGAAAACCTTAATGTGTCGACTAGAAAACAATTTTGATTTCTGTTTTTGCATTTTTCTTCGATATGAGTCTACTCATAATTGTATGAGCTGACTCATAACAGTAAATTTTAACAGAAGTCCAGTTTTCTACAAGTTTCTGTGAACAGTTGGATATGAGACTCGTTTTCACTTATATGATTTGAAAAATGAATTATCTAAAGAGTATTATGCATATATAATGATGTAATGCAATTTGCATATGTCAAGTTCAAACAATTTATGTAAAAGAAATATATATAGACATTATTAGTGGAACAATTAAGGTCAATTTAAAAGTAATCGAGAATTCTTATAGAGAAAGTAAAGAGGGAAGATATTACATCATTTGATGAGATGTTAACACACACGTACTAAAGCTAAAAACACATCTCAATAGCATGGTGAGACATAGATATAATTTAATTACATGTATGCTTAAGACATCAAGTAAGAGAGATCTAAAATCCCTAGCTCATGAAGAATGTTGAAGAAAGGTTTCGTTGCTAGTGGTTTTGTAAAAATGTCAGCAAGTTGATTTTTAGTATCAACATGCTCAAACATAACATCCTCCTTTTTAACATTATCACGAAGAAAGTGATGCCTAATCTCGATGTGTTTAGTGCGTGAGTGTAAGACATGATTCTTATTAGGATTTATAGCACTTGTGTTGTCACATTTTATTGGAATACATTTTAATTGAATATCACAGTCTTGTAATTGTTGCTTCAGCCATAAGATTTGAGCACAACAACTACCGGCTGCAACGTATTCAGCCTCAATAGTTGACAAAGCAACAAAAACCTGCTTTTTGCTATGCCAACTCACTAGAGAGTTTGAAAACAAATGACATGTTCCACTAGTGCTTTTCCTATCTGATTTGCAGCCAGCAAAATCAGAATCGGAGTAACCTATTAAACTACAATCGCTTCCCTTGTAATACCATAGCCTATACTTATATGTAATATTGAGATACCTAAGTATATGCTTGACAGCTTTCAAGTGGGATTCCTTAGGATCCGATTGATATCGTGCACACATGCAAACACTAAACATGATGCCACGCCTAAATGTCGTAAGATACAAAAGGGATCCAATCATACCTCTATATTTCTTAACATCAACACTCTTACCATGTTCATCCTTATCTAAATTCCCGCTAGTAGGCATAGGGGTGTCAATTGATTTTTGAGTTATCCATTCCAAATCATTTAAGCAACTCTTTGCAATATTTTGTTTAACATACAATTGTGCCTTCATTGAGCTGCTTTATTTGAAGACTGAGGAAGTAATTTAGCTCCCCCATAAGACTCATTTCGAATTCACCCTGCATAACCTTAGAAAATTCTTCGACCAAATATACGTTAGTCGAACCAAAAATAATATCATCTACATATATTTGAACTAAAAAGATGTGTTTTCCTTTACGTTTTATGAAAAGAGTGGTATCCACTTTACCGCTTGAATAACCATGATCAAGTAGAAATTTACTAAGTCTATCATACCATACCCGAGGGGCCTGTTTAAGACCGTATAAAGCTCGTTTTAATTTGAAAACATGATCTGGATACTCAATATTTTCAAAACCAGGAGGTTATGAGACACACACTTCTTTATTTATGACTCCAGACGCATAAGCGAGCAAGAGACGTATAGCCTTAAGGCGAGCAACTAGAGCATAAGTATCCTCATAAACAATGCCCTACTCTTGGTTATACCCTTGTGCTACTAAGCATGCTTTATTGCGGGTTATCACTCTGTTTTCATCAAGTTTATTTCTAAAAACCCACTTGGTGCCTATGATATGATGGTCTCGCGGACGAGGGACAAGTTCCCAAACTTCATTTCTTTTAAACTGATTGATTACTTCTTGCATGGCCATTAGCCAAAGTTCATCAATCAAGGCCTCTTTTGCATTTTTAGGTTCTACTTGTGAAACAAAAGCAAAGTGATAACAAAAATTACTTATCTTAGAGCGAGTTATCACTCCTTTTGAGATATCTCCCAATGTGTTGTCAATGGGATGGTCTTTAGAGGACTTCTAAGCTGGTGGAAGATCATTTACTTCCGTTGGCTCTTCTTCCTCATCTTTTGTATGGCTTGTATCTTTTTCCTCCTCATCGTCAACTATTTTGGACTGATCAATTTCCTCAACAGATTCTTTGAGTATGTCTTTAGTAGATACACCTGCTCCATCAAGAGAAATACTTTTTCCGACATATTTCAGATAAGATTCATCAAAAGAGACATGGACTGACTCCTCAACAGTAAGTAAACGCTTATTATATACCCTATATGCTTTACTTTATTGTGAGTATCCGAGAAAGATACCTTCATCTGCTTTTGCATCGAATTTTCCAAGATATTCTTTTCCATTATTCAAAACAAAACATTTGCAACCGAATACATGAAGATGTGACAAGTTTGGCTTTTTTCCTTTTAAAAGTTCATAAGGTGTTTTATCCAAAATGGGATGGATTAATATTTTGTTTAAAACATAACAATTTGTTCTAATTGCATCAGCCCAAAAATATTTTGGTAATCCAACTTCATTGAGCATTGTTTTCGCCAACTCCTCTAAAACGCGATTTTTGCGCTCCACAACTCCATTCTGCTGTGGAGTTCGAGGTGATGAAAAGTTATGCTCAATACCATGCTTGTCACAATACTTATGAAAGAGATGGTTTTAAAATTCACCTCCATGATCGCTTCGAATTGTAATTATTTTTAATTCCATTCTGTTTTGAGACAGTTTTGTAATACTCTTAAAAGCAGAAAATGTTTCATCTTTGCTACGAAGGAATATAGTCCAAGTAAATCTAGAGTAGTCGTCAACAATTACAAAACCATAATAATTTCCACCTAGACTTTTTGTTCTAGAAGGTCCAAAGAGGTCCATATGGAGAAGCTCAAGGGGCCGTGAAGTGGAAATCATATTTTTAGATTTGAAAGAGACACTCGTTTGCTTTCCCATTTGACACACATCACATAAGTGATCCTTTGTAAATTTTATCTTTGTAAGACCTACTACTAGATCCTTGGATACAACCTTATTAAGAAAATCAAAGTTAACATGCGCTAGACGTCTATGCCATAGCCAAGAATCATCATTCAAGGTGACTAGACACTTAGTGCTTCTTAATGATACATAAAAAAGGTCAAGCATATAGGCGTTGTTTACTCTAATACCCTTAAACACAATATCTTGTTCAGTATTTTCAATTATGGAGCAAGTGTTTGTGAAAGTAACTTTATAACCCTTGTCACACAATTGACTAATACTTAATAAATTATGTTTAAGCCCCTATACTAAATGGACATCATAAATAGTAGTGGTAGAGGGATTATCTACACTACCTTTACCAAGTATAGCTTCTTTGTTATTATCTCCATAAGTAACAAATCCCTTTTTATTTGCTTTGAAGTCAATGAAAAGCGATATGTCACAGGTCATGTGCCTTGAACACCCATTGTCTAGAAACCATCTTCTATCCACGAATGTAAGACACTTTTCCTGCAATATCAAAAGAGAGAGGTAGGAACCCAATTTTTATTGGGTCCATGTGGGTAAGTGGTAACATGGTTGCCTTTAGGCCTCCATTGGTAAATGCCTTTAGGAACAAGAAATCTCCTAAACTTACATTTTTCAATGGTATGACCAAAACGACAAAAATAATGACACAAACCATGATGATGATGTATTTTCTTACTTCTTCTCATTGAATCCTTTGGTATCTTTTCAACAAAAGAATATTTTGCATATGGTGGATTCAATGTTTTCTTAAAAACTCTAGGATCGACGACAAAAGTAACCTTGGGCTGTAAAGATTTTCCAGTTTGGCATTAAGAGTCCTATCCTCTTGTTGCCAAATATGAAAAACTTCACATTCTCTTATAGGAATACATCCTCTAACATCCTTATCCTTTGAACTTTCTGCAATACTAGCTTTTAGACATTTTAAGTCTTTTTCAGCTTTATAGACTTTACTCTCCAAAAATGAAAATATTTGTTTATCTGAGGATAATATTTAAAAAGCATCTTCAGCTTTGTATTACAGTTTTTCAAAAGCTATTTTTAGTTCAGAAAAAGACATAGGATAAAAGTTGTTAGGATATACTTGTCTTACTTGCTTGTCGTGGTTGTCTTTCTTATGGTAGGACTGATTTTTGGTGTGTGCCATGAGACATAAGTTTGCAGTCTCATCACTATCACTTGAACTATCATCATTTGATGAATCACTATCACTTTCCCACGCAATGTAAGCTCTTATTTGTTTGTTGAACTTCTTGGGTGGAGCTTTTCCTTTGTCCTTTTTCATCTTTGGACAGTCCAGTTTATAGTGTCCAACTTTACCAGAATTGTAGCAAGGTCCTTTACTTCTTTGCTTTTTATTTTCTTCTTGCCTTGGATCTTTGGATTGTTTTCGAAAGCTTATGAGATTCTTATTGGAATGCTTGATTCCAATCTTACGAATAAACCTATTGTATCTCCAAATAAAAAGTATCATTTCTTCATCATCAGAATTTTCATCACTAGTTGAGTCATTATCATCTTGCTCTTTGTTTGAGGACTTATAGAGAGAAGCCATTAGATCTATTGACGTCTTCTCACCCTCCCTGTCTTTATTCTTCTCCTTCTTACTCTTGTTTTCATATTTTTCAAGACTTTGCAATTCTTGTTGATGTTCTTCCAACTTGCCAAACAGAGTTGTAATGGTAAGCGTAGTGAGATCATTGGCTTCCTTGATAGCTGTTACTTTAGGTTTCCATTCCCTTCTAAGACATCTCAGATTTTTATTAGTAGCAATTTCATTGGAAACAAGTTTTCCAAGTGCATTTAAACGGATCACAAGATGAACAAATCTCTTTTGCATGTCGGAGACAGATTCTCCTTGTTTCATGCAAAAGAGCTCGAACTCTTGATTGAGTGTGTTGATGCGGGACTGTTTAACTTCAGTAGTACCCTCAAGGGCAATTTCTAAAGCATCCCACATATCTTTAGCGGATGTACAATGAGACACCCTATAATACTCATCAACACCAAGTCTTGAGATTATCATATTTCTGCCTCTCCAATCGCAGGACCATTTCTTTTCATATATTTCATTCATTGATCCTCAAGTTTAGATACTATTGCACCTGCATCATTCCTCATGGTAATTTGAAAGGGACCATTCTAAATGGAAGTCCATACATTCCTGTCAATGGAATTTATGTGTACTCGCATGTAGTATTTCCAGTACCCATAGTTTAGCCATAGTTTTCACCATTGAAAACAGGAGCTCTATTATACGCCCCCTTTGGTTCAAAGGCCATAGCGTTACTAGTAGACACAAACACCAGCTAACCGGAACTCTGATACCACTTGTTAGATGGTGTGGCAAATGATCTAGAGGGGGGGTGAATAGATCACCTCCTAATTTTTCAAGGATTTAAAATCTTTTATCAAAGTTTGTTGAAAGCAGCGGAAAATTAATGTCCTGAATCAACTTCCGTCTATTTTGAACCGACTACTAGAAAATCGTACATGTGAAAAACTTGCTGGATTTTATTATATGAAATGGATGAATATACAACACATTTTGCTTAACGTTTTTAATGCACTTATCACTAAAGCAGTGTTTTCGATGAATTAAAACTTGTTAGGAATTTTTTAAAACACTTGGTATATGCTTGTTTGATGATTTAATAATGGTAATTAGATCAAAGTATTTGAACCACTATTTTATCATTAAACAGAAAACTCAGCAAGCCAATTGAATCACAAAATTATGGAAAATGTAAAGAGATAGACAGAAATAAAGAACAATATGCATGCAGTTTGGTAAGGAAGTTCCCCACTGTCGTCCTCGCGTGTGGGTACGTCTCCCTCTCAATTTTAGAATTGAAAGTGATAACTCTTATAACAATTTGCTGAATGTTTGAATACAAGGTTACACTACATAGGCAGAAAGAAATCCATATGATCTTCTTCTTCTTGTAAGAACCTCCACATGATATGAGTTGTATCAAGATTCCCTGCAAGATCCACAATCGATCCTCCGCTTCCACGACTTGTTTGCAAAAATCCCTCTGATTTCCAAACCCCTCGCTACAGCTGAATCTGACTTGTGCGACCATGACTAACAAACCCTCAAGAACACACCCGTTCTTGAAGGACAAACCCCTTGGTTTTTCCTTGAAGCCCCCTTCACAATCTTCAACCCAGCTGAGATCCCTTGAATGCACAGCTGAACATTTTCTCTTGATCTCTTGATCCAATTGAACAAAGATGTTTGATTTTTGTTGTTGTTGTTGAATGAAGATAATTGAGAAGATGATGAAGATGAAGTATATTTCAGGTTTCTTGTTGCTCACAATTCCAATATGTGACTTTTTTTTGCTGCTGAAAACACTTGCTTATATATGTAATAGAAAACGATTATAGACAGAAAACATATTATGAGTTGATGCATCTTAGCATGAGTCAACTCATGCTAGTTATGAAATACAGGATGAGTCGATACATGTTGTTATGAGTCGATGC
The DNA here is from genome assembly GCA_948472305.1 of Vicia faba. Taxonomy (NCBI): domain Eukaryota; kingdom Viridiplantae; phylum Streptophyta; class Magnoliopsida; order Fabales; family Fabaceae; genus Vicia; species Vicia faba. The sequence continues at coordinate 42,119,291 of OX451737.1, read as the reverse complement.
AAGCAGATATCATAACATATTACAGAACCAACTATTTTACATGAGTCGATGCATAATCTGTATGTGTCGATACATACTGATTGAACTTTTTATTTTTGAACATAAAACGTGATATGAGTCAAGGCATGATGTTATGTATCGATGCATAAAATTTTAAGGTTGTATTACAGGGGAATCAATATGTTATGTGTCAATGCATGAGGTTATGTATCGATGCATAATAGTTGAAGATAGCATTCCAGGGGCATCAACATGTTATGAGTCGATGCATAGCATGGATGTGTCGACTCATACTGAAGTTGAATCATTTTTATGATTATTTGCTTGAGTATGTGTCGATGCAAAACAGGTTGTGTCGACTCATAACGATGCATTATGTGTAAAACACATTTTTAACTCATTTTAAACATGTTATACTATATTTTTGTAATGCACACATGTAGATAACATTTATTGATTATTTCACATATATTTGCAATCATTCAAAACCAATAATGAAGTGGTTGCTCACAGAAGGAAGTCAAGATAGGTGTCGATCTAGAGCATAGTTTCAAAGAGTAGTTGATTTAGATGCTACATGACTATGTTGAGGTTTTTCTTGGTCGTACAAAGACATGCCAGGACTTAACACTGATATTGTGGTCCATCGCCTACCAACAAAAGAGGACTTCCATCTAGTGAAACAGAAGGTTCGTCGCATGCGGCCAGAGATGTCAGAAAAGATCAAGGCTGAAGTCAGGAAACAGTTTAACACTGGTTTCTTAGTTGTCACTTCTTGTCCATAATGGGTTTCTAATGTTGTTCTAATACCTAAGAAGGACGGAAAAGTACGTATGTGTATGGATTATAGAGACCTGAGTAGGGAAAGCCCTAAGGATGACTTCCCGCATCCCCATATCGATGTTCTGGTTGACAACACCGAACAACATAGAGTATTCTCCTTCATGGATGGTTTCTCTGGCTACAATCATATCAAAATGGCATCTTAGGACATGGAAAAAACTACCTTTGTCACACAGTGGGGCACTTTCTGTTACAATGTTATGCCATTTTGGCTAAAGAACGCAGGGGCAACCTATCAGCGTGCTATGGTAGCTTTGTTTCACGATATGATCCATCACGAGTTAGAGGTCTACGTGGATGATATGATAGCCAGGTCTCAGACTAAAGAGGAGCACCTTTATCACCTACAAAAACTGTTTGAAAGGCTGAAGAAATATAAACTAAGGTTGAACCCAAATAAGTGCACCTTTGGAGTAAGATCCAATTAGCTCTTAGGCTTCATTGTCAGCGGAAAAGGCATTGAAGTGGACATTACAAAGGTTAAATCAATACAAGAAATTCCAACTCCTCGCACTGAGAATGAGGTTAGGGGATTCTTGGGACGCCTAAACTACCTTGCCAGATTCATTTCCCATCTGACCGCTACTTGTGAGCCAATCTTCAAGTTACTGAAGAAAGATCAAGCAGTGAAGTGGAATGACGATTTCCAGAACGCCTTTAACAAAATCAAAGAATATCTTCAAGATCCTCCAATCTTGATGCCACCAGTCGAAGGAAGACCTCTGATCATGTACTTAATAGTGTTAGAGAACTCAATGGGGTGTGTGTTGGGGCAGCATGACGAGTCTGGTCAAAAAGAGCATGCAATATATTACCTTAGTAAAAAGTTTACCGACTATGAAACAAGATACTCACTGCTCGAGAAAACTTGCTGCACTTTGGCATGGGTTGCTCACCGACTAAGACAGTACATGTTGACTCACACTACCTTATTGATATCTAAAATGGGCCTGATCAAATACATCTTTGAGAAGCCCGCTCTCTCCGGAAGAATAGCAAGATGGAAAATGATCCTGACCGAATACGACATTCAGTATACAACCTAGAAAGAAATTAAGGTAAGTGTACTAGCTGATCATTTTTCTCATCAGGCCGTGGATGACTACCAATCCATGAATTTTGAGTTCCTGGATGAGAATTTAATGTCAGTAACTGATTGCGAAGAACCTGGATCGGATGAAGGACCTGAAAAAGGATCCCTATGGACTATGGTTTTTGACAGAGCTTCCAACGCACTTGGCAATGGCATCGGTGCTGTGATTATATCTCCCGAAGGCTGTCATACTCCTTTCACTTATCGGATATGTTTCAATTGTACCAACAATATGGCTGAACAAGAAGCACGCGTCATGGGTCTCAAAGCTGCTATCAACTTGAGGATCAAATTCTTGAGTGTATTTCGAGACTCGGCCTTACTGATCAGTCAAATCAAAGGAGAATGAGACATGAAGCATCCTAATCTCATCCCTTACAAAGAGCATGTGTTGACACTGATTCCATATTTTGAAGAAATTACCTTTGAGCATTTTCTATGAGAGGAAAATCAACTAGCAGACGCGCTAGAGACGATGTCATCCATGTTCAAGGTCAGGTGGGATAATGAACCTCCTCATATCACTATTGAGAGAATGGATGAACCAGCGTACTGTCATGAGATTGATACTGAAGAAGTGGTGGAAAAACCTTGGTTCCATGAAGTCAAAAGATATCTCGAATCCCAAGAATACACTGAAGGAGCTTCAGTCAACGATAAGAAGTTCCTAAGAAGGTTCTCTGCCAATTTCTTCCTCAGTAACGAAATCCTCTACAAACGCAACCACGACTCCACCTTGCTTCGGTGTTTAGACAAGAGTGAGGCAAAAAATATCATGGCAGATGTGCATGAAGGTACCTTTGGAACCCATTCTAGTGGGCACACAATGGATAAAAAGATCCTACGGGCAGGATACTATTAGTCTATTATAGAAGCAGACTGTTATTAGCATTCACGAACTTGTCACAAGTGTTAGATCTATGTTGATAAAGTACATATGCCTCTGGTTCCCTTGAACGTTTTGACTACTCCCTGGCCATTCGCGATGTGGGGAATTGACATGATTGGAGAGATTAGAACTACAACTTCTAATGGGCACTGCTTCATCCTCTTCGCCTTTGATAACTTCACAAAGTGGGTCGAGGAAGCCTCATTTGCTTTTGTTACCAAGAATGTTGTTGCCCGATTCATCAGACATAACCTTATCTGTCGGTATGGTATTCCAGAAAGAATCATTACGAGTAATGGTACCAATATCAATAATGCTGTGGTCACCGAGCTCTGCACGCAATTCAAGATCCAACATCATAAATCTTCTCCTTATCGGCCGAAGAAGAATGGTGTTGTAGAAGCTGATAATAAAAATATCAAGAAAATCATACACAAGATGATAGTGACATATAAAGACTGGCACAAGATGTTACCATATTCTTTTCATGGTTACCGTAACACTATGCGCACTTCAACAAGGGCAACTCCTTTCTCTCTGGTGTATGATATGGAAGTTGTCCTACCTATTGAAGTCATGATCCCTTCCTTAAGAATTATGAAGGATGCGGGGCTGAGAGAAGACAAATGGGTTAAGACTCGACTTGACCAATTAAACCTGATTGACGAAAAGAGGCTCGCGACTGTTTGTCATGGTCAGATGTACCAAAAACGTATGATTAAGGCTTTTAACAAGAAAGTTAGACGTCGGGTATATCAGACTGTGACCTAGTAATCACGCGCATCATACTGCCCAAGGTGATCCTAGGGGCAAATGGACTCCCACATACGAAGGTTCATTTATGATCAAGAACATATTTTTTGGTGGAGCCATGATCTTAACCACTATGGATGGTGACAACCTTCTGCACCTGGTAAACGCGAACATAGTTAAAAGATACTGTGATCGGTGGGAATGAGAACTGACTGTTTTGGAATATTGGTTCGTGTTTGCGTTTGTTTTCGCAAAATGTCGCGGTAAGCAAGAGTCGCCACCGTCTTTTATTTTATCCAACAAGGAAAGGACAAAAGAACATAAAAATTCCTTTTTGAGATATTTCTCGGGTTCGGGAGGTAGATTATAGAAAGGGGAGGTGTTAGCACCCTTTCTATCCGTGGTTATCCACGGGCTCTTAGGTACTTGCTCACTATGTTTTCAAAAGTTTGCTTTTCTTTGTGTTTGTGGGTTTGAAAAGAGTTTTTGTTTGAAAGAAAGTGTATGTGCGAAAATTTTTATTTTGTTTTAAAAGGAGCAAGTACTTAAGAACCTCTACCTGCTCAAAAAGGAATTAAACTGTGCAAATGTCCTTTAGACAATGTTATCCCACTATTAATGAGTGAGTAGCACCGTCGTTGGAGTTTTCGGGTCAATTCGGTTTTAGCGATGTGTGGTCACTAAAGCAATGTTAGGACGCCTTAGCGGTAACCCTAATGTCTTAGATCATTTTTATCCGAGGCAACCGTTTCGAGGCAACTTTAATCTTTGGACAAGAGGGAGACCTCTAAAACTTCCTATACTCAATGACCACGTTCGAGGCAACCAAGTGAGGTGTACCCTAAGAGTGGCATGTGCAAGTGTGTCAATTTTCAGTTTACATTATCTTTACATGTCATGGTGAGCTACTGTTGATTTTAAGTTAAAGGTTAATCTTGTCATGCATAGCCTATTATTCATACATCTAGCAGTTAATGGTTGCGGAAAATAAAACTAAGCTATTACAAGGCGTCGGGTATTTACATCGCCAAAAAACAAACCCTTAAAATTAAATGCGAAAAAGTAAATAAAAGAGATAAATAAAGGTCCTAAGTTAAAACTATTACATCCTCGGAGCAATTACAATATATGGATAAAAAATAATACGCGCGAGGAAATTGAATCGGAATGTCCTTTAGGGGTTTTGACCCTTTTTTTCATTAAATAAAACATATTTTTTGTCATTTTTTGATTTAAGAATTAAGTCTAAATTGATAATGGAATTAAAGAAAGTATTTTTGAGTTTTATTTTAATTGAGGAAATAAAATCAGAAATATTAAAAAAACCTAATTCTAAGTCAATTTTAATTTATTGCAAAATATGTTGGTATTAAACCTAATTAAAAAAACTAAATTAATTGGTTAATGGTTTATTTACAAAAATAAAATAGTGAAGTTAATAAATATTATTTGTTGTGTTTTCTGATTTTTATGAGAAAAATTAAGGGTTGATTAATTAACAATAAAAATAATGAAAACAAATTAAATAAAGAAAGAAACTAGAAAAGAAGTAAACCAAAGGGGGAGTTGGGCCCCAAATCAGGAGGTTTGGTCAGCATTTTCTTGGCCCAAACATATTCCAGCCTTCTTTGACTTTTAGATTGCATGTGCGCTTGTTGACCAGGGTTCATGGCGAACCTCCATCCTGGACTATTGGATCTGAATCTGGAACCACCTGGCCTTTGAGATCTGGAGGTATATGGTGCTCCCTGCCTGAAATGCTTCACCTGAGTACCTGAAGAAAAAATGTAACAATGTTTTGGGGGGGGCCTGGGATTCGAATCCAGGTCCCAAGGGGTCTTGCACTAACACGTTCACCAACCAGCCAGTTTGTTCAATTGTCATTGGAATAAGAGATAAATAATATATGGAACAATCAATGAATATGCTGGAAAATAAGAAAGAACGCGCTAATATTTCAAACAGGCTAATCTGGCCATGCCACGTTATCGTCCCTGTCATGGGGACTGTGGCTAAAAATCCTTTGGCCTATACCAACAGACGATTGTCCGTAGCTATACATTATGTTGCCTCAAAATCTGCCACAAGCCACTAAAATGCAAACTAAAGGCATGGTTCTGCTCGCCTCTCCGCCCTGGTTCTAACCATGGTCCTTTTGTTGACCAATTTGACCTGTAATGAAAATCCTTGAAAGAACCCTAAAACAATCTACCATGGCGTTTTGTGATATAGGGCATGATAATGAAATTGAATAATACAGAAACTTTGCAAATGATGTCAGGAGTTCAAATATGCAATTATTTTAAAGAATGAATGTAAGATTGAAGCTTTACGATTCCATGAATATGGCGGTTCAGAGCGATACTTACAGGGCTTTTTTGGGGAAGGAGAGCACACGATAATGATTGGTACTACTTCAGTGAGGTACAAGGAAGCGATTGGAACCTTTGTTTGACCCTGAAAAGGTCTCTAAGTGAAATTTCAGATCCAAGGTTCTCAAGCTTTCTTCTCAAAGCTGCGTGGCCGTTTCTGCAGAGTTTTTGTGCCTCTTTTTCGTGTCTGCAGAGTTTTGTCTGTGTTCTTCCTGTGTGTTTTTTTGTTTGTGAGCATGAGGTTTATATAGACAAGGAATTTAGGTCAACATTTGTGTATAAAATCTTGGTCCATTATGATGAAGAGATTTGATTTGATTTCTTCATAAAGACTTTCTATATTTGATTCAATCACTTGCCAATCTATTTTCATGCGTTACTGCCAGCCTGTCATGAGTTGTTTGGGCCTCCAACATGATGGAAATCAAAAGCTGACTTACAGATCCACTTCCCTTCGAATTTGCTCTCTTTGATAGCTTCAAAATCCCATTCGAATCCACTCCAGCTTCAATTGCGTAGCCCTTTCGATTGAGCCTCCCTCTGCTTCGATTGCTTGATTCGAAGAGGATCACCCTGGTTGAATCAGCTCTTGTAGGGTTGGGAGAAAACAAGGCAAGAATCTGGCCTTTAATTCAAATAATTGAGTCCACAATCAGCATTTAATTATTTCTATATTTGCAAGGGACACATGCCATTGTGAATTTTGGGTGAACCTGGACAGGTTAGGATATGTGTTTTTGCTTAGTCATGCCAGCCTACTTCATTCCTTCGAATCTGCCTTCTTTGCCAGCTTCAAAGTCCAATTCGAATCTATTTAGAACATTCCCTATTAGACAACTTCGACCAGCCCTTGGCCTTGTGATGAGCCTAAGTTCTGATTCGAAGTGTCCAGAACTTCCTTCATCAGAGCATCTTAGATTAAGAGAAACTCTACACTGAAATGCCATTCGAAGGTCATTTCGTTCTGATGTTCTGATTGAGGTAAAGTATGAAGTTCCAATTGAAGGACACTCTGAAGTACTAGTCGAAGCATTGTGACATTGACTTGATCGAAGGGGTCCAGCGCTCAATCGAAGACTTGCACACCAAAGCTTGATCGAAGGAGGTCCAACTCTCAATCGAAGACTTGCAGACCAAAGCTTGATCGAAGGGGTCCAGCGTTCAATCGAAGACTTGCACACTAAAGCTTGATCGAAGGAGGTCCAGCGCTCAATCGAAGACTTGCAGACCAAAGCTTGATCGAAGGAGGTCCAGCGCTCAATCGAAGACTTGCAGACCAAAGCTTGATCGAAGGGTTCCAAACACCTAATCGAAGCTTACTAATCAAAGCCTGATCGAAGAGTGCCAAATGCCCAATCGAAGACTGGTGAGTCAAGCCTGTATCGAAGGATTTTGGATACCCAATCGAAGACTTTTCCCAGATGCCAATCGAAAGACACTTTGTTCATCTTCAAAAAACTTTATTTTTCTTTAGGCAAGTGTTTGTGACCAACCATGTAGGGGGAGACTTTGGAAAACATGAGAGGGCAAATTTTGGGGTACAACAGTTGCCCCTGTTAAATTTTCTTAAACCTGAGGATGTAGATTGGCTTACGTGCCTTTCGTGATTCGAAGGTGGAAGATGATTGAACACTAGAGTGCCCAGAAATTTGCACTCGCATGGTGTAGTATCAGCATTGTGATATCGGGAATGGGCTTACAGATGCCATTTGGAGATTGTTGGTAGGAGGATGGGCTTATAGATGTCATCTGCAGGAGTGTCGATCGCATAAGAGATTCCTTAGCGAGAACTTGCATACCTGAGAAAGAAAGATGGTCTTCCTGGCTTGTTACAGGTGTTAATCTTCAATCTCTTCATGTAGATAATTTTCCTGGCTTGTTACAGGTATTAATCTACAATCAGTCGTCCACATATATTTTTCTTGGCTTGTTACAGGTATTAATCTGGAACTTAAAAAGGTTGGTCAAGGAGATATCTGTCCTGGCTGGTTTCAGGTATTAATCTATGACCTGAGAAAGAAAGTCTTCCTGGCTTGTTACAGGTGTTAATCTTCAATCTCTTCGCGTAGATGATTTTCTTGGCTTGTTACAGGTATTAATCTACAATTAGTCATCCACAGATTGTTTTCCTGGCTTGCTACAGGTATTCAACTGGGACTTGAAAAGGTTGGTCGAGGAGATATATGTCCTGGCTGGTTTCAGGTATTAATCTCTGACCTGAGAAAGAAAGTTGTAATCGATGGATCTGGAACTGACTGTTTTTAGCTGGTTCGCGAAATGTCGCGAAAGCAAGAGTCGCCACCGTCTTTTATTTTCTCCAAACATGGACAGTACAAAAGCACAGCAAAATTCCTTATGAGATAGTTTCTCGGTTCGGGAGGTAGATTTATAGAAAGGGAAGGTGTTAGCACCCTTTCTATCCATGGTTATCCATGGGCTCTTAGATACTTGCTCATTGTGTTTTCAAAAGTGTTTACTTTTCAAAGTGTGAGTGGGTTTGAAAAAGTTTTGTTTAAAGATTTCAGATCGACTCTTGTATCAGTCCTCAAGAGTGTTTGAAAAAGTTGTTTTGAAAGCTTTTTGAAAAGTGTTAGTGTGAAAAGAGTTTTTGATTTGTTTTTTGAAATAGAGCAAGTATCTATGAGTCATCTACCTACCCTAAGGAATTAGGCTGTGTAGAAGTCCTTAAGGTAGTGCCATCCCACCATTGAGAGGTAGGTAGCACCACCGTTGGAGGTGTTCGGGTCAATTCGTTTGTAGGGACAATGTGGTCACCAGAGCAACAGTGGGACACCTTAGAAGCTACCCTTATGCCATAGATCATGGACATAAGGACTTACTAAAACGTCCTATACTCGACGACCACGTTTCGAAGGCAAGGCAACAGTGAGGCGTACCCTAAGGGTGGTGTGTGAATTTGTGTGTTATTTTCATGTTAATATTTATCTTGTACATGTATCATGGTGATCTACGCTTGTTTTTAATTTAGGCCATACATTCTTTCATGCAATGTTTAATAGTTTAAGAGTGCGGAAATTTAAATGTGGAAAGTGAAGTCCTACGCTATTACAAGCCGCGGGTCTATACATCGCCAAAATACAAAGACCCGTTTTAATAAAAATGCGGAAAATAAAATAAATTCCTAATTACTATTACATGGCTTGAACAGTTACATAATATTCACAAACGAAATAAGAATAAATGCGCGAAAGAATTGAAGTTGAACGTTTGAGGGCGTTGGACCCTTTTGAAATTAAATTGAATTAAAAGTTAATTAATTATTTAATAAAAGGAAAGAAATGTTTTTTAGGTTTTTGGTATTTAATGAAAATAAAGAAAATTGAAATTAAAAGAAACCCTAATTCTAAGTTATTTTTAATTACTAATGAAAAACGTCAAAGTTTAACTTAATTTACTAAAGAATTTATGTACATGTTTATTTACAAAATAAATTAGTAATTACTAATAATGATAATAGGAAAAAATTATTTATTAGGAAAAGTGGTAAAAAGTTAAAAAACCTAATTTCTACATATTTTAATTTATTGAGAAAAAGATTAAAGTTTTAAAACCTAATTTATTAAACTAATTATTAAAGTTTATTTACAAAATAAATTAATAGTGAAATAATAATAATTAAATATATTTTAGTTTCTGATTTTTTATCTTATGAAAATTAATTTATGAAATTAAAGAAAACAATTGAAAACAATTAAAAGAATAAAAAGGAAAATCAAATAAAAAAATAAAAATGTGCAAACCATGGGGGGTATTCAGACCCAAAGGGAGGTTTTTTGTGAGAAATCTGGCCCATTAGACAAAAAGCCTTGTTTGACTTTCTGGCATCACGTGCGTGTTCATTGACTCCTGAGTACCGTGGTCTGCATTCTTTGGCCATTGGATTGGGTTTCATGGCCATTTGTGTTCTGGCCTCAACGTTCCTTAATCTTCTCAGGATGTCTGTCTCGTCATGCATAAGTTGTTCTTTTGGCCATTTGGCTTTTGGCTTTTGGCTTTTGGCCATTTGGCTTTTGGCCTCAACGTTCCTTAATGAACCTGCATGAGATCCTGTCTAAATCTGCAGTGTTGAATCTCACGAACACATTAAATAAAATCATAAAATGAAAATAAAGCCAATATATGAAGAAATTTAATGTTTAGGCACAATATGACATGTATGAATGATTATACCCTTTTGATCATGGAGATCAAATCAATCTTACCCTTACTGGAAAATTAGTGACCTGAATATTAGTGACCTGAATGATTTTATGCCCTTTGGATCATGGAGATCAAGTCAGCCTTATCCTTACTGAAGAAGTAATGAGGTGTTGGTTTGTAACTGTGATGGCTTGTTTGTAGTGAGAGAGGGATTTGTAATAAGGATTTCAAGGTTTTAGGGTTCTTGAAAGAATTTGATACTCTAACAGTGTTGTGGCAAGGTCTTTTCTCTCTTTTCCTCCTCTTTGGTTTGTGTGAAAAGAAGGTGATAATATAATGGAAATTAGGGTAAAAAAAATGGGCTTTGAATGTGCAATTGGGCCTCCAATGTTCACTTGAGTTCGTCACTTTCCAGGCTAAATCGCAGGGACTTAAGTGCAATTTTTGAAGTTGAAATGTGAAAACAAAATGTAGCCGACATCGATAACTAACTCCTGTCCGAAAATCGGCTCAATCGGATAAACGGTGAATTAGTTATGAATTTTTGAAGGTTCAGCTCAGACAAACTTATTTGGGGCTTCAGTGTCGACTCTGACACGTTCTTCAATAAAAAACTGGTATTGATCGGAGCATAATCCGGTCTCAACTTTTGAAGCAAAGTTGTAGATCTATGAGTCAGGGACCTTGTGTAAAAATATGAGCCCAATCCGATAAAAATTGACCGAGTTATGAATTTTCGAAGTTTCGGCCCAGATGAAATAATATTCAGCATTCATGATTTTCAGCGTGTCACGCACTCTGAGCAAAAAAAGAAGGCCTTTTGAATACCGTTTGAACTTAATACCTTCTGTGAAAATGTAACCAACTCAATTTGTGAAATTTTGGCGCTGGAACCAGCTCGATACGATGAAAAACGACCAAGTTATGATTTTCTGAACATGACGCAAATAAACTTGTCACAAATTTTCTGCATGAAAATACTTGATAAATCCACATTTTTGAAGACCTTCTGATCGAAATTGGCTTCCATCCGCGAGAGATGAAAACGTAGATAATGTCAAGACGGAATTTTGGCCACTGGAACGGGTTCAAAACGAGTCACGATCTTCAAGTTATGAATTTTTTTAGCGCGTAAAAACTGCACTTTCAGCACACTTTTTCACCATATTTCTTCAAGAAAACTCGCACATTCGGATACCTTCTTTAAAGAATTGACTCTTGAGCCAAACCTGAATTTGAGAATACGTTATCACAGATATCTTTGTGAAAGAACACCTGAATATGACGCGCCGGGTTGGACTTGTGAATTTTTCTTGAAATGTTTTGAGAAATATGGGAGGGCAAATTTTGGGGTACAACAGTTGCCCCTGTTCAATCTTCTTAAACCTGGGGATGTAGATTGGCTTGCGTGCCTTTCGTGATCCGAAGGTGGAAGATGATTGAACACTAGAGTGCCCAGAAATTTTCACTCGCATAGTAGAGTATCAGCAACGTGATGGCGGGAATGGGCTTACAAATGCCATTTGGAAGAGATGATGGATAGGAGGATGGGCTTATAGATGCCATCTGAAAGTGTGACAAAACCTTGTCGGGAATGGGCTCATAGATGCCATTTGGAACTGCAATGGATAGTTGTGGAGATGGGCTTATAGATGCCATCGGGAGGTTGTCGATCGCGTAAGAGATTCCTTAGCGAGAACTTGCGTACCTGAGAAAGAAAAATAATTACCTGGCCTGTTACAGGAGTTGGTCTTCAAACTTTTTATGTAGATGTGCCCTGGCTGGATACAGGAATCGAATCTTTAAACTCTTCAGACGTGCCCTAGCGAGATACAGCAATCGAGTCTGGAGAATATAGTCGTCAACAGATACACCCTGGCGAGATACAGGAATCAGATCTTCGAACTCTTTAGACGTGCCCTAGCAAGATACAGGAATCGAGTCTGGTAAAGTAGTAAGGTTGGTGAGTTGTCTCTACTGACAGGTTATCCTCATGGACGAGTGGTCTATAACGACGAGTGTCTATAACGACGAGTGTCTATAACGACGAGTGTCTATGACAACGAGTGTCTATGACGACGAGTGTCTATAACGACGAGTGTCTATGACGACGAGTGTCTATAACGACGAGTGTCTATAACGACGAGTGTCTATAACAACGAGTGTCTATAACGACGAGTGTCTATAAAGACGAGTGTCTATAACGACGAGTGTCTATGACGACGAGTGTCTATGAAGACGAGTGTCTATAACGCCGAGTGTCTATAACGACGAGAGACTATAACGACGAGTGTCTATGACGACGAGTGTCTATAACGACGAGTGTCTATAACGACGAGTGTCTATAACGACGAGTGTCTATAACGACGAATGTCTATGACGACGAGTGTCTATAACGACGAGTGTCTATAACGACGAGTGTCTATGACGACGAGTGTCTATAACGACGAGTGTCTATGACGACGAGTGTCTATGACGACGACTGTCTATAACGACGAGTGTCTATAACGACGAGTGTCTATAACGACGAGTGTCTATGACGACGAGTGTCTATAACGACGAGTGTCTATGACGACGAGTGTCTATGACGACGAGTGTCTATAACGACGAGTGTCTATGACGACGAGTGTCTATCACGACGAGTGTCTATAACGACGAGTGTCTATAACGACGAGTGTCTATAACGACGGGTGTCTATAAGGACGGGTGTCTATAACAACGGGTGTCTATAACGACGGGTGTCTATAACGACGGGTGTCTATAACGACGAGTTTCTATAACGATGAGTGTCTATGACGACGAGTGTCTATGACGACGGGTGTCTATGACGACGGGTGTCTATGACGACGCGTGTCTATAACGACGCGTGTCTATAACGACGAGTGTCTATAACGACGAGTGTCTATAACGACGAGTGTCTATAACGACGAGTGTCTATAACGACGAGTGTCTATAACGACGAGTGTCTATAACGACGAGTGTCTATGACGACGGGTGTCAATGACGACGGGTGTCTATGACGACGGGTGTCTATAACGACGAGTGTCTATGACGACGAGTGTCTATAACGACGAGTGTCTATAACGACGAGTGTCTATAACGACGAGTGTCTATAATGACGAGTGTCTATAACGACGAGTTGGATCAGAGAAATCTTTCGGCATTGATTTAACTGGATTTGTATTCTTTGACTGGGTTTGTCTCTTTTGACTGTATTCGTCTACATAGCTGATCTGTATCCTTCCTGAAAGGTAAAGGTCTGTCATATGCAATGCATGATATGGATCAAGCAATAATATTTTTCAACATATGAGATTGTATGATATGATGCGTATATGCATGTATCATGATGTATAACAATGTGATGTTTATGAATGTATCTTCGTCTGGGAAAATAGATCCTTGACGGATGCCGGGAAGTCAAATCCTGGGCTGATGTTGAAGAGTGAGATTCTTCGTTTCCGTTGGGGATGATTGCAAGAATACCGGTCGGAGAAGATAACTCCGTTGGGGAATAAACTTGGCGAAGAGATTACTCTGCGGGGAATTACTCTGTGGGAAGAGATACTTCGCTGAGATTTGATGATAACTCCGCTGGGGATACCATTGATGTGTTATGTTGAAGGAATTGATGAACTCCACTGGGGATAGGAAGACTTCGCCGGGGATGATCTTTCCGTGGCAATTAGCTGAGGATAACCCAGTTATATCTTGGTGGGGAAATAACTTTCTGAATAAATTCGGGGGAGCATTCGTACTCTGCAGGGAGTGAAGGTATCTTAGTCGTGTTCTTTAGCCGAACTTACCTTGGTATCTCGGTGGACAGCGCGCCCAAATTTCTTGGACAACTCATTATTGCCCCTGTTTCTGCGGGAGAAGGTACCCGTAGAGGTGCTTGATGACTGCCGATTGACAAATCTTCTTCTGGTAGGCAAGTGACGAGATGACGGAACATAGTCGTACGCTTTTGATCCCTAACTTTTGCCTGGACCGCCCTTTCGGGTTTTCAGTCCACCGGGATACACATTTTTGCCCAAGCCGCCTTTTCAGGTTTTCGACTTGCCGGGTGTACAGATTTTTCATTTTATCCCTTATTTTTGCCCGAACCCTTTTGGTTCGCCGGGAAGCCCTTATTTTTACCTAGGTGTGTCAACCTAGCGGGTCTTTGATTTTGCGTAGTATTTTTTCCGACTATGTCCATGCTCTCAGGATGTAGGGAGGTGCCCCTGTTATTGTGTTGCCACGCTACCAGAAGATTTTTGGTCATGCAAGATTTGTTGCTGGGAATTCATGTCCAATGCCCCAAGTGGCTCAGGCGGAGGTTTGCCCCTGGCTGTTTGGCATCTTGAGAGATTCCTTGAATCTTGACTGGACTGCCCCAGATGATGGACAATGATCAGGCCATGCCCCTTGATTGGAGGTGCTTTTGTTCATTAGATATTCGTCGTGCGAACTTCTATGCTGTTCAAACAAATAGTCATATGCAAGCAATGTTATATTAGAAATGCAAAACTTATGTCTGTCTTGAAGTTTTTTGAAAATGCATTTTTTTTATAAAACAAGTGAATGTTTGTAAAACGTGATGTCAACTCCGTATTTACCGTAGGCCTTAAGGAGTCAGGATACCTTTCGTAACAGTATGCTTTCGAACTAACCCATGCTTCAGCTAGGACTTTTTGAGGGTTGTAACGTAGCCTGGTTCACGGTTTAAGAAACAAAGGATAAATGCTCAAATTTTATTTGTACCCACCCGCTCTTCGTGATGTTCTTCAAACCTAAACTCAGCTGATCGTGCGTTAGACCTTATTTGAGTTTTTCTCCTGATATTCCCGTGATGGTTCGGATGTTGATAGTTTATTTTGAATAGGCAGTCATTCCTTTTTGTTATTGAGGGTTTGTAGGACCTCTTTCTTTTTTGATTTCGTTATCCCTGTTTTTTGCCTGAACTGTTTCTTTTGTGATTACAGTCAGCGGGATGCCCCAGTTTTGTAAGTCTCCTTCGTAGGTTTTTATTTATTGGGCTTTTATTATTTTTTTCCTTTGGTAATGACTGCCTGTCTTTATGATTATTCGGAACCATCACTGTCTTTTGTTTTGGAAGGACTCCTTGGTGCTATTAGTTGTGCACTTGGATCAACTGAGAGAACTACCCTGCCCCAGGTTATGATTAAGGGTTTCAATTTTCGAAAAGAAAAACTCCTACTTCTTTGGCTCAGAGGGGTTGACGAGGGATTATCTTCCTTATAACTCCAGTGTTTAAGGATTTGAAACAATGCATGTACTTCATCAGCGGGGTCTGTTCAAAAGCATACTGTACATGTCGTGGTATCATTTTCGTCATCCTCCCTCAAGAGGCTTAGAATTATTAATCGAGCATTGAACATCACAAAAAATGAAAGCAATTTTTAATATGGCGAGTGCGAATATATTGATTCAAAATAGACATATGCGATGCATTAATGAAATAACAACGTTTGACATGAATAAAATGTTTGAACAATCAAAAGAAAATTACAACTTGAAAATTCTAATGGGCAAAAGGTCTTCTCATCTCAGGGCTTGTTACTT
Source organism: Vicia faba (assembly GCA_948472305.1). Lineage (NCBI taxonomy): Eukaryota > Viridiplantae > Streptophyta > Magnoliopsida > Fabales > Fabaceae > Vicia > Vicia faba. The sequence continues at coordinate 42,103,612 of OX451737.1, read as the reverse complement.
CAAATGATGCATCCTGTAGGGATAGTAGAAGAACTCAGCCTGACCCACTTGGGTGAAATCCACTACTCCTTCATTAATCAGGTCCTGGACCTTATTCTTCAGAGCCCAGCAGTCGGCAGTGTCATGTCCAGGACTATCAGAGTGGTATGCACATCTTTTGTTGGGATGATAGTTAGGAGCAGAGATGTTGGGGTTCCAGGGAGGAGCCCTTAGTGTAATCAGATTCAACCTCAACAAGTGTTGTAGAGCTTGAAACAGCGACACGTTAAGCTGGGTGAATTGCCTCTTGGACCTGCTTGGCTTACCCTGATCAATCTGTTGCTCTGGGCGAGGTTACTTCATGTTGGATCTGTCTTGGTGGAGTTGACTGATCATGGTCCTCAACTCTTCTTGCTCCCGAGCTAAACCTTGGATGAGAGCCCTTTGCCCCAGCATCTGGGTTTTCGTTGTGTCTACCTCAGCTTGCAGGCGTTTCAGCCGTTCGTCCTTGTCATCCTCGGGACTTTTCTTGGCCAGATTCCCCATGAGGAGCGTCCTTAACTCTTCCTGCCCCTTGGATAGGCTTAGAAAGATCTCCTTGAACTGAGTCTCTTGAGCATGAAGACCCTGGTTATCTTGTTGGGAAGCCATTGCTGAAATAAATAGCGAAAAAGGGTAAGTGATATGTAACAAGGGTACCTGTAATGCAATGATATGTATGATATGCATGTAATGTTTTCAAGGACCTCGCGGGGTAAACAAGAAAATCGTTAGCACTCGAATTTGGGTAGCTTGATTGAAGGAACTGCATATTGTTGAGAGTCCTTCTTCAAGAGTCAGGACTCACCATATCGAGTGGGTCATAGCCCCTGACAACCTTGGCTAGAGGAAAATAAATCCCCTTTGCCCCTTGCCAGACATGTTGGTTCATCATGACCTGCATCACAAGCCCTTGAGATCCTTGAAATGGGTTAGTCCTTATGCAGGATGTATGCAATGGTATGATGTCATGCTATGCATGGAGTGATATGTGTAACCCTGTTATGAGTCCAGATTAAGGACTGTGAACAAAACCTGCGAGAAACTCAAGTGTCAGATAACAAGTATGCAAATAGTCAAGTTTTAAGAAACACAAGTCACACAGAGAGCCCTTAGAGTTTAGGCCAGCATGGGGTCTAGGTATTACCCTCTTTCAGTTTTTTGGTTAAGACCTGTCCTATCAGAAGTAACCGGGTTCTAGAGGATCCCAATATCACTGACTACCCTCAATCGGTCATAACTCCAGCATCGCAATCTTTTCTTGCGGCCAGAACCATCACGAAAGTTTAGCCTCAATGGGCGTAGCATACTGCTACTGTTCTATTGGCCAAGTTGGGTCATTTAAGGTTCTAAGGTCGGTTGGTGCTTAATGACTCCTCAGAAGACCCATATTCTCCTCGTTGCAACACAAGGGATATCGGAACAGACTAAGGTGCCACACCAATGTAGCCACTGCTTCACCCATGTCGGTCTACGCCGGACAGGTCCCTCACAGCTTATGCTACCTAACAGGGTATCCCCAGATCCGGGTTAGGATCTATGTAACTCCGATGCAATGCCCATAAATATAAAGCAAACAAACACAGCAATTGAAAACACAAGTCTGAGCTATCCTAAGGTACACCTCACTTTAAGTATCCCCAGTAGAGTCGCCAGTTTTGTGATCGGTGGATCTGGAACTGACTGTTTTTAGCTGGTTCGCGAAATGTCGCGGAAGCAAGAGTCACCACCGTCTTTTATTTTCTCCAAACATGGACAGGACAAAAGCACAACAAAATTCCTTATGAGATAGTTTCTCGGTTCGGGAGGTAGATTTATAGAAAGGGAAGGTGTTAGCACCCTTTCTATCCATGGTTATCCATGGGCTCTTAGATACTTGCTCATTGTGTTTTCAAAAGTGTTTGCTTTTCAAAGTGTGAGTGGGTTTGAAAAAGTTTTGTTTAAAGATTTCAGATCGACTCTTGTATCAGTCCTCAAGAGTGTTTGAAAAAGTTGTTTTGAAAGCTTTTTGAAAAGTGTCAGTGTGAAAAGAGTTTTTGATTTGTTTTTTGAAATAGAGCAAGTATCTATGAGTCATCTACCTACCCTAAGGAATTAGGCTGTGTAGAAGTCCTTAAGGTAGTGCCATCCCACCATTGAGAGGTAGGTAGCACCACCGTTGGAGGTGTTCGGGTCAATTCGTTTGTAGGGACAATGTGGTCACCAGAGCAACAGTGGGACACCTTAGAAGCTACCCTTATGCCATAGATCATGGACATAAGGACTTACTAAAACGTCCTATACTCGACGACCACGTTTCGAAGGCAAGGCAACAGTGAGGCGTACCCTAAGGGTGGTGTGTGAATTTGTGTGTTATTTTCATGTTAATATTTATCTTGTACATGTATCATGGTGATCTACGCTTGTTTTTAATTTAGGCCATACATTCTTTCATGCAACGTTTAATAGTTTAAGAGTGCGGAAATTTAAATGTGGAAAGTGAAGTCCTACGCTATTACAAGGCGCGGGTCTATACATCGCCAAAATACAAAGACCCGTTTTAATAAAAATGCGGAAAATAAAATAAATTCCTAATTACTATTACATGGCTTGAACAGTTACATAATATTCACAAACGAAATAAGAATAAATGCGCGAAAGAATTGAAGTTGAACGTTTGAGGGCGTTGGACCCTTTTGAAATTAAATTGAATTAAAAGTTAATTAATTATTTAATAAAAGGAAAGAAATGTTTTTTAGGTTTTTGGTATTTAATGAAAATAAAGAAAATTGAAATTAAAAGAAACCCTAATTCTAAGTTATTTTTAATTACTAATGAAAAACGTCAAAGTTTAACTTAATTTACTAAAGAATTTATGTACATGTTTATTTACAAAATAAATTAGTAATTACTAATAATGATAATAGGAAAAAATTATTTATTAGGAAAAGTGGTAAAAAGTTAAAAAACCTAATTTCTACATATTTTAATTTATTGAGAAAAAGATTAAAGTTTTAAAACCTAATTTATTAAACTAATTATTAAAGTTTATTTACAAAATAAATTAATAGTGAAATAATAATAATTAAATATATTTTAGTTTCTGATTTTTTATCTTATGAAAATTAATTTATGAAATTAAAGAAAACAATTGAAAACAATTAAAAGAATAAAAAGGAAAATCAAATAAAAAAATAAAAATGTGCAAACCATGGGGGGTATTCAGACCCAAAGGGAGGTTTTTTGTGAGAAATCTGGCCCATTAGACAAAAAGCCTTGTTTGACTTTCTGGCATCACGTGCGTGTTCATTGACTCCTGAGTACCGTGGTCTGCATTCTTTGGCCATTGGATTGGGTTTCATGGCCATTTGTATTCTGGCCTCAACGTTCCTTAATCTTCTCAGGATGTCTGTCTCGTCATGCATAAGTTGTTCTTTTGGCCATTTGGCTTTTGGCTTTTGGCTTTTGGCCATTTGGCTTTTGGCCATTTGGCTTTTGGCCTCAACGTTCCTTAATGAACCTGCATGAGATCCTGTCTAAATCTGCAGTGTTGAATATCACGAACACATTAAATAAAATCATAAAGAGCAAATAAAGCCAATATATGAAGAAATTTAATGTTTAGGCACAATATGACATGTATGAATGATTATACCCTTTTGATCATGGAGATCAAATCAATCTTACCCTTACTGGAAAATTAGTGACCTGAATATTAGTGACCTGAATGATTTTATGCCCTTTGGATCATGGAGATCAAGTCAACCTTATCCTTACTGAAGAATTAATGAGGTGTTGGTTTGTAACTGTGATGGCTTGTTTGTAGTGAGAGAGGGATTTGTAATAAGGATTTCAAGGTTTTAGGGTTCTTGAAAGAATTTGATACTCTAACAGTGTTGTGGCAAGGTTTTTTCTCTCTTTTCCTCCTCTCTGGTTTGTGTGAAAAGAAGGTGATTATATAATGGAAATTAGGGTAAAGAAAATGGGCTTTGAATGTGCAATTGGGCCTCCAATGTTCACTTGAGTTCGTCACTTTCCAGGCTAAATTGCAGGGACTTAAGTGCAATTTTTGAAGTTGAAATGTGAAAACAAAATGTAGCCGACATCGATAACTAACTCCTGTCCGAAAATCGGCTCAATCGGATAAACGTTGAATTAGTTATGAATTTTTGAAGTTTCAGCTCAGACAAACTTATTTTGGGCTCCAGTGTCGACTCTGACACGTTCTTCAATAAAAAACTGGTATTGATCGGAGCATAATCCGGTCTCGACTTTTGAAGCAAAGTTGTAGATCTATGAGTCAGGGACCTTGTGTAAATATATGAGCCCAATCCGATAAAAATTGACCGAGTTATGAATTTTCGAAGTTTCGGCCCAGATGAAATAATATTCAGCATTCAGGATTTTCAGCGTGTCACGCACTCTGAGCAAAAAACGAAGGCCTTTTGGATACCTTTTGAACTCAATACCTTCTGTGAAAATGTAACCAACTCAATTTGTGAAATTTTGGCGCCGGAACCAGCTCGATACGATGAAAATCGACCAAGTTATGATTTTTTGAACATGACGCAAATAAACTTCTGTCACAAATTTTCTGCATGAAAATACTTGATAAATCCACATTTTTGAAGACCTTCTGATCGAAATTGGCTTCCAGCCGCGAGAGATGAAAACGTAGATAATGTCAAGACGGAATTTTGGCCACCGGAATGGGTTCAAAACGAGTCACGATCTTCAAGTTATGAATTTTTTTAGCGCGTAAAAACTGCCCTTTCAGCACACTTTTTCACCATATTTCTTCAAGAAAACTCGCACATTCGGATACCTTCTTTAAAGAATTGACTCTTGAGTCGAACCTGAATTTGAGAATACGTTATCAGAGATATCTTTGTGAAAGAACACCTGAATATGACGCGCCGGGTTGGACTTGTGAATTTTTCTTGAAATGTTTTAAGAAATATGGGAGGGCAAATTTTGGGGTTCAACAAAAGTCTTCCTGGCTTGTTACATGTATTAATCTTCAATCTCATCATGTAGATAATTTTCCTGGCTTGTTACAGATATTAATCTACAATCAGTCGTCCACGGATATTTTCCTGGCTTGCTACAGGTATTAAACTGGGACTTGAAAAGGTTGGTCGAGGAGATATCTGTCCTGGCTGATTTCAGGTATTAATCTCTGACCTGAGAAAGAATGGTCTTCCTGGCTTGTTACAGGTATTAATCTTCAATCTCTTCATGTAGATACTTTTCCTGGCTTTTTACAGGTATTAATCTACAATCAGTCGTCCACAGATATCTTCCTGGCTTGCTACAGGTATTAAACCAGGACCTGAAAAGGTTGGTCGAGGAGATATTTGTCCTGGCTGGTTTCAGGTATTAATCTCTGACTTGAGAAAGAAAGGTCTTCCTGGCTTGTTGCAGGTATTAATATTCAATCTCTTCATGTAGATACTTTTCCTGGCTTGTTACAAGTATTAATCTATAATCAGTCGTCCATAGATATCTTCCTGGCTTGCTACAGGTATTAAACTTGGACTTAAAAAGGTTGATGGTAGCCATGTTTTGATTGACCTTTTCCTGAAAAAGGTAAAACGTTAGCTGTATGCAATGTCATGATGTATGAAATGCATGATGTCATGATGTTCTCAAAATAAATGAGACTTGTGTTGTATGATGCGTATGCATGTCATAGTGTATGAAGATGTGATGTTTTTAGCTGGAGAAAATAAATCCTGGAGCTACTGGAGAATAGAGTTGAGTTCTTCGTTTCCGCTGGGGATGATGAACGAAGATGGTTGTGAGAATACACCTGCAGAAGAGAGGAACTCCGTTGGGGAATAAACATGGTGAAGAGATTACTCTGCGGGGAAATACTCAGTGGGGGAGAGATGTTTCGCTGAGATCTTAATGATAAACTCCGCTAGGGATTCCGTTGATAAGCTCTGTTGGGGATTTTGATGATGAACTCCGCTGGAGATAGAAAGAACTTCGCTGGGGATGATCTTTCAGTTGCAACTTGCTGAGGATAACCCAGTTAGACTCTTGTGGGGATAACCTCTGAATTTGGCTGGGGAGACTTATTTGTGCTTCGCAGGGGATAAGCTTCCAGAATCTATTGGGGAAGATGATTCAATTCCATTGGGGAAACTTTTTTAGACTGCGTTGGGGAAATGGCTCCACTGGGGGTATCTTGCATTCTCGCGGGGAACATTCTTATATTCCGTTGAGGAATATTAAGACTGCCAGGGATACTCTTATGCTTGCTGGGGAATATCCTTATACTCCGCTGGGGAATATTAAGACCTTATGGGGATACCCAACCTTTTTAGGGCTGATGGTAGACCAACTCTGCTTGGGGAGAGTATTGCTGATTCGTTCATAGTTGTAAGTCTCAGTTGAGAGAGCTATCATTACTGTCTTACTCTGCAGGGAGTGAAAGTATCTTAGCCATATTCTTCAGCTGAATATATACCTTGGTACCTGTTGGACAAAGCAACTTGTACAGTTCAGACAATTCTTATTTGCCCCTGTTTTTGTGGGAGAAGGTGCCTGCGGAGGCCCTGTGGATCGAGTATTATTCCAACCTATGAGGTGCTTGGTAATTTCCGATTGAAATGACAAATCTTCTTCTGGTAGGCCAGTGATGAGATGACGAGACATAGTCGTACGCTTTGATCCCTAATTTTTGCCTGGACCGCCCTTTCGGGTTTTCAGTCCATCGGGATACCCTTTTTTGCCCAAGTCGCCTTTTCAGGTTTTCGACTTGCCGGGTGTACAAAATTTTCATTTTCATCCCTTATTTTTTCCCGAACCCTTTTGGTTCGCCGGGAAACCCTTATTTTTGCCTAGGCCAGTCAACCTAGCAGGTCTTTGATTATGCGTAGTACTTTTTTTACTATGTCCATGCTCTCAGGATGTAGGGAGGTGCCACTGTTGGTAGTGTTGTGTTACCATACTACCAGAAGATCTTCGTTTGATCGTGCAAGATTCGTTGCTGGAATTCACGTCCAATGCCCCAATTGATTCAGATGGAGATTTTCCCCTGGCTATTTGGCATTTTGAGAGATTCCTTGAATCTTGACTTGACTACCCCAGATGATGGAAAATGATCATGTCTGCCCCTTGGTTGGAAGTGTTTCTTCCACTTGAGATGACCCTTTTTATTGAAAAGGTTTTTGTTCACTAGATATTCGTCGTGCGAATTTCTCTGCTGTTTGAACAAATAGTCATATGCAAACAATGTTATTTTTAGAATGCAAAGCTTATGTTTGTCTTAAAATTTTTGAAAATGCATTTTTTAGTAAAACAAGTGAATTTTTGTAAAATGTGATGTCAACTCAGGATTTACCGCAAGCCCTATAGGAGTCAGGATACCTTTCGTAACAGTATGCTTTCGGACTAACCCATGCTTCAGCTAGGACTTTTTAAGGGTTATAATGTGGCCTGGTTCACGGTTTAAGAAACAAAGGATAAAAGCTCAAAATTTATTTGTACCCACCCGCTCTTCGTGATGTTCTTCAATCCTAAACTCAGCTAATCGTGCATTAGATCTTGTTTGAGTCTTTGCTCTGACATACCAGTGATGGTTCGGATACTGACAATTTATTTTGAACAGGCAGTCATTTTTGTTGAGAGTTTTTAGGACCTCTTTTTGATTTTATTATCCCTGTCTTTTTCCTGAACTGTTTCTTTTGTAATTACAGTCAGCGGGATGCCCCAGTTTTGTAAGTCTCCTTCATAGGTTTTGACTTGATGGGCTTTTATTTTGAGAGATAATGACTGCCTGTCCTTACAATTATACGGAACCAACACTGTCTTTTGTTTTAGAAGGACTTCTTTGATGCCATTCATTGTGCACCTGGATCAACTGAGAGAACTACCCTGCCCCAAGTTATAATTAAGGGTTTTAATTCATGAAAAAAAAAACTCCAACTTCTTTGGCTCAAAGGGGTTGACTAGGGATTATCTTCCTTATAACTCCACTGTTTAGGATTTGAACCAATGCTTGTACCTCATCAGCGGGGTCTATTCAAAAGCATACTGTAAAGATCGTGGTATCGTTTTCGTCATCCTCCCTCTAAAGGCTTAGAATTTTTTAATCGAGAGTTGATCATCACAAAAAGGAAATATGAAGCAATTTAAGCATAGTGAAAACAATTAATTCAAAACAGACACGTGTAATTCATTAATGAAATAAAAGAGTTCGGCATGATAATAATTGTTTGAATAAGCAAAGAAAAATACAACTTCAGAATTCAAATGAACAAAAGCGCTTTCAATCCTAGCCATATTTTGGCAAGGGAGCAGTGATCAAATTGGGAGTCTCAGGAGAGTCGAATTCAATTTCCTTAGCCTCGATTAGGTATTGAACCTTGTTCTTCAAAGCCCAACAATCATCCGTATTATGCCCCGGGCTATCAGAGTGATAAGCGCAGCGGGCGTTAGGGTTATGCCTTGGTGATGTTGTATTTAAAATCTTTGGAGCTTCTTTTAGAGTCACCATATTGGTCTCCAGCAACTGTGGCAACATCTGAGACAAAGTCATGCTGAGACGAGTGAATTTCCTTCGAGGTCTCTCGCCCCTTTGTTGGTTGTGATGCTGAGGAGCACCAGCAGGTTTTGAAATAACAATCGCGTTGACAGCTTGGCGGTGTTCAAGTTTATTCTGTCTTCTTGAACTGTAGACAACACTGGACTCTTTCTTAAACGACTTCTTTTCGGTGCCCGATGAGGCACCCTTATGTATCTTCCCAGCCTTAATACCAGCTTCAATCCTCTCACCAGTCAAGATAAGGTCTGTAAACCCGGCTGAAGAGCTTCCAATCAAATGGTTAAAGAATGGACCAGACAGGGTCCCCAAAAACATATCAACAAGTTCACGATCATCTAAAGGTGGTTGCACCCTTCCGGCAAGGTCTCTCCATTTTTGAGCATACTCTTTAAATCCTTCACCCGCCCCTATTGACATACCCTGGAGTTGGGTACGCGTAGGAGCGAGGTCGGAGTTATACTGATACTGCCTATAGAACGCAGTAGCCAAATCCTCCCAGCTGCGGATACTGGCTCCATCCAGCTGATAAAACCACTCAAGCTGAGTCCCTGAGAGACTGTCTTGAAAGAAATGGATCCACAAGTTCTTATCAGCAGTGTAAGGTTGGATCTTCCTCACATATGACTGGAGGTACAACTTTGGACAGGAAGCTCTGTCATACTTGGCAAAGGCAGGTGCCTTGAACTTATGGGGAATCACCACCCCAGATGATAGACCTAGATCTCCGAAGTCCAGACCGGGCACCTTATGTATTTCCATAGCGCTCAAACGGTCTTCCAGCTGTTTGTACTTATCCTCAGCAGGAGGATACTGTTCTTCATCATAGTCTGTCTCGTTGTCGGAGACCATAGGGCTAGGAGCCCTCCTTTCTTGTGGACTATCTTTCCCTTCTGATGAGGTGGTCAGATCAAATTCATTCTGCAGCCCGTTCCCAAACCTGCGTCCAGTATTGAACAGGACGGTCCTCTTTTTCTTCTTCTTCCTCTCTTTTAGAATCAGGGTCTTCAGGTCCTGCTGACCCTTAGCCAGGCTCATGACCAACTCTTGAAATTAGGAATTCTGGGCATGGAGTGCCTTGATAGCTTGCTCAGTGGAAGGTTCAGTAGACATGATGATTGCTGAAATAAACAGCGAAGAAGATAAGAGACCTGTAAAAGGGGACCTGTTTATGAAGTGCATGAGATGAAATGCGTATGATTTATGATTTCAAAGACAATCGGGATTCAAATTTGTAAACAAGAAAGGAAACACACTTTATTAGATTTAACTTCAGAATTTAAATTGTTCAACAAATTTCCCTTAGGCGTTACAAGAATGGAAATACTGAAAAGTAAATAAAAGCTGTAAAAGAAATCATCAAAGGTCCATCAATGCTCCCATGGCCTCTTCTTCTCAGTGCGGATATAATCATTCAGGATCCGCTCGTTCTCCAGTTGCTTAGTCAACTTCTGGATCTTATGTTCTTGTTCATTGAACCTCTCCCCATAAGAAACCCGTTCTCCCCGCAATTGCGCCCAAGACCTCTTCAGTGTGCCAATATCAGTGGGCGTATGAGGATGGAGAATAGTTGGAGGAACCCCGTCTTTATCAGAAACTTCAAGAGTAATAGGCCTGACAGCTTCATATGGCATACCTAACTTCTGGGCACGGATGCGGACCCATCTGAGATATGGCTCCATTGGCAGAGAAGTCTTTGGTCCCAACTCATGTGGGTCAGATTGGTGAACTCTATCCCAAGCCCTGATGAATCTACGACGCAGCTCGTCGCTATCTCCCTGAAAATCAAAGATGATATGAGGTATCAACATCTCATGAGGCCCTTCTCTTCTGGCTCTTCCAAACTGACGGAGAGCTAAACATGGGTTATAAGAAATTCCTCCATGGGTTCCGATCAACGGAACATTAGGATACTCTCCACAACGATCAATGACAGTCACCTCATCCAAGCCTTTAAGAGTCCAGATAATGTCATTATTAGTAAGAGACATTACCCTATGAGCCCAGCCCGTTCCTTCTTTGTTCTTTAGTACGGACTTAGGGAGGTGCGAAATAAACCACCTCGACAATAAAGGAGCACAACACATCAAAGTTCCTTGCTTTCGAGCAGTACGAGCATAGAGATGATGAAGGATGTCACCCAAGAGAGTGGGTACAGGGTTCCGAGAGATGAAGATCTTTATGGCATTAACATCAACAAAAGTGTCAGGATTTGGGAACAATACCAGACCATAGATCAAGAGGGCCAGAATGTCCTCGTATGCTGTGAAGTCTAAGCCATCCCATAAGTAATTAGCTTTGTCAATCAGAAACTTAGCCAAGAAACCCTTAACTCCACTTCTAGTCTCCCAGTTGGCCATTACCTCCTCTTTGGTCAAGTGAAGGGCTGTAGCAATCTCTTCAGGCCTGAGAGTCTTTTCCCAACCAGTAAATGGAGTCTGCTCCAAAACAGAGATACCAAGCAACTCAGAGAATTCTTCTAGGGTAGGGACCAGCTGGAAGTTTTGAAAGGTGAAGCAATGGTATAGCGGATCATAAAACTGGACAAGGACACTCATAATTTGTTTTTCCAACTTTGAGGTGACTAAACTGAGAAGAGAACCATGCCTCCTGATGAAGGAAGTAGTGTCTGGAATCCTGACAACTAACTCTTTAAGCAAAGTAGTTACTTGAACAAAGTTGATCCGGATAGTATTCCTACGCATGGGCATCATGATGTCCTACAAAACAGAGCAAAGATGAAACTCTCTTGTCTTTGAAATAGGTTAGTCCTTATGCAAGATGTATGCAATGTTATGATGTTATGATGTCATGGTAAAGGCACACCACAAGTATTCACAAAAGGCAAACATGGTAAAGGCACACAAGTCACACAAAAGAGCCCCTTAGATTTCAGACTGGCATGAAGCTTAGGTACTACCCTATTTCAGTTTCAGTTGGTTAAGACCTGTCCTAAAAATAGTAATCGGGTTCTAGAGGGTCTCAATATCACTGACTACCCTTAATCGGTCATAATTCCAGTTTAGCAACCTTTTCTTGCAGCCGGAATCATCGCGAGAGTTTAGTCTCAATGAGTGTAGCATACTGCTACTGTTCTATGGCCAAGTTGGTCAATTTAAGGTTCTAAGGTCAGTTGGTGCTTAATGACTCCTCAGAAGACCCATATTCTCCTCGTTTCAACACAAGGGATATCGGTACAGACTAAGGTGCCACACCAACGTAGCTACTGCTTCATCCGTGTCGGTATACGCCGGACAGATCTCTCACAGTTTATTGCTACTTACCTAAAGGGTATCCCCATATCCGGGTTAGGATCTATAGAACTCCGATACAAGCCCACAAAATTTAAAGCATACAAAGCATACAATTGAAAACACAAGTGATCTAATCTTAAGGTACACCTCACTTATAAGAATCCCCAGCAGAGTCACCAATTCTGTGATCGGTGGGAATGAGAACTGACTGTTTTGGAATGCTGGTTCGCGTTTGCGTTTGTTTTTGCAAAATGTCGTGGTAAGCAAGAGTCTCCACCGTCTTTTATTTTATCCAACAAGGAAAGGACAAAAGCATAGAAAAATTCCTTTTTGAGATATTTCTCGAGTTCGGGAGGTAGATTATAGAAAGGGAAAGTGTTAGCACCCTTTCTATCAGTGGTTATCCACGGGCTCTTAGGTACTTGCTCACTATGTTTTCAAAAGTTTGCTTTTCTTTGTGTTTTGGGTTTGAAAAGAGTTTTTGTTTGAAAGAAAGTGTAAGTGCGAAAAGTTTTGTTTTGTTTTAAAAGGAGCAAGTACTTAAGAACCTCTACCTGCTCAAAAAGGAATTAAACTGTGCAAATGTCCTTTAGACAATGCTATCCCACTATTAATGAGTGGGTAGCACCGTCGTTGGAGTTTTCGGGTCAATTCGATTTTAGGGATGTGTGGTCACTAAAGCAATGTTAGGACGCCTTAGCGGTAACCATAATGTCTTAGATCATTTTTATCTGAGGCAACCGTTTCGAGGCAACTTTGATCTTTGGACAGGAGGGCGACCTTTAAAACTTCATATACTCAATGACCACGTTCGAGGCAACCAAGTGAAGTGTACCCTAAGAGTGGCATGTGCAAGTGTGTCAATTTTCAGTTTACATTATCTTTACATGTCATGGTGAGCTACTGTTGATTTTAAGTTAAAGGTTAATCTTGTCATGCATAGCCTATTATTCATACATCTAGCAGTTAATGGTTGCGGAAAATAAATTGCGGAAAATAAAACTAAGCTATTACAAGGCGTCGGGTATTTACATCGCCAAAAAACAAACCCTTAAAATTAAATGCGAAAAAGTAAATAAAAGCGATAAATAAAGGTCCTAAGTTAAAACTATTACATCCTAGGAGCAATTACAATATATGGATCAAAAATAATACGCGCGAAGAAATTGAATCGGAATGTCCTTTAGGGGTTTTGACCCTTTTTTTCATTAAATAAAACATATTTTTTGTCATTTTTTGATTTAAGAATTAAGTCTAAATTGATAATGGAATTAAAGAAAGTATTTTTGAGTTTTATTTTAATTGAGGAAATAAAATCAGAAATATTAAAAAAAACTAATTCTAAGTCAATTTTAATTTATTGCAAAATATGTTGGTATTAAACCTAATTAAAAAAAACTAAATTAATTGGTTAATGGTTTATTTACAAAAATAAAATAGTGAAGTTAATAAATATTATTTTTTGTGTTTTCTGATTTTTATGAGAAAAATTAAGGGTTGATTAATTAACAATAAAAATAATGAAAACAAATTAAATAAAGAAAGAAACTAGAAAAGAAGTAAACCAAAGGGGGAGTTGGGCCCCAAATCAGGAGGTTTGGTCAGCATTTTCTTGGCCCAAACATATTCCAGTCTGCTTTGACTTTCAGATTGCATGTGCGCTTGTTGACCAGGGTTCATGGAGAACCTCCATCCTGGACTATTGGATCTGAATCTGGAACCACCTGGCCTTTGAGATCTGGAGGTATATCGTGCTCCCTGCCTGAAATGCTTCACCTGAGTACCTGAAGAAAAAATGTAACAAAGTTTTTTTTGGGGGGGGGGACCTGGGATTCGAATCCAGGTCCCAAGGGGTCTTGCACTAACACGTTCACCAACCAGCCAGTTTGTTTAATTGTCATTGGAATAAGAGATAAATAATATATGGAACAATCAATGAATATGCTGGAAAATAAGAAAGAACGCGCTAATATTTCAAACAGGCCAATCTGGCCATGCCACATTATCGTCCCTGTCATGGGGATTGTGGCTAAAAATCCTTTGGCCTATACCAACAGACGATTATCCGTAGCTATACATCATGTTGCCCCAAAATCTTCCACAAGCCACTAAAATGCAAACTAAAGGCATGGTTCTGCTCGCCTCTCCGCCCTGGTTCCAACCATGGTCCTTTTGTTGACCAATTTTCCCTGTAATGAAAATCCCTGAAAGAACCCTAAAACAATCTACCATGGCGTTTTGTGATATAGGGCATAATAATGAAATTGAATAATACATAAACTTTGCAAATGATGCCAGGAGTTCAAATATGCAATTATTTTAAAGAATGAATGCAAGATTGAAGCTTTACGATTCCATGAATATGGCGGTTCAGAGCGATACTTACAGGGCTTTTTTGGGGTAGGAGAGCACACGATAATGATTGGTACTGCTTCAGTGAGGTCCAAGGAAGCGATTGGAACCTTTGTTTGATCCTGAAAAGGTCTCTAAGTACAATTTCAGATCCAAGGTTCTCAAGCTTTCTTCTCAAAGTTGTGTGGTCGTTTCTACAGAGTTTTTGTGCCTCTTTTTCTTGTCTGCAGAGTTTTGTTTATGTTCTTCTCGTGTGTTTTTTTATTTGTGAGCATGAGGTTTATATAGACAAGGAATTTAGGTCAACATTTGTGTATCAAATCTTGGTCCATTATGATGAAGAGATTTGATTTGATTTCTTCATAAAGACTTTCTATATTTGATTCAATCACTTGCCAATCTATTTTCATGCGTTACTGCCAGCCTGTCATGAGTTGTTTGGGCCTCCAACATGATGGAAATCAAAAGCTGACTTACAGATCCACTTCCCTTCGAATTTTCTCTCTTTGATAGCTTCAAAATCCCATTCGAATCTATTCCAGCTTCAATTGCGTAGCCCTTTCGATTGAGCCTCCCTCTGCTTCGATTGCTTGATTCGAAGAGGATCACCCTGGTTGAATCAACTCTTGTAGGGTTGGGAGCAAACAAGGCAAGAATCTGGCCTTTAATTCAAATAATTGAGTCCACAATCAGCATTTAATTATTTCTATATTTGCAAGGGACACATGCCATTGTGAATTTTGAGTGAACCTGGACAGGTTAGGATATGTGTTTTTGCTTAGTCATGCCAGCCTACTTCATTCCTTCGAATATGCCTTCTTTGCCAGCTTCAAAGTCCAATTCGAATCTATTTAGAACATTACCTATTAGACAACTTCGACCAGCCCTTGGCCTTGTGATGAGCCTAAGTTCTGATTCGAAGTGTCCAGAACTTCCTTCATCAGAGCATCATAGATCAAGATAAACTCTGCACTAAAATGCCATTCGAAGGTCATTTCGTTTTGATGTTCTGATTGAGGTAAAGTATGAAGTTCCAGTCGAAGGACCCTCTGAAGTACTAGTCAAAGCATTGTGACATTGACTTGATCAAAGGGGTCCAGCGCTCAATCGAAGACTTGCACACCAAAGCTTGATCGAAGGAGGTCCAACGCTCAATCGAAGACTTGCAGACCAAAGCTTGATCGAAGGGGTCCAGCGCTCAATCGAAGACTTGCACACCAAAGCTTGATCGAAGAAGGTCCAGCGCTCAATCGAAGACTTGCAGACCAAAGCTTGATCAAAGGAGGTCCAGCGCTCAATCGAAGACTTGCAGACCAAAGCTTGATCGAAGGGTTCCAAACACCTAATCGAAGCTTACTAATCAAAGCCTGATCGAAGAGTGCCAAATGCCCAATCGAAGACTTGTGAGTCAAGCCTGTATCGAAGGATTTTGGATACCCAATCGAAGACTTTTCCCAGATGCCAATCGAAAGACACTTTGTTCATCTTCAAAAAACTTTATTTTTCTTTAGGCAAGTGTTTGTGACCAACCATGTAGGGGGAAGACTTTGGAAAATATGAGAGGGCAAATTTTGGGGTACAACAGATACTATGCATGAACAAAGACCCGCTAGGTTGACTGGTGTGATACGGTGGGAGAACTGACTTGGGATTTGCGTTTGTGTTTGCAAATGTTTCGGTTTAGCAAGAGTCGCCACCGACTTTTTATTTTATCCTAAGGAAAGGTCAAAAAGCACAGGAAACACCTTTGAGATGTTTTCGTGGGTTCGGGGGGTAGATTATGAAAAGGGAAGGTGCTAGCACCCTTTTCATCCATGGTTATCCATGGGCTCTTAGTTACTTGTTTTAGATCACTTGCCTTTGCTTTTCATTTGTTTGAAATGGTGCTCTGTGTGTGTGGTTTTGAAAATGTTTTGAAAAAGATGCCTTGTCTAGGCAACCTTTGTAACAATTCTTGTTTGAATGTTTTACAAAGGTGTTTGTCTTTTTGAAAAGATGTTTCAATGTTTTGAAAGTTGTTCGGAAATTATTTTTGAAGTTGTATTTGTGAAGTGTGTTTGAAAAATGGCAAGGATGTTTTGCAAGATTTTTGATCAAGTAACTAAGAGTTGTCTACCCTAATTTTACTCAAAGATCTTTCTCATGTTTTTAACCCTTTTAACAGTGTTGTTTCACCATTGTGTTTGGTGAATAACCTTGCGTTAGGATGTTAAACGGGACAGGCGCGGGTCAATGTATAGACCATGATAGCAATAACGTCAAGTATCTTTGGCAATTGTTCCTTAAGGGACTTGATCATTTTGTTTAGGCAACTCCGATAGCGTCATCGAGGGTATATGATCACTTTGATTGTTCTTGTTTTGCCAAAGTACTTGACATGCATAACATGGCCCATTTGTTTAGGCAACTAAGTGGAGATACCCTAAGGGGTGTTTGTGTGCAAAATGTGTTTTATTGCATGCATTTGTCTTTGATTTTTAGGTTGTCTACTTGTTGGTTTTATCTTGCCATACACACCTAGTTACTAGCATTTGTACAAAAGTAATAAAAAGTGCAAAAAATAAATCCTACACTATTACAACCATAATGAAGTGTATAGAAATGTAAAGGAAAAAATAAGATAAAAAGAAGTAAAAAAAGAGATCCTTCGATTCAGGAAGGAGCATCCTTCGATCTGCATTCTGCTGGCCTCCTTCGATTGGGACTAGCACCAGTGAGGTCATGGCCTTCGATTTGGCTTTGGCACCAGTCAGGTAATGTACTTCGATTGGAGGCTGGCACCAGCATGGGAGTGCCTTTCGTCTGAGCCTGGACTTAGTGCAAGTGTTCCTCTGGATAGGCCTTTCTGCCTTGTTGCCTTCTTTGATTGGGCCAGCACCGGTGAGGTTCTGTCCTTCGACTGGCTTGGAAGTCAGTGTGGGAATGCCTTTCGACTGAGCCTGGAAGTCAGTGTATGGTTTTCCTCCTGGTTGTCTCTTTCGTTCGACCTGGAGAAAGAGGATAGAAGCCAGAAGCTTCGTTTCCTATTTCCTGTTTCTTGTTTCTTTCATTTCAAGCATTAAATGGCAACATGGCCTGAGGCCATGCTAGTATTTGTCTTGTAAACAGTTTAATAGTTAAAGCAAGTTCAGGTAAACAGAAAGAAAAAACGAAAGGGTTTAGCTCTGAAAACATATTAAGTAGGTGGAAACGAAAAGAACCAAAGTGTTATGTACATGTTTTGAAATGAAAGGGAAGATTATTCACATACTATGCCATGAAACGAAAGGTTCAAGGGTAAGAGTGACTTACCTTGCTTCAGGCCTTGAATGGATGTGGGATTCGAACTTGAACTACTACCTGGACATTTATGGAATTCAAAGAGTAGTCACATGGGGGGTTTGCTTTTGGTTCGAAGAGTTGTCACAGAAGGTTGTCTTTGAGTTTGAACAAACTTATATGTGTGGAGTGTTCTTCAGAATCGAAAGAGGTGAGTGTTTGGGATTCTGGGTTTTTATTTCTCAAGTGTTGATGAACTTGAGAGTTCTGTTGTGTTTGAGAAAATTTGGGAGATTCGTTCCTCTGGTCCAAAAGTCCTCCCTTAGCTTTGCATAAATTCCTCTATTTATAGAGAAAAAGAATGGACATGTTTTCAACAGCCAGCCTTGCAAAATAATAAAATAATAGGTAACGTGAAAGTACATGTGGGGGGCCTCTTGGCAGTTGGGGTGCAGAAGATGTGACTTAGGCCTCTGACGTTGCTTGTGCTCAGACCAAATTCAAGTTAAAAGCTGCTTTTGTGATAAAGTACTCTCTATGAAAAGAAAGAGTATGTAGCCTTTAACCAAGAATAGTAGTATCTAAAAGACAAAGTTTAAAACCCTTGTACAAACTTCTGATTATGTAAAGATTTGGACGCAACATAGCCTGGCAAACGAGATTTGGTCTTGAGTCGAATGCAAGAGTGAGATCGAAGCACACCTGTTTTAAGGAAGCCTTTTCCTCAGTCGAAGCTTGTGGTCGAAACAAGCTAACTCGAAGGAAGCTATTTCCCAATCGAAAGCTCATGCTCGAAGGAAGCATATTGCCCAATCGAAAGCTCATGCTCGAAGAAAGCATATTTCCCAATCGAAGCCTGGGTCGAAGAAAACATATTTCCCAATCGAAAGTCGGTGTTCGAAGGAAGCAATGTTGCCCAATCGAAGCATGTGGATCAAAACAAACATAAAGGGAGTCATTGCCTTTTAGCGTGAGGGAGGTTCCTGGCTTCTGAGTCGAAGGTTATTCTCAAGTTGCATTCGAAGGAGGCTCCTGCTCAAAACGAAGGATGTACCTAAACTTGCATTCGAAGGAGGCTTAGATTTCAACATGAAGGACATATCCAAGTTGCATTCGAAAGAGGCTTTTGCTAAAAACGAAGGATGTAATCCAAGTTGCATTCGAAGGAGGCTCTTGCTCAACTGAAGTTTTCATCCAGGCACACAGAGAGTGAGTGCCCAAACGAAGACTTGCCTTGCAGGGGGTACATGTGACCAGTAGGTCATGGCCTTCGATTGCAAGCATGCAGGCAATAAAAGACACAAACGAAAACTGCAACAAGAAGTCACATGCCCAGGCGAAAGAGGCACGCTAACAGCCACTTTGAGAAATCGAAGGAGGCCAAGAGTCAATCGAAGGATGTAGAATCGAAGGAGACCTGTTTTCCTCCAAATTTGTCAAAATGTTATTTTTATCTATTTTCTCCCTTTTTGACAGTTTCCTTTTAATTTTTGTACTGGAAAATCCCAATGCACTTGTTTAAGCTTGAACCTTGAAATCCTTGTAAGAAAAGCCTTGAGAATTGAGAGGACAAATTTTGGGGTACAACAACTGGCCTATGCAAAAGTAAGGGGATCCCAGTGAGCCAAAAGGGTTCGGGAAAAAATTAGGGATATACATGAAAAAAATCTGTACACCTGGAAAGTCAAAAACCTGAAAAGGTGGCTTGGGAAAAAAAGGATATCCTGGTGGACTGAAAACCCATAAGGGCGGTCCAGGAAAAAATTAGTTATTTAAAGCGTATAACTATGTCCTGTTGGATCACCTTATAGCCGATCTTCAGTATCAACTATCAAGCTCAAGTGGTACTAATCAATCCAGTCAGCTTCGGACAAGTAGCAAAGAGATGACACGCTCGAAGGCATAAAGGCAATAGCAGAATGGGAATCCAATGGGATTATTTCACATAGCTATTTTCTTTGTATGCTATTTTGTAAATTTTTATTCTTACGATGACATTCTCTTACTAGCATGTTCGTCTCCTTGTACAAAAACGCTTATTCAAGTTAATACAAAGCTATTCCTATGAAAGTGCAAAACTATTTGTTTTTATTTTTCTGTTTTGTTTGCGAAAACGTCCAGTGATTATTTTTGAACATAAGCATTTGAATTTGATTACTGCTTACAAATATACGCATAAAAAACAAAAAGACAGTTACTAATGGCTTTAAGAAAAAGTATGATATCTAAGGGCCATCCAAAAAATCCCAACAGATATTTCCTCCAACAGATACCTTCTCCAGCAGGTACAGAGACAGAAACATCCTACTACAAGGTCACTTCCATATTCTCAGTATGCAGCCTAATGATGTCAGATGTTCTTATATCCCCGACTGAGCAAAATCTCCAATTACTGCTCCAAGAATTCCCCTAGTGAACTCACCAAGCTTCTCTGGATTCCCTAGCAAGATTTCAAAATCCCCAAACATTTCACAGAGTTTTCCTTCCCCAGCAGAGTTTATTTCTCTAACAACGGAAATCCGTCTCCCGGCATTTCAACTTCAAACAAAATTTGAAGACCTACATTCTTCATCCCATCTGCAATCAGGGATTTATTTTCCCTAAATTCAACAACACTGCAATAGGATAATTGACACGTTCATACATTGCACTCATGCATCATTCTACAAACTTCATAGCATATGCAGCACAAATGCATATATCACAATCTCATTTATTTTTAAAGCATCATGCAATTCATGCGTCATGACATCGCATGAAACTGACTTTACATTTTCAGGTTGAATTCGCAAACAGACCAACACTATCAACTTATACAACAGGTCAAAGATTAATACTCGAAACTAGATGAGGAAACTATCTACACGGCCAATTGGTATGAACTCCCGAAAAAAGACGGGTTTACCAACAACTACAATAGGCCACAGATTAATGCCCGAAACTAGACAGGGAACTACCTATGCGGCCGATGCTGCCAAGTCCTAGATTAATACCTGTAACAAGCCAGGACAATTATATGTGGACGACTGATTGTAGGTTAATACCTGTAACAAGCCAGGAAAACTATCTATATGAGCAGATTGAAGATTAATACATCTAACAAGCCAGGAAAATTATCTTTCTTTCTAAGGTCAGATATTAATACCTGAAGCCAGACAGGACAACTATCTCAATGACTGACAATTTTCATGTTCCAGATTAACACCTGAAACAAGCCAGGGCAACTATCTGTGGAAGGCCGATTGTAGATTAATACATGTAACAAGGAAGGAAAACTATCTACATGAGAAGATTGAAGATTAACACTCGAAATCAGATGGGAAAACTGTAGGTGTTTAGGTATTGGCTTGCATTTTTGGTAAATCCCAAGTGTATGTGTGAATGTCATGACTGATGTCATAACATTCTATTTCAGTTTGTACTGACTCATTAGGTACCTTTGCAGAAAAATATTGTAATTCAAGTACTGATGTTTATAAGTGTGTATCTGAGCATTTTGCAAAATGATCACATTTTGCTAAATCAGTAGACAGGTTTTCTCAGATGTCATAACAGATGTTATGACATCCTGTTCTGAACTAACAGGTTTGCAGGTTGGATAAGTCTGAGTTTTTTCAGGAAAATAACTCAGTCTTTCCTGAACAGAATCCTGAGTTTTCTGAGGGGTAACCTAGCTCAACCCTAACCTGGTTAATAAAGCCCTGTGACCTTGTCTTTAAGTCAAACGGAATTAACCCTAGGTTTTTGTGGAAACCCTAACTGAAGTTGCAGTTGCTATATATTCAACAGAGCTGCTGTTTTTCAAGGCATCCCTTTTATTGATCAGAAGATCATTTGTAATTTGTATAGATTTGATTATTGTACTCCAAGCAATTATCATTGTGATAAGTGACTTGGAATAGGTTTCGAATTGTAAGGGCTGTGTAGCACTCAAAGCTTTGAAGCAAGAGTGTTTGAATGTTCCTTGACTAAAGCTGTGAAGCAGAGTCAAGTTAGTTGTGTGCATCACTCAAAGCTGTGAAGCACGAGTGATTGTGTTGCTTGATTAAAAAGCTGTGAAGCTTAATCAAGTGTTTGTTTTGAAGAGTGTCTTCATCAATTTTTAAGTCAAATTGGTTTATGTATCACTGTTGTGATTGAGGGGGAGTGAGTAGGAACTCAGGTTTAAGTTGTACTTAGATTGGAATTGCATTGGGTAGGTCTTAAGTGAAGGAGATAAACTGGTTGGTTTATTCCTGAATTAACATCTCTTATAGTGGATTTCCTCCCTGGCTTGGTAGCCCCCAGAGTAGGTGTTGTTGCACACTGAACTGGGTAAACAATTGACTGTGTTCTTTATTGCTTTTGTATTTACTGTCATATAGTAAGTCAGATACGGTGTCATAACATTGAACGTGACATTGAGTATCTGCAGCCAGAATTTCAATTGGCATCAGAGCAGGCACCCTGCCTGTATTACTGGGTGAGATCTAGGGATATCACTTTCTGGCACTATGGACAAAGAAGGAGTTTTTGGAAATAGACCACCCATTCTGGATGGAACTAATTATGACTACTGGAAACCTCGTATGGTTGTCTTCCTAAAATCTCTGGACAAAAAGGCTTGGAGAGCTGCTGACAAAGGATGGATTCATCCCACCATAACTGAGAAAGATGGGACAATCAGTTTGAAGCCTGAGGAAGATTGGAGTAAAGAAGAAGATGATTTAGCCCTGGGAAATTCAAAAGCTTTAAATGCCTTGTTCAATGGAATTGATAGAAACATTTTCAGACTAGTACATCAATATGAACTGGCCAAGGAAGTTTGGGACACTCTCAAAACTACTCATGAGGGCACTTCCAAAGTAAAAATGTCAAGGCTTCAGATGTTGACCACCAAGTTTGAGAATCTAAAAATGATGGAAGATGAAACCATTCATGAGTTTCACATGAACATCTTGGAGATTGCCAACACCTCAGGAGCACTGGGAGAAAAGATGTCAGAAGAAAAACTGGTAAGGAAGATTCTCAGATCCTTGCCTAAAAGATTTGCAATGAAGGTAACTGCCATAGAGGAAGCCCAGGACATCAGCAAGTTGAAAGTGGATGAACTTATTGGGTCGCTTCAGACTTTTGAGATGGGGATCACTGATAATGGTGACAAGAAGAACAAAAGCATAGCACTTGTATCCAACACTGAGGTTGAAAACAAGGAGGATGAAGAAGAAAATATATCAGAAGCTATTGCCATGCTTGGAAGACAGTTCAACAAGCTCATCAAAAGAATGGATCCAAAGTCAAGGTCTAATGTTCATAACATTCCCTCTGACATTGACAGTTCCAGCAGAAGACCAAGGTCAGAAGATAAGGGAAACCAAGGCAGAGGTATTCAATGCCATGGATGTGAAGGATATGGACATATTCGAGCTGAATGTCCTACCTTTCTTAAGAAACAAAAGAAAGGAATGACTATTACTTGGTCTGACTATGATTCAGAAAGTAATTCTGAAGAAGAAT
This sequence comes from Vicia faba, assembly GCA_948472305.1. NCBI lineage: Eukaryota > Viridiplantae > Streptophyta > Magnoliopsida > Fabales > Fabaceae > Vicia > Vicia faba. The sequence continues at coordinate 42,080,704 of OX451737.1, read as the reverse complement.
CTGCCAAACTAGTTACTGCTCTAACTAGTGTTTGTACTTCTGAAAGTGACACTAGTGATGAAGAAGTGACATTTGAAGAACTGGCTGATACCTACAAGAAATTGTGTATCAGAAGTGCTGAAGTCTGTGTGCAGAATGAGAAACAATCAAAACTCATCATAAAGCTGGAGGCTGAAAAAAGGGCAAATCTTGAAACTATAAGTCATCTAGAAGGACAAGTTCAATTGCTGAACTCACAACTGAATCAAATGACCAAATCTGTCAAGATGTTGACCAATGGAACAGACAAATTGGAAGAGATCCTTCAGGTTGGACAAAATGTGGGAAATAAATCTGGACTAGGATTTATGGAAGCAAAGAAATCTGGTACTGGAAAGCAAATGTCAAAACAGATGTCTCAACACAACTCTCAACATCAGGAACAGAGACATATGAAGAAAAGGTACCAAAGATGGAAATGTCATCATTGGGGGAGATATGGCCACATAAAGCCCTTCTGCTTCAGACTACATGGATATCCTAATCAGAACTCAGGTGTCAAACCTAAGTCTAAAAAGGTACCACATGCTCCTAAATGGAAGAAAAAGGCTACTGCACTGATAGCTCACACTTCCCTGAGGGTCTCTGCAAAGGAAGATTGGTACTTTGACAGTGGATGTTCCAGACACATGACTGGATTCAAAAATCTCCTCAATAATGTTATGCCTCACACCACCGGTTTTGTGACCTTTGGAGATGGTGCTAAAGGTGAAGTCAAAGGAGTTGGTAATTTGGACTGTCCTGGAGTTCCAAGTCTGAATAAAGTACTGCTGGTAAAAGGGTTGACTGCTAATCTCATTAGTATCAGTCAATTATGTGATCTAGGATTCAAGGTCAACTTCTCAAGATCTGAATGTCTAGTAATTAATGAAAAACTAGAAGTTGTAATGAGAGGAATCAGATCCAAAGATAACTGCTACTTGTGGCAGCCTGAGAACACTGATATCTCCACTATGTGTCCAATCATCAAAGAAGAAATGAAACTGTGGCAGCATAAGCTTGGTCCCCTTCATCTAAGAAGAATGAAAAGAGCTATTTCTATGGAAGCTGTCAGAAGAACTCCAAAACTACAGGTTGATATGGCAAATAAACTTGAAGAAGGATGTGTTGTCAGAACCTTAAGTCATCTTGACAAGGATGTTGGAAATAAAAAGTCTAATAAATTATGTTCTCAAAACATCTGGTCAAAACAGATGCTCCCTGAGTACAATGTTACACAAGATGTTGTGACATTGTGTTGTGACAATCTGAAAACAATCAACATTTCCTTGAACCCTATTGACTTTGAAGAGAAGAAGTCATTTAAACTGGAACATAGTTTCTCTAAGCTTCAGCTGACTGATTCTTCTACCAAGGCTCTTGTTGGAAATAAACTTGAAAATTTGAGGGGCAGGTTGGGTATTCACCAACATAAGAAATTATAGCAATTAATTTTGCTTAAAACAAAGGTTGAAGGAATTAATTTTATTAAGTCTATCTTTAGTGGGTTAATCATATACTTTCACAATTCCTTCAAAATCTTTAAGAAGTTGAAAAGACTCCCTTTTACCCCCTACCTCTCTCGTCCTTGCAACCTGTTTCCTCCTCTCAAACAAAGATTTTTCTCAAACTGCTACCATTCCTCAAAGTCAATCAAAATGTCACAGACATCGTCTTCAACCATGGCGACTTCGTCATCCTCATCGTCGTCATCATCTGACCAAGATTCTAGGGCAATCACCACATGCATAGAATCTGAAGTTCTTGAGGTCACTCCTCTCAGAGAGATGGCAACTGATCCAGCCAAAGTCAAAAAGCTCAGAACCAGACATGCAGGAAGAGCTCAAGCTACAGCCTCTGGTAATTCTTCTCATCCTTCTTCTTCTGTACCAACTAGAGAAGGATCAGTTCAAGTTCATCAAGCTATTGCTAGGATGGTGACTAGTATACTGAGTGGAAACCAATCTGTACCGGGGATTTCTGTCCCTTTAAATCAATCAGAAAGTCCAAATGTGGAAGTTTCTGAAAATGTAAATGTCACTGAGAATGTTGTGACACAAAAAGACAACATTCAGAACCCTTCAGAAAAGGCTGCTGATCCACCTATCATTGATGTGGATGAGGATTACTCAGATAATGATCTGATTGCTAATGTGAACCCTAGCATAGCTAGGAGATTGATGAAAAGAAAGAGTAGTCAGAATGATAAACCTAATGCTAAGAAATCCAAGGCCGAAGGCATGGCTGAGAAAAGTATTCATACAAAAGGGAAGAAGGCCCAGGTGCATACTGCTAGACAACCAATCTCTAAGAAGAGTAAAGAACCTGAATCTTCTGATTCTGATGAGGAATCAGAATTTGAGATTGATATTGAAGAAACTCCCATCAGAAGGAAGCTCCCCTCCAGCAAAATTGCTAGAGTGCCTGAAGTGCCAACAGACAACATCTTTTTTCATCATCCTGACAATGCAAACAGATGGAAGTATGTTTGCTTAAAGAGAATAGCCTTAGAGAGAGAACTCAACAATGATGCCTTGGAGTGCAAAGACATCATGGACCTGATCAAGAATGCTGGACTAATGAAGACAGTGATAAAGTTTAACAAATGTTATGAAAATCTGGTCAAGGAGTTTGTAGTGAACTTGTCTAATGATTATGCTGATGAAAGGTCAGCTGACTTTGAAAGTGTTTTTGTTAGAGGAAGAAAGGTCAAGTTCTCTCCATCAGAAATCAACAAGTTTCTTGGAAGAACAAATGAGGACTGTCCTGATCTAGAGGCAACTGACAATGAAGTTTGTCTAACCATCACAGCCAGGTAAGTAAAGTGCTGGCCCTTGAAAGGCAAGCTGAATGCTAGTAAACTCAACATGAAATTTGCCATCTTGCATAAAATAGGTGCAGCCAACTGGGTGCCTACAAATCATAAATCAACTATCTCCACAGGATTGGGGAGATTTATCTATGCTGTGGGAACCAAGACTACTTTTGACTATGGGAGGTACATCTTTGAACAAACTTTAAAGCATGCTGGCAGTTATGCTGTCAAAGGACCAATTGCCTTTCCCTCCCTCCTTTGTGGAATCATCCTTGCACAATACCCTGATATCCTTGTGGCAAGAGATACAGTCTGCAAAAGAGCTCCTGCCCTTGGCCTGCACTACAAACTTTTTCAGGGATCTCATGCTCCAGACATTGTCATAACATCAGCTGAGACATCGTCTGTGAAGACCCAGTCCAAGACATCAGATGTCATAACTGTTTTAAAAGAAACTTGCAAAGAGCTGGATGCTAGAAAAAGGACCCTAGAAATTCTAATTGTCAGGCTAGAAAAGGAGGAAGCTGAAGAAAACAGAAGGGAAGAAGGTGTAGAAGCTGAAGGTCATCTCAGAACTAGCTCCTCTGAGTCTGATGACAGTGCTTGAAGGTTGGTTGCTGTTTGGTTGGTGCTGATATCTGGTGGAGTTTGGAAGTGTATTCAGTTGTTTTCTGCTGCTGCTCTTATTATTTTTGTTTTGGATAACTGTATAATTTTATGAACATGTATCTTTGGCCCATTTGTGGCTAAAGAGGGGGAGAATATTTTGGTACTTACTTAATTAGTACTTGACATTCTATTTTTCTGCTGTCACTTATTTCTGCTGCTATCTATCTCTGATTGCTTAGGGTCTTTAGCCAAAAATCTGCCAAAGGGGGAGTTTGTAGGTGTTTAGGTATTGGCTTGCATTTTTGGTAAATCCCAAGTGTATGTGTGAATGTCATGACTGATGTCATAACATTCTAGTTCAGTTTGTACTGACTCATTAGGTACCTTTGCAGAAAAATATTGTAATTCAAGTAATGATGTTTATAAGTGTGTATCTGAGCATTTTGCAAAATGATCACATTTTTCTAAATCAGTAGACAGGTTTTGTCAGATGTCATAACAGATGTTATGACATCCTGTTCTGAACTAATAGGTTTGCAGGTTGGATAAGTCTGAGTTTTTTCAGGAAAATAACTCAGTCTTTCCTGAACAGAATCCTGCGTTTTCTGAGGGGTAACCTAGCTCAACCCTAACCTGGTTAATAAAGCCCTGTGACCTGGTCTTTAAGTCAAACGGAATTAACCCTAGGTTTTTGTGGAAACCCTAACTGAAGTTGCAGCTGCTATATATTCAACAGAGCTGCTGTTTTTCAAGGCATCCCTTTTATTGATCAGAAGATCATTTGTAATCTGTATAGATTTGATTATTGTACTCCAAGCAATTATCATTGTGATAAGTGACTTGGAATAGGTTTCGAATTGTAAGGGTTGTGTAGCACTCAAAGCTTTGAAGCAAGAGTGTTTGAATGTTCCTTGACTAAAGCTGTGAAGCAGAGTCAAGTTAGTTGTGTGCATCACTCAAAGCTGTGAAGCACGAGTGATTGTGTTGCTTGATTAAAAAGCTGTGAAGCTTAATCAAGTGTTTGTTTTGAAGAGTGTCTTCATCAATTTTTAAGTCAAATTGGTTTATGTATCACTGCTGTGATTGAGGGGGAGTGAGTAGGAACTCAGGTTTAAGTTGTACTTAGATTGGAATTGCATTGGGTAGGTCTTAAGTGAAGGAGATAAACTGGTTGGTTTATTCCTGAATTAACATCTCTTATAGTGGATTTCCTCCCTGGCTTGGTAGCCCCCAGAGTAGGTGTTGTTGCACACTGAACTGGGTAAACAATTGACTGTGTTCTTTATTGCTTTTGTATTTACTGTCATATAGTAAGTCAGATACGGTGTCATAACATTGAACGTGACATTGAGTATCTGCAGCCAGAATTTCAAAAACTATCTTTATTTCTAAGGTTAGTGTTATACCCCAAAATTTGACCTCTCATATTTCTCAAAACATTTCAAGAAAGATCTTCAAGTTGCTCAAGGAAGTCCAAGGGTTGACCAGACAAACTCCCTCCTAAGGCAGTCTACCTCAAATTAGGGTTTCATGTTGCATCAAGATATTTGAGTCCAAGGGATCCCAAATTCTCTCTATTACCCCAATATGTTCTCAAGATCATCCATGTCAAGTTTCAAGCCTTGCAGAGAAAGTTTGCTCAGTCAATTGCTCAAAGGCCTGAAAATCGACTGTGCTAGGGCAAAAGTCAACTGTGGCCCACATACAGTCAAACTTCAAGATTTTTGGTAAATACCCTCATTTTGAAGTATTATTCATCATTTGATCAAGGTTTGATCATGATTCATCAAGGATTGCTCATAATTCATCAAGAACCAAAAGTTGCTAAGTTAGGGTTTTGTAGGAAAAGTCAACTCAACTTTGACCAAGCATAACTTTTTCATACTTTATGAGAAATGACCCATAAAAAGCTCATTTTTAAGAGGATGCAATTCTATACAATCCATCTTCAGCTCCCAAGTTCAAAATATGCACTCACAAGAAGTTATGAATTTGGACATTATAGGTCATTTTGAAAAGTCAACAAAAACACCTTTTTTATCAAAGCTTAATACATGAACATGGAAGACCCAATTGAGATGAGACCAAAAGGCTTGCTTATAGGACATCTTGATCTTTCTAAAAAGTCCAAGAACACCTTGAAATAGTCAAAATAGAGGAAGTTATGCATTGGTGAAGTTGACCTTTTTTGTAAAATTGCCAAAAGTCAAAAGTGCCTCAAATTGCAAATTTTGTTAAGTGGGCCAATATTTTGCACTTGTTTTGAGTTTGCAACATGGTCCATGAGCCCTAGATCTTCCAAATTTCCTTTATTTTATTTTTACCATTTATTTTGATTTTTATTTCAATTAAATCAATTTAAGTAAAAACAAATCATGAAAATATCCAAACCATTCAAACCTCAAGATCTTGTGCACATTTCAGGTCCCATATACAACTAGCAAGTGAATCAATTCGTGCAAGGCATAGGTGGGCACAAAAAGATTGATTTTGGCCTATTTTGGAAGGAATTTTATGGAAATCAAATCAAGATCACAAATCATAATTGGCAAAGATTGAGATCATATTTGTAAACCTAATTCATCCCTTGGTATATAATGGACAATTGCAGCCAGAAACAACAAGTTTTGGAGAGGCGTGAAAGGCTGAGAGAAACTTGGAAAATTCAAGAAAAGTAGCAATTTTTTTTCATACTTCCAGGCGCTGTCAAGCCATTCCAGGCTTCCCTGTCACTTGTTGGACATTCAAGGAATCCATCCCAGTACTTAGCAAGTAATTTCGTGCACCAAAACTCGCTGTAAGCATCTCACGACCTTGGTGTTTTCTTGAAACCCAATATCATGATTCTGGCATTTGTAGCATGAATTACTTATATATTCTTGTTCATTGAAACATTTGCAAACTGTTGATAATGATCATTTGCATTTTTTATAACAATACAGAGATATGCCATTGTAAGGTTTTCTTGGTTCGTTTTGGGGTTTTCTCATGCAGGTGAAATTGGCCTAAATGTAGGTCATTATGATCAGCGCGTCAAACCCAGCAGATCCATGGTTTTGAATTTTATTTATATTGCTTGTATGTGATTTCTGAGATATACAGGGTTACAGCTACAGCGCCACATCCGTAGGTAAAGGTTGTGAGTTTTAAACGAAGGATCCAGGGAAGAAGACGATAGCGTGTCATGACTGTACTGGCCGGTTTAAATTCTGGCGCGTTATTCTAGCAAGAAACCTGTAGATCTGATACATTGTTTGTTTCTGTTATGTTGATAAACTAACATCCAGCGCAGTTGGTCAGAAGAAGGATATTAGAGGTTCAGTGTTCTGGGTTCGACCCCAGGCAGAAGCTTTTGGTATATTCTCCTTCGTATTTGCCAGAGTCAGCACATGCATCTTCTGAAGGTCACCACCTTCTGGATCCACAGTCCAGCAGCAGATCTAGTGCATCATCTTTCAGATCCATTAGCAAACCCTAAATATGCAAAGATAATAACTTGAAATTGAATCACTCGCACATGCAAACTCCTAGGGTATACTCTCACTTCGGTTGCCTTCGATAAACGATCATTAAGTATAGGATTTTTTAGTGGTCGCTCTCTTGTCTAAACAAAGATCAAAGTCCCGTTCGGAAAAGTTGCCTCGGAATGGTTTCCTCGGATACTGTTGCCTCGAATATTGATCTTAAGACATTAGGGTTACTACTAAGATGTCCTAAAATTGCTTCAGTGATCATGCGTCCCTTTCGAATTGACCCTTAAAACTCCAACGATGATGCTACCTACTCATTAATAGTGGGATATCACTGTCTAAAGGAAACAAGAACAGAAACATTCTCTTTTTCGAGTAGGTAGATTAGTTCTTAAGTACTTGCTCAAACAAACAAACTCATTTTTTCACACCTACGCTCCTTTCAAACAAAGTTTTCAAAATGACTTCGTAACACTCTTAAAGATAGAAGCAGGAGTTAAATCAAAGTAAAACAAAAAACTTCTTCCTAATCAAACACACACAAGCAAATTTTGAAAATGATGAGAAAGTACCTAAGAGCCCGTGGAAAACCACGGATAGAAAGGGTGCTAATACCTTCCCTTTCTATAATCTACCCCCCGTACTCAAAATCTCGAAAAAGGGAATTTTTCTGTGCTTTTTTCCTTTCCAGTTGGATAAAATAAAAGTCGGTGGAGACTCTTGCTTACCGCGACATTTTGCAAACACAAACGCAAAACGCAAACCAGCATTCCCAAAACACTCCGATGCTGGCCACCGTATCACAGAACTAGCGACTCTGCTGGGGACAAATAAGTGGGGTATACCTTAGGATTAGTTCATCATATTGCTTCTATTGTTTGATTTGATTGCTTTATCTTTGTGGGCTTTGTATTGGAGTTACTATAGATCCTAACCCGGATCTGGGGGACACCTTTTAGGTAAGTAGCAATAAACTGTGAGGGAACTGTACAGCATAGACCGATATGGTTGAAGCAGTTGCTACATTGATGTGGCATATTGGTTGGTACCGGTATCCCTTGTGGAGAAACAAGGAGAATACGCGGATGCTATATGGGTCGTTAAGCATCAACTGACCTTAGAACCTATAATTGACCAACTTGGCCATAGGAAGTAGTGAGATAGCTGGCCTCGGCATAGAGCTGAGAACTGGTTGATACTCGATGCTACACTCATTGAGACCATACTCTCGAGATAGATCCGGCTGCAAGAAAAGATTGTGTGAGCTGAAACCATGACCGATGGAGGATGGTCAGTGATATTGAGAACCTCTATAACCCTGTTACTATTATTAGGACAGGTTGAAACCAACTGAACTTCAAGAGGGTAATACCTAGACCCCAAGCAAGCCTGAAACTTAAGGGCTATTGTGTGACTTGTTTGCCTTTACCATGTCTGCTATCTGCTATACCTATTGTGTGCTTTATCATGACATCATGCATCAAAACATAGCATGCATGTTTCATTAGACTAACCATTTCAAAGACTGAGGGGATTTATCTTTGTTCTGTTTTACAGATCATGACTTGTATGCGCAGAAACACCACCCGAGTTAACTTTGTGCAAATACCTGCTCAACTCAAAGATTTGGCCTCGAGAATTTCTAATACTTCTTCTTTCATTAGAAGACATGGTCAGCTTCTTGGTTTGGTTACCTCCAGGTTTGATGAGCAAATGATGAGTGTGTTATTCCAGTTCTTCGATCCAGTGCATCATTGTTTCACCTTCCCGGATTATCAGCTAGTTCCTACTTTGGAAGAGTTTTCTCATTTGTTGGGTATATCCATCCTCGAGCAGATGCCCTTCATAGGTTTAGAAGAGACTCCTAGGCCAGAAGACATTGCTTCAGCTTTACATTTGAAAAAGGCTGATGTAGTGTCTAATTGGGAGACACAAAGCGGGGTTAAAGGTTTCTTGGCCAAGTTTCTAATGATCAAGCTCAACAGTTCTGGAATAACTTGGACTTTCAAGCTTTTGAATACACCTTGGCTCTCCTCATCTACGGCTTGGTTCTTTTCCCGAATCCGGATTCCTTCATAGATGTGAATGCGGTCAAGATCTTATTGTCTCGTAATCCAGTGCCTACTCTTCTGGGTGATATTTTACATGCTCTCTATACTTGTACTGTGCGAAGAAGGGGGACCCTCATGTGTTGCACGCTGCTGCTGGCGAGGTGATTTATTTCGCACCTCCCCAAGTATGTATTGAAGAATGAGGAAGGTGTAGGTTGGGATTACAGAATCATGTCCCTTGCTCATACGGACATTCTTTGGAGTTCTAAGGATATGGAAGGTGTTTCTATCATTGATCGATGTGGGGAATACCCTAATGTCCCGTTGCTTGGAATTAGAGGGGGTATAACTTACAGTCCTTGTTTGGCTTTAAGACAGTTTGGACGCGCTCGGAGAGACGGTCCCCATGAATTGCTTCTTACAGATATTGTCTTTGACTATAAGGAGGATGTTAAAGAGCATCGCCGAAAGTTTATACGAGCCTGGAGCATGGTGAACAGGTATGACCCTTAAGAGCTAGGACTAAAGACTTCTCTCCCTATGCAACCTATCTCTAGTGGGTTCGAGCCCGTGCTCAAAAGCTGGGGATGCCTTATGAAGCTTTTTTTACCGGTGATTGTAGAGCATACTAATGAATAAGGGGTTCCTTATACAGTGCTTTATCCCTACATGCCTACTGATCTTTGGGCATTGAAGAGATCCTGGATTCAGCTGAAGGAAGAGAGGGATACCTACAGGGAGAAGTATCATGAGCAAGAGAGGAAGATCCTGAAGCTCATGAGGCAACTTGAGAACGAAAGGATGATCAATGACTATGTCAGCACAAATGGAAAACGGCCATGGGATTTCTGATTTTTTCTTATTTCCAATTTAGATTTATTTTCAGTTTATTTCTTTTGTAAGGCCTTAAAGGCATTGTTAAACATTTTTACTAGTTTGAATCTAATAAAGTTTGTTTATTTCTTGGTCTACAAATTTAAATCTCCCAAAGTCTTTGAAATCATTTCATACGCATTTCATTATCATGCACCTCATCACAGGTACCATTACAGGTTTCTCATCTTCTTCGCTGTTTATTTCAACACAAAATGTCTTCTGAAACGCCTACCGATCAAGCCATCAAAGCTCTTCAAGCACAAAATGCTCAGTTCCAAGAGTTATTCATGAACTTGGTTAAAGGGAAAGAAGATTTAAAGACTCTCATCATGAAGGAGAAAAAGAAGAAGAAGAAGAAGGTGGTCCTCCTGAATATGGGTCACAGATTTGGGAATAGGTTGAGACAAGAGGCTGATCTGTCTCATTCATCTAAAGGAGGAGAGAATCAAGAGGAAGAAAAATTTCCTAGTCCTGTGGTCTCTGATAATGACACTGATTTTGATGAAGAACAGTATCCTCCTACTGAGGATAGGTACAAGCAACTCGAAGACCGACTGAGTGCAATGGAGATTCAGAAGATCCCTGGGTTAGACTTCAGAGATCTGGGACTAGCATCTGGGGTGGTGATCCCTCACAAGTTTAAAGCTCATGCTTTTGCTAAATACGATGGGGTATCCTGCCCAAAGCTCCATCTCGGCTCATACGTCAGAAAAATCCAACCCTACACTGTTGATAGAAACCTGTGGGTTCATTTCTTTCAAGATAGTCTACCAGGGACTCAGCTTGAATGGTTTTATCAATTAGAAGGAGCTAATGTCCGCAAATGGGAGGACCTTGTTGCTTCTTTTTACAAGAAATACCAGTATAACACCGACCTTGATCCTACACGTACTCAGCTTCAGGGTATGTCTATGGGTGCAGGTGAAGGCTTTAAGGACTATGCTCAGAAGTGGAGAGATCTGGCTGGAAGAGTCCAACCCCCTCTGTCTGATAGGGAGTTGGTGGATATGTTTCTTGGGACTTTGTCTGGCCTGTTTTTCAATCATTTGATTGGGAGTCCATCATCAGGGTTTACTGAATTGATTTTGACTGGGGAAAGGGTAGAAGCTGGTATCAAAAGTGGAAAGATACAGAAAGGTGCTTCATCAAGTACAGAAAAGAAGCCTTTCAAGAAAGAAGCAAGTGCAGTTTACAGTTCAAGGAGCCAAAACCGACCTGAACGACACCAAGAAGTTAATGCGGTAGTAATATCAAGACCCATTGTTGCCCCACAATGCAATAATCAGGAAAGAGTGGAGAGACTGCAGAGACAATACACTCGGCTTAGTATGACCTTGTCTCAAATTCTACCGCAGTTATTGAAGACTAACCTTGTAACTCTAAGGGAATCCCCGAAGAATCCTAGCACCACATCTCCGTTATATAACCCGAACGCCCGCTGCGCCTATCACTCTGATATCCCAGGGCATGATACAAACAACTGTTGGGCCTTGAGGAATAAGGTGCAAGATTTGATTAAAGCTAAAGAAATCGAGTTTGACGTTCCGGAAAATCCCAATGTCATAACTGTGCCCATGCCCAAGCATGACTCAGGAGTGAATGTAATTGAGGATAATGAAGAAGAGTCAGACATTGATAGCTGGATTTACCCGACTATCGATGGTGGATTGAACAATTAGACGACGAAGGACTTCGTGCTCGTTTCTTTTTATTACACAGTAATAGACTTTTACTTTGAGATTTGTAACAAACAATTTGAAACTTTACGGCTCGGTGCCTTGCCCGAGACACCGTGGCTTTGTTTGTGAGGGCTTATTATGTGTCATTTCCATATATCATCAATAAAGCATTGGATGTTTTCTTGCATTACAAATTTTGCGCTCCTTGTTTTTATTTTCTATCTTGCACTTTATCAAAACATCTATTGTCTTACACACACTCACATATCATAATGCAGATCCACATCCACTTTTGATCCCACTGATAACGACTCTGCTACTTCCAGTTATGACTTTGAAAGTCCGATCAACCAAGTCGAGGACAAAGGTGAGGATGATTGCGAAGTGCCTGGGGAACTTGCTAGACTGTTACTACAGGAAAAGAGGGCCATACATCCATATGAAGAGCCAGTGGAATCAGTGAATCTGGGTACAGAAGAGGACAAGAAAGAGGTTAAGATTGGTGCAAATCTGGAGCCTAGTGTTAAGCTAAGGTTAATACAAATGCTGCATGATTATGTTGAGATCTTCGCTTGGTCTTATGAAGATATGTCTGGGTTGGATACCGATATTGTGGTTCACCGCTTGCCAACTAAGGAAGATTGTCCTCCAGTGAAGCAGAAAGTTCGCCGTATGCACCCAGAGATGTCTGAGAAAATCAAAGTTGAGGTCATGAAACAGTTTGATGCTGGTTTTCTAGCTGTCACTTCTTACCCGCAATGGGTTGCCAACGTGGTTCCGGTACCGAAGAAATATGGTAAGGTGCGGATGTATGTGGACTATAGAGATCTGAATAGGGCAAGCCCCAAAGATGATTTCCCACTCCCTCACATCGATGTTCTGGTCGACAACACTGTGCAGCATAAGATCTTCTCCTTTATGGATGGTTTTTCTGGTTACAATCATATTAAGATGGCTCCCGAAGACATGGAGAAGACGACCTTCGTTACGCAGTGGGGTACCTTTTGCTATAAAGTCATGTCGTTCGGATTATGAAGAATGCTGGGGAAACGTATCAGCGCGCCATGGTCGCTTTGTTCCACGACATGATTCACCATGAGATTGAGGTGTACATTTGATGACATGATTGCAAGGTCCCATACTGAAGAGGAACATCTTGACCATCTCCAGAAGCTATTTGACAAGTTTAAGATGTATAAACTAAGGTTGAACCCGAACAAGTGCACCTTCGGGGTAAGGTCTGGTAAGCTGCTGGGTTTCGTCATTAGTGATAAAGGTAGTCAAGTGGACCCTGCAAAGGTGAAGGCTATACAAGAGATGCCAGCTCCCCAAACAGAAAAAGAAGTCAGAGGCTTTTTGGGACGTCTGAACTACATTGCCTGATTCATTTCGCACCTGACTGCTACTTGTGAACCAATCTTCAAGCTGTTGAAGAAAGATCCAGTGGTAAAATGGAATGATGGATGTCAGGCCACTTTCGAAAGGATCAAGGAATATCTCCAAGAGCCGCCTATTTTGATGCCTCCAGTTGAAGGGAGACCTTTGATCTTATACTTGACAGTACTCGACAATTCGATGAGGTGTGTGTTGGGGCAGCATGACGAGTCTGGCCGAAAAGAACATGCTATTTACTACCTTAGCAAAAAGTTTATCGACTGTGAGACCTGATACTCACTGCTTGAGAAAACTTGATGCACTTTGGCATGGGCTGCTCGCCGGCTGAGACAGTATATGATGACTCACACTACCCTATTGATATCAAAGATGGATCCAATTAAGTATATCTTCGAAAAGCCTGCCTTGTCTGGAAGAATAGCAAGATGGCAGATGATCTTAAATGAGTATGATATCCAATACACAACCCAAAAAGCAATCAAGGGAAGTGTGTTGGCAGGTCATTTGGCGCATCAGGCAGTGAATGATTACCAGTCTATGAATTTCGAGTTTCCGGATGAGAGCATCATGTTGGTAACTGACTGTGAAATATCTAGACCGGATGAAGGACCTGAGGAGGGATCCCGATGGTCTATGTATTTTGATGGAGCTTCAAACGCGTTGGGTAAATACATTGGCACCGTGATCATATCTCCTGAAGGCTGTCATACTCCGTTCACCGCCCGATTATGTTTTAATTGCACCAACAACATGGCGGAGTATGAAGCGTGCATCTTGGGCCTTCGAGCAGCTATTGACCTAAGGATTAAGTTCCTGAGTGTGTTCGGAGATTCTGCTCTCGTGATTAGTTAGATCAAAGGCGAGTGGGATACGAAGCACCCAAATCTTATTCCTTACAAAGAGTATGTATTGACATTGCTTCCACATTTTGAGGAGATAACCTTTGAAAATTTCCCCAGAGAAGAGAATCAGTTGGCGGACGCGCTAGTTACCATGTCTTCTATGTTCAAGGTCAAATGGGACAATGAAGCTCCCCAGATTACTATTGAAAGGTTGGAAGAACCCGCACATTGCTATGATATTGAGACTGAAGAGGTAGCAGATAAACCCTGGTTCCACGAGGTAAAGAGGTATCTTGAGGCTCAAGAGTACCCCGAGGGTGCATCTGTTAATGATAAGAAATTTCTGAGGAAATTCGCTGCGAAATTCTTCATCAGCAATGGTTTCCTTTACAAGTGTAACCATGACTCAACCTTACTGTGATGCATGGATAAGAATGAGGCAGAAAGGATTATGGCAGAGTTACATGAAGGTACTTTCGGAACTCATTCTAGTGGACACACCATGGCGAAAAAGATCCTACGAGCAGGATATTATTGGTCTACCATGGAAGTCGATTGTTATCAGCATTCTCAGACCTGTCATAAGTGCCAAGTCTATGCTGATAAGGTGCACATACGTCCAGTTCCTTTGAATGTCTTGATGGCTCCTTGGCCCTTTGCAATGTGGGGAATCGATATGATTGGCCAGATTAGACCTACTGTGTCCAACGGGCATCGTTTCATCCTGGTAGCCATTGATTAATTTATGAAGTGGGTTGAGGCGGCGTCCTTTGCTACAGTAACCAAGAACGTCGTGGAATGGTTTATTCGACACAATTTGATATGTCGATATGGTGTACTAGAGAGGATCATTACGGACAATGGTACAAATCTCAACAATACGATGATCACCGAAATCTGCAAGCAGTTCAAGATACAGCATCACAACTTTTCTCCTTACCGGCCAAAGATGAATGGGGTTGTTGAGGCGGCTAATAAGAACATCAAGAATATTGTGCAGAAGATGATGGTCACATGCAAAGATTGGCACGAGATGTTACCATTTGCTCTTCATGGGTACCGAACCTCAGCGCGAACTTCAACAGGGGTAACACCCTACTCTTTGGTGTATTGTATGGAAGCAATCTTACCCATTGAGGTCCAGATACCCTCTCTTCGGATTATGAAGGATGCAGGTTTGAGCGAAGACGACTGGATACGGACCCGGCTTGATCAGCTGAACTTAATCGACGAAAAGAGACTTACTGCTATTTGTCATGGTCAGACGTATCAAAAGCGAATGATCAAGGCATTTAACAAGAAAGTCAGATGACAAGAGTATCATGTTGGAGATCTAGTGATCAAACGCATCATACTGCCACAAGGTGATCCCAGGGGCAAATGGACCCCTACGTACGAAGGGCCATTTGTGGTTAAGAACATTTTCTCAGGAGGAGCTATGATTCTAACCACCATGGATGGTGACGACCTTCCTCACCCCGTCAATGCAGACATAGTGAAAAAAATACTACGCCTAATCAAAGTCCCGCTAGGTTGACTGGCCTAGGAAAAAATAAGGGCTTCCCGGCAAACCAAAAGGGTTCGGGAAAAAGTAAGGGATGAAAATGAAAAAATCTGTACACCCGGCAAGTCGAAAACCTGAAAAGGCGGCTTGGGAAAAAAAGGGTATCCCGGTGGACCGAAAACCCGAAAGGGCGGTCCAGGAAAAAATTAGGGATCGAAGCGTAACACTATGTCTCATTTGATCATCTTGCAAGCAGACTTCGGTATCAACTATCAAGCTCAGACGACACTAATCAGTCTGATCTACCTTCAACCAAGTAGCAAAGTGATGAGATGCTCGAAAGACATCAGGGCAATAGCAGAGTTGGAACCCAGTGGGATTATTCACATAGCTGTTTTTCTTTGTTTTATACAAACTGTATAAATTCTATTGTTCGGAGGCATTCTCTTACTAGGACGTCATCCTCTTGTACAAAAATGCCTATTTACAGGCCAACTTCAAAATCAATACAATTCATTTTCACAAAGAAATTTCAAATTGTTTTTCCTTTTTTTGTTTTGTTTTGCAAGAACGTCCAATGTTTATTTTTGGTATATGCATTTCACAATAATTGCTGCTCATAAATATTTACATGCGAAACAAAAGACGATTACTCGTAATATCAGGAACAAGGGCAAACAAGAAATGTCCAAACCTTACGGTTGCTCTGTCAACCAGGTATAGGGATAGACCTAGCTGGAGAATATGATTAAAGGTACATTCACTCCCCGCAGAGGAAAAGGTATATAGAAACAGTGGTTCTCCCCAAGCAGAGATTATCTATCACCAGTACTAGAAGATTATCCCAAGTGGAGTTTATTTCTTCCACAAGCAGAAACTCAATCCCCGGCAGGTTTCATTATTACCAGCAGCGGTAATGCATCCCCAGCCAAGATTATTCCTCCAAATCAACAAATCCTCTAGCAGAACATCTCTTCCCCACATAATCATTTTCTCATTAGTTTATTCTCCAGCAGGATTATTCTCACAATCATCTTCGGTCGTTATTCCAAGCAAGAACGAAGAATTCAACTCTTTTGCTCCAACAGTAACCCGGGATTTATTTTCCCCAGCTAGAGAACATCATAAAAACATTGCATGTCCATACATCTTGACATACGCATACGCATCATACACCCAATCTCATTTATTTTGAGAACATCATTGCTCGATGCATAGCATGCATTACATACGACTAACTCTTTACCCTTCAGGAAAGATACAATCAAATTCTCACAAAGTTCAAGCTATGAAGCCCAGATCCAACCGGATAATATCTTGATTTCTACATCATATTGTGAAGCCCGGAGAACGACCGGATAAAAGTATCAAACACCACGAAGCCTGGATTCGACCAGATAATGGTTTATCTCTAAGCTATGAAGCCCAGATTCGACCAGATAATAGTTTAATCCCCAGCAAGCCGTGAAGCCCGGATTACGGCCGGATAACAGCTCAGCAAGTTACTGTGAAGCCTGGATTACGACCAAATAGCAGTGCGAGACACCATGAAGCCTGGATTCGACCAGATAGTGGTATATTATAAACACAAGTTGTGAAGCCTGGATTACGACCGGATAACAGCTCAGCAAGTTATTATGAAGCCTAGATTACGACCAGATAGCAATACAAGTTTCTGTGAAGCCTGGGTTACGACCAGATAGCAGCCAAAGACACCGCGAACCCTGAATTACGACCAGATAGTGGTATATCTTTAATACAAGTTATGAAGCCCGGATTCGACCGGATAGTATCTTGATTTCTCCGAACACCATGAAGCCTGGATTCGACCAGATAATGGTTTGAAGCATCATGAAGCCTGGATTACAACCAGATAATGATAAAGACACTGAAGTCTGGATTACGACCAGATAATAGTGAGGGACACTGTGAAGCTTGGATTACGACCAAATAGCAGTTTACCCGGCCAATTACTATGAAGCCCGGATTTGAACGGATATTAGTAGGCCCAAAAGTCAAAGGGAAGTCTGGAGGCGATCGGATAACCATTTGATTTCTTCTGAAGCCTGGATTACGACCAGATAAGAAGTAAGGTATTGTGAAGCCTCGATTACGACCAGGTAGCAGTACATAACACCATGAAGCCTGGATTCGACCAGATAATGGTATAAAGCATCATGAAGCCTGAATTACGACCAGATAATGATAAAAAGACTGAAGCCTGGATTACGACCAGATAACAGTACAAGACACTGCAAAGCTTGGATTTTGACCAAATAGCAGTTTACCTGGACAATTACTAAGAAGCCCGGAGTTGACCGGATATTAGTGTGCCCTAAATTCAAGTTGAAGCCCGGATGCGGCCGGATAACAACTTAATTCCTTTTGAAGCCTGGATTACGACCAGATAAGAATCGAGAATTGCGAAGTCTGGATCACGACCGGATAGGAAGTTTAATCTCATCTCCCTAGTAAGTCACTGTAAAGCTTGGATTACGACCAAATAGCAGTTGGTCTTATCACTGTGAAGCCTGGATCACGACCAGATAGTAGTTCATTTTCACCTCATCGACTAAGAAATGATTCCCCAGTAGAATAACGGACGACCAAAGCTCCTAAAATTCTATTTCTCACAGACACAGACCAGCACTCCCCAGCATAATCTTCCTAAACAACAGGTATACGGACTCTCGCTATGAAATCTCGTATGCGATTGACACTCCTCCGGATGGCATCTTTAAGGCCACCTTCCGTCATCAATTTCCAAATGGCATATGTAAGCCATTCCCAACATTACAAGACAAATACCACGTCATGCGAGTGCAAATTTCTGGGCACTCTAGTGTTCAATCATCTTCCACCCTCGGATCACGAAAGGTAGGAAAGCCAATCTACATCCTCAGGTTTAAGAATATTGAACAGGGGCAGCTGTTATACCCCAAAATTTTCCCTCCCATATTTCTCAAAACATTTCAAGAAAGATCTTCAAGTTGCTCAAGGAAGTCCAAGGGTTGACCAGACAAACTCTCTCCTAAGGCAGTCTACCTCAAATTAGGGTTTCATGTTGCATCAAGATATTTGAGTCCAAGGGATCCCAAATGCTCACTATTTCCCCAATATTTTCTCAAGATCATACATGTCAAGTTTCAAGCCTTGCAGAGAAAGTTTGCTCAGTCAATTGCTCAAAGGCCTGCAAATCGACCATGCTAAGGCAAAAGTCAACTGTGGCCCACATACAGTCAAACTTCAAGATTTCTGGTCAATACCCTCATTTTGAAGTATTATTCAACATTTGATCGAGGTTTGATCATTATTCATCAAGGATTGCTCATAATTCATCAAGAACCAAAAGTTGCTAAATTAGGGTTTTGCAGGAAAAGTCAACTCAACTTTGACCAAGCATAACTTTCTCATACTTTATGAGAAATGACCCATACAAAGTTAATTTTGAAGAGAATGAAATTATTTACAATCCATCTTCATCTCCCAAGTTCAAAATATGCACTCATAAGAAGTTATGAATTTGGACATTATAGGTCATTTTGAAAAGTCTACAAAAACACCTTTTTTGTCAAAGCTTCATACATGAACATGGAAGACCCAATTGAGATGAGACCAAAAGTTTTGCTTAGAGGACATCTTGAGATTTCTAAAAATTCCAAGAACACCTTCAAATAGTCAAAATTGAGGAAGTTATTCATTGGTGAAGTTGACCTTTTTTGCAAAATTGCCAAAAGTCAAAAGTGCCTCAAATTGAAATTTTTGTTAAGTGGGCCAATCTTTTGCACTTGTTTTGAGTTTGCAACATGGTCCACAAGCCCTAGCTCTTCCCACTTGCCTTTATTTTATTTTTACCATTTATTTTGATTTTTTATTTCAATTAAATCAATTTAAATCAAAACAAATCATGAAAATATCCAAACCATTCAAACCTCAAGATCTTGTGCACATTTCAGGTCCCATATACAACTAGCAAGTGAATCAATTCATGCAAGGCATAGGTGAGCACAAAAATATTGATTTTGGCCTATTTTGGAAGGAATTTTATGGAAATCAAATCAAGATCACAAATCATAATTGGCAAAGATTGAGATCATATTTGTAAACCTAATTCATCCCTTGGTATATAGTGAACAATTGCAACCAGAAACAACAAGTTTTGGAGAGGCGTGAAAGGCTGAGAGAAACTTGGTAAATTCAAGAAAAGTAGCAATTTGTTTTCATACTTCCAGGCGCTGTCAAGCCGTTCCAGGCATCCCTGTCACTTGCTGGACATTCAAGGAATCCATCCCAGTCCTTAGCAAGTAATTTCGTGCACCAAAACTCGCTGTAAGCATCTCACGACCTTGGCATTTTCTTGAAACCTAATATCATGATTATGGCATTTGTAGCATGAATTACTTATATATTCTTGTTCATTGAAACATTTTTAAACTGTTGATAATGATTATTTGCATTTTTTATAACAATACAGAGATATGCCATTGTTAGGTTTTCTTGGTTCGTTTTGGGGTTTTCTCATGCAGGTGAAATTGGCCTAAATGGAGGAGGTCATTGTGATCAGCTGGTCAAACCCAGCATATCCATGGTTTTGAATTTTATTTATATTGCTTGTATGTGATTTCTGAGATATACAGGGTTACAACTACAACGCCATATCCGTAGGTAAAGGTTGTGAGTTTTAAACGACAGATCCAGGGAAGAAGACGATAGCGTGTCATGACTCTACTGGCCGGTTTAAATTCTGGCGCGTTATTCTGGCAAGAAACCTGTAGATCTGATACATTGTTTGTTTCTGTTATGTTGATAAACTAACATCCAGCGCAGTTGGTCAGAAGAAGGATATCAGAGTTTCTGTGTTCTGGGTTTGACCCCAGGCAGAAGCTTTTGGTATATTCTCCTTCGTACTCGCCAGAGTCAGCCCGTGCATCTTCTGAAGGTCACCACCTTCTGGATCCACCTTCCAGCAGCAGATCCAGTGCATCATCTTTCTTATCCATTAGACAGGATCAGATCCCATGCATCATCTTCTGGATCCCAAACAGAACCAAGTCCAACACGTGCAGGCCATCATCTTCTGGATCACCATCCTCTGGTCACCATCATCTTCGGGATTATCATCCTCTATTCAGAGCTGCTGATCACCAGGCCCATTTTCTATCTTCCTTTTTTTTATATATTTTCTTTTATTTAATTATGTTGATTATTTTCTAATATAAAAAATTAATTCTTTTTTATAAAAAAAAAACTCATAAAAATTATTTCCATCAAATTAGATTTAGGTTTTATTTTTTATCAAAAATAAATTTAATTAGTTTATTTTAATTTTAGAGCAATTTTAACCTTTTGTAAATAAATTAAAATAAATTAGAAATAGGGTTTTGTTTAATTTAATTTTTATTTTCTTTTTCTTAAAAATAATCAAAAACAACAAAAATAATTTCTCTTTCGATTAGGTTAGACAGGGTCAAAACCCTAGTTCTCTCTCGTTCTCGATTCATCGTGTTTATTTATTTTTACCATAATAATGTAATTGCTCACAAGTTGTAATAGATTAATTAGGATTTTTCTCTTTTTCATTTATCGTTTTGACGGGTTGTTTTTGGCTATGTAATTAATACCCGAAGCCTTGTAATAGCGTAGCTTTACTTTTCGCACTTTAATTTCCCCAAAATATTAAACTGTTAGATGTATGAATATTAGGGTTGCATGACAAGAATGTATGTAAACTTTAAAACGGTTAGAAAACCCTAAATGTGCAAAGATAATAACTTGAAATTGAATCACTCGCACATGTGCACTCCTAGGGTATACTCTCACTTTGGTTTCCTTCGATATACGATCATTAAGTATAGGATATTTTAGTGGTCGCTCTCTTGTCTAAACAAAGATCAAAGTCCCGTTCGGAAAAGTTGCCTCAGAATGGTTGCCTCGGATACTGTTGCCTCGAATATTGATCTTAAGACATTAGGGTTACTACTAAGACGTCCTAACATTGCTTCAGTGATCGTGCGTCCCTTTCGAATTGACCCTTAAAACTCCAACGACGATGCTACCTACTCATTAATAGTGGGATAGCACTGTCTAAAGGAAACAAGAACAGAAAAATTCTCTTTTTCGAGTAGGTAGATTAGTTCTTAAGTACTTGCTCAAACAAACAAACTCATTTTTTCACACCTACACTCTTTTCAAACAAAGTTTTCAAAACGACTTTGTAACACTCTTGAAGACAAAAGAAAGAGTTAAATCAAAGTAAAACAAAAAACTTCTTCCAAATCAAACACACACAAGAAAATTTTGAAAATAATGAGCAAGTACCTAAGAGCCCGTGGAAAACCACGGATAGAAAGGGTGCTAATACCTTCCCTTTCTATAATCTACCCCCCATACTCAAAATCTCGATAAAAGGGAATTTTTCTGTGCTTTTTTCCTTTCCAATTGGATAAAATAAAAGTCGGTGGCGACTCTTGCTTACCGCGACATTTTGCAAACACAAACGCAAAATGCAAACCAGCATTCCCAAAACAGTACGGTTCTGGCCACCATATCACAGTCAAAGATTAATACCTAAAGCCAGCCAGGACAACTATCTCAACGACCCACAAAGGCAAATTCCAGATTAATACATGAAACAAGATAGGACATCTATCTGAGAACATCTGATTGTAGATTAATACCTGAAACCAAACAGGAAAGCTATCTACATGAGCATATTGAAGATTAATACCCGAAACAAGACGGGAAAACTATCTTTCTTTCTCTTAGGTCAGAGATTAATACCTGAAACCAAACAGGACAACTATCTCAACAATCGATAAAAGCAAGTTCCAGATTAATACCTGAAACCAGACAAACCAACTATTTGTGAACATCTGATTATAGATTAACACATGAAACCAGACAGGAAAACTATCTACATGACAGACGAAGCAATCTTACACGGGTTTCTTCTCATGATCTCCAGGTGCAGTCTAACATGGACTCATCCTGAAGTAATCTTACACGGGTTCCTTCTCATCATCCAGATGCAGTCTAACACGGATTCATCCTAAAGCAGCCCCACACAAGCTCCTTCTCATATATCTCCAGATGCAGACTAACACAGACTCATCCTAAAACAGCCCTACACCGACTCTTTTTATTACATTTTCAGATAACGGTTAATTCCATTATCCCCGACAAGTCGCTGTGAAGCCTGGATTTCAACCAGAAAGCAGTAAACTCTCATTTCTCCAGTACAGAGATAACTCTTCAGTAGAGCCTTGGACAACTGATATTCCTAGATTCCAATCCCCAGAGTTTTTCCCAAGCAGGAGAATAACAGAAATCAACCTTCCCCAGTGGGCTCCTCCTCAGACGGAAGGAACAGGCATTCCCCATGAAGTTACCTCTTATGAAGTCAGCATCTACCCTGGATGGCATCTTTAAACCCATCTCTGACAACTCATATTCATCTCCTCCAAATGGCATCTGTAAGATCATTCCCTACACGATCAACCATCACATCATCGAGTGCAAATTTTTGGGCACTCTAGTGTTCAATCATCTTGCACCTTCAGATAACGAAAGGAAAACAAACTAATCTAAATCTCCAGGTTTAAGAAGATTGAACAGAGGCAGCTGTTGTACCCCAAAATTTGCCTTCTCATGTTTTCCAAGATTTTCTCTTACAGGGGTGATTACAAACACTTGATTAAAGAAAATAACAAATTTGAAGATAAACAAGGTATCTTCGATTTGCATTGGGACAAGGTGTCTTTGATTGGCATTGGGACAAGGTGTCTTCGATTGGCATCTGAGCAGGTTGTCCTTCGATTGGCATCTGGACAAGGAGCTTCGATCGGGTGTCCGAAATCCTTCGACACAAACTTGGTTCATAAGACTTCAACTGAGCATGGGCTGTTTCATGCCTAATTCGATTGACAAGGAAATAGCTTCCCCTATGCGTGCCTTCAGTACACAAGGAAAAAAGCTTCCTTCGACCCACAAGGAAAATACATCCTTCGTTCCTGATTAGATTCACTAGGCAATGACCTCTTTTATGCTTGCTTTGGCTTCCCTCATGCTATCATCCACAAGGCATTGGCTTCCTTTATGCTAGTTTCGACTGGGAAATAGCTTCCTTTGAAACGGTTTCGATTCCACATCTAAAATCCTTAACACACATTTTTACACCTTTCGATACTTAGTAAGGCCTATTCGAAGGACACGCAAATGAAGCCTTCGAAGGACATGCATTTGGTCCAGTCGAAAGACATGAAATGGTTGGAATTTTTTTTGCTTACTGGCCAAAGTCTTGCATACTGCTAGGCCCAAGCCTCCCGCACAATCACATTCATGAAAAAAGAAGCTTCGGCTGGCCAGAAAAGAGCTTTCGATTGGGTTAGTTGAAGAGTTTCAGATCAAGCTGCTAAGGCAAATAATGGCTCAATCGAAGGCCATAATGATGAGGCCTAGGGAAATTTGAAGGAAGGCGAGGAGGCTTCTAAAAAGCCTTCGATTGATAAAGAGCTGAAACAACATTCGACCAGTCAAAAAGAAAGAGTTGATGCTTCGGTTGGTTTAAATTGAAAGAAAGCCAATCGAAGAAAGTAACGCTTGGGGGCTGATCAAAGACACTCTGTGAAGAAAATTCTGAGCAATTTGAATTCGTACAAGGCGCCAAACATAACATATCTAGGTTCATGCTACCTACGAAAATGGCAAGAATATCACATAAATGGATAATTTTAAAATTCTTGAATTTGTTTTAAAGGTCATGTTAAAGAATTGATTCTTGCCATGTTTATCAAGCTTGACACCCCTATATAAAGACAAAACTGCATCAGAACAAAGGAGGGAGATGTTTCCTATCAAAAGAACACGTAAATATTTGCCTATCGAAAGTGACGCATACATAGCCTGAGAGGAACTCCACAAAATTTCAAAAAAATATCAAAGTTGTCAAAATTCAAAAACGCATTTCCAGCCACTTCCAGTCTGTTTCAAGCATTCAAACACATCCCTGAGGCTTCTAAGAACTCAACCAAACCCTCGAGCACGCGGTTCCACGTCCAGATTAAACAGATCGTCATCACTCTGTTTTGGTATTTTTCATGGTCTCAAACTTTCTCTACATGCGATATAAATGATTTCCCTGCGCATACATATGTTCATATTGATGTTTGTTCCTGTTTTGAGTTATTACATGCAAGGTTTTACGTGAGGATAAAGTTTTTCCATTGTTAGGGCAAAACTCCAGTCGAGCTTCCTTCTCATTAATGCGGGGCATTTCAGACCGAACTAACCCCATGGTTGAATTTGCATACCCCAATTTAGAGGGGGTAGGTTTAATGTGAGGTTTCAAATTACTCTATTTCGTAGGTTTGCAAATTTGGGTCGCTAGAGAAGAAAGTGGTCAACCACCGTAGATGGTGGTTTGACCCTCCCATAGCTAGCGTGTCAAAATTCACGCCCGTGATTGGCCCATTTAAACTTACAGCGTGCGTGTTTGCTGACTGGGATTCCACATACATTCATATTATATTATTATTATTTTGTTATATTAACAATTGAGCAGCGTGGCCCAGTGGTGAAAGATGCGAACGTAAGCCTAGAGGGCCTGGGTACGATTCCCAGGTTAGGATTTTTATTTTCTATTACATTTCCTCTACAGATTTGGTGTTGAACAGGTCCATAGGTGCATCATGCATCCTCACCCTCAGCCAGTAGATCACAATTAATCCAGATCTAGCGCTCCTAGAGCACCCCCTCATGATGGGCCCTCAAGGGCCAGTAACACTGAATCAATCGCAGTACTCTAGGCCAGCTTAATTTGGGCCTAGAAAATTCTAGCGCACACCCCCCATTTGCTTCATAATATTAGGCCCTGTTTTATCTTTTTTTATTTTTCTTTTTAGCCTTTTTTTATTTGTTTTATATTTTACTTTTAAAACCTTTTTTTATCAAATCATAAAATCAGATCAAAAATCATAAAAAATAATAGACTTAGGATTTTTCTAATTAATTTTAAATTTTTGTAATTTAATTAATTATTTTGACTTTATTTTATCAATTTAAAACCAATTAGAATTATATTTATTTAATTCAAATATTTTCTTAATAAAAATACAAAAAAATATTAGAATTAGGCTTAAATTTATTTAATAATTATCTTTTTTAATTAAATTTAGATTTAAGGTAGTTTAATTATTTTCTGAACAAAAACAACAAAAAGAATTTTCTTTTACTTAGAACTTTTTTTAGGGTTTTAAACGTCCTTTCTAATTCGCGCGCGTTTAAATACTTTCCCATTATTATTATTTCCCTTTCTTATCATTATATTTGCTCCCCGATTTGTAATAGTCAACAACTAGGACATTTACTGCTTTTATCTCCCCAATTTTGGACTTGTAAATTCTCCGTCCCCGAAGCCACGTAATAGATAGATTTAAATTCCCGCACTTTAAATTCCTGTACATATTAACTTCTTAGATGTATGACTAATATGATTGCATGACAAAAGCATAATAAATCAAATGCTAGCAAACTTAACACAGAAGAAAAATAACTGAAACAAGCACACTCGCACATATACACCTCTAGGGTACCCCACTTCGGTTGCCTTCAGAAATAGTCAAAACTCTTGAAATGTGAGAGATTTTAGTGGTTACCCTCCGGTTCAAAAGATCATAAGTCCCTTGATGATCCTCTCGACGTTGCCTCGGTAAAACTATGATCTTAGAACCCTTAGGGTAGTTACTAAAACTTCTTGCCAAGTTGCCTTTGTGACTATAAAAACGTCCCTTCGAATGTCCCTCAAACATCCAACGATAGGGCTACCTACTCACTAATAGTAGGATAGCGTTGTCTAAAGGATAGGAGGAAAAGAACAAACCTTTCGAGTATAAGTAGATAGTTCTTAGATGCTTTCTCAAAACAAACTTTCACATTTACACCAAAACATTTTAAAAAAAAAACATTTTCAAACGCTTTATCAACACTCTTAAGGACTGATACAAGAGTTACCATAAAGCAAATTGCCGCACTAAGGATTTTCAAAATAATTTTCAAAAACACACAAAAGCACAAGGTATTTCAAAAAAATGAGCTAAGCATCTAAGAGCCCGTAGAAAACTGCGGATGGAAAGGGTGCTAACATCTTCCCTTTTCATAATCTACCCCCCTTACTTAGAAAATAATCTCGAAGGGTCTTTTTCTGTTCTTTTCACCATTTCCTTTTTTGGATAAAAGAAAAGTTGGTGGCGACTCTTGCTTACTACAACATTTGTGAATACAAATGCAAAACCAGTATAATAGTCGATTCTGCCACCGTATCACAGATACAATGTCCGATCATTTCAGATTTAGGGCTACTGCAAAGTCTTCAGATTTCAGAACTTTTTCTAAACTAGTGAAAGGTATCTGATCGAGAATAGGCACTTCAAACAACTTAGAGAATTCTTCCATTATGGGCACCAACTATTAATTCGGGAAAGTAAAACACTGATGCTTTGGATTAAATAACTGGAATAGAACAATCATCATGTCTTCCTAAAAGCCAATGGTAACCAAATTGAGTAGATGACCATGTCTTTTGGTAAACTGGGAATTATCGGTAACCTTTGAGACTAACTCCTTAAGCTGAGAAGGTATCCTTACGAAGTTTATTCGAATGGTATTCCTACGACTAGAAGCCATAACCATGCAACACATAACGAATATAAATCCCCTAGATCCTTGAAATGGTTAGTCATAATATGATGTTATCATGTTATGATGTCATGATTTCATGTTCGATCAAATAATCAAACACAAGCAAATCACACAAATTCCTTAGGTTTAAGGCTTGCACAGGGTTTGTAGGTAAGTATCCTCTTGAAGTTTAGTTGGCTCAACCTGCCCTAGAGAAGTAACCTTGTTCTAGGGATCTCAATATCACTGATTTTTCCCATAAGCTTCGTCTAGCACGACAACTGACTTGCCACCAAAAAAAACTTGAGAGTTGAATCTCAATGAGTGTAGTATTGAGTATCAACCATCTTCGGACTGCACCAAAGCCGACTACCTCACTACATTCTAATGGCTAAGTTGGTTCAATTAAGGTTCTAAGGTCATTTAGTGCTTATGACACAACGCGGAAGCCTAGTATGCTCCCCGACTGACTCGAGGGATACCAGTACAAACCAATGTGCCGCATTAATGTAGCCATCATCTCAACCATATCGATATACGTCATATAGTTTCCATGATCTATTGCTACTTACCTAAAATGTTCCACAGATCCAGGTATAGGATCTTTGCAAGAAATAAAACCAAACATTCTTTAAAAATAAAGTAGACAAATAAAACAGGGAAAACATTTAAAAGTGATCTAGCTCTAAAGGTAACCCCACTTTTGAGTATTCCCCAACAGAGTCGCCAGTTCTATAATACGATGGAAGAACTGACTTGGTTTTGCATTTTATTGCAAATTTTGCGGATAGCAAGAGTCGCCACCAACTCTTCTTTTATCCAATAAGAAAAGGGTGAAAAGAACAGGAAATACCTTCGAGATTTTCTGAGTTCGTGGGGTAGTTTATGAAAAGAGAAGGTGTTAGCACCCTTTTCATCCGTAGTTATCTACGGGCTCTTAATCGCTAGCTCACTTTGTTTGAAAATTCTTTTGTGTATGTGTTTAAAAATATTTTGAAAATTCTTAAATACGACAAACTTTGTAATGATTCTCGTATCAGTTGAGAACGCATACAAAGTGTTTATTTTGAAAAAATATCAGAGAAAAGTGTTTGTGTGAAAATATGTTTTTGTTAGCAAGCGATTACGAGCTATCTACCTACTTAAATGTCTTTCGTGTTATTTTCCTCCTCCTTAGGTAATTCCACCTGTGATACTGTGGCAGAATCAACTGTTTATATTGGTTTTGCGTTTGTATTTGCAAATGTTGCAGTAAGCAAGAGTTACCACCGACTTTTCTTTTATCCAAATTAAGGAAATGGTTAAAAGAACAGAAAAAGACCTTTTTGAGAATTTTCTAAGTAAGGGGGTAGATAATGGAAAGGGAAGGTGTTAGTACCCTTTCCATCTGTAGTTATCTACGGGCTCTTAGATGCTAGCTCATTTGAAAAGTACCTTGTTCTTTGAGCTTTGAAAAAAGTAATTTTGAAAATGCCTTAGTGCGGCGATTTGCTTCATGATAATTCTTGTATCAGTCCTCAAGAGTGTTGATAAAGCAAATGTTTTTGAAAGTGTTTTTGAAATGTTATTGTGTAGGTGTAAAAGTTGTTTTGAGCAAGCATCTAACAACTATCTACTTGTACTCGAAAAGGTCGTTCTTTTCCTCCTATCTTTTAAACATTGCTATCCTACTATCAGTGAGTAGGTAGACCTTTTGTTGGATGTTTGAGGGACATTCGAAGGGACATTTTATAGTCACAAAGGCAATTGGGCAAGAAGCTTTAGTAATTACCCTAGGGTTCTAAGATCATATTTTTACCGAGGCAACATCGAAAGGATCATCGAGGGACTTATGATCTTATTGAACCAGAGGGTAGCCACTAAAACCTCTCACGTTTCAAAATTTGTGATTATTTTCCGAAGGCAACTGAAGTGGGGTACCCTAGAGGTGTATATGTGCATTGTGTGTTATGTTCAATTATTTTAGTCTTTTTGTTCGGTTTTCTAGCATTTTGATTTTAATCTTTGTCATACAATCCTATTAGTATACATCTAAGTAGTTAATATATGTACATGAATTAAAGTGTGGAAATGTAAATCATATGCTATTACATGACTTTGAGGATTAATTATATGTCCAAAACTTGGAAAAAATAAAGGAAAGCGGTAAATAATCCTAATTAATTTCTATTACATCCCATGAGCAGTTACAATAATATGAAAAGTGCGAAAATAAATAAATGTGTGCGTCTAAAAAATCCCAGGGAAAGGAAATCTTTTGTTTGTTTTTTATTTATTTTAATAAAATAAAGTCTAAGTTTATTTAGTTTTAATTTTAAGAAAGATGTTAAAGTAATTAAATTAATTAGTTAACAAAAATAATTTTAATTGAAAAAGATTAGACCTATTTTTGTGATTTTTGTTTTAATGTTAATAAAACATGAAAGCAAAAAAAAATAAAAGAAATAAACAAAACCAAAAATAAGAAAATGAAAAGAGGTTTTTTCGATCCAGGAAAGGAAATGATCCTTCGATCCTGGGAAAGAAATGGTACTTTCGACCCAGGGAAAGAATATGTCTTCTTCGATCTAGGGAAGGAAGTTATTCCTTTCGATCTGGGGGAGGAAGGGATTTTCAATCTAGACCTTCAAGACAAATATTAGCAAAAAATATGACTTGGGTGTCGAACCCAGGTCCTTTGATCCTACTTACATTGGTTTATTTAGGCCAGATCTGCAGTATGAGCATTAGAGATAAAAGAAAACAAAAGTGGACCTGGTGTCGAACCCAGGCCCTTAGCTTTGAAACCAAATAGAACAGAGATGCATGATATCCTGAGTGTGAACCAAGCACTGAACAAACATTAATACATTATGAAACCATATATATGATTTGAAAAGTTTAACAACGATGGGAGGCTTCGATTTAGTACTTCTGGGCGTGAATTGGCTAATGCTTCAGAACGTATCATGCAAACTTCAAGGAGTGGGTGGAGCGTTGTTGAAGATTCATCTGATTTGGACAACTTATGAGGTTTTTGATAGCTTTAGTATGGCTTATGAGCCAATATGTGTGTGTGAGACAATGTATGGGTGTAATTTCTGGGCTTATGTCTCCAATGTATGTGTGTGTGTATCTGGTCCTCCCTTTTGTTGGTGTTAGTGTCTTATATTTATAGGGGTGAGAGGAGACAAGAAAATGGGGAAATAATCATATCCTTAAAGGCTAGCCATTAAACATAGCTTTGAAGACAAAATCAGACTAATTTAAAGATTTCAATTTAGAGAATTTTCATGCCATTTTGAAATGTTAAGTGAACCTGGACATGTTTCACCTTCGAATTCCCTCAAATCTTACCCTTCGATTAACTCTGAGTTACTTCCTTCGAATGGCTCCAAACCTTTCTCTTCGATTGACCTTGAGTTACTTCCTTTGAATGGTTCAAGTCTTGTCCTTCGATTGACTCTGAGTTACTTCCTTCGAATAGATCAAATTATCATCATTGGGGCCTCTTCGATTGAGCCCCTACTCCACTATCCCAAATGAAAGCTCTTTTCTGGCCAATCGAAGCTTCCTTTGGCATGAATGTGCTTGTGAAGGAAGCTTGAGCATTGCAATATGTGGAATTTTGGTCCAGCAAGCACCTTTGCATATTTCTCTTTCATTTTGACCAACTAGATCTAATCTTTGACCAAACCCTTTTCTCAGACAACACTATGTGTCCTTCGAATGGGCCTTTGAATGCTCCTTCGAATGGATCATTTACATGTCCTTCGAATGGGCCTTTTTCCTGGTGTGCTGGCAAGTTGGCCTTGTGCATTGAAAGCAAGCACAAATAAAGTCTTTTCCTTATGCGTTAAAAGCAATCATAGAAGAAACCTTTTCCCTTGTGAATCTCAGACAAGTCTAAGAAAGCTTTTGCCTTGTGGATTGAAGGACAATTGAAAGGAGCCTTTGACTTAGTGAATCCAAGGCAAGCATGAAGAGGCCTTTTCCCTTGTGAGTCGAAGGTTGCATGTAGAGGCCTTTTGCCTTGTGATTCGAAGGTTGCATGTAGAAGCCTTTTGCTTGGTGATTCGAAGGTTGCATGTAGAGGCCTTTTGCCTTGTGAGTCGAAGGTTGCATGTAGAGGCCTTTTTCCTTGTGATTCGAAGGTTGCATGTAGAGTCCTTTTACCTTGTGAATCTAAATAAACATGCAGGAGGCCACTGCTGGTGAATCGAAGGGAACTTTTAGGGGGTTCTTGCTTAAATGAAACTTGGACCAAGGATTGCTCGAAGGGGAACCAACACGCAATCGAAGATGATGGTCCAATAATTGATCGAAAGGTTTTAGATGCCCAATCGAAGCTTGTTGACATGCCAATTGAAGGACCCTTTGCTCTGATATGCCAATCGAAGGATATTTTTCAGATGCCAATCGAAAGACAGTGTTGACATGCCAATCGAAGGACCCTTGGTTTGACATGCCAATCGAGGGACACTGTTCAGATGCCAATCGAAGGACACTATGGACATGCCAATCAAAAGACACTTTGATATCATTCAAAAAATTTCATTTTTCTTTAGGCAAGTGTTTGTAATCACCCATGTAAGAGAAAACCTTGGAAGACAATGGGAGGAAAAATTTTGGGGTACAACAACTGCCCCTGTTCAATCTTCTTAAACCTGAGGATTTAGATTGGCTTGTCTGCCTTTCATGATATGAAGGTGGAAGAGGATTGAACACTAGAGTGCCCAGAAATTTGCACTCGCATGAAATAACACTGATGATTGATGATGGCGGGAATGGGCTTACATATGCAATTTGGAGAAGATGACTGAGAGTTATTAGAGATGGCCTTAAAGATGCCATCCAAAGTAGATGCTGACTTCCTAAGAGGTCTCTCTTTGGGAAATTCTTGTTCCAGCTGTCTGAGGAGGATTCCGATGGGGAATGTGGGTTTATGTTGTTCTCCTGCTTGAGGAAAACTCTATGGGGAATAGAGTCTAGGAACTTCAGTTGTCCAAGGCTCTGTTGAAGAGTTATCTCTGGAGAGATGAAAGTTTGTTATTTTCTGGTTGAAATCCAGGCTTCACAGTAACTTGTTGGGGATAATGGAATTAACCGTTATCTGAAAATATACTAAAAAGAACATGTGTATGGCTGCTTCAGGATGAGTCCGTGTTAGACTGCATCCGAAGATATATGAGAAGGAGCTTGTGTGGGGGGTGCTTCAGGATGAGTCCGTGTTAGAATGCATCTGAATGATGAGAAGGAACCTGTATAAGATTGCTTCGTTTGGTCATGTAGATAGTTTTCCTGTCTGGTTTCAGGTGTTAATATATGATCAGTTGTTCACAGATAGTTGTCCTGTTTGGTTTCATGTATTAATCTGGAACTTGAAAATTGTCAGTCATTAAGATAGTTGTCATGGCTGGTTTCAGATATTAATCTTTGACCCAAGAAAGAAAGATAGTTTTCCTTGCTTGTTACAGGTATTAATCTTCAATTTCCTCATGTAGATAGTTCTCCTGGCTTGTTACAGGTATTAATCTACAGTCGGTCGTCCATAGATAGTTCTCCTAGCTTGTTACACGTATTAATCTGGAACTTGTTTTTGTCGGTTGTTGAGATAGATGTCCTAGCTGGTTACCGGTATTAATCTCTGACCTTATAAAGGAAGATAGTTTTCCTGGCTTGTTACAGGTATTAATCTTCAATCTCCTCATGTAGATAGTTTTCCTGGCTTGTTACAGGTATTAATCTACAATCAGTCGTCCACAGATAGTTTTCCTGGCTTGTTATAGGTATTAATCTACAATCAATCGTCCACAGATAGTTTTCCTGGCTTGTTACAGGTATTAATTTGGGACTTGAAAAGGGTTGGTCGTTGAGATAGTTGTCCTAGCTTGTTATAAGTATTAATCTTTGACCTTAGAAAGGAAGATAGTTTTCCTGGCTTGTTACAAGTATTAATCTTCAATCTCCTCATGTAGATAGTTTTCCTGGCTTGTTACAGGTATTAATATACAATCAGTCATCCATATATAGTTTTCCTGGGTTATTACAGGTATTAATCTGGGACTTGAAAAGGGTTGGTCATTGAGATAGTTGTCCTGGCTTGTTACATGTATTAATCTCTGACCCGAGAAAGAAAGATAGTTTTCATGGCTTGTTACAGGTATTAATCTTCAATCTCCTTATGTAGATAGCTTTCTTGGCTTGCTACATGTATTAATCTATAATCAGTCGTCCACCGATAGTTTTCCTGGCATGTTACAGGTATTAATATGGGACTTGGAAAGGGTTGGTCGTTGAGATAGTTGTCTTGGATTGTTACAGGTATTAACCTCTGACCCGAGAAAGAAAGATAGTTTTCCTGGCTTGTTTCAGGTATTAATCTTCAATCTCCTTATGTAGATAGTTTTCATGGCTTGTTACAGGTATTAATCTACAATCAGTCATCCACAAATAGTTTTCCTTGCTTGTTACAGGTGTTAATCTAGGACTTGAAAAGGGTTGTTTGTTGAGATAGTTGTCCTGGCTTGTTACGGGTATTAATCTCTAACCCGAGAAAGAAAGATAGTTTTCCTAGCTTGTTACAGGTATTAATCTTCAATCTCCTTATGTAGATAGTTTTCCTGGCTTGTTATAGGTATTAATCTACAATCAGTCATCCACAGACAGTTTTCCCGTCTGGTTTCGAGCATTAATCTTTGACCTGTTATAAGTTGATAATGTTTGTCTATCTGCAAGCTCAACCTGGAGAGGTAAAGTCAGTTTCATGTAATGTCATGATGTATGAATTTCATGATGCTCCCAAAATAAATGAGAATGTGAGATATGCAATAGTGTTGCACATGCTATGACATTTGTAAAATGGTGCATGAGTGCAATGTATGAACGTGTCAGTCATTCCATTGATGTATGTTGAACTAAGGAAAAGGAATCCCTAATTGTAGCTAGGGGTGAAGAATGTGAGTCTTCAAATATGTTGAAGTTAAATGTTGGGAGACAATCTTCTGTTGTTAGAGAAATAAGCTCTATTGGGGAAGGAAAATTTGTGAACTGCTTGGGAATTGTCAAAGTGAATCTATGTTATGATTGTATCTGAGGATATATTGAATAAGTGTCAGAATGACATCCATCTCTGGATCGTACCTGAACCGTTTCTAGAAGATGATCTGAATAAGTATCAGGATGACATATGTCTCTGGATTGTAGCTGAACCCTTTCTAGAAGATGATCTGAATAATTATAAGGATGACATCCGTCTCTGGATCTTACCTGAACCGTTTCTAGAGGAGAATCAGGAATAAGTGTCATGATGACATCCGTCTCTGGATCATACTTGAACCGTTTCTAGAGGAGAATCTGGAATAAGTGTCAGGATGACATCCATCTCTGGATCGTACCTGAACTGTTTCTAGAAGAGAGTCCGCTTTATTTAGAATGTTTCCACTGGGAATTCTTATTTTTTTGTTTTGAGACGAAATTCGTTGGGGAAGGGAAACTTCGTAATCCGCTTGTGGATTTTGAGAGATCCTGCTGGGGAATCCTGAGAAGCTTGGTGACTTCCTTGGGAAATACTTAGATGTTGGAGCAGTAATTTGGAGATTCTTGCTCCGCTTGGGATATGAGGACACCTGACATCATTAGGTTGTATGCTAAGAATATGGCAGTGACCTTGTAGCAGAATTCCCCTGCCTCAGTACCTGCTGGAGAGAATCTCTGCCGGGGATTTCGTAGACAGTTTGATTGTTATCCCAACATCTGGAGTCCTTGGTAAATGCAGATCAGGGTAATAAACCTTCTACTGATAGACAAGTAACGAGATGACGGGACATAGTCGTACGCTTTAATCCCTAACTTTTTCCTTGACTGTCCTTTCAGATTTTCAGTCCATCGGGATACCTTTTTTTACCCAAGCCGCCTTTTCAGGTTTTCGACTTGCCAGGTGTATAGATTTTTTCATATGTATATCCCTACTTTTTGCCCGAACTCCTTTGGTTCACCGGGATGCCCTTATTTTTGCCTAGGCCAGTCGACCTAGCGGGTCTTTGCTTATGCGTAGTATCTTCCGACTATGTCCATGTTCACCGGGTACAGAGAATTGTCACCGTCCATAGTAGTAAGTGTTTCCACATTGACGGAAGATGTTTGCTTGATTGTACGTGATTCGTTGCTAGAATTCATGTCCAATTCCCCAAGTGATTCAGATGGAGATCTGCCCCTGGCTATTTGGCATTTTTTGAGAGATTCCTTCAACCTTGACTTGACTACCCCGGATCAGCTGGACACCATGCCATGCCCTTTGATTATGAAAGGGCTATTATTGGAATGTCTTTCCATCTGGGGTGATTCTGTCTGCTGAGAGGATTCCTGTTCATTAAATATCTGTCTTTCGAATTTCTTTGTTGTTGAACAAATAGCCATATGCAAACAATGGTATTTTAAGAATGCAAAGCTTATGTCTGTCTTGAAGTTTGAAAATTCATTTTTTAGTAAAACAAACAAATTTTGTAAGAGTGTGATATCAACTCAGGATTTATAGCGAACCCTACAGGAGTCAGGATACCTTTTGTAACAGTATACTTTCGAACTAACCCATGCTTCAGTTAGGACTTTTAAGGGTTGTAGTGTGGCCTAGTTCACGGTTTAAGAAATAAAGGATAAAGGCTCAACATTTATTTGTATCCAACCCGTTCTTCATGATATTCTTCAGTCCTAAACTCAATTAATTGTGTGTTTAGATTCCATTTGAGTATGGAATCATTGCTCTGATACTTGGTGATGGTTCAGAAATTGAACGTTTGTTTGAGAAGGCAGTCATTTTTGTAACCTTTTCTTTTTTTGTTGAGGATTTATAGGACCTATTTTTTTGATTTTGTTATCCCTACTTTTGCCCGAACTGTTTCTTTTGTGTTTACAATCAGTGGGATGTCCCAGCTCTTCTTAAGTATCCTTCATAGGTTTTTGACTTAACAGACTTATATTTTGAGAGATAATGACTACTTGTCTTGATGATTATGTGGAACCATCACCATCTTTTGGAGAGCATCTTCTACACTATTTATCGTGTATGAAAGTAGAACTTGTGACTGAATGCACCTTTGAATTAACTGAGAAAACTACCCTGCCCCAGGTTATGATTAAGGGTTTTAATTTGTGTGAAAAGAAAAACTCATGCTTCTTAGGCTCAAAGGGGTTGACTAGGGATTATCTTCCTTATAACTCCACTGTTTAGGATTTGAAACAGCGCTTGTACATCGTTAGCGGGGTCTGTTCAAAAGCATATTGTTGTACCCAAAAATTTTCCCTCTTATTTATTAAGAGTTTTCTCACAAGATCTCCTTGAGCTCAAGACTGCACAAGGATTGATCGGCTCAAGACACCTCCTTAAGCACTGATGACTGAAAATTAGGGTTTGAGATTGCACAAGGATAATTGAACTTTTAATGCCCCATATGATTTTCATGGATCATTATGGACCCCCAAGATTACTCATGTCAAGTTTCAAACCTTGGATCACATTTTTGCTCAGTCAATTGAGCAATTGACCTAAAAATCAGTTGTATTGGGGAAAAAGTCAACTATGGCCAATTTACAGTCAAAATTTTTAATTTTTTTATCCACATCAACATTTTAAACTCATATGTATCATTTGATCAAGTTTGGACCACAATTCCTCAAGAAATTTGATCAAATCCTCAAAAGGGCAAAATGGTCAAAATTAGGGTTTTGTCTGAGAAGGGGCAATTTCTGATTTTTAACCTAGAGATTGATCAATTGTTTTAAGGCATGATATCAAGAGTCCAATTGCACCATTTTTACCTAATGACATGGTTCAAAACATTTCAAGTCCATTGGATTGACAGATGAATTTTGCAGTCAACTGATCAAAAGTCAATTGTATACTGAAAAGTCAAACCTTGACTTTTTGGTCAAATTTAAGTGCCAAAGATTATAATTCATAAAAACATGTCAAAATATGAAACTTATTCATCAAGAAATCAAAAAGTCAAGATTTCACTTTGAAAAGTCAAAATTTATAAACTAAGAAATTTTTCTAAGTGTTGGAAATTTCATGTTTTTTCATAACTTTGAGCCAAATTTTCACCATGATGCGAGATGATTCAAGAGAAACTTCCAACGTGAAAGTTGTAGATCTCCATGAAATATACAACTTTTATTCACACAACTTCTTCCAAAAGTGCTTGGATCTCAAGTTATAATTTTATGAACATAGGGTCATGAAACTAAACACTTAGTGAAATTTTGCCCTAATTTGACCAGGATTTTGACCTAACTTCATGACACTTTTTCATATAGTTACAAGGGGAATATTCAAAATCAATTCAAATATGGGTTGTAGAGTATGTTACTAGATTTCTAAAATGTCCAAGAACTCATTGAGATTATTTTTGAGCAGGGAGAATCGAAGAGATGAAGTTAGGGTTCCATTCTTGTTTTTCAAGCCATTTTCATGATGAACATTTGATCCAATCTTCTAGCATGATGTACAAATCTCACTTTGCAGGCTTCTAACTTGACTTTCACTCCATAATTAAGTGTTTTCACAGCTGTTGGAAACTTTAATCCAAGCATTCAATGCATTGTACAAGTATAATTCCATTTTGGGAAGAAAGGCAACATTGCCATTTTAGAAAAGCTAGCTTTATGCAAAGTAAGCTTGCATTGAGCCTTGCATTTGTTCTTTCTGCACAAACACACTCTACACAATCAGAACAAGTGTGTTTAAATGTTTCATCCACCCTACAAGCCTTATACCTTTCCTTGGAACAATGCTTGTCAATGTTGCGTCAAAAACAAGGAAAAATCCATAACATGTGATCTCTTGTTTTCTAATCATTTCAAAACCTCTAACCCTTTGCTTATATTTAGGGAGACTATTTGCAACATAAGACACATTTTTACAAACCCTCAAACACCCTCAAGTCTTCATAAGTCAGAATCGGCCAAAAACTCCATTTTTGAGTTTCAAACACCCATCTCCATTTCCACTCGTGCGTTTCCACTTTTAACCATCTAAACACTTCACATACATCATATAGAACTCATCTCAACACCTGTTACACATCTGTAAATTAATCTTCATCATCCACCATTTTCAAAAATCTCCATTACAGTTAGACTTGAGTAGAGAGTTCTAGCTGGTTTCAGAGCAAAGTAGGAGTTGGAACACACTCAAGGAGGCCCAGGCAAGCTACAGAAATCATCAGGCCATCACAAAGGTTGCTCAAACTCCATACACAACTCCAACTGCAAGAGGTAATTTTTCAAACTTTTATCTCTTCATACAAGCATCATTTGATTCTGATTTGTGAAGATAAAATGTAGATACCATTGCCACGAAGCTATACATGTCCATAGTTTGCATTTATATGGCCTGAGCTTAGAGAATTTTAAAGTTGAAGTTTCTGAAATTTTTAGGTTTTAATTTAGGGCTAGAAAAATTCTCACTCGTCTTGGATTTATAGCTTTAGTTATTTATATGGTTGGATTCGTGGGAAGAAATGCCACAACTTTCAGGTTTGAGCTTTCCATTTTTGTTGAGAGATGAAGAAGTTACAAGTACTATGGTTGGATGAAGGTTGAAGACGAAGTACAAGCCTTGGAAGCATGTTACGTTATATATTTATCATTTCATTTTAATGAACGGATGTATAGCCACCCCAGTGGTAAGGCAGCGCGCATTTCATGCTCAGGGCGTGGGTTCAAGCCCCAGCGCTGCCACTTTTCTCATTTTTCACATTTTTTTCCTCCTTTTTTTGTTACAAACAAGCAGCGCCTGGGCCCTTATGCTGGGCCTTCCATTTTTTGTTGGCTTTAACACCTGCCTTACTTTTACACCCATGGCCCATTATTTCCTTTATTATTTCATTTTATTTTTTTTTATTTTCATTTCATATTTTCTTTTATTATTTTCACTATTATTATTATTATTATTTTTTTTTTTTTATTAATAAAAATCCAAAAATATTTTTATTTATTATTTACACTTATATATTTTATTTTCTCTATAAAACAAAAAGACTAAAAAACATTTCTCTTAATAACTAATTTCTTTTAAATAATTAATATCTAGACATAGGTTTAATTATTTATTTTCTTAATTAAAATTAATTTAGAACTTAGGTTTATTTTAATTAATTAATTTTCATATTATTTTTATTAAGTTAAAACCTTTTCAAAAAAAACCCTAAAACACATTTTAACTTAATTTCCTTAATTAATTTAGGTTTAAATTTTGTTTATTTTTCATTAATCATCTCTCTTAATTAGGTTAAAACTCCTTTCATAAAAACAACAAAAATCATTTCTTTTTCCATTTATATTCTTGCATTTTATTTTCAATTTTGTACAATATACAATATGGTTGTAATAGATAATTAGGTTTAACTTTCTTGCAATTCCCATTTGTAAATTTGTACACCCCCTCCCCTAATGATGTAATAGCGTAGTAATTTTACTTTTCACAATTTATCGCTTTATATAAATGCTAGTAATTAGGGTTTTGTATGAAAAGACTAAAACCAACAAACTAGAAAACCCTAATCAAGACAAAAACAAGCATGAAAACAATACACTTGCACACAAGCATCCCTAGGGTAAAATCCACTTGGTTGCCTTACAAAATGGCCATATTATGCATGTGAGGTATCTTAGCAAAAATAAACGAATACAAGATCATAGTCCCTCGATGACGCTATCTAAGTTGCCTTACAAATGATCTTAGTCCCTAAAAGAGAATGCTAAGATGCCTTGTAACATTGCTAATTATGGTTATACGATGACCCACGCCCGTCCCGTTTACATCCAAAGATAGGGTTACTTACCAAATCAATGGTAATATAACAAAGTCAAAGGAAAGGAAATGTACAAGAAAGACTTTTGAGTAGGTAGAATGCTCCTAATTACTTTCTCAATTTCAAACAAAACATCCTTGCTATTCTCAAAACAAACACCTACACATTTCAAAACATCTTACAAACTTGGAAACATTTTCAAAAGATCAACATCTTTGTATACATTCTTACGAACAAGAATCATTACAAAGATTGCCTAAATAATGGCCTCTTTACGAAATACTTTCGAAAACCACACAACACACAATTTCAAACAAAAGCAAGTGATCTAGCAAGTAACTAAGAGCCCATGGATAACCATGGATGAAAACGGTGCTAATACCTTCCCTTTTCATAATTTACCCCCCGAACTCAAGAAACAATCTCAAAGGTCTTTCCTGTTCTTTTCAGCCTTTCCTTTTTGGATAAAAGAAAAGTCGGTGGTGACTCTTGCTAAACGCAACATTTGCGATCAAACGTAAAACCTTCAAGTCAGTTCTCCCATCGTATCATAGAACTGGAGACTCTGCTGGGGAGTTTTATGGAAGTGGGGTTACCTTAGGGCTAGATCACATCTATTTTCTTTCATTGTTTGGTTTGTATGCTTTACATTATGGTTCTTTGTTTGGGTTTGAATCCTCTGCCCGGATTTGGGATACCTTATAGGTAAGTAGTAATACGTTGTGGAAACTGTGCGGGGTATACCGACATGGTCTAAGCAATAGCTACGTTAGTGCGACATATTTGTGGGTACCAGTAGCCTTTGAGTTAATCAAAGAGAATATGGGGCCGCTGAGTGATGTTATAAAGCACTAATGAACTTTTAGAACCTTTACTTGATCAACTTGCCCTTTAGGATGTAGTGAGATGACCGGCTTTGGTGCAGTCCGAAGTTGGTAGATACTCGATACTACACTCATTGAGGTTTGGTTTCTTAGGATATTTCGGTCGCCATTAAAGAGGCTTGTGCTGAAACAATGACCAAGGAAACAAACCAGTGATATTGAGCTCCTTAGAACTCGGTTACTATTACTAGGGCATGTTTAAGCCAACTAAACTTCAAGAGGGTACTTACCTATAAAACTCCATGCAAGACTAAACCTAAGAATTTTTTTGTTTTGTTTGTATACGCATACTTGTACATAACATCATGAACATCATGAACATAATATACATCCACTAACCATTTCAAGGATTTTGGGGTTCATCTTTGTTCTTGTTTTGTAGGATATGGATTCACTTCGCAGGTAAACTATTCAAGTCAATCTTGTAAGGATCCCTCCACAACTCAAGGAGCTAGCTTCAAGGATTCCTGGAAAATCTCCATTCACTGAGATACATGGTCGCCTACTCAACTTGGTCACCTCCAACATAGATGAGGACATGATGAAGGCGCTTTTTCAGTTCTTTGATCCTTTACATCATTGCTTCACATTTCCTGACTATCAATGTGTTCCTACTTTGGAAGAATTCTCCCAACTCTTGAGGATTCCCATTCTCAATCAACTACCTTTCAACGGTACGGAAAGAGACCCAAATCCAGAAGAGATTGCTCAAGCTCTACACTTGCACTCATCTGATATCACAACTCATTGGGAAACAAGGAGTGGTGTCAAAGGTTTCCTAGCAAAGTTCCTGTTTAAGAAAGCCCAAAATTGTTGGAATTCCTTGGATCTACAAGTCTTTTAGGAAATTGTGGCTCTCCTCATCTATGGGATGGTTTTGTTTCCAAATCCTAACCAACTCATAGATGTGAACACCGTCAAAATCTTCATATCCCGCAACCCGGTGCCTACATTTATAGGGGATATCCTACACTCTTTTCACACTCGCACAATGAGGAAAAGAGATGTCCTTATGTGTTGCACTCTTCTCTTGGCAAGATGGTTTATTTCGCATCTTCCTCAATCTGTCTTAAAGAATGAGCAACGTTCAAGGTGGTCACAAAGGTTGATGACGCTCAAACATTCAGACATTCATTGGTGCTCCCGATCCATAGAGAATGTTACTATTGTCGACCATTATGGAGAATTTCCTAATGTCCATTTACTTGGCATTATGGGAGGTATCACCTACAAACCCTGCTTAGCCTTAAGACAATTTGGTTATGCCCGAAGGGATGGCCCGCACGAGATGCTGATTCAAGGTTTGGTATTTGACTACGATAACGACGATCAAGGTCTTCGCCAGAGATTTATCCGAGCTTGGAGGATGTTAAACAAGGTAGATAGCAAGACTTTGGGGCATAAAAATTCCATCCCTCTTGAGCCTTACCTCAAATGGGTACAAACTCGTGCTCGGAGTCTTATGATGTCTTACCCCTCCATTCTCCCGGTAATCATTAAGCCTGTCATAGAGGGAGATGTTCCATACACTATCCTACATCCTGATATGCCCACTTCTCTTGAAGACCTACAAAGAGATTGGATACAAGTCAAGGGAGAGCGAGATACTTTCGAAGCCCAATTCTATGCAAGCGAGAATAATGTTTTGGAACTCACTAGACTACTTCATGAGGAGCAGACTCTGAATGCCTACATCGCACCTATGATACGGTAGGAAGAACTGACTATTTTTGGAATGTTGGTTCGCGTTTTGTGTTTTGTGTTTGCAAAATGTCGCGGTAAGCAAGAGTCGCCACCGATTTTTTTTTATCCAACCAGGAAAGGAAAAAAGCATAGAAAAATTCCTTTTTCGAGATATTTGAGTACGGGGGGTAGATTATAGAAAGGGAATGTATTAGCACCCTTTCTATCCGTAGTTATCTACGGGCTCTTAGGTACTTACTCATCATTTTCAAAATTTGTTTTCTTTGTGCTTGTGGGTTTTGAAAAGTATTTTGTTTTAACTTAGATTTAACTCTTGCTTCTATCTTCAAGAGTGTAATGAAGTGTTTTTGAAAACTTGTTTGTAAAAGAGTGTAAGTGTGAAAAAAAGTTTTGTTTTTGATGAGCAAGTATCTAAGAACTAATCTACCTACTCAAAAAATGAATTGTTCTATGCTAATTTCCTTTAGACAATGTTATCCCACTATTAGTGAGTAGGTAGCATCGTCGTTGGAGTTTGAGGGTCAATTCGAAAGAGGGACATACGGTCACTAAAGCAATGTTAGGACGTCTTAGCGGTAACCCTAATGTCTTAGATCATTTGTTCGAGGCAACAATATCTGAGGCAACAATTTTGAAGCAACTATGATCTTTTAGACAAGAGGGCGACCTCTAAAACAACCTATACTTAATGACCGTGTACGAAGGCAACCAAGTGGGGTGTACCATAAGAGTGCGCATGTGCAAGTGTGTTGATTTCAGTTATTTTTATCTTGCACATGTTTAGGGTGATCTAACTGTTTTTAAATTAGACATTCATTCTTGTCATGAAAATCCTATTATCAAACATCTAGCAGTTATATATTTGCATAAATTAAAGGTGCGGAATTTAAACTAAATAACTACAAGGCGTCGGGTATTTACATCGCCAAAGACAAACCCTTTGAAATTTAAAAGCGAAAAAATAAATATCCTAATTAATTATTACAAACCGGGAGCAGGTACAATAATTGAATAAAGGAAAAATAAAATGCGCGAGACAATTGGGTCGAAGGCGAAACTAGGGTTTTGACCCTCCTAATTAAAAGAAAATATTTTTGGTTGTTTTTATTTATTTTTAAGAAAAGAAATTAATTCCTAAAATTAAATGCTAAATTATTTAATTAATAAATGAAAATAATTAAATGACATTTTTTGGAGTTTTGTTAATTTAG
Organism: Vicia faba; assembly: GCA_948472305.1. Lineage (NCBI taxonomy): Eukaryota > Viridiplantae > Streptophyta > Magnoliopsida > Fabales > Fabaceae > Vicia > Vicia faba. The sequence continues at coordinate 42,037,182 of OX451737.1, read as the reverse complement.
GAAATAAAATAAAATAATTAAATTAGGGTTAAAACCTATTAATTCTAATTAATTTTAAATATTTACAAAATAAATGAAAGTTATCTAAAATTAATATCCTAATTAATTTAATTAATATTTATTAATGAAAAATAAAATTCTGAAATTTAATTGGGTAAAAATATTTTTTGTGATTTTTTTGATAAAAAAGAAAATTGTTTATTGGTTAGTAATTAAATTAAATAAAATAAAATAAACAAAAATATAAAAAGGAGTGAGATGGGCCTGATTTTTGAGGGTGTGCATAGCAATTATTCTGGCCCATTTGTGAAGTCCATATTGACTTTTGTAATCCCATGCGCTAGTGTTGACTTGGTCCTTTGGTGCACCTTCAATGATGGCCACCAGATCTGGCCATCTGGCGTGTTGGATGGTGAATGTCCATGATGGATATACTGGCCACGCTTGTACTGAATTACCTAAAAACAAATATTATAGAGAAAATAGGGGGACCTGGGATTCGAACCCAGGTCCTGAGAGGAATTCCATGCCATGCTTGCCACTATGCTACTTGCTTCTTATTGTTAATATAATATAAACTAAATATAATATATAAAACAAAAGAAAACTGGAAAAATTAAATAAAAATGTGCGCTCGTTTGAACAGGCCTATAGGGGGGTGACAACTCATCGGCCCATTCCTCCCTCCGTAGCTAAAAACCTGCAACACCTATACCCACGGACAAATGTCCGTCGCTACAAACCTGTCTACTCTCAAAATCTCATACAGGCCATGTAAATTAGTTCTAAGACCATGGTTAGACTCGTCATCTTCTTCTGATCACAACCATAGCCATTATGAAGGCTAATTGTACCTGAAAACAAAAGCCCTAAAAAACTCCAAGAAAACCTAATGGTGATTCACGGCATAGGTCATATAAATGCAATTGAATAATACCAAAAGCTTGCAAATTCTCTGTAGATTAAGATTATGCCATTAATTCAGATCAACCATGCTTAAATTTCAAGATGCGAATTCAAGAACAGAGCAAGGTTACGAACGACTTACAGTGCGTGGGAGGGCTTGAAAATGTGTGGTTTTGCTTGCTTTAGGTTCCTGAGATTTCCAGGAAGAGATTGAGACACATACCAAGCCTTGAGGACGCCTCTAACCTTTGTTTCGATCTCACACTTTTCTTTGTATTTTTCAAATGTTGTTCTTGCTCTCACGCCTATCTCCAACCTTTATTTTGATCTGCACGCAACCCTTATGTACCACACAATGCATTAGGGTTGATTACCTTGCCCAAATCTTCCTCTTTCAATGATTTTGATATTTAATTTGATCCTTCTTTAAAGCTTTCCAAAATTGGCTTATTTTGAATCTTTTTGTGCACACAAGCTTTGATGCGAATTTGGAATGGTGCTAGCTGTCCAATGAAGCCTGAAATCATCAAAAGATCTTTGGTTTTCAATATTTTTGATTTTATTTGATTTGTTTTGATTTAATTTGAAATAATTCAAATAAAAACCAAAATAAATAATAAAAATAAAATATGGACAAATGGCCAAGGTTAGAGCACGTGGGCTATGATGCCAAGTCAATACAAGTGAAAAAGAATGGGCCCATTCGGCAAAATTTGAAGCTTTGGGGATAGTTGACTTTTGGCAATTTTGCAAAAAAGGTCAACTTCAACAATGCATAACTTCCTCAATTTTGACTCTTTGGAGGTGTTATTGGACTTTTTAGAAAGCTTTAGATGTCCTCTAATCAACCCTGTTGGTATCATCTCATTTTGATATTCCATGCTCATGTATGAAGCTTTTACAAAAAAAGTGTTTTTGTTGACTTTTCAAAAATGACCTATAATGTCCAAGTTCATAACTTCTTGTGAGTGCATATTTTGAACTTGCGAGATGAAGATGGATTGTAGATAATTTCATTATCTTCAAAATTAACTTTGGATGGGTCATTTCTCATAAAGTATGACAAAGTTATGCTTGGTCAAAGTTGAGTTGACTTTTCCTGCAAAACCCTAATTTAGCAACTTTTGAGTCTTGATGAATTGTGAGCAATCCTTGATGAATCATGATCAACCCTTGATAAAATGATGAAATATACTTCAAAATGAATATGTTGACAAAAAACTTGAAGTTTGACTGTATGTGGGTCATAGTTGACTTTTGCCCTAGCATAGTCGATTTTTGGACCTTTGAGCAATTGAATGAGAAAACTTCCCCTGCAAGGCTTGAAACTTGACATGGATGATCTTGAGAAAATATTAGGACATTGGTGAGAATTTGGGACCACTTGGACTCAAGGATCTTGATGCAACATGAAACCCTAATTTGGGGTAGACTGCCTTAGGAGAGAGCTTGTCAGGCCAACCCTTGAGCTATCTTGAGCAACTTTGAGATCTTTCTTGAAATGTTTTGAGAAATATGGGATGGAAAATTTTGGGGTACAACAGCTGCCCCTGTTCAATTTTCTTAAACCTGAGGATGTAGATTGGTCTTCGTGCCTTTCGTGATCCGAAGGTGGAAGAGGATTGAACACTAGAGTGCCCAAAAATTTGCACTCGCGTGAAGTGGTAATTATCTTGTGATGTCAGGAATGGGCTTACAGATGCCACTTGGAAGAGTGTCGATCGCATAAGATATTCCTTAGCGAGAACTTGTATACCTGATGTTGAGGAAGATTCCGTCGGGGAAGTCCAATCTTCGTTGAGAGAAGTAGAATTTTAGGAACTTCGTCGTTTCGTTATTCTGTTGGTGAGTCGTCTTTGTTGATATTTAGGAATTTCAATCGTCCGTACTCAACTGGGGAATCAACTTTGCTGAGATTTAGGAGCTCCTCCGTAATTCAACTGAGGAAAATATCTGTCGAGATTTAGGAGCTCGTCCGTAATTCAACTACTTTGCTGAGATTTAGGAGCTCGTCCGTAATTCAACTGGGAAAATATTTTCGCTGAGATTTAGGAACATCGTTCGTAATTCAACTGTGGAAATAACTTCGCTGAGATTTAGGATCTCGTCCGTAATTCAACTGAAGCAACATCTTCGCTGAGATTTAAGAGCTCGTCCGTTATTCAACTGGGAAAATATTTTCGCTGAGATTTAGAAACATCGTCCGTAATTTAACTGGGGAAATAACTTCTCTGAGATTTAGGAGCTCGTTCGTAATTCAACTAAAGCAACATCTTCGCTGAGATTTAGGAGCTCGTCTGTAATTCAACTAAGAAACCATATCTGCTGAGATTTAGGAACTCATACGTAATTCAACCGAGGAACATATCTGTCGAGATTTAGGAACTCATCTGTAATTCAACAACTTTGCTGAGATTTAGGAGCTCGTCCGTAACTCAACTGAGAAAATAATTTCACTGAGATTTAGGAACTCGTCCGTAATTCAACTACTTTGCTGATATTTAGGAGCTTTTCTGTAATTCAACTGGGAAAATATCTGTTGAGATTTAGGAACTCGTCTGTAATTCGACTGAGGAAATAGTTTCGCTGAGATTTAGGAACTTGTCTGTAATTTAACTACTTTGCTGAGATTTAGGAGCCTGCCCATAATTCAATTACTTTGCTGAGGTTTAGGAACTTGTTCGTAATTCAACTGCTTTGCTGAGATTTAGGAACTTGTCCATAATTCAACTGTGATAGAAGCTTCATAGCTTGAACTTTGTAAAAATTTAACCGTATCCTTCCTGAAGGGTAAAGGTTAGTTGTATGTAATGCATGATATGTATCAAGAAATGATGTTCTCAAAATAAATGAGATTGTGTTGTATGATGCGTATGCATGTCATGATGTATGAAAATGTGATGTTTTTAGCTGAGGAAAACAAATCCCGGATTGCCGTTGGAGAAAAGAATTGAATTCTTCATTTCTTCCAGAGATAGTGAATGAAGATGATTGTGAGAATAAACCTGCAGGAGAGGATAACTCCGCTGGGGGATAAACTGATGAGAGAATGACTCTGGGGAAGAGATGATCTGTCGAGGATTTCGTTGATAAATTCAGCTGGGGATGAATTACCACTGCTGGTGATAATGAACCTTGTTGGGGATTGAATTCCTATTTTGTGAAAGGAAAGGACTCCGCTGGGGATGATTTTCCAATAGTGACCTTACTAGAGATAGCCCTTTTAGACTTTACTAGGGATGATCTTCCGGAGTCTACTGGGGACAATTCTTCCAACTCCACTGGGGATATTTTTATACTCCACTAGGGATGGTGAGACTTTTTAGTGCTTATGGTAGATAAACTCAGCTTGGGGAGAATATTACCGATTCATTCACAGTTGCGAGTCTCAGCTGGGGAGAGCTAACACCACTGTCTTTCTCTTACTCTGCGGGGAATGAATGTACTTTCAATCGTTTCCTCCAGCTAGGTCTATCCCTATACCTGGTGGACAAAGCAACTGTACGGTTTGGAAATTTCTCGTTTGCCCCTGTTTCTGATATTACAAGTAATCGTTTTTTTGTTTCGCATGTAAAATTTATGAGCAGCAATCAATGTCAAATGCATATATCAAAAACTGAACATTGGACGTTCTTTGCAAAACAAAACAGAAAAAGGAAGATAGTTTGAAATTTATTCGTGAAAATGACTTGTATTTATTTTTGAAGTTAGCCTATAAATAGGCGTTTTTGTACAAGAGGTTGACGTCCTAGTAAGAGAACGCCGCCGAACAAATAGAATTTATACAATTTGTGAAAAACAACAAAACAACTATGTGAATAATCCCACTGGGTTCCAACTCTGCTATTTCCTTTATATCCTCGAGCATCTCATCACTTTGCTACTTGGTTAAAGGCAGATCAGATTGTTTGGTGTCGTCCGAGCTTGGTAGTCGATACTGAAGTCTGATCGCAAGGGGATCCAATGAGACATAGTGTTACGCTCTAATCCCTAATTTTTTCCTGGACCGCCCTTTCGGGTTTTCAGTCCACCGGGATACCCTTTTTTGCCCAAGCCGCCCTTTCAGGTTTTCGACTTGCCGGGTGTACAGTTTTTTTTCATTTTCATCCCTTATTTTTTTGCCCAAACCCTTTTGGTTCGTCGGGAAGCCCTTATTTTTGCCTAGGCCAGTCAACCTAGCGGGTCTTTGATTATGCGTAGTATCTTTTCACTATGTCTGTATTGACGGGGTGAGGGAGGTCGTCACCATCCATGGTGGTTAGAATCATGGCTCCTCCTGAGAAAATATTCTTAACCACAAATGGCCCTTCGTAAGTAGGGGTCCATTTTCCCCTGGGATCACCTTGTGGAAGAATTATGCGCTTGATAACTAGATCCCCAACTTGATACTGTTGTCGTCTGACTTTCTTGTTAAATGCCTTGATCATTCGCTTTTGATACGTTTGACCATGACAAATAGAGGTAAGTCTCTTTTCATCGATTAAGTTCAGCTGATCAAGTCGGGTTTGAATCCATTCATCTTCGCTCAAATCTGCATCCTTCATAATCCGAAGAGAGGGTATATGAACTTCAATGGGCAAGACTGCCTCCATGCCATATACCAAGGAATAGGGTGTTGCCCCTGTTGATGTCTGCGCTGAGGTACGGTACCCATGAAGAGCAAAAGGTAACATCTCGTGCCAATCTTTGTATGTCATCGTCATCTTCTGCACAATCTTCTTAATGTTCTTATTATCCATTACTACAACCCCATTCATCTTCGGTCGGTAAGGAGAGAGTTGTGATGCTGTATTTTGAACTACTTGCAGAGGTCGACGATCATCTTATTGTTGAGATTTGTACCATTATCCGTAATGATCCTCTCTGGTACACCATATCGACATATCAGATTGTGCCGAATAAACCGTGCCACGGCGTTCTTAGTTACAGTAGCAAAGGATGCTGCTTCAACCCACTTTGTAAAGTAATCAATAGCCACCAAGATAAAATGATGCCCGTTGGATGCAGTAGGTCTGATCTCGCCGATCATTTCGATGCCCCACATTGCAAAAGGCCAAGGTGCTGCTAAGACGTTCAGAGGTACTGGAGGTATGTGCACCTTATCAGCATAGACTTGGCACTTGTGACAGGTCCGAGAATGCTAATAACAATCGGCTTCCATAGTAGACCAATAATATCCTGCCCGTAGGATTTTCTTTGCCATGGTATGTCCACTGGAATGAGTTCCGAAAGTACCTTCATGTAATTCTACCATAATCCTTTCTGCTTCGTTCTTATCCACACATCACAGTAAGGTTGAATCATGGTTACGCTTGTAAAGGGTGTCGTTACTGATGAAGAACTTCGTCGCGAACCTCCTCAGAAACTTCTTGTCATTAACAGATGCACCCTCGGGGTATTCCTGAGCCTCAAGATACCTCTTTACCTCATGAAACCAGGGTTTATCTGCTACCTCTTCAGTCTTAATGTCACATCAATGTGCAGGTTCGTCCAACTTCTCAATGGTAATTTGGGGAGCTTCATTGTCCCATCTGACTTTGAACATAGAAGACATCGTAGCTAGCGCGTCCGCCAACTGATTCTCCTCTCTAGGGAAGTGTTCAAAGGATATCTCCTCGAAATTCAGAAGTAACGTCAACACATACTCTTTGTAAGGAATAAGATTTAGGTGTTTCGTATCCCACTCGCCTTTGATCTGGCTGATCACGAGAGAGGAATCTCTGAATACACTTAAGAACTTAATCCTTAGGCCCATTGCTGCTTGAAGACCCATAATTCACGCCTCATACTCCGCCATGTTGTTGATGCAGTTGAAACATAGTCGGGCGGTGAATGGAGTATGAGGGCCTTCAGGAGATATGATCATGGCACCAATGCCGTTACCCAAAGCATTTAAAGCTCCATCAAAGTACATAGGCCATCGGGATCCCTCCTCAGGTCCTTCATCCAGTCCAGGTGTTTCACAGTCAGTCACCAACATGATGTTCTCATCCGGGAATTCAAAGTTCATAGACTGGTAATCATCTACTTCCTGATGTGCCAAATGATCTGCCAACACACTTCCCTTGATTGCTTTTTGAATCGTGTATTGGATGTCATACTCAGTCAAGATCATCTGCCATCTTGCTATTCTTCCGGACAAGGCGGGCTTTTCGAAGATATACTTGATTGGATCCATCTTTGATATCAATAGAGTGGTGTGAGTTAGCATATATTGTCTCAGCCAGCGAGCAGCCCATGCCAAAGCACAGCAAGTTTTCTCAAGCAACGAGTATCAAGTCTCGCAGTCAGTAAACTTTTTGCTAAGGTAATAAATAGCATGCTCTTTTCGGCCAGACTCGTCATGCTGCCCCAGCACGCACCCCATTGAATTATCGAGTACTGTCAAGTATAAGATCAAAGGTCTCCCTTCAACTGGAGGCATCAGAATAGGTGGCTCTTGGAGATACTCTTTGATCCTTTTGAAAGCGGCTTGACATTCATCATTCCATCTTACCACTTGATCTTTCTTCAGTAACTTGAAGATTGGCTCACAAGTAGAAGTCAGGTGCGAGATGAATCGGGCAATATAGTTCAGACGTCCCAGAAATTTCTCTGACTTCTTTTTCTGTTCGGGGAGCTGGCATTTCCTGTATAGCCTTCACCTTTGCAGGATCAACTTGAATACCTTTATCACTTACGACGAAACCCAGCAGCTTACCAGATCTCACCCCGAAGGTGCACTTGTTCGGGTTTAACCTCAGCTTATACAACTTCAACCTGTCGAATAGCTTCTGAAGATGGTTAAGGTGTTCTTCCTCAGTCTGAGACCTTGTAATCATGTCGTCAACGTATACCTCAATCTCATGATGAATCATGTCGTGGAACAAAGCGACCATAGCGTGCTGATACTTTGCCCCAGCATTCTTAAATCTGAAAGGCATGACCTTGTAGCAAAAGGTACCCCATTGAGTAACAATGGTTGTCTTCTCCATATCTTCGGGAGCCATTTTAATCTGATTATAACCAGAGAAACCATCCATAAAGGAGAAGACCTTATGTTGTACGGTGTTGTCAACCAGAACGTCGATATGAGGCAGAGGGAAATCATCCTTGGGGCTTGCCCTATTCAGATCCATATAGTCAACACACATTCGAACCTTACCATCCTTCTTCTGCACTGGAACCACGTTGGCCACCCACTGTGGGTAAGAAGTAACTGCTAGAAAACCGGAATCAAACTGTTTCATAACCTCAGCCTTGATTTTCTCAGACATCTCTGGGCGCATTCGGCAGACTTTCTGTTTCACTAGAGGGCAGTCATCCTTGGTAGGCAAGGGGTGAACCACGATATCAGTATCCAACCCAGGCATAACTTCATAAGACCAGGCAAAGATCTCAATATAGTCACGCAGCATCTGAATCAACCGTTGCTTAACACTAGACTCCAAATTTGCACCGATCTTGACCTCTTTCTTGTCTACCTCTGTATCCAGATTTACTGATTCCACTTGCTCCTCATGCGGCCGTATGGCCCTCTCTTCCTGAAGTAACCGTCTAGCAAGTTCACTAGGCACTTCGCAATCCTCCTCACCTTCGTCCTCGGCTTGGTTGATCGGACTTTTAAAGTCATAACTGGCAGTAGCAGAGTCGTTGTCAGTGGGATCCAAAGTGGATGTAGACCTGTATATGTGAGTGTGTGTAAAATAGCTGTTTTGCAAGATAAAAAAGAAAAACAAGGAGTGCAAAATTTGAATATGCAATAAAATGTACAATGCTTTTATTAATGATATATGGAAATGACACAGAATAAGCCCTCAAACAGATCCACGGTGTCTCGGGTAAGGCATCGGGCCGTAAAGTTTAAAATTGTCTGTTACAAATTCAAAACAAAAGTCTATTATTGTATAAAAGAAACAGGCATGGAATCCTTTGTCGTCCAATTGCTCAAGCCACCGTTGGTAGTGGGGTAGATCCATCTGTCAATATCATACTCTTCATCATCATCCTCAATAGCATTTACTCCCGCATCATGTTTCTGCATAGGAGTCGTTATGACATTAGGCTTTTCTGGCGCTTCGAACTCAATCTCCTTAGCGTCAATCAGATCTTGCACTTTATTCTTCAAAGCCCAGCAATTATTGGTATCATGCCCCGGGCTATCAGAGTGATAAGCACAGCGGGCGTTTGGATTATACAACGGCGATGTGGTGTTGGGATTCTTTGGAGCTTCTCTCGGAATCACCAAGTTGGTTTTCAACAACTGCGGCAGAATTTGAGATAAAGACATGCTGAGTCGAGTAAACTGTCTTTGAGGCCTCTCTACCCTTTGCTGAGTGTTGCGTTGTGGGGCAACAGTTGGTCTTGAAATAACTACCGTATTAACCGCTTGGCGGCGTTCAAGACGGTTTTGGCTCCTCGAGATGTACACTGCACTAGACTCCTTCTTGAAGGGCTTCTTCTCGGTACTTGACGAAGCACCTTTCTGTAACTTGTCGCTCTTGATACCGGCCTCAACTCTTTCCCCATTCATAATTAACTCAATAAAACCTGACGATGAACTTCTTATTAAATGGTTGAAATACGGACCAGACAAGGTCCCCAAAAACATATCCACCAACTCCCTATCCGCCAGCGGGGGCTGGACTCTACCTGCAAGATCTCTCCACTTCTGAGCGTAATCTTTAAAACCTTCGCTCGCACCCATAGACATACCCTAAAGTTGGGTACGCGTGGGAGCGAGGTCGGCATTATATTGGTACTGCTTGTAAAAAGCAGCAGCAAGGTCCTCCCAATTACGGACGTTAGCTCCTTCTAGTTGATAGAACCATTCAAGTTGAGTCCTTGAAAGACTATCTTGAAAGAAATGAACCCAGAGGTTCCTATCAGTAGTATATGGTTGAATCTTTCTGACATACGATTGGAGGTGTAGCTTTGGGCAGGAGACCCCGTCGTACTTAGCAAAGACTGGTGCTTTAAACTTGTGGGGGATCACCACCCCAGGTGCCAGACCCAAATCACCAAAGTCCAATCCACGTATCTTCTGGATCTCCATCGCACTTAACCGGTCTTCGAGTTGCTTATACCTATCCTCGGCAGGAGGATAATGGTCTTCATCAAAGTCGGTCTCATTGTCAGAAACCACAAGGCTAGGAGCCCTCCTTTCTTCTTGGTTCTCCCCCCCTCCAGATGAGTGGGACAGATCAACTTCGTCTCGCAACCTGTTTCCGAACCTGTGACCCATGTTCATGAGGATTGTCTTCTTCTTCTTCTTCTTCTTATCCTTCAAGATAAGAGTCCTCAGATCTTTCTGCCCTTTGGCCAGGTTCATGAACCTTTCTTGGAATTGAGCGTTCTGAGCTTGAAAAGCCTTAATAGCTTGATCAGCGGATGTTTCAGCAGACATGATGAGTGCTGAAATAAACAGCGAAGAAGATAAGAGACATGTAAGGGTACCTGTGATGAGGTGCGTGGGAATGGAATGCGTATGATATGATTTCAAAGACTTTTGGGATTCAAATTCGTAAACCAAAATGAAACACACTTCTATTAGATTAAAAACTTGAAACAATGTTTGGCAAATGCCTTTAAGGCGTTACAAGAAGAAAAACTAAAAAGTAAATCGAAACTAGAAATAGCAAAGGACATCAGCGTTCCCATGGTCGTTTTCCGTTGGTGCTGACATAATCGTTGAGGACCTTCTCATTCTCCAACTGCCTTGTAAGCTTTAGGATCTTCCGCTCCTGCTCATGATACTTCTCTCTGTAAGTATCCCGTTCTTCTCTCAATTGTATCCAAGACCTCTTTAATGCTCCAATTTCAGTAGGCATGTACGGATGGAGGACAGTATGAGGAACCCCTTCTTCATCAGTACTCTCAATAATTACCGGTAAGACAGCTTCGTATGGCATCCCCAATTTTTGAGCATGGGCTCGAACCCACCGGAGATACGGCTCTATTGTAAGAGAAGTCTTCGCTCCTAGCTCATGTGGATCAGACCTGTGAACCTTATTCCAAGCTCGTATGAACCTGTGACGATGTCCCTCACTATCCCCTTAGAAGTCAAAGACAATGCTCGGAATCAGCAACTCATGAGGACCGTCCTTCCTAGCTTGCCCAAACTGTCGTAAGGCCAGACAAGGATTATAGGTTATTCCTCCCCTAATTCCAAGCAAAGGAACATTGGGGTATTCTCCGCACCAGTCAATAACAGCTACTTCTTCCATGTCTTTAGTGCTCCAGATGATGTCCGTGTGAGCAAGGGAAATAATTCTATAGGCCCAACCCATACCTTCCTTGTTCTTCAAAACAGATTTGGGGAGGTGAGAAATAAACCACCTCGCCAGCAATGGTGCACAACACATAAAGGTTCCCCATTTTTTAGCAGTACGGGCATAAAGAGCATGAAGAATGTCACCTAAGAGAGTGGGCACTGGATTACGGGACATGAAGATCTTCACTGTGTTCACGTCGACAAAAGAATCTGAATTAGGGAACAAAACCAGGCCATATATGAGAAGTGTCATGATATCTTCGAATGCTTGAAAGTCCAAACTGTCCCAAAACTGTTGAGCCTGATCAAACAAAAACTTAGCCAAGAAGCCTTTTGTCCCACTCCGAGTCTCCCAATTAGACATTACTTCAACCTTTGTTAGATGTAGGGCTGTAGAAATATCCTCTGGCCTAAGAGCTATCTCCCAACTTGTAAACGGTGTCTTCTCTAGAATAGAAATGCCAAGTAGATCAGAGAACTCTTCCAAAGTAGGGACCAACTGATAGTCCAGGAAGGTGAAGGAGTGGTGCAACAGGTCGAAGAACTGGAACAAGACACTTATCATCTGCTCATCCATCTTAGAAGTGACCAAACCAAGGAGGTGACCATGTCTTCTGACAAAAGAGGAAGTGTCAGGAACCTTGGAAACCAAATCTATAAGCTGAGTAGGAATCTGTACAAAGCTGATCTGAATAGTGTTTCTGCGCATAGATGCCATGATCTGCAAAACAGAACAAAGATGAATCCACTCGGTCTTTGAAATGGGTTAGTCTAATGAAATATGCATGCGATGTCATGATGCATGATGTTATGATAGAAACACACCACAAGTATTCACAGATAGCAAACATGGTAAGGACAAACAAGTCACATAGTAGCCCTTAAATTTCAGGCTGGCATGGAGTTTAGGTATTACCCTCTTTCAGTTTAGTTGGTTCAACCTGTCTTAGTAATAGGAACTGGGTTCTAGAGGATCTCAATATCACTGACCACCCTCGATCGGTCATAATTTCAGTTTAGCAACCTTTTCTTGCGGCCGGAATCATCGCGAGAGTTTGGTCTTAATGAGTGTAGCATAGTGCTCTTTTCTATGGCCAAGTTGGTCAATTATAGGTTCTAAGGTCAGTTGGTGCTTAATGACCCCTTAGCTGCCGCATATTCTCCATGTTCCACCACAAGGGATATCGGAACAAACTAAAGTGCCACACCAACGTAGCTACTGCTTCAACCGTATCGGTCTATACCGTACAGTTCCCTCACAGTCTATTGCTACTTACCTAAAAGGTATCCCCCAGATCCGGGTTAGGATCTATAGTAACTCTAATTCAAACCCACAAAGATAAAGCATACAAATAAAGCAATTGAAAACATTATGATGAACTATTCCTAAGGTACACCCCACTTACAGAATCCCCAGCAGAGTCGCCATTTTGAAGCCCCGTGTCAACATTTTGAAGAAGTCCCCCAGACGCTGGCGTCAACTAAAACTGTTACTGAAGATCCTCCAATGAAGATGGCTTCCCTAAAGGATGCCCGGGCCGTTATTGAGAAAGGTGGGTGTGTGAATTGGGGCCAACTCCCTGACTTTGCACATAAGACTGACAAGTTTGGTTTGGGTTTCACTGCAGAAGCTCAAAGGGTTATTCGGCGTGCGCGGATTGGAAGACCTCCCCTGCGTATTACTAGTCCTGAAGTGAATATGATTGAAGACGATGATGAAGAATCTGAGTTTGATAGCTGGATCTACCCGACTACCGACGGTGGACTAAGAAACTGGACGGCGAAGGACTTCGTGTCGATTTCTTTTATCACACAGTAATAGACTTTTGTTTCGAATTTGTAACAGACAATTTTTAAACTTTACGGCCTGGTGCCTTACCCGAGACACCGAGGCTTTGTTTGAGGTCTTATTATGTGTCATTTCCATATATCATTAATAAAAGCATTGGACGTTTTCTTGCATATTCAAATTTTGCGCTCCTTGTTTTTCTTTTTTATCTTGCAAAACAGCTATTTTACACACACTCACATATACAGGTCTACATCCACTCTGGATCCCACTGACAACGACTCTGCTACTACCAGTTATGACTTTGAAAGTCCGATCAACCAAGCCGAGGATGAAGGTAAGGAGGATTGCGAAGTGCCTGGTGAACTTGCTAGACTGTTACTTCAGGAAGAGAGGGCCATACATCTGCATGAGGAGCCAGTGGAATCAGTAAATCTGGGTATAAAGGTAGACAAGAAAGAGGTCAAGATCGGTGCAAATCTGGAAGCTAGTGTTAAGAAACGATTGATTAAGATGCTACGTGACTGTGTTGAGATCTTTGCCTGGTCTTATGAAGATATTCCTGGGTTAGAAACTGATATCGTTGTTGTTGTACCCCAAAATTTGCCCTCCCATATTCTTCAAAGTTTTGACAAGCATCACCCCAAATTGTTCAAAGTCTACTCAAGGGCTACACAGTCAACCACTCTCCTAAAGCCAGTCAAACTAGGGTTTTGGTTCTCACAAGGAAGCTGAGGCTTTCAAGGGCTCAATCAAGTCCCATATGCTCATACACATTGTCAAGCACCTACATGTCAAGTTTCAAGGCTCACAAGGTCAAGTTGCACAGTCAAAAACCCTAATTGCTCCACAGTCAACTGTAGGGGCAAAATGGTCATTTGGCAGTCAAAAGTCAAAATTTTTGGTCAACATCTTATTATGAAGCCACAATCATCATTTGATCAAGTCTTGATCATGATTTCACAAGAATGGCTCAAAAATCATCAAGGTGTCAAAAGTTTCTATTTTTGGACAGCTAAAAAGTCAACTGTAACTTGACCAAGGCATAACTTTTTCATGGTTCATCAGAAAAATCCCATCCAATGCTCATCTTGAAGGGGAAGACATTTCCTACAACTCATCTTCACATTCCAAGTCCAGGAAATGCTCTCACAAAAAGTTATCAATTTCAACATTATAGGTCATTTTCAAAAGTCAACAAAAAGGGACTTTAAGTCAAAGACCATAACTTGAGATTGGTAAATCAAAATGACATGGGACCAAAGACATTGGTTAGAGGACTTCAAGAACTTTCCAAAATGTCCAAGAACATGTTCATAGCTTCAAAATTGAGCAATATATGCATTGGAGAAGTTGGGAAATTTTTGTGAAATGGCCAAAGTCAATTATCTTTGAAACTTCATTTTTGACAAAAGGGGCCCACTTTTTCCACTTGTTTCAGCTTGGCCATGCCTCCCACGTGTCCCAAAATTTATTTCAAGATTAAAAATTAATTTTTCTATTTTTATTTGATTTTATTTGATTTAATTCATTTTAAATCTTTAAAATTCAAATAAAAATCAAGAAAATTAATGGAGGGATATCTTTGAGTTTGAATAGCTTTGATACACCATCATTCACCTTCCAAATTCGTGCAAGGCCTATTCTAAGCAAGAAATTCAAATTTTCACAAAAATGGCAAGTTGTTTAAATGGTGTTCATGGCAAAATCCAAAACATGATGGCAAGGCTTCAAGGCTCTTTATTTTGATTCATACTCATTCATATACACATATACAAGCCTCCCCACCCTCATGGACGAAAAAAAGGCATCCATAAAACGGAAGAGCAAAAACTCAGAATTTGTCAAAAAAGTGTGAGATCTAAAGCAAGGTTGCAGGCAGTTTCAGACAAAACAAAGCACGTGAGATCCTTCATTGCCATACCCTGAAACTAAAGAGACCTTTACCACGCCCTGAGACTCCATATCAAGCACTGTAAGTCATCACAAACTCACCCCCGCTATCTGCTTTATGTTTTTTACAGGAAACGAAGAAGATGAAGGATGTGCCTCCATGTGATTGGCTGATTCAAAACGGGCGCACACTTTTTCCTTTTTTCAGCATATAGTGCGCTTATTTTATATTATTTTTCTTTTCTATTTTACTAACAAACGCGCAGGATTGGTGTAGTGGTTGGCAATATACTTGGTGATCTCTGGGACCTGGGTTCGATTCCCAGGTCCCCCCATAATTCCAATATTATTTTTTCTAACGCTTTCCAGTGCAGCGTCTCATCAAATAACTCACCATAAACCTCACAGACCCAAGCGCCAGGTGGCCTCTCTCATAGATCTGATGGCCAGGAGGTGGTCCTCACCATGTTCAGGAGTCAACACACAAGCATTGGATTCCAGAAAGTCAAACGAGCTGGATTCAAATGGGCCTAAATTCCTGATTCACCCCCCTTGGGTTTAATCTTTTTTTTATTTTTTCATTTTCGTTTTTTATTATTTGCCTTATTTTATTTATTTTATTATTAACAATTAACATAATTAACATATTTTTCATAAAAAATCAAAAAAAATAGAACTAACATCATTATTATTATTATTATTATTATTATTATTTTGTAAATAAACAACAAGTGAAATAGTTTAATTAGGCAATTTTGACTTTTCTTTTAATAATTAAAATAGATTTAGAATTAGGAAAAATTAACTTTTAGTTTTATTTCTTTTTATTTTATTTCATAAAAAACATTAAAAAAAACACAAAATATTTTCTCTTAATTAAATTAATTAGTTATTAATTAGCTTTAATTTCATTTTAATTACAAAAAAGACCAAAAAATCAATTTCTTTTTCTTAAAAGGGTCAACACCCTTAGAACATTCCGATTTAATTTTTATTCGTGCTTAGTTTATTATTATGTAATTGCTCAAGCCATGTAATAGTAATTAGGAATTTATTTATTTTCCGCATTCTTTATCAAACGGGTCTTTGTTAATTTGGCGATGTATAGACCCGCGCCTTGTAATAGCGTAGGATTTTACTTCCCGCAATTTACTTTCCGCACCCCTTTTAACTGTTAACTTGCATGAAAGAATGTATGGCCTAAATTAAAAAACAAGCGTAGATCACCATAATACATGTACAAGATAAAACATAACTGAAAATAACACACGAATTCACACGCCACTTCTAGGGTACGCCTCATTGTTGCCTTGCCTTCGAAACGTGGTCGTCGAGTATAGGACGTTTTAGTAAGTCCTTATGTCCATGACATGATCCAGTTGCCTCGAAATGGTTGCCTCGGAATAAAAAAGGATCAATGGCATAAGGGTAGCTTCTAAGGTGTCCTACTGTTGCTCTGGTGACGACACTGTCCCTACAAACGAATTGACCCGAACACCTCCAACGGTGGTGCTACCTACCTCTCAATGGTGGGATGGCACTACCTAAAGGACACTTACACAGCTTAATTCCTTAGGGTAGGTAGATGACTCATGGGTACTTGCTCTTTTCAAAAACAAACAAAATACTTTTCACACCTTACACTTTCAAAAGCTTTCAAAACAAATTTTTCAAACACTCTTGAGGACTGATACAAGAGTTATTCAGAAATCTTTCAAAGAAACTTTCGCAAAGCCCACTCACATTTTGAAAAGCAAATATTTTGAAAACATAAGAGCAAGTATCTAAGAGCCCATGGATAACCATGGATAGAAAGGGTGCTAACACCTTCCCTTTCTATAAATCTACCTCTTGAACCGAGAAACATTCTCATAAGGAATTTTGCTGTGCTTTTGTCCTTTCCATGTTGGAGAAAATAAAAGACGGTGGCGACTCTTGCTTACCGCGACATTTCGCGAAACCAGCTAAAAAATAGTCAGTTATATTTCCACCGATCACAGAACTGGCGACTCTGCTGGGGAATATCTAAAAGTGAGGTGTACCTTAGGATTAGATCATACTTATGTTTTCAATTGCTTTGCTTTGATTGCTTTATATTTGTGGGCTTTGCATCGGAGTTTCATAGATCCTAACCCGGATCTGGGGATACCCTTTTAGGTAGCATAAGCTGTGAGAGACCTGTCCGGCATAGACCGACACGGGTGAAGCAGTGGCTACGTTGGTGTGACACCTTGGTCTGTACCGATATCCCTTGTGTTGCAACGAGGAGAATATGGGTCTTCTGAGGAGTCATTAAGCACCAACCGACCTTAGATCCCTAATGTGACCCAACTTGGCCATAGAACAGTAGCAGTATGCTACACCCATTGAGGCTAAACTCTCGCGATGGTTCTGACCGCAAGAAAAGATTGCGACGCTGGAGTTATGACCGATTGAGGGTAGTCAGTGATATTGGGATCCTCTAGAACCCGGTTACTTTTGATAGGACAGGTCTTAACCAATGAAACTGAAAGAGGGTAGTACCTGAAATTCATACTGGCCTAAACTCTAAGGGCTCTTTTGCGTGACTTGTGTGCCTTCATACTTGAACTACGTGCATACTTGTTATCTAACAACACGGGTTCCTTGCAGGTTTTGTTTACAGTCCTTAATTGGGACTCATGACAGGGCCTACTTACATCACTCCATGCATAGCATAACATCATACCATTGCATGCATCCTACATAAGGACTAATCCATTTCAAGGATCTCAAGGGTTTGTGATGCAGGCCATGATGAACCAAAATGTCTAGCAAGGGGCAAAGGGGATTTATTTTTCTCTAGCCAGGTTAATGACTTGAGTCAGGGGCTATGACCCACTCGATATGGTGAGCCTTGACTCTTGAAGAAGGACTCTCAACAACATGAAGTTCCTTCAATCAAGCCACTGGATTCAGATTCTAACAAGTTTCTCTGTTTACCCCGCGAGATCCTTGAAAACATCGCATGCATACATACATATCACGGCATTACAGGTACTCCTTTGACAGGTCACTTACCATCTTCGCTGTTTATTTCAACAATGGCTTCCCAACAAAACAACCAGGATCTTCATGCTCAAGAGACTCGGTTCGGGGAGATCCTCCTAAATCTATCCAAGGGGCAGGAAGAGCTGAGAATACTCCTCATGGGGAATTTGGTCAGGAAGAGTCCCAAAGACGACAAGGACGAACGGCTGAAACATCTGCAAGCTGAGGTTGATGTAATGAGAACCCAGATGCTGGGGCAAATGGCTCTTATCCAAGACTTATCTCAAAGACAAGGAGAGCTCAGGGTTCTCGTCAACCAACTGCTTCAGGATAACCAACTGGGGCAAACATCTAAGGTTGAAAAGCAAGACATCATTCAACCACATGTGGTGCAAGAAGACAAAGGAAAAGCTCCTCAGTTTGCTTCAGGGTCACAAGCCCAGCATCAACCTCACCAGCGTCAACAGGGTAATCGGCGTAAGCGAAATACGTCTGGAAGACATTTCTCGGAGACTGGTATACCATCATCACTGATACTGAGACGCTTGTTGGAGGTCAAGTTGATTGCTTTAAAGGATCCTCCTAAGAAGCTCAACATAACCTCCCTGAAGTACAATCCTGATGAGAGGTGTGCCTACCATTCTGACAGTCCTGGACATGACACCAACGGCTGTTGGAGCTTGAAGAACAAGATCCAGGACTTGATCGACGGAAGGGTGCTGGAGTTCATGCCAGGTGGAAAAATGAAAATCTTCTGCTGAGAATCTGCCATCTGAGATGACTAGTGCAAACTAAGAAGCTTTTGTTCATTCGAATGTTCAAGTTGTATTTTTCTTTGATTGTTCAAACATTTGTTCATGACAAACTCTTTTACTTTATCAATGCATCGCATATGTCTGTTTTGAATCAATATATTCGCATTCTCTATATTCAAAATTGCTTTTATTTTTTTTCTTGATGTTCAACTCTCGATTGAAAATTCTAAGCCTCTTGAGGGAGGATGACGAAAACGATACCACAATCTACAGTATGCTTTTGAACAGACCTCGCTGATGAGGTACATGCATTGTTTCAATTCCTAAACACTGTAGTTATAAGGAAGATAATCCCTCGTCAACCCCTTTGAGCCAAAGAAGTTGGAGTTTTTCTTTTCACAAAATTAAACCCTTAATCATAACCTGGGGCAGGGTAGTTCTCTCAGTTGATCCAAGTGTCCAACGAATGGCACCAAAAAAGTCCTTACAAAACAAAAGACAATGATGGTTCCAATAATCATAAGGACAGGCAGTCATTATCCCTCAAAATAAACGCCCATTAAGTCAAAACCTATGAAGGAGACTTACAAAACTGGGGCATCCCGCTAACTGTAATCACAAAAGAAACAGTTCAGGCAAAAAACAGGGATAACGAAATCAAAAAGAAAAGAGGTCCTACAAACCCTCAACCAAAAAAGGAATGACTGCCTATTCCCAATAAACTGTCAATATCCGAACCATCACTGGAATATCCGAGCAAAGACTCAAACAAGGTCTAACGCACGATCAACTGAGTTTAGGTTTGAAGAACATCACGAAGAGCGGGTGGGTACAAATATAATTTGAGCCTTTTCCTTTGTTTCTTAAATCGTGAACCAGGCCACGTTACAACCCTTAAAAGTCTTAGCTAAAGCATGAGTTAGTTCGAAGGCATACTGTTACGAAAGGTATCCTGACTCCTTAAGGCTTGCTGTAAAATACTGAGTTGACATCACATTTTACAAAATTTGCTTTTTTTACTGAAAATGCATTTTCAAAAATTTCAAGACAGACATAAGCTTTGCATTTTTAATATAACATTGCTTGCATGTGACTATTTGTTTGAACAGCATAGAAGTTCGCACGACGAATGTCTAATGAACAAAAGCACCTCCAATCAAGGGGCAGGGCATGATCATTGTCCATCATCTGGGGCAGTCCAGTCAAGATTCAGAGAATCTCTCAAATGCCTAATAGCCTGGGGCAGATCTCCGCATGAGTCACCTGGGGAATTGGACATGAATTCTAGCAACGAATATTGCATGATCAAACATCTTCTGGTCGCATGGCAACACAACAACAGGGGCATCTCCCTACATTCTGAGGGCGTGGACATAGTCGAAAAAAATACTATGCATAATCAAAGACCCGCTAGGTTGACACACCTAGGCAAAAATAAGGGCTTCCCGGCGAACCAAAAGGGTTCGGGAAAAAACAAGGGATGAAAATGAAAAATCTGTACACCCGGCAAGTCGAAAACCTGAAAAGGCGACTTAGGCAAAAATGGGTATCCCGATGGACTGAAAACCCGAAAGGGCGGTCCAGGCAAAAATTAGGGATCACAGCGCACGACTATGGCCCGTCATCTCGTCACTTGCCTACCAAAAGAAGATTTGTCAGTCGATAGTCATCAAGCACCTCCACGGGTATCTTCTCCCGCAGAAACTGGGGCAATAAGAATTGTCTAAGCGATCTGGTTGCTCTGTCCACCGAGGTACCAAGGCAAGTTCAGCTGAAGAACATGACCAAGTTACCTCCACTCCCCATAGAGTAAGACAAGAATCAGCGATACTCTCCCCGAGCAGAGTTGGTCTCCCATCAGACCCGAAAAGGCACAGTATTTCCAGCAAGTCAGCGACACTCTCCCCAAGTAGAGTTAGCCTACTGTCAGCCTTAAGGAAGTTGGGTACCCCTAGAAGATCTCAATATTCCCCAGTGGAGTATGCAGATATTCCTTAACAAGCATCCCAGACAGTCTTAATATAAGATTGTTCCCCGGCGGAATACCAGACACCCTAGTGGGGCCATTCCCCAGTCCAATCTGAAAAGTTTCCCCGGGAGAGTTCGATCATTCTCCCTAGTAGAAAGCTTATCCCCAGTAGATTCTGGAAGCTTATCACCTGCAGAGTACGAACGCATCTCCCCGACTTTATTCAAAGGTTATTCCCCACCAGAGCTTATAACTGGGTTATCCTCAGCCAATTACCACGGAAAGATCATCCTCGGCGAAATTCTTCCTATCCCCCCAGCGGAGTTCATCAAATCCTCAACAAAGCTTATCAACAGGAATCCCCAGCGGAGTTCTCATCAAAACCTCAGCGAAGTATCTCTTCCCACAGAGTAATTCCCCACAGAGTAATCTCTTCGCCAAGTTCATTCCCAAACGGAGTCATCTTCTCCTGCCAGTTTGTTCTTGTAATCATCATCCCCAGCAGAAATGAAGAACTCTATTCTTCAACATCAGCCCAGGATTCAGCTTCCTGGCATTCGTCGAGGATTTATTTTCCTAGACGAAAATACATTCATAAACATATCACATTTCATACATCCTGCTTACACCATAATGCATGCACATACGCATCATATCACACAATCTCATTTATTTTTGAGAACCTCTTAATATCATGCAGTTCATGCATCATGACACTGCATACATCTAACGTTTTGCCTTTTCAGGAAAAAGGTCAATCCAAAGATGATTACCATCAACTGTCGCAGTTCCAGATTCGACACCTGTATCTAGCCAGGGCATATCTGTGAGCGATTGATTGTGGATTCGATACCTGTATCTAGACAGGACATATCTACATCAAAGAGATTTCCTTTCAGATATAGCTTGGAAATGCTCCAAATACGGATGCTGTTCTTTTGCTTATTCAAGACTCCTTCTAGAGATAGTTCAGATGTGACCCAGGCATGGCGACGTTCTGATACTTCTTCCAGATTTCCTTTCAGAGATAGCTTGGAAATGCTCCAGATATGGATGTTGTTCTTTTGCTTATTCAAGACTCTTTCTAGAGATAGTTCAGATGTGACCCAGGCATGGCGACGTTCTGATACTTCTTTCAGATTTCCTTTCAGAGATAGCTTGGAAATGCTCCAGATATGGATTCCGTTCTTTTGCTTATTCAAGACTCCTTCTAGAGATAGTTCAGATGTGACCCAGGCATGGCGATGTTTTGATACTTCTTCCAGATTTTCTTTCAGAGATAGCTTGGAAATGCTCCAGATATGGATGCTGTTCTCTTGCTTATTCAAGACTCCTTCTAGAGATAGTTCGGATGTAACCCAGGCATGGCGATGTTCTGATACTTCTTCCAGATTTCCTTTCAGAGATAGCTTGGAAATGCTCCAGATATGGATGCTGTTCTTTTGCTTATTCAAGACTCCTTCTAGAGATAGTTCAGATGTGACCCAGGCATGGCGACGTTCTGATACTTCTTCCAGATTTCCTTTCAGAGATAGCTTGGAAATGCTCCAGATATGGATGCTGTTCTTTTGCTTATTCAAGACTCCTTCTAGAGATAGTTCAGATGTGACCCAGGCATGGCGACGTTCTGATACTTCTTCCAGATTTCCTTTCAGAGATAGCTTGGAAATGCTCCAGATATGGATGCTGTTCTTTTGCTTATTCAAGACTCCTTCTAGAGATAGTTCAGATGTGACCCAGGCATGGCGATGTTCTGATACTTCTTCCAGATTTCCTTTCAGAGATAGCTTGGAAATGCTCTAGATATGGATGATGTTCTTTTGCTTATTCAAGACTCCTTCTAGATATAGTTCAGATATGACCCAGGCATGGCGACGTTCTGATGCTTATTCCAGATTTCCTTTCAGAGATAGCTTAGAAATGCTCCAGATATGGATGTTGTTCTTTTGCTTATTCAAGACTCCTTCTAGATATAGTTCAGATGTGACCCAGGCATGGCGACGTTCTGATACTTATTCCAGATTTCCTTTCAGAGATAGCTTGGAAATGCTCCAGATATGGATGATGTTCTTTTGCTTATTCAAGACTCCTTCTAGATATAGTTCAGATGTGACCCAGGCATGGCGACGTTTTGATACTTATTCCAGATTTCCTTTCAGAGATAGCTTAGACATGCTCCAGATATGGATGCTGTTCCTTTGCTTATTCAAGACTCCTTCTAGATATAGTTCAGATGTGACCCAGGCATGGTGACGTTCTAATACCTATTCAGATTCCCTTTCAGATATAGCCTAGAGATGCTCCAGATCCGGACGCCGTTCTATTGCTTATTCAGATTCAAACTTCTAAAAGACAACTTAGAGATGCTCCATCCCGGATGCTCTTATATTGTTCAGTCCAGATACGATCCAGATTCGGATGACATTTTGTTACTCATATACCCCAGACACGGCGGTCATTCTACCATTTATTCAGACGTCAGCAATTAGACACAGACTAGATACGCTCCAGACACGGAAGCTATTCTGTTTCTTATTCAGATTCACCTATCCACCATATTTCCAAATGGAATCTATAAGCCCATTCCCGACAAGGTTCTGTCACACTTTCAGATGGCATCTTTAAGCCCATCCTCCCATCCATCATCTCTCCAAATGGCATCTGTAAGCCCATTCCCGACATCACACTGCTGATACTCTACTATGTGAGTGCAAATTTCTGGGCACTCTAGTGTTCAATCATCTTCCACCTTCGGATCACGAAAGGCACGCAAGCCAATCTACATCCTCAGGTCTAAGAAGATTGAACAGGGGCAACTGTTGTACCCCAAAATTTGTCCTCCCATATTCTTCAAAGTTTTGACAAGCATCACCCCAAATTGTTCAAAGTCTACTCAAGGGCTACACAGTCAACCACTCTCCTAAAGCCAGTCAAACTAGGGTTTTGGTTCTCACAAGGAAGCTGAGGCTTTCAAGGGCTCAATCAAGTCCCATATGCTCATACACATTGTCAAGCACCTACATGTCAAGTTTCAAGGCTCACAAGGTCAAGTTGCACAGTCAAAAACCCTAATTGCTCCACAGTCAACTGTAGGGGCAAAATGGTCATTTGGCAGTCAAAAGTCAAAAAAATTTGTCAACATCTTATTATGAAGCCACAATCATCATTTGATCAAGTCTTGATCATGATTTCACAAGAATGGCTCAAAAATCATCAAGGTGTCAAAAGTTTCTATTTTTGGACAGCTGAAAAGTCAACTGTAACTTGACCAAGGCATAACTTTTTCATGGTTCATCAGAAAAATCCCATCCAATGCTCATCTTGAAGGGGAAGACATTTCCTACAACTCATCTTCACATTCCAAGTCCAAGAAATGCTCTCACAAAAAGTTATCAATTTCAACATTATAGGTCATTTTCAAAAGTCAACAAAAAGGGACTTTAAGTCAAAGACCATAACTTGAGATTGGTAAATCAAAATGACATGGGACCAAAGACATTGGTTAGAGGACTTCAAGAAATTTCCAAAATGTCCAAGAACATGTTCATAGCTTCAAAATTGAGCAATATATGCATTGGAGAAATTGGGAAATTTTTGTGAAATGGCCAAAGTCAATTATCTTTGAAACTTCATTTTTGACAAAAGGGGCCCACTTTTTCCACTTGTTTCAGCTTGGCCATGCCTCCCACGTGTCCCACAATTTATTTCAAGATTAAAAATTAATTTTTCCATTTTTATTTGATTTTATTTGATTTAATTCATTTTAAATCTTTAAAATTCAAATAAAAATCAAGAAAATTAATGGAGGGATATCTTTGAGTTTGAATAGCTTTGATACACCATCATTCACCTTCCAAATTCGTGCAAGGCCTATTCTAAGCAAGAAATTCAAATTTTCACAAAAATGGCAAGTTGTTTAAATGGTGTTCATGGCAAAATCCAAAACATGATGGCAAGGCTTCAAGGCTCTTTATTTTGATTCATACTCATTCATATACACATATACAAGCCTCCCCACCCTCACGGACGAAAAAAAGGAATCCCTAAAACGGAAGAGCAAAAACTCAGAATTTGTCAAAAAAGTGTGAGATCTAAAGCAAGGTTGCAGGCAGTTTCAGACAAAACAAAGCACGTGAGATCCTTCATTGCCATACCCTGAAACTAAAGAGACCTTTACCACGCCCTGAGACTCCATATCAAGCACTGTAAGTCATCAAAAACTCACCCCCGCTATCTGCTTTATGTTTTTTTACAGGAAACGAAGAAGATGAAGGACGTGCCTCCATGTGATTGGCTGATTCAAAACGGGCGCGCGCTTTTTCCTTTTTTCAGCATATAGTGCGCTTATTTTATATTATTTTTCTTTTCTATTTTACTAACAAACGCGCAGGATTGGTGTAGTGGTTGGAAATATACTTAGTGATCTCTGGGACCTGGGTTCGATTCCCAGGTCCCCCCATAATTCCAATATTATTTTTTCTAACGCTTTCCAGTGCAGCGTCTCATCAAATAACTCACCATAAACCTCACAGACCCAAGCGCCAGGTGGCCTCTCTCATAGATCTGATGGCCAGGAGGTGGTCCTCACCATGTGCAGGAGTCAACACACAAGCATTGGATTCCAGAAAGTCAAACGAGCTGGATTCAAATGGGCCTAAATTCCTGATTCACCCCCCTTGGGTTTAATCTTTTTTTTTTATTTTTTCATTTTCATTTTTTATTATTTGCCTTATTTTATTTATTTTATTATTAACAATTAACATAATTAACATATTTTTCATAAAAAATCAAAAAAAATAGAACTAACATTATTATTATTATTATTATTATTATTTTGTAAATAAACAACAAGTGAAATAGTTTAATTAGGCAATTTTGACTTTTCTTTTAATAATTAAAATAGATTTAGAATTAGGAAAAATTAACTTTTAGTTTTATTTCTTTTTATTTTATTTCATAAAAAACATAAAAGAAAAACACAAAATATTTTCTCTTAATTAAATTAATTAGTTATTAATTAGCTTTAATTTCATTTTAATTACAAAAAAGACCAAAAAATCAATTTCTTTTTCTTAAAAGAGTCAACACCCTTAGAACATTCCGATTTAATTTTTATTCGCGCTTAGTTTATTATTATGTAATTGCTCAAGCCATGTAATAGTAATTAGGAATTTATTTATTTTCCGCATTCTTTATCAAACGGGTCTTTGTTAATTTGGCGATGTATAGACCCGCGCCTTGTAATAGCGTAGGATTTTACTTCCCGCAATTTACTTTCCGCACCCCTTTTAACTGTTAACTTGCATGAAAGAATGTATGGCCTAAATTAAAAAACAAGCGTAGATCACCATAATACATGTACAAGATAAAACATAACTGAAAATAACACACGAATTCACACGCCACTTCTAGGGTACGCCTCACTGTTGCCTTGCCTTCGAAACGTGGTCGTCGAGTATATGACGTTTTAGTAAGTCCTTATGTCCATGACATGCTCCAGTTTCCTCGAAACGGTTGCCTCAGAATCAAAAAGGATCAATGGCATAAGGGTAGCTTCTAAGGTTTCCTACTGTTGCTCTAGTGACCACACTGTCCCTACAAACGAATTGACCCGAACACCTCCAACGGTGGTGCTACCTACCTCTCAATGGTGGGATGGCACTACCTAAAGGACACTTACACAGCTTAATTCCTTAGGGTAGGTATATGACTCATGGGTACTTGCTCTTTTCAAAAACAAACAAAATACTTTTCACACCTTACACTTTCAAAAGCTTTCAAAACAAATTTTTCAAACACTCTTGAGGACTGATACAAGAGTTATTCAGAAATCTTTCAAAGAAACTTTCGCAAAGCCCACTCACATTTTGAAAAGAAAATATTTTGAAAACATAAGATAAAGTATCTAAGAGCCCATGGATAACCATGGATAGAAAGGGTGCTAACACCTTCCCTTTCTATAAATCTACCTCCCGAACCGAGAAACATTCTCATAAGGAATTTTGTTGTGCTTTTGTCCTTTCCATGTTGGAGAAAATAAAAGACGGTGGCGACTCTTGCTTACCGCGACATTTCGCGAAACCAGCTAAAAAATAGTCAGTTCTATTTCCACCGATTACAGTTGTTCACCGCTTGCCTACCAAGGAAGATTGTCCTCCAGTGAAACAGAAAGTTCGCCGAATGCGCCTAGAGATGTCTGAGAAAATCAAGGCTGAGGTTATGAAACAGTTTGATGCCGGTTTTCTAGCAGTTACATCTTACCCACAGTGGGTTGCCAACGTGGTTCCAGTGCCGAAGGAGGATGGTAAGGTTCAAATGTGTGTTGACTATAGGGATCTGAACAAGGCGAGCCCAAGGATGATTTCCCTCTGCCTCATATCGACGTCCTGGTTGACAACACCGCACAGTATAAGGTCTTCTCCTTTATGGATGGTTTCTCCGATTATAATCAGATTAAAATGGCTCCCGAAGATATGGAGAAGACAACCTTTGTTACTCAATGGGGTACTTTTTGCTACAAGGTCATGCCTTTCGGATTGAAGAATGCTAGGGCAACGTATCAGCGCGCCATGGTCGCTTTGTTCCACGACATGATCCATCATGAGATTGAGGTATACGTTGATGACATGATTGCAAGATCCCAGACTGAGGAATAACATCTTGACCATCTTCAGAAGCTATTTGACAGGTTGAAGTTGTACAGACTAAGGTTAAACCCGAACAAGTGCACCTTCGGGGTAAGATCTGGTAAGCTACTGGGTTTCTTCGTAAGTGATAAAGGTATTCAAGTGGATCATTCAAAGGTGAAGGCCATACAGGAAATTCCAGCTCCCCGAACAGAAAAAGAAGTCAGGGGCTTTCTGGGACGTTTGAACTATATTGCCCGATTTATCTCACACCTGACTGCTACTTGTGAGCCAAACTTCAAGTTACTGAAGAAAGATCAAGTGGTAAGTTGGAACAATGAATTTCAGGCCACTTTCGAAAGAATCAAAGAGTATCTCCAAGAGCCACCTATTCTGATGCCTCAAGTTGAAGGGAGACCTTTGATCTTATACTTGACAGTACTCGATAATTCAATGGGGTGCGTGTTGGGGCAGCATGACGAGTCTGGCCAAAAAGAGCATGTTGTTTATTACCTTAGCAAAAAGTTTACCGACTGCGAGACCCGATACTCGTTGCTTGAAAAAACTTGCTACGCTTTGCCATGAGCTGCTCGCCGGCTGAGACAGCATATGCTGACTCACACTACTCTATTGATATCAAAGATGGATCTAATCAAGTATATCTTCGAGAAGCCTGCCTTATCCAGAAGAATAGCAAGATAGCAGATGATCTTGACTGAGTACGACATCCAATACACGACCCAGAAAGCAATCAAGGGAAGTGTGTTGGCAGATCATTTGGCGCATCAGGCAGTGGACGATTACCAGTCTATGAACTTTGAATTCCCGGATGAGAATATCATGTTAGTAACGGACTGTGAAACACCTGGACCGGATGAAGGACCTGAGGAAGGATCCCGATGGTCTATGTACTTTGATGGATCTTCAAATGCTTTGGGTAATGGCATTGGCGCCGTGATCATATCTCCTGAAGGCTCTCATACTCCGTTCACCACCCGACTATATTTTAACTGCACCAACAACATGGCAGAGTATGAAGCGTGCATTATGGGTCTTCGAGCAGCTATTGACCTAAGGATTAAGTTCTTAAGTGTATTTGGAGATTCCGCTCTCGTGATCAGTCAGATAAAAGGCGAGTGGGATATGAAACACCCTAATCTTATTCCTTACAAGGAGTATGTGTTGACGTTGCTTCCACACTTTGAGGAGATAACCTTTGAACACTTCCCTAGAGAGGAGAATCAGTTGGCGGACGCGCTAGCTATGATGTCTTCTATGTTCAAGGTCAGATGGGACAATGAATCTCCCCAGATTACCATTGAGAGGTTGGATGAACCGGCACATTGCTGTGACATTGAGACTGAAGAGGTAATGGATAAACCCTGGTTTCACGAGGTAAAGAGGTATCTTGAGGCTCAAGAATACCCCAAGGGTGCATCTGTTAATGATAAGAAGTTTCTGAGGAGGTCCGCGGCGAAATTCTTCATCAGTAATGGAATTCTGTATAAGTGTAACCATGATTCAACCTTACTGCGATGTGTGGATAAGAACGAAGCAGAAAGGATTATGGTAAAGTTACATGAAGGTACCTTCGGAACTCACTCCAGTGAACACACCATGGCAAAGATGATCCTTCAGACAAGATATTATTGGTCCACTGTGGAAGACGACTGTTACCAACATTCTCGGACCTGTCATAAGTGCCAAGTCTATGTTGATAAGGTGCACATACCTCTAGTACCTTTGAACATCTTGACAGCTCCTTGGCCTTTTGCAATGTGGGGCATCGACATGATCGGTGAGATCATACCTACTGCGTCCAACGGGCATCGTTTCATCTTGGTAGCTATTGATTAATTTACCAAGTGGGTTGAAGTAGCTTCATTTGCTACGGTGACCAAGAACGTCGTGGCACGGTTTATTCGGCACAATCTGATCTGTCGATATGGTGTACCAGAGAGGATCATTATAGACAATGGTACAAATCTCAATAATAAGATGATCACCGAGCTCTGCCAACAGTTCAAGATACAACATCACAACTCTTCTCCTTATCGGCCGAAGATGAATGGGGCTGTAGAAGCGGCTAATAAGAATATTAAGAAGATTGTGCGGAAGATGACGGTGACATACAAAGATTGGCACGAGATGTTACCATTTGCTCTTCATTGGTACCGTACCTCAGCACGAACGTCAACAGGGGCAACACCCTATTCCTTGGTTTATGGCATGGAGGCCATCTTGCCCATTGAAGTTCAAATACCCTCTCTTCGGATTATGAAGGATGCAGGTTTGAGCAAAGATGACTAGATTCAGACCCGGCTGGATCAACTGAACTTAATCGACAAAAAGAGACTTACTGTTATTTGTCATGGTCAAACGTATCAAAAGCGGATGATCAAGGCATTTAACAAGAAAGTTAGATGACAAGAATATCAAGTTAGGGATCTGGTGATCAAGCGCATCATATTACCTCAAGGTGATCCCAGGGGAAAATGGACCCCTACTTACGAAGGGCCATAAATGGTTAAGAACATTTTCTCAGGAGGAGCTATGATTCTAACCACCATGGATGGTGACGACCTTCCTCACCCCGTCAATGCAGACATAATGAAAAGATACTATGCATAATCAAAGACCCGCTAGGTTGACTAGCCTATGCAAAAATAAGGGCTTCCCGGCAAACCAAAAGGGTTCGGGCAAAAAATAAGGGATGAAAATGAAAAAAACTGTACACCCAGCAAGTCGAAAACCTGAAAGGGAGGATTGGGCAAAAAAGGGTATCCCGGTGGACTGAAACCCCGAAAGGGCGGTCTAGGCAAAAATTAGGTATTATAGCGTAACACTATGTCTCATTGGATCACCTTGCGATCAGACTTCAGTATCGACTACCAAGCTCGGACGGCACCAAACAAACTGATCTGCCTTTAACCAAGTAGCAAAGTGATGAGATGCTCGAGGACATAAAGGCAATAGCAGATTTGGAACCCAGTGGGATTATTCACATATTTATTTTGTTGTTTTTCACAAATTGTATAAATTCTATTTGTTCTGCGGCGTTCTCTTACTAGGACGTCAGCCTCTTGTACAAAAACGCCTATTTACAGACTAACTTCAAAAATAAATACAAGTCATTTTCACGAATAAATTTCAAACTATCTTCCTTTTTCTGTTTTGTTTTGAAATGAACGTCCAATGTTCAGTTTTTGATATATGCATTTGACATTGATTGTTGCTCATAAATTTTACATGCGAAACAAAAAACGATTACTTGTAATATCAGAAACAGGGGCAAACGAGAAATGTCCAAACCGTACAGTTGCTCTGTCCACCAGGTATAGCGATAGACCTAGCTGGAGGAAACGATTGAAAGTACATTCATTCCCCAGTAGAGTCGCCAGTTCTGTGATACGGTGGCCAGAACCGGGACGTGGTTTCCCTATTTTGTTAAGGAAATTTTGCTGGTTTGCATTTTGCGTTTGTGTTTGCAAAATGTCGCGGTAAGCAAGAGTCGCCACCGTCTTTTATTTTATCCAACAAGGAAGGGAAAAAAGCACAGAAAAATTCCTTTTTCGATATATTTCTGAGTACGGGGGGTAGATTTATAGAAAGGGAAGGTATTAGCACCCTTTCTATCCTTAGTCATCTACGGGCTCTTAGGTACTTGCTCATCACTTTCAAAATTGTTTTCTTTGTGCTTGTGGGTTTTGAAAAGTTTTTGTTTTAAGTTTGATTTAACTCTTGCTTCTGTCTTCAAGAGTGTAATCAAGTGTTTTTGAAAACTTTGTTTGAAAAGGAGTGCAAGTGTGAAAAAAAGTTTTGTTTAGGATGAGCAAGTATCTAAGAACTAATCTACCTACTCGAAAAAGGAATCATTATATGCTAATTTCCTTTAGACAATGCTATCCCACTATTAGTGAGTAGGTAGCAACGTCGTTGGAGTTTGAGGGTTAATTCGAAAGAGGGACATACGATCACTAAAGCAATGTTAGGATGTCTTAGCGGTAACCCTAATGTCTTAAATCATTTGTTCGAGGCAACAATATCCGAGGCAACCATTTCGAGGCAACTATGATCTTTTAGACAAGAGGGCGACCTCTAAAGTAACCTATACTCAATGACCATTGATCGGGACTTTATGAGTCTGTCGGGATACTAACTGCAATTATACAGTTCAGTCGTTCTAGTTTTAAAAGATTATCGAACCCACAGAGACTGAGGATCAATCGCATACGATCTAATGCTACAGTTTGTCTAACTAAGCGATGAATATTTTATTTTTGGGGGAAACAGTTTAATTAAAAATAATAGTACTAGTTATACCGGTATGTGATAATCGGACTTAGGGAATTCGGTGAATCGCTTGGCCTATAAAGTATTTCGGTAAAAGCTAATTGTTTAAAAACCTGAGACATACACTCTCGTGTTTATGAAATAAGTCATGCTACTAAACCTAGTGGATGCACTTTAAATTTAATAACACTTTTTGAAAACAATTTGAGTTTAATTAATTTATTAAAACACTCTCGTGTATTTAAAAATCAATGTTTCGTTACCACTATCTGGGTTGAACCCCAGCTCTCGCATGCAGGTTCTTGCCTTAATTAATTTCCCACTCTCGTGGCAAAATTGTGTTAATTAACCTCTCATTCTCGTGACAAGGTTAGTTAAATTAATCTTGGAAATTGGAAACCAGAAATTGTTTTATAAATATTTTTGGCCAAGGTATCACTGAATTCCTTTAGTTCTTACGGGTCACATAACGATATTAATAATTTAGCCGGACATAATTAACTTGGAAGCAATACAATTCAAAATATAATTCATAACAACAATTGGCATAATATAAAAACTGAATAAATATTAATTTCAATAAAAACCTGGAATCAAAGTTGCTATGGTAATCTTGAAGTATTACAATAATCCTTGAGCTTGATTGCAGTAAATAATTCGTGTTAATTCTTGAAGGAAGAATTAACACTTAAAACTAAAAACTAAAACTTGGAATGAAAATTACAGGAACGTGAAAACAATATTCCAAAACAAGCAAATGGAAAATAATTGCAAAAGAATAATAATATTTGTTCTGAGGAAAATTCTTCGACCCCTGGTACTTTTCACTGGCACATATATATATATAACATAGGAAAAACAGCAGTTAAGAAATCTTGAGGAAGTCTTCAATGGAGAGAATATAGGGAGCACTAATAGTGGGTGGCAGGAAAATAGGAGACTCGGCAGGAAGAGAGGAGAACGAGTCTGCCCTTCAATGCCCACGTCTCTATCCATGTATAACATCCACCTTCACGCGCGTGACGGTCGTCACAGGTGGG
Source organism: Vicia faba (assembly GCA_948472305.1). Taxonomy (NCBI): domain Eukaryota; kingdom Viridiplantae; phylum Streptophyta; class Magnoliopsida; order Fabales; family Fabaceae; genus Vicia; species Vicia faba. The sequence goes on along the minus strand of OX451737.1, from coordinate 42,004,650 downwards.
TGACAGTCGTAACGCGCTGATGTAGCGCATTACGCTCGTCAGTGATGTGTGACGAGCGTTTCTCCAAGTTGGGGGGCGTTACGCCCGTCACAAGGGTGTGACGACCGTCACTGTTCCAAAAATCCAAACTTTGTATTTTTTTTATTCTTTTTCTCTTTGTTTATTGTCTAGCCTTCTTCATGTTGTCCTTTTCCATCGGTTTGAGTCGACAAATGTTATACCTGTAAAAATGACAAATAATCTTGGAATAATTGGGGGTTAGACGACTTAATGAAATATAAAATCGTTAAAAAGCATGGTAATTATACGATATGTTTTCTCGTTATCAAATTCCACCATACTTAAACCTTTGCTTGTCCTCAAACAAATAGTCATTCGAAAGGTCGGACAAGTTTTGTCAAGCGCATAAGCATGACATACCTTGGATTTTTAAAGTAGTTTCGGGAAATCCTCGTCGGTTCGGCCAATACTTGAGTAAAACACTAAAGATACGCTAATGACACAAGCAATAAGCTTAGCCGTAGGCTTCCATTTCAAACGAGCTATCCAACAGTTCCGTTATAATTCTGCCCGGAGTTCCTCGTATCTATTTCACCCGGTTTCGTTCTGGCGCAATCACATTAAGCCCTTTGTATTAGCACGCACGTAGTGGAGTAACCGGTTAGTGACTTTGATCCTTTTAGCACGGGGTCTGGTACATGAATGTGGCAACCCTACATATGTTATCCAAATTGGAGGTTGTGGGGGATCGGGCCGTAGCACGCCCTACCGAGTTCAGAACCAGATACCTCTGAACCAACCAACACTAGATTCCTTCATTGTTTGCTCAGCTCTTATATGTGCCCGTCTATTTTGGTACACAAATTTTCTTTTCTTTTAGCAGCGAGATAGGAAGGATATTTTTAGAACCAGGCATCAAACACTTATATTCATCGATTCTCCACGTGGTTTATGTCAAGACGGTGCTGACTGCTAGTATAAACTACTAGGGGTTACTTCTAGAACTTGAAACTCTAGATATCGGTATAATGGTTATTGAAACGGATCGCGTAAGTAGGAAGTCTATGGTGTCAAAACCGTATCGATCTTGTTATGTCGTGTTCGGCTTCCTCAACTGGGATTTCGTTAAAATAGGTATGTCGGGCTAATGTGAAGATAAAAATTTTTCGGTATGGCAAAATAAAGCGAAGAATTTGAATCGAGACATATCGTAAAAATTTACTAGTTTATAAAAGATGGAAAGGTACCTCTCCCACACAAAATCCGACATTGTCCTCAATGTTGCGGTATGTAGGCGGGGAAGTACAATTACAAAAACAAACGGAAAAGAAATGAAACAGAAAAATAATAAATTACATAGGAATTAAAGAAAGACTACTGGTGACCACGTCCTCTACTCCTGGTGCGAGAGCGTCTGGTAGGAGTGGCTTCAGTGTCGATGTCTTGGAAGCCAAGGGTGCTCACATCCATCCTCAAGGCGTTAAGCTCTGACAGGGCCTTATCTAACCTCTCATTCATGTTGCGCTGCCCAGTCAAGATCTGAGCGTTTTGGGCGCACAAAGACTCAAATTGCTCGGCTTGCCTCCTTTCAAGCGCCGCGTTCATTTGGTTTTGCATATGGAGGGCGCGGAGGATGTCTTCAAGATTAATAGGAGGAGGTGCAGATAAGGATCCTGGAATGTCGTGGACTGGAGGAGCACTATCCAACTCTTCTTGCATTTCGTCAGCGGCGGCTGCAGGTTGGTCTTCATGGGCAGGTGCACGCTCTTCGGGAATTGCAGGATCAAACAACCAATTTGCTCGGTTACTTGGATCGATTCGGTCCCTGTTTGGCAAAATGATATTCTGATAGACAGTGTTCCTGATTACAGGGTGGAATCTGCCGTCTTCCTGCTCATAGATGAGGTGTGCGGCTTTGTAGTGATCCAAGGTTAGCAAAGTCGGTGCCATAGAAGGCAAGGTTGCGAGAGCAGCACCGTAGTTCAGACCAATGGCAAGTGAAGTAACCAGCCCTCCGAAATAAAATGGTTTTCCACTTCTAGCACAAATAGAGTGGATGTGAGCAAGCAGGAACAGGGCGGCATTGATCTTTTGCCCAGTGAATGCGCAGTGTAAAAAGAAGAGCTCCTTGGAGTTGAGCTTATGGTTGTTGTCGCGGGCGAAGATTGTGTTGCTAAGGATGCGATGGAAGTAGCAGATGGCCGGATTGTGAATGTGGGTGGCATTCAGGTGGTCGTAGGATCCGGCACGGATATTCGTCAAATTGTGCCATAAGTTGAAAGCCTCCTCACCAAAATTATCCGGCACCCGGAGATGAGCACCTTCGTCCGAACAAAAGCCTAGAAGTCTCGCGATGTCGGATTAAGGCAACTCGTGCTCAATGCCGAACATGCGGAATTTTTCCAGGCCTGACAGTTGGTTTGTGACACCTGGCGGAGTGAGGTAAACAAATGAATTCAAGAACTCAAGAGTAAGAGTTTCGTAGATCGGTCTTGGTTTGCGACACAAGTTCCACAAATCCACACTTTGCAATAATCGGCGGACACTGTCAAGCAGTCCCAAACTCCTCAGGCAGTCGATATCAATGTACCGTGTGGGTTAGAGACCTCGACGTTGGAATTTCTGAAACTTTGCCCGTTGATTCTCTCCCTGTTCGCCGATTCTGAAATTGAGGGCTGGAGCGTGTGGGTTGTTTGCCATGGTGTAGGTAGGATTTGATTTGGGAATATGAAAATGGGGTACTGTATGGATGGTAATTTGGTGTCGGGAATTTAGAAGTTAGAAGAAAGATGGAGTGAGTGGGTAGTTTTTCGTGTGATGTGGTAACAATGGAGGAAATGGGTTTATGAAGGGGATGGTTGAAAGCTGGAAAGGTTCGGTAATATCCGTTCTGATACACTGTATGCGTGACGGTCGTGACGAGGGTGTGACGGTCGTCATGAGGCAAAAAGGCGTGTTACGCTCGTCACAAGGGTGTGACGGTCGTAACGCATTCAGCGTCATTAATGAGACGACCGTTACAGGACCGTTGGGGTGTTTATATATTTATATTTTATTAATTTCTTGGGAATAAGGTTTGAAGTATATATTTTTTTTCAATTTTTGAAATATTTTAATTAATAAGAGTTTTAAATATAGAGGTGATCTAATAATTTAAAGTTTGTAATATTTGTTACCAGTACATAACGAAATAGAAATATTGCGTATAAACATAGACCGTAAATAAAAGGAATAAACAGTAAGCTGGAAATGAAAAGAAATGATAATTAAAATTTAAATAATTGAATAAATTCATAAGAAATTGTTTCAAAATAACTAGGAATAAAAAATGATAATGCTGAAATAATAACTGAAATCCCTCCCACACTAAAACTAAACAGTGTCCCCACTGTATGTATAAATGCGAGAGAAAAGAAAATGAATAACAATGGCAACTCTAGCCACGGGGAGGCGGAAACATATGCTGATGCATGTAGTCCAGTTGATCGGTCACCAAATCCATGAAGGTTATGAAGTCCACCCGGAGAGAAGTCAGCTCGCCCCGCATGTCAGTAATTGCTTCATGTAAGGAGTGTAGGGTAACAGTAGGTGGAGGTGGTGTAACCTCAGGAGCCTGGGTCGCGGTCTCAGCGGAAGTAGCCTGCTGTTCCTAAGGATCAGAGGACTCATGGTATCCTGGCGGAGTGGCAGGATCTTCATCAGCATTAGTAGTGTTTGGGACCTCATAAATGTCAACAGTAGATGGTGAGGAGGGCGGTGAAGCAGGATGGTGAAGGTCAAACAGCCAGTTATCTCTATTGTGCACACTGGTGATAGGGTCCGAAAGCTTAAACTGGTGGATGATCTGATGATTAACTAACAGGTCAAATTGATCTGGTCCAAGGTTCCCAATCATGCTAGTGTTGAAACAGAAGGCAATGTCCATCGGCTTTATTCCATAAAGCAGAGCTGATCCGAGCATAGGCCGGCGGAGTCCAATTGCATTTGATAGCATGGTAACTAACCCACCCAACAAGATCGGTGCATTCGGAGTCTGGATGATACGCTCCATATTAGCGAGCATATAAGCTGCACCATTCACCGGACGGCTCTGGGATGCACAATACATAATAAATAGCTCATCGTGGGATACAGATGTGACATTCTGCTGTTTGCCAAAGATGGTGTGGGCGATGATCTTGTGGAAATACCTGATAGCCGGGTTATGGATGCATTCAGAGTAAAGATCAGACGGCTCAGGATGGTTATTACCAGCGATGCTTCCCCAGAAATAATCAAGATCAGATTCAGGCAAGAGGTTCTCCTGGGTCATAGTGATAACATCAGGACCAAAAGGGAACCCAAGCAGCTGGCTAAACTCCCGAAGGTTATACGTGTAATCCATGTTAAACATCCTGAATGTGATCAACCCACGGTTGAATCCCATCCCATGATTTGGAATGAAGCTCAGGGTGCTTAGGAACTCAAGAGTCAGCTTTTTGTAGGTACAGAACCGTCTTCGGATAGGAGCAGTGTCCCATCCAATCTGATGCAGCAAGTACATGACACTCTCATGAATGCCAAGGGAGGTCATAGCATGATCATCTGCGTAGATAGTAGGGAACGTCTCCCGTTCACCCAGGTCCGCAAATTGCCTTCTTTGGTGTCTGCTTCTTAATTTGACATTCATGAAGTTTACACAATCCATAGCGCTAAATATGAAAGCAAAAGAATTACCCCCCTGAAAATATTTGATAAATGTTTGAAAAAAGAGAAATTAAGTAAGTATTTTCGGGTTAGGAAATTTCCAAAGTTAAATTAAAAAGAAAAAGAAAGATTAAAGGGAAAAATAAAAACAGAAGGAAAATAGAAAGGAGTAAGAGATGCAATCATGAAAATGTTTTAAAGATTAAGAAAAAGAAGAAAAAAATAAAAACATGTTAAAGCAGAAAAAATAATTAAAGTAAAACATGGGTTGCCTCCCACGAAGCGCCTTTATTTTATGTCGACGGCTTGACAGTTAACACCTATTCAGTTAGGTATTTGGGGTAGGTGGCTCACTTAACTGAAGATAATCCGAGTAGTCGATATTTCCGACGTTAAAGTAGTGCTTTAGGCGTTGGCCATTAACTATGAATGGTTCGATAGAACTGCCTTTAATTTCTATCGCACCACTTGGGAAAACTTTGTTAATTTCGAACGGTCCGGACCATCTGGAACGTAATTTTCCCGAGAAAAGTTTCAGTCTAGAGTTGAATAGGAGTACGATGTCTCCTTCCTAAAAGTCTTTCCGCGAGATACGCTTATCGTGCCATTTTTTTTCGTTCTTTATAGATTTTAGCATTTTCATAAGCGTCTAAACGCAATTCTTCTAATTCATGGATATCTAACACTCGTTTCTCGCCAGCACTCTTATAATTTAAGTTAAGGGTTTTTATGGCCCAATAAGCTTTATGCTCTAATTCTACTGGCAAATGACAAGATTTTCCATAAACTAACTTGAACGGCGTTGTTCCGATAGGGGTTTTAAAAGCTGACTGATATGCCCAAAGAGCATCGTTTAGCTTGGAGGACCAGTCCTTTCTGGATGAAGTTAAGGTTTTCTCAAGGATTTGTTTTATCTCCCTATTTGACACTTCCACTTGTCCGCTCATTTGAGGATGGTATGGTGTGGCTATGCGATGTTTAACGCCATATTTGGAAAGTAACTTTTCGAAGATTCTAGAGATAAAATAGGAACCACCATCGCTGATCACTAGTCTTGGTACACCGAATCATGGGAAGATAATATTCTTGAATAGTTTTAGTACCACACGTGTATCGTTTGTGGGTGCGGCGATGGCTTCAATCCATTTTGATACGTAGTCGACGGCTACCAAAATATATTTATTTTCAAAAGATGCGGGGAAAGGTCCCATGAAATCAATTCCCCATACATCGAAAATCTCTACTTCGAGGATTCCTTTTTGCGGCATTTCATCGCGTCTAGATATATTTCCCGTGCGTTGACATCTATCGCAGTTCATAATTGCTACGTGGACGTCTTTCCATAAGGTAGGCCAAAAGAAGCCAGCTTGAAGTATTTTTGCACAGGTTTTCGACGTACTAGCGTGTCCACCATAAGGGGCGGAATGGCAATGGGAAATGACGTCGTCTATTTCATCGTTGGGAATGCAGCGACGGTAGATACCATTGGCGCCTCTTTTAAAGAGTAATGGTTCATCCCAAAAGTAGTGTTTAAGATCATGGAAAAATGTATTCCGCTGTTGGCACGTTAAATCGGGTGGTAAAACACCGGCAGCTAAATAGTTGACGAAGTCAGCGTACCATGGCAGTGTGGTGTTAGTACAAATGGCTTTTACTACCGCAGTTGTTAAAGGTTCATTATGTTGATCTAAACTGTCGGTAGGGTTTATCTCTAGCTTGGCAACAAGGCGTTCATAAGGGAAGTCTTCGTTTATGGGAACACTCTCGGTTTGGATTCCATCTAATCTCGATAAATGGTCTTCTACCACGTTTTCAGTTCCTTTCTTGTCTTTTATTTCTAGATCAAACTCTTGTAGGAGTAAGATCCATCTGAGTAGTCGTGGTTTGGCGTCTTTCTTGCTTAGTAAGTATCGGATCGCAGCGTGATCCGTGTAAATAATGATCTTGGCACCTACTAAGTAGGAACAAAATTTATCCAATGCGAATACCACAACTAAGAGTTCCTTCTTCGTAGTGACGTAATTCATCTGTGCTGGGTCGAGCGTTCTGCTTGGGTAGTAGATAGCGTGAAGCTTTTTTTCTTTGCGTTGTCCTAGGACTGCGCCTACAGCATAATCGCTCGCATCGCACATTATTTCAAATGGTAGGTTCCAATCAGGAGGTTGCATAATAGGTGTTGAGATTAAGGCTTCTTTAAGTGTCTCAAATGCGTTCAAGCATTTATCGTCGAAAATAAACTCAGCCTCTTTCATTAATAATTCAGTTAGTGGCTTGGTGATTTTAGAGAAATCTTTTATAAAACGTCGATAAAAACCCGCGTGTCCTAGAAAACTTCGTATTTCTCTAACTGTTTTGGGTGGTTGAAGGTTTTTGATAATTTCGATCTTTGCTTTGTCGACTTCAATCCCTCTGTTTGATACAATGTGACCCAACACAGTTCCTTGTCTCACCATGAAGTGACATTTTTCCCAGTTGAGCACTAGGTTGACATTGACACAGCGTTTCAGTACTAATTCAAGGTTTGATAAACATCCGTCGCAACTCTCTCCACAGACGGAGAAATCGTCCATGAATACTTCCATAATTCTGTCTAAAAAGTCTGCGAAAATCGCCATCATGCATCGTTGGAAGGTTGCAAGTGCGTTACATAGTCCAAATGGCATTCTTCGGTATGCAAAGGTACCATAGGGACATGTGAACATGGTTTTCTCTTAATCATCAGGATGAATGGGAATTTGAAAGAATCCCGAGTATCCGTCAAGATAGCAGAAATAGGAATGTTTGGCTAAACGCTCGAGTATTTGATCAATGAATGGTAATGGAAATGGTCCTTGTGTGTAGCTTTGTTTAGTTTTTGAGATATTTCTGAGTACGGGGGGTAGATTTGTAGAAAGGGAAGGTATTAGCACCCTTTCTATCCGTATTCATCTACGGGCTCTTAGGTACTTGCTCATCACTTTCAAAATTGTTTTCTTTGTGCTTGTGGGTTTTGAAAAGTTTTTGTTTTAACTTTGATTTAACTCTTGCTTCTGTCTTCCAGAGTGTAATCAAGTGTTTTTGAAAACATTGTTTGAAAAGGAGTGTAAGTGTGAAAAAAAGTTTTGTTTAGGATGAGCAAGTATCTAAGAACTAATCTACCTACTCGAAAAAGGAATCGTTATATGCTAATTTCCTTTAGACAATGCTATCCCACTATTAGTGAGTAGGTAGCAACGCCGTTGGAGTTTGAGGGTCAATTCGAAAGAGGGACATACGATCACTAAAGCAATGTTAGGACGTCTTAGCGGTAACCCTAATGTCTTAGATCATTTGTTCGAGGCAACAATATCCGAGGCAACCATTTCGAGGCAACTATGATCTTTTAGACAAGAGGGCGACCTCTAAAGTAACCTATACTCAATGATCGTTGATCGGGACTTTATGAGTCTGTCGGGATACTAACTGCAAGTATACAGTTCAGCCGTTCTAGTTTTAAAAGATTATCGAACCCACAGAGACTGAGGATCAATCGCATACGATCTAATGCTACAGTTTGTCTAACTAAGCGATGAATATTCAATTTTTGGGGGAAACAGTTTAATTAAAAATAATAGTACTAGTTATACCGGTATGTGATAATCGGACTTAGGGAATTCAGTGAATCGCTTGGCCTATAAAGTATTTCGGTAAAAGCTAATTGTTTAAAAACCTGAGACATACACTCTCGTGTTTATGAAATAAGTCATGCTACTAAACCTAGTGGATGCACTTTAAATTTAATAACACTTTTTGAAAACAATTTGAGTTTAATTAATTTATTAAAACGCTCTCGTGTATTTAAAAATCAATGTTTCATTACCAATATCTGGGTTGAACCCCAGCTCTCGCATGCAGGTTCTTGCCTTAATTAATTTCCCACTCTCGTGGCAAAATCGTGTTAATTAACCTCTCACTCTCGTGACAAGGTTAGTTAAATTAATCTTGGAAATTGGAAACCAGAAATTGTTTTATAAATATTTTTGGCCAAGGTATCACTGAATTCCTTTAGTTCTTACGGGTCACATACCGGTATTAATAATTTAGTCGGACATAATTAACTTGGAAGCAATACAATTCAAAATATAATTCATAACAACAATTGGCATAATATAAAAACTGAATAAATATTAATTTCAATAAAAACCTGGAATCAAAGTTGCTATGGTAATCTTGAAGTATTACAATAATCCTTGAGCTTGATTGCAGTAAATAATTTGTGTTAATTCTTGAAGGAAGAATTAACACTTAAAACTAAAAACTAAAACTTGGAATGAAAATTACAGGAACGTGAAAACAATATTCCAAAACAAGCAAATGGAAAATAATTGCAAAAGAATAATAATATTTGTTCTGAGGAAAATTCTTCGACCCCTAGTACTTTGCACTGGCACATATATATATATAGCATAGGAAAAACAGCAGTTAAGAAATCTTGAGGAAGTCTTCAATGGAGAGAATATAGGGAGCACTAATAGTGGGTGGCAGGAAAATAGGAGACTCAGCAGGAAGAGAGGAGAACGAGTCTGCCCTTCAATGCCCACGTCTCTATCCATGTATAACGTCCACCTTCACGCGCGTGACGGTCGTCACAGGTGGGTGACGGTCGTAATGCGCTAAAGTAGCGCATTACGCTCGTCAGTGATGTGTGACGAGCGTTTCTCCAAGTTGGGGGGTGTTACGCCCGTCACAAGGGTGTGACGACCGTCACTGTTCCAAAAATCCAAACTTTGTATTTTTTTATTCTTTTTCTCTTTGTTTATTGTCTAGCCTTCTTCATGTTGTCCTTTTCCATCGGCTTGAGTCGACAAATGTTATACCTGTAAAAAAGACAAATAATCTCGGAATAATCGGGGGTTAGACGACTTAATGAAATATAAAATCGGTAAAAAGTATGGTAATTATACGATATGTTTTCTCGTTATCAACCGTTTACAAAGGCAGCCAAGTGGGGTTTGCCCTAGGAGTGCACATGTGCGAGTGTGTTGATTTCAATTATTTTTATCTTTGCACATGTTTAGGGTGATCTAACTGTTTTAAGATTAAGCATTCATTCTTGTCATGCAAACCCTATTATCAAACATCTAACAGTTGAATATTTGCAAAAATTAAAGGTGGGGAATTTAAACTAAATTATTACAAGGCGTCGGGTATTTACATCGCCAAAGACAAACCCTTTGAAATTTAAAAGCGGAAAAATAAATATCCTAATTAATTATTACAAACCGGGAGTAGGTACAATAATTGAATAAAGAAAAAATAAAGTGCACGAGATAATTGAATTGAAGGCGAAACTAGGGTTTTGACCCTTTGAATTAAAAGGAAATATTTTTGTTGTTTTTATTATTTTTTAAGAAAAGAAATTAAATCCTAAAGTTAAATGCTAAATTAATTAATTAATTAATTAATTAATTAATAAAAAATATTAAATGACATATTTTTGGAGTTTTGTTAATTTAAGGAAGAAAATAAAATAATTAAATTAGGGTTAAAACATATTAATTCTAATTGATTTTTTTTATTATTTGCAAAATAAATTAAAGTTACCTAATTAATTAACCTAATTAAATTAATTAATATTTATTAATGAAAAAATAAAATTCTGAATTTTAATTGGGTAGAAAATATTTTTGTAATTTTTGATAAAAAAGAAAAAAATTAATTTTGGTTAGTAATTAAATAAATAAATAATTAAATGAAAATAAACAAAATATTAAAAAAGGTAGAGAATGGGCCTGATTTTTGAGGGTGTGCATAGCAATTATTCTGGCCCATTTGTGAGGTCCATTTGACTTTTTGAAATCCAGCGCGTGTGCGTTGACTGATCCTCTTGGTATGCCCTCAATAAAGGCCACCAGATCTGGCCATCTGGCGTGTTGATGAGGAAGGTGCATGGTGGATCTCCAGCTTAGGCGTGCACATGATTACCTGAAATAATTAAGAAAAATAACAAATTCTGGAGGCAGGGATCGAACCCCTATCCTCCAGCCTCCAATGCCTTGAAATCCTGCGTGGCAACCACTAGGTTGTGTTGTTCTATTTGTTAATATATTACAAACTATTAATAATATATAAAGCAAAAGAAAAATTGTAAAAACAAATAAAAGCGCGAGCTCGTTTGAACGGGCCTATGGGGGCGTGACAACTCATCGTCCTTGTTCTTGAACCGTGGCTAAAAGTTGAGCCACTTATACCTACGGACAAATGTCCGTTGCTACAAACAGGGGTTCATCCAAAATCTCCTACAGGCCATGGAAATGAATTCTAGTACCATGGTTGAGTTCGTCACATCCTCCTTATTGCAACCATGCCCATTACTAGGGCCAATTATTCCTGAAAACAAAAACCCTAAAAATCTTCAAGAAACCCTAACAATGGTGATTCACGATATAAGTCATATAAATGAAATAGGCTATTGTAAAAAGCTTGAAAATGATATGGTGATCAAGAATATGCCATTATTTTACACAATGGATGCAAGAATAAGGTTAATCGAAATCAAGAAAAGAGTGATACCGTGACGGCCTTATTGCGCGCTACAGGGCTTGAGAACGATTGGTATCGATTGATTTAGGTTGTGGGGATTTCCAGGAGACGATTGAGACAAGTAACAGGCCTTGAGGATGCCTCTAACCTATGTTTTGATCTCACACTTTCTTTGATATTTTTCAGATTTTGTTTGCTCTCTCACGCGTGTCTCCAACCTTGATTTTGATCTACACGCAACCCTTATGTACCACACCAACAAGACAATATTTTGTGTGCATATTTTGAACTTGGGAGATGAAGATGGATTTTAGGGAATTGCATCCTCTTCAAAATGAGCTTTGGATGGTCATTTCTCATAAAGTATGAGAAATTTATTCTTGGTCAAAGTTGAGTTGACTTTTCCTATAAAACCCTAATTTAGCAACTTTTGAGTCTTGATGAATTGTGAGCAATCCTTGATAAATCATGATCAACCCTTGATCAGATGATGAAATATACTTCAAAATGAAGATGTTGACAAAAAATCTTGAAGTTTGACTGTATGTGGGTCACGGTTGACTTTTGCCCTAGCATAGTCGATTTTAGGACTTTTGAGCAATTGACTGAGCAAACTTCCTCTGTAAGGCTTGAAACTTTACATGGGTGATCTTGAGAACATATTAGGACATTGGTGAGAATTTGGGACCACTTGGACTCAAGGATCTTGATGCAACATGAAATCCTAATTTGGGGTAAACTGCCTTAGGAGAGAGCTTGTCTGGCCAACCCTTGAGCTATCTTGAGAAACTTAGAGATCTTTCTTGAAATGTTTTGAGAAATATGGGAGGGCAAATTTTGGGGTACAACAGCACCAAAGAGGATGCGAACTAAATTTTTATCTTAGAGTTTTTGTATTATTTTTCCCGAGAAGGCATTGATGTAATCGAGCTTTAATCTATTAATATAACATGTGTTTCCTTTTTGTCTAAAACAAATTTGAATCTTAAAATCCTTGAAATCATTGCATACGTATTCATCATTCATCATAACATAAGCAGGTTTCTTGCAACAAGTCTCCTCATCTCTCTACTGTTTATTTCAGTAAGATGGATCTCGAGCAAACAGTGAAGGACCTCCAAGATCAGAATGCACAGTTTCAACAGTTTCTCTTGACCCTAACCAAAGGACAAGAAGAGTTGAAGACTTTGCTGGCTGAGGAGAAGAAAAAGAAGACAAAGAAGGTGACCAGAGTCCTAAACATGGGAAGAAGATTTCATGGGCAGACAAGAAGGACCCTAGATTTTGCAACGACATCTGGCGAAAGAGACAATCAAGATGGGAAAGGCAAGGAAACAGTTGTCCCGTTAGAATAAGAAGAGGAAAAGGAAGAAGAAGACTATTATGAAGAACAATACCCTCCAGCTGATGACAAGTATAAACATCTCGAAGAGCGATTGAGTGTAATGGAAATCCAAAAAGTTCCTGGCTTGGACTTTGAGGAATTGGGTTTGGTGTTGGGGATTGTCATTCCCCCAAAATTCAAAGCACATGTGTTCGCCAAGTATGAAAGAGTCTCATGTCCAAAAATGCATCTCCGATCCTATGTGAGGAAAACCCAAACCCATACCGCTGACAAAGACTTATGGGTACACTTTTTCCAAGACAGTCTGTCTAGAACTCAACTTGACAGGTTTTACCAACTAGAAAGAGCCAACATTCACAGCTGGGAAGATCTTACTGCAGCCTTCTACAAACATTACCAATACAATGCTGACCTTGAACCTACCCGTACTCAACTTCAGAGTATGGCCATGGCTTCAAATGAAGGCTTCAAGGACTATGCGTAAAAATGGAGAGATTTAGCCGGAAGAGTTCAACCTCCTCTATCTGAGAGAGAGTTGGTAGACATGTTCTTGGGCACCTTGGCTGGTCCCTTCTTCAATCACTTGATTGGAATTTCATCAGCAGGTTTTTCTGAGTTGATATTGACCAGAGAAAGGGTAGAAGCCGGTATAAAGAATGGAAAGATCCAAAAAGATACACCCTCTTCTGCAGTTGTAAGAAATCCTTTCATCGGAAAGAAAGAGGTGGTTGTTGTATACCCGCAAAGAAATCAATATAGGGACGAGCGCCGACCAATGGTGGGGGCTATGATGATCCCTAAACCTGCGCCTGATCAACAAAGAAACAATCAATCGAGGATGGAGAGACCAGTCAGGAAGTTCACCATAATTAACATGACCCTATCTCAGGTATTACCGCATCTACTAAGATCCAATTTGGTGACCTTGAAAGAAGCTCCGAAAAACCCCAATACAACCTCTCCTCACTATCATCCCAATGCCCGTTGCGCATATCACTCTAAAAGTCCCAACCATGACACTAATAACTGTTGGGATCTAAAGAACAAAATACAAGACCTCATTGAAGCAAAAGAGATTGAATTCGATGCGCCCGAAAAGCCAAATGTCATTTCTGCCCATATGCCCAAACATGGCCATAATACTAATGCCATTGAAGAAGAAATGTTTGTTACTTCAGTTGATGAACTTATGACCCCACTCCTGACTATTAAAGTGAACTTGTTGAATGCTGGTGTGTTCCCGGGCTGTGATGAAGGCTATCATTTCTGTTTGTCCTCACCAATCAACTGTCCTTTGTTAAAAACAGGCGTTAAGTGCCTAATAGATAACAAAGAAATTTTGTTTGAAAAGACTTTTGTTCCACCTGTTCCTTTTAAAGATGTCTCTATCATTACCATTTCCGCCAATTCTTCCAAGGTCTCCACCAAAAGATCTATTAGAATTACATCAGTTCCGAAAGCAACTCCTTTGATAATTACAATGCCTGGACCAGTCCCATATTCGTCAGACAAAACCATACCCTGGAATTATGGAGGGGATGTCTACTACCACGATATCAAGCAGAATTGGCCAGCCGCCGAAGATTCGAGTTCCGAGAAAGTCAACTCCGACATCAGTAATATTGCAGGAACTAGTAAGATTACCCGAAGCGGAATGATATTCTCTCCAGAAATTGCTCTCCCAAAAGCAGTTTCTGGACCCGTAATCATTCCTGTTGTTGCTCCCCCAAAGGTTATTCCCAATCATACAATCGTCTCCACTAATACTCCAACTGACAAACTGTTACAATCCCTATTATCATTCCTACTGACACTCATGCTTCCAAGTTAACCGAGACTCGAGGAAAAGGTGTTATGGTTGAGTCTGTCAAGACGAAGACACAATCATTGGCTATCCCTTAGACCTCCCGGAAGGAGATGGGGAAATTCTAAAAATCATAAAAAGAAGAGACTACGATGTAGTTGAGCAACTGGGGAAAACTACATCTAAAATTTCCATGCTAGCTTTACTACTATGTTCCGAGGCGCATGCAAAAGCCTTGGTAAAATTCCTGAAAACTGCCCATGTACCCCAAGAGACATCTGCCGATCAGTTCCAAGACTGCGTAGCTAGCTTAACTGTAGATAATGGTCTAGGTTTTTCAGATGCTGATTTAACGCCAAGAGGAAGGAAGCATAATGAGGCATTGCATGTCTCAGTTGAATGTAGGGGCACAACCTTGGCTCATGTTTTGGTGGACACTGACTCATCTCTGAATGTGTTGCCTAAAAAAGCTCTTGATAGGCTTGACTGTGAGGGATTTACATTGAAGCCAAGTAACAAAGTAGTAAGGGATTTCGACGGCTCGAAAAGGATGGTACATGGGGAGGTAGACATTCCCATAAAAGTTGGAACACAAACATTCGATTCAACTTTTTACGTAATGGATATTCGCCCCTCATATTCTTGCTTGCTAGGTCGACCGTGGATTTACAGTTGGTGTTGTCACTTCTACATTGAACCAAATGCTAAAACATCCAATTTAAGGTAAGATTATCACCGTTCATGGAGAAGAAGAGTATATGATCAGCCATCTCAATTCCTTCAGATATGTGGAATTAGATGGTGAATTTATTAAAACTTCATTTCAACACTTTGAATAAGTCCCCCAAGATGTGGCAGTGACCAAGGTTGTGTCTCAGGTTCCCAAGATTACAAGGCCTCCACTCCGGATGTCATCTCTGAAGGATGCCCAAGCAGTGGTAGAAGAAGGTGGGTGCACTATCTGGGGAGAACTCCTAGATATCCCATATAAGTCTGACAAATTTGGCATGGGTTTCACTTCAGGTGCCTAGAAGGTTATGCGTCGCGTTCGTGCCGGGGGACCACCCCTGAAGATCAGCAACCGCGAGGTCAACGTTGTAGAAGATGATGAAGATAGCTGTGACTTGGAGGACTAGATATTCCCAACTGTTAGTGGAGGGCTCAACAACTGGGAGGCTAGAGATTTTTCCCGATCACTTTTATCCCACAGTAATCTGTCTATACATTTTGTTGGATCTGTAATATTAAAACAATTCCCACTCTTAAAACCTTGTGTCTTACCCGAGGCACAATGGTCCATTTGTAAGGGTTATTATCTCATTTTCATATGACATCAATGAATCATGGACGTTTTTGCATACAAACTTTTGTGCTCATTGTTTTTCTTTTTACATTTTCATTTCTTTCAAAAATAGCTATACCCTCACACACACTCACACTCACAATGAAGGTATACATCCATTTGGGATCCCATGGATAACGATACTGCTATGGCCTTTTGTGACTCTGAGAATCTAATCTACCAAGCCGGAGACGAAGGTGAGGAAGATTGTGAAGTACCAGGGGAACTTCCCAGACTACTAAAACAAGAAGAGAGAACCATTCAACCTCACGAGGAACCCGTGGATACAATCAACCTAGGTACCGAAGAAGACAAAAAAGAGGTCAAGATAGGTGCCAATCTGGAACCCAGTGTCAAGGAGCGTCTGATTCATTTGTTACACGATTATGTTGAAGTCTTTGCCTGGTCATATGAAGACATGTCGGGACTTGATGCAGACATTGTAGTACATCGTCTGCCTACAAGAGAGGATTGTCCGCCAGTAAAGCAAAAGGTTCGCCGCATGAGGCCTGATATGTCAAAAAAGATTAAAGCAGAAGTCATGAAGTAATTCAATGATGTATTCTTGGTTGTCACCTCTTATCCCAAATAGGTTTCCAATATTGTTCCCGTGCTCAAAAAGGACGGCAAAGTTTGAATGTGTGTGGACTACAGAGATTTGAATAGGGCAAGCCCTAAGGATGATTTTCCACTCCCCCACATTGATATTCTAGTTGACAATACGGCACAACACAAAGTGTTTTCCTTCATGGACGGATTCTCAGGTTACAATCAAATCAAAATGGCGCCTGAGGACATGGAGAAAACAATGTTTGTCACGCAGTGGGGCACTTTATGCTATAAGGTGATGCCATTCGGACTAAAGAATGTTGGGGCAACCTATCAGCGTGCCATGGTAGCTTTATTTCATGACATGATACATCATGAACTAGAGGTCTACGTGTATGATATGATAGCCAGATCTCAAACAGAAGAAGAGCATCTTGATCACTTACAAAAAAATGTTTGAGAGACTGGAGAAGTACAAGCTGAGGTTGAATCCAAACAAATGCACATTTGGGGTACGGTCTGATAAACTCCCAGGCTTTATCGTCAGCAATAAAGGTATCGAGGTCGATCCTGCCAAAGTTAAAGAAATATAAGAGATGCCTGCTCCTCATCTTGAGAAGGAAGTCAGTGGATTCTTGGGGCGTTTGAACTACATTTCCAGATTGATCTCTCACCTGACAGCTACTTGTGAACCAATCTTCAAATTGTTGAAGAAAGATCAAGTGGTCAAATGGAATGACGAGTGCCAAGTTGCTTTTGACAAAATCAAAGAATACTTACAAGAGCCTCCTGTGTTGATTCCACCAGTCGAGGGAAGACCATTGATCATGTATCTGACTGTTTTAGAAAACTCAATGGGGTGTGTGTTGGGGAAGCATGACGAGTCTGGCCGAAAAGAGCACGCTATTTATTACCTGAGCAAAAAGTTTACCTACTGTGAAACAAGATATTCACTGCTCGAGAAAACTTGTTGCGCTCTAGCATGGGATGCTCGCCGGCTAAGACAGTATATGCTGACCCATACTACCTTATTGATATCTAAAATGGATCCGATAAAATACATCTTCGAGAAACCTGCTCTCTCCGGGAGAATAACGAGATGGAATATAATCCTAACAGAGTACGACATGCAGTATACCACCCAGAAGGCAATAAAGGGCAGTGTATTAGCTGATCACCTTGCTCACCAAGCCGTGGAAGACTACCAATCCATGAAGTTTGAATTTATGGATGAAGACATCATGATGTTAGACAACTGTGAAGAATTCAGGCCACATGACGGACCTGAACAAGGATCCCGATGGACCCTATTCTTTGATGGGGCATCCAACGCACTTGGAAATGGTATCGGGGTTGTAGTCATATCTCCAGAAGGGTGTCATACTGCCAGACTCTACTTTAATTGTACAAACAACATTGCGGAATACGAAGCGTGCATCTTTGGCCTCAGAGCTTTTATAGACCTAGGGATCAAATCTTTGAGTGTGTTCGGAGATTCAACTTTGGTCATCAGTCAGATAAAAGGTGAATGGGATACCAAACACCTTAACCTTATCCCTTACAAAGAACATGTTTTGACATTGCTACCACATTTTGAGAAGATTATTGTTGCACCCCAAAATTTTCCCTCCCATATTCCTCAAGATTTGTCAAGAATGATGCTCTAAACTGCTCAAGATTGCTCAAGGGTTGTACAGTCAAAACACCTCCTAAGGCAGTCAATTCAAAATTAGGGTTTTGGTTCTTTCAAGGAATTTGGGGTTTTCAATGGTTCAATCAAGTCTCATAGGCCTATATACATTCACAAGCACCTACATGCCAAGTTTCAAGACTCATAGTGCCAATTTGCACAGTCAAAAGCCCCATTTGATCTACAGTCAACTGCAAGGGCAAAATGGTCATTTTGTAGTCAAAAGTCATAATTCTTGGTCAACATATTATTTTGAGTTCACAATCATCATTTGATCAAATCTTAATCATGATCCCACAAGAATAGCTCAAAAATCATCAAGATGCAAAAGTTACTATTTTTGGATAGCAGAAAAGTCAACTGTACTTTGACAAGGGCATAACTTTTTCATGGTTTATCAGAAAAATTCTATCCAAAGCTCATTTTGAAGAGGATGCAATTTCCTACAATCCATATTCACACTCCAAGATCAAGAAATGCTCTCACACAAAGTTACAAATTTTTACATTATAGGTCAATTTCAAAAGTCAACAAAAGTACACTTTGAGTCAAAGGCCATAACTTGAGATTGGTAAATCCAAATGACATGGGACCAAAGGCATTGGTTAGATGACTTCAAGGGATTTCCAAAATGTCAAAGAACATGGTCATATGATCAAAATTGAGCAAGTTGTGCATTGGAGAAGTTGGGAAATTTTCATAAATTTACAAAAGTCAACTTTGCTCAAAACACCTTCTTTTTGCTAATGGGCCTCAAATCTCTTCTTGAAACTTCACCCATGACCTATGCACGACCCACCAAGTTAAATTGGAGTTATTTTCTTAAATTTATTGATTAAATGGATTTTTAATGTATATTAATTCATTTAATTAATTTAAATTATAAGAAAATAGAAGATTTGATTTATCAATCAATTTGTGAACCAAATATGATCCAAATATGCTGACCAATTCGTGCACAATTAAAAAGATACAAAAAAATCCAATTTTGGTAACTTGTTCAAATCATGGAAAATCAAGAATATTTGATTTATCAATCAAGGATTTAATCTTCAATGCATAAGGATTATGGCCCAAGTTTTGACCTAATTTGATTGCCTTATACATAAGCAAGCCAACCATAACCTAGAACACGACTGAAAGGCTGCAGAAATGACCATACAATTTCAAGAAATTTCAAGAAAAGTCAAAACTTGTTCTTGCAACCTAGGCTAATTCAAGGTGTTTTGTTCATCCAAACACATTGCAGGAGGTACCAGGAACGATTTGCAATCAAATTCAAGCACTAAAACTCAAGGAATCACGAGATACCAACTCACGGTTTGCACTTTCTATTCAAAACTGTATCTCTTAATTCATGCGCATTTAACATGTTTTTGTGACTGATTTGCATTGCCAGAGATCATACAAAGCTAATGGAATGATTGAATTGAACCATAATGCCCTGAATCGAGATATGCCATGATTGGATTTCTAGGGTTTTCAAGATTTAAATTAGGGCTTTTCAATCCAGGAAAAATTAGGACTAATTGGATATATGGTTGAAATCGTGAGGCTAAGACGCTTGGAACCCATACCTCGCGAAATATTTATGATTGTTGTGGTTCTATTCGCTATTTTTCCTTGCAGGAGGTAGTGGAGGTTAAAAAACCCCGTTATTTGAGTCTATGTACACAGAACAAAGGTTGAAGATAATGATGTGTTGTCATCTGATTGGTATATTTGAATGAGTGTGCGTTTTATTTTTTTTCCAAGGCTAAGCGTTTGTTTGATATATGTTAATTGTTGTATATATTAATAACAAAGATGCAGCGTGGCTCAGTTGGTGGAAGCGTGAGTGGGATGTCCATTGGGACCTGGGTTCGAATCCCAGGTCCCCCAAATATTTGTTAAAATTTTTATCCAGGTGATTGCATGTGATTCAGCAGGCATAGCATATCATGGATCTCCAGATCTCAAGCGCCAGATGGCCATCAGACCAAATCTGATGGTCACAAGATGATGTCCACCGTGTGTCCAAGTCAACAAGCGCGTGGATGATCCTGGAAAGTCAAACAGGCTGGAAGCATAATGGGCCAAGAATTGCTGACTCTACCTCCTCTTGGGCCCAACACCCCCTGGGTTTATTTCTTTTTCTTCTTTTATATTTTTTATTTAAATTGTTTTTTTACTATTATTAATTATTATTATTACTTAATTAACCAAATAATTTATTTTTCCTAATAAAATTCAGAAAACATAAAAAATATAATATTTTTATTATTAAACTTAATTAGTTATTTTGTAAATAAATATTAATATAATTTGTTTAGTTTTAATTAGGCATAATAATAATACTTTTGCAATAAATTAAAAATTGGTGTAGAATTAGGTTTTAATATATTTAATCCTTTTATTTTTTATTTCCTTAAATATTCTAAAAACCCAAAAAATATTTCTTTTTATTTAATTAATTAATTAGTCTAGGTTTAATTTAATTCATAAATAATAAAAATCTCTTTCTTTCTCAAAAAAGGGTCAAAACCCTAAAAAACTCTCCAATTCAATTTTTCTCGCGCGTGTGATTTTTGTTGATTCATATTTTTTTATCCATATAATTGTATTTTCTCCGAGGATGTAATAGCTTTAAATTAGGACTTTTTATCGCTTTTATTTATTTTCCTGCATTTACTTTTCAAGGTTTTGTTTTTGGCGATGTAAATACCCGACGCCTTGTAATAGCGTAGTTTTATTTTTCGCAACCATTAACTGCTAGATGTATGCTAATAGGCTATGCATGACAAGATCTATCTTAAACTTAAAAATCAATCGTAGCTCACCATAACATGTACAAAGATAACATAATTGAAAATTGACACATTTGCACATGCCACTCCTAGGGTACGCCTCACTTGGTTGCCTTGACGTGGTCATTGAGTATAGGGTGTTTTAGAGGTCGCCCTCCTGTCTAAAGATCAAAGTTGCCTCGACACGGTTGCCTCGATAAAAAATGATCTAAGACATTAGGGTTACCGCTAAGGCGTCCTACCATTGCTTTAGTGACCACATGTCCCTTAATCGAATTTAACCAAAAAATCCAACGACGATGCTACCTACTTCTCAATAGTGGGATAGCACTGTCTAAAGGACATTTAGACAACTTAATTCCTTTTGAGTAGGTAGAGGTTCTCAGGTACTTGCTCTTTCAAAACAAAACAAACTTTTCGCACTGACACTTTTTCAAACAAAGTTTTCAAACAAACACTTCATACACTCTTGAGGACAGAAACAAGAGTTAAATCGAAGTTTTCAAAACAAAACGTTTTTCAAAACCCACGAACACAAGAAAAGAAAAACTTTTGAAAACATAGTGAGCAAGTACCTAAGAGCCCGTGGATAACCACGGATAGAAAGGGTGCTAACACCTTCCCTTTCTATAATCTACCTCCCGAACCTGAGAAACATCTCGAAAAGGAATTTTGCTGTGCTTTTGTCCTTTCCTTGTTGGAGAAAATAAAAGACGGTGGCGACTCTTGCTTACCGCGACATTTTGCAAAAACAAACGCAAACGCGAACCAGCATTCCAAAACAGTCAGTTATATTCCCACCGATCATAGAACTGGCGACTCTGCTGGGGACAATTAATAAGTGAGGTGTACCTTAGGATTAGATCACTTGTGTTTTCAATTGTATGCTTTGTATGCTTTAAATTTTGTGGGCTTGTATCAGAGTTTTATAGATCCTAACCCGGATCTGGGGGTACCCTTTTTTAGGTAAGTAGCAATAAACTGTGAGGGATTTGTCTGGCATAGACCGACACGGATGAAGCAGTAGCCACGTTGGTGTGACACCTTGGTCTGTACCGATATCCCTTGTGTTGGAATGAGGAGAATATGGGTCTTCTGAGGAGTCATTAAGCACCAACTGACCTTAGAACCTTAAATTGACCAACTTGGCCATAGAACAGTAGCAGTATACTACACTCATTGAGACTAAACTCTCGTGATGGTTCCGGCCGTAAGAAAAGGTTGCCAAACTAGAATTATGACCGATTGAGGGTAGTCAGTGATATTGAGATCCTCTAGAACCCAGTTACTATTTTTTAGGACAGGTCTTAACCAACTGAAACTGAAAGAGGGTAGTACCTAAACTTCATGCCAGCCTGAAATCTAAGGGCTCTCTTGTGTGACTTGTATGCTTATACCATGTTTGCCTTTTGTGAATACTTGTGGTGTGCCTTTACCATGACATCATAACATCATAACATTTCATACATCTTGCATAAAGACTAACCCATTTCAAAGACAAGAAGGTTTCATCTTTGCTCTGTTTTGTAGGACATCATGATGCCCATGCGTAGGAATACTATCCGGCTCAACTTTGTTCAACCACCTACTTTGCTTAAAGAATTGGTTGACAGGATTCCAAATACTACTTCCTTCATCAAGAGGCATGGTTCTCTTCTCGGTTTAGTCACCTCAAAGTGGGACCAACAATTGATGAGTGTCTTAGTCCAGTTTTATGATCCGCTATACCATTGCTTCACCTTTCAAGACTTCCAGCTGGTCCCTACCCTGGAAGAATTCTCTGAGTTTCTTGGTGTCTCTATTTTGGAGCAGACTCCATTCACTGGTTGGGAAAAGGCTCTCAGGCTTGAAGAGATTGCTGCAGCCCTTCACTTGACCAAAGAGGAGGTAATGGCTAACTGGGAGACTAGAAGTGGAGTTAAGGGTTTTTTGGCTAAATTTCTGGTTGGCAAAGCTAATTGTTTCTGGAATGACTTAGACTTCAAAGCGTACGAGGACATTCTGGCTCTCTTAATCTATGGTCTGGTATTGTTTACAAATCCTGACACCTTTATTGATGTTAATGCCATAAGGATCTTCATCTCTCGGAATCCTGTACCCACTCTCTTGGGTGATATCCTTTATCAGCTCTATACTCGTACTGCCCGAAGACGGGGAACTTAGATGTGTTGTGCTCCTTTATTGGCGAGGTGGTTTTTTTCGCACCTCCCTAAGTTCGTAGTGAAGAACAAAGAAGGAAGGGGCTGGGCTCATAGGATAATGTCTCTTACTGATAATGACATTATTTGGACTCTCAGAGGCTTAGATGAGGTGGCCGTCATTGATCGTTGTGGAGAGTATCCTAATGTTCCATTGATCGGAACCCGTGGAGGAATCTCTTATAACCCATGTTTAGCTCTCCGTCAGTTTAGAAGAGCCAGAAGAGAAGGGCCTCATGAGATGTTGATACCTCATATCGTCTTTGATTTTCAGGTAGATAGCGACGAGCTGCGTCGTAGATTCATCAGGGCTTGGGATAGAGTTCACAAAGCTGACCCATATGAGTTGGGACCAAAGACTTCTCTACCAATGGAGTCATACTTCTGATGGGTCCGCATCCGTGCCTAGAAGTTAGGTATGCCCTACGAAGCTGTCAGGCCTATTACTCTTGAAGTTGCTGATAAAGACGGGGTTCCTCCAACTATTCTCCATCCTCATACGCCCACTGATGTTGGCACACTGAAGAGGTCTTGGGCACAACTGCAAGAAGAACGGGATTCTTATCGGGAAAGGTTCAATGAACAAGAACAGAAGATCCAGAAGCTGACTAAGCAATTGGAGAACGAACGGATCCTGAATGATTATATCCGCACTGAGAAGAAGAGGCCATGGGAGCATTGATGGACCTTTGTTGATTTCTTTTGTGGTTTTATTTACTTTTCAGTATTTCCATTCTTGTAACGCCTAAGGGAAATTTGTTGAACAATTTAAATTCCGAAGTTAAATCTAATAAAGTGTGTTTCCTTTTTTGTCTACAAATTTGAATCCCGATTGTCTTTGAAAACATAAATCATACGCATTTCATTTCATCATATGCATAACAGGTACCCTTTTTTACAGGTCACTTATCTTCTTCGCTGTTTATTTCAGCAATCATCATGTCTACTGAACCTTCCACTGACCAAGCTATCAAGGCCCTCCAGGCCCAGAATGCCCAGTTCCAAGAGTTGGTTATGAGCCTAGCCCAGGGTCAACAGGATTTGAAGACTCTGATTCTGAAAGAGAGGAAGAAGAAGAAGAAGAGGACCGTCTTGTTCAACACTGGACGCAGATTTGGGAATGGACTACAGAATGAGGTTGATCTGACTACCTCATCTATAGGGAAAGACAGTCCACAAGAGAGAAGGGTTCCTAGCCCCGTGGTCTCTGACAACGAGACGGATTATGATGAAGAACAGTACCCTCCTGCTGAGGATAGGTACAAACAATTGGAGGACCACTTGAGCGCCATGGAGATACAGAATGTGCCCGGGCTGGACTTCGGAGACCTAGGTTTATCCTCTGGGGTGGTGATTCCCCATAAGTTTAAGGCACCTTCCTTTTCCAAATATGAAGGAGCTTCCTGTCCAAAGCTGCACCTCCGGTCATATGTAAGGAAGATCCAGCCTTACACAGCTGATAAGAATTTGTGGATCCATTTCTTTCAGGACAGTCTTTCAGGGACTCAACTTGAGTGGTTCTATCAGCTGGATGGAGCCAGTATCTGTAATTGGGAAGATTTGGCTACTGCGTTCTATAAGCAGTATCAATATAATTCCGACCTTGCTCCTACGCGTACCCAACTCCAGGGTATGTCAATAGGGACGGGTGAAGGATTTAAAGAGTATGCTCAAAAGTGGAGAGACCTTGTTGGAAGGGTGCATCCACCTTTAACGGACCGTGAACTTGTTGATATGTTTATGGGGACCTTGTCTGGTCCGTTCTTTAACCATTTGATTAGAAATTCTTCAGCCGGGTTTACAGACCTTATCTTGACTGGTGAGAGGATTGAAGCTGGTATCAAGGCTGGGAAGATACAGAAGGGTGCCTCATCGAGCACTGAGAAGAAGTCGCTCAAGAAAGAATCTAGTGTTGTCTATGGTTCAAGAAGACAGAATAGACCGGAACACCGCCAAGCTGTCAACGCGGTGGTCATTTCAAAACCTGTTGGTGCTCCTCAGCATCACAACCAACAAAGGGGTGAGAGGCCTCGAAGGCAGTTCACTCGTCTCAGCATGACCTTGTCCCAGATATTGCCGCAGTTACTGACAACTAATCTGGTGACTCTAAAAGAAGCTCCGAAGATTGTAAACACAACATCCACAAAGTACAATCCTAACGCCCGCTGCGCTTATCACTCTGACAGCCCAGGGCATAATACGGATGATTGTTGGGATTTGAAGAATAAGTTTCAGGACCTAATCGATGCAAAGGAGATTGAGTTCGAGGCGCCCGAGAGGCCCAATGTTGTGACTGCTCCCATGCCCAAACATGGAGTAAATGCTGTAGAGGAAGACTTGTATGTAGCCTCTGTGGATGAAATTGTTACCCCGCTGATGACCATCAAGAAGAACTTGTTGTTAGCCGATTTATTTCCGGGATGTAGTGAAGGTTGCCATCTATGTTCTGTTTCACCCGCTGGTTGTCCATCTTTGAAGTCAGGCATCCAAAACCTGATGGATAATAAGGAAATCCTGTTTGAGAAAATTGTTGTTCCTGCCACCCCTACTGAAGAAGTTTCTATTGTTACCATTTTCAACAATTCTCCCAAGGCTCCCTCGAGGAAGCCTGTCAGAATTACGCCTGTTCAGAAGATTGCACCTATAATCATCACTGTTCTGGGGCCTATTCCCTACGCCTCTGACAAAGCTGTCCCTTGGCACTATGGGGCAGATGTTTATGTTCTTGGAGTTAAGCAAGAGTTTGATACTAATACCGGCGTCAGCAACATTACCGGGCCTGCTAAAGTCACCCGCAGTGGTAGACTTTTCTCACCTGACATTGCGCCACCAACTGTCCGAAGACCTATTGTCATTTCACCTACAAGTGTGCCTAATGCCATTCCTGATCAAGTTCTTAGTTCTGCCCCTGTCACCGAGTCATCTGACACTCGGGGCAAAGGGATCGCCACTGATATGCCTGCCCAGACGGAGGCGCCAAAGACAACCAATGTTGAAGCTTCCAAACAGGAGATGGAAGCGATTCTGAAGATCATCAAGAAGAGTGATTATAATGTAGTTGAGCAGCTGGGGCAAACCCCCTCTAAGATTTCTATGTTATCACTGTTGTTGTGTTCAAAGGCCCATGCCAAGGCTCTGATTACCTTCTTGAAGACGGCCCACGTGCCACAAGAGACATCAGCTGATCAGTTTACCGATTGTGTGGCCAATTTAACTGCTAATAATGTTTTGGGTTTCTCCGACGCTGATCTGACTACTAAAGGGAAGAACCATAACGATGCCCTGCATGTCTCCATTGAATGCAGGGGCACTACTCTTGCACATGTGTTGGTTGACACGGGGTCTTTGTTGAACGTCTTGCCCAAGAAAGCTCTAGATAGGTTGGATTGCGAAGGGTTGGAGCTAAAGCCAAGTAACATTGTTGTCCGGGCCTTTGATGGGTCTAAAAGGATGGTGCATGGTGAAGTCGATATTCCAATTAGAGTTAGTTCTCAGGTCTTCGATTCTACATTCTACGTGATGGACATTCGGCCATCCTATTCTTGTTTGCTGGGTCGTCCATGGATCCACAAGGCTGGAGCTGTGACCTCCACACTCCATCAGAAGCTGAAGTACCCGGTCAGAGGGAAGATTATGACAGTACAAGGGGAGGAGGAATACATGGTCATCCACCTCAACTCGTTCCGATACATAGAGATGGATGGGGAGTTCATTGAGACCCCATTTCAACACTTTGAAGAGGTTCCTCAGACACTGGCATCAGCAGAGACTATGGTTGAAGATTCTCCTTTGAAGATGGCTTCCTTAAAGGATGCCCGGGCTGTTATTGAGAAGGGTGAGTATGCAAACTGGGGCCGAATTCCTGATTTCACTCAGAAGACTGACAAGTTTGGTTTGGGTTTCACTGCAGAAGCTCAAAGGGTTGTTCGTAGTGCAAGGATTGGAAGACCTCATGTGTTCATCAGCAACTCGGGAGTAAATGCCATCGAAGATGACGTGGAGGAATCTGAATTCGACAGCTGGATCTACCCTACGACCAACGGTGGACCAAACAACTGGACAACGAAAGACTTCATCCCTATTACTTTTGTTACTCAGTAATGAACTCTTTTGTTTTGAATTTGTAACAGACAATATTGTGAAACTTTATGGCCCGGTGTCTTACCCGGGGCACCGTGGCTTCATTTGTGAGGGATTTTGTGTGTCATTTTCATATATCATTAATAAAAGCATTGGACGTTTTTTGCATTTCAAATCTTGCGCTCCTTGTCTTTCTTTATTATATATTGCAAAACAGCTATTTACACGCACTCACATATACAGGTCCCAATCCACTCTGGATCTCACTGGTAACGACTTTTCTACTGCCAGTTATGACTTTGAAAATCCGATCAACTTAGCCGAAGACGAAGGTGAAGATGATTGCGAAGTGCCTGGTGAGCTTGCAAGACTGCTACTCCAGGAAGAGAGGGCCATTCAGCCACATGAAGAGTCAGTGGAAACGGTAAATCTGGGTACTGAGACAGACAAAAAGGAAGTCAAGATCGGTGCAAATTTGGAGTTTAGTGTGAAACAACGGTTGATTCAGATGCTGCATGACTACGTGGAAATCTTTGCCTGGTCTTACGAAGATATGCCTGGGTTGGATACTGACATTGTGGTTCATCACCTGCCTACCAAGGAAGACTGCCCTCCGGTAAAACAGAAGGTCCGCCATATGCGTCCAGAGATGTCTGAGAAAATCAAAGCTGAGGTTATGAAACAATTTGACGCTGGTTTTCTAGCAGTAACTTCTTACCCTCAGTGGGTCGCCAATGTGGTTCCAGTGCCGAAGAAAGATGGTAAGGTCCGAATGTGTGTTGACTACAGGGATTTGAACAGGGCGAGCCCTAAGGATGACTTCCCTCTGCCTCACATCGACGTTCTGGTTGACAACACTGCTCAGCATAAGGTATTCTCCTTCATGGACGGGTTCTCCGGTTATAATCAAATCAAGATGGCTCTCGAAGACATGGAGAAGACCACTTTTGTTACTCAGTGGGGCACCTTTTGTTACAAGGTCATGCCTTTTGGGTTGAAAAATGTTAGGGCAACATATCAGCGTGCCATGGTTGCTCTGTTTCATGATATGATCCATCATGAGATCGAAGTATACGTCGACGATATGATTGCAAGGTCCCAAATTGAGGAGGAACACCTGGACCATTTACAGAAGCTATTTGACCGGTTGAAGCTATACAAACTGAGGTTGAACCCAAACAAGTGCACCTTCGGGGTGAGATCTGGAAAACTACTAGGTTTCGTCGTAAGCGACAAAGGTATTCAAGTGGACCCTGCCAAAGTGAAAGCCATACAAGAGATGCCAGTTCCCAAGATTGAGAAAGAAGTCAGAGGCTTCCTAGGACGGTTGAACTACATTGCCCGATTCATCTCACACTTAACTGCCACTTGTAAACCAATCTTCAAGCTACTGAAGAAAGATCAAGGAGTACGTTGGAACGATGAATGTCAGGCCGCTTTCGAAAGAATCAAAGAGTATCTCCAAGAGCCACCTATTCTTATGCCACCGGTTGAAGGGAGACCTCTAATCTTATACTTGACAGTAATTGACAACTCCATGGGGTGTGTGCTGGGTCAGCATGACGAGTCTGGCCGAAAAGAGCATGCTACTTATTACCTTAGTAAAAAGTTTACCGACTGTGAGACCCGATACTCACTGCTTGAGAAAACTTTCTGCGCTTTGGTATGGGTTGCTCGCCAGCTAAGACAGTATATGTTGACTCACACTACTCTGTTGATTTCTAAAATGGATCCAATCAAGTATATCTTCGAAAAGCCTGCCTTGTCCGGAAGAATAGCGAGATGGCAGATGATCTTGACTGAATATGACATCCAGTACACAACTCAAAAAGCAATCAAGGGAAGTGTATTGGCAGACCATTTGGCACATCAGGCAGTGGATGATTACCAGTCCATGAACTTTGAATTTCCGGACGAGAATATCATGGTAGTAACTGATTGCGAGATACCTGGACCGGATGAAGGACCTGAGGAAGGATCCCGATGGTCTATGCACTTTGACAGAGCCTCAAACGCTTTGGGTAATAGCATTGGCGCTGTGATCATATCTCCTAAAGGCTCTCATACTCCACTTACCTCCTGACTATGTTTCAACTGCACCAACAATATGGCGGAGTATGAAGCATGCATCATGGGTCTTCGAGCTGCAATTGACCTAAGGATCAAGTTTCTGAGTGTCTTCGAAGATTCCGCTCTCGTGATCAGTCAGATCAAAGGCGAGTGGGACATGAAACACCCAAAGCTTATTCCTTACAAGGAGTATGTATTGACGTTGCGTCCCCATTTCGAGGAGATAACCTTTGAACATTTCCCAAGAGAGGAGAATGAGTTGGCGGACGCGCTAGCTACGATGGCTTCTATGTTCAAAGTCAAATGGGACAACGAGGCTCCCCGGATCATTATTTGGAAATTGGATGAACCTGCACATTGCTGTGATCTTGAGACCGAAGAGGTAACCGAAAAGCCTTGGTATCATGAAGTAAAGAGGTACCTTGAAGCTCAAGAATACCCCGAGGGTGCATCTGTTAATGACAAGAAGTTTCTGAGAAGGTTCGCGACAAAGTTCTTCATCAGCAATGACATTCTTTACAAACGTAACCATGATTCAACCTTACTGCGTTGTGTGGATAAAATTGAAGCAGAAAGGATCATGGTAGAGCTGCATGAAGGTACCTTCGGAACGCATTCCAGTGGACATACCATGGCAAAGAAAATCCTTCGGGTAGGATATTACTGGTCCACAATGGAAGCTGACTATTACCAGCATTCTCGGACATGTCACAAGTGCCAGATCTATGCTGATAAGGTGCACATTCCTCCGGTTCCTTTGAACGTCTTGACTGCACCTTGGCCTTTTGCAATGTGGGGCATTGATATGATCGGCGAGATCAGACCTACGGCATCCAACGGGCATCGCTTCATCCTGGTAGCGATTGATTACTTTACAAAGTGGGTTGAAGCAGCTTCCTTTGCTACCGTAACCAAGAACATCATGGCACGGTTCATTCGGCACAACCTGATCTGTCGATATGGTGTACCAGAGAGGATCATTACGGAAAATGGTACCAATCTCAACAACAAGATGATCACTGAGCTCTGCGAGCAATTCAAGATACAGCACCACAATTCTTCTCCTTACTGGCCGAAGATGAATGGGGCTGTAGAAGCAGCTAATAAGAACATTAAGAAAATTGTGCAGAAGATGACAGTGACCTACAAAGACTGGCACGAGATGTTACCATTTTCTCTTCATGGGTACCGTACCTCAGCACGGACGTCAACAGGGGCAACCCCCTATTCCTTGGTATACGGCATGGAGGCAGTCCTGCCCATTGAAGTTCAGATACCCTCTCTCTGGATCATGAAGGATGCGGGTTTAAGCAAAGACGACTGGATCCAGACCTGACTTGATCAATTAAACCTAATCGACGAAAAGAGACTCACGGCTATTTGTCATGGTCAGGCATACCAAAAACGGATGATCAAGGCATTTAACAAGAAGGTCAGACGACAAGAGTATCAAGTCGGAGACCTGGTAATCAAGCGCATCATTCTACCTCAAGGTGATCCCAGGGGCAAATGGACCCCTACGTATGTAGGGCCATTTGTGGTTAAGAACATCTTCTCAGGAGGAGCGATGATTCTAACCACCATGGATGGTGACGACCTTCCTCACCCCGTCAATGCAGACATAGTAAAAAGATACTACGCATAATTAAAGACCCGCTAGGTCGACTGGCCTAGGAAAAAATAAGGGCTTCTCGGCGAACCAAAAGGGTTCGGGCAAAAATAAGGGATGAAAATAAAAAAATTTGTACACCCGGCAAGTCGAAAACCTCAAAAGGCGGCTTGGGCAAAAATGGGTATCTCGGTGGACTGAAAACCCGAAAGGGCGGTCCAGGAAAAAATTAGGGATAAGCGTAACACTATGTCTCATTGGATCACCTCGCATCCAGACTTTGGTATCAACTGTCAGGCTCAGACGACACCAATCAATCAGATTCATCTCCAACTAAGCAGCAAAGTGATGAGATGCTTGAAGATATAAAGGCGATAGCAGAGTTGAAATCCAGTGGGATTATTTACATAGCTATTTTGTTTTCTTTTTACAAAATTGTATAAACTCTATTTGTTCGGTGGCGTTCTCTTACTAGGACGTCAACCTCTTGTACAAAAACTCCTATTTACGGACAAACTTCAAAAATCAATACAAGTTTCATTTTTCAGACAAATTGAAAATTGTTTTCCTTTATCTGTTTTGTTTTGCAAAGAACGTCCAATGTTCATTTTTGATATATGCATTTGACATTAATTGCTGCTCATAAATATTTGCATGCGAAACAAAGGACTAATTACGGGTGATATCAGAAGTAGGGGCAATAAGAATTGTCTGAGAGGTCTAGCTGCTCTGTTCACCAAGGTACCAAGGTAGGTTCAGCTGAAGAATATGACCAAGATACTGTCACTACCCGCAGAGTAAGACAGTAATGGAAGCTCTCCCCACTGAGACTTGCAACTATGAACAAATCAGCAATACTCTCCCCCAAGCAGAGTTAGTCTACCATCAGCCCTAAAAAGGTTGGTATCCCCAGTAGGTCTTAATATTCCACAGCGGAGTATACATATATTCCTCAGAGCATCCCCGACAGTCTTAATATTCCTCAACAAAATATAAGAATGTTCCCCAGCGGAATACAAGATACCCCCAGTGGAGCCATTTCCCAGCGCAGTCTAAAAAAGCTTCCCCGCCAGGGTTGAATCATCTTCCCCAGTAGATTATGAAAGCTTATCCCCTGCAGAATACAAATATATCTCCCCAGCCATATTCCGAGGTTATCCCCACAAGAGTCTAACTGGGTTATCCTCAACAAGGTGCAACTGAAAGATCATCCCCAACGAAGTTCTTTCTATCCCCAGCGAAGTTCATCATCAAAATCCCCAACAGAGCTTATCAACGGAATCCCCAGCGGAGTTATCCTTAAAATCTCAGCAAAGCATCTCTCCCCCACAGAGTAATTCCCCGCAGAGTAATCTCTTCATCAAGTTTATTCCCCAACGGAGTTATCTTCTCCTACAAGTTTATTCTCGCAACCATCTTCGTTCATCATCCCCAGCGGAAACGAAGAACTCAACATTATTCTCCAGCAGCTCCGGGATTTATTTTCCCCAGCTAAAAACATCACATCTTCATACATCATGACATGCATACGCATCATACAACACGATCTCATTTATTTTTGAGAACATCACGACATCATGCATTTCATACATCATGACATTGCATACAGTTAACGTTTTACCTTTTTCAGGAGAAGGTCAATCAAAAGATGGCTACCATCAACCTTTCTTAAGTTTCAGATCAATACCTGTAGCAAGCCAGGAAAACATCTGCGGACGACTGATTATAGGTTAATATCTGAAACCAGCCAGGAAAACCATCTACCTTTGCAGTTCCAGATCAATACCTGTAACAAGCCAGGAAAACATCTGCGGACGACTGATTGTAGATCCATACCTGTAACAAGCCAGGAAAACTATCTACATGAAGAGATTGAAGATCAATACCTGTAACAATCCAGGAAGACCATCTTTCTTTCTCAGGTCAGAGATCAATACCTGTAACCATCCAGGACAGCTATCTCCTCGACCAACCTTTCTTAAAGTTCCAGATCAATACCTGTAACAAGCCAGGAAAATCCTGTGGACGACTGATTATAGATCAATACCTGTAACAAGCCAGGGAAGATATCTATATGAAGAGATTGAAGATCAATACCTGTAACAAGCCAGGAAGGCTATCTTTCTTTATCAGGTCAGAGATTAATACCTGAAACCAGCCAGGACAACTATCTCATCGGCCAATCTTTTCAAGTTCCAGATTAATACCTGTAACAAGCCAGGAAAAGCATCTGTGGATGACTGATTGTAGGTTAATAACTGAAACCAGCCAGGAAAACCATCTATATGAAGAAATTGAAAGTTAATACCTGTAACAAGCCAGGAAGACTTTCTTTCCCAGGTCAGAGGTTAATACCTGAAACCAGACAGGACAATTATTTACTTGACCATCATGAAGCAACCCTACACCGGTTCCTTCTCTCTTTCAGATGCAGTTTTACACGGACTCATCAGCAGGCAACCCTACACAGGTTCCTTCTTTCAACTTAGAAAGTTACAATTCAACAAACAATCTCCAGATGGCATCTATAAGCCCATCCTTCTACCAACAATCTCCAAATGGCATCTGTAAGCCAATTCCCGACATCACATTACTGATACATCACCATGCTGATATTATACCATGCGAGTGCAAATTTATAGGCACTTTAGTGTTCAATCATCTTCCACCTTCGGATCACGAAAGGCACGCAAGCCAATCTACATCCTCAGGTTTAAGAAGATTGAACAGGGGCAACTGTTGTACCCCAAAATTTTCCCTCCCATATTCCTCAAGATTTGTCAAGAATGATCCTCTAAACTGCTCAAGATTGCTCAAGGGTTGTACAGTCAAAACACCTCATAAGGCAGTCAATTCAAATTTAGGGTTTTGGTTCTTTCAAGGAATTTGGGGTTTTCAATGGTTTAATCAAGTCTCATAGGCCTATATACATTCACAAGCACCTACATGCCAAGTTTCAAGACTCACAGTGCCAATTTGAACAGTCAAAAGCCCCATTTGATCTACAGTCAACTACAAGGGCAAAATGGTCATTTTGCAGTCAAAAGTCAGAATTCTTGGTCAACATCTTATTTTGAGTTCACAATCATCATTTGATCAAGTCTTGATCATGATCCCACAAGAATAGCTCAAAAATCATCAAGATGCAAAAGTTACTATTTTTGGACAGCAGAAAAGTCAACTGTACTTTGACAAGGGCATAACTTTTTTATGGTTTATCAGAAAAATTCCATCCTAAGCTCATTTTGAAGAGGATTCAATTTCCTACAATCCATCTTCACACTCCAAGATCAAGAAATGCTCTCACACAAAGTTACAAATTTTTACATTATAGGTCAATTTCAAAAGTCAACAAAAGTACACTTTGAGTCAAAGGCCATAACTTGAGATTGGTAAATCCAAATGACATGGGACCAAAGGAATTGGTTAGAGGACTTCAAGGGCTTTCCAAAATGTCTAAGAACATGGTCATATAATCAAAATTGAACAAGTTGTGCATTGGAGAAGTTGGGAAATTTTCATGAATTTACAAAAGTCAACTTTGCTCAAAACACCTTCTTTTTGCTAATGGGCCTCAAATCTCTTCTTGAAACTTCACCCATGACCTATGCACGACCCACCAAGTTAAATTGGAGTTATTTTCTTAAATTTATTGGTTAAATGGATTTTTAATATATATTAATTCATTTAATTAATTTAAATTATAAGAAAATAGAAGATTTGATTTATCAATCAATTTGTGAACCAAATATGCTGACCAATTCGTGCACAATCAAATTAAAAATTAATTACCTTAAAAATTAATTAGGCATAATAAAAATACTTTTGCAATAAATTAAAAATTGGTGTAGAATTAGGTTTTAATATATTTAATCCTTTTATTTTTTATTTCCTTAAATATTCTAAAAACCCAAAAAATATTTCTTTTTATTTAATTAATTAATTAGTCTAGGTTTAATTTAATTCATAAATAATAAAAATCTCCTTCTTTCCCAAAAAAGGGTTAAAACCCTAAAAAACTCTCCGATTCAATTTTTCTCGCGCGTGTGATTTTTGTTGATTCATATTTTTTGATCCATATAATTGTATTTGCTCTGAGGATGTAATAGCTTTAAATTAGGACTTTTTATCGCTTTTATTTATTTTCCCGCATTTACTTTTCAAGGGTTTGTTTTTGGCGATGTAAATACCCGACGCCTTGTAATAGCATAGTTTTATTTTCCGCAACCATTAACTGCTAGATGTATGCTAATAGGCTATGCATGACAAGATCTATCTTAAACTTAAAAATCAATCGTAGCTCACCATAACATGTACAAAGATAACATAACTGAAAATTGACACATTTGCACATGCCACTCCTAGGGTACGCCTCACTTGGTTGCCTTGACGTGGTCATTGAGTATAGGGTGTTTTAGAGGTCGCCCTCCTGTCTAAAGATCAAAGTTGCCTCGAAACGGTTGCCTCGATAAAAAATGATTTGACATTAGGGTTACCGCTAAGGCGTCCTACCATTGCTTTAGTGACCACATGTCCCTTAATCAAATTGACCAGAAAAATCCAACGGCGATGCTACCTACTTATCAATAGTGGGATAGCACTGTCTAAAGGATATTTACACAACTTAATTCCTTTTGAGTAGGTAGAGGTTCTCAGGTACTTGCTCTTTCAAAACAAAACAAACTTTTCGCACTGACACTTTTTCAAACAAAGTTTTCAAACAAACACTTCATACACTCTTGAGGACAGAAACAAGAGTTAAATCAAAGTTTTCAAAACAAAACTTTTTTCAAAACCCACGAACACAAGAAAAGCAAAACTTTTGAAAACATAGTGAACAAGTACCTAAGAGCCCGTGGATAACCACGGATAGAAAGGGTGCTAACACCTTCCCTTTCTATAATCTACCTCCCGAACCCGAGAAACATCTCGAAAAGGAATTTTGTTGTGCTTTTGTCCTTTCCTTGTTGGAGAAAATAAAAGACGGTGGCGACTCTTGCTTACCGCGACATTTTGCAAAAACAAACGCAAACGCGAACCAGCATTCCAAAACAGTCAGTTCTATTCCCACCGATCACAATTACCTTCAAGCATTTCCCGCGAGAAGAAAATCAGCTAGCAGACGCACTAGCCACAATGTCATCCATGTTTAAACTTAAATGGGATAACGAGGCTCCCTAAATCACCATCGAACGAATGGATGAACCAGCACACTATCACGAGATTAATACTGAAGAAGTAGTGGACCAGCTCTGGTTTCACGAAGTGAAGAGGTATCTCGAGACTCAAGAATATCCGTAAGGAGCTTCGGTTAATGATAAAAAGTTCTTAAGGAGATTCTCTGCTAAATTCTTCCTTAGTAATGGCATCCTGTACAAAGTGATACGATGGGAGAACTGACTTGGGATTTTGCGTTTGTGTTCGCAAATGTTTCGGTTTAGCAAGAGTCGCCGCCGACTTTTTATTTTATCCTAAGGAAAGGTCAAAAAGCACAGGAAAAACCTTTGAGATTTTTTCTTGGGTTCGGGGAGTAGATTATAGAAAGGGAAGGTATTAGCACCCTTTCTATCCATGGTTATCCATGGGCTCTTAGTTACTTTCTTAGATCACTTGCTTTGCATTTCTATTGTTTGAAATGGTGTTTTTCAATTGTTTGAAATGGTGCTTTGTGTGTGATTTTGAAAGATATTTTGAAAAGAGGTCATCGTTGTGGCAACCTTTGTAATGATTCTTGTTTGAATATATACAAAGGTGTTTTTTTGTCTTTTGAAAAGTTTTCAATGTTTGAAAGTAGGGTTTTAAAGTTGTGTTATGAAGTGTGTTTTGAAAAGTAGCAAGGAGGTTTTTGCAAGTATGATCAAGTAACTAAGAGCTATCTACCCTAATTTACTCAAAGATCTTTCTTATGTTTTTAACCCTTTTAACAGTGTTGCTACACCATTGTATTTGGTGAACAACCTTGTGTTAGGGTGTTAACGGGACAGGCGTGGATCATCGTGTAGACCATGATAGCAATAGTGTCAAGTATCTTTGGCAATTTTCTTGAGGAACTTGATCATTTTGTTTAGGCAACTCAGATAGCGTCATCGAGGGACTATGATCTTTTTGTTTGTTTTTGTTTTGCCAAAGTACTTGACATGCAACCATGGCCCATTTTTGAAGGCAACAAGTGGATGAAACCCTAGCGGTGCAAGTATGCATTGTGTTTGTTTTTCATGCATATTTATCTTGGATTAGATCAAACTAATTATTAATTTTATTTGCATACAAACCCTAGGTCTAAGCATGACATAATTGAAAGCTTTTAAATGTGCGAGAATTTAAATGCTACACTATTACAACATGATATAGGGAGGGGGTACTTGGGGATATTTGACAAGAAAACAAATTCTAAATTATTACAACCAAATCGAATGTATAGGCAATATTTATATGTACAATAATTGAAATAAAAACAATAAATAAATATAAATAAAATTTATTATGCAAAAATGTTTTCTATATATGTGAAAAGTATTTTTTTTCAATATGAAATGTAGATAAATAAAAGGAAGTCAATTTTAGTTATTTTTGGTTATTTAGGGGCAAAAACCCTAATTCTTAATGAATAATATTATTTATTAATTATATACAACAATATACTAATTTATACAAAAGAATAAAAGTATATTATGAAAATGATATTTTTAGTACAAAATATTAATAAAAATGAAAATGTGATATTTTTGTATTTTTTAACCTAATTATTTAATAACAAGTATATAAGTATATAAGTATATATATATATATATATATATATATATATATATATATATATATATATATATATATATATATATATATATATATATATATATATATATATATATATATATATATATTAAATATACAAAGATAAAAATTAATTATTTACAAAAAAATGGGTATTTTCAAGAAAATGTTTTCAAATGTAAATAAAAAATAATAAATGAAAATAAGTATATTTTTTGTATTATTTTTGAGTTTTATTAAAAAAAGAAAATAGTTTATTTATATATGTATACTTAGTAAAATAAATAAATATCAAATAAATATGAAAAAATATAGAAAATTATTTTTGGCATTTTTTATATTTAGACAAAAAATAATAAAGTCAGAATAAAAAATAAAAATGTCAAAATGATAAATATTTAAATAAATGGGTCAGGGGGTGTAAACTTAACAAAAGGGGTGTCAAAAGCAAAAGGACCCAGGCCCAGCCCAAAATCACTTCTTCTTCTTCCTTGGAACAAAACCTGCGCGTGCTGTGTACCAAACTGTAACTCCTGATTCTTTGATCTTTTGACAAAACTCATAACATGAACATTGTAGAGAATTAAACAACGAATTCAACCATATAAAAAACGTGGATTAACTCTCAAAGACCAGAGAGAATTTCTCTGGCCCTAATTTCTAACCTAGTTTTTTCAGAAAGTTCATGAGTGAAATTCTCTTAGCACGATTAATGAAAATGAAAATTAAGCATATGTATGGCTTCAGGGCTATGAGTACAACATATTTTATTCACAAACCTAAGCCTAACCATTCCTAAATAGGGAGATAGAAGTCCATGAAATACCTGTTTCAGTTGACTTCGAGCTGAACAATGCAGCAACCTTCAATGGTGTTTGAGCTTCTTTTGAGCTTGCCTGAGGTCCAAGGAAGCTTCTCCAATGCTTGGCTTGCTTTAAAACAACTTAAATCGTGTTGTAGAACTCAACCTGCAGAGCTTTGAAATGAAAATGGCAAAGTGTGTTAGACGTGTTACAGCTTGCAATGGGGGCCTGGGATAGTTCAGGTGAGTTGATTGGAAGGTGTTTGAACTATCTTTGGACAAAACGCACGATGGAATTTGGTTGTGGCTTGCAAAATGCAGAACTTGCCCTGTTTTGCAGAAAAATAGTGATTCTGAGTATGAGGAGGTTTGAGTGATGAAAGGGTCGTGTTTCAGGCTTGTTGGGAGGTATGGAACTTGTCTACAATCTTTGTGTAAGCTTCTCTTAACAGATATGAGAGATGGTATATGTTTTGCCACTTTTCTTCTTTTTCAAGCAAGAGTATGTCTCCTTCCAATGCAGACTTGAACAAGCCCTAAATCATGTTGCAACTTTTGCTCTTGGTTACTGGAATTAGTGGACTTGATCTTGCCTCAAAGATCTGGCCCCATGCCTCAAGGATTTTGTTTTGACATAAAGTGAAGTTTAGGCAAAAATGGCATTGTTGCTTTTTCCTTTTAAGGCTTAAACTAGTGTATAATGCCCTAATGACCAAGGCAATACCTTAACTAAATGGATATGCATTAAATTAAGGAGTAAAAATTGGTTTTGAGGCCTGTAATGGTGAACCAAGCTAGCTAGATCAGAATTGCAAATTGGTATGAACATGTATTGGCCATGGACAAAAGTGAGTTTTTGCCAACTTCAAGCATTTGATTCTCTCTAACCACAAGGGTGTTTGAGGAGTTATTGGACAATTTGGAAAGCTTGGAATATGTACTATAATCCATCTTTGAAATGAAATTTGAAACTCCAACTGGAACTATGTGAAAAATGACCAAGAAGATGGGTCAAAATCCTGCCTAAACTAGGGCAAAATTTCCATAAGTTAAAAGTTTAAGGTACCCTTGTTCCAAAAATAATAACTTTAGATACAAGCTTCTTTTGAGAAAACTTTGTGATTCAAAGTTGTAGACTTTGTGATGGACTACAACTTTCATGTTGCAAGTTTTGTTTTAATCCAATTGCATCTTGGTGAAAAAGTGGGACAAAGTTAGGAAAAAATAAGAAAATTTCACAACTTAGAAAATTTCTAAGTTATGAAATTTTTCCATTTTAAACCCTAATTTGCATTTTTGGGTTTCTTGATGAACAAGTTTCATAATTTGACATGTCTTGATGAAACATAAATATTGGCACTTGATTTTGACCAAAAAAGTCAAAGTTTGACTTTTCAGTATACAGACAAATTTTGATCAGTTGATTGAAAAATTCATTTGTCAATCCAATGCATTTGAGATATTTTGAACTTGTTGAATGGGTCAAGACAATATCATTGAGTCCTTGAGTCCATATGTGAGCTTAATTTGATATTGGCTAGGTCAAACAGTCAAAAGTTGCCTTTGTGCAGTCAAAACCCTAAAAATGACCATTTTACCCTTTTGGTGATCTAATCAAATTTCTTGTGGAATTGTGATCCAAAATTTATCAAATGGTTCATATGAGTTCATAATGTTGATGTGGGTCAAATTTCATGAGTTTTGACTATCAATTGGCCATAGTTGACTTTTTCCCCAATACAGCTGATTTTAGGTCAACTGTCCAATTGACTGGGCAAAAATTTGAATAAAGGCTTGAAACTTGGTATGGATAAACTTGTGAGTCCAACATGAAGTATGAAAGTCAATTTGAGCATTGTGGGTCAAAACATCCTTGTGCAAACTCAAACCCTAATTTAGGTCATCAGTGCAAGTAAGTATCTTGAGTAGAGCAAACCCTAACTTGATCTTCAGTTCCAATAGTCTTGTGATGAGAAAATGTTAATGAAATGGGAGTTCAAATTTTAGGGTACAACATTTGCCCCTGTTCAATCTTCTTGAACCTGAGGAGTTAGATTAGAAAGTTTGCCTTTCGTGACTCGAAGGTAAAAGAGGATTGGACACTAGAGTGCCCGTAAATTTGCACTCGTTAAAACATGGCTGAAGAAATGGGCTTAAAGATGCCATTTGGAGATGGTAGAATCTTGCTGGAGATGGGCTTAAAGATTCCATCCAAGAATTTTTGTTGAATTGTAGTGCTGTAGGTCGGAAGAATGAGCATCAAAATGGCATCCGTGTCTGGGATGCCATTGAACTGTATCTGGAGACTGAGTTTGTATGAGCAAAAGAATGGCGGCCGTGTCTGGCGCGTATCTGAGCTGTAACTGTATTTGAACTTTGAATGAATATCAGAATGATTGTCGTGTCTGGAGTGTATCTGTATTGTATCTGGGTAACAGGAAAACATCTGTGTATGGAGCAACTGTGTGTTGGGGTTAAACTCTGAATGAGTGACAGAATGGCAACCGTGTCTGGAGCGTATATGGATTGTATCTGAAGTTGAGATCTGTATGAGTAGTAGAATGACCGCGTGTCTGGGGTGTATCCGTACTGTAACTTGGATCTGAATAAGTGACAAAATGATTTCCGTGGCGACTGCATTGGGGAGAGTCAAACTGTTGATGTAAGAGCCAGAATGGCCTCTGTGTCTGGAGTGTATTTGAGCCTGTAGTTGATAGTTGAATCTGAATGAGAGATAGAATGGCTGCCGTGTCTGGAGCGTATCTAGTATGTATCTGATTACTGAAGTCTGAATGAGTAGTAGAATGACCGCCGTGTCTGGGATGTATCCGTACTGTATTCGAATAATTGTTAATGATAGCCTTTTAATCTTATTCTGAAAAGGGTAAAATGTTAGCTAAAACACGAAGTTATATTGCATGATATGTATGATGCAATGAATTGTAATCCATTTTTACGATATATGAATGTAATGTTTATGCATGTAAGCTGAGTAGCTGTCTTGCTGAGGAAAATAAGTCCTTGATAACTGGAGATAATGAAATCTTTTATTGCCTTTGGGGGAAGTAAATCCTTGACCGATGCTGGGGATTAACAAGGCCTCTGACAACTTTTACAGGGGATGAGAATCCTTTATGACTTTCCTGGGATATTGGGGAAACTCTGAAAATCTCTTCTGGGGAATTGAAACCTTTGAGAAATGGGACCAAGAATCTTCGATCTTGCTGGGAGATAAATCTGTGGGGGAAATACTTCACCATTCTGGCTCCACTGGGGATTAAGGTTTAGACTAAACTGGCTCCACTGGGGATCTTGAAGTTTAACTCCGCTGGGGAAAAACCACAAGGTTTCAGCTTTATTGAGGATCTGAATGATGTATCGTAGGGAAATCCTTCTGGAATGGCACAAAGGTATCTTCTACACCTTCGACCTATCGGTAATTACCTTTTTTCAATTCCGTTTTATTTGTAAGCAGTGATTATATTCAAATGCATATGCCTATTTAACAAAACATTGTACGTTTTCAAATAAAACATAAGTGTAAAAGAAAAGAAAGGCAAGCAAATTTCTGCACTTTGAAGTATCTTTGTATTTAACTTTCGTGAGTATCTTTGTACAAAGGAGACAGACACCCTAGTAAGAGAATGTTGTCATAAAAATTGAAAAATTTTATACAAAAGAAAGATGGCTATGTGTAACAATTCCATGGGATTCCCATTCTGCTATAGTGTTGTACCCCAAAATTTGCCCTCCCATATTCTTCAAGAAATTGCCAAGCCAAGTCACAAAATTCCCCAAGGGTTGCACAGTGCAAGGGCCTCCTAAACAGTCAAAATTAGGGTTTTGAGTCTGATCAAGAAAAGGAAGTGTTCAAATGCCCAATCAAGTCTCATATGCTTACAAACATGGTCAAGCATCCTCATATCAAGTTTCAAGGCATTCAGCTCAAAATTGCACAGTCAAAACCCTAAATTGCACTACAGTCAACTGTAGGGGCAAAATGGTCATTTGACAGTCAAAAGTTCAAATTTTTGGTCAACATATCATTTTGAAGCCACAAACATCACTTGATCAATGCTTGATCATGATTCTCAAAGTTTGGCTCAGAAAATCATCAAGATGCAAAGGTTTCCTTATTTGGACAGCTGAAAAAGTCAACTGAAATTGACCAGGGCATAACTTTCACATGGATTATCAGAAAAATTCCATCCAAAGCTCATTTTGAAGAGAAAGACATTTCCTACAACTCATCTTCATACTTCAAGTCCAAGAAATGCTCTCACAAAAAGTTATCAATTTCAACATTATAGGTCATTTTCAAAAGTCAACAAAAAGGGACTTTAAGTCAAAGGCCATAACTTGAGATTGGAAAATCAAAATGACATGGGACCAAAGGCATCGGTTAAAGGACTCAAAGACCTTTCCAAAATGTCCAAGAACATGAGAAAAGCCTAAAAATTGAGCAAGTTATGCATTGGAGAAGTTGGGAAAATTTTGTGAAATGGCAAAAGTCAACTATCCTTGAAACTTCAATTTTTGACAAAAGGGCCCACTTTCTTCCACTTGATTCAGCCTTGTCATGCCACACACGTGTCCCATGATTAATTTCAAGATCAAACATTGATTTTTCTATTTTATTTAATTTTTGATAATTTAATTCATTTTAAATCTTTAAAAATTCAAATAAAATTTAAAAGTCAATGGAATAGTGTCATTTGAATTGGAATAGCTTCCATATATCATGTGCCAGCTCACAAACTCATGCTAGGGTTAGGTTGTACACCAAGTCTTGGTTTTGCTAAAAAAAAGGGAAAGTTTGTTAATGGTGAAAGACCTAAGACTAATTCTCTCATGGGCATGGATCAAGGCCAGCTAATGACCTAATTCCCTTCCCTCATAA
Source organism: Vicia faba (assembly GCA_948472305.1). Taxonomy (NCBI): domain Eukaryota; kingdom Viridiplantae; phylum Streptophyta; class Magnoliopsida; order Fabales; family Fabaceae; genus Vicia; species Vicia faba. Next base: position 41,961,517 of record OX451737.1, on the reverse strand, counting down.
GTGCTGAGTCAAACCCTAATCACAACACACTGAATGCTGCACAGGAGACACCATTGCCAACTTGAAAAAATAGCCATAAAACTCAAAACTGAAATCCTTGTTTGAGGTGGATTCAAGTCCTAATATTGATTCCAAAAGCTTCCTTGACAATTCCTGAACGTATCCCAATCCCTAACATCAACTCAAGCCCCAGGAATTGGTACATAGAACCTTCCCTGTACAGCAAAAAAGTGATGATCGTGTTTTCAGTTTTAGACATCCTCATTGCATTTTAATTATATATTCTTGTTCCTTGTGATGTTTTAAAGCTAACCAGCACCTTTAATTGTATTTTTATTTGCCATACACGATGATGCCATGAGTGAAATTTAGGGTTTTCAGAGGTTGAATTTGGGGCTTTTGCAAAGAGGAAAAATCAGGACTCCAAACCACCACCGTTCAATTTGGCATGCTTGGACGAAGAAGAAGCCATGGTCGCGATTAATTTATGAGCTGCATAGCTCTAATCGCTATTTTCTGAAAACGTCCCTAAGGCCACGCGCATAAAACCGTTGCCTCTGCTTTTGTTTTACAGGGATGGTGGAGAAGATGACGTGCTGTCCACACATGATTCGTTGATTTAAATTTCGCGCGTTTCTCTCCACTACGCATTGGTCTTTCTTTTTATTATTTATGTGTTGATATATTAACAAATACGTGTAGTGGCTCAACTGGCAGTTGGTGATAGCGTTCACATCCAAGACCTGGGTTCGAGTCCCAGGTCTGTATATTTCTCATGTTATTTTTCATTACCCATTCATGTGCAGCGCTTATGATAAGGCATACCATGCATCTCCATTATCCAACGTCCACGCGTCCCTGATGACCAAACCAAAAGCACAGATCTAAGGAGCATGCTGTACCCTAGTCCACGCTTCAGCACTATGCAAAAAGTCAAAGAGATCAAAATCAATTGGGCTAGATTGCTGGGCTCACACCTCCACTTTGGGGCCTGAACCCCCCCCCCCTGGTTTGCCTTCTTCATATTTTTCTTATTTTATTTTTAATTGCTATTATATTATATTTTTTTTTTGCTTTAATTGATTGTTTTTTTACCAAATACAAAAAATACCTTAAAAAACTCAGAAAAGGATAAAAAAATATAATGATTATTTATTTTGATATTTTCTTGTAAATAAATTAACATGTAATAAATATTAGTTTAATTAGGTTTATCTTAATTCTTTTCATAATAAAACATAAAAAATATAGAATTTAGGCTTAATTTTTATCCTTTTTAATTTTTCCTTTTATCATAATATTATTTATTTATTTATTTTTATAATTAAATTGTACATAAAAATTAGGTTTCATTTAGTTAAAAATTTCAACATTTTCTTAATAACTAAAATCCAAAAATATAGCATTAGGTTTAATGACTTTTTATTCCTTTTAATTTTCCTCTTTTTTTGCCATAATATTAGTGATTTATTTATTTTCATAATTAAACTTGTAAACTAATTAGGGTTGCATTTAGGTTAAATTTTAATACTTTCATAATAAACTTAAAAATAATTAGAACTAGGTTTAACATTTCATTTTGGTTTTTAATTAATTCTTTTTTGTTAAATCTCAAAAAACACAAAAATACTAAAAAACATTTTCTTTTAATTCTTAATTTTAATTCCTTATTAATAATATTTTGCAAAAGGGTCCAACGCCCTCGTTCGTAATTTATTTAATTTCGCGCATTTATTTTATGTCGTTTATTGTAATTATGTAATTCTCCCAAAGCGTTGTAACAATTTTACTTCTCGCACTTTTATTTTATTGCTCTATTTACTTTCCGCCAAATCGGGTCCGGTTTAATTTTGGCGATGTGGACCCGCGCCATTTGTAATAGTTGTAGATTTATTTTCCCGCAAATATTAACTGTTAATACATGCATGCAAGAATGAATGGCCATAATAAAATCAAGCGTAGATCACAATGAACATGACAAGACAAACATCAATGAAAACGACACACAAATCACACACCACCCCTAGGGTACGCCTCACTGTTGCCTTGCCCTTCGAAAGGTGATCGTCGAGTAGAGGACGTCTTAGTAAGTCCTCATGATCCGGGAACCTGGCATGAGGGTAGCTTCTAAGGTGTCTTCCCATTGCTCTGGTGATCACCATGTCCCTACAAACTCGAATTGACCCGAACACCTCCAACGGTGGTGCTACCTACCTTTCAATGGTGGGATGGCACTACTTTAAAGGACATTTACACAGACGAATTCCTTAGGGTAGGTAGGTTCTCAAGGATACTTGCTCTAATTTCAAACAAAAATACTTTTCACACCAACACATTTTCAAAAGCTTTCAAAACAAACTTTTCAAACACTCTGACGTACGAGTCGAACTGAAATTTTTCAAAGAAACTTTTTAAAACCCACATTGAAAAGCAAACAAACAATTTTGAAAACACATTGAGCAAGTATCTAAGAGCCCATGGATAACCATGGATAGAAAGGGTGCTAACACCTTCCCTTTCTATAATCTACCTCCCGAACCGAGAGCAATCTCTATAAGGAATTTTTCTGTGCTTTTGTCCTTTCCATTTGGAGAAAATAAAAGACGGTGGCGACTCTTGCTTCCGCGACATTTCGCGAACCAGCGTTAAACAGTCAGTTCCAGATCCACCGATCACAGAACTGGCGACTCTGCTGGGGAATAAACTTAAAGTGAGGTGTACCTTAGGGCTAGTTATAACTGTGTTTTCAATTGTTTTCCTTGTGTGTTTTAAAATTGTGGGTTGCTTGGGAGTTCTATAGATCCTAACCCGGATCTGGGGGATACCTTCTTAGAAAGTAGCAACAAGGCTGTGAGGGAACTGTGCGGGGTATACCGACATGGTTGAAGCAGTCTGCTACGTTGATGTGGCACTTTGGTGTGTACCGGTAACCCTTGAGTTCAGTCAAGGAGAGTACGGGGCCTCCATGTGGTGTCATGAAGCATCAACAGACCTTAGGAACCTTAATTGAACCATCTTGGCCTCTTTAGGGTAGTGAGATAACTGACTTTGGTGCAGTCCGAGGTTGGTTGATACTCGATACTACACTCAATTGAGGGTTGCTTTCCTGGAATATTTCGGTCGCCAGTTCAGTGGCTAAATCGAAACGATGAACAATGAAAGCAATCCCGTGATATTGGGAACCTTAGAACCCGGTTACTTTGATTAGGACAGGTTGAACTCACCAACTTCAAGAGGGTACTACCCAGACCCCATGCTGGCCTTAAACCCTAAGGGCTCTTTTGTGTGACTTGTGTGCCTTCGTACTTGACTATCTGCGTGCTTGTTACCTGACACTTGTTTCTTGCAGGTCTTGTTTATAGTCCTTAATTGGGACTCATAACAGGGTACTAAATTTCTTGCAGGTCTTGTTTATAGTCCTTAATTGGGACTCATAACAGGGTACTAAATTTCTTGCAGGGTTGTTTATAGTCCTTAATTGGGACTCATAACAGGGTTTACTAGATCTCTTGCAGGTTTCGTTTATAGCCCTAATTGGGACTCATAACAAAGTATACTGAATTCCTTGCAGGGTCTGTTTATAGTCCTTAATTGGGACTCATAACAGGGTTTACCTACATCACCCCATGCATAGCATGACATCATACCATTGCATACATCCTAACCCATTTCAAGGATCTCAAGGGCTTGTGATGTAGGTCATGATGAACCAACTATCCCAGCAAGGGGCAAGGAGGATTTATTTTCCTCTAGCCAAGGTTGTCAGGGGCTATGACCCACTGGATATGGTGAGCCTTTGACCCTTGAGGAAGGACTCTCAACAACATGAAGTTCTTTCAATCAAGTTACCAGTTTCCAACTCTAACAAGTTCTCTGTTTACCCCGCGAGGTCCTTGAAAACATTACATGCATGTCATACATCTCATTGCATTGCAGGTATCCCTTTGACAGGTTGCTTACCCTTCTCCGCTGTTTATTTCAGCCGATTGTCATGAATCCCGAATCATCAGCCGAGCAGACTATCAAGGACCTCCAGGCTCAGAACGCCCAGTTCCAAGAGCTGATCATGAATTTGACCCAGGGGCAACAAGATCTGAAGGCTCTGCTCTTGAAGAAGGACAAGAAGAAGAAGAGGACTGTCTTGTTCAGCCCTAGGCGCAGATCTGGGAATACACCGCAGACTGAAACTGAGAGGACTACCCCATCTGTGAGGGAAAGCAGTCACCATGAGAGAGAGGTGCCTAGTCCAGTGGCCTCCGACAACGAGACAGATTTCAACGACGAACAGTACCCTCCTGCTGAGGACAAGTACAAACAGTTGGAGGATAGGCTGAATGCTATGGAGATCCAACAGGTACCTGGGCTGGATTTTGGAGATCTGGGTTTGTCAACTGGTGTGATTATTCCTCGGAAGTTCAAAGCACCATCCTTTACCAAGTATGACGGGGTGTCTTGTCCCAAGTTACATCTCAGGTCCTATGTTCGGAAGATTCAACCATACACAGTGGACAAAAGTTTGTGGATTCACTTCTTCCGGGAGAGTCTTTCAGGGACTCATCTCGAATGGTTCTATCAGCTAGATGGGACCAAGGTTCGTAACTGGGAGGAGTTGGCTACTGCTTTCTACAAACAGTATCAGTATAATGCCGACCTTGCTCCTATGCGTACCCAACTCCAGAGTATGTCGTTAGGATCAAGTGAAGGTTTTAAAGAATATGCGCAGAAATGGAGGGATCTTGCTGGAAGGGTACAACCACCTCTGACTGATCGGGAACTTGTCGATATGTTCTTAGGGACCCTGTCTGGTCCATTCTACAACCACCTAATTGGGAATTCGTCTGCTGGATTCACAGATCTTATCTTGATTGGAGAGCGAATAGAAGCTGGTATCCGGTCTGGGAAGATTCAAGAGGCTGCACCTTCTGATAAAAAGCCTCATCAGGGAAAGAAAGAATCCAATGCTGTGCACGGTAAAAAGAGCCGTCATGAGGTAGGGGCAATCCAGATCTCCAATCCTGGACCTGCTCAACAAGGACAGGGGCAACAGCGAAAGGAGAAACGACAGTATACCAAACTCAACATGTCGCTGGATCAAGCACTGCAACAAATGTTGAAGGCAGGGCTGATCACCTTAAGGGCTCCTCTCCGGAATCCGAACACTTCTGCTCCCAACTATCATCCCAATGATAGGTGCGCGTATCATTTTGATAGCCCGGGGCATACTACAGACAACTTCTGGCCTCTCAAGAACAAGATCCAAGATATGATTGACGCCGGAGAGATTCAGTTTGAAGTGCCAGAGACTCCGAACATAATCACTGCTCCATTACCCAATCGTTGAAGCCTTTGTTTATTTGAATTTTTGAGTTGTATTTTTCTTTGCTTATACAAACAATTACTGTCATAGCAAACTCTTTTATTCTATTAATGCATCGCATACGTCTGTTTTGGGAATTAATACAATTGTTTTCATTATATTCAAAATTTCTTTTCATATTTTTTCTGATGATCAACTCTTGGTTAATAATTCTGAGCCTCTTGAGGGAGGATGACGAAAACGATACCACGATCGCTACAGTATGCTTTTGAACAGACCCCGCTGGTGAGGTACAGGCATTGTTTCAATCCCTAAACACTGGAGTTATAAGGATGATAATCCCTCGTCAACCCCTCTGAGCCAAAGAAGTAGGAGTTTTTATTTTCGAAAATCAAAACCCTCAATCATAACCTGGGGCAGGGTGGTCTCTCAGTTGATCCGAGTGCATAACGAATGGCACCAAAAAGAGATCCTTACAAAACGAAGAAAGACAGTGATGGTTCCGAATAATCATAAGGACAGGCAGTCATTATCAACAAAAAATCATAAATGAAAAGCCCAAAAAGTCAAAGCCAACGAAGAAGACTTACAAAACTGGGGCATCCCGCTGACTGTAATTCCAAAAAAGGAAACAGTTCAGGCAAAAAATAGGGATAACAAAATCAAAAAGGAAGAGGTCCCACAAACCCCCGACAAAAATGATGACTGCCTATTCAGAATAAATCATCAATATCCGAACCATCACTGGAAAATCAGAACAAAGACTCAAACTAGGTCTAACGTATGATCAACTGAGTTTAGGTTTGGAGAACATCACGAAGAGCGGGTGGGTACAAATAAAATTTGAGCCTTTATCCTTTGTTTCTTAAACCGTGAACCAGGCCACGTTATAACCCTTAAAAGTCCTAGCTGAAGCATGGGTTAGTTTGAAAGCATACTGTTACGAAAGGTATCCTGACTCCTTAAGGCCTACGGTAAATACGGAGTTGACATCATGTTTTTACAAACATTTACTTGTTTTATGAAAAAGAATGCATTTTCAAAATCTTCGAGACAGACATAAGCTTTGCATTTTTAACATAACCTTGTTTGCATATGACTTTTTGTTTGAACAGCAGAGAAATTCGCATGACGAAAGTCTAAAGAACAAGAGTATCTCCAATCAAGGGGCATGGCATGATTATTGTCCGTCATCTGGGGCAATCAAGTCAAGATTCGGAGAATCTCTCAAAAGGCCAAATAGCCTGGGGCAAATCCCTGCCTGAGTCACTTGGGGCACTCCAGCAACGAATCTTGCACGATCAGACGGCTTCTGGTAACATGGCAACACAAACAGCCAGGGGCAACTCCCTACATTCTAAAAGCGTGGACATAGTCGGAAAATACTACGCAAAATCAAAGACCCGCTAGGTTGACGTACCTAGGCAAAAATTAGGGCTTCCCGACGAACCAAAAGGGTTCGGGCAAGAATAAGGGATGAAATGCAAAATCCGTACACCCGGCAAGTCGAAAACCTGAAAAGGCGGCTTGGGCAAAAATGGGTATCCCGGTGGACTGAAAACCCGAAAGGGCGGTCCAGGAAAAAGTTAGGGATTAAAGCGCACGACTATGTCCTGTTATCTTGTCACCTGCCTACCAGAAGGAGGTTGGATCCTCAACAATTATCAGCATCCCACATGCGTCCCCCCCATAGAAACAGGGGCAATGAAGAGTGGTCTAAGCAGTCTGATTGTTCTATCCTCCAAGGCATCAGGGTAGGTTCCGTTGAAGAACATAACCAATACAGTTCAATACTTCCCCAGAAGAGTCCAATCCAGCTTCCCCAAGAAAGTTGGAATCATCTCCCCAAGCAGTAAGCTTATCCCCAGTAAAATCTGGAAGCTTATCCTTCGCAGAGCACGAACGCGTCTCTCGGCTTTATTCAAAGAGTTATTTCCTTAACAGGATATAACTGGGTTATCCTCAGCCAAAAGCCACGGAAAGAGCGTCGTCGACAAAGTCTTCCTATCCCCAGCGAAGTCTATCGATACTTCCAACAACAAGGATATCCTCAGCAGGTTACTATTAACACTCAGCAAGGCATCTCTCTTCCCACAGAGTATTACTCCTCAGCATGGTCACTAGAGTATCTTTTCTCCCCGCAGAATCCGTCATTTGCCAAGTTTATTCCCCAACGGAGTTATCTTCTCCCACCGGTATACTTGCAACTATCATCCCCAGCGGAGGCAAAAAAACTATTCTTCAACATCAGTCCAGGATACGACTTCCCGGCACCCGTCAAGGATTTATTTTCTTAGACAAAAATACAGTCATAAACATCATATCTTCGTACATTGTAGCATGTATATGCATCATATGGCACGAATCTCATTAATTTTGAAGACATACAGTTCATGCATCATGATTTTGCATACAATTATGTTTTGCCTTTTCAGGAAAAAGATCAATACAAAATGATTACTACCAACTATCGCAATCCTTCTAGATATAGTCTCAGATATGATCCAGATATGGTGACGTTCTGATGCTGCTTCCAGATTTCCTTCCAGATATAGTTTCAGATGTAAACCAGATATGGCGACGTTCTGATGCTGCTTCCAGATTTCCTTCCAGATATAGTTTCAGATGTAAACCAGATATGGTGACGTTCTGATGCTGCTTCCAGATATCCTTCTAGATATAGTTTCAGATATGACCCAGAGATGGTGACGTTCTGATGCTGCTTCCAGAGTTCCTTCTAGATATAGTTTCAGATATGATCCAGATATGGTGACGTTCTGATGCTGCTTCCAGATATCCTTCTAGATATAGTTTCAGATATGACCCAGAGATGGTGACGTTCTGATGCTGCTTCCAGATTTCCTTCTAGATATAGTCTCAGATATGATCCAGATGATGGTGACGTTCTGATACTGCTTCCAGATTTCCTTCTAGATATAGTTTCAGATATGATCCAGATGATGGTGACGTTCTGATACTGCTTCCAGATATCCTTCTAGATATAGTTTCAGATATGACCCAGATGATGGTGACGTTCTGATACTGCTTCCAGATTTCCTTCTAGATATAGTTTCAGATATGACCCAGATATGATGACGTTCTGATACTGCTTCCAGATTTCCTTCTAGATATAGTTTCAGATATGACCCAGATATGGTGACGTTCTGATACTGCTTCCAGATTTCCTTCTAGATATAGTTTCAGATATGACCCAGAGATGGCGACGTTCTGATGCTGCTTCCAGATATCCTTCTAGATATAGTTTCAGATGTAAACCAGATATGGTGACGTTCTGATACTGCTTCCAGATTTCCTTCCAGATATAGTCCAGATGTAAACCAGATATGGCGATGTTCTGACACTTATTCCAGTTGAAGATATTCCAAGGCCTTCTCTGGTTCAGTCAGATCGACCCTAAGATCTCCCTGATGCTTATCTAGTTGAAGATATTTCAAGACCTAGACCGGTTCAGTTAAATCGACCCTAAGATCTTCCTGATGCTTATCCAGTCAAAGGCCTTCTCTTGGTTCAGTCAGATCGACCCTAAGATCTCCCTGATGCTTATCCAGTTGAAGATATTTCAAGACCTTGTCCGGTTCAGTTAAGTCGACCCTAAGATTTTCCTGATTCTTACCCAGTCAAAGGCCTCTCTGGTTCAGTCAGATCGACCCTAAGATCTCCCTGATGCTTATCCAGTTGAAGACATTTCAAGACCTTGTCCGGTTCAGTTAAATCGACCCTAAGATTTTCCTGATGCTTATCCAGTCAAAGGCCTTCTCTGGTTCAGTCAGATCGACCATAGGATCTCCCTGATGCTTATCCAGTTGAAGATATTTCAAGACCTCTCTGGTTCAGTCAGATCGACCCTAAGATCTCCCTGATGCTTATCCAGTTGAAGACATTTCAAGACCTTGTCCGGTTCAGTTAAATCGACCCTAAGATTTTCCTGATGCTTATCCAGTCAAAGGCCTTCTCTGGTTCAGTCAGATCGACCCTAAGATCTCCCTGATGCTTATCCAGTTGAAGATATTTCAAGACCTTGTCCGGTTCAGTTAAGTCGACCCTAAGATTTTCCTGATTCTTACCCAGTCAAAGGCCTCTCTGGTTCAGTCAGATCGACCCTAAGATCTCCCTGATTCTTATTCCAGTAGAAGACACCCAAGATTTTTCTCAACAAGCGTTGTTGAAGTTAAAGACACCCAAGATTTTTCTCAACGAGCGTTGTTGAAGTTAAAGTCGCCCAAGGTTCTCTTACCATTCATGCTAAGGTAGTAACCATCCCTGGTTCTTTCATCGCCGTTTGAAGCTCCAGACTCAGCTCCTGTAACCAGTCAGGACACATCTATACCAGGCATCTAAAAATCAGCTCCTGCAACGTGTCAGGTACTCATTTTCTGTTTTGCAGGTATACAGGTTCTCGCCAAGGAATCTCTTACGCAATCAAACATCCAGATGGCATCTATAAGCCCATTCCACCATCACTGCCACTATGTGAGCGCAAATTTCTAGGCACTCTAGTGTCCAATCATCTTCTACCCTCGGATTACGAAAGGCACGTCCGCCAATCTGCATCCTCAGGTCTAAGAAGATTGAACAGGGGCAACTGTTGTACCCCAAAATTTGCCCTCCCATATTCTTCAAGAAATTGCCAAGCCAAGTCACAAAATTCCCCAAGGGTTGCACAGTGCAAGGGCCTCCTAAACAGTCAAAATTAGGGTTTTGAGTCTGATCAAGAAAAGGAAGTGTTCAAATGCCCAATCAAGTCTCATATGCTTACAAACATGGTCAAGCATCCTCATATCAAGTTTCAAGGCATTCAGCTCAAAATTGCACAGTCAAAACCCTAAATTGCACTACAGTCAACTGTAGGGGCAAAATGGTCATTTGACAGTCAAAAGTTCAAATTTTTGGTCAACATATCATTTTGAAGCCACAAACATCACTTGATCAATGCTTGATCATGATTCTCAAAGTTTGGCTCAGAAAATCATCAAGATGCAAAGGTTTCCTTATTTGGACAGCTGAAAAAGTCAACTGAAATTGACCAGGGCATAACTTTCACATGGATTATCAGAAAAATTCCATCCAAAGCTCATTTTGAAGAGAAAGACATTTCCTACAACTCATCTTCATACTTCAAGTCCAAGAAATGCTCTCACAAAAAGTTATCAATTTCAACATTATAGGTCATTTTCAAAAGTCAACAAAAAGGGACTTTAAGTCAAAGGCCATAACTTGAGATTGGAAAATCAAAATGACATGGGACCAAAGGCATCGGTTAAAGGACTCAAATACCTTTCCAAAATGTCCAAGAACATGATAAAAGCTTAAAAATTGAGCAAGTTATGCATTGGAGAAGTTGGGAAAATTTTGTGAAATGGCAAAAGTCAACTATCCTTGAAACTTCAATTTTTGACAAAAGGGCCCACTTTCTTCCACTTGATTCAGCCTTGTCATGCCACACACGTGTCCCATGATTAATTTCAAGATCAAACATTGATTTTTCTATTTTATTTAATTTTTGATAATTTAATTCATTTTAAATCTTTAAAAATTCAAATAAAATTTAAAAGTCAATGGAATAGTGTCATTTGAATTGGAATAACTTCCATATATCATGTGCCAGCTCACAAACTCATGCTAGGGTTAGGTTGTACACCAAGTCTTGGTTTTGCTAAAAAAAAGGGAAAGTTTGTTAATGGTGAAAGACCTAAGACTAATTCTCTCATGGGCATGGATCAAGGCCAGCTAATGACCTAATTCCCTTCCCTCATAAGTGCTGAGTCAAACCCTAATCACAACACACTGAATGCTGCGCAGGAGACACCATTGCCAACTTGAAAAAATAGCCATAAAACTCAAAACTGAAATCCTTGTTTGAGGTGGATTCAAGTCCTAATATTGATTCCAAAAGCTTCCTTGACAATTCCTGAACGTATCCCAATCCCTAACATCAACTCAAGCCCCAGGAATTGGTACATAGAACCTTCCCTGTACAGCAAAAAAGTGATGATCGTGTTTTCAGTTTTAGACATCCTCATTGCATTTTAATTATATATTCTTGTTCCTTGTGATGTTTTAAAGCTAACCAGCACCTTTAATTGTATTTTTATTTGCCATACACGATGATGCCATGAGTGAAATTTAGGGTTTTCAGAGGTTGAATTTGGGGCTTTTGCAAAGAGGAAAAATCAGGACTCCAAACCACCACCGTTCAATTTGGCATGCTTGGACGAAGAAGAAGCCATGGTCGCGATTAATTTATGAGCTGCATAGCTCTAATCGCTATTTTCTGAAAACGTCCCTAAGGCCACGCGCATAAAACCGTTGCCTCTGCTTTTGTTTTACAGGGATGGTGGAGAAGATGACGTGTTGTCCACACATGATTCGTTGATTTAAATTTCGCGCGTTTCTCTCCACTACGCATTGGTCTTTCTTTTTATTATTTATGTGTTGATATATTAACAAATACGTGTAGTGGCTCAGCTGGCAGTTGGTGATAGCGTTCACATCCAAGACCTGGGTTCGAGTCCCAGGTCTGTATATTTCTCATGTTATTTTTCATTACCCATTCATGTGCAGCGCTTATGATAAGGCATACCATGCATCTCCATTATCCAACGTCCACGCGTCCCTGATGACCAAACCAAAAGCACAGATCTAAGGAGCATGCTGTACCCTAGTCCACGCTTCAGCACTATGCAAAAAGTCAAAGAGATCAAAATCAATTGGGCTAGATTGCTGGGCTCACACCTCCACTTTGGGGCCTGAACCCCCCCCCCCCCCTGGTTTGCCTTCTTCATATTTTTCTTATTTTATTTTTAATTGCTATTATATTATATTTTTTTTTTGCTTTAATTGATTGTTTTTTTACCAAATACAAAAAATACCTTAAAAAACTCAGAAAAGGATAAAAAAATATAATGATTATTTATTTTGATATTTTCTTGTAAATAAATTAACATGTAATAAATATTAGTTTAATTAGGTTTATCTTAATTCTTTTCATAATAAAACATAAAAAATATAGAATTTAGGCTTAATTTTTATCCTTTTTAATTTTTCCTTTTATCATAATATTATTTATTTATTTATTTTTATAATTAAATTGTACATAAAAATTAGGGTTTCATTTAGTTAAAAATTTCAACATTTTCTTAATAACTAAAATCCAAAAATATAGCATTAGGTTTAATGACTTTTTATTCCTTTTAATTTTCCTCTTTTTTTGCCATAATATTAGTGATTTATTTATTTTCATAATTAAACTTGTAAACTAATTAGGGTTGCATTTAGGTTAAATTTTAATACTTTCATAATAAACTTAAAAATAATTAGAACTAGGTTTAACATTTCATTTTGGTTTTTAATTAATTCTTTTTTGTTAAATCTCAAAAAACACAAAAATACTAAAAAACATTTTCTTTTAATTCTTAATTTTAATTCCTTATTAATAATATTTTGCAAAAGGGTCCAACGCCCTCGTTCGTAATTTATTTAATTTCGCGCATTTATTTTATGTCGTTTATTGTAATTATGTAATTCTCCCAAAGCGTTGTAACAATTTTACTTCTCGCACTTTTATTTTATTGCTCTATTTACTTTCCGTCAAATCGGGTCCGGTTTAATTTTGGCGATGTGGACCCGCGCCATTTGTAATAGTTGTAGATTTATTTTCCCGCAAATATTAACTGTTAATACATGCATGCAAGAATGAATGGCCATAATAAAATCAAGCGTAGATCACAATGAACATGACAAGACAAACATCAATGAAAACGACACACAAATCACACACCACCCCTAGGGTACGCCTCACTGTTGCCTTGCCCTTCGAAAGGTGATCGTCGAGTAGAGGACGTCTTAGTAAGTCCTCATGATCCGGGAACCTAGCATGAGGGTAGCTTCTAAGGTGTCTTCCCATTACTCTGGTGATCACCATGTCCCTACAAACTCGAATTGACCCGAACACCTCCAACGGTGGTGCTACCTACCTCTCAATGGTGGGATGGCACTACTTTAAAGGACATTTACACAGACGAATTCCTTAGGGTAGGTAGGTTCTCAAGGATACTTGCTCTAATTTCAAACAAAAATACTTTTCACACCAACACATTTTCAAAAGCTTTCAAAACAAACTTTTCAAACACTCTGACGTACGAGTCGAACTGAAATTTTTCAAAGAAACTTTTTAAAACCCACATTGAAAAGCAAACAAACAATTTTGAAAACACATTGAGCAAGTATCTAAGAGCCCATGGATAACCATGGATAGAAAGGGTGCTAACACCTTCCCTTTCTATAATCTACCTCCCGAACCGAGAGCAATCTCTATAAGGAATTTTTCTGTGCTTTTGTCCTTTCCATTTGGAGAAAATAAAAGACGGTGGCGACTCTTGCTTCCGCGACATTTCGCGAACCAGCGTTAAACAGTCAGTTCCAGATCCACCGATCACATATAGCCTTCACAACTCTGAATATCTTGTCCATTCGCTGCTTCGTCCGTCGATGACTGGATTGATCAGAAGCTTGGAGCTTGTCTGGTGAAGAGATTGTCCTTAAAGTGATCCGACGAGACATAGTCATACGCTTTAATTCCCTAACTTTTTCCTGAACCTCCCTTTCGGGTTTTCGATCCACCTGGAAACCCTTTTTTGCCCAATTCGCCCTTTCGGGTTTTCAACTTGCCGGGTGTACATATTTTTTTTGTTTTATCCCTAATTTTTGCCTGAACCGCTCTTTCGGGTTTTTGATTCACCGGGATGCCCATTTTTTCCCAAGTCGCCCTTTCGGGTTTTCAACTTGTCGGGTTATTTTATGCGTAGTATCTTTTGAATATGTCTGCGTTTGCAGGATGTGGCAAATCGTCACCGTCCATGGTGGTCAAAATCATTGCCCCTCCAGAAAAGATGCTCTTGATCACAAATGGTCCTTCGTAGGTAGGAGTCCACTTGCCCCTGGAATCACTTTGCGGTAATATGATCTGCTTGATTACAAGATCTCCGACTTGATATATTTGGCGCCTGACTTTCTTGTTGAAAGCCTTGATCATGCATTTTTGATACGCCTGACCATGACAAACAGTAGTAAGTCGCTTCTCATCGATCAAATTGAGTTGATCAAGCCGGGTATGAATCCAATCATCTTCACTCAAACCAGCGTCTTTCATGATCCTTAAGGAAGGAATCTGAACTTCCATGGGTAACACAGCTTCCATGCCATATACCAAGGAAAATGGGGTTGCCCCTGTTGAAGTACGTGTCGTGGTACGATATCCATGCAGAGCAAACGGTAACATCTCATGCCAGTCTTTGTAGGTGACTGTCATCTTTTGAATGATCTTCTTGATATTTTTGTTCGCGGCTTCAACAACACCGTTCATCTTCGGCCGATAGGGAGATGAATTGTGATGATAAATCTTGAATTGTTTGCATAGAGCGGTGATCATAGTATTGTTCAAATTTGTATCGTTGTCTGTGATGATCCTGTCAGGGACACCATACCGGCATATGAGGTTTTGCTTGATGAAGCGGGCAACCACATTCTTTGTAACAGAGGCAAAGGAAGCTGCTTCGACCCACTTGGTAAAGTAATCAATGGCCACTAGAATAAAGCGGTGTCCATTGGAGGCTGTAGGCTTGATCTCCCCAATCATGTCGATACCCCACATTGCGAATGGCCAAGGAGCTGTCAGAACATTGAGAGGGACAGGAGGAATATGTACCTTGTCAGCATAGACTTGGCATTTGTGGCAAGTACGGGAATGTTGGTGACAATCATCTTCCATGGTAGACCAGTAGTAGCCTGCCCTTAGAATCTTCTTAGCCATCGTATGTCCGCTCAAATGGGTGCCAAATGTGCCACTGTGTATCTCAGTCATGATCAACTCTGCTTCAACTTTGTCCATACATCGAAGTAAAACACAATCATGGCTGCATTTATAAAGGATGCCATTGCTTTGGAAGAACTTGGCAGCAAATCTCCTTAAGAACTTTTTGTCATTGACGGAAGCTCCTTCGGGGTATTCTCTAGTCTGGAGATACCTTTTGATTTCATGAAACCAGGGTTGTTCCACTACTTCTTCAGTATTAATCTCATGACAATGTGCAGGTTCGTCCATTCGCTCGATGGTGATTTGGGGAGCCTCGTTATCCCAGTTGAGTTTAAACATGGAAGAGATTGTAGCCAGAGCATCTGCTAGCAGATTCTCTTCTCGCGGGAAATGTTTGAAAGTAAGCTGCTCGAAATGAGGCAACAATGTCAGGACATGTTCTTTGTATGGGATAAGATTAGGATGTTTGGTGTCCCACTCTCCTTTGACTTGACTGATAACCAAAGCCTAGTCCCCAAATACGACCAAAGATTTTATCCCCAGGTCTATAGCAGCCTTGAGACCAAAGATGCAAGCTTCATATTCGGCCATATTGTTGGTACAACTGAAAGAAAGTCGGGCAGTGAAGGGTGTATGGCAACCTTTCGGAGAAGTGAGTACCGCACCGATACCGTTGCCAAGTGCATTTGAAGCACCATCAAAGTACAGGGTCCATCGGGATCCTTGTTCAGGTTCGTCATACGGTCAGTTACCTTCGATGTTGTCCAAAGTCATAATGTCCTCGTCAGGGAAGTCGAATCTCATGGACTGGTAATCTTCTACGGCTTGATGAGCTAGATGGTCATCTAGTACACTCCCTTTTATAGCTTTTTGGGTAGTGTACTAGATATCATACTCCGTCAGGATCATTTGCCATCTAGCGATTCTTCCAGATAAAGCCGACTTCTCGAAGATATACTTGATCGGATCCATCTTGGAAATCAGCAAAGTGGTATGGGTCAACATATACTGCCTTAGCCGGAGAGCAGCCCATACCAAAGCGCAACAAGTTTTCTCGAGCAGTGAGTAGCGAGTCTCACAGTCGGTACACTTTTTGCTAAGGTAATAAATGGCATGCTCTTTTCGGCCAGACTCGTCATGTTGGCCCAGCACGCACCCCATTGAGTTATCCAAAACTGTCAGATACATAATTAACGGCCTTCCTTCGACGGGTGGCATCAGAATAGGAGGTTCTAGCAAATACTCCTTGATCTTATCAAAAGCAACTTGACAATCGTTGTTCCATTCAACTACTTTATCTTTCTTTAACTGTTCGAAAATTGGCTCACAGGTAGACGTCGGGTGAGAGATGAACCTGGCGATATAGTTCAAGCGTCCCAAGAATCCTCTAACCTCCTTTTCAGTACGGGGGGCAGGCATTTCTTGTATAGCCTTTACTTTAGCTGGGTCAACCTCAATACCTTTGTTGCTGACAATAAATCCCAAAAGTTTATCAGACCTAACTCCAAAAGTGCACTTGCCTGGGTTCAGTCTGAGCTTATAGTCCTTCAACCTGGCAAACAGCTTTTGCAAATGTTCAAGGTGTTCTTCTTCTGTCTGTGATCGAGCTATCATGTCGTCTATGTAAAATTCGATGTCATGATGTATCATATCATGAAACAAAGCTACCATGGCGCGTTGATAGGTTGCCCCTGTGTTCTTTAGTCCGAACGACATCACTTTGTAGCAGAAGGTACCCCATTGCGTGACAAAGG
Organism: Vicia faba; assembly: GCA_948472305.1. NCBI lineage: Eukaryota > Viridiplantae > Streptophyta > Magnoliopsida > Fabales > Fabaceae > Vicia > Vicia faba. The sequence goes on along the minus strand of OX451737.1, from coordinate 41,944,614 downwards.
TAGTTTTCTCCATGTCTTCGGGGGCCATTTTGATCTGTTTATATCCCGAGAATCCATACATGAAGGAAAATACCTTGTGCTGAGTCGTGTTGTCAACCAAGATGTCGATATGTGGCAGCAGAAAATCGTCTTTAGGGCTAGCCCTATTCAAATCCCGATAGTCCATGCACATCCTGACTTTGTCGTCCTTTTTAGGCACGGGCACAATGTTAGCGACCCATTGTGGATAGGTAGTAACAGCCAGAAAGCCAGCGTTGAATTGCTTCATTACTTCAGCCTTAATCTTTTCAGACATGTCAGGCCTCATTCGTCGGACCTTTTGCTTGATTGGTGGACAATCCTCTCTTGTAGGGAGGCGGTGAACCACGATATCTGTGTCTAACCCCGGCATGTCTTCATAAGACCAGGCGAAGATTTCAACATACTCGTTCAACAGCTGCGCTAAGTGCTCCTTGACACTCGGTTCCAGGTTGGTACCCACTTTTACTTCCTTCCTGTCTTCCTCTGTCCCTAAGTTGATGGTTTCTAGCAACTCTTCATGAGGCAGTATGGCCCTCTCTTCTTGTTGTAGAAGTTTGGCTAACTCTCTCGGCACTTCACAATCTTCGTCAACTTCGTACTCAGCATGATTGACCAAATCTTCAGAGTTATCGAAGGCTAAAACAGAATAGTCACCCATGGAATCCGGAGTGGATGGGTACCTGCATTTGTGAGTGTGGGTGTGTGTAAGGGATAGCCATCCTTTAAACAAACAAAAATGCAAAAGGAAAGAAAATGAACACAGCAGTTTATAGATGAAAAATTTCCAATGATTCATTAAAACATGGCATATGATTATGAAGAAAATCAAACCCGTACAAATGGACCTACATGCTCCGGGCAAGGCATGAGGTGAAAATAGTGTGCAAATTGTTTTAGTTATTACAGACCATAAAAAATGGGAAATTGTTCAAAGATAAAATTACTGGTTGATAAAGGTGATAGGAATAAAATCCCTTGCTTCCCAATTGCTCAAACCCCCTTCGACGGTCGGGAAGATCCAGTCTTCAAAATGGTTCTCTTCATCTTCATCTTCTACAACATTGATTCCATGGTGTGAGATCTTGACGGGTGGCCCTCCATCCTTGGAGCGACGCATAGCCCTCTGTACTGCAGCAGTAAACCCTAAACCAAACTTGTCCGTCTTATGGGGAAAGTCAGGTAATTGTCCCCATACTGTGCTCTTCCCCTCCTTAATCACAGCCTCTACGTCCTTGAGAGATGCCATCCTAGCTACATGCTTGGGAATGATAGGTACCTCAACCATTGTCTTCGCAGCTGCTACCTCGGGAGAAACTTCCTCAAAATGTTGGAAAGGAGTTTCGATGAACTCGCCATCCAACTCCACATATCGAAAGGAATTGAGATGACTTATCATGTACTCTTCCTCGCCGTGCACTGTTATAATCTTACCCTTAACAGGATATTTCAGCATTTGGTGCAAAGATGAGGTAACTGCTCCGGCATAATGGATCCACGGTCTTCCTAATAAACACGAGTATGACGGACAGATGTCCATTACGTAGAAGGTGGAGCTGAACACTTCGGTGCCTACCTTGATAGGAATATCAACCTCTCCGTGAACCATTCTTTTGGAACCATCAAAAGCCCTAACGACAATGTTACTAGGTTTAAGGGTCAAACCTTCGCAATCCAAATGGTCTAAGGCCTTCTTTGGCAGCACATTCAGGGAAGAACCAATATCAACCAAGACATGGGCGAGGGTAGTTCCTCTGCATTCAACTGAGACGTGTAGCGTGTCATTGTGCTTCCTTCCTTTGGGAGTTAAGTCAGCATCGGAAAAGCCAAGGCCATTATCAGCAGTAAGACTGGCCACACATTCCTGAAATTGGTCAGCTGAAGTATCTTGGGGTACATGTGCCACTTTCAAGAATTTGATTAGGGCCTTGGCATGGGCCTCAGAACAGATTAGAAGAGCCAACATTGAAATTTTAGAAGGGGTCTGCCCCAGTTGTTCTACAACGTCGTAGTCACTTTTTATGATTATTTTCAGGATTTCATCCATTTCTTTCTGAGTGGTTTCGGGGATAACCACAGCATGGGCCTTCGTCCTGACAGGCATTTCCAGTATCCCCTTACCCTTGTCGGTATTATCAACAGATGGTCTTACTTCAGGAATATCCACTTCTTCAATCACTGGGCCTTGCACAGAGGGTCCAGCAGGTGTAGAAGCTTTTAGGGATCCGAAAACTGCTCGAGGGGGAGCAATCTCCGGAGAAAAGATTCGGCCACTGCGAGTTATCTTGCTTGTCCTGCGATGTTCCCTATATCAGGGTCTTCTTCAGAAATCTCTTGGACTGTTTCGATTTGTTTGATGCCATGGTAGAAGATTTCTCCCCCATAGTTCCACGGTATCATTTTTCTTGATTGGTACGGGACAGGTCCCGGCATGGTGATCTTTAAAGGTACACATTCAGAGTTGAGTGTAATCCTGATAGGCCTTTTGCAAGCCTTGGGAGGATTGTCGGAAATGGTTATGATAGCAATATCGTTGGTTGAAGTATCACAAGTATCAGGAGTAATCAGATTGAAAGTGTTAACAGGGGTTTTCTGGAAAAGTATCTCTTGAGTATCCATCAGGCGTTGGACACCCGACTTCAACATGGGACAATCGCCTTGAATGTTCAAACAAAAATAACAGTCTTTACCACAACCAGGAAAGATCCCAGCTCTCAACAAATTTTCTTTAATCACAAGCAATGGAGTCAACAGATTGGCAACATCAGTAACATGGAGGTTTTCCAAAATGGCATGCACATTGTGGCCGTGCTTGGGCATCAGAGCAGATATAACATTGGGCTTCTCAAGAGCATCAAATTCAACCTCTTTGGTGTTAATTAAGTCCTGAATTTTGTTCTTAAGTGCCCAGCAATTATTGGCATCGTGTCCAGCACTGTCGGAATGGTAAGCACACTTGGCATTAGAATGGCAGTACGGAGAGGAGATGTTAGGGTTTTTTGGTGCCTCTTTCAAACTGGTCAGATTCAGCTTCAACAAATGGGGAAGGACCTGAGCGGGTGTCATGTTGATGTGGGTGAATTGCCGTTGTGGCCGTTCTACCCGTTATTGATTAGGTCTCAACTGATTGTTACGAGGTTGATCACTTGACGAATTTTGAATCATCACGGCCCCTACAGTCGGCCGACACTCATTTCTTCCCAATCCCCTTTCAGAATACACAGCAGATGCTTTCTTCTTGGCTGGGAAAGGTTTCTTAATAATCGTGGATGCGGAAGAATCCTTTTGAATCTTTCCACTTTTAATACTGGCCTCAACCCTTTCGCCGGTCAAAATCAGTTCAGTAAATCCCGCAGAAGAGCTCCCGATTAGATGGTTGAAGAAAGGGCCAGGCAGGGTCCCCAGAAACATATCAACTAAATCCCTATCTGATAACGACGGCTGCACCCTTCCAGCCAGATCACGCCACTTCTGGGCGTACTCCTTAAACCCTTCATTTGGAGCCATTCCCATACTTTGTAACTGAGTACGAGTGGGCGCCAAATCAGCATTGTACTGATACTGACGATAAAAAGTAGTTGCCAAGTCTTCCCAATTATGAACCTCTGATCTCTCGAGCTGATAAAACCAATCTAACTGAGTTTCAGATAAGTTGTCTTGGAAAAAGTGTACCCAGAGGTGTTTATCGGATGAGTGGGGTTGGATTTTTCTGACATACGACCTCAGGTGCATCTTAGGGCAAGACAGACCTTCGTACTTGGCAAATGTTGGAACTTTGAACTTGGGTGGGATAACAATCCCAACCATCAACCCTAGTTTCTTAAAATCCAATCCAGGCACCCTCTGCAACTCCATAGCTGCCAATCTGTCTTCAAGGTTCTTATACTTGTCGTCCGCTGGTGGATACTGTTGTTCGGAATAGTCTTCGTCTTCTTCCTCTTCCTCCTCTTCTACCTCAAACTCAGAAGGTACAATAACTCCTTTCCCCTTGCGAGCCCCTTCGTCAGACGTCGAAGGGAAATCAAGAGTCCTCCTAGCATCGCTCTCAAACCTTCTTCCGAAAGTGGCTACCCCCGATCTCTTTTTCTTTTCTTCTCTTTATTCTTCTCCAACAGAACTTTGAGATCCTCTTGACCCTTTGCCAAGGTCATGAGGAGTTGCTGAAATTGTGAATTTTGTGCCTGTAGATCCTTTACTGTTTGCTCCAAATCCATCTTGCTGAAATAAACAGCAGAAAGATAAGGAAACCTGGCTTAAAGACCTGTTTATGCATATGATGAATGGTATGTTATTCATGTAATGCATTCAAGGGTTCAAAAATTCAAATTTGTTGCAAACAAAAAGAACGCACATCATATTAAGAAGAAATTTGTTAGTACATAAATGCCCCATGGGCGAAATATTACAAAATTCTTAATGTAAAAATACATTGTGCATCCTCTTTGGTGCGATGTAGGTGTTGTGAGTTTCCTCCTCGTGAAGTCGGCGGGTGAGCTCTAAAACCTTCTTCTCACTGGCATAGAAGCTGGCTTCAAAAGTATCTCGTTCTTCTTTGAGTTGGATCCAACTCTTTTGCATTTCCTCCCATGATGTTGGCATGTCAGGATGTAGGATGGTGTATGGAACCTCTCCTTCCATAACAGGCTCTTTGATCAAGGGGAGAATGTGAGGATATGGCATCATAAGATTCTGGGAGTGGGTTTGTACCCACTTGAGGTAAGGCTCAAGGGGGGTGGAATTCTTGTGCCCCAGTGTCTTACTATCCACCTTGTTAGGCATCCTCCAAGCTCTGATGAACTTTTGTCGAAGTCCTTGCGCATCGTTGTCGAAGTCAAAAACTAGGTCAGGAATCAGCATGTCATGAGGGCCATCCATCCGAGCATATCCAAATTGTCTCAAAGCTATACACGGGTTGTAGGTAATGCCTCCCCTAATGCCAAGTAATGGGACATTAGGGAATTCCCCACAACGATCAATGATGATGACATTTTCTCTGGACCGAGAACACCAATGTACATCAGAATGTGTGAGGGTCATCAATCGTTGTGACCACCTCAAACCCTGCTCATTCTTTAAAACTGCTTGTGGAAGGTGAGAAATAAACCACCTTGCTTGGAGAGGAGTACAACACATGAGAACACCTCTTTTCCTCATTGTCCGTGTGTAAAATGAGTGTAGGATGTCCCCAAGCAATGTAGGTATGGGATTTTTTGACATGAAAATCTTGACAGCATTCACATCTATAAGCTGGTCAGGATTTGGGAACAAGACCAACCTATAGATAAGGAGTGCCATAATCTCTTCAAAGGCTTGTAGATCAAGAGAATTCCAGCATTCTTGTGCCTTCTCAAACAAAAACTTTGCCAAGAATCCCTTGACACCACTTCTGGTTTCCCAATGCCCCTTGATGTCAGATGGTTGCAAGTGTAATGCTTGAGCAACATCTTCAGGCTTTGGTTCTTTTTCCGTACCGTTGTAGGGTAGTTGATTAAGAATAGGAATTCTCAGGGGTTGAGAAAATCCCTCCAAAGTAGGCACCAACTGATAATCAGGGAATGTGAAACACTGGTGTAGGGGGTCAAAGAACTGGAAAAGTACTTTCACCATGTCTTCTTCAATGCTGGTGTTGACTAAGTTGAGGAGTCTACCATGTCTTTCACTGAAGAGAGAATTCTTTGGAATCCTGGAAGCAAGCTCCTTGAGTTGAGGAGGGATCTTCACAAGGTTGATTTGAATTGTTTTCCTGCAAAGAGATTCCATGACCTACAAAACAAGAACAAAGATGAAGATCCAAACCCTTGAAATGGTTAGCGGATGCATATGATGTTCATGATGTATGCACAAACACATGTACAAGCAAGTCACATAAAACCCTAGTTTCAGGCTTGCATGAGGTTTCATAGGTAAGTACCCTCTTGAGTTTAGTTGGCTCAAAACCTGTCCTATAAATAGTAACCGGGTTCTAAGGAGCTCAATATCATTGGATTTTTTCTATGTTCATTGTTTTGGTTTAGCCACTTAACTAGAGACCAAAATATTCGAAGAAAAAAACCCTCAATGAGTGTAGTATCGAGTATATACCAACTTCGGATTGCACCAAAGCCGATCATCTCACTACCCCTAATGAAAGGCCAAGATGGTCAAGTAAGGTTCTAGTTCATTAGTGCTTCATGACATCACTCAGCAGCCTCGTATTCTCTTTGATTGATTCAAAGGCTACCGGTACTCACAAATATGTCGCACTAATATAGTTATTGCTTCAACCGTGTCGGTATACCCCGCACAGTTTCCACAATGTATTGCTATCTATGAATGTTTCCCAAATCCGGGTGGAGGATTTCAAGCCCAAACAAGAGAACAAAAATGTAAAGCAATCAAAGAAAACAATAATCATGTAAAGGGTGATCTAATCCCTAAGGTTACTCCACTTTTAAAGAATATTTCCCCAGCAGAGTCGCCAGTTCTGTGATACGGTGGGAGAACTGACTTGGGATTTTGCGTTTGTGTTCGCAAATGTTTCAGTTTAGCAAGAGTTGCCACCGACTTTTTATTTTATCCTAAGGAAAGGTCAAAAAGCACAGGAAAAACCTTTGAGATGTTTTCTTGGGTTCAAGGAGTAGATTATAGAAAGGGAAGGTATTATCACCCTTTCTATCCATGGTTATCCATGGGCTCTTAGTTACTTGCTTAGATCACTTGCTTTGCATTTCTATTGTTTGAAATGGTGCTTTTCAATTGTTTGAAATGGTGCTTTGTGTGTGATTTTGAAAGATATTTTGAAAATAGGGCATCGTTGTGGCAACCTTTGTAATGATTCTTATTTGAATGTATACAAAGGTGTTTTTTTGTCTTTTGAAAAGTTTTCAATGTTTGAAAGTAGGGTTTTGAAGTTGTGTTGTGAAGTGTGTTTTGAAAAGTAGCAAGGAGGTTTTTGCAAGCTTGATCAAGTAACTAAGAGCTATCTACCCTAATTTACTCAAAGATCTTTCTTATGTTTTTAACCCTTTTAACAGTGTTGTTTCACCATTGTATTTGGTGAACAACCTTGTGTTAGGATGTTAACGGGACAGGCGTGGGTCATCGTATAGACCATGATAGCAATAGTGTCAAGCATCTTTGGAAATTTTCTTGAGGGACTTGATCATTTTGTTTAGGCAACTCAGATAGCGTCATCAAGGGACTATGATCTTTTTGTTTGTTTTTGTTTTGCCAAAGTACTTGATATGCAACCATGGCCCATTTTTGAAGGCAACAAGTGGATGAAACCCTAGGGGTGCAAGTGTGCATTGTGTTTGTTTTTCATGCATATTTATCTTGGATTAGGTCAAACTAATTGTTGATTTTATTTGCATACAAACCCTAGGTCTAAGCATGGCATAATTGAAAGCTTTTAAATGTGCGAGAATTTAAATGCTATACTATTACAACATGATATAGGGAGGGGGTACAAATTTGAATTGAGGATATTTGACAAGAAAATAAATTCTAAATTATTACAACCAAATCGAATGTATAGGCAATATTTAAATGTACAATAATTGAAATAAATACAATAAATGTAAATAAAATGTATTATGCAAAAATGTTTTCTATATATGTGAAAAGTATTTTTTTTCAATATGAAATGTAGATAAATAAAAGGAAGTCAATTTTAGTTATTTTTGGTTATTTAGGGGAAAAAAACCCTAATTCTTAATGAATAATATTATTTATTAATTATATACAACAATATACTAATTTATACAAAAGAATAAAAGTATATTTTGAAAATGATATTTTTAGTACAAAATATTAATAAAAATGAAAATGTGATATTTTTGTATTTTTTAACCTAATTATTTAATAACAAGTATATATATATATATATATATATATATATATATATATATATATATATATATATATATATATATATATATATATATATATATATATATATATATATATATATATATATATATATATATATATATATATATATATATATATATATATATATATATATATATATATATATATATATATATATATATATATATATATATATATATATATATATATATATATATATATATATATATATATATATATATATATATATATATATATATATATGTTTATTAAACATATTAAATATACAAAGATAAAAATTAATTATTTACAAAAAATGGGTATTTTCAAGAAAATATTTTCAAATGTAAATAAAAAATAATAAATGAAAATAAGTATATTTTTTGTATTATTTTTGAGTTTTATTAAAAAAAAGAAAATAGTTTATTTATATATGTATACTTAGTAAAATAAATAAATATCAAATAAATATGAAAAAATATAGAAAATTATTTTTGGCATTTTTTCTATTTAGACAAAAAATAATAAAGTCAGAATAAAAAATAAAAATGTCAAAATGATAAATATTTAAATAAATGGGCCAGGGGGTGCAAACTGAACAAAAGGGGTGTCAAAAGCAAAAGGACCCAGGCCCAACCCAGAATCACTTCTTCTTCTTCCTTGGAACAAAACCTGCACGCGTTGTGTACCAAACTATAACTCCTGGTTCTTTGATCTTTTGACAAAACTCATAACATGAACATTGTAGAGAATTAAACAACGAATTCAACCATATAAAAAACTTGGATTAACTCTCAAAGACCAGAGAGAATTTCTCTGGCCTTAATTTCTAACCTAGTTTTTTCAGAAAGTTCATGAGTGAAATTCTCTTAGAACGATTAATGAAAATGAAAACTAAGCATATGTATGGCTTCAGGGCTATAAGTATAACATATTTCATTCACAAACCTAAGCCTAACCATTCCTAAATAGGGAGATAGAAGTCCATGAAATACCTATTTCAGTTGACTTCGAGCTGGACAATGCAGCAACCTTCAATGGTGTTTGAGCTTCTTTTGAGCTTGCCTGAGGTCCAAGGAAGCTTCTCCAATGCTTGGCTTGCTTTGAAACAACTTGAATCGTGCTGTAGAACTCAACCTGCAGAGCTTTGAAATGAAAATGGCAAAGTGTGTTAGAGGTGTTACAGCTTGCAATGGGGGCCTGGGATAGTTCAGGTGAGTTGATTGGAAGGTGTTTGAACTATCTTTGGACAAAACGCATGATGGAATTTGGTTGTGGCTTGCAAAATGCAGAACCGGCCCTGTTTTGCAGAAAAATAGTAATTCTGAGTATGAGGAGGTTTGAGTTATGAAATGGTCGTGTTTCAGGCTTGTTGGGAGGTATGGAACTTGTCTACAATCTTTGTGTAAGCTTCTCTTAACAGATATGAGATATGGTATATGTTTTGCCACTTTTCTTCTTTTTCAAGCAAGAGTATGTCTCCTCCCAATGCAGGCTTGCACAAGCCCTAAATCATGTTGCACCTTTTGCTCTTGGTTACTGGAATTAGTGGACTTGATCTTGCCTCAAAGATCTGGCCCCATGCCTCAAGGATTTTGTTTTGACATAAAGTGAAGTTTAGGCAAAAATGGCATTGTTGCTTTTTCCTTTTAAGGCTTAAACTAGTGTATAATGCCCTAATGACCAAGGCAATACCTTAACTCAATGGATATGCATTAAATTAAGGAGTACAAATTGGTTTTGAGGCCTATAATGGTGAACCAAGCTAGCTAGATCAGAATTGCAAATTGGTATGAACATGTATTGGCCATGGACAAAAGTGAGTTTTTGAAAACTTCAAGCATTCGATTCTCTCTAACCACAAGGGTGTTTGAGGAGTTCTTGGACAATTTGGAAAGCTTGGAATATGTACTATAATCCATCTTTGAAATGCAATTTGAAACTCCAAGTGGAACTATGTGAAAAATGGCCAAGAAGTTAAAAGTTTTAGGTACCCTTGTTCCAAAAATCATAACTTGAGATACAAGCTTCTTTTGATAAAACTTTGTGAATCAAGTTGTAGACTTTGTGATGGACTACAACTTTCATGTTTCAAGTTAAGTTTGAATCCAATTGAATCTTGGTGAAAAAGTGGGACAAAGTTAGGGAAAAATAAGAAAATTCTATAACTTAGAAAATTTCTAAGTTATGAAATTTTTCCATTTTAAACCCTAATTTGCATTTTTGGGTTTCTTGATGAACAAGTTTCATAATTTGACATGTATTGATGAAACGTAAATCTTGGCACTTGATTTTGACCAAAAAAGTCAAAGTTTGACTTTTCAGTATACAGTCAAATTTTGATCAGTTGATTGAAAAATTCATCTGTCAATCCTATGCATTTGAGATATTTTGAACTTGTTGAATGGGTCAAGACAATATCATTGAGTCCTTGAGTCCATATGTGAGCTTAATTTGCTATTGGCTAGGTCAAACAGTCAAAAATTGCCTTTGTGCAGTCAAAACCCTAAAAATGACCATTTTACCCTTTTGGTGATCTGATCAAATTTCTTGTGGAATTGTGACCCAAACTTGATTAAATGGTTCATATGAGTTCATAATGTTGATGTGGGTCAAATTTCATGAGGTTTGACTATCAATTGGCCATAGTTGATTTTTTCCCCAATACAGCTGATTTTAGGTCAACTGTCCAATTGATTGGGCAAAAATTTGAATCAAGGCTTGAAACTTGGTATGGATAAAATTGTGAGTACAACATGAAGTATGAAAGTCAATTTGAGCATTGTGGGTCAAAACATCCTTGTGCAAACTCAAACCCTAATTTAGGTCATCAGTGCAAGTAAGTATCTTGAGTAGAGCAAACCCTAGCTTGATCTTCAGTTCCAAGAGTCTTGTGATGAGAAAATGTTAATGAAATAGGAGTTCAAATTTTAGGGTACAACATTTTCCCCTGTTCAATCTTCTTGAACCTGAGGAGTTAGATTAGAAAGTTTGCCTTTCGTGACTCGAAGGTAAAAGAGGATTGGACACTAGAGTGCCCGTAAATTTGCACTCGTTAAAACATGGCTGAAGAAATGGGCTTAAAGATGCCATTTGGAGATGGTAGAATCTTGCTGGAGATGGGCTTAAAGATGCCATCCAAGAATGTTTGTTGAATTGTAGTGTTGTAGGTCGGAAGAATGAGCATCAAAATGGCATTTGTGTCTGGGATGCCATTGAACTGTATCTGGAGACTGAGTTTGTATGAGCAAAAGAATGGCGGCCGTGTCTGGCGCGTATCTGAGCTGTAACTGTATTTGAACTTTGAATAAATATCAGAATGACTGTCGTGTCTGGAGTGTATCTGTATTGTATCTAGGTAACAGGAAAACATCTGTGTATGGAGCAACTGTGTGTTGGGGTTTAACTCTGAATGAGTGACAGAATGGCAACCGTGTCTGGAGCGTATCTGGACTATATCTGAAGTTGAGATCTGTATGAGTAGTAGAATGACCGCCGTGTCTGGGGTGTGTCCGTACTGTAACTTGGATCTGAATAAGTGACAAAATGATTTCCGTGGCGACTGCATTGGGGAGAGTCAAACTATTGATGTAAGAGCCAGAATGGCCTTCGTGTCTGGAGCGTATCTGAGCCTGTAGTTGATAGTTGAATCTGAATGAGAGATAGAATGGTTGCCGTGTCTGGAGCGTATCTAGTCTGTATCTGATTACTGAAGTCTGAATGAGTAGTAGAATGACCGCCGTGTCTGGGGTGTATCCGTACTGTATTCGAATAATTGTTAATGATAGCCTTTTAATCTTATTCTGAAAAGGGTAAAATGTTAGCTAAAACACGAAGTTATATTGCATGATATGTATGATGCAATGAATTGTAATCCATGTTTACGATATATGAATGTAATGTTTATGCATGTAAGCTGAGTAGCTATCTTGTTGAGGAAAATAAATCCTTGATAACTGGAGATAATGAAATCTTTTATTGCCGTTGGGGGAAGTAAATCCTTGACCGATGCTGGGGATTAACAAGGCCTCTGACAACTTTTACAGGGGATGAGAATCCTTTATGACTTTCCTGGGATATTGGGGAAACTCTGAAAATCTCTTCTGGGGAATTGAAGCCTTGGAGAAATGGGACCAAGAATCTTCGATCTTCCTGGGAGATAAATCTGTGGGGGAAATACTTCACCATTCTGGCTCTACTGGGGATTAAGGTTTAGACTAAACTGGCTCCACTGGGGATCTTGAAGTTTAACTCCGCTGGGGAAAAATTCCAAGGTTTCAGCTTTGTTGAGGATCTGAATGATGTATCAAAGGGGAATCCTTCTGGAATGGCACAAAGGTATCTTCTACACCTTCGACCTATCGGTAATTACCCTTTTTCAATTCCGTTTTATTTGTAAGCAGTGATTATATTCAAATGCATATGCCTATTTAACAAAACATTGTACGTTTTCAAATAAAACATAAGTGTAAAAGAAAAGAAAGGCAAGCAAATTTAGGCACTTTGAAGTATCTTTGTATTTAACTTTCGTGAGTATCTTTGTACAAAGGAGACAGACACCCTAGTAAGAGAATGTTGTCATAAAAATTGAAAAATATTATACAAAAGAAAGATGGCTATGTGTAACAATTCCATGGGATTCCCATTCTGCTATAGCCTTCACAACTCTGAATATCTTGTCCATTCGCTGCTTCGTCCGTCGATGACTGGATTGATCAGAAGCTTGGAGCTTGTCTGGTGAAGAGATTGTCCTTAAAGTGATCCGACGAGACATAGTCATACGCTTTAATTCCCTAACTTTTGCCTGAACCTCCCTTTCGGGTTTTCGATCCACCGGGAAACCCTTTTTTGCCCAATTCGCCCTTTCGGGTTTTCAACTTGCCGGGTGTACAGATTTTTTTTGTTTTATCCCTAATTTTTTCCTGAACCGCTCTTTCGGGTTTTTGATTCACCGGGATGCCCATTTTTTCCCAAGTCGCCCTTTCGGGTTTTCAACTTGTCGGGTTATTTTATGCGTAGTATCTTTTGAATATGTCTGCGTTTGCAGGGTGTGGCAAATCGTCACCGTCCATGGTGGTCAAAATCATTTCCCCTCCAGAAAAGATGCTCTTGATCATAAATGGTCCTTCGTAGGTAGGAGTCCACTTGCCCCTGGGATCACTTTGCGGTAATATGATCCGCTTGATTACAAGATCTCCAACTTGATATATTTGGCGCCTGACTTTCTTGTTGAAAGCCTTGATCATGCATTTTTGATACGCCTGACCATGACAAACAGTAGTAAGTCGCTTCTCATCGATCAAATTGAGTTGATCAAGCCGGGTATGAATCCAATCGTCTTCACTCAAACCAGTGTCTTTCATGATCCTTAAGGAAGGAATCTGAACTTCCATGGGTAACACAGCTTCCATGCCATATACCAAGGAAAATGGGGTTTCCCCTGTTGAAGTACGTGCCGTGGTACGATATCCATGCAGAGCAAACGGTAACATCTCATGCCAGTCTTTGTAGGTGACTGTCATCTTTTGAATGATCTTCTTGATATTTTTGTTCGCGGCTTCAACAACACCGTTCATCTTCGGCCGATAGGGAGATGAATTGTGATGATAAATCTTGAATTGTTCGCATAGAGCGGTGATCATAGTATTGTTCAAATTTGTATCGTTGTCTGTGATGATCCTGTCAGGGACACCATACCGGCATATGAGGTTCTGCTTGATGAAGCGGGCAACCACATTCTTTGTAACAGAGGCAAAGGAAGCTGCTTCGACCCACTTGGTAAAGTAATCAATGGCCACTAGGATAAAGCGGTGTCCATTGGAGGCTGTAGGCTTGATCTCCCCAATCATGTCGATACCCCACATTGCGAATGGCCAAGGAGCTGTCAGAACGTTGAGAGGGACAGGAGGAATATGTACCTTGTCAGCATAGACTTGGCATTTGTGGCAAGTACGGGAATGTTGGTGACAATCAGCTTCCATGGTAGACCAGTAGTAGCCTGCCCTTAGAATCTTCTTAGCCATCGTATGTCCGCTCAAATGGGTGCCAAATGTGCCACTGTGTATATCAGTCATGATCAACTCTGCTTCAGCTTTGTCCATACATCGAAGTAAAACACAATCATGGTTGCGTTTATAAAGGATGCCATTGTTTAGGAAGAACTTGGCAGCAAATCTCCTTAAGAACTTTTTGTCATTGACGGAAGCTCCTTCGGGGTATTCTCTAGTCTGGAGATACCTTTTGATTTCATGAAACCAGGGTTGTTCCACTACTTCTTCGGTATTAATCTCATGACAATGCGCAGGTTCGTCTATTCGCTCGATGGTGATTTGGGGAGCCTCGTTATCCCAGTTGAGTTTAAATATGGAAGAGATTGTAGCCAGAGCATCTGCTAGCTGATTCTCTTCTCGCGGGAAATGTTTGAAAGTAACCTGCTCGAAATGAGGCAACAATGTCAGGACATGTTCTTTGTATGGGATAAGATTAGGATGTTTGGTGTCCCACTCTCCTTTGACTTGACTGATAACCAAAGCCTAGTCCCCAAATACGACCAAAGATTTGATCCCCAGGTCTATAGCAGCCTTGAGACCAAAGATGCAAGCTTCATATTCGGCCATGTTGTTGGTACAGCTGAAACAAAGTCGGGCAGTGAAGGGTGTATGGTAACCTTTCGGAGAAGTGAGTACCGCACCGATACCGTTGCCAAGTGCATTTGAAGCACCATCAAAGTACAGGGTCCATAGGGATCCTTGTTCAGGTCTGTCATACGGTCAGTTACCTTCGATGTTGTCCAAAGTCATGATATCCTCGTCAGGGAAGTCGAATCTCATGGACTGGTAATCTTCTACGGCTTGATGAGCTAGATGGTCAGCTAGTACACTCCCTTTTATAGCTTTTTGGGTAGTGTACTGGATATCATACTCCGTCAGGATCATTTGCCATCTAGCGATTCTTCCAGATAAAGTCGGCTTCTCGAAGATATACTTGATCGAATCCATCTTGGAAATCAGCAAAGTGGTATGGGTCAACATATACTGCCTTAGCCGGAGAGCAGCCCATACCAAAGCGCAACAAGTTTTCTCGAGCAGTGAGTAGCGAGTCTCACAGTCGGTAAAATTTTTGCTAAGGTAATAAATGGCATGCTCTTTTCGGCCAGACTCGTCATGTTGGCCCAGCACGCACCCCATTGAGTTATCCAAAACTGTCAGATACATAATTAACGGCCTTCCTTCGACGGGTGGCATAAGAATAGGAGGTTCTAGCAAATACTCCTTGATCTTATCAAAAGCAACTTGACAATCGTTGTTCCATTCAACTACTTGATCTTTCTTTAACAGTTTGAAAATTGGCTCACAGGTAGACGTCAGGTGAGAGATGAACCTGGCGATATAGTTCAAGCGTCCCAAGAATCCTCTAACCTCCTTTTCAGTACGGGGGGCAGGCATTTCTTGTATTGCCTTTACTTTAGCTGGGTAAACCTCAATACCTTTGTTGCTGACAATAAATCCCAAAAGTTTATCAGACCTAACTCCAAAAGTGCACTTGCCTGGGTTCAGTCTGAGCTTATAGTCCTTCAACCTGGCAAACAGCTTTTGCAAATGTTCAAGGTGTTCTTCTTCTGTATGTGATCGAGCTATCATGTCGTCTATGTAAACTTCGATGTCATGATGTATCATATCATGAAACAAAGCTACCATGGCGCGTTGATAGGTTGCCCCTGTGTTCTTCAGTCCGAACGACATCACTTTGTAGCAGAAGGTACCCCATTGCGCGACAAAGGTAGTTTTCTCCATGTCTTCGGGGGCCATTTTGATCTGGTTATATCCCGAGAATCCATCCATGAAGGAAAATACCTTGTGCTGAATCGTGTTGTCAACCAAGATGTCGATATGTGGCAGCAGAAAATCGTCTTTAGGGCTAGCCCTATTCAAATCCCGATAGTCCACGCACATCCTGACTTTGCCGTCCTTTTTAGGCACGGGCACAATGTTAGCGACCCATTGTGGATAGGTAGTAACAGCCAGAAAGCCAGCGTTGAATTGCTTCATTACTTCAGCCTTAATCTTTTCAGACATGTCAGGCCTCATTCGTCGGACCTTTTGCTTGATTGGTAGACAATCCTCTCTTGTAGGGAGACGGTGAACCACGATATATGTGTCTAACCCCGACATGTCTTCATAAGACCAGGCGAAGATTTCAACATACTCGTTCAACAGCTGCGCTAAGCGCTCCTTGACACTCGGTTCCAGGTTGGTACCCACTTTTACTTCCTTCCTGTCTTCCTCTGTCCCTAAGTTGATGGTTTCTAGCAACTCTTCATGAGGCAGAATGGCCCTCTCTTCTTGTTGTAGAAGTCTGGCTAACTCTCCTGGCACTTCACAATCTTTGTCAACTTCGTACTCAGCATGATTGACCAAATCTTCAGAGTTATCGAAGGCTAAAATAGAATAGTCACCCATGGAATCCGGAGTGGATGGGTACCTGCATTTGTTAGTGTGGGTGTGTGTAAGGGATAGCCATCCTTTAAACAAACAAAAATGCAAAAGGAAAGAAAATGAACACAGCAGTTTATAGATGAAAAATGTCCAATGATTCATTAAAACATGGCATATGATTAGGAAGAAAATCAAACCCTTACAAATGGACCTACATGCTCCGGGCAAGGCATGAGGTGAAAATAGTGTGCAAATTGTTTTAGTTATTACAGACCATAAAAAATGGGAAATTGTTCAAAGATAAAATTACTGGTTGATAAAGGTGATAGGAACAAAATCCTTTGCTTCCCAATTGCTCAAACCCCCTTCGATGGTCGGGAAGATCCAGTCTTCAAAATGGTTCTCTTCATCTTCATCTTCTACAACATTGATTCCATGGTGTGAGATCTTGACGGGTGGCCCTCCAGCCTTGGAGCGACGCATAGCCCTCTGTACTGCAGCAGTAAACCCTAAACCAAACTTGTCCGTCTTATGGGGAAAGTCAGGTAATTGTCCCCATACTGTACTCTTCCCCTCCTTAATCATAGCCTCTAAGTCCTTGAGAGATGCCATCCTAGCTACATGCTTGGGAATGATAGGTACCTCAACCATTGTCTTCGCAGCTGCTACCTCGGGAGAAACTTCCTCAAAATGTTGGAAAGGCGTTTCGATGAACTCGCCATCCAACTCCACATATCAAAAGGAATTGAGATGACTTATCATGTACTCTTCCTCTCCGTGCACTGTTATAATCTTACCCTTAACAGGATATTTCAGCATTTGGTGCAAAGATGAGGTAACTGCTCCGGCATAATGGATCCACGGTCTTCCTAATAAACACGAGTATGACGGACAGATGTCCATTACGTAGAAGGTGGAGTTGAACACTTCGGTGCCTACCTTGATAGGAATATCAACCTCTCCGTGAACCATTCTTTTGGAACCATCAAAAGCCCTAACGGCAATGTTACTAGGTTTGAGGGTCAAACCTTCGCAATCCAAATGGTCTAAGGCCTTCTTTGGCAGCACATTCAGGAAAGAACCAGTATCAACCAAGACATGGGCGAGGGTAGTTCCTCTGCATTCAACCGAGACGTGTAGCGCGTCATTGTGCTTCCTTCCTTTGGGAGTTAAGTCAGCATCGGAAAAGCCAAGGCCATTATCAGCAGTAAGACTGGCCACACATTCCTGAAATTGGTCAGCCGAAGTATCTTGGGGTACATGTGCCGCTTTCAAGAATTTGATTAGGGCCTTGGCATGGGCCTCAGAACAGATCAGAAGAGCCAACATTGAAATTTTAGAAGGGGTCTGCCCCAGTTGTTCTACAACGTCGTAGTCACTTTTTCTGATTATTTTCAGGATTTCATCCATTTCTTTCTGAGTGGTTTCGGGGATAACCACAGCATGAGCCTTCGTCTTGACAGGCATTTCCAGTATCCCCTTACCCTTGTCGGTATTATCAACAGATGGTCTTACTTCAGGAATATCCACTTCTTCAATCAATGGGCCTTGCACAGAGGGTCCAGCAGGTGTAGAAGCTTTTAGGGGTCCGAAAACTGCTCGAGGGGGAGCAATCTCCAGAGAAAAGATTCGGCCACTACGAGTTATCTTGCTTATCCCGCGATGTTCCTTATATCAGGGTCTTCTTCAGAAATCTCTTGGACTGTTTCGATTTGTTTGATGTCGTGGTAGAAGATTTCTCCCCCATAGTTCCATAGTATCATTTTTCTTGATTGGTACGGGACAGGTCCCGGCATGGTGATCTTTAAAGGTACACATTCAGAGTTGGGTGTAATCCTGATAGGCCTTTTGCAAGCCTTGGGAGGATTGTCGGAAATGGTTATGATAGCAATATCGTTGGTTGAATTATCACAAGTATCAGGAGTAATCGGATTGAAAGTGTTAACAGGGGTTTTCTGGAAAAGTATCTCTTGAGTATCCATCAGGCGTTGGACACCCGACTTCAACATAGGACAATCGCCTTGAATGTTCAAACAAAAATAATAGTCTTTACCACAACCAGGAAAGATCCCAGCTCTCAACAAATTTTCTTTAATCACAAGCAATGGAGTCAACAGATTGGCAACATCAGTAACATGGAGGTTTTCCAAAATGGCATGCACATTGTGGCCGTGCTTGGGCATCGGAGCAGATATAACATTGGGCTTCTCAGGAGCATCAAATTCAACCTCTTTGGTGTTAATTAAGTCCTGAATTTTGTTCTTAAGTGCCCAACAATTATTGGTATCGTGTCCAGCATTGTCGGAATGGTAAGCACACTTGGCATTAGAGTGGCAGTACAGAGAGGAGGTGTTAGGGTTTTTTGGTGCCTCTTTCAAACTGGTCAGATTCAGCTTCAACAAATGGGGAAGGACCTGAGCGGGTGTCATGTTGATGTGGGTGAACTGTCGTTGTGGCCGTTCTACCCGTTGTTGATTAGGTCTCGACTGATTGTTACGAGGTTGATCACTTGACGAATTTTGAATCATCACGGCCCCTACAGTCGGCCGACACTCATTTCTTCCCAATCCCCTTTGAGAATACACAGCAGATGCTTTCTTCTTGGCTGGGAAAGGTTTCTTAACAACCGTGGATGCGGAAGAATCCTTTTGAATCTTTCCACTTTTAATACTGGCCTCAACCCTTTCGCCGGTCAAAATCAGTTCAGTAAATCCCGCAGAAGAGCTCCCGATTAGATGGTTGAAGAAAGGGCCAGACAGGGTCCCCAGAAACATATCAACTAAATCCCTATCTGATAACGGCGGCTGCACCCTTCCAGCCAGATCACACCACTTCTGGGCATACTCCTTAAACCCTTCATTTGGAGCCATTCCCATACTTTGTAACTGAGTACGAGTGGGCGCCAAATCAGCATTGTACTGATACTGACGATAAAAAGCAGTTGCCAAGTCTTCCCAATTATGAACCTCTGATCTCTCGAGCTGATAAAACCAATCTAACTGAGTTCCAGACAAGCTGTCTTGGAAAAAGTGTACCCAGAGGTCTTTATCGGATGAGTGGGGTTGGATTTTTCTGACATACGACCTCAGGTGCATCTTAGGGCAAGACAGACCGTCGTACTTGGCAAATGTTGGAACTTTGAACTTGGGTGGGATAACAATCCCAGCCACCAACCCTAGTTTCTCAAAATCCAATCCGGGCACCCTCTGTAACTCCATAGCTGCCAATCTGTCTTCAAGGTTCTTATACTTGTCGTCCGCTATTGGATACTGTTGTTCGGAATAGTCTTCGTCTTCTTCCTCTTCCTCCTCTTCTACCTCAGACTCAGAAGGTACAATAACTCCTTTCCCCTTGTGAGCCCCTTCGTCAGACGTCGAAGGGAAATCAAGAGTCCTCCTAACGTCGCTCTCAAACCTTCTTCCGATAGTGGCTACCCCCGATCTCTTTTTCTTTTTCTTCTCTTTATTCTTCT
Organism: Vicia faba; assembly: GCA_948472305.1. Lineage (NCBI taxonomy): Eukaryota > Viridiplantae > Streptophyta > Magnoliopsida > Fabales > Fabaceae > Vicia > Vicia faba. The sequence goes on along the minus strand of OX451737.1, from coordinate 41,924,838 downwards.
CCAACAGAACTTTGAGATCCTCTTGAGCCTTTGCCAAGGTCATGAGGAGTTGCTGAAATTGTGAATTTTGTGCCTGTAGATCCTTTACTGTTTGCTCCAAATCCATCTTGCTGAAATAAATAGCAGAAAGATAAGGAAACCTGGCTTAAAGACCTGTTTATGCATATGATGAATGGTATGTTATTCATGTAATGCATTCAAGGGTTCAAAAATTCAAATTTGTTGCAAACAAAAAGAACGCACATCATATTAAGAAGAAATTTGTTAGTACATAAATGCTCCATGGGCGAAATATTACAAAATTCTTAATGTAAAAATACATTGTGCATCCTCTTTGGTGCGATGTAGGTGTTGTGAGTTTCCTCCTCGTGAAGTCGGCGGGTGAGCTCTAAAACCTTCTTCTCACTGGCATAGAAGCTGGCTTCAAAAGTATCCCATTCTTCTTTGAGTTGGGTCCAACTCTTTTGCATTTCCTCCCATGATGTTGGCATGTCAGGATGTAGGATGGTGTATGGAACCTCTCCTTCCATAACAGGCTCTTTGATCAAGGGGAGAATGTGAGGATATGGCATCATAAGATTCTGGGAGTGGGTTCGTACCCACTTGAGGTAAGGCTCAAGGGGGATGGAATTCTTGTGCCCCAGTGTCTTACTATCCACCTTGTTAGGCATCCTCCAAGCTCTGATGAACTTTTGTCGAAGTCCTTGCGCATCATTGTCGAAGTCAAAAACTAGGTCAGGAATCAGCATGTCATGAGGGCCATCCCTCCGAGCATATCCAAATTGTCTCAAAGCTATACAGGGGTTGTAGGTAATTCCTCCCCTAATGCAAAGTAATGGGACATTAGGGAATTCCCCACAACGATCAATGATGATGACATTTTCTCTGGACCGAGAACACCAATGTACATCAGAATGTGTGAGGGTCATCAATCGTTGTGACCACCTCAAACCCTGCCCATTCTTTAAAACTGCTTGTGGAAGGTGAGAAATAAACCACCTTGCTTGGAGAGGAGTACAACACATGATAACACCTCTTTTCCTCATTGTCCGTGTGTAAAATGAGTGTAGGATGTCCCCAAGCAATGTAGGTATGGGATTTTTGGACATGAAAATCTTGACAGCATTCACATCTATAAGTTGGTCAGGATTTGGGAACAAGACCAACCCATAGATAAGGAGTGCCACAATCTCTTCAAAGGCTTGTAGATCAAGAGAATTCCATCATTCTTGTGCCTTCTCAAACAAAAACTTTGCCAAGAATCCCTTGACACCACTTCTGGTTTCCCAATGCCCCTTGATATCAGATGGTTGCAAGTGTAATGCTTGAGCAACATCTTCAGGCTTTGGTTCTTTTTCCGTACCGTTGTAGGGTAGTTGATTAAGAATAGGAATTCTCAGGGGTTGAGAAAATCCCTCCAAAGTAGGCACCAACTGATAATCAGGGAATGTGAAACAGTGGTGTAGGGGGTCAAAGAACTGGAAAAGTACTTTCATCATGTCTTCTTCAATGCTGGTGTTGACTAAGTTGAGGAGTCTACCATGTCTTTCACTGTAGAGAGAATTCTTTGGAATCCTGGAAGCAAGCTCCTTGAGTTGAGGAGGGATCCTCACAAGGTTGATTTGAATTGTTTTCCTGCGAAGAGATTCCATGACCTACAAAACAAGAACAAAGATGAAGATCCAAACCCTTGAAATGGTTAGCGGATGCATATGATGCTTTATGATGTTCATGATGTATTCACAAACACATGTACAAGCAAGTCACACAAAACCCTAATTTCAGGCTTGCATGAGGTTTCATAGGTAAGTACCCTCTTGAGTTTAGTTGGCTCAAAACCTGTCCTATAAATAGTAACCGGGTTCTAAGGAGCTCAATATCAGTGGATTTTTTTCTATGTTCATTGTTTTGGTTTAGCCACTTAACTAGAGACCAAAATATTCGAAGAAAACAACCCTCAATGAGTGTAGTATCGAGTATCTACCAACTTCGGATTGCACCAAAGCCGATCATCTCACTACCCCTAATGAAAGGCCAAGATGGTCAAGTAAGGTTCTAGTTCATTAGTGCTTCATGACATCACTCAGCAGCCCCGTATTCTCTTTGATTGACTCAAAGGCTACCGGTACTCACAAATATGTCGCACTAATATAGCTATTGCTTCAACCGTGTCGGTATACCCCGCACAGTTTCCACAATGTATTGCTATCTATGAATGTTTCCCAAATCCGAGTGGAGGATTTCAAGCCAAAACAAGAGAACAAAAATGTAAAGCAATCAAAGCAAACAATAATCATGTAAAGGGTGATCTAATCCCTAAGGTTACTCCACTTTTAAATAATATTTCCCCAGCAGAGTCGCCAGTTCTGTGATACGGTGGGAGAACTGACTTGGGATTTTGTGTTTGTGTTCGCAAATGTTTCAGTTTAGCAAGAGTTGCCACCGACTTTTTAGTTTATCCTAAGGAAAGGTCAAAAAGCACAGGAAAAACCTTTGAGATGTTTTCTTGGGTTCAGGGAGTAGATTATAGAAAGGGAAGGTATTATCACCCTTTCTATCCATGGTTATCCATGGGCTCTTAGTTACTTGCTTAGATCACTTGCTTTGCATTTCTATTGTTTGAAATGGTGCTTTTCAATTGTTTGAAATGGTGTTTTGTGTGTGATTTTGAAAGATATTTTGAAAATAGGCCATCGTTGTGGCAACCTTTGTAATGATTCTTGTTTGAATGTATACAAAGGTGTTTTTTTGTCTTTTGAAAAGTTTTCAATGTTTGAAAGTAGGGTTTTGAAGTTGTGTTGTGAAGTGTGTTTTGAAAAGTAGCAAGGAGGTTTTTGCAAGCTTGATCAAGTAACTAAGAGCTATCTACCCTAATTTACTCAAAGATCTTTCTTATGTTTTTAACCCTTTTAACAGTGTTGCTTCACCATTGTATTTGGTGAACAACCTTGTGTTAGGATGTTAACGGGACAGGCGTGGGTCATCGTATAGACCATGATAGCAATAGTGTCAAGTATCTTTGGAAATTTTCTTGAGTGACTTGATCATTTTGTTTAGGCAACTCAGATAGCGTCATCGAGGGACTATGATCTTTTTGTTTGTTTTTGTTTTGCCAAAGTACTTGATATGCAACCATGGCCCATTTTTGAAGGCAACAAGTGGATGAAACCCTAGGGGTGCAAGTGTGCATTGTGTTTGTTTTTCATGCATATTTTATCTTGGATTAGGTCAAACTAATTGTTGATTTTATTTGCATACAAACCCTAGGTCTAAGCATGGCATAATTGAAAGCTTTTAAATGTGCGAGAATTTAAATGCTATACTATTATAACATGATATAGGAAGGGGGTACAAATTTGAATTGGGGATATTTGACAAGAAAATAAATTCTAAATTATTACAACCAAATCGAATGTATAGGCAATATTTAATTGTACAATAATTAAAATAAATACAATAAATAAATGTAAATAAAATGTATTATGCAAAAATGTTTTCTATATATGTGAAAAGTATTTTTTTTTTCAATATGAAATGTAGATAAATAAAAGGAAGTCAATTTTAGTTATTTTTGGTTATTTAGGGGCAAAAACCCTAATTCTTAATGAATAATATTATTTATTAATTATATACAACAATATACTAATTTATACAAAAGAATAAAAGTATATTATGAAAATGATATTTTTAGTACAAAATATTAATAAAAATGAAAATGTGATATTTTTGTATTTTTTAACCTAATTATTTAATAACAAGTATATATATATATATATATATATATATATATATATATATATATATATATATATATATATATATATATATATATATATATATATATATATATATATATATATATATATATATATATATATATATATATATATATATATATATATGTGTGTGTGTGTGTGTGTTTTTATTAAACATATTAAATATACAAAGATAAAAATTAATTATTTACAAAAAATGGGTATTTTCAAGAAAATGTTTTCAAATGTAAATAAAAAATAATAAATGAAAATAAGTATATTTTTTGTATTATTTTTGAGTTTTATTAAAAAAAGAAAATAGTCTATTTATATATGTATACTTAGTAAAATAAATAAATATCAAATAAATATGAAAAAATATAGAAAATTATTTTTGGCATTTTTTATATTTAGACAAAAAATAATAAAGTCAGAATAAAAAATAAAAATGTCAAAATGATAAATATTTAAATAAATGGGCCAGGGGGTGTAAACTGAACAAAAGGGGTGTCAAAAGCAAAAGGACCGAGGCCCAACCCAGAATCACTTCTTCTTCTTCCTTGGAACAAAATCTGCGCGCGCTGTGTACCAAACTGTAACTCCTGATTCTTTGATCTTTTGACAAAACTCATAACATGAACATTATAGAGAATTAAACAACGAATTCAACCATATAAAAAACTTGGATTAACTCTCAAAGACCAGAGAGAATTTCTCTGGCCCTAATTTCTAACCTAGTTTTTTCAGAAAGTTCATGAGTGAAATTCTCTTAGAACGATTAATGAAAATGAAAACTAAGCATATGTATGGCTTCAGGGCTATGAGTACAACATATTTCATTCACAAACCTAAGCCTAACCATTCCTAAATAGGGAGATAGAAGTCCATGAAATACCTGTTTCAGTTGACTTCGAGCTGGACAATGCAGCAACCTTCAATGGTGTTTGAGCTTCTTTTGAGTTTGCCTGAGGTCCAAGGAAGCTTCTCCAATGCTTGGCTTGCTTTGAAACAACTTGAATCGTGCTGTAGAACTCAACCTGCAGAGCTTTGAAATGAAAATGGCAAAGTGTGTTAGAGGTGTTACAGCTTGCAATGGGTGCCTGGGATAGTTCAGGTGAGTTGATTGGAAGGTGTTTGAACTATCTTTGGACAAAACGCACGATGGAATTTGGTTGTGGCTTGCAAAATGCAGAACCTGCCCTGTTTTGCAGAAAAACAGTAATTCTGAGTATGAGGAGGTTTGAGTGATGAAAGGGTCGTGTTTCAGGCTTGTTGGGAGGTATGGAACTTGTCTACAATCTTTGTGTAAGCTTCTCTTAACAGATATGAGAGATGGTATATGTTTTGCCACTTTTCTTCTTTTTCAAGCAAGAGTATGTCTCCTCCCAATGCAGGCATGCACAAGCCCTAAATCATGCTGCACCTTTATCTCTTGGTTACTGGAATTAGTGGACTTGATCTTGCCTCAAAGATCTGGCCCCATGCCTCAAGGATTTTGTTTTGACATAAAGTGAAGTTTAGGCAAAAATGGCATTGTTGCTTTTTACTTTTAAGGCTTAAACTAGTGTATAATGCCCTAATGACCAAGGCAATACCTTAACTCAATGGATATGCATTAAATTAAGGAGTACAAATTGGTTTTGAGGCCTGTAATGGTGAACCAAGCTAGCTAGATCAGAATTGCAAATTGGTATGAACATGTATTGGCCATGGACAAAAATGAGTTTTTGCCAACTTCAAGCATTCGATTCTCTCTAACCACAAGGGTGTTTGAGGAGTTCTTGGACAATTTGGAAAGCTTGGAATATGTACTATAATCCATCTTTGAAATGCAATTTGAAACTCCAAGTGGAACTATGTGAAAAATGGCCAAGAAGATGGGTCAAAATCCTGCCTAAACTAGGGTAAAATTTCCATAAGTTAAAAGTTTTAGGTACCCTTGTTCCAAAAATCATAACTTGAGATACAAGCTTCTTTTGAGAAAACTTTGTGAATAAAAGTTGTAGACTTTGTGATGGACTACAACTTTAATGTTTCAAGTTATGTTTGAATCCAATTGAATCTTGGTGAAAAAGTGGGACAAAGTTAGGAAAAAATAAGAAAATTTTATAACTTAGAAAATTTCTAAGTTATGAATTTTTTCCATTTTAAACCCTAATTTGCATTTTTGGGTTTCTTGATGAACAAGTTTCATAATTTGACATGTATTGATGAAACATAAATCTTGGCACTTGATTTTGACCAAAAAAGTCAAAGTTTGACTTTTTAGTATACAGTCAAATTTTAATCAGTTGACTGAAAAATTCATCTGTCAATCCTATGCATTTGAGATATTTTGAACTTGTTAAATGGGTCAAGACAATATCATTGATTCTTTGAGTCCATATGTGAGCTTAATTTGCTATTGGCTAGGTCAAACAGTCAAAAATTGTCTTTGTGCAGTCAAAACCCTAAAAATGACCATTTTACCCTTTTGGTGATCTGATCAAATTTCTTGTGGAATTGTGATCCAAACTTGATCAAATGGTTCATATGAGTTCATAATGTTGATGTGGGTCAAATTTCATGAGGTTTAACTATCAATTGGCCATAGTTGACTTTTTCCCCAATACAACTGATTTTAGGTCAACTGTCCAATTGATTGGGCAAAAATTTGAATCAAGGCTTGAAACTTGGTATGGATAAAATTGTGAGTCCAACATGAAGTATGAAAGTCCATTTGGGCATTATGGGTCAAAACATCTTTGTGCAAACTCAAACCCTAATTTAGGTCATCAATGCAAGTAAGTGTCTTGAGCAGAGCAAACTCTAGCTTGATCTTCAGTTCCAAGAGTCTTGTGATGAGAAAATGTTGATGAAATGGGAGGGCAAATTTTGGGGTACAACAAAACGCAATAATGACTCTGTGTTACTTCGGTGCGTAGATAAGGTTGAAGCTGAAAGGATCATGGTTGAATTGCATGAAGGCACTTTTGGCACCCATTCCTGTGGGCATATGATGGCAAAGAAAATCCTACGGGCAGGCTATTACTGGTCTACCATGGAAGCAGATTGTTATCAACACTCTCGAACCTTCCATAAGTGTCAGATTTATGCTGACAAGGTGCACGTGTCTCCAGTTCCTCTGAACGTCTTAACGACTCCTTGGCCCTTTGCTATGTGGGGGGATTGATATGATTGGGGAAATCAAGCCAACAACTTCCAATAGACACCGCTTCATCCTAGTGGCCATTAACTATTTTACAAAGTGGATTGAGGCAGCCTCCTTTGCTTCTATTACCAAGAATTTTGTTGCCCGTTTCATCAAGCAAAATCTCATTTGTCGATACAATATCCCATAGAGGATCATCACTAACAATGGTACAAATCTCAACAACACTATGATCACCTTCTTGTGCGAGAAATTCAATATTCAGCATCACAATTCTTCTCCTTACCGGTCGAAGATGAATGGTGTTGTCGAAGCTGCAAATAAGAACATTAAAAAGATCATACAGAAAATGACAGTTACATACAAAGACTGGCATGAGATGCTACAATTCGCTCTCCACAGGTATCGTACCATAGGTTGTACATTAACCAGGGCAACACCCTATTCTCTAGTTTACGGCATGGAGGTTGTCTTGCCTATCGAGGTCCAGATCCCCTTCTGAGGATTATGAAGGATGCATGGCTGAACGAAGACGATTGGATTTAGACTTGACTTGATCAACTGAACTTGATTGATGAGAAGAGACTTACTGCTGTTTTCCATGGTCAAATGTATCAAAAACGGATGATCAAGGATTTCAACAAGAAGGTCAGACGCCAAGTGTATCAAGTTGGGGATCTAGTGATCAAACGCATCATATTGCCACAAGGTGATCCCGGGGGGAAATGGACTCCTACCTATGAAGGACCATTCGTAATCAAAAACATTTTCTATGGTGGGGCAATGATCTTGACCACCATGGATGGCGACGACCTGCCGCACCCTCTGAACACAGACATAGTCAAAAGATATTACGCATAAGAAACCCTCTAGGTTGACACACCTAGACAAAACAAGGGCATCCCAACGAACCAAAAAGGTTCGAACAAAAATTAGGGATAAACAAAAAAAATCTGTACACCCGACAAGTTAAAAACCCGAAAGGGCGACTTGGGCAAAAAAGGGTATTCTGGTGGACTGAAAACCCGAAAAGGTGGTCCAGAAAAAAGTTAGGGAATTAAAGTGTATGACTATGTCCCGTTGGATCACTTTGAGGACAACCTTTGGCTTCAACTTGTGAACTCGACATTTCCGACCAATTCAATCATCTTCTGACAAGGCAACAAATAGACAAAATGCTCAGAGATACAAAGGCTATAGTAGAATGGGAACCCCATGGGATAATTATACACAACTATCTTTTCTTTGTATTAAAATTTTCATTTTTTACGACGGCGTTCTCCTACTAGAATGTTTGTCTCACTGTACAAAAATGCTTACTCAAAGTCAATACAAAGATATTCCTTTGAAAGTGCAAAACTATCTGTTTTTCATTACTCTTGGGTTTTGTTTACAAAAACGTCCAATGATTCATTGTTGAACATATGCATTTGAATATAATTACTGTTTACAAATAAACAAAATAAAAGACAATTACTTATGGCTTTAAGGGATAGGGAAATTTATCCAAGTTATTTTCCAAAAAAAAAAATTCCGCAGTTTGCAGTTTAATTCCCAGCGGAACAAGCTTCCAATTATCAATCCCCAGTAGAAGTCGTTCAATTTCTCAGGACTTCCCAACAGGATTTTACAAGCAATACACGACATTTCCCTTACAACAGAGTTTGTTTCTCTAAGCGGAAATTCATCAACACTTCAACTTCACAACATGAAGACTTACACTCCATATCCTCAGCATCAGTCAGGGATTTATTTTCCCCAATCCAAGAGCAGTGTGGCAGATTAGCTCGCATGCACATACATTGCATCCATATATCATAAACATCAATAAAACGAATGCATTATATCATACATGTCATACAACATGACCTTGCATTTTAGCTAACATTTTAACCTTTTCAGGATAAGATTAACAACTATCATTAACAATGTTCAGAGTTCTCAGATACAGTTCAGATACGCTCCAGATACGGATGTCATTCTGATACTCATTCAAATTCAACTCTTAGATACAGTTCAGATATGTTCCAGACACGGATGCCATTCTGATACTCATTTAGATTCAACTCTCATATATAGTTCAGATACGCTCCAGACACAGATGCCATTCTGACACTCATTCAAAACTAGCTTTCAGATACAGTTCAGATACACTCCAGACACGGATGCCATTCTGATAATCATTCAAAATCAGCTCCCGGATACAGTTCAGATACGCTCCAGACACGGATGTCATTCTAACACTCATTCAAAACTAGCTTTCAGATACAGTTCAGATACGCTCTAGACACGGATGCCATTCTGATAATCATTCAAAATCAGCTCCCAGATACTGTTCAGATACGCTCCAGACACGGATGCCATTCTGATACTCATTCAAAATCTTCTCCCATCGACAACAACTCATATTATCGATGCAAGGTTTGTAATTTGACAATCTTGACTTTCTCACCTCCTTCGAAATACTTTACCAGAATATCACATGCTTCCTTCGTTGTTTCAGCATGAGAGATTATGTCGAAGTTAGCAGCATTGACAGTTGTTTGAATACAATAAGTAGCCTTGCAATCTTTCTTCTTGACTTTGTTGTGGGCTTTTTTCTGTTCGTGGTTGCATTTGCAGCCAACGCAGGAACGTCGTCGGTAACCACTTCTAGGGTTTCATGGAAGCCAAATAAGGATTGCATCTATTTTTTCCATCGGATTCAATTTTTGCCGTCAAGCATTGGAAGAGGATTTGAAATGCCCTTATCATTAGCCATCTTCACAGCGGTTGATTTACTTGCCCTAAAAAAACGATCTCTGACGTGAAATTCTTGAAAACTTGATCAAGAACAATAACTGGAAGCTCTGATACCAATTTGTTAGTGCGTGAGACACTTTTAGTGAAGAGAGAAAGAGAGAATAATAAAGAAAATAAGAATTTATATTATTCAATTGTACAAATAATGATACACACTATGACTATTTATATACAACCCTAATTAGATTTGGACTAACACAACTTGAATTATATTAAAAATTAAATCTAATCAAATCAAATCTAATTTAATATTTCTAACACCACAATTAAAAGAAAGAAGACAAACAACTAGCAACAATAGTGTCATTGTCATTCTCTCTGTCAATGTTTTTGGTTTTCTTTGTGCATTCATTATTATTCTTCAAATTAAGTGTTTCATTTTTAAGAGTCCAAACAAGATCAAACAAAGCCAGCCCTATTAGATATTATCTCATCAATTAGTTAGATATGTGGGGCTTAGGAGAGGCACATGTATATACTAATTATTTGATAGGGAAACGTGGTGTGACTGCTGGATTTAAAAAAATTAGATTATTGAATTAATCAAGTGTTAGATTTAAAATTAAAAAAAAAAGAATTGAATGGAAAAAATAAAAAGATTTTAGTCGGGAGGATTTTAGAAAGTTTATTTTTATTCAAAATACTAAAAATCCTTCAATTTGAAAAAATCTTTTAATTTGGAAAAATTCAAAATTTATATAAAATATTCTAAATATTTTTTATGTTATTAAAATTTTCTAAAATTAAAAATATAGTAATAATAATAATAATAATATTAAATACTATTTTATCATTGATTACAATTTTTTTTTAAATATCAAATATTTTTTTTATATTTTTTTAAAAATTCGCCTTCTTCTCCCAAACTCATGAGATTTAACAGCGTGTTTATTTTCAAAATTTTTTCGTGGGATTGACTTTGATTAAGCTCCCTTTTAATAGTAATATTAATGTCTTCAGATTAGTCGATCAAGAAGATTCAATATCAATTTTTTAAAGAATAAATCTAGTGTTAGGTTTAATTAATAAATAAATTTTTTTAACCAAAAGGAGACCTTAAACCCATGATTATAAAAAGAAAAATTAGGTACAAAAATGGAAACAAAAGTCAAGATCTCAAACCTAACTAATCTAAAATTAGGTAACTCTAGTTGGTTTCTATTGAAATTTAAAACTACATTTGTATGTATACTATTCCACCAAGTAAAATTAGAAACAACTAAGCCCAACTTAGCCAATTTATTTGCATAATGATTTTTTTTTCTGTAAATATGAATAGTCAAAAAATTGATATTTCTCATTTGATACATACAATTGTTCCAACGATATTTTAACCTTCAAGGCACCATAGAAGGGTTACATCAATTTTGAGAAAGAGAAAATTTCATGGCTAAAATGGCTCCCATGAATTCTGAAAAAAAAAAAAACATTTTGCAATTCGAGATTACAAGAAAAACTTCCAATAAGATCAGTGTTATGGTTCCTAAAAATTCCTTCACAAACAGCCTGAATCGGTGTGGCTTTTTTTGAAAAAAGTCTAGAAATAAATTACTAGTATAAAAATATACTATTTGTCGGGGAAAATATTGAATTTGTTGATAGTTTTAAATACAAAAAAATTTAATGTGTGAGATAAATAATAACGTCAATAAAAATCTATGGTCTAAAGCAATACATTAATATGTTAAGAGTGAAGATAAATACATAATATGTTAGAAGAACATAAAAGGTAAGAAGATAAAAAAATTTGTTTATCCAATTCGATTAAATCGATCTATTATAGGGAAAAGAACAATTTTCTAATTCACTATAATTCTAAAAATTATTATAAGAGATTACAAAGGAGATAAGAAAATGTACACTCAAGTTTTTGTTGGGGTTGATTGAAAATATACATGTTGAAGAAGTTTCACATTGCTTATTTTTGTAAAGGAAAAGGGACTTCAATGCTATATATAGGATTCAAGTTTTTCTTTACAAGATGCACCAGTCAAAAACACTTTAAGCTTGTATTTGGCTTTCTTTGTTCTCTTATGCTCTTGTATTAGAGTGTTGTGAGATGTAGTTAAATATTTGTTTTGGAGAGTGTGGATGTATTGGTGGCCTATGTTAGTTGATGGTATATTATATGTAATAATTTTCACATAGTATTATTTTATGGTAGTCTATTGACAACAGCCGTGGTTTTTTCTCCGGTTTTGGAGTTTCCACGTTATATCCTTGTGTTGTTATTGTTGTTATTTTGTTCCTCTTTTTCTCCATGCTTTATTTTTCCTAACAACTGGTATCAGAGCTTTTGGTTCGATCTAGGGATAAGTTTTCTTAGTATGCTATGTGGTTGCAGCTTTGTTTGATCTTCTACGTTAGAGAAAAAAAGGGTATTATTGTGAAAGAGTTGTTGAGCTATAGTCACAGGTTCTGCTGTGTGGTTTAGACTAGAGAAATTGATGGAAGAATTGTTTTTTACTTATGAAAAGTTCGAGTCAAAGATGTGTTGACAAAATCAAGATTACATAAGATGCAAGATTATGTCGGTGGTTGAAGAGCTTCCTACCAACATGGAAGTTTCACCTTAAAGTTTCAACGTGATTTTCGGCATGTAAAATTTCTTGGAGTGGTGTAGCTTTAAGTGACTATAATCTTTATGTTGGAGTATGATTGTCGGTGAAGACAACATAAACTTATGTATTATTTTCAATCAAGATGGAGATTATTGGGGTTGGTTGAAAATATACATGTTGAAGAAGTCCCACATTGCCTATTTTTATAAAGGAAAAGGGAGTCCAAGACTATATATAGGATTCAAGTTTTTCTTTACAAGATGCACCAGTCAAAAGCATTTTAAGCTTGTATTTGACTTTCTTTGTTCTCTTATGCTTTTGTATTAGAGTTTTGTAAAATGCAGTTAAATATTTGTTTTGGAGAGTGTGGATGTATTGAAGGTCTGAGTTAGTTGAGGATATATTATATGTTGTAACAATTTTCACATAGTGTTATTCTCTGGTTATCTATTGACAATGGCCGTGGTTTTTTCTTCAGTTTTGGAGTTTCCACGTTATATCCTTGTGTTGTAATTGTTGTTATTTTGTTCTTCTTTTTCTCCATGCTTTATTTTCCTAATAGTTTCTAATAACAAACCTTATTTTTTTACCTATGTGTTTTTCAGTCTCTCAAATTTTCTATATCTAAATCACACAAGCTTAAAGTATTTACAATTGTTTTCGATTTTTACAATTTCAAAAACTTTTGAAATTTTCTCTCTTGTCTCTCTAAGTTTTCCCAATAAATTTTCTAATCATTGTCTCTATTTTTATCTCTGAAGTTCTAAATATTGTGATATAAAGGATGAAATCCAACCACTCAATTCCTAAAACACACTATTAACATGCAGATTTACAAATCGAAACAACCAAGCCTCATACACACGAACCTAATAAATTAAATTTGATATTTAATAAACTCAAAATTCTGATTAGTCTTCCACCAAACCGCTATCGCGGTCAGTCAAACATGCACCAGGCTGTCGCCACAAACAGTGGAGCCTTACTATACCTATTATGGCTATTTTTGAATTGAAATAATTGTTAGTGCAACAATCGAGGGAGAGTCATTTGAGCAACACACCTTTGTGGGAGACACATTGTCAAGCTCTGATACCATTTGTTAGCGCAATAATCGAGGGAAGATCAAGTGAGGAGCATTCTTATTTTCAAGACTTTCCGTTTGAGCAATACATATTTGTGAGATCCACATCGCTTGTCAACCTAAAATCTTAAGGTTATAGGTGAGTGGATTCTCCCACTTATAAATGCTCAAGTCACCATATTTCTATCAAATCTGAAACTATTTTTCCCACACTCACACTTGCTATATTCTCAACAATAACAAAGGTTGTTATTATGGTTTATAACAAAAGGTTGTTATTATGGGTGTATAAGGATAAGTTAGGTTGAGTTGTGTGTAATTAGAATCAAATATTAAAATTAGAATGAACTAATTTTATTAAATACGGTAAAATTCAATGAGATACACGTTCAGTAAAGACAGTACACAACAAAGAAATGATTGGGTTGGTCTCAAGATAAATCACCAATACATAAACATTTTTTAAAAAATAAATTATTTATAATTTTTTTGAAACATAAGACAAAAATAATATGTATGTTTATTTTTGTTGCTAAGTTGTGATCTCTCAAACCTATTATTAAGAAATGGAAGAAAAATATGTTTGATAGTATTTATCTTAAAGTTACTCAAATTACTATGAAGTTAATAACATACAAAGTTTGATCAAAGGTGTAGTTAACAATGATTATCTTGGATTAGAGGAAAAAAAGTATTCGACTTCTGATAAAGAATTTCATATGCAGGACTAATTTTGGAGGAACAAGGAATAATTAGTTTATGGATGGAGATAGGAATACAAAGTTTTTTTTCACAACACAGTCAATTTGAGATATGCTAGTAACAATATCACTGGACTGAGGCATGGCAATGTTTTTTTAGAGGATGTAATTGAATTAGATAATCATGTTATTAACTTATACAAAAATTTGTTTAATTTAGAAAACAATACAGTTATATAGATTTGGTGGAGAGAACTATTTCACAACTTATAACTCGTGTAGATCATGAATATCTCACTAGAATGCCTCAGTTGGACGAAATTATTAATGTAATGAATAATATAGATGGTAATTCTTCTCCATACCCTGATGGCTTTGAGAGATGTTTTTCAAAGACTATAGGGATATAGTAGGGATTAATGTCATCAATTCAGTTAATCAATTATTTAAACAATGTTACATATTTCTAATCTCAATTCAATCAATGAGGCTTTGATACCTAAAAACATAAAGCAGATTCTGTAGAGTAGTATATGAAAGCTCCAAATATTTGAGCTCTAAAGATTTGACTAATTTTGATAAAACTGGATGTTAAACAAGATGTCTCATTATGATCATCCGACATCCTGTCTGGTATAACTGGATGCTTGGATTCTGTGAGTGGGTTACAAATATGGATCTTTATGGAAATATTTGGTAACCATATGCTGTGTACAAACTGAGAACTCAGAATTTTTGAACTAACATGTTTCATCATCAGAGAGACATGTCGAATGAAGATGTCTTATGAAGAGCCATTCAATATCGCGCATGTGACCAGCTAGACAATTGGATTTAATTGATATACTTCATATGCATAATATTATTGAATATTATGCTATCCTATGTGGCTCCCAGTTTGAAGATCGAAGAAGATTCAAGTTGACTTCAAGGAGAATGATGACTTTCTAATTATGGAGATAAATTAGGAAGGTTATGATTGAAGCCATATCTTCATGGAAAAGTTTCTGCTGTTTTTTTCAATAGGTCAGCTGTTGTTCTGAAGCCCAAATTCAGTTCCTTAAAGATTATAAAAGGAAGACTTAGTTCTAGGGAAAATTAACTAAACCAAGTGTATCAAAGTTATAAGTTAAATAAGGGTTTAGGGTTTTGAAAGTCGTGCACTTTCTTGGGTTGTATGTCACCCTTTATATCGATTCAATATATTGTGGTAGACATAGTTTTATGCAGATTCAAAAGCCTTTAGGTAATGAATCGTGTATCGTTATTGGATGAAGCTTTGAATAAAATCTAATTATGGTTGTTAGTCAATAGTATTGACTGAACTAGTTGTAATTGATAGAAATATCACAGAGTTGATTTAGGAAGTGAGATGTCGATTTCTCGTATTTAGGGAGAATCTAGGTAGAAGTTGCATTGGGCAGGGATTAGGCGAGAATTTGTAAATAGGGGAATTTATCTTTGAACTAATACTACTGATAGTGGAGTTCCTTCCTAGCTGGGTATCCCCTATAGTAGGTGTTGTTGTACACTGAACTGGGTCACCATATATGTGTGCTACTATCTTTATGTTCTGTTCAATTTTTGTCTTTTGATTGATTAACATGTCGCATAAGATGTTAGAACATTTGTTACGACTCAGGACTGATATGTTTTGTATCTTTTTGGTAAATTCTATCTATGGGTTATTTTGTAGTGATCAATGTCTCAACATGTGTTAGCACATCTGTAATTTGTATGCCAGAATTTCAATTGGTATCAGAGCAGGCATCCTGTCTATTTTTGGATGAGATCAGGAAAGATAATTATGGTTCATGGGAAAGAAAGGAGGTTGAGTTTTGGACCTGTCTGATGTTTCCAGACATGTAGTGTGGTGGAGAACGGCTGGTTGTGTGTTAGATTTA
Source organism: Vicia faba (assembly GCA_948472305.1). NCBI lineage: Eukaryota > Viridiplantae > Streptophyta > Magnoliopsida > Fabales > Fabaceae > Vicia > Vicia faba. The sequence goes on along the minus strand of OX451737.1, from coordinate 41,908,880 downwards.
TTTTCAAACCTATGTTGCTCTGGTGGCACCTGGAGTGTGCTTCTTGTGTGCAAGGGCTATCATGTTCTGCCCTGAAGGTTGTTGAGGAGTTTTAATTGGTATTCCGCTACATCTGTTCTCTTCTGAAAGTCTATCATGTGATGTTGTGTTTGTGTATGATAACTTCAACAAGTCTATCAAAGTGGCCAAAGATACTTGAGGTCTATCCCAAGCCCACTCATAAAGGAACTTTTATATGAGTTTGTTGAAAAGAGATCCGAAGAAAGTTAGAAGAATTTTATTTTTTCTTCCAACCTTAAAAGGACATTCTCTAGACTTTGATAAAGGATCTCTTGGCATGTTCCTTGGAAATATGTTCTATCAGATGTTAAAACATCATATCAGCAAGTTGTGTAGAACTCTGTTGGCTAAAGGAATGTTATTGCAGATGCTTTAAATGCTAAACAAATGTGTGTTGATCACATATGTTTGGAACCTTCTCCCGAACTAGAAGAGGAGACATCTTTGTGGTGTGTCTAAGAAGTTTCTATCTTAGAGACATATCTTAGATAAGTGTACTAGTCAGGTCCTTATTTACTCCATGGGTCAGTTTATTTCTGGTCAAAGTATATAGGAGCGGAGAAGCTGAGCTCTTTTCTTTAGTAGAGAATATTATTAGAGGCATTAGATTCTTCATGAATGAAGTCCAAGTTTTAAAGATACTTCAGGTCAAAGGAACCAGATTTATGGAAGCCTGCATATGTCTATCTTGCTGTAATGGAACACTCTTTGTGAATTCAAGCCTCTCCAAATATTAGTTTTGATGAAGACAAATTTAGAAGCAAATGTTCATAGCAAAAGAATGGTAAAAGCCTCAATTCAAAATAAAATATGGTGGAGGTGAGTATAACTCTACATAATTTTAGAAGTTCTGTGAGGAGAATGGAATAGAACATGAGTTTATTGCTCCTTATACTACTCAACAAAATGGTCTTGCTGAAAGAAGAAATCATACTTTGCTTGATATAACGAGAAACATGCTAAAGGAGAAGAAGCTGCCTCTCACCTTGTGGGGAGAAGCTATTACCACCACAATATATGTGCTCAATAGATGTCCAATAAAAAAGCTAAAAGAAATGGTTCTGTTGTACCCCAAAATTTGCCCTCCCATATTCTTCAAGAAATTACCAAGTCATGCTTCAAATCTCCCCAAGGGTTGTACAGTGCAAAGGCCTCCTAAGCAGTCAAGATTAGGGTTTTGATTCTGATCAAGAAAATAAAGTTTCCAAAGGTCCAAACAAGTCTCACATGCCTAAAAATATGGTCAAGCATCCTCATACAAAGTTTCAAGGCTTTCAGCACAAAATTGCACAGTCAAAACCCTAATTGCACTACAGTCAACTGTAGGGGCAAAATGGTCATTTGACAGTCAAAAGTTCAAAATTTTGGTCAACATATCATTTTGAAGCCACAAACATCATTTGATCAATGCTTGATCATGATTCTCAAAATTTGGCTCAGAAATCATCAAGATGCAAAAGTTTCCTTATTTGGACAGCTGAAAAAGTCAACTGAAATTGACCAGGGCATAACTTTCACATGGATTATCAGAAAAATTCCATCCAAAGCTCATTTTTAAGAGAAAGGCATTTCCTACAACTCATCTTCATACTTCAAGTCCAAGAAATGCTCTCACAAAAAGTTATCAATTTCAACATTATAGGTCATTTTCAAAAGTCAACAAAAAGGGACTTTAAGTCAAAGGCCATAACTTGATATTGGTAAATCAAAATGACATGGGACCAAAGGCATTGGTTAGAGGACTCAAAGACCTTTCCAAAATGTCCAAGAACATGAGAAAAGCTTAAAAATGGAGCAAGTTATGCCTTGTGGAAGTTGGGAAATTTTTGGATATTTTGAAAAGTCAACATTGATTCAAATGGTCTAAAATTGCTAATGGGCCCATTTCTCTTCCACAATTCATCATCCCAAGCATGTGCACGACCACTTGGCCCAAAGGGAAGTATTTCTTCATTTTTTATTTATTTATTTGAATTTTTATTTATATTAATTCATTTAAATCAAATTAAATATATGAAAAATACTTAACCTAAAGTTTTAAATCTTTTTGTACATGTTTTACTCTCAATAATTCGTGCCTAGCCAAATAAGGAAAGATTTGGATTGATTAGATCATAATTGATACAAAAATGCATGGAAAAGATTGAAAAAACAAAGCTTGAAAATCAAATCTTCAAAACCATCATTGCAAGGGATCTTGATCAATATTCTTAACCTAATTCACTACTACATATGCAAGGATCACAACCCTAATCAAAGAAGACACGCAGCTGCTGAGAAAACTGGAAATCAAACTTGAAATTTTTTCTAAAAAACTCAATTCTGAAAACCCTTTTGCAGGTTGATTCAAGGCACGATTTCCATTCCATTAGCTTCCTTGAAGATTATTGAACGTGTTCCAATCAAAAACATCCATCAAAACTCAAAGAATTGGTATACAGAAATCCAGTTTTCTCTTATATTTTTCAAAATCGTATTTCCAGATTTAGGCGTTTTCATGGCATTTCGATTATGCATTTGTGTTGAGTAATGTGTTCTGAAGCTAACTATATAGATTGATTGTGTTTTTGTGAGCTATACGAGAAATCGCCATGGTTGTATTGTAGGGTTTGCAGGACCTCCAATTGGGGAATTTGAAACAAAGAAAAATTGGCCCTCAAGACCACCACCATTCAACTCAGCGCGTCTGGACGATCTCAAACATACCCTCGCGCCTAATTTATAGAGCCCCTAGGGCTAGTCGCTATTTTCTGTAAAGGTGCTTTCTGCAACGGTGTAAAAACCGTTGCCTATGTTTTATTATATTTTCAGGATGAAAACCACGCGAGGAAGACGATAACGTGGGGAGCGCTGATTGGAAGGTTCAAAAATTCACGCGCAGGAGGCATTAATGAATTGCTTTATATTATAATGTTTGTTTATTATGTTACATACAAAGCGCGCTACTGGCACGATTGGCAAGCACAAGGGTTGGCAAAGCATATGACCTGGGTTCGAGCCCCAGGTCTTCAATATTCTCAATATTATTTTTCCATTGATCTTCACATGTAGTGCCCAGGTTGAAGCGCACCATACACCTTCTCCACCAAGCGCACACGCGTCCAGTTTCATCAGATCAAAGGCCATAAATTGAAGACTATGGTGAACCCTAGTCCATGCATCACACGCGTCCAGCAAAAGTCAACCAGGCAATGTCTTAATGGGCCTGAATTTCTAAAGAATCACCTCCTATTTGGGGTCTGAACCCCCTAGGTTTGCTATGTTTTTTTATTTATTTATTAATTCTATTTTTTTCTTTTAACTATTATTTGTTTATTTAATTAATTATTTTCACAAAAATATAAAATATCATAAAAAATCAGAAAAGGATTAAAACAATAAATAATTTTTATTTTAGTATTTTCTTAAATAAATTTGCATGTAATTGAACTTAGTTTTAAATTAGGTTGTAATTTTAATTCTTTCATAATAAAAATCTAAAAAATGTAGAAATAGGGTTTAATTAATTTTTCATCCTTTTTATTTTTCTTTCAATAATATTATTTATTTTATTTTCATAATTAAATTTGTATATAAAAATTAGGGTTAATTTAGGTTAAATTCTAATGTTTTCTTAATAAATTAAAATAAAATAGAATTAGGGTTAGCGTTTAATTTCAATTAATTTTTTCTATTAAATCATAAATACTAAAAATATCAAAAAAACAATTCCTTTTCTTTTAATTAATTAACTCCATCATTAATTCAATTTTTGCAAAAGGGTCCAACGCCCTCGTTCTTAATTTCTTATTAATTCGCATTTTTATCTTATTCCCTTTAAATATTTATGTATCTCTCCCGAAGCCGTGTAAATACTTCTCGCACTTTTACTTTCTTTATTTTTCTGTCAAATCGGGTTCGAGAAACTTTTGGCGATGTGGACCCGCGCCGTTTGTAATAGCTTAGAATTTACTTTTCTCGCAATTTTTAATTATTAAATAATGACATGACAAGACAAAAATAAATGAACATGACACACAAATCACACACCACCCCTAGAGTACGCCTCACTGTTGCCTTGCCTCTCGAAAGGTGATCGTCGAGTAGAGGATGTCTTAGTAAGTCCTCATGATCCGGGAACCTGGCATGAGGGTAGCTTCTAAGGTATCTTCCTATTGCTCTGGTGATCACCATGTCCCGAACCTCGAATTGACCCGAACACCTCCAACGGTGGTGCTACCTACCTCTCAATGGTGGGATGGCACTACTTTAAAGGACATTTACACAGACGAATTCCTTAGGGTAGGTAGACGACTCTAGATACTTGCTCTAAATTCAAAACAAATTCAAAAATACTTTTCACACCAACACATTTTCAAAAAGCTTTCGAAAGCATTTTTTCAAACACTCTTGAGGACCGATACAAGAGTCGAACTGAAATTTTCAAAGAAACTTTTTTAAAAACCCACAGTTGAAAAGCAAACAAACCATTTTTGAAAACACAGTGAGCAAGTATCTAAGAGCCCATGGATAACCATGGATAGAAAGGGTGCTAACACCTTCCCTTTCTATAATCTACCTCCCGAACCGAGAGCAATCTCAATAAGGAATTTTTCTGTGCTTTTGTCCTTTCCATTTGGAGAAAATAAAAGACGGTGGCGACTCTTGCTTCCGCGACATTTCACGAACCAGCGTTAAACAGTCAGTTCCAGATCCACCGATCACAGAACTGGCGACTCTGCTGGGGACTTAACTTAAAGTGAGGTGTACCTTAGGACTAAGATCACTGTGTTTTCAATTGTATTGACTTGCTTGATTTATTATTGTGGGACTGTCTTGGGAGTTCTATAGATCCTAACCCGGATCTGGGGAATACCTTCTTAGAAAGTAGCAACAAGGCTGTGAGGGAACTTTGTGGGGTATACCGACATGGTTGAAACAGTCTGCTACGTTGATGTGGCACTTTGGTGTGTACCGGTAACCCTTGAGTTCAGTCAAGGAGAGTACGGGGCCTCCGCGTGGTGTCGTGAAGCATCAACAGACCTTAGGAACCTTAATTGAACTATCTTGGCCTCTTTAGGGTAGTGAGATAACTGACTTTGGTGCAGTCCGAGGTTGGTTGATACTCGATACTACACTCAATTGAGGGTTGCTTTCCTGGAATATTTCGGTCGCCAGTCCAGTGGCTAAATCGAAACGATGAACAACGAAAGCAATCCGGTGATATTGGGACCCTTAGAACCCGGTTACTTCTGATAGGACAGGTTGAGCCCACCAACTTCAAGAGGGTAATACCCAGACCCCATGCTGGCCTAAACTCTAAGGGCTCGTTTGTGTGACTTGTGTGCCTTCGTACTTGATTATCTGCATGCTTGTTACCTGACACTTGTTTCTTGCAGGTTTTAGTTTGTAGTCCTTAATTAGGACTCACAACAGGGTTTGCTAAGTTTCTTACAGGTTTCGTTTATAGTCCTTAATTAGGACTCATAACAGGTTTTACTTGAGTTTCTTGCAGGTTTTGGTTTGCAGTCCTTAATTGGGACTCATAACAGGGTTACTTACATTACCCCATGCATCATGACATCATACCATTGTATACATCCTAACCCATTTCAAGGATCTCAAGGGCTTGTGATGCAGGTCATGGTGAATCAACTATCCCAGCAAGGGGCAAAGAGGATTTATTTTCCTCTAGCCAAAGTTGTCAGGGGCTATGACCCACTTGATATGGTGAGCTTTGACACTTGAAGAAGGATGCCCTAGCCAAGGTAGTCAGGGGCTATGACCCACTGGATATGGTGAGCCTTTGACCCTTGAAGAAGGACTCTTAACAACATGAAGTACCTTCAATCAAGTTACCAGTTTCCAACTCTAACAATTTGTCCACCCCTCGAGGTCCTTGAAATCATCGCATGCATATCATACATATCATTACATAACAAGTATCTTTGTTGCAGGTCACTTACCTTTCTCGCTGTTTATTTCAGCAATGGCCTTCCAACCATATAACCAGGACCTTCTCGCTCAAGAGACCCGGTTCGGGGAAATCCTCCTGAATCTATCCAAGGGGCAGGAGGAGCTAAGGACACTCCTCATGGAGACTTTTGTCAGGAACAGTGCTGAGGATGAAAGGCTGAAACACCTACAAGCTGAGATGGATGCAATGAAAGCCCAAATGCTGGGGCAGAGGAATGCCATTCAAGGTTTAGCTCAAAGACAAGATGAGCTCCGGTTTCTCGTCAACCAACAGCTTCAGGGTAACCAACTGGGGCAAACATCTAAGGGTAAAAAGCCAGTCATCGTTCGACCATCTTTGAGACAAAGAGGCAAGGAGAAAGCTCCTCATATAGCTTCAGTATCACCAATTCAGTATCAGCCAGACAAGCCCAAAAGGCAATTCACCAAGCTCAACGTATCGCTGCCTCAAGCCTTACAACAACTGCTGAGGTTGAACTTGGTAACTCTAAAGGATCCTCCTAAGAATCCCAACAGGACACCTTCAAGGTATGACCCCAATGCTCACTGCGCTTATCATTCTAACAGCCCGGGGCATGCTACAGAGGATTGTTGGACTTTGAAGAATAAAATCCAGGATCTGATTGAGGAATGAGCTGTGAAATTCACCCAAGATGGCCAGGCTGAGTGCTTCTACCATCCCTATAGGAGGCACTATTTGAAGTGACAAACCCTGAGATTAGGAAATTTTTGTTCATTCGAATGTTCCAGTTGCAATTTTCTTTTGTTCAAACATTTATTCATGTTAAACATTGTTATCACATTAATGCATCGCTTATGCCTATTCTGAAGCAATATATTCGTATTCACTATACGCAAATTATTTTCATATCTTTTCTGATGTCAACTCTCAATTAATAATTCTAAGCCTCTTGAGGGAGGATGACGAAAACGATACCGCAATCTACAGTATGCTTTTGAACAGACCCCGCTGATGAGGTACAGGCATTGTTTCAATCCCTAAACACTGGAGTTATAAGGATGATAATCCCTCGTCAACCCCTCTGAGCCAAAGAAGTAGGAGTTTTTTTTTCTTTTCGAAATTTAAAACCCTTAATCATAACCTGGGGCAGGGTAGTCTCTCAGTTGATCCAAGTGCATAACGAATGGCACCAAAAAGGTCCTTACAAAACAAAGAAAGACAGTGATGGTTCCGAATAATCAATAAAGAAAGGCAGTCATTATCTCAAAAAATAAAAAACCCATTAAGTCAAAACTCATGAAGGAGACTTACAAAACCGGGGCATCCCAGTGACTGTAATTCCAAAAAAAGGAAACAGTTCAGACAAAAAAGAAAGGGATAACAAAAAAAATCAAAAAAAGAAAGAGGTCTTACAAACCCTCAACAAAAAATGACTGCCTGTTTCAAAATAAACTATCAACATCTGAACCATCACCGGAATATCAGGACAAAAACTCAAACAAGGTCTAACGCACGATCAGCTGAGTTTAGGTTTGAAGAACATCACGAAGAGCGGGTGGGTACAAATATAATTTTGAGCCTTTATCCTTTGTTTCTTAAACCGTGAACCAGGCCACGTTATAACCCTTAAAAGCCCTAGCTGAAGCATGGGTTAGTTCGAAAGCATACTGTTACGAAAGGTATCCTGACTCCTTAAGGCTTGCGATAAAATACGGAGTTGACATCACGTTTTACAAACGTTCACTTGTTTTATGAAAAGAATGCATTTTCAAAATCTTCAAGACAGACATAGGCTTTGCATTTTTAACATAACTTTGTTTGCATATGACTTTTTGTTTGAACAGCAGGGAAATTCGCACAATGAAAGTCTAATGAACAAGAGTATCTCCAATCAAGGGGCATGGCATGACTATTGTCCATCATCTGGGGCAGTTAAGTCAAGATTCGGAGAATCTCTCAAAGGCCAAATAGCCTGGGGCAAATCTCCGCCTGAGTCACTTGGGGCATTCCAACAATGAATCTTGCCTGATCAAATCCCTTGTGGTGGCATGACAAAACACTTCTAACAGGGGCAACTCCCTACATTCTGAAAGCACGGACATAGTCGGAAAAATACTACGCACAATCAAAGACCCGCTAGGTTGACATACCTAGGCAAAAATAAGGGCTTCCCGGCGAACCAAAAGGGTTCGGGCAAAATGAAGGGATGAAATGAAAAATCTGTACACCCGGCAAGTCGAAAACCTGAAAAGGCGGCTTGGGCAAAAATGGGTATCCCGGTGGACTGAAAACCCGAAAGGGCGGTCCAGGCAAAAGTTAGGGATCAAAGCGTACGACTATGTCCTGTCATCTTGTCACCTGCCTATCAGAAGAAGGTTGGTCTATCAACAACTATCAGCACCTCACAGGTCTTCTTATCCAATATCAGAAACAGGGGCAATGATGAGTTGTCCAAGCAATCTAACTGCTCCATCCTCCAAGGTACCAAGGTAGGTTCAGCTAAAGAACATAACCAGGCATCTTAATTCCCCAGAGAGTGAGCCGACAAGTCAGTACACTCTCCCCAAGCTATACTATCAAACTTTAAGGAAGTTGAGTATCCTCCAGCAGATTTCAACATTCCCCAACAGCATACATGTATTCTTAAACAGGCATCCCCGGCAGTCTTAACCTAAAGATTGTTCCCCGGCGGTATACCAGACATTCAAAGGAATCACTTCCCCAGCATATCAAAACTTCCCCAGAAAGTCCAATCCAGTTTCCCAAGGAAAGTTGGAGTCCATCTCCCCCAAGCAGTAAGCTTATCCCCAGTAAATTCTGGAAGCTTATCCTCGCAGAATACGAACGCGTCGTCCGGCTTTATTCAAAGAGTTATTTCCTTAACAGGATATAACTGGGTTATCCTCAGCCAAAAGCCACGGAAAGAGCGTCGTCGACAGAATCTTCTTATCCCCAGCGAAGTCTATCAACACTTCCAATACAACAAAGATATCCTCAGCAAGTTACTATCAACAATTCAGCAAGATACCTCTCTCCCCACAGAGTATTGCTCCCCAGCAAGATCGTTAGAGTACTTTTCTCCCCGCAGAATCTTCCATTTGCCAAGTTTATTCCTCAACGGAGTCATCTTCTCCTACCGGTATTCTTGCAGTTATTACCCCCAGCGGAAGCGAAAGCTTATCCTTCAATATCAGCCCAGGATATGACTTCCCGGCACCCGTCAAGGATTTACTTTCCTAGACGAAAGCATACATAAACATCATATACATCATTATAGCATGCATAGACGCATCATATCATACAAATCTCATTTATGTTGAGAACATCATTGCTTGATCCATATCATGCATTGCATATGACTGACCTTTACCTTTCAGGAAAGATGCAGTTAAATTCTCAACCATATTTCAAGACCTAGACCGGTTCAGTTAATCAACTCCAAAGATTTCTTATCCAGTCCAAGGCCTTCTCTAGTCCAGCTAAATCGACTCCCAACAGATTTTTCTGATGAAGACTCAGTAGAAGTTATCAGGTTATAATTTCCTATTGGTTCTCTCTCCGACGGTGCATGAGATTTCCATTTTAGGTTTTTCTTTGAGATTATATTTTCCTATTGGTTCTCTCTCCGACGGTGCATGAGATTTCCATTTTAGGTTTTTCTTTGAGATTATATTTTCCTATTGGTTCTCTCTCCGACGGTGCATGAGATTTCCATTTTGGGTTTTTCTTTGAGATTATAATGTCCTATTGGTTCTCTCTCCGGCGGTGCATGAGATTTCCATTTTAGGTTTTTCTTTGAGATTATATTTTCCTATTGGTTCTCTCTCCGACGGTGCATGAGATTTCCATTTTAGGTTTTTTTCTTTGAGATTATAATGTCCTATTGGTTCTCTCTCCGACGGTGCATGAGATTTCCATTTTAGGTTTTTTTCTTTGAGATTATAATGTCCTATTGGTTCTCTCTCCGACTGTGCATGAGATTTCCATTTTAGGTTTTTCTTTGAGATTATAATGTCCTATTGGTTCTCTCTCCAACGGTGCATGAGATTTCCATTTTAGGTTTTTCTTTGAGATTATAATTTCCTTTTGGTTCTCTCTCCGATGGTGCATGAGATTTCCATTTTAGGTTTTTCTTTCAGATTATGATTTCCTATTGGTTCTCTCTCCGACGGTGCATGAGATTTCCATTTTAGGTTTTTCTTTGAGATTATAATTTCCTTTTGGTTCTCTCTCCGACGGTGCATGAGATTTCCATTTTAGGTTTTTCTTTCAGATTATGATTTCCTATTGGTTCTCTCTCCGACGGTGCATGAGATTTCCATTTTGGGTTTTTCTTTGAGATTATAATGTCCTATTGGTTCTCTCTCCGACGGTGCATGAGATTTCCATTTTAGGTTTTTCTTTGAGATTATATTTTCCTATTGGTTCTCTCTCCGACGGCGCATGAGATTTCCATTTTGGGTTTTTCTTTGAGATTATAATGTCCTATTGGTTCTCTCTCCGACGGTGCATGAGATTTCCATTTTAGGTTTTCCTTCGAGATTATAATGTCCTATTGGTTCTCTCTCCGACGGTGCATGAGATTTCCATTTTAGGTTCTTCTTTGAGATTATAATTTCCTATTGGTTCTCTTCCCGATACTGCGAAGATGGTAATTCCCACCAAGATTTTCTCAACGAACATTGTTGAGGTTAAAGTCACCCAAGGTTCTCTTACCGTTCATGTTAAGGTAGTAACCATCCTTGGTTCATTCATCGCTGTTTGAAGCTCCAAGACTCAGCTCCTATAACCAGTCAGGACACGTCTATACCGAGCATCTGAAAACCAGCTCCTGCAACATGTCAGGTACTCTTTTTTCTTTTGCAGGTACGCAGGTTCTCGCTAAGGAATCTCTTACGCGATCAGCATCCAAGATGGCATCTATAAGCCCATCCACCTTCCAGCACATCCAGATGGCATCTATAAGCCCATCATCCTATCCAGCAATCTCTAAATGGCATCTATAAGCCCATTCCCATCACTACACGGCTACTATGTGAGCGCAAATTTCTGGGCACTCTAGTGTTCAATCATCTTCTACCCTCGGATTACGAAAGGCGCATCAGCCAATCTGAATCCTCAAGTCTAAGAAGATTGAACAGGGGAAACTGTTGTACCCCAAAATTTTCCCTCCCATATTCTTCAAGAAATTACCAAGTCATGCTTCAAATCTCCCCAAGGGTTGTACAGTGCAAAGGCCTCATAAGCATTCAAGATTAGGGTTTTGATTCTGATCAAGAAAATAAAGTTTCCAAAGGTCCAAACAAGTCTCACATGCCTACAAATATGGTCAAGCATCCTCATACAAAGTTTCAAGGCTTTCAGCATAAAATTGCACAGTCAAAACCCTAATTGCACTACAGTCAACTGTAGGGGCAAAATGGTCATTTGACAGTCAAAAGTTCAAAATTTTGGTCAACATATCATTTTGAAGCCACAAACATCATTTGATCAATGCTTGATCATGATTCTCAAAATTTGGCTCAGAAATCATCAAGATGCAAAAGTTTCCTTATTTGGACAGCTGAAAAAGTCAACTGAAATTGACCAGGGCATAACTTTCACATGGATTATCAGAAAAATTCCATCCAGAGCTCATTTTGAAGATAAAGACATTTCCTACAACTCATCTTCATACTTCAAGTCCAAGAAATGCTCTCACAAAAAGTTATCAATTTCAACATTATAGGTCATTTTCAAAAGTCAACAAAAAGGGACTTTAAGTCAAAGGCCATAACTTGAGATTGGTAAATCAAAATGACATGGGACCAAAGGCATTGGTTAGAGGACTCAAAGACCTTTCCAAAATGTCCAAGAACATGAGAAAAGCTTATAAATTGAGCAAGTTATGCCTTGTGGAAGTTGGGAAATTTTTGGATATTTTGAAAAGTCAACATTGATTCAAATGGTCTAAAATTGCTAATGGGCCCATTTCTCTTCCACAATTCATCATCCCAAGCATGTGCACGACCACTTGGCCCAAAGGGAAGTATTTCTTCATTTTTTATTTATTTATTTGAATTTTTATTTATATTAATTCATTTAAATCAAATTAAATATATGAAAAATACTTAACCTAAAGTTTTAAATCTTTTTGTACATGTTTTACTCTCAATAATTCGTGCCTAGCCAAATAAGGAAAGATTTGGATTGATTAGATCATAATTGATACAAAAATGCATGGAAAAGATTGAAAAAACAAAGCTTGAAAATCAAATCTTCAAAACCATCATTGCAAGGGATCTTGATCAATATTCTTAACCTAATTCACTACTACATATGCAAGGATCACAACCCTAATCAAAGAAGACACGCAGCTGCTGAGAAAACTGGAAATCAAACTTGAAATTTTTTCTAAAAAACTCAATTCTGAAAACCCTTTTGCAGGTTGATTCAAGGCACGATTTCCATTCCATTAGCTTCCTTGAAGATTATTGAACGTGTTCCAATCAAAAACATCCATCAAAACTCAGAGAATTGGTATACAGAAATCCAGTTTTCTCTTATATTTTTCAAAATCGTATTTCCAGATTTAGGCGTTTTCATGGCATTTCGATTATGCATTTGTGTTGAGTAATGTGTTCTGAAGCTAACTATATAGATTGATTGTGTTTTTGTGAGCTATACGAGAAATCGCCATGGTTGTATTGTAGGGTTTGCAGGACCTCCAATTGGGGATTTTGAAACAAAGAAAAATTGGCCCTCAAGACCACCACCATTCAACTCAGCGCGTCTGGACGATCTCAAACATACCCTCGCGCCTAATTTATAGAGCCCCTAGGGCTAGTCGCTATTTTCTGTAAAGGTGCTTTCTGCAACGGTGTAAAAACCGTTGCCTATGTTTTATTATATTTTCAGGATGAAAACCACGCGAGGAAGACGATAACGTGGGGAGCGCTGATTGGAAGGTTCAAAAATTCGCGCGCAGGAGGCATTAATGAATTGCTTTATATTATAATGTTTGTTTATTATGTTACATACAAAGCGCGCTACTGGCACGATTGACAAGCACAAGGGTTGGCAAAGCATATGACCTGGGTTCGAGCCCCAGGTCTTCAATATTCTCAATATTATTTTTCCATTGATCTTCACATGTAGTGCCCAGGTTGAAGCGCACCATACACCTTCTCCACCAAGCGCACACGCGTCCAGTTTCATCAGATCAAAGGCCATAAATTGAAGACTATGGTGAACCCTAGTCCATGCATCACACGCGTCCAGCAAAAGTCAACCAGGCAATGTCTTAATGGGCCTGAATTTCTAAAGAATCACCTCCTATTTGGGGTCTGAACCCCCTAGGTTTGCTATGTTTTTTTTATTTATTTATTAATTCTATTTTTTTCTTTTAACTATTATTTGTTTATTTAATTAATTATTTTCACAAAAATATAAAATATCATAAAAAATCAGAAAAGGATTAAAACAATAAATAATTTTTATTTTAGTATTTTCTTAAATAAATTTGCATGTAATTGAACTTAGTTTTAAATTAGGTTGTAATTTTAATTCTTTCATAATAAAAATCTAAAAAATGTAGAAATAGGGTTTAATTAATTTTTCATCCTTTTTATTTTTCTTTCAATAATATTATTTATTTTATTTTCATAATTAAATTTGTATATAAAAATTAGGGTTAATTTAGGTTAAATTCTAATGTTTTCTTAATAAATTAAAATAAAATAGAATTAGGGTTAGCGTTTAATTTCAATTAATTTTTTCTATTAAATCATAAATACTAAAAATATCAAAAAAACAATTCCTTTTCTTTTAATTAATTAACTCCATCATTAATTCAATTTTTGCAAAAGGGTCCAACGCCCTCGTTCTTAATTTCTTATTAATTCGCATTTTTATCTTATTCCCTTTAAATATTTATGTATCTCTCCCGAAGCCGTGTAAATACTTCTCGCACTTTTACTTTCTTTATTTTTCTGTCAAATCGGGTTCGAGAAACTTTTGGCGATGTGGACCCGCGCCGTTTGTAATAGCTTAGAATTTACTTTTCTCGCAATTTTTAATTATTAAATAATGACATGACAAGACAAAAATAAATGAACATGACACACAAATCACACACCACCCCTAGAGTACGCCTCACTGTTGCCTTGCCTCTCGAAAGGTGATCGTCGAGTAGAGGATGTCTTAGTAAGTCCTCATGATCCGGGAACCTGGCATGAGGGTAGCTTCTAAGGTATCTTCCTATTGCTCTGGTGATCACCATGTCCCGAACCTCGAATTGACCCGAACACCTCCAACGGTGGTGCTACCTACCTCTCAATGGTGGGATGGCACTACTTTAAAGGACATTTACACAGACGAATTCCTTAGGGTAGGTAGACGACTCTAGATACTTGCTCTAAATTCAAAACAAATTCAAAAATACTTTTCACACCAACACATTTTCAAAAAGCTTTCGAAAGCATTTTTTCAAACACTCTTGAGGACCGATACAAGAGTCGAACTGAAATTTTCAAAGAAACTTTTTAAAAAACCCACAATTGAAAAGCAAACAAACCATTTTTGAAAACACAGTGAGCAAGTATCTAAGAGCCCATGGATAACCATGGATAGAAAGGGTGCTAACACCTTCCCTTTCTATAATCTACCTCCCGAACCGAGAGCAATCTCAATAAGGAATTTTTCTGTGCTTTTGTCCTTTCCATTTGGAGAAAATAAAAGACGGTGGCGACTCTTGCTTCCGCGACATTTCGCGAACCAGCGTTAAACAGTCAGTTCCAGATCCACCGATCACAGGTTCCTATTCAGAAGTGGACATGAGACAAGCAAAGTGTTAGCCATCTGAAGGTGTTTGGTTCTGTATGTTACAAACACGTTCTAGAAGCTAGGAAAAAGAAGTTGGATGATAGAAGCAAAGTAATGTTACTAGTGGGGCACCACAATACAGGTGCGTACAAGATTTATTGTCCCAAAACTAATAAAGTTGAAGTCAACAGAGACGTCATTATGAAAGAGACAGAAGCATGGGATTCGGGCAAGTCTCAATTAAATTCTGGTGTAGTGTGACCACCTGAGATAGTTTCTGAAGATACTTATGAAGATACCTCAAAAAGTTATGAAGATGAGTCAGAAGATGATTCTGGAGACTCCGGAGATGATTCAGAAACCAAAGGTGATTCTGATGGTTAATATGTTTCTGATCTAGTTTTTGACGATAATCCAAAATCTTGTGGTGATTATGCTTCTGGAAGGGAAAACTATGAAGACGTAGGTTCTTATGGACAAGCTTCTGGAGGTGCTCATGCTTCTGAAGGTGGTACTTTTAAAGGTAGGGGTTCTGGGCGAGGTCCAAAAGCTAACATAGTTCCAGTTTCTGTAGAAGATTCAGAACAAGTTCAGAGGCCACACAGAATCAGACAAATACCAAGAAGTTTGTAGAGTTTGACATGTTGCAAGTTATTGAAGTAGATTCCAAGGGAGAAATATTTTAGTGTTCCATCATAGTAGATTATGAACCAGTGGGTATTGAAGAAGCTCTCAAGAAGAACGTGTGGATGAATTCCATGAGATGAGAACTTGAGGCTATAGAAAGAAACAAGACTTGGGAGTTGACTAAGCTTCCAAATGAGAAGAAAACCATCAGCGTCAAATGGATTTTCAAGGTAAAATTTAAGCCAAATGGATAAATTGGTAAGCACAAAGAAAGGCTAGTGGCTAGAGGTTTTCTTTAAAAATCTAGACTAGATTACTTTAAGGTGTTTGCCCTGTAGTTAGACATGAAACAATCAGACTGGTGATTGCTATAACTGCGAATAAGGATTAGTCTCTAATGCATTTGGATGTGATGTATGCATTTTTGAGCGCTCCATTACAAGAAGAAGTATACGTTTCACAACCTCCTAGATTTGTGAAAAAGAATCAGGAAGGGATGTTGTACAAGTTGCATAAAGCCTTGTATGGATTGAAGCAAGCAATCAAAACTTGGAATTTGAAGATTGATTCATTTTTCAAGAAGTAGGAGTTTCAAAAATGTGAGATGGAATATGGGGTTTATGTGCAACATTATGGAGGAAATATGATTCAGGGGCGTTTCTATGTTGATGACATATTGCTAACAGGGAGATGTCCAGATGAGGTAGTCAATTTCAAGAAGGTACTGATAAATGAGTTTGAGATGACTGACCTTGGAAAGCTAGTATACTTTCTAGGGATGAAGGTATTATACTCTGAGAAGGGTATAATTTTACATCAGCTAAAGTATGAACTTGAGCTTCTGAAGAGATTTAAGCTGTAGAATTGTATGGCTATTGTCACACCTTCAGAAACAATCATAAATTAGATTCTGATTTTGAGTGTGAGGATGTAGATGCTACAACTTTCAAACAATTGGTTGGTTCTCTGAGGTATCTGTGTAATACCAGACCTGATATGTGTTATGGAGTTAGAATGGTTAGTAGGTTCATGAGTAAACCTAAGTGGTCTCATCACCAAGTTACTGTCAGGATTCTAAGATATATCAAGGGAACTATGAAATATGGAGTACTATTTCTTTATGGAAGAAAGGCTAATTCAGAGCTAACTAGTTATTCTGACTCTAATTGGTGTGGAGATAGAGTTGACATGAGAAGTACTTCTGGATACTTGTTTAAGTTTCTAGGAGGTCCTATTTCTTGGTGTTCCAAGTAGTAATCTATTGTTGCACTGTCAACCTGTGAAGCTGAGTATATTGCAGGTGTTGTAGCTGCATGTCAAGTTATTTGGCTTCTGAATCTACTACAAGATCAGAAGATCAAGGTAGACAAGCCGCTGAAGCTGATGATTGATAACAAGTCTGCAATCAATCTTGCCAAACACCCAGTGATGCATGGGAGAAACAAGTATATTGAGACAAATTTTCATTTTCTGATAAGTCAAATCTAGAACGGAGTACTAGAAGTTATGCATTGTAGCACCTAGAAGTGGCTGACAGATGTTCTGGCAAAGGTGATCAAAACGAATCAACTTATCCAATTAAAGAATGAAATTTGTGTTGTTAGTTTACGAAATCCTAAATTAAGGGATGATATTGAAGGGTAATTTAGTATTTTTAGCATGTTGCTTATGTGGCCTTAATTTGTATGTATAAATAAACTAGTTTGTATAACTTTTATTGTTTATTTAACTTTTATTTTTGTATAAACTCATTTATTAAATTTTAAATAAATAATAAAAAATTAATAACTTTTTCATTAAGATATAATGAACAAATGTTTAGAAAAAAAATTACATAGTATAGTTATTTTTTTCAGAATGATAATTTTGGTTCTATTATTAGAGAATATTATTCGTAAGATACTCTTTGAGGGGAGTTATTTATCTCTCAATGCATATATATCTCAACCCAATCCTCATCCTTATTCAACATACATACATGTCTTTTGACTTCTATTATCTTTCTTTCAAGATAAATGACTTACTTTAAGAAGGTTATATTGAACATGACTTTGCTGTTTGTGATTATCTTTTCAATGAAAGTGGCATCAACGGCAAGGGTACTACTATGGAAAATTGAACCTCATCACAAAACATGTAAGAAAATTGATACTTTTTTTAGAAAAATGGTTCATTTGTTTTGTTTTTGTTTTTTAATAAATTATTAGTTTTTTCCATTTGAAGATTATGTATGGCTTTCTAATTCATTCTCGTTATGTTTTTGCCATGTTTGTTTGAGAATTTTAAAGATGGACGCCTAGGTTATATTATTGATGATGATCCACATGGCCATAACTTCAGTCCTCCTCCTCCACGTGACCACAACTTCATTCCTCTTCCTCCTTCTCCTCTATCTCCTCCTCCATGATTCTTTGATGATGATGATCCAAGACAACAGAAAAAATGAGAAAATAAAATTCCTTGCAAACTTGTGGAAGTGCATATTGAAATGATTTATTAATCCTATAAGAAGTGTCCAAGCATTATGATTAATTCTATGTGATTGGTTGGATCATCTTTTACTTGCTGTTATAATATATTTTGGCTTATAAATAAGTATATTGTTGTCTTTGATATAATAATGAAGAATATTATTATAATTATTTAGAAATTTCTAACTAATAGTCAAACTTAAAACTTAAAATAGTAATGAAAAATTATCGGTGATGTATAATTTGTCAAAGATAGAATAGTAATAACAATTATAATAGTAATATTTTTACTAGTATAAATACACTGCTTTGGTAAATGTAAATGATACCAAGTTTTACTTTGAAAGATAGAAAAATATCACTCCACTTTTTTCATTATTTTCTCATAGTTGAGTATCATAATATTATAGCTAGTTTTGTAACTAAGTTAGATTCAAATATCTAGCTTTTCTCAACATGTTACCAGCACGATCGTTTATATCGAAAGTTTTTACTATACTAGATATATATTTTATACTTATCTTTTTAATCTTATTATTACTGTTATTTGCCTCAGTTATAGAAAACTGACAATTTGTTAAGTGCTCTATAATAATAGTGGTTATTCTTATTATAAATTTTGTGTGGAGGTTAAAAATCTAATATGCAATTACTAATTTTTATATTTAGTGGAAGTTTGAGACCCCATATGCAAATACTAACTTTTATATTTAATGGAAGTCTGAGACTCCATATATAATTACTAACTTTTATATTTAATGGAAGTCTGAGACTCCATGTGTAATTATTAACGTTTATATTTAGTGGAGGTTTAAAACTTATATATTGTTACTAAATTTTATATTTAGTGGAGATTTAAAACCCCATGTATTGTTACTAAATTTTATATTTAGTGGAGGTTTAAAACTCCATATATTGTTACTAAATTTTATATTTAGTGAGGGTTTAAAACTTCATATGCTATTACTAAATTTTATATTTATTGGAGATCTAAAATTCCATATACATATTTTTTTAATCATATGTGTTCATGTTATCTCATAATTTTCTCTATCACTTATAATTATTAGATGATATTTAACACACTTAAGATTTGGCTAAATAACTCGTAACACACTTAACCTTTTTCTTTTTCTTTTTATTTTTCCTTTTTCCCAACGGTAACTACAACGGTCATTTTACAAAATTATCTCTATAAATACTTCAATTTCTTTCATAACTTTCACATCATTCTCAAAATATTTATTCATATTTTTCAAATGGCTAAATTTCTTATTTTGGTCATCACTCTACTCGTCATTATTTTGTTTCTTATGGGTATTCTCAATTGTGAAGAATTGTGTAATGATTTTGTAGTTTCAATGATAATTATCGTCTTACCATTACTAGTCATAGTTTGGTTTATCAGTAAAGGTTTTTAAATAATATGCAGTCATGGATTTTGTAATTGAATAAATTGATTTTGTTTTGTTTATGCATTAAATATTGATTATGTTCATCTGAATTCTATATATAATCATGTCAAGTCTTAAGCATCAATTCAAAATTCTAAGCATAATTGGGAACAACTTCATAACCTGGAACAACAATCTAATTGAGTACCTTACATGTGAGGGATTTAACAAAATACTTGAAGGAGACAATTCTGGAAAATCAACAGACGACCCAGATGAGATGGAAAAGAGAAAATCAAAAATGAATAGAATAATCAAGCACCATCTTGATGATGGATTACAAACATAATATTCAAATGCTAAAGATCCCATGATTTTATGGGACAAAATTAAAGCAAGATTTGAACATCCGAAAAAAGTCTTGTTACCCTCATTAATGGATCCGTGGAACAAATTAAGTTACCAAGATTACAAAAGTGTCATTGCATATAACTCTCATATGCACCACATTATAGCACAACTGAAATTTTGTGGCACAATTATAACTGAAAAAGAAAATTTAGAATTTTTTTTTCAACTTTTCATGCATCTCAGGTATTATTGCAACAACAATATAGAATGAGGGAATTTACTGAATATTCGGATTTAGTTGCAGTCATTCTAGTGCCAGAACAAATAACTTATCCTGAAATTAATTCCACAACCTTTAATCATGGGCGTGGTGGATTTAATCGTTTTAAGAGACGTGGTGGTCATGCTCGTTTTGATTGTAATAATGGTCGTGCTCGTTTTGATGGTCACAGTCAAGGAGGATATCATGGTCGAAACCTTTTCCACGGTCGAAACTATTTTCGTGGTAGAGGACGTGGAAGAGGTCATATGAATACTTTTAGATTTCCTAGATATGACCAAAATAATTGGAATCATCAAGAAAAGGGTAAGTATACCTAAGAAGGTCCATCGAGAAATTATGAGGATGTATGCTTCAGACGCAGAAAGAAAGGCCATTGGTCTAAAGTGTGTAGAACACCAGATCATTTGTGTAAACGACAAATGGTATTTGTAGAGGAGAAAGGAAAAGAAGTTAATTTTAATGAGATTGAACCCAGAAAGGAAAATACCTATTTTGAAACTGCCGACTTCGTTGAAGGATCAATGAATTAAGTAACTATATAAATAATGTGTGATGTATTTGTATTATTTTATATTTAGACTATGAATTTATATGGTGTATCTTATGTTTTTCATGAAGTAATAATGTTGTTTATTTACTCTCCATTTAACCTTATTTTTATTTTAAGAAGGTTTGACATGGAACATGTCAAAGACATTTATATTCCGGACAGTGGGACTATCCATACAATCTTCAAAAGTAAGAAATACTTTACTGAAATAAATACTACTAAAGGAGTAATAAACACAATATCAGGTCCTGTAGATTTGATTGAAGGAACAGGTAGTTCTATGTTTATATTACCAAATGGTACAAAATTTGTCATTAATAATACTTTATACTCTCCAAAATCAAAGAGAAATTTATTGGGTTTTAATGACATATATCATCAAGGATATGATACTGAAACTACAACTGAAGGTAATATGAAATACACTAATATCACTGCCAATGTTTTGGGAAAGAATAAAATTTAGAAAAACTGCCAAAATTACCTTCTGGATTATATTATACATATATACATGAAATTGAATGTAATTTAGTAGTAAAAGAAGATCCCAAAGTTGTGAATTTATGGCATAACCATTTAGGTTACCCTAGTTCAACAATGATGCGTAAAATAGTTGAAAGTATGCATGGTCATCCATTGAAAAGTTTAAAACTTACAAAAGAAGATAAACCATGTGAAGCTTGCTCTCTTGGCAAACTAATAACAAATCATTCACCAAGTAAGATTCAGACAGAACTACCGACATTTTTTGAAAGCATTCAAGGAGATATATGTGGACCTATCCATCTATCATCGGGACCATTCAAATATTTTATGGTATTGATTGATGCATTTAGTAGATGGTCATATGTATGCTTACTGTCAAGTCATGATATGACATTTGCAAAATTTCTTACACAAATGATTAAACTTAGAGCTCAATTTCTTGATTACAACATACCCCTTATCAACTTGCAATTGGTAAGGAACCAAATATTTCTCGTTTAAATATTTTTGGTTGTGCAATATATATCCCAATATCTCCACCACAAAGAACAAAGATGGGATCAAAGGAGGTTAGGAATATATGTGGGAGAGAAAATTTCCAATGCTTGGGGGAGAGAATAAAAAGGTAGAAAATGACATAACATGGTATGTACCCCATTTATCACATTTGGACCCATATAATAGATAATGGGAAGAAAATGTAAAGAAAATAATACACTTACAAGATTTAGAAAATCAATTGCCATATTCATTTACTGATTTGAAAAGAGTGACAAAGTCACATGTACCAGCAATAAATGTTCCAACTAGAATTGAGATTTCAAATCTAAATGATGTAGCAAGTACTTTTAAGGCACACTTGAAGCGTGGCCGACCTATGGGATCCAAAGACAAAAATCCCTGAAAAAGGAAAGTAATAGAAAAAGTGAATTTGATTGAAAGTGACCTTGAAAAGACACTGGATAATAATAATAAATCCACGATTAAAAATCATGCTCTCGAAGAAGCACAAGATGATGATAATAAGATCATTGATAATGAAACTGAAAACAAGAATGATCTCGAGATTTCAATTAATTATGTTAATATAGAAAATTTGTTGAATCGAAAAGGTGTGAATATTGATGAGATATTTTCATTCTCAGTTGCATGTGAATTATGAATCAAAATGATGATCCTGAACCTCGATCTATGAATGAATTTCAAAATGTACATGATTGGAAAAATTGGAAGGATGCTATAGATACTGAATTAAATTCTCTTAAAAAACGAAATGTATTTGGCCCTATTATGGCTATACCGAAAGATGTGAAACCAGTTGGATATAAGTTGATATTTATAAGAAAACAAAATGATAAAAATGAAATTGTCGAATACAAAGCCCGTCTTGTTGCACAAGGTTTTTACCAAAGACCAGGAATTGATTATGAGGTAACATACTCTCCTGTTATGGATGCCATTACTTTTCGTTATTTAATTGGTTTATCAGTATTTAACAATCTTGATATATATCCTATGGATGTTGTTACTACTTATTTATATGGTTTACTTGACATTGATATATACATGAAAATCCCAGAAAGATTTAAAATTCCCGGTGTTGTACCCCAAAATTTGCTCTATTCATTTTTCAACTATGATTGGCTTATACTCTTGTTAGAATATACATGCATGCATATCATTGGATCCATACTCATAGGACCAAGGTATTTCATCAACACAACAAAGCTCTCATTTTTTTAAAAGCATGCGGAGAGGTGAAAGATTTGGGTGTTTTCGGTAAATTTAAAGCTATGAGAATTGGAAACAGTATTTCAACTGATCTGAGTTTAAAAATTCGTATCTTCTGCTTGGGAACGGTGTTTTGGGCTGATTCTTGGAGTTTTGAAACCTTCTGTATGTCCTCTCCAACTTTATGTTCGGACAAAAAGCTAATCCACGAAGAAAGGTCTTTGAATATGCAATGCTCTTGGAAGTTATACAGAAAAAATACAAAGAAGGACGTGCTGAATCGTGGTTTCGTGTGCATTAAAAAAATCATAACTCCCGGCTGGAATGTCGTATGCGCGTGGTTTTTATTGCCAAAATTCTGTCTCGATGTCATCTTAATGTCGTCTTTGGAAGTCAAAAATTGATTCACTAAGGAAGGACCCGCAGATTTTGAGTTTCTTAAGACATGTTTGTGATGAACCAGAATTCATTGGTAATAATGTTTGATACGGTAAAATTCACATCTCATTTGATTTTTATTATATTGAGCTAATCCCAGAGGCTTGGTTCATAAGTTTTGTCTACTACATTTTCTCTTCAGATGCCGAGATCAAATGGTGACTCGAAGGCTTCCGTTTTTGGTCCGTTCCGCGTATGACGCAATAGAAATGTTGCAGAGGAAATTATTTTGCCTGACACAGTGTCAACGAAACCTCAAAAATTCATAACTTCCTCTTCTCTTATCCGATTGAGCCTATTATTTCGGCAACACGTCACAAATTTGATGATCTTCATTTTTTGTTTTGAATTCGGTTCGATATTTCATACGGATGATGACGTGGCACTTTTTGTACGTATGGAGCTTACACCGTCAAATGGAGGCCCAACTCAAATTCCTCATCCAAAGTCCAATTGACCCATGTATATAATCTTGAAATCTGAATTTTCCATGGAGAGGCTCATAATTCACAAAAATCCCACAAACACTAAACTTCTTTTCTCCTAATTCTCACAAAGATCAAGTTAAGGTTCTACACCTTTTTCATCAAGAACACAACAACAATTTTATCAAAGATTCAAAAGTCAAGATCAAGAACAATTCTTCTCCGATTATTGATCCGTTCATTGCGATTTTTATACCTAAGCCTCTTTTTCATTTCTATTAGTGAGTTTTCTTAAATTAAGCACTTTTAGAATAAGTGATTATTTGAGAAGTACTTTTTTTATCAAGCATGAATTGAATTTTGAATTGAGAACTTAGATCTAGGCCTAGAATTGTGATTTGATTTGATGATCATGCGTAAATCCGGAATTGGATAGATGAATTAAGTGCTTATTGAATTAAGTTAATTTATATGAAAGTGCTTAATTGATGAAACAAATTGATGATATTACATGAAGCTTAATTATTGATCCTTGATCCATCATGTGTAATGTGAATTTAGGCTTTAAATCATGTAAGATCATGTGTTGAATGTGTGGAGACTTTGTGTTTGATTAAATGTTCAAGCCATGAGAAAATGCTCAAAAATATGTTAAAATTGCCTCTGACACGAGGGTAACCGGTTACCTGGCTATGGTAACCGGTTACCATCCATTTCATTCACAAAAAATTTCAAAACTATCACGAGGTAACTGGTTACCCGGTTACCCCAAGACAGAAGCAAATCTCCAAAATTTTCAAATTTTTGGTAATCGATTACCTCAAGTCAGTAGCTACTTTCTCAGATTCTTGAGATAGGGTAACCGGTTACCCAAATTCTAGTAACCAGGTTCCCAGGCTAAAAAACAACAACTTTTTTATTTTGGCTTGTTCTGCATTGTGTTTTCTCTTTTGGTTTAGATCTTTTCTTGTTATTTTTAACATGCATGATGATTGTGCAAGGACTCTTATATAAGGGAATTCTCATATTGGTGTTGATTCATGTTTCACTTTATTTGGAGAACATGAATTATATATCCTATTTGATCCGTATTTCACTTTACTTACAAAATATGGATGTGATTTAGACAAGTTTATACTTTGATCCTCTTGACTTGAGGAATACACACTTGATCTGTGTTTTTGTCTGGATTGTATTTTTATGTGGGATGACTTTTGTGATGGTGTTCGATGCACATCATTTTTTTTGTGATTTATTTTCACACTGTTTTCTTTGAGGGTTATATTGGACATCCGATTTTTGACTTGCTTTGTTTGTTGATGTTATCTCGCTCAATGTTTTCCGGGTTTCTTATATCTCCTTGCCTGCTTACTACTGATTGTTATCTGTTTGATATACCTCTTTTCTATTTTCTCTTTGCATTTTATTTCGTTTTAGAGATCATGAGATGTAGGGATTTTACCATTTTCGTTGCCATGTCAAGTAGGGATAGAGATGTTTGACGGGGATCTCCATTGCTGATCATGTCAGGATCCCCTCTGGGTTATTTAAAGATTTGTTTAAGGTAATTCCACATATGTGGCTTCTTTGCTACTTCTGTTTGTTTAAAATCCTATCTTTGAAGTAGGTGTTCCGCCAATGTGTTTACATTTGTACTTGCATATATTCCACATCCCCCATGGAAGTCCTCAAAAGGAGGCAAGAGGTGAGGGTTCGCAATCGACCCCCGCACATTCTAGTACGTTCATCCTTAGTTCGTGTTGTACACCGATGCTTTGGAGTGTGCTTTCTCTTATTATGGAGTCGTCAAGTGGAAAAGGGATCCGTAATCGATCCCCCACATTTTTTCTTTAGCTCACGTTGGTCGACATTGATGCTTCGTGTTTGCTTCTATCCTTTCCCCACTTGTTTGCCTCGGTTGATATGACCCATTGGCTAAAGCATCTATACATAATTTTATACCTACCTTGATCTTCTATATCATGGTTAGGTATTTGACTTGAGTTAACATGCACTACTCATGACACACTGTGTGTGCTCTCTTGATCTTATTGACTTTCTTACTTGATTTTATCTTTGTGTGCATGTTTTGAGATGATATACCCTCGGCATGTTCCCTTAGGAGATCTTCATTCATCTATAGATGATGATTCGAGATAGACATAATTTTAGGTGATATACCCTTTGTTATGCTCCTTTAGGACTTCTTGATTCATCTATAGATGATGATTTGAGATAGACATTAGGATTATTATCCAAGCATGTCAACATAGGGTAGAGGTTTCCCTTCAAAACTCAACTTTAGGATCAATCATTGTATGATAACATTATGGATTAGATTTAGATAGTCTCCCTTAAATGTTTTCTTTCCTTTTGCATCCTTTGCATTTAAAACAAAAACTCTCTTTTCCTTGGGAAATGCATAAAACATCTAAAACTCTTAAATCCTTTTTTCAAGGTAAAAAACACTAACCAATCCTTTTCTTTTCTAAGAGCATGTTAGTTCCTTTCCACTACAGGCCGTAAGTCTCCAAAGGTCGAGCCGCGGTGGAATGGTTGAATCTAACATTGTTCAATTAAAAAATACAAACCCACTAAAACAAGTAATTCAGACTATGGCTTCTCTTATTCCTTAAAAGGGATACGTAGGCATTGGAGTAGGGCCCGAACGAGCACAAATTTATTTTCCCTACGTTATTTTTCTCTTTTCTTTTGCATGTATTCCGTGTACAACTTAGATATAGATTCTTACACACCTTTAGATAGACAACAAGAGTGGATATCATAGAGTACTACAGGCGTGTGGGGTGCTAATACCTTCCCCATGCACAACGGACTCCCTTACCCAATCTCTTGGTCGTTCGAACTTAATCTCACCCTTCTCAGTTTTACTCAATGTTTACCTTTCCCCTCCCATGGGATAAAAAACATTTGATGGCGACTTCATTGATTTCATTATCAGTTGATTGTTCAGCCGGTTGTTTCAGCTGACGACTTCACTGGGGACAGGTTGATCAAATGCTGGTCCATCCCGGAGTCGATCCTAGCTCTTGCTTTCTTTTCTTTGGGTGTTTATTTATATGCTTCATAACTTGTTCTCTTTTGTACATGATTATCTGAGCATATGTTTGCATTGCATTTTATCGCTTTCCATATCTTAGTGATTCTATTGTGCTGGATCTATTTTCATGATGGGGGTGGGTGTTACTATGAGTTAAAAGGCCCAATACCTAGGCCAAGTGACAACCATAGGAACCCTAGGAATATAGTGGAACATGAACGGCTAGTTGACTTAGTTTTCACTATTGTCTTCATGTCGTCCACAATTAGATGAGGTACGAATAAGGGGCTATTGTTTTCACATAAGTGATATGGCGATAGTTTCTCAAGAGTACCCTTGATTCTGGGTTACCCGACCTTACCCTAACCTAGTTTTCACACGTGAGTGGGGAGGGACTTGATTATCACAGGTACAGTTGGTGACTATGTTCTAGTGCTGACCTATGTTCTATGGACGACCGTGTTATTTTGATGGTTCTCAGATTTATTTTCTGTGTATTTTGATCCGTTGACCAAGAGATTTATTTGGGTTCACGTTCCAGACTTCTGATCCTAATGCATCCAACATGTTCAGAAAAAGCACAGCAGTTAATCAACATTATGGAAACTTTGATCTTATGTTTGTTGCACTTTCATCATGGGATGTTTATTTTATTTCCAGGATTATTCTAAGGTTTCTCATTAGCATCAAAGATGGATAACAACACAGAGACAAGCATAGAGCCCCTCAGAAACACCGCTGCTTATCAGTTTATGTGCTTTGGTTGTCGATTGCGAGAGATAAGAGCTCTTGTGAGAGGGACAAATGAAGAAGTTTTCAGAGGACAACATAGAAACTTATTGCCATTGGTGAATGATGATTTTGAAGAGTGAGCCATGAGAACACTTCTTCAGTTCTATGATCCGTAGTTGTGATGTTTTACTTTCTGGGACTATCAATTGGCACTGACTCTTGAGGAATATGCACACATTATGGATGTTAAGTTGACTAATGGTATTCCTTTTGTTCAAGTACCAGAGACTCCTGACTATGTGGCAATTTCCAGGGCTCTTTATTTGTCCCATGGTGAAGTTGAAAATAACTGGATCGATAAAAGCGACAAGAGTGGTCTCCCTATGAATTATCTGATATCAAAGGCCAAGGTTTTTGTAAGAGGTGATAATTGGACCGCATTCAACACGCTTCTGGCAATTATGATTTATGATTTGGTTCTCTTTCTGGTTTCTGAGAAGTTAGTTCATGTGTTTGCATTATATGTCTTCATGAATGGTAACCCGATACCAACTCTACTTTCCGAAACTTATTACACCATCCATTCCCGACACAGGAAAAAAGGGGAATTCATGTGTTGTTCGATTGTGCTTTATAAATGGTTGATGATGCACATGCCTACAAAAGGGCCTTTTGTTCATATTGTTGAGTCGTCTTTGTGGTCTCAGCGTAACATGAGACTTACTTCGTATGATATTGTTTGGAAAAGTGTGATGGGCTTGAAAGAGATCATTATAGGGTGTGGAGAATTCCCTAATGTTCCGCTCATGGGAACAAGGGCCTGCATTAACTATAATCCTATCCTGGCGCACCGTCAATTAGGATTCTTAATGATGGATAAACCCACTGAGCGGGAAGTGATGGACACTGTTTATTTCAGCAAAGGGGGAGATGCAATTTTGCTTGGAAAGGTGAAGATGGCATTGGAACACATTCTCCATAAAGGGAAACTTTCTTTTAGCCAAAATGGAAGTGTAGCTCGTGACACTTATACAAGTTTGATTCAAGACCGGGTGAAAGAGATACGACAACCTTACAAAAAGGGGAAGTTGTTATATCTTCAACCTGATATTGAACTATTAATTGACGGTCAGGCGAATGGTTCTTTATCTCGTGTTGAATCGTCTTCTATGCAGCCTGTGCTAAGAGGATTAAATTTCGTGCCTATGGTGTGTTTTAAGAATGTCAAGGACGAAAATCTCAAACTCCAAGCTAAGCAGGAAGAGATGGACATGAATCTCTCTTTTGCCTTGAAAGACAAAAGGAAGCTTATGAAGGAGGTTAGGTTGAAAGACCAGTTGCTGGAAAGATATTGTTTGCTTGAGCGGTCGGAGAGGCTCAAGGTCGAGGGTTTTGGTATAGCTAGTCGACAAGTTGAAGAACTGTTGATTAGTCAGCAGGAGATAGAGATACTTCGGTTGGCTAAAGACAAGTTAGAAGTTAAACACTACGAAGAGGTTAAGGCTTTGAAGAAAAAGATCTGTGAAAAGGACGTCCGGTTGATTCAAGTGGTGAAGGAGTTAACAACGATCAAAGTGCAGGCAGCAAACCAAGGCAAGTTTCCAGCAGAGGAAACTGAGATGGGAGATGCGTGTCCAAAATATTGGGAGCTCAAGTACCATTATTTGTTAGCTTCGATGAAGAAGAAAGGCTTTATGACTGAAGATCCATTTTCAAAGGATGTTTAGTAAAGAGTTTGCTAATCAGGCTCTTTGAGGGAGTCTTTTGGCACTTTCTTTTCAGTTTTACTTGTTGATAAGGTCACCGCCAATCTTGTTGGACGGGATCTTTATGATGATCGACTTTGTTTGTATTAAGAATATTTTGTATGGATGCTTGTTTGATTTTATGATATGAGCAGTTTTTATTCAGATGATTGTCTCTAGTTACTTTGTCTTGTTGTTTATCCTATTTCTTATTGATGCTTGATGAAGGGCTATAGGATATTCCTGGAAATGATAAACCGTTTCATGCATGACTATAGATTCATGCATATCATATCATGACAGGTGGTTCCCGCAGGTTTTCTTATCTTTGATCTGGGTTTCTTTTTAGAGATTGCTACCAAAAATTCTCATTGTTATAATACTCGGAAGCGGGATGTTATGGCTATGGATACTAGGATGGATACTCGGGTTGATTAGTTGATGGAGATCATTCAGAACGTGGCTAGTCAGCAAGAGGTGATGAGGGTCATGATTATGAGGCCTGCTGAAACTATGAATAATGGTGGTGAAACCTTGAATGTGAATCTGCAAGGGGTCATCATCAACAATCCTAATGGTACTTTGGGTGCTCAAAATGTGGTTAAGAATCCGGGAGGTGCTTGGAATGTGAATCTGGATTCAAATGTTGGTCTGAATATTCAGAACGGTCAACCTGCAAATCTTGGAAATTTTGCAAATAACCAAGGTATCCATGTGATTCAAGTTGTGGGGAATCCTCATCCACCCACTCCTATTCGTCAGAGTATTGAACAACCCGTTGTACCACCGAGGCCTGTTTGCATTCCTGCTAGGCCAGTGGAAGAAGATAACTGGGAAGACTTGATGTATAATATTGATGAACCAACAGAATCTGACAAGAAGTTGCGTATGCTTGAATAGCGGATGCACAGGTTTGAAAGTCAAGGTGCAGTGGGCTTTGACATGTCTGATTTGGACTTAGTGCCTGGGGTGAAGATTCCCCCAAAATTTAAGGTGCCTGATTTTGTGAAGTACAAAGGCACTTCCTGTCCAAAGACCCATGTTAAGTCTTTCTACCGGAATATGTCTGTGTATTCTGATGATGAGAAGCTGTTGATGCATTTCTTTAAAGACAACTTGACAGGTGGCCCGCTCGAGTGGTACATGCAGTTGGAAACTAGTCGCATTCGTACATGGAGAGAGTTGGTTGAGGTTTTTGTTATGCACTATCAATATAACACTGATATGACTCCACAAGAACCCAATTACATAATTTATCCCAGAAGCGGGATGAGTCTTTTAAAGATTATGCCCAGAGGTGGTGAGAGATGGTTGTGAAGGTTCAACCTCCCATGTTGGAGCCAGAGATGGTGGAAATGTTTAGTAGTACATTGCAGGGCCAGTACTACACAACTTGTAGTACATCAGGTACTTTTGTCGAGATGGTAACGCATGGAGAGCGAAGTGAAATCGGAATTAAGTTAGGAAAGATCCAAGATGTTGTTGCTGGAAATAATGTTGGTAATACCAAGAAGTCTCTTGGTGGTCACCAAAAGAAAAAGGAGGGTGAATCAAGCACAATCTTTTCTCGAAAAGGGAGAGGCAAATATCAGTATTCAGATCATCAGATTACTGTTGTAACAATACTTACTACTGCGCCTCAGAGACAAGCTTATATTCCTAAGCAAGGAAATCAGCAAGGCCAAAGGCGTCCTCATAGGAAGCTTGACGCACTTCTGATGTCTTGTGTTGAGTTGTTACCTGAGTTGCTTGAGTTGAAGCTAGTTGAGTTGCGCCCTTGGAAGGTTGATCCAGAAAGGTTTTCATACAACATTGATGCTAATGCCTGATTTAATTTCCACTCTGGTGGGCAAGGGCACACTATTGAGAATTGCCATGCTTTCAAGCATAAAGTCCAAGCCCTATTGGACTCACAAGCCATTAACTTTGGACCTGCGCCCGATATTACTAATAAGCCTTTGTCATCTCATGGAGGTGCCACTGTCGGTGCCATCATGGAGGATGAAGGTTTGAATTTGGTTATGGGTGTTAATCAGTTTACTACACCTCTCTCGTTTGTGAAAGAACAGTTGTCGAGTAAGGTGTATTCTTGGGTTGTGGGATGGACTGTGCAGTTTGCTTGAACCGACTGGAGGATTGTTAATTGTTGAAAGATGCAGCTCAAAGCCTAATTACCAAGGGATCTCTTCAGTTTGATCACTAGGTCGTTGTTGTACCCCAAAATTTTCCCTCCCATATTCTTCAAGAAATTGCCAAGTCAAGCTTCAAAATCTCCCCAAGGGTTGCACAGTTCAAGGGCCTCCTAAACAGTCAAAATTAGGGTTTTGGTCTTGACAAAGAAAATGAAGTTTCCAAGGGTCCAATCAAGTCCCACATGCCTATAAACATGGTCAAGCATCCTCATACCAAGTTTCAAGACTTTCAGCACAAAATTGCACAGTCAAAACCCTAATTGCACTACAGTCAACTGTAGGGGCAAAATGGTCATTTGACAGTCAAAAGTCCAAATTTTTGGTCAACATCTCATTTTGAAGCCACAAAAATCATTTGATCAATGCTTGATCATGATTCTCAAAGCTTGGCTCAAAAATCATCAAGATGCAAAAGTTTCCTTATTTGGACAACTGAAAAAAAGTCAACTGTAAATTGACCAGGGCATAACTTTCACATGGATTATCAGAAAAATTCCATCCAAAGCTCATTTTGAATATACATACATTTCCTACAACACCTCTTCATACTTCAAGTCCAAGAAATTCTCTCACAAAAAGTTATCAATTTCAACATTATAGGTCATTTTCAAAAGTCAACAAAAAGGGACTTTAAGTCAAAGGCCATAACTTGAGATTGGTAAATCAAAATGACATGGGACCAAAGACATTGGTTAGAGGACTCAAAGACATTTCCAAAATGTCCAAGAACATGAGCAAAGCTTAAAAATTGAGCAAGTTATGCCTTGTGGAAGTTGGGAAATTTTTGGATATTTTGAAAAGTCAACATTGATTCAAATGACCTAAAATTGCTAATGGGCCTCTTTTTCTTCCACAATTCATCATCCAAGGCATGTGCACGACCATTTGGCCCAAAGGGAAGTTTTTCTTCATTTTTTATTTATTTATTTGGATTTTTATTATTAATAATTCATTTAAATTAATTAAAATACATGAAAAATGTTAAACATAGGTTTTTCAATCTTTTTGTGCATATAATATCTCCAAGATTTTGTGCAAGTCAGATTAGGAAAGAATTGGAGATAATTGGTCATGATTTGGACTAAGTTTGCATGAAAAGATTAGAAAATATTTTGCCTTGAAAACCAAATATGATTCAATCAATGCAAAGGTTTTTTGGATCAAATTTTAACCCTAATTGATTCCATACATAAGCTTGATCAAGACCTAATGCCTGGTAACCAAAAAGCTGCGCCATATACCAAGAGCCAAACTCAAAATTTTTGCAAGAAATTCCAAAACTGAAATCGCTATTCCCAAGCATTTCAAGCCAAAACAACCATCCTATCACCTTCTTGGGACATCAAGGAAGGATCCTGGATCAAGAACATCAACTCTAACGCCTTGAATCATCGTACAGAAATCAAACTTTTCCACTTTTTTTTTCATAATCGTATTTTAATATTTATGCATTTTCATGGCATTTCTTTCATAGATTCTGACTAATGAGAAGATTCTGAAGCTAACCATATAAGTTAATTGCATTTTTATGCGCTATACATGATTCTACCATTGATGCAGGCTAGGTTTTCTTGAGTTCCAAATTAGGCGTTTCTCATCCCTGTAAAATTAAGACTTGTCAATACCATGAATAAAACCAGCAGGCTTGGACGATCAGACTAGGACCCTCGCGCCTAATTTATGCTCAAAGATGGCTTAATCGTTATTATTGAATATGGCTTATTTTGAGGGGGTTCAAAACCCCCGCTAACCGTTTTCTATTTTTCAGGAAAAATAAAACCACGAAGAAGATGATGAAGTGGCCATCAATAATTGGTTGATTCAAATTTTTCGCGCGAAAAGAGCACTAACTCATGTTTTCTTTTATATTGATTATTGGTTATTAGATAAACAAAAGCATGCGAACGGCCTAGTGGTGAAACGTAGCGTTGGTATTCATCAGGACCTGGGTTCGAGCCCCAGGTCCCTTACCCTTTCCATATTATTTTGTCACTAATATTCCTATGCAGTATTTCTCCTGAAGACCACCATGCATCTACGCTA
This sequence comes from Vicia faba, assembly GCA_948472305.1. NCBI lineage: Eukaryota > Viridiplantae > Streptophyta > Magnoliopsida > Fabales > Fabaceae > Vicia > Vicia faba. The sequence continues at coordinate 41,875,572 of OX451737.1, read as the reverse complement.
CCAAACGTCCACGCGTCCCACTGGACTCAATCAAAGACTAGGATCTGAAGACTATGGTGGACCTGAGTCAACACCCCACACGCATCCTGAAAAGGTCAAAAGGGCCTGATATGAATGGGCCTGAAATATTGGACTTCACCTCTCAATTGGGGACAGACACCCCCTAGGTTTGAATTTTTATTTCTTTTCTTTATTTTACTTATTTCAAATATTATTTTTTTAATCAGTTTCTTTAATTTAATATTTTCACAAATAATATAAAAAAACACAATAAAAAATCAGAAGAGATAAAAAATAATAAATATTTTTATTCTAGTATTTTTGTAAATAAAATTCATAATTAACTTAGTTTTCTTCTAATTTAGGTTTAAATCTTAACATTTTCTTAAATAATTTAAAATTGGTAGAATTAGCTGTAATTAATTTTTATCCTTTTTTTCTTTTCTTTTCATTAATATTTCCTATTATTATTTTTATAATTAAATTGCACGTAAATGATTAGATTAAGTTTAGGTTAAAATTTAATTCTTTCTTAATAAACTAAAAAACAATTAGAATTAGAGTTAATATTTTATTTTAATTAATCTTTTTCATTAAAGTCATAAAAATACAAAAATACCAAAAATAATTCTCTTTTCTTTTTTTTAATTAATTAATTTAATCATTTAATTTAATTTCACCAAAAAGGGTCCAACGCCCTCGTTTCAACTTTAATTCAAATCGCGCATTTATTTCCTTTTCGTATAATTTTTATGTACCTCTCCCAAAGCCGTGTAATTAATTTCTCGCACTTTACTTTTCATTATTCCTTTATTTTTCTGTCAAATCGGGTTCTGGAAATTTTGGCGATGTGGACCCGCGCCTTTTGTAATAGCTTTAGAACTTTACTTTTCTCGCACTTTTAACTGTTAATCAAGGCATGCAAGAATGAATGGACAAAATAAAAATAACGCGTAGATCACCCCTGACATGGACAAGATAAATGCAAATGAACATGACACACAAATCACACACCACCCCTAGGGTACGCCTCGCTGTTGCCTTGCCTCGAAAGGTGATCGTCGAGTAGAGGATGTCTTAGTAAGTCCTCATGATCCGGGAACCTGGCATGAGGGTAGCTTCTAAGGTGTCTTCCCATTGCTCTGGTGATCACCATGTCCCGAACCTCGAATTGACCCGAACACCTCCAACGGTGGTGCTACCTACCTCTCAATGGTGGGATGGCACTACTTTAAAGGACATTTACACAGACGAATTCCTTAGGGTAGGTAGACGACTCTAGATACTTGCTCTAAATTTCAAAACAAATCAAAAAATACTTTTCACACCAACACATTTTCAAAAAAGCTTTCGAAAGCATTTTTTCAAACACTCTTGAGGACTGACACAAGAGTCGAACTGAAATTTTCAAAGAAACTTTTTAAAACCCACAGTTGAAAAGCAAACAAACCATTTTTGAAAACACAAGTGAGCAAGTATCTAAGAGCCCATGGATAACCATGGATAGAAAGGGTGCTAACACCTTCCCTTTCTATAACCTACCTCCCGAACCGAGAGCAATCTCTATAAGGAATTTTTCTGTGCTTTTGTCCTTTCCATTTGGAGAAAATAAAAGACGGTGGTGACTCTTGCTTCCGCGACATTTCGCGAACCAGCGTTAAACAGTCAGTTCCAGATCCACCGATCACAGAACTGGCGACTCTGCTGGGGACATATAAAAGTGAGGTGTACCTTAGGGTTAGTTCATAACTGTGTTTTAAATTGTATTGACTCGTCTGCTTTAAATTTGTGGGTTGCATGGGAGTTACATAGATCCTAACTCGGATCTGGGGATACCCTGTTTAGGTAGCATAAGCTGTGAGGGACCTGTCCGGCGTAGACCGACACGGGTGAAACAGTGGCTACGTTGGTGTGGCACCTTGGTCTGTACCGATATCCCTTGTGTCGCAATGAGGAGAATATGGATCTTCTAAGGAGTCATTAAGCACCAACAACCTTAGAACCTTAAATGACACAACTTGGCCATTAGAACAGTAGCAGTATGCTACGCCCATTGAGGCTAAACTCTCGTGATGGTTCTGGCCGCAAGAAAAGATTGCGATGCTGGAGTTATGACCGATTGAGGGTAGTCAATGATATCGGGATCCTCTAAGAACCCGGTTACTTTGATAGGACAGGTATGAACCAACAAACTGAAAGAGGGTAGTACCTAGACCTCATGCTGGCCTAAACTTTAGGGGCTTGCCTTGTGTGACTTGTGTGCCTTACCATGTTTGCCTTTGTATCTGTTTGTGGTGTGCTTTATCATAACATCATAACATCATGAGCATTGCATGCATCCTGCATAAGGACTGACCATTTCAAAGATAAGAGGGTTTCACCTTTGCTCTGTTTTGTAGGACATCATGATGCCTGTGCGAAGGAATACTATCCGGTTCAACTTTGTTCGTTCACCTGAGTTGCTTGAGAAGTTGGTTAGCAGAATTCCAAATACCACTTCCTTCATTCAGAGACATGGTTCTCTTCTCAGTTTAGTCACTGCAAAGCAGGATCAACAATTGATGAGCGTTCTGACCCAGTTCTATGACCCTCTGTACCAGTGCTTCACCTTTCAAGACTTCCAGCTGGTCCCTACCCTGGAAGAGTTCTCTGATTTGCTTGGTATCCCTATCTTGGATCAGACTCCCTTTACTGGTTGGGAAAAGACCCTCAGGCTTGAGGATGTTGCTGCAGCTCTTCCCTTGACACATCAAGAGGTAATGGACAACTGGGTGACTAGAAGCGGAGTTAAGGGTTTCTTGGCCAAGTTTCTGATCGGTAAAGCTAACAGTTTCTGGAATGACCTGGACTTTAGGGCATATGAAGACATCTTGGCTCTCTTAATCTATGGGTTAGTCTTGTTTCCTAATCCTGATAACTTCATTAATGTCACTGCCATAAGGATCTTTATGTCTCAGAATCCTGTGCCCACTCTCTTGGGTGACATCTTGCAACAACTTCATGCTCGTACTACCCGAAGACGAGGAACCCTATGGTGTTGTATCCCTTTGTTGGTGAGGTGGTTTATTTCGCACCTCCCCAAGTTCGTACTGAAGAATCAAGAAGGAAGAGGTTGGGCTCATAGGTTAATGTCTCTCACCGACAAAGACATCATTTGGACTTGCAGAGGTTTGGATGAGATAGCTGTCATTGATCGATGCGGGGAATACCCTAATGTTCCTCTGATTGGTACCCAAGGAGGGATCTCTTATAATCCATGTCTAGAGCTCCGTCAGTTTGGAAGAGCAAGAAGAGCAGGCCCCCATGAGATGTTGGTGCCTCACATCAGTTTTGAGTTTCAGGTGGATAGTGACGAGCTGCGTCGTAGGTTCATCAAGGCTTGGGACAAAGTTCATAAAGCTGACCCACAAGAGTTGGGGCCAAAGACTTCTTTACCTATGGAAGCCTACTACAAATGGGTTCGCATCCGTGCTCAGAAGTTAGGTATGCCGTATGAAGCTGTCATACCTATCATTCTTGAGTGTCCTGACAAAGAGGGTGTTCCTCCGACTGTCCTTCCTCCTCAGACACCTACTGATTATGAGACATTGAAGAGATCTTGGTCGCAACTGCGAGAAGAGCGGGATTCTTACCGGGAGAAGTTCAACGAGCAGGAATTAAAGATCCAGAAGCTGACAAAGCAGTTGGAGAATGAGAGAGCTCTGAATGCCTACATCCGTACTGAGAAGAGGAGACCATGGGATCAATAAGGAGCTCCGGATGTTCTTTTACAGTTTTATTTCCCTTTTCAGTATTTCCTTTCATGTAACGCCTAAGGGCAACCTGTTGAATAATTTCAGTTTCAAAGTTGAATCTGATGAAGTGTGTTCCTTTTTGTTTACAAAGTTGATACCCGATTGTCTTTGAAAACATAAATCATACGCATTCCATTCATCATGTGCATAGCAGGTTTTCTTCTTTTTAGGTTGCTTACCGTTCTTCGCTGTTTATTTCAGCATCATGAATCCTGACTCATCATCAACTGAAATGTCCATCAAGGCTCTTCAGGCGCAGAACGCGCAATTTCAGGAATTAATCATGGGTTTGGCTCAGGGCCAAGAGGAGCTGAAGGCTCTGCTCCTGAAGAAGGAAAAGAAGAAGAAGAGAAGGACTGTTCTGTTCAGCTCGGGCCGAAGGTTTGGCAATACTTTGCAGAATGAAGAGGCTGGTTCTTCCATTGGCAAGAGTACTCCTCAAGCGGAAAAAGGTCCTAGTCCGGTAGTCTCCGACAACGAGATTGATTTTGAGGAAGAGCAGTATCCTCCGGCAGAAGACCGTTACAAACAGTTGGAAGACAGGTTGAATGCTATGGAGATACAACAGGTGCCTGGGCTGGATTTCGGAGATTTGGGTTTGTCTACTGGTGTGATCATTCCTCGGAAGTTCAAAGCACCATCTTTCACTAAGTACGACGGGGCATCTTGTCCCAAGCTACATCTCAGGTCCTATGTTCGGAAGATTCAACCGTACTCAGCGGATAAGAATTTGTGGATCCACTTCTTCCAGGAGAGTCTTTCAGGGACTCATCTCGAATGGTTCTATCAGCTGGATGGGACCAAGGTTCGTAACTGGGAGAAGTTGGCTACTGCTTTCTATAAGCAGTATTAATATAATGCCGACCTTGCCCCTACACGTACCCAACTCCAGGGTATGTCGTTAGGTTCAAGTGAAGGTTTTAAAGAGTACGCTCAGAAGTGGAGGGACCTGGCTGGCAGGGTGCAGCCTCCGTTGACTGATCGGGAGTTGGTAGACATGTTCTTGGGGACCCTATCTGGGCCCTTTTTCAACCATCTTATCGGGAATTCGTCTGCAGGGTTTACTGATCTTATTCTAACTGGAGAGAGAATTGAGGCTGGGTTGAAGTCTGGAAAGATTCCGAAGGGTGCATCGTCTAGTTCTGAGAAGAAACCCTTCAAGAAGGAGGCTAGTGTTGTATATGGCTCCCGGAGACCAGAGAGATCTGAGCGCCACCAATCTGTCAGTGTGGTAATGATTGCTAAGCCTGCTGCCGCTCCTCGGCCAACCAATCCTCAAAGGGCTGAAAGACCCCGGAGAGAGTTTACCCGTTTGAGCATGACCCTATCCCAAATCTTGCCGCAGTTGCTATCCACCAACCTAGTGACTGTCAGAGAAGCCCCCAAAGGTGTAAACACTGCCTCTCCGAAGTACAACCCAAATGCTCGTTGTGCTTATCATTTTGATAGCCCGGGGCATTCCACTGATGACTGTTGGGCATTAAGGAATAAGGTGCAAGACCTTATCGACGCAAAGGAGATACAGTTTGAAGCGCCTGAGAGGCCGAATGTGGTTACTGCTCCTATGCCTCAGCATGGGGTAAATGTTGTTGATGAAGATGTTTACGCTGTTTCTGTGGATGATCTAGCCACTCCCTTAATGACTGTCAAGAAGAACCTACTGCTGGCCGGTTTATTTCCGGGTTGCAGTGAGGGTTGCCTGTTCTGTGCTGTTTCCCTATCTGGTTGTCCCTTGCTGAAGTTAGGCATCCAAAGCCTAATGGATAGCAAGGAGATTCTGTTTAAGAAGTCTGTTGTTCAGTTGGTTCCGGTAGAAGAAGTTTCTGTGGTTACCATCTTCAATAATCCAATCAAGGCTCTCCCGAAGAAGCCTGTCCCAATCATTACTGTTGCACCTGTGGTTATCACTGTTCCGGGGCCTCTTCCCTACGTATCTGATAAAGCTGTCCCCTGGCATTATGGGGCAGATGTGTATGTGAATGGAATTAAACAAGAGTTCAACACTGGCGCCAGTATCTGTGATATCACTGGCCCAGCCAAGGTTACCCGCAGTGGCAGGCTCTTCTCGCCTGACATTGCACCGCCCGCTGCTCGAAGACCCCTCCTTATAACACCTACAAGTGTACCTGTTCCTGTTGCTGATCAAGTTGTTTCCCCTGCTGCCGAGTCATCCAATGCTTGGGGTAAGGGAGTTGAAGGTGAGCCTGCCCGGATGGAGGCACCGACACCTATAAATGCTGAGGCCTCCCAACAAGAGATGGAGGAAATCCTAAAAATTATAAAGAAGAGTGACTTCAATGTTGTGGAACAGCTGGGGCATACGCCCTCTAAGATCTCCATGCTCTCTTTATTGCTATGCTCTGAGGCCCATGCTAAGGCCTTGATCTCATTTCTCAAGACGGCCCATGTGCCACAGGAGACATCTGCAGTCCAGTTCACTGATTGTGTAGCAAATCTGACAGCGGACAATGGCTTGGGTTTCTCAGATGCTGACCTGACTGCAAAAGGAAGAGACCACAACGATGCCCTGCATGTCTCTATCGAATGCAGGGGCATTACTTTGGCACATGTATTGGTGGATACTGGTTCGTCCTTGAATGTGCTACCCAAGAAGGCTTTAGACCGTTTAGATTGTGAAGGCCTGGAACTGAAACCCAGTAATATCATCGTCAGGGCCTTTGACGGTTCAAAAAGGATGGTTCATGGAGAGGTTGACATTCCTATTCGCGTGGGCTCTCAGGTGTTTGACTCTACTTTTTATGTGATGGATATCCGTCCATCGTACTCTTGTCTACTGGGTCGACCTTGGATCCATAAAGCTGGGGCAGTGACCTCTACCTTGCACCAGAAGCTGAAGTACCCTGTCAGAGGGAAGATCGTCACCGTACAGGGGGAGGAGGAGTATATGGTAAGCCATCTGAATTCCTTCAGATACATTGAGATGGACAGGGAGTTTATTGAAACCCCCTTTCAGCATTTCGAGGAGGTGCTTCCAATTTCAGCAGCAGCAGAAACAGCAGTCGAAGAGAATGTTCCGTTGAAGATGGCTTCCCTGAAGGATGCCCGGGCTGTGGTTCAAAAAGGTGACTGTGCTAACTGGGGCAGGCTTCCCGACTTTACACAGAAAACTGACAAATTTGGACTGGGTTTTACTGCAGAGGGTCAGAAAGCTATGCGGAAGGCGAAGACCAGAAGACCTCCTGTGCTCATTACAAATCCAGGAGTGAATGCTGTTGGGGAAGACAATGAAGTGGACGAAGCTGAATTCAATAGCTGGATCTACCCGACAACCGAAGGCGGATTGACCAATTGGATTGCCCAAGACCATACTCCTGTTACTTTTGTTACGCAGTAATAAACTTCTTTGTTTCGTTATTTGTAATAAACAATAAATAAACTCTATGGCCCGGTGTCTTACCCGAGGCACCGTGGTTTCATTTGTAAGGGCATATAAATTGTCATTTCATATATCATAAATGAAAATCTTGGACATTTTCTCGCATTTCAAATCTTATGCTCCTTTTCTGTCTTTCCTTCCTTTACATATTTTCCAAAACAGCTGTATTTACATACACACTCACTCATACAGGTTTCAATCCACTCTGGATCTCACTGGTAACGACTCTGCTACTGCCAGTTATGACTTCGAAAATCCGATCAACTTAGCCGAAGACGAAGGTGAAGATGATTGCGAAGTGCCTGGCAAGCTTGCAAGACTGTTACTTCAGGAAGAGAGGGCAATTCAACCACATGAAGAGCCAGTGGAGATAATAAACTTGGGTACTGAGGCAGACAGGAAAGAGGTAAAGATTGGTGCCAACCTAGAGCTCAGCGTGAAGCAACGGTTGACTCAGATGCTACATAATTATATGGAGATATTTGCCTGGTCCTACGAAGACATGCCCGGGTTGGACACTGATATCGTGGTCCATCACTTGCCTACTAAGGAAGACTGCCCTCCAGTTAAGCAAAAGGTCCGTCGTATGCGTCCAGAGATGTCTGAGAAGATCAAGGCCGAGGTTATGAAACAGTTTGATGCTGGGTTCCTTGCAGTGACTTCTTACCCTCAGTGGGTTGCTAATGTGGTGCCGGTACCAAAGAAAGACGGTAAGGTCAGAATGTGTGTTGATTACAGGGATCTGAACAGGGCCAGCCCCAAGGATGACTTCCCCCTACCTCACATTGATGTCCTTGTTGATAATACAGCTCAGCATAAGGTGTTTTCTTTCATGGATGGTTTTTCAGGTTATAATCAGATCAAGATGGCACCTGAAGACATGGAAAAGACTACATTTGTTACCCAGTGGGGCACCTTCTGTTACAAGGTCATGCCTTTTGGACTAAAGAACGCTGGGGCAACCTACCAACGTGCCATGGTCGCTTTATTTCATGACATGATCCATCATGAGATAGAAGTGTATGTTGACGACATGATCGCAAGGTCCCAGACTGAGGAAGAGCACCTAGATCATCTGCAGAAGTTGTTTGACCGGTTGAAACTGTACAAACTAAGGTTGAACCCGAACAAGTGCACCTTCGGGGTAAGATCGGGAAAGTTGCTAGGCTTCGTGGTAAGTGATAAGGGCATTCAAGTGGACCCTACCAAGGTTAAATCTATTCAAGAGATGCCAGTTCCTAAGACAGAGAAAGAGGTCAGAGGCTTTTTAGGACGCCTGAATTACATTGCTCGGTTCATCTCACACCTAACTGCTACTTGTGAACCAATCTTCAAGCCGCTGAAGAAAGATCATGTAGTGCGTTGGAATGATGAATGTCAGGCTGCTTTTGACAGAATCAAGGAGTATCTCCAAGAACCACCTATCCTTATGCCACCGGTTGAAGGGAGACCTCTGATACTATATCTGACAGTGCTTGACAACTCAATGGGGTGTGTGCTGGGGCAACATGACGAGTCTGGCCGAAAAGAGCATGCCATTTATTACCTTAGCAAAAAGTTTACCGACTGTGAGACCCGATACTCACTGCTTGAGAAAACTTGCTGCGCTTTGGTATGGGCTGCTCGCCGGCTGAGACAGTATATGTTGACTCACACTACCTTGTTAATCTCAAAGATGGATCCTATAAAGTACATATTCGAAAAGCCTGCTCTGTCTGGGAGAATAGCAAGATGGCAAATGATCTTGACGGAATACGATATTCAGTACACGACCCAGAAAGCCATCAAGGGAAGTGTATTGGCAGACCACTTAGCACATCAGGCAGTAGACGACTATCAGTCAATAAACTTCGAGTTTCCGGACGAAAGCATCATGATAGTGACTGATTGTGAAGTACCTGGACCGGATGAAGGACCTGAGGAAGGATCCCGATGGTCTATGCACTTTGACGGAGCCTCCAATGCTTTGGGAAACGGTATCGACGCTGTAATCATATCACCTCAAGGCACTCATACTCCACTCACTGCCCGACTATGTTTCAACTGCACCAATAACATGGCAGAGTATGAGGTGTGCATCATGGGTCTTCAAGCTGCGATCGATCTAAGGATCAAGTTTCTGAGTGTCTTCAGAGATTCCGCTCTTGTGATCAATCAGATCAAAGGGGAGTGGGATACGAAACATCCAAACCTGATTCCTTACAGAGAATGTGTGTTGACCTTGATCCCCCACTTCACGAAGATAACCTTTGAACATTTCCCAAGAGAGGAGAATCAGCTGGCGGACGCGTTAGCTACAATGTCTTCTATGTTCAAGGTCAAATGGGATAATGAGGCTCCCCGGATCATCATCTGGAAACTGGATGAACCGACATACTGTTGTGATCTCGAGACTGAATTGGTGACTGAGAAGCCTTGGTACCATGAGGTGAAGAGATACTTGGAAGCTCAGGAATACCCTGAAGGTGCCTCTGTCAATGATAAGAAGTTCTTGAGAAGATTCGCAGCAAAGTTCTTCCTTAGCAACGACATCTTGTATAAGCGAAACCATGATTCAACCTTACTGCGTTGTGTGGATAAGACTGAAGCAGAAAGGATCATGGAAGAGCTACATGAAGGGACCTTTGGTACACATTCCAGTGGGCACACTATGGCTAAAAAGATCCTTCGGGAAGGGTATTACTGGTCCACAATGGAAGCTGACTGCTACCAACATTCCAGGACATGCCATAAGTGCCAGATTTATGCAGACAAGGTGCATGTTCCTCCAATTCCTCTGAATGTTCTGACTGCGCCTTGGCCGTTTGCAATGTGGGGCATAGACATGATCGACGAGATTAAAACTACGGCATCCAATGGGCATCGCTTCATCCTAGTGGCGATTGATTATTTTACAAAGTGGGTTGAAGTAGCTTCCTACGCTACGGTAACCAAGACTGTGGTGGCGCGGTTCATTCGACATAATCTGATCTGTTGGTAAGGCGTCCCAGAGAGGATCATTACAGACAACGGTACCCATCTGAATAACAAGATGATCACTGAGCTCTGCGAGCAGTTCAAAATACAGCACCACAATTCTTCTCCTTACAGACCGAAGATGAATGGGGCTGTAGAAGCAGCAAATAAAAATATCAAGAAAATCGTGCAAAAGATGACAGTGACTTATAAGGATTGGCACGAGATGTTACCGTTCGCTCTACATGGGTACCGTACCTCAGCCAGGACGTCAACCGGGGCAACTCCTTTCTCTCTGGTTTATGGTATGGAGGCAGTCTTACCGATCGAAGTGCAAATACCCTTTCTCCGGATAATGAAGGATGCAAATCTGAACGAGGATGATTGGATCCAGACACGACTTGATCAGCTCAACCTTATTGATGAAAAGAGAGTTGCTGCTATCTGCCATGGTCAGACGTACCAGAAACGAATGATCAGGGCATTTAACAAAAAGGTCAGACCACAGGAATATCAAGTTAGGGATCTGGTAATCAAGCGAATCATCCTTCCTCAGAGTGATCCAAGGGGCAAGTGGACCCCTACGTACGAAGGGCCATTTGTGGTTAAACATGTGTTCTCAGAAGGAGCCATGATTCTAACCAATATGGATGGTGACGACCTTCCTCACCCCGCCAATGCAGACATAGTAAAAAGATACTACGCATGAAAAAAGACCCGCTAGGCTGACATGCCTAGGCAAAAATTAGGGCTTCCCGGCGAACCAAAAGGGTTCGGGCAAAATGAAGGGATGAAATGAAAAAAAATCTGTACACCCGGCAAGTCGAAAACCTGAAAAGGCGGCTTGGGCAAAAATGGGTATCCCGGTGGACTGAAAACCCGAAAGGGCGGTCCAGGCAAAAGTTAGGGATAAAAGCGTAATACTATGTCTCATTGGATCACTTTGCATCCAGAATCCAGTATCTACATCAAGTTCAGACGGCACCGATCAGTCAGCTTCACCTTCAACCAAGGTCATCAAGTGATGAGACGCTCGGAGATATAATGGCAATAGCAGAGTTGAAATCCAGTGGGATCATTCATTTCACACAGCTGTTTTATTTTCTTTTGTACAAAATTTGCATAAACTCTTTTGTTCGGCGGCGTTCTCTTACTACGACGTCAGCCTCTTGTACACAAAACGCCTATTTTCAGGCCATTCAAAAATCAATACAAATATATTTTTCAGTTAAAAGTGCCAATTGTTTTTCCTTTTCTGTTTTGTTTTGCGAAGAACGTCCAAGGTTCAATTTGTGATATATGCATTGACAATAATTTGCTAACTCATAAATATTTGCATACGAAACAAAGAATTAACTACAGGTAACATTAGAAACAGGGGCAATAAAAGAGTTGTCTAAGCAATCTAATTGTTCTGTCCTCCAAGGTACCAAGGTAGGATCAGCTGAAGAACGCAACCCGATATCCCAATTCCCCAGAGAGTAAGTCAGCAAGACAATATACTCTCCTCGAGCAAAGTTATATTATCAAACCTTAAGGAAGTTGAGTATCCTCCAGCAGATCTCGACATTCCCCAGCAGCAATATACATATTCTTAACAAGCATCCCCGGCAGTCTTGGCCTAAAGATTGTTCCCCGGCGGTATATCAAATATTCAAAGGAATCACTTCCCCCGCAGTTCAAAACTTCCCCAAGAGAGTCCAATCCAGTTCCCCAGGAAAGTCGGAATTCATCTCCCCAAGCAGTAAGCTTATCCCTAGTAGATTCTGGAAGCTTATCCTCGCAGAGCACGAACGCGTCGCCCGGCTTTATTCAAAGAGTTATTTCCTTACCAGGATATAACTGGGTTATCCTCAGCCAAAAGCCACAGAAAGAGCGTCCTTGGTGGAGTTTTCTTATCCCCAGCGAAGTCTATTAACACTTCCAGCACAACAATGATATCCCCAACAAGTTATTATCAACGACTCAGCAAAGTATCTCTCTCCCCACAGAGTTTTACTTCCCAGCAAGATCGTTAGAGTACTTTCCTCCCCGCAGAGTTATTCCATTCGCCAAGTTTATTCCCCAACGGAGTCATCTTCTCCTACCGGTATTCTTGCAATCATCATCCCCAGCGGAAGCAAAATCTATTCTCCAACATCAGCCCAGGAGTGACTTCCCGGCACCCGTCAAGGATCTACTTTCCTAGACGAAAAATACATTCATAAACATCGCACTTCCATACATCATTATAGCATGCATAGACGCATCATATCTTGCAAATCTCATTTATATTGAGAACATCATTGCTTGGACCATATCATGCATTACATATGACTGACCTTTACCTTTCAGGAAAGATTCAGTTAAATTCTCAATCATATTTCAAGACTCTAAGACCTAATCTGGTTCAGTTAAATCGACTCCAAAGATTTCTCTGGTTATTATCCAGTCGAAGGCCTTCTCTGGTTCGGTCAGATCGACTCCAAAGATCTCCCTGTTTCTTATCCAGTTGAAGACATTCAAGACCTAGACCAGTTCAGTTAATCGACTCCAAAGATTTCTCTGTTTCTTATCCAGTCCAAGGCCTTCTCTAGTCCAGCTAAATCGACCCCAAACAGATTTTCCTGATAAAGACTTAGTAGAAGTTATCTATGGTTCTCTCCCCGATACTGCGGAGATGATAATTCCATCCAAGGTTTTCTCAATGTTTGCTATTGAGTTGTAATCGCCTATGGTTCTCTCCCCGATACTGCGGAGATGATAATTCCATCCAAGGTTTTCTCAATAATTGCTATTGAGTTGCAATCGCCTATGGTTCTCTCCCCGATACTGCGGAGATGATAATTCCATCCCAGGTTTTCTCAATGATTGCTATTGAGTTGTAATCGCCTATGGTTCTCTCCCCGATACTGCGGAGATGATAATTCCATCCAAGGTTTTCTCAATGATTGCTATTGAGTTGTAATCTCCTATGGTTCTCTCCCCGATACTGCGGAGATGATAATTCCATCCAAGGTTTTCTCAATAATTGCTATTGAGTTGTAATCGCCTATGGTTCTCTCCCCGATACTGCGGAGATGATAATTCCATCCCAGGTTTTCTCAATGATTGCTATTGAGTTGTAATCGCCTATGGTTCTCTCCCCGATACTGCGGAGATGATAATTCCATCCAAGGTTTTCTCAATGATTGCTGTTGAGATTGTAATCGCCTATGGTTCTCTCCCTGATACTGCAGAGATGGTAATTCCCACCAAGATTCTCTCAATGATTGCTATTGAGTTGTAATCGCCTATGGTTCTCTCCCCGATACTGCGGAGATGATAATTCCATCCAAGGTTTTCTCAATGATTGCTATTGAGTTGTAATCGCCTATGGTTCTCTCCCCGATACTGCGGAGATGATAATTCCATCCAAGGTTTTCTCAATAATTGCTATTGAGTTGTAATCGCATATGGTTCTCTCCCCGATACTGGGGAGATGATAATTCCATCCCAGGTTTTCTCAATGATTGCTATTGAGTTGTAATCGCCTATGGTTCTCTCCCCGATACTGCGGAGATGATAATTCCATCCAAGGTTTTCTCAATGATTGCTGTTGAGATTGTAATCGCCTATGGTTCTCTCCCTGATACTGCGGAGATGGTAATTCCCACCAAGATTCTCTCAATGTTTGCTGTTGAGATTGTAATCGCCTATGGTTCTCTCCCTGATACGGCGGAGATGGTAATTCCCACCAAGATTCTCTCAATGTTTGCTGTTGAGGTTGTAGTCGCCTATGGTTCTCTCCCCGATCCTGCAGAGGTGGTAATCCCAAGATTCGCTCAACGATTGCTGTTAAAGCTGAAGTCGTCCAAGGTTCTCTCACCGTTCCTGTCGAGGTAGTAACCATCCCTGGTTCATTCATCACCATTTGAAGCTCCAGATTTAGCTCCTGTAACCAGTCAGGACACATCTATACCAAGCATCTGAAGACCAGCTCCTGCAACATGTCAGGTACTCATTTTTCTTTTTGCAGGTACGCAAATTCTCGCTAAGGAATCTCTTACGCGATCAACATCCAGATGGCATCTATAAGCCCATTCCACCATCACACTGCTACTATGTGAGCGCAAATTTCTGGGCACTCTAGTGTTCAATCATCTTCCACCCTCGGATTACGAAAGGCATGTCAGCCAATCTGCATCCTCAGGTCTAAGAAGATTGAACAGGGGCAACTGTTGTACCCCAAAATTTTCCCTCCCATATTCTTCAAGAAATTGCCAAGTCAAGCTTCAAAATCTCCCCAAGGGTTGCACAGTTCAAGGGCCTCCTAAACAGTCAAAATTAGGGTTTTGGTCTTGACAAAGAAAATGAAGTTTCCAAGGGTCCAATCAAGTCCCACATGCCTATAAACATGGTCAAGCAACCTCATACCAAGTTTCAAGACTTTCAGCATAAAATTGCACAGTCAAAACCCTAATTGCACTATAGTCAACTGTAGGGGCAAAATGGTCATTTGACAGTCAAAAGTCCAAATTTTTGGTCAACATCTCATTTTGAAGCCACAAACATCATTTTATCAATGCTTGATCATGATTCTCAAAGCTTGGCTCAAAAATCATCAAGATGCAAAAGTTTCCTTATTTGGACAACTGAAAAAAAGTCAACTGTAAATTGACCAGGGCATAACTTTCACATGGATTATCAGAAAAATTCCATCCAAAGCTCATTTTGAAGATAAAGACATTTCCTACAACTCCTCTTCATACTTCTAGTCCAAGAAATGCTCTCACAAAAAGTTATCAATTTCAACATTATAGGTCATTTTCAAAAGTCAACAAAAAGGGACTTTAAGTCAAAGGCCATAACTTGAGATTGGTAAATCAAAATGACATGTTACCAAAGACATTGGTTAGAGGACTCAAATACCTTTCCAAAATGTCCAAGAACATGAGCAAAGCTTAAAAATTGAGCAAGTTATGCCTTGTGGAAGTTGGGAAAGTTTTGGATATTTTGAAAAGTCAACATTGATTCAAATGACCTAAAATTGCTAATGGGCCTCTTTTTCTTCCACAATTCATCATCCAAGGCATGTGCACGACCATTTGGCCCAAAGGGAAGTTTTTCTTCATTTTTTATTTATTTATTTGGATTTTTATTATTAATAATTCATTTAAATTAATTAAAATACATGAAAAATGTTAAACCTAGGTTTTTCAATCTTTTTGTGCATATAATATCTCCAAGATTTTGTGCAAGTCAGATTAGGAAAGAATTGGAGATAATTGGTCATGATTTGGACTAAGTTTGCATGAAAAGATTAGAAAATATTTTGCCTTGAAAACCAAATATTATTCAATCAATGCAAAGGTTTTTTGGATCAAATTTTAACCCTAATTGATTCCATACATAAGCTTGATCAAGACCTAATGCCTGGTAACCAAAAAGCTGCGCCATATACCAAGAGCCAAACTCAAAATTTTTGCAAGAAATTCCAAAACTGAAATCGCTATTCCCAAGCATTTCAAGCCAAAACAACCATCCTATCACCTTCCTGGGACATCAAGGAAGGATCCTGGATCAAGAACATCAACTCTAACGCCTTGAATCATCGTACAGAAATCAAACTTTTCCACTTTTTTTTCATAATCGTATTTTAATATTTATGCATTTTCATGGCATTTCTTTCATAGATTCTGACTAATGAGAAGATTCTGAAGCTAACCATATAAGTTAATTGCATTTTTATGCGCTATACATGATTCTACCATTGATGCAGGCTAGGTTTTCTTGAGTTCCAAATTAGGCGTTTCTCATCCCTGTAAAATTAAGACTTGTCAATACCATGAATAAAACCAGCAGGCTTGGACGATCAGACTAGGACCCTCGCGCCTAATTTATGCTCAAAGATGGCTTAATCGTTATTATTGAATATGGCTTATTTTGAGGGGGTTCAAAACCCCCGCTAACCGTTTTCTATTTTTCAGGAAAAACAAAACCACGAAGAAGATGATGAAGTGGCCATCAATAATTGGTTGATTCAAATTTTTCGCGCGAAAAGAGCACTAACTCATGTTTTCTTTTATATTGATTATTGGTTATTAGATAAACAAAAGCATGCGAACGGCCTAGTGGTGAAACGTAGCGTTGGTATTCATCAAGACCTGGGTTCGAGCCCCAGGTCCCTTACCCTTTCCATATTATTTTGTCACTAATATTCCTATGCAGTATTTCTCCTGAAGACCACCATGCATCTACGCTACCAAACGTCCACGCGTCCCACTGGACTCAATCAAAGACCAGGATCTGAAGACTATGGTGGACCTGAGTCAACACCCCACACGCATCCTGAAAAGGTCAAAAGGGCCTTGTTGTACCCCAAAATTTGCCCTCCCTTTCTTCAGGAAACCATCTTAGATTTTTTCAAAGTCCCCTGAAACAGATCCAAGTCCTGAGTTATCCTTTTGCCCAAGCAAGTCACTTACAAGAGCAAGATGATCTCACAAACTCCAGAAACAACGCTTTCATCTTGAGGAAAATCAAATTCTAAGTGCTTAGAATGTTTCTTTAAAAATAAGTGTTTTTAGATAAATCAGCGCTTCAGAACTTCTGGACCCATCCCAGATGAAGACGGTCAGAAGTTGCAAATTTGGCTCAGCGTGGTCAGAAGTTGGCCTTTTCAGCAGCTACATCAGTTCAATCAGAAGTTGTAAACGTGGTTCAGAGTGTAAGCCTCAAACAGAACATGCCCCTTCAGCAGTTACACAAGCTCAGTCAGAATTTGCTAAAGGAATGCAAGAGAAACATGAAGGTATAAAGGCTCCTTCAGAACAGGTTGAAATCAGAAGATGAAAGGTCAGAAGGATAGGTGTCACATTGATACAGAATCTCTAAGTCCAGATTGTCCAGAAGTAGATCCAAGGAACGTACCAGAAAACCAGGAGAATCTCCAGAGCTTGCTAAGACAACAGGTAGCCAAGGCCAGAGCATGGTTTACGCTGCTGATTCAACAACCAGAATGTTGGTATTGACAGGTCTTGTCACCATTTAATGCCCATTAATGCTTCCAACCACTCCTGAGCATTCACGTGTGGCTTGGAAAATTCTTTTGCACAAATTCTGGCATGGGTCTTCACGCCACCGCCCACTTCAGAGGTCACTTCTCCCCAATCTACGCCTGCTGCTGCTACCTAGGCTGAAAGATAGCTGTTATCACAACTTCCCAAGAATTTCTGTCAAAGAACAAATTCAAACTCTGTTGGCGCCTTAAATGTTCAAGGTATCCACAAGAACTTTGCCTATAAATAGAGAGCTTTCACCACTGCAAAAGACGTTCAAGAAAAGAAACAGAAAAATTGCTAAGAGAGAAACGAAACTCCTAGCAACATAACATTCTGAAACTCTGCCAAAATCTCCAGCTTTGTTTCATAACTTTAAGTTTCTCACCTTCAACTTCATCAAACATCCAGCTTTTTTCTGTAAACCAAAAACGTTCTTTCCAAACTTCTGACCCTATACACGTATACACTTTCACTTCCCCTTTTCCAAATCTGTCCAGAACACCACCAGAACCAAAAGCTAACTTTCACCCACCATCTTCCAGACAGTCAGGTAAGCACCTGCTGACCCTCACCACACTGTTAAGCATCATCAGCTGTGCATATCCAAGTAACATAATGTAAATATTCATGTTATTGCTGTTTATGTTCTGAGGACTCCCGTACCTCAGAACGTTCTGAGCCAGTTTAGGACTTGCCTGTGACCTTGGTGATTCTGACCTCTGAGACATTTTGCTATTTTTGCTGGATCTGTTCCAAATATGTTTTCTGTTTTGTGGAGTAACAACAGGATTGCAGATATTCTGATTAGTGCAGGAAAAAGCCAAGTGCTGACTTTGACGTTAGCACATCTGAAGCCTGTTTTGCTGTCAATGACATCAGAACCTCTGAGAGTTATTGCCTTTTCAGCAGAATCTGAACATCTGAGTTCTCCACTAACAAACTTCTGTCTTGCAGCGCAGGGAAATCAGAACTTCTGGTTTCCCCACTAACAAGGTTCTGTTTTGCAGGTTCTAGAGTCAGAAGTTCTGACTCATCCAGTTTCACTAACAGGTTGATCATCTGACAGCGGATCTGGGTCAGAACTTCTGATGGCCTCCCAACAGCGCGCGGACTCCCTCTCTCTCTCCATATATCTTGTCTTTTGCTATTTTCTTTTTTGTCTATTTTTCTCGTTGAACCCCCCATGTACAAATGTGTATCCCCCTCCCCTAAATTGTTGTAATAGCGTAGGATTTTACATTTCCGCTTCTTATTGCTAGTAATTAGGACGTGTATGACAAGATAAAATCAATGAAATAGAAAAACCTAATTCAAAGAAAAAACTCTTGTATGCAATAAAACACACTTGCACACTAACACCCCTAGGGTTACATCCACTTGTTGCCTTTCAAAATTGGGCCATATTGCATGTTAGGTCTCTTTGGGCAAAACAAACGAATTGAATGATCATGGTCCCTCGATAATATTTTTCAAAACAAAATGATCAAGTCCCTTAAGGAAAATGCCCAAAGATACTTGGCACCATTGCAATTATGGTCTAAACGATGACCCGCGCCCGTCCCTTTCACATCCTAACACAAGATTGTCCACCAAATTCAATGGTGGAACAAACTTGTTAAAAGGGTTAAAACATAGCAATAATCTTTTGAGGAATTTAGGAGTAGACAACCTCTTAGTTACTTGAATCAAACTTGCAAAACAAAACACTTGCCTAATTTCAAAATCACACACCACAACACCTTCAAAAACAACTTTCAAAAACGAATGAAAACCTTTTCAAAAGACATACACCTTTGTATACATCCCAACATGGATCATTACAAGGGTTGCCACCACATTGGCCTCTTTTCAAAACATTTTTCAAACTCACACACACAAACACCATTTCAAACAATTGAAAAAGGCAAGTGATCTAAGCAAGTAACTAAGAGCCCATGGATAACCATGGATAGAAAGGGTGCTAATACCTTCCCTTTCTATAATCTACTCCCCGAACCCAAGAAAACATCTCAAAAGGTTTTTGCTGTGCTTTTTAAACCTTTCCTTAGGATAAAATAAAAAGTCGGTGGCGACTCTTGCTCAACCGAAACATTTGCGAAAACAAACGCAAAACTCATAGTCAGTTCTCCCACCGTATCACAGAACTGGCGACTCTGCTGGGGATATACTTTAAAAGTGGAGTAACCTTAGGGCTTAGATCACCCTCTTGCATGACTAATTGTTTGATTTGCTTGCTTTATGCTTTGGCTCTATTGTTTGGGTTTACAATCCTCCACCCGGATTTTGGGGAAACATTCATAGATAGCAATACGTTGTGGAAACTGTGCGGGGTATACCGACACGGTCTAAGCAATAGCTATATTAGTGCGACATATTTGTGAGTACCGGTAACCCTTGAGTTCAATCAAGGAGAGTACGGGGCCGCTGAGTGATGTCACTAAGCACTAATGACCTAGAACCTTACTTGACCATCTTGGCCTTTTATTAGGGGTAGTGAGATGACCGGCTTTGGTGCAGTCCGAAGTTGGTAGATAATCGATACTACACTCATTGAGGGTTGTTTTCTTGGAATATTTTGGTCGCCAGTTAAGTGGCTAAACCGAAACAATGAACATTGAAAACAATCCAATGATATTGAGCTCCTTAGAACCCGGTTACTATTTATAGGACAGGTTTTTAAGCCAACTACACTCAAGAGGGTACTTACCTATGAAACCCCATGCAAGCCTGAAACTAGGGTTTGGTGTGATTTGCTTGTACATATGTTTTGTACATACATCATAAACATCATGAAGCATCATATGCATTTACTAACCATTTCAAGGGTTTTGGATCTTCATCTTTGTTCTTGTTTTGTAGGACATGGAAATTCCTCGCAGAAATACCATTCAAGTCAACCTTGTGAGGATCTCTCCTCAACTCAAGGAGCTCACCACAAGAATTCCGGAAAATTCATCCTTTAGTGAAAGACATGGTAGACTGCTCAGCCTAGTCAACACCAACATTGAAGAAGACATGATGAAAGTGCTATTCCAGTTCTTCGACCCTCTTCACCACTGTTTCACTTTTCCCGATTACCAGTTGGTACCCACTTTGGAGGAATTTTCTCAACTCCTGAGAATTCCTATCCTTAATCAACTACCCTTCAACGGTACGGAAAAGGAACCAAAGCCGGAAGATGTTGCTCGAGCATTACATCTACAACCATCCGACATCAAGGGGCATTGGGAAACCAGAAGCGGCGTCAAAGGATTCTTAGCCAAGTTCTTGTTTGAGAAGGCACAAGAATGTTGGAACTCATTGGACTTACAAGCCTTTGAAGAGATTCTGGCACTCCTTATCTATGGGTTGGTCTTGTTCCCAAATCCTGACCAATTGGTAGATGTCAATGCTGTCAAAATCTTCTTATCCAGAAATCCAATACCAACATTGCTTGGGGACATCCTTCACTCATTTTACACACGAACAATGAGAAAGAGGGGTGTTCTCATGTGCTGTACTCCCCTCCTCGCAAGGTGGTTTATTTCGCACCTTCCGCAATCTGTCTTGAAGAATGATCAAGGTACAAGGTGGTCCCAACGATTGATGGCTCTTACTCATTCTGATGTGCATTGGTGTTCTCGGTCCAGAGAAAATATCATCATTATCGATCGTTGCGGAGAATTTCCTAATGTTCCTTTACTTGGAATTAGAGGGGGTATCACCTACAATCCTTGCCTAGATTTGAGGCAATTTGGATATTCCCGGAGGGATGGCCCTCATGATATGTTCATTCCTAGCTTAGTTTTCGACTTCGACAACGATGCGCAAGGACTTCGCCAAAGATTCATCAGAGCTTGGGGAAAACTCAACAAGGTTGATAGCAAGACTTTGGGACACAAGAACTCCATCCCTCTTGAACCTTATCTCAAATGGGTACGAGCCCGAGCCCAAAGATTGATGATTCCTTATCCTCATATTCTCCCTGTGATTAAAGAGCCCGTCAATGAAGGAGAGGTTTCCTACACCATCCTACATCCAGACATGCCTACATCGTGGGAGGAGATGCAGAAAAGCTGGATTCAGCTCAAGGAGGAACGTAATACTTTTGAGGCTAGCTTCTACGCCAGTGAGAAGAAGGTTCTAGAGCTTACCCGCCGACTCCATGAGCAAGAGGTCCTCAACACCTACATCGCACCAAAAAGGATGCGCAATGTCTTTCTACCCTGAGAAATTATTTTGTAATTTTTGACCCATGGGTCATTTATGTACTAACAAATCTTTTCTTATTAAAATGACGTGCGTTCTTTTTGTCTACGACAATTATGAATTTCCAAAACCCTTGAGTGCATTGCATAGATAGCATCTCATGCATCATGTGCATAACAGGTACCCATTTTCCACAGGTTGCTTAATCTTCTTCGCTGTTTATTTGGAACAGTCAGTCAGTCATCATGAATCCAGACTCGTCCAGTGAGCAAGCAATCAAGGCCCTTCAGGCCCAAAGTGCACAGTTTCAAGAGATGGTCCTAAGCCTAGCCCAGGGTCAGCAAGAGTTGAAGACTCTACTCCTGAAGAAGAAGAAGAAAAAGAGGACTGCGTTGTTCAACACCGGACGCAGATTTGGGAACACCCTCCATAATGAAGCTGATCCAACTACTTCTTCTGCTGAGAAAAACAGTCCCCAAGGGGGAGAAGCTCCTAGTCCCGCAGTCTCCGACAACGAGACGGACTATAACGACGAACAATACCCACCTGCTGCTGACAGATACAAACAATTGGAGGACCGCTTGAGCGCCATGGAAATTCAGAATGTGCCAGGGTTGGATTTCGGAGATTTGGGGTTATCCTCCGGGGTAGTAATTCCACACAAGTTTAAGGCGCTTGCCTTCGCCAAGTATGATGGGGTCTCCTGCCCAAAGCTGCATCTGAGGTCGTACGTAAGGAAAATCCAACCTTACACGGCAGATAAGAACCTTTGGATTCACTTCTTCCAGGATAGCCTCTCAGGGTCACAGCTTGAATGGTTCTACCAGTTAGATGGAACTAGCATCCGACACTGGGAAGATCTGGCGACCGCATTCTACAGACAATACCAATACAATTCTGATCTCGCTCCTACGCGTACCCAACTTCAGGGTATGTCTCTAGGAACGGGTGAAGGGTTCAAAGAATACGCTCAAAAATGGAGAGATTTAGCTGGCAGGGTGCAGCCTCCGTTAACTGATCGAGAGTTGGTTGATATGTTTCTAGGGACGTTGTCTGGTCCGTTTTCAATCATTTGGTTGGTAACTCCTCCGCTGGGTTTACCGATTTGATATTGACGGGAGAGAGAATTGAAGCTGGCATCAGGTCAGGCAAGATACAAAAGGCTGCCTCCATAAGTGCTGAGAAGAGGCCGTTTAAGAAAGAAGCAAGTGCTGTCTATGGTCCTAGAAGACAAGTCAAGCCCGAAAGTCGCCAAGCCATCAACGCTTTGGTCATCTCAAAACCTGTTGCTGTTCCTCAGCAGTACAATCAACAAAGAAGTGAGAGGCCCAAGAGGCAATATACTCGACTGAGTATGACCTTATCTCAAATTTTACCCCAACTGTTATCCACCAACCTGGTGACCCTCAAAGAAGCTCCTAAGGTCGTCAACACTGCGTCTCCTAAGTATAACCCAAATGCCCGGTGTGCTTATCATTCTGATAGTCCCGGGCACACTACTGATGATTGCTGGGCCTTGAGAAACAAAGTGCAAGATCTGATCGACGCAAAGGAAATTCAGTTTGAAGCGCCGGAGAGACCAAATGTTGTAACTGCTCCTATGCCCCAGCATAGGGTAAATGCCATTGAGGAAGAAATGTATGCTGTTTCGGTAGATGAAGTTGTTACCCCTCTGAAGACCGTCAAGAAGAACCTACTGCTGGCCGGTTTATTTCCGGGTTGCAGTGAAGGTTGCCTGCTCTGTGCTATTTCCCTATCTGGTTGTCCCTTGCTGAAGATAGGCATCCAAAGCCTAATGGATAGCAAGGAGATTCTGTTTAAGAAGTCGGCTGTTCAGCTGGTTCCGGCAGAAGAAGTTTCTGTGGTTACCATCTTCAAAAATCCAATCAAGGCTCCCCCGAAGAAGCCTGTTCAAATCATGACTGTTGCACCTGTGATTATTACTGTTCCGGGGCCTCTCCCCTACGTATCTGATAGAGCTGTCCCCTGGCATTATGGGGCAGACGTGTATGTGAATGGAATCAAACAGGAATTCGACGCTGGTGCCAGTATCTGCGATATCACTGGTCCAGCCAAAGTTACCCGCAGTGGCAGGCTCTTCTCGCCTGACATTGCACTGCCCGCTATTCGAAAACCCCTCCTTATAAAAACTGCAAGTTTACCTGTTCCTGCTGCTGATCAAGTTGTTTCCCCTGCTGCCGAGTCCTCAAATGCTCGGGGCAAAGGGATTGAAGAAGAGCCTGCCCGGATGGAGGCACCAATACTTGTAAATGCTGAGGCCTCCCAACAAGAAATGGAGGAGATTCTAAAAATAATAAAGAAAAGTGATTTCAATGTTGTCGAGCAGCTGGGGCATACGCCCTCCAAGATCTCCATGCTCTCCTTATTGCTATGCTCCGAGACCCATGCTAAGGCCTTGATCTCATTTCTCAAGACGACCCATGTGCCGCAGGAGACGTCTGCAGTCCAGTTCACTGATTGCATAGCAAATCTGACGGCAGACAATGGCTTGGGTTTCTCAGATGCTGACCTGACCGCGAAGGGAAGGAACCACAACGATGCCCTGCATGTCTCTATCGAATGCAGGGGCACTACTCTGGCGCATGTATTGGTGGATACTGGTTCTTCCTTGAATGTTCTACCGAAAAAGGCTTTAGACCGTTTGGATTATGAAGGCCTGGAATTGAAACCCAGCAACATCATCGTCAGAGCCTTTGACGGTTCAAAAAGGATGGTTCATGGAGAGGTTGACATCCCTATTCGTGTGGGCTCCCAAGTGTTTGACTCTACTTTTTATGTGATGGATATACGTCCATCGTACTCTTGTCTACTGGGTCGACCTTGGATCCATAAAGCTGGGGCAGTGACCTCCACCTTGCACCAGAAGCTGAAGTATCCCGTCAGGGGAAAGATTGTCACTGTGCAAGGAGAAGAGGAGTATATGGTGAGCCATTTGAATTCCT
This sequence comes from Vicia faba, assembly GCA_948472305.1. Classification (NCBI taxonomy): domain Eukaryota; kingdom Viridiplantae; phylum Streptophyta; class Magnoliopsida; order Fabales; family Fabaceae; genus Vicia; species Vicia faba. Next base: position 41,851,253 of record OX451737.1, on the reverse strand, counting down.
TCAGATACATTGAGATGGATGGGGAGTTTATTGAAACCCCCTTTCAGCATTTCGAGGAGGTGCATCCAATTTCAGCAGCAGCAGAGGCAACAGTTGAAGAGAATGTTTCCTTAAGGATGGCTTCCCTAAGGGATGCCCGGGCTGTGGTTCAGAAAGGCAATTGTGCAAACTGGGGTCAGCTTCCCGACTTCACTCAGAAGAACGACAAGTTTGGGCTGGGCTTTACTGCAGAGGCTCAGAGGGCTGTGCACGAAGAGAAGATCAGAAAGGCTCCGGTGTTTATCTCCAACTCAAGAGTGAATGCTATCGAGGAGGATGTAGAGGAAGCAGAGTTTGACAGTTGGATCTACCCGACTGCCAGCGACGGACCAAGCAACTGGACGGCAAAGGATTTTACCCCTATCACATTTGTCACGCAGTAATTGATTTCTTTTGATTTCTAAATTTGTAACAAACAAATGTTAAAACTTTGTTGGCTCGGTGTCCTACCCGGGGCATCGTAGCTCCATTTGTGAGGGCTTTTTGTATGTCATTTCCATATATCATCAATCAAAACATTGGACGTTTGTTGCATTTCAAATCTTGTGCTCTTTTTTCTTTCTGTGTTATATATATTGCAAAACAGCTATATTTACACACACTCACTTATACAGGTTTCAATCCACTCTGGATCTCACTGGTAACAGCTCTGCTACCGCCAGTTATGACTTCGAAAATCCGATCAACTTGGCCGAAGACGAAGGTGAAGAAGATTGCGAAGTGCCTGGTGAACTCGCAAGACTGCTACTCCAGGAAGAGAGAGCTATTCAACCACATGAAGAGCCTGTGGAAACAATTAACCTGGGTACTGAGACGGATAAGAAAGAGGTCAAGATTGGTGCCAATCTAGAGCTCGACGTGAAGCAACGATTGATCCAGATGCTACAAGACTACATGGAGATTTTCGCTTGGTCCTATGAAGATATGCCTGGTTTGGATGCCGACATTGTAGTTCACCACCTGCCAACCAAGGAAGATTGCCCTCCAGTAAAGCAAAAAGTCCGACGGATGCGGCCAGAGATGTCTGAGAAGATCAAGGCCGAGGTTATGAAACAGTTTGATGCCGGGTTCCTTGCAGTGACTTCTTACCCTCAGTGGGTTGCCAATGTGGTGCCAGTACCGAAGAAGGACGGTAAAGTCATAATGTGTGTTGACTACAGGGATCTGAACAGGGCCAGCCCCAAGGATGACTTCCCCCTACCTCACATTGACGTCCTTGTTGACAATACAGCTCAACACAAGGTGTTCTCCTTCATGGATGGTTTTTCAGGGTATAATCAGATCAAGATGGCTCCAGAGGATATGGAGAAGACTACCTTTGTGACTCAGTGGGGCACCTTCTGTTATAAGGTCATGCCATTCGGATTGAAAAATGCTGGGGCAACCTATCAACGTGCCATGGTTGCTTTATTTCATGATATGATCCATCACGAGATTGAGGTATACGTTGATGACATGATTGCAAGGTCTCAAACTGAGGAGGAGCACCTTGACCATCTGAGGAAGTTGTTTGACCGACTTAAGTTGTACAAGCTGAGGTTGAATCCCAACAAATGCACCTTTGGGGTAAGATCCGGAAAATTGCTGGGTTTCATTGTAAGTGATAAAGGTATTCAGGTGGACCCTGCCAAGGTAAAAGCCATACAAGAGATGCCGACTCCAAAAACAGAGAAAGAAGTCAGAGGTTTCCTAGGACGACTGAATTATATTGCCCGATTCATCTCACATCTGACTGCTACTTGTGAGCCAATCTTCAAATTGCTGAAGAAAGATCAAGTAGTACGCTGGAATGATGAATGTCAGGCTGCCTTTGAAAGGATAAAGGAATACCTCCAAGGGCCACCTATTCTTATGCCGCCGGTGGAAGGAAGACCTCTGATACTATACTTGACAGTGCTTGACAATTCAATGGGGTGTGTGCTGGGACAGTATGACGAGTCTGGCCGAAAAGAGCACGCTATTTATTACTTGAGCAAAAAGTTTACCGACTGTGAGTCTCGTTACTCACTGCTTGAGAAAACTTGTTGCGCTCTTGTATGGGCTGCTCGCCGGCTGAGACAGTATATGCTGACTCACACTACCTTATTGATTTCAAAAATGGATCCCATCAAGTACATATTTGAAAAGCCCGCTCTGTCTGGAAGAATAGCGAGATGGCAAATGATCTTAACAGAATATGACATCCAGTATACAACTCAGAAAGCAATTAAGGGAAGTGTACTGGCAGATCATTTGGCACACCAGCCTGTGGACAATTACCAATCGTTGAACTTTGATTTTCCGGACGAAGACATCTTGGTGGTAACTGACTGTGAAGTACCTGGACCGGATGAAAGACCTGAGGAAGGATCCCGATGGTCTATGCACTTTGATGGAGCCTCCAATGCTTTGGGTAACGGCGTCGGCGCTGTAATCATATCTCCCAAAGGAACTCATACTCCACTCACCGCCCGATTATGTTTCAACTGCACCAACAACATGGCAGAGTATGAGGCATGTATCATGGGTTTACAAGCTGCAATCGACTTAAGGATCAAATTTCTGAGTGTCTTCGGAGATTCTGCTCTCGTGATCAATCAGATTAAAGGCGAGTGGGATACGAAACACCCAAATCTTATCCCTTACAAGGAGTATGTGTCAAACTTGCTTCCCCACTTTGAAGAAATAACTTTTGAGCACTTCCCAAGAGAGGAGAATCAGCTAGCGGACGCACTAGCTACGATGTCTTCAATGTTCAAAGTTAAATGGGACAATGAGGCTCCCCGAATCATCATCTGGAAGTTGGATGAACCGGCATACTGCTGTGAGCTCGAGGCTGAGAAGGTGATTGAAAAACCCTGGTATCACGAGGTGAAGAGGTACTTGGAAGCTCAGGAATACCCTGAAGGTGCATCTGTCAATGATAAAAAGTTCATGAGGAGGTTTGCTGCAAAATTCCTCCTCAGCGACGACATTCTCTACAAACGGAATCATGATTCAACTCTGCTACGTTGTGTGGATAAAACTGAAGCAGAGAAAATTATGATGGAATTACATGAAGGCACGTTTGGAACACATTCCAGTGGACACACCAGGGCTAAGAAAATCCTTCGGGCAGGATATTTCTGGTCCACAATGGAAGCCGATTGTTACCAACACTCACGAACTTGTCACAAATGCCAGATCTATGCTGACAAAGTGCATATCCCTCCGGTTCCTTTGAATGTCCTGACGGCACCTTGGCCTTTTGCAATGTGGGGCATCGATATGATCGGTGAGATCCGACCGACGGCATCCAATGGGCATCGCTTCATCTTGGTGGCGATCGATTGTTTCACGAAATGGGTTGAGGCAGCTTCCTACGCCACAGTAACCAAGAGCGTCGTGGCGCGTTTCATCCGGCATAATCTGATATGTCGGTACGGCGTCCCAGAAAGAATCATTACGGACAATGGTACCAATCTCAATAACAAAATGATCACTGAACTCTGTGAACAATTCAAAATACAGCACCACAATTCTTCTCCCTACCGGCCGAAGATGAATGGGGCTGTAGAGGCAGCCAATAAAAATATCAAGAAAATTGTGCAGAAGATGACAGTGACCTATAAAGATTGGCGCGAGATGTTACCGTTCGCTCTTCATGGGTACCGCACCTCAGCCAGAACGTCAACCGGGGCAACTCCCTTCTCCTTGGTCTATGGCATGGAGGCCGTCTTGCCAATTGAAATCCAGATACCCTCTCTCCGGATAATGAAGGATGCAAACTTGAAGGAAGATGATTGGATCCAGACTCGACTTGATCAATTAAATCTGATTGACGAAAAGAGGCTCACTGCTATCTGTCATGGTCAAACGTATCAAAAACGGATGATTAGGGCATTTAACAAGAAAGTCAGACCGCAAGAGTATCGAGTTGGGGACCTGGTAATCAAACGCATCATCCTTCCTCAAAGCGATCCCAGGGGCAAATGGACCCCTACTTACGAAGGGCCATTTGTGGTTAAACGTGTGTTCTCAGGAGGAGCCATGATCCTAACCACCATGGATGGTGACGACCTTCCTCACCCCGCCAACGCAGACATAGTGAAAAAATACTACGCATAAATGAAAGACCCGCTAGGCTGACATACCTAGGCAAAAATAAGGGCGTCCCGGCGAACCAAAAGGGTTCGGGCAAAAATAAGGGATGAAAAAAAAAAAAAAAATCTGTACACCCGGCAAGTCGAAAACCTGAAAAGGCGGCTTGGGCAAAAATGGGTATCCCGGTGGACTGAAAACCTGAAAGGGCGGTCCAGGCAAAAGTTAGGGATGAAGCGTAACACTATGTCTCATTGGATCACTTCGCATCCAGAATTCAATATCAACTATTTGGCTCAGACTTCGGCATCGACCAATCAGCTTCATCTTTAACCAGGCAGCAAAGCGATGAGACGCCCGGAGACATAAAGGCAATAGCAGAGTTGGAACCCAGTGGGATCGTTCACATAGCTGTTTTACTTCCTTTTCAAAATTCTATGGCGGCGTCCTCTTACTAGGATGTCAGCCTCTTGTATAAAAACGCCTATTCACAGGCAAAGTTCAAATCAATACAAATTCACTTGTCCATACAAATTACCATTGTTTTCTTTTTCTGTTTTGTCTTGCGAAGAACGTCCAATGTTCATTTCTTAATATATGCATTTGACATTAAAATTGCTGATTCATAAATATTTGCATATGAAACAAAAGATCAATTGCAGATGACATCGGAAACAGGGGCAATGTGAAGTTGTCCGATGCAGTCTGATTGCTTTGTCCGCCAAGGTACCCGGTTAGATTCAACTGAAGGATGTGGCCAAATCATATCAACGCCCCGCAGAGTAAGACAAGGTTCAACAATACTTTCCCCAAGCGGAGTTGATTCCCCGTCAACCCTGAAAAAGCACAACATTCCCCGGCAGGTCTTAAAGCTTATCCCCAGTAGATTCTGGAAGCTTGTTCCCTACAGAATACGGACGTCTCTCCCTAACTTTATTCGGAGTTATTCCTCACAAGGGCTTATAACTGGGTTATCCTCAGCCAATCGCCACGGAAGATCGCCTCCAACAGAGTTCTTTCAAATCCCCAGCGGATTTTATCTTTGATCATCCCCAGCAGATTTTATCTTTGATCATCCCCAGCGGATTTTATCTTTGATCATCCCCAGCAGAGTTTATCATCATTACCCCCAGCGGGATCCATCATTAAAGTCCTCAAGCAGGCCTCTCATCAAAACTTCAGCAAAGTATCCCGGCCACAGGGTAACTCCCCAGCCGATCGACAAAGATTTATTTTCCTAAGACAAAGATACATTCATAAACATTTCACACTTTCATGCATCTCGCTTACATACATGATAAAGTGCATACACCGCTATCTCATGTTGAACATCATGACATCACACATATCATACATCATGACATTGCGTACAACTTATGTCTTTACCTTTTCAGGAAGAAAGACAATCCCAAAAACAACTACCTTCAACTGTCACAAATTCCAGATTCGATACCTGTATCTAGCCAGGGCATATCTGAGAGTGATCAGTTTCCAGACTCGATTCCTGTATCCAGCCAGGGCACGTCTGAAGAGCTCAAAGATTCGATTCCTGTATCCATCCAGGGCACATCTATCCACTACAACTATTTCCAGACTCGATTCCTGTATCCAGCCAGGGCACGTCTGAAGAGTTCAAAGATTCGATTCCTGTATCCAGCCAGGGCACATCTATCCACTACAACTATTTCCAGACTCGATTCCTGTATCCAGCCAGGGCACGTCTGAAGAGTTCAAAGATTCGATTCCTGTATCCAGCCAGGGCACATCTATCCACTACAACTATTTCCAGACTCGATTCCTGTATCCAGCCAGGGCACGTCTGAAGAGTTCAAAGATTCGATTCCTGTATCCAGCCAGGGCACATCTATCCACTACAACTATTTCCAGACTCGATTCCTGTATCCAGCCAGGGCACGTCTGAAGAGTTCAAAGATTCGATTCTTGTATCCAGCCAGGGCACATCTATCAACTGTCACGTTTCCAGACTCGATTCCTGTATCCAGCCAGGGCACGTCTGAAGAGTTCAAAGATTCGATTCCTGTATCCAGCCAGGGCACATCTATCAACTGTCACGTTTCCAGACTTGATTCTTGTATCCAGCCAGGGCACGTCTGAAGAGTTCAAAGATTCGATTCCTGTATCCAGCCAGGGCACATCTATCAACTGTCACGTTTCCAGACTCGATTCATGTATCTAGCCAGGGCACGTCTGAAGAGTTCGAAGATTCGATTCCTGTATCCAGCCAGGGCACATCTATTAACGACTATTTCCAGATTCGACTCCTGTATCCAGCCAGGGCACATCTGTGAGCAACCGATTGTAGATTCGATACCTGTATCTAGCCAGGGCACGTCTGCATAAGGAGATTGAAGATCAAACACCTGTAACAAGCCAGGAAAACATCCGTCTTTCTCAAATATACAAGTTTCTCGCTAAGGAATCTCTTATGCGATCGACACTTCCAAATGGAATCTATAAGCCCATTCCCGACAAGGTTCTGTCACGTCTCCAGATGGCATCTATAAGCCCATCTCCCTACTTACCGCCTCTCCAAATGGCATCTGTAAGCCCATTCCCGCCATCACATTGCTGATACTCTACTAAGCGAGTGCAAATTTCAGGGCACTCTGGTGTCCAATCTTCTTTTACCTTCGAGTCGCGAAAGGCAAACTCGCCAATCTAACTCTTCAGGTTCAAGAAAATTGAACAGGGGCAACTGTTGTACCCCAAAATTTGCCCTCCCTTTCTTCAGGAAACCATCTTAGATTTTTTCAAAGTCCCCTGAAACAGATCCAAGTCCTGAGTTATCCTTTTGCCCAAGCAAGTCACTTACAAGAGCAAGATGATCTCACAAACTCCAGAAACAACGCTTTCATCTTGAGGAAAATCAAATTCTAAGTGCTTAGAATGTTTCTTTAAAAATAAGTGTTTTTAGAAAAATCAGCGCTTCAGAACTTCTGGACCCATCCCAGATGAAGACGGTCAGAAGTTGCAAATTTGGCTCAGCATGGTCAGAAGTTGGCCTTTTCAGCAGCTACATCAGTTCAATCAGAAGTTGTAAACGTGGTTCAGAGTGTAAGCCTCAAACAGAACATGCCCCTTCAGCAGTTACACAAGCTCAGTCAGAATTTGCTAAAGGAATGCAAGAGAAACATGAAGGTATAAAGGCTCCTTCAGAACAGGTTGAAATCAGAAGATGAAAGGTCAGAAGGATAGGTGTCACATTGATACAGAATCTCTAAGTCCAGATTGTCCAGAAGTAGATCCAAGGAACGTACCAGAAAACCAGGAGAATCTCCAGAGCTTGCTAAGACAACAGGTAGCCAAGGCCAGAGCATGGTTTACGCTGCTGATTCAACAACCAGAATGTTGGTATTGACAGGTCTTGTCACCATTTAATGCCCATTAATGCTTCCAACCACTCCTGAGCATTCACGTGTGGCTTGGAAAATGCTTTTGCACAGATTCTGGCATGGGTCTTCATGCCACCGCCCACTTCAGAGGTCACTTCTCCCCAATCTACGCCTGCTGCTGCTACCTAGGCTGAAAGATAGCTGTTATCACAACTTCCCAGGAATTTCTGTCAAAGAACAAATTCAAACTCTGTTGGCGCCTTAAATGTTCAAGGTATCCACAAGAACTTTGCCTATAAATAGAGAGCTTTCACCACTGCAAAAGACGTTCAAGAAAAGAAACAGAAAAATTGCTAAGAGAGAAACGAAACTCCTAGCAACATAACATTCTGAAACTCTGCCAAAATCTCCAGCTTTGTTTCATAACTTTAAGTTTCTCACCTTCAACTTCATCAAACATCCAGCTTTTTTCTGTAAACCAAAAACGTTCTTTCCAAACTTCTGACCCTATACACGTATAAACTTTCACTTCCCCTTTTCCAAATCTGTCCAGAACACCACCAGAACCAAAAGCTAACTTTCACCCACCATCTTCCAGACAGTCAGGTAAGCACCTGCTGACCCTCACCACACTGTTAAGCATCATCAGCTGTGCATATCCAAGTAACATAATGTAAATATTCATGTTATTGCTGTTTATGTTCTGAGGACTCCCGTACCTCAGAACGTTCTGAGCCAGTTTAGGACTTGCCTGTGACCTTGGTGATTCTGACCTCTGAGACATTTTGCTATTTTTGCTGGATCTGTTCCAAATATGTTTTCTGTTTTGTGGAGTAACAACAGGATTGCAGATATTCTGATTAGTGCAGGAAAAAGCCAAGTGCTGACTTTGACGTTAGCACATCTGAAGCCTGTTTTGCTGTCAATGACATCAGAACCTCTGAGAGTTATTGCCTTTTCAGCAGAATCTGAACTTCTGGGTTCTCCACTAACAAACTTCTGTCTTGCAGCGCAGGGAAATCAGAACTTCTGGTTTCCCCACTAACAAGGTTCTGTTTTGCAGGTTCTAGAGTCAGAAGTTCTGACTCATCCAGTTTCACTAACAGGTTGATCATCTGACAGCGGATCTGGGTCAGAACTTCTGATGGCCTCCCAACAGCACGCGGACTCCCTCTCTCTCTCCATATATCTTGTCTTTTGCTATTTTCTTTTTTGTCTATTTTTCTCGTTGAACCCCCCATGTACAAATGTGTATCCCCCTCCCCTAAATTGTTGTAATAGCGTAGGATTTTACATTTCCGCTTCTTATTGCTAGTAATTAGGACGTGTATGACAAGATAAAATCAATGAAATAGAAAAACCTAATTCAAAGAAAAAACTCTTGTATGCAATAAAACACACTTGCACACTAACACCCCTAGGGTTACATCCACTTGTTGCCTTTCAAAATTGGGCCATATTGCATGTTAGGTCTCTTTGGGCAAAACAAACGAATTGAATGATCATGGTCCCTCGATAATATTTTTCAAAACAAAATGATCAAGTCCCTTAAGGAAAATGCCCAAAGATACTTGGCACCATTGCAATTATGGTCTAAACGATGACCCGCGCCCGTCCCTTTCACATCCTAACACAAGATTGTCCACCAAATTCAATGGTGGAACAAACTTGTTAAAAGGGTTAAAACATAGCAATAATCTTTTGAGGAATTTAGGAGTAGACAACCTCTTAGTTACTTGAATCAAACTTGCAAAACAAAACACTTGCCTAATTTCAAAATCACACACCACAACACCTTCAAAAACAACTTTCAAAAACGAATGAAAACCTTTTCAAAAGACATACACCTTTGTATACATCCCAACATGGATCATTACAAGGGTTGCCACCACATTGGCCTCTTTTCAAAACATTTTTCAAACTCACACACACAAACACCATTTCAAACAATTGAAAAAGGCAAGTGATCTAAGCAAGTAACTAAGAGCCCATGGATAACCATGGATAGAAAGGGTGCTAATACCTTCCCTTTCTATAATCTACTCCCCGAACCCAAGAAAACATCTCAAAAGGTTTTTGCTGTGCTTTTTAAACCTTTCCTTAGGATAAAATAAAAAGTCGGTGGCGACTCTTGCTCAACCGAAACATTTGCGAAAACAAACGCAAAACTCATAGTCAGTTCTCCCACCGTATCACAGGCCTGATATGAATGGGCCTGAAATATTGGACTTCACCTCTCAATTGGGGACAGACACCCCCCTAGGTTTGAATTTTTATTTCTTTTCTTTATTTTACTTATTTCAAATATTATTTTTTTAATCAGTTTCTTTAATTTAATATTTTCACAAATAATATAAAAAAACACAATAAAAAATCAGAAGAGATAAAAAATAATAAATATTTTTATTCTAGTATTTTTGTAAATAAAATTCATAATTAACTTAGTTTTCTTCTAATTTAGGTTTAAATCTTAACATTTTCTTAAATAATTTAAAATTGGTAGAATTAGCTGTAATTAATTTTTATCCTTTTTTTCTTTTCTTTTCATTAATATTTCCTATTATTATTTTTATAATTAAATTGCACGTAAATGATTAGATTAAGTTTAGGTTAAAATTTAATTCTTTCTTAATAAACTAAAAAACAATTAGAATTAGAGTTAATATTTTATTTTAATTAATCTTTTTCATTAAAGTCATAAAAATACAAAAATACCAAAAATAATTCTCTTTTCTTTTTTTTAATTAATTAATTTAATCATTTAATTTAATTTCACCAAAAAGGGTCCAACGCCCTCGTTTCAACTTTAATTCAAATCGCGCATTTATTTCCTTTTCGTATAATTTTTATGTACCTCTCCCAAAGCCGTGTAATTAATTTCTCGCACTTTACTTTTCATTATTCCTTTATTTTTCTGTCAAATCGGGTTCTGGAAATTTTGGCGATGTGGACCCGCGCCTTTTGTAATAGCTTTAGAACTTTACTTTTCTCGCACTTTTAACTGTTAATCAAGGCATGCAAGAATGAATGGACAAAATAAAAATAACGCGTAGATCACCCCTGACATGGACAAGATAAATGCAAATGAACATGACACACAAATCACACACCACCCCTAGGGTACGCCTCGCTGTTGCCTTGCCTCGAAAGGTGACCGTCGAGTAGAGGATGTCTTAGTAAGTCCTCATGATCCGGGAACCTGGCATGAGGGTAGCTTCTAAGGTGTCTTCCCATTGCTCTGGTGATCACCATGTCCCGAACCTCGAATTGACCCGAACACCTCCAACGGTGGTGCTACCTACCTCTCAATGGTAGGATGGCACTACTTTAAAGGACATTTACACAGACGAATTCCTTAGGGTAGGTAGACGACTCTAGATACTTGCTCTAAATTTCAAAACAAATCAAAAAATACTTTTCACACCAACACATTTTCAAAAAAGCTTTCGAAAGCATTTTTTCAAACACTCTTGAGGACTGACACAAGAGTCGAACTGAAATTTTCAAAGAAACTTTTTAAAACCCACAGTTGAAAAGCAAACAAACCATTTTTGAAAACACAAGTGAGCAAGTATCTAAGAGCCCATGGATAACCATGGATAGAAAGGGTGCTAACACCTTCCTTTTCTATAACCTACCTCCCGAACCGAGAGCAATCTCTATAAGGAATTTTTCTGTGCTTTTGTCCTTTCCATTTGGAGAAAATAAAAGACGGTGGTGACTCTTGCTTCCGCGACATTTCGCGAACCAGCATTAAACAGTCAGTTCCAGATCCACTGATCACAGTCGTTAAGCCAGAGGTTGATAATGAGGAAGTGGATGTGATAACCATTCCGGTCAAGCCGAAGACTATCTGTGTGCCTATGACGATTCCAGTGCCTGCTAAGAAATCTTTATTACTTATCATTGTGCCTAGTCCTATGCCACATGTTAGTGACAAGGAAGTTCCTTGGAGTTACAGTAGTGAACTCTACTATCACGGGAAGAAGGTTGTTACTCAGAAGTCTTAGGAAAACAAGTCCGAAGAAGAGAATCTCAGAGTGCATGATATTGTCAGCGAAAGCCGAATCACCCGTAGTGGTCGAATCTTTTCTTCCCATGAAAAGCCTGAAAGTAGTGCAGATTCTGCAGCTAAGTCTAGGGGCAAGCGGATTATGGTCAATGGTGATAAGCTGGGGCAAAATCTTCTTGTTCCTACTTTGGATGCTGAAATGGATAAAGATGTAGCCGAGTTGATGAGGTACATCAAGAAAAGTGACTACAAGATCATTGACCAGTTGAGTCAGACACCCTCAAATATATTGATTCTTGCTTTGCTCAGAGATTCTGAATCCCATAGAAATGCCTTGATGAAGCTCTTGGGGACTTCTTTCGTTCCTCAAGATATATTGGTGAACAGTTTAAAGGGATTGTGAATAGTACTTTTGCAAGTAATGGGCTTGGTTTTACAGACTTTGATCTACCCCCTGAGGGGAGGAAACACAATAAAGCGCTGCATATTTCCATGGAGATTCCAAAGACTACTTTGTCCCGTATGCTGGTTGACACGGGTTCCTCTCTCAATGTGTTACCAAAGTCCTCTCTCATGAAGCTTGATTACGATGGACTTGTGTTGAGGCCAAGTGATTTGATTGTCAAAGCTTTCGATGGATAAAAAAAGACTGTGTTCGGGGAGGTCGAATTTCCAATCAAGATAGGTCCCCAGATGTTTGAAGTCACCTTCTTTATCATGGACATTAATCCTTCATATTGTTTTTTGTTGGACCATCCATGGATCCATGGGGCTGGTGCTGTCACCTCCACTCTGCACCAAAAGTTGAAGTTCCTGTTGAATGGGAAGGTGGTCCCTGTTTGCGGTGAAGAGGATTATATTGTCAGTCGTCTGAGTTCCTTTTGCTATGTTGAGGTAGAGGGAGAAATCCATGAGAACCTGTGCAAAGCTTTTAAGACCATGCAGGTTGCCAGGACTCCTCGTCAAGAGGTTAAGAAGCCAGATGCCTCTATGGTGTCTATTCGTCAGGCATAAATGTTTATTCAGTCTGGTCATCCAGAGGGAAGGGGAAGAGTGTTGAATCTCCCTACTCGGACATATAAGAAAGGTTTAGGCTTCATGGATGGTCGAAGTGCGTCAAATGTTACTCCTCGCAGGGTTCAAGGTATTTCTCTGCCAATTTAGTTTGTCAGCAGTGGGGTTATCCATGAAGAAGCTCATGCTGTGAGCGAGGATGGTAACAGTGATTGCGAGATGGATAAGTGGATTCGTCCTACCGTGCCAGGTGAAAAGCTTGCTAACTGGTTTGTTAAAGACATCATTGAAGTCACCGTTATGAAGAGTAATTTTCTTTTATTTGTTATCATGCAATAATCCCTACGTTCTGCCTAAGACATAGTGAACATGTTGTAAGGCCACGATGTTTTTCATTTCAAATTTACCATCAATAAAGGACATCTTTTTTGCATTCAAATATTTTGCTCCCTGTCTTTCTTTTAATTTTTTGGTAAAATGTGAGCTTTTATTTTATTTTTTAATCTAAAACTAAAATTAAAATAAAAATAATCATGCAGATTATGTCCCCCGTTAATCCCTGAAATTGTCGAGAATGATTCTACTATGGCTCCCTATGACGTTGAAAATCTGATCTATTAAGCTGAAGAAGAAGCTGAGAAAGATTGTGAACATCCTGAAGAGTTAGCTAGATTGTTAAGGAAAAAAGAAAAGGTCATTCAGCCGCACCAAGAGACTACTGAGTTGATCAACTTGGGCACCAAAGAGGTCCGAAGATAAGTCAAGATTAGGTCCACTTTAGAAGACAGTGTCAGGTGAAGATTAATTGAAATTCTCTGTGAGTATACAGATATCCTTGCTTGGTCTTATGAAGACATGCCTGGGCTGGATACAAATATTGTTGTGCACAAACTGCCTCTTAAAGAAGAGTATCCTCCTGTTAATCAAAAGCTTCAAATAACTTATCCTGAGATGTCTAAGAAGATCAAATAGGAGGTTCAGAAACAGTTTGATGTTAGTTTTTTGAAAGTGACTTCTTACCCGTCGTGGATTGCGAATATTGTACCAGTGCCTAAGAAGGATGGTAAAGTCAGAATGAGTGTGGACTATAAGGACTTGAATAGAGAAAGCCCTAAAGATGATTTCTCGTTACCACATATTGATATTCTAGTTGACAATACTGCTCGAGCTAAAGTGTTTGCCTTCATGGATGGTTTTTCTGGCTATAATCAGATCAAGATGGCACCAAAAGACATGGAGAAAACTACTTTCATTACACCTTGGGAAACATTTTGCTACAAAGTGATGTTGTTGTACCCCAAAATTTTCCCTCTCTTTTCTTCAAGACATTTCTCACAAAAGATCTCAAATGCTCAAGGATTCTCAAAGAGTTGATCAGACAAGTTCACCTCCTAAGCAATAAGTCCACAAACTAGGGTTTTGGTTTTCACAAGGAAAATTGGACTTCTAATGCCTCAAATGACTTTCATGGTTCATCATAGACCTCCAATAATTCTAATGCCAAGTTTCAAGTCTTGCACTTCAAAATTGCTCAGTCAATTGCTTAGATGACTAGAAATTAGTTGTATTGGGTAAAAAGTCAATTATGGTCAAAATACAGTCAAACTTCATGATTTTTGGCCAACATAAACATTTTTAATCCATATTCATCAATTTATAAAGAGTTGATCACAATTCCTCAATAAAAGCATTCAAATCATCAAAGGGGCAATGTTGTACCCCAATTTTTGCCCCTAAGATCCCTTCATCATACCATATTGATTCAATCACAACAAGATCACATTAGGGTTCGTGGTTCTTGTCCCTACCTTTAGCTTTGCTCTTTGAGGAATCACCAAACACCTTGACTTGTTTACTTTTGTGATCATGAATATTTTTGTCTTTATTTTTCCTTTTAATTAACAAAATGCAATGTTGGTTTGTCTTGCTTGTTACTAATGTAGGTAAAGGCAATGAGATTTATCAAGTTACTCCATGGGTTCATGAGTTTATTTCCATGCCCTAGGCAATAAAGCTTGAGAAGTCCTAAACTCACCACTGAAGTTGTTTTGGAAGGGATGGCATGGCAAGGTGATTTTAGTTCACTACATTCCAAAATGTCAAGATTGATTCAAATGTGTAAGGGATTGATTGAAGAAGTTGTCATGGTTGGCAAGGTCTTGTTCCCATTGATTGTAAGTGCATATTTCCCTCATTTCTTAAGATATGAAAGTGTTTTTGGTGGCTATGAGTTCTCATTTTCATCCTCAACAAATTCTATTTACAAATCAATTGTTTTGGTACAAGAAGTTTGTTCAAAATTGTCAAAGTTCCTCAAAACATCTTCTTGATCTAGGAGCTAGGGTTTTGAACTTCAAAGAAGCATATCTTGCTCATCTTTTGGTATTTTTGAGTGATTCAAAAGACATCCTTACCTTCAAAGGGTTATCAACAAATCACTTCGAAAGTTCCAAATAGTTTTCATGTGGAAGAAACTTGATGATGAAGAAAGATTACAAGTCCTCCAGATGAACCCCTATTTTCCCATGTGTGAATTCAAATGATCATAACTTGGTCAATTTTTATCACCTTGAGCCAACTCTCTTTCCATAATGATCTTGAGGATATGAAATTTATTCCTTCTTTTATGTGCAAAGTGAGAAAATGGTTGGAAAATTCCCTAAGGATACAAAAGATTATAGGGCATTTCATCATTTTTGACAACTTCAACAATTCATAACTCTCTGAATTTTTGGATATTTTTAATGGTTCAAGTTTCAAAATGTCATTCAAGAGGTCTATTTCATTCCATCTTTTTTGGTCAAGAGCAAATTCCAAGTGGAAGGCCATGTTTGGATGCAAAACATTATAGGTCACTTTTGAAGAAAATTTTGAAATATTTCTAAGTATGGAAAGTCAACCTTTTTCCCCAACTTTGATTGAATGCAACTTTCAGCTCAAGCATCCATTTCGTTCCATTCTTTTTCCATTGCAAAGCTTGTAATCTCATATTTCTAAAGCACTAAGAATCGTGCATTAAGAACCCTTGAGCTGAGAATCCCATTGGATTGAACTTGGTAACTTGGAACTTAAGTTTCTTCATAAGTCAGAATTTGAAATTCATGTTTTGGCCTCTAAACATCAAATTAGCACGCGTTTTTGATCTAAACATGTTTAACCAAATTACCAAAGTGGATTAGAGCCATAAAACGCAAGGATTGGATGAGTTTTGATGGAAATCAGATCACACTTTTCTCGTGCATCAGGTTCACAAGATTTCCCTCCAAACTTCATCATTTCACACGCTTGAACATTCCATTTGATTCCCTATAAATAGAGGGTTATCCCCGATTCATTTCCTCAAGCTTTGAGATCCAAAAACACTCTGTCAAAACCTCACACGAGCTTGAAATTTTTGAAATCAATTTCTAAGATTCCAGCCTTTTCCTCCAAAATTCTTTGCACATTCCTCTTCCTTAAGCATCATACAAACTCTCCAACATTTGAACCAAGCAAAAAGAGCTATAATCCAAGCTACAGAAGTCCAGTTTCAGAGCTTCTTCCTTGAACTTCGAAAAGGTAGAATTCTCCATCATTTGGATCCAAATAAAGCACTAACATGTTCTACTCCTTCTCTGATTCTAGTGCTTCTTACAATTTTTAAATCTATTGAGAATTGAGAGATAAATCTCAAATTGAAGGTGCTCGCTATTTTTTGGATTTTTGATTCATATCTCTTTGTATAATTTATATAAATTTGGTGCGATGGTGGTGTTAGGATCGTCTTGAAGAGACGAATCCAATGATATTGGTCTGGGATCCTAATTTTACCATTTGAAGGATCTCACAAAATCTCTATTGCAGGGTGGCTGGAGGTTAAAGACGATGACATGTCTCGTCTCAGCCAATGATAGCTTGCCAAGCGTTTTAATTTCATTGGTTGCCTTTTTTCTGATTCCCTGTGCATCTCACTAAGGTCCATATCAAGCACAATGCGTCTTGTCCATTAGATTAGCTTACTAACGCGTTTTGACTATGATCTGATGGCCCATATCTTTTTGGTTTTATTTTATTTTCTGATTTTATATTTTAATTGATTTAATTTTCAAAAATTCATAACTCTTTTATTTTTTATCCAAAAATTATGAAAAAATTCAAAAAAATACTTTGAATTATTTTTGATCTCGTGACTATTTTTTCACATTTTTATCTTGACATTTGATATTTTTTATATTTTTTGCATTATTTGCTTCTTTTTAATTACTTTAAAAATACTTTCTGACTTTCTTTTAATTCTGAAAAATTTCCTAAATATCATTTTGCATACTTCTGAGTTTTTGAAAATTTTATGGAATTTTATATTGATGTTTACTATTTTTGACCTATTTTCTTTTTGTTTTGAACAATTTTAATTAGTTTTAAAATAGTTACTGACTTTTAAAAAATTGCTAAAGATTTTATCAAAATATTTGAGTCCTTTTCTGATTTTTCTATGGCCTTACTCAGTTTTTCTTGATTAATTTTAATATAGTTGATATTTTCCTTTCTTATTTCCATTTTAAAACATTTTTAAAAACCTTTTTTAATGTATATATTAAATGCAATATTATTTTTTGATTATTTTCTGGCTGAACTTGGGTTGAATTTTAATCATGAACTTTATTAACATCATTGGATCCATGGTGTTGAGTCTAACTCCATAAAAAGGGATGAATGATTTTAATAATAGTTTGATTTAAATTTAATTCAAATGTGGTTTGTATATTCTTTCCCACCCCCCTTCATCTTGTCCCTTTCTTATCGCACTAAGTGTTATTGGAGCATGATCTCTATATCATGTCTCAAAATAAATGGTGCATAGATTGCTATTGACCGGCCTCAAAATAGGTGCGACTTCTATATAAGTCCACTTACAATTGCTTAGCATAGCGTTAAATTTTGTCCCGATTAAAATAAATGATCATTCGTGGCCCAAACCTATATTTGAAAGCCCAGGTAAGTTAATTTGATCTCTTTGATCCAATAACCTTGAGATTCATTGTGTGGAGGCTTTGGTTATACCAATCCTCTAATGGATCTACAACACTTTTGGTCAACACGGATCACTTAAACATCGTTGATCATTAAATGGTACTTTTGAGAATTCCAAATGAATGATATACTTGACAAAAAGCAAATGCAACTTGTTGTGTGGAGGATTTGGTTCTACCAATCCTCTAATGACTTCCAAATGCAAGTTTCAAGATGGTCATCCAACTAACCACTAATTATTAAATTGTTTTTACTTTATGCCCTTTTATTTATTTTTATTTTTATGCTTTATGTACCATTTACTTTAAGCATTACATTTCATGTCATTTTTATTTTTCTCACTTGAGCCTTTTTTCTCTCTTCTAAGACACCTAATAATCAACACGAACCATAAAAACCTATAATGATACTTGGACTATTTGGTTACTATCCTTGGCATTATGGAGTATTGGACTTCTTGGACTTAGGATTAGAAACCTTGACCTATATTGGAGACCTTGTGACCTTAATTGATATTTTTTCTGGAGTTCTTAAGGTTTATCTCAAGACATTGGGTTGCTTGTTTATTTTGTGTGCAAGTTATTGTGATTACATTCTTTGTTTGTAATCTGGAATTCACCCGTATACAGCCGTTACTCTGCCCAATTTTTGTGAAGACTTAATACACTTGAAGTTTAGTTCTCTCAAGAGGTCTAGTATCTTTGCTTGCTTGGTTTCAATCCAAAGAATGGTAATTCTATCTTGACTCATAATTTCAAGTATTGGCTTTGTTGTATCCCAAAATTTGCCCTCCCATATTTCTCAATACATGACAAGAAAGGTCTTCAAATTGCTCAAGGAAGTCTAAGGGTTGACCAGACAAACCCTCTCCTAAGGCAGTCTACCTCAAATTAGGGTTTCATTTTGCATCAAGATGCTTGAGTCCAAAGTATCCGAAATTCTCACCATTGTCCTAATATGTTCTCAAGATCATCCATGTCAAGTTTCAACCCTTGCAGAGGAAATTTGCTCAGTCAATTGCTCAAAGGCCTGAAAATCGACTGTGTTAGGGCAAAAGTCAATTGTGGCCCACACACAGTCAAACTTCAATATTTTTGGTCAACATTCTCATTTTTAAGTATTATTCATCATTTTATCAAGGGTTGATCATTATTCCTCAAGGATTGCTCACAATTCATCAAAACCCAAAAGTTGCTAAATTAGGGTTTTGTAGGAAAAGTCAACTCAACTTTGACCAAGCATAACTTTCTCATACTTTATCAAAAGCGATCCATACAAAGCTCATTTTTAAGAGGATGTAATTACCTACAATTCATCTTCAGCTACAAAGTTCAAAATATGCACTCACAAGAAGATATAAATTTGGACATTATAGGTCATTTTGAAAAGTCAACAAAAACACCTTTTGGGTCAAAGCTTCATACATGAACATGGAAGACTCAATTGAGATGAGACCAAAAGGGTTGCTTAGAGGACATATTAAGCTTTCTAAAAAGTCTAATAACACATCTCTAGGATCAAAATTGAGAGAGGTATGCATTGGCCAAGTTGACCCTTTTTGCAAAATTGCCAAAAGTCAAATGTGTCCAAAATTGCATTTTTTGTCAAATGGGCCCAACTTTTTATGCTTGCAATGAGTTTTTAATGTGACCCGCGACCCATGAGCCCTTCCATTTGTCATTCTTTTATTTTTGTTATTTATTTTGATTTTATTTCAATTAAATCAAATAAAATCAGTATAAAATAATGAAAATATCAAAAACTAATTAAATCTTGAGATTTTGTGCATGATTAGGTTCATTATACAGCTGGAGACAAGATCAATTTGGAAAGAGTTGGTGCAAGGATTGAATCATGAATTAATATTCATAATTGGAAGATATTTGATGCAAAATTGCAACCCTAATACATTCTAGGATACATAAGGAACAAAGGCAGATCAAAAAGGCAGATGCTAGAGGCGTGCAAAGGAGAAAACAAATCTAAAAAATTCAAGAAAAAGTTGCAAACTGATTTCCAAGTTTAAGGCCATCTCAAGCCATTCTAATCATACCAATCCACTGCTGGACTCCCCATGATCGTGTTTCAACCGCTAGCAAGCTTCCCCACGCCTTGAAACGCCCTGTAAGAGTCACATGGTTTGCATGTTTTCTTGAATTCGAATACATTACTTCTGGCATATTTAGCATGATTAATTGACATATTTGTAATCCTTGAGATGTTTGCAAGCTAATGGTTGTATTTAATTGCATTTTTATTGAATGTACACCAAGATGCCATGGCTAGGGTTCGTGGTTCGTTTTTAGGGATTTCTTGTACATGGAAAATTGGCCAGTGATAATGGTACCATGATGCTCGTGAGGTTGCAACGAGTTGATTGGTACCATTGGTTTTAACTTATCATGCGTGTACAAGGTTTTGGAAATACACAGGGGCTATACCTACACTTAATGTCCGTAGGTAAAATCCATGAAACTTACAACGACAGTGGGAGGAAGAAGAAGGATACGTGGCGCTTCATGGTTTGCGAATTTGAATTTCGCGCGTTTCAACAATTAGCTTTTTGTTTATGTTATATAATAATTGTGTGTTATTGTAATGACAACTAAACATTCTGGCTCAGTTGGCAGCGTGGCAAAGGGATAATGCCTAAGGGCCTGGGTTCGATCCCCAGGTCCCAACTTTATTTCATGTTTTTCTTGGACATGCAATCCAGTGCATCTCACACTCTAGGATCCATCATGCACTCTCCAGATCTGATCATCCAAACCACCAAGGCTTCAGATCTAAGGCCTTCCCAAGAGGGTCCACCATGCGCCCAGTCAGGCATACACACAGAATCTGGCAAAGTCAAAAAGGGCCAGGAATTGTTGGGCCAAGAATTGCAAGCAGCACCCCCTTTTTTTTTGCTAACAGCAACCAGGCCCATTCTTTCTATTTTCTATTTTTCTTTTATTTAATTTAATTTGCTTAAATATTTTTTAACAAAATTAATTTATTTTTCATAAAATCATAAAATCAAGAGTTTCACAAAAAAATTAGGATTAGGTTTTATTTTATCAAATTTAATTTAATATTAGTTTAAATTTAATTTAGGGTAATTCTAACTTTTTATATATAATTAAAATCAATTAGAAAAATTAGGGTTAGCTCTTGATTTAATTTTTATTTCTTTTCTCAAAATATAAAAATACAAAATAAGGTAATTTAATTATTTTTCTTAAATTTAAATTAATTAGTAATTAGGGTCTTTTTATTTATTCAATTGAACTTTATTTTCTCAAACAATCAAAAACGACAAAAAAATGATTTTCCTTTTAAATTACAATTAGGTAGTTGGGGTCAAAACCCTAAATCTCTCGTTTTCGATTCATCGCGCGCGTTTATTATTTTTGCAATATTAATGTAACTGCTCACGGTATGTAATAGTTTAAATTAGGATTTTCTTCATTTATCGTCTTTTACGGGTTTTTTTTTGCTATGTAATTAATCCCTACCCTGAAGCCTTGTAATAGCGTAGGTTTTATTTCCCGCATTTTAATTCTCACAAATATTAACTGTTTAAATGTATGTTAATAGGATTATATGACAAAGATTGCATGATAATTTAAAACGGCTAGAAAACCCTAATGTGCAAAGATAATAACTGAAATCAAATCACTCGCACATGCGCACTCCTAGGGTATACTCTCACTTAGGTTGCCTTCGGTAGACGATCATTAAGTATAGGGTGTCTTAGTGGTTTCCCTCCTGTCTAACAAAGATCAAAAGTCCCGTTCGGAAACGTCGCCTCGGAAATGTTGCCTCGGAAATGTTGCCTCGAATATGATCTTAAGACTTTAGGGTTATTACTAAGACGTCCTAACATTGCTTCAGTGATTATACGTCCCTTACGAATTGACCCTTACAACTCCAACAACGGTGCTACCAATTTCTCAATAGTAGGATAGCACTGTCTAAAGGAAACAAGAACAAAAACAATCCTTTTTCGAGTAGGTAGATGCTAGTAAGTACTTGCTCAAATCAAACTTTTTCACACCAAACACTTTTCAAACAATGTTTTCGAAAACACTTCATAACACTCTTGAGGACAGAAACAAGGGTTAAAACGAAGTAAAACAAAACTTTTCAAAACAAACACAAGAAATTTTTAAAAGATGAGCAAGTACCTAAGAGCCCATGGAAAACCATGGATAGAAAGGGTGCTAATACCTTCCCTTTCTATAATCTACCCCCCATACTCAAAATCTTGAAAAAGGAATTTTTCTGTGCTTTTTTCCTTTCCAGTTGGATAAAATAAAAGTCGGTGGCGACTCTTGCTTACCGCGACATTTTGCGAATATAAAACGCAAAATGCAAACCAGCATTTTCAAAACAGTCGGTTCTGCCACCATATCACAGGCTTCTTGTTGGTTAGATGGTTCTTATCCCTAGATTTTACCTTATGCTTTAGGATAGTCCCTTCTTCTCCTCCCATCTTCTTTAATTTCCAAAAGTCTTCTCCCTCCTTTTGAAAAACTCTTCTTGTTCTTTTTTAAAAAAAAAAACTTGAACCACTTTCATATTAAACTTGGACTTAGGTCCATGCATTTTCAAAACATTTTTAACAAATAAACTTCAAATCAACTTAATAATACCTTGACATTTTTTGTGAGAAGACAAAAAGTCAATCAATCTCATTTCAAACCATTTTGGCTTTTTACTTTAAAATGTTTCTCAAAAGATTAGACTCTTGTCAATCCTTGTAGTGATGCAAACAACTATACTTCTATAATATGTAGTGAAAAGAGATATTTTCCACTTGGGTGTTGAGTAAGACATTGTTGATTTTAAAATCCAAGCCATATCCTCCACTTTGAGATGATGCAAATTCTCCTTTCTCATGATTGTTGGTAGTAAGTATGTTTTCCACACGGACAATGACGGTGATGTGTCATCTCATAAAATTAACCAACACAGTTGTGTTTTTTTATAAAAAAAATCTTTAAAAGAGGAACTACGTGTACCCTGATCCCCTATTTAAAGAAAGGTGGTACGTAGGCACTAAAGGTTCGCAACCGCAGCGGGTGCAAAAACCATAAAAAAATATATTTCTTTTCTCACCTCCACCATCCATTTTTATTCAACATTTTATAGCCAAAATATACAGATTTTTACAAAGAGGTTCCTGTGGAGTACCGTAGATGTTTAGGGTGCTAATACCTTCCTTTTGCATAAACAAGCCCCTTACCTTGAATCTTTCCCCCTCTTTTTGGGTTACTCGCTATTTTCCCATTCCTTTGGAAACAATAAAGCGCGGTGACAATTTTTTATTTTGATCTGTATAAGTCTAGTCAATCCAATGGCTTAGTCTTAAACATTTCTACTGCTACATAAAAAATAGCGACTTCACTGGCGAAAGATTGACTTCTTGTTGGTCCATCCCTAAGTGGGTTGAGCCTATCTTTGTTTATGTTTATATATGTGCTATTGTTGTTTATGTGTTATATGTTGTATATATGTTTGTCTGGATTTTCCTGGTTTTCAGGGTGCTTGGTGATTACTTATAAGTCCTATACCCAGACTTGGGAAAAGTTTAAGATACGACGGGTGGTATAGTCGTGTTAAATTTGAGGGAGTAATCCCAAAAAAGGAGGCATGAGATCCCCCACTCAGTGGAGGCCCCTTTGACTGTAGTGTCGTTTACCGAGTAATCAGGAAGACGTATTGCTTCCGACCTGGGAGCCTGCTGAAGCTGAGGACCATAGAATACCAAACCCATATTGGCCTTTTATGTGTAGTGCGGGAGCTATGACGGAGTAATTCGGAAATAGTTATCAGACGATACTATGCTCGGATGAGTTTTTCTTAAGAATATTACTAATTACCGAGTTAATTGGGAAGTTGGTAATATCCGAAGGAAGGTTGTAGACTCTGGGAACCTCTAGAATCTTGTTCGGCAGGTGATAAATTTTAGACCA
The DNA here is from genome assembly GCA_948472305.1 of Vicia faba. Taxonomy (NCBI): domain Eukaryota; kingdom Viridiplantae; phylum Streptophyta; class Magnoliopsida; order Fabales; family Fabaceae; genus Vicia; species Vicia faba. Next base: position 41,827,806 of record OX451737.1, on the reverse strand, counting down.
ACACCTTATGGGTAGTACCTTCGACCTCATGCTCGTGACGTTGAACCTATGAACCCTATATGTGTGATCTTGTGTGTGATTGTTGCATCATGCATCCATGCACTCATAAGCATCTTTTGATGAAATTTTATTTCAAGGGACTTAAAAGTTGACCATTTGTGAATATCTCAGGTGCCTTTTAACCATGGATTCTAGAAAAAGAAAGACCGAAAAATACAGTTTCAAGGATTCCAAGATAGATGAGTTGATCAGTCTAATTCCCGAGGTCGAGTTTTCTGCAGATTTTTGGAAGAAGTGTGAATCCATCATTCCTCTTATGAAGCTTAGGATGAAGAAGGGTATTCTATTGACCTTGGTTCAGTTCTATGATCTGATGTATCATTGCTTTACTTTTCCTGACTATCAGTTGATGCCTACACTAGAGGAATATTCTTATTTGCTGGATTTACCCGTTACCGATCGTGTTCCTTTTACTGGTTGGGAGGGTGAGCCAAAACCACATGAGATTGCTGCTTTGATCCATCTAGGGAAGTATGAGGTGGAAGCCCATATGATTACTAAAGTAGGGATTAGAGGATTACCGGCCCAGTTCTTATTGGAGAAAGCTCGTTACTTTTCCAGGATGAAGAGTACAGTCGATTTTGAGGCCATCTTTGCTCTACTTGCTTACGGGTTGTTCTTATTTCCTAATGTGGACAAGTTTGTTGATGTTAATGCTATCAGGATCTTCATGATTGGAAACCCAGTTCCTAAATTGTAAGGTGATGCTTATTACTCTATTCATCTTCGGAATTCTTATCATGGGGGGAAGATTATCTGTTGCACGCCTTTGTTGTACCGGTGGTTTATCTCTCATATGCCCCAATCTGATGCTTTTTGGGATGTCAGGAAGGAACCCCGTTGGGCTCCTAAGATCATGGCACTTACTCACTCAGATATTGATTGGTATCATCGAGATTATTAGGATATAGAGATTGTTGACTGTTGTGATAGTTTCCCCAATGTACCTTGTGATGCCGTGGGAGAACTGACTTGAGGTTTTACGTTTGTGTTCGCAAATGTTTCGATTTATCAAGAGTCGCCACTGACTTTTTATTTTATCCAAAGTAAAGGTCAAAAAGCACAGGAAAGACCTTTGAGATGTTTTCTTGGGTTCGGGGGGTAGATTATGAAAAGGGAATGTGCAAGCACCCTTTTCATCCATTGTTATCCATGGGCTCTTAGTTACTTGTTTAGATCACTTGCTTTTGCTTTTCAATTGTTTAAAATGGTGCTTTGTGTGTGGTTTTGAAAGATGTTTTGAAAAGAGGACATCGTTGTGGCAACCTTTGTAATGATTCTTGTTTGAATATATACAAAGATGTTTGTCTTTTGAAAAGATATTTCAATGTTTGAAAGTTTGTTTTGGGAAATGTTTTGAAATTGTGTTGTGAGGTGTGTTTGAAAATAGCAAGGATATTTTTGCAAGTTTTTATCAAGTAACTAAGAGTTGTCTACCCTATTTTACTCAAAAGATCTTTCCTACACATTTTTAACCCTTTTGACAGTGTTGTTTTACCATTGCATTTGGTAAACAACCTTGTATTTGGATGTTAAACGGGACAGGCGTAGGTCATCGTATGAACCATGATAACAATTGTGCTAAGTATCTTTGGCAAATTTTTGAGGGACTAGATCATTTTGTATAGGCAACCAAGATAGCGTCATCGAGGGACTATGCTCTTTTGTTTTGTTTTTGTTTTGCCAAGATACTCAACATGCATAACATGGCCATTTTAAAGGCAACAAGTGGATGAAACCCTAGGGGTGCATGTGTGCATTGTGTTGTCAATTTACATGCTTTTTTGTCTTTGTATTAGTCAAGCTATTTGTTTTGATTTTGGACATTTGCATACAAACCCTAATCTCTATCATGACATATTTGAAAGCGTAAAGTGTGTAAAATAAATCTACACTATTACAAGATTTGATATGGGAAGGGGGGATACAATTTTTGAATGGGGGGTATTTGCAAGAAAATAAAACCCTAATTTTTACTATTACATCCAAATTGAATTTATTTGTAATAAACAAAATTTAAATAAACAAATTAAATATAAATATGCAAAATATGATAAATATGTAAAAGATGTTTTTATTTATTTTTATGTATGTAAAAATAAAAGATTTAATGTATTAAAAAAATAGAAATAAAAGATTATTTTTGTTAAGGATAAAAACCCTAATTTTCCTTAAGAAAGCATATATATATATATATATATATATATATATATATATATATATATATATATATATATATATATATATATATATATATATATATATATATATATATATATATATATATATATATATATATATATATATATATATATATATATATATATATATATATATATATATATATATATATATATATATATATATATATATATATATATATATATATATATATATATATATATATATATATATATATATATATATATATATATTATTCATGTACAATAAAATAAAATAAAATATATAAAAAATAAAAATATATTAGAAAAAAAATTATTTAAGTATAAATAATAAAAAATAAAGGTATATTATTTTTATGTATTATTTTCAAGTTTTTCATTAAAGAAAATAAAAGTATATACTAATTAATAATTATTTTTATGTCTAAAGAAAAATAAATAAAAAAATTTTAAAAAATGTGAAAATTTATAAAAATATTTTTGATATTTTTTATGTTTAGAAAATATAAAATAAAATCAGAAATGAAAAATGAATACAAAAATACAAAAATATAAAGAAATGGGCCAGGGGGTGCAATCAGTAAAGAGGGGGTGTCAAAAACAAAGTCAGAACCAAGCCCAGCCCACTGAACTTCATCTTTAACCTTTGTCAAACCAAAACACGCGCGCCTGATTCAAATATGGAAAACCTGCATACGTGCTCTAATGCAAAAACTCATAACACCAAAGTTATAACATTTTTCAAGACGATTTCAACCATATAAAGAACTCAAACTAACTCTCAAAGACCAGAGAGAATTTCTCTGGCCCTAATTTCTAACCTAACTTTTTCAGGAAGTTCATGAATCAAATTCTCTTAACACATTTAACTTAAATGAAATCTAAGCATATGTACAACTTCAGGGCTATGAGTACTACATTTTTATTCACAAACCTAATCCTAATGATTCCTAAATATAGAGATAGGAAGTTGACAAAAACCTTTTTCAGATGAACTCGTATATGGCAATGTGGAGCTTTTCAGTGAGACCTGAGGTGCTTGGAAGCTTGCCTGAACTTCCTCTGACCTTCCCTAATGCCTAGTTTGCTTTGGATTTGCTTGAACAAGCTTGTAGAACTCAACCTGCACAAGCTGAAAACAGAAATGGTGAAGCTTGCAAATGAAGTTACAGTCAGGGGCCAATGATTGGGATGGCTTGGATAGGTTATATGAAATGTATTGGAACAAGTTTGGGGCAAAACGCACGAGTAACTTGTGAGATGGAAGTGAAACTGCAGGGAGTGCCCTGTTTTTCAAAAGGGAGATGATTTTGTGTTTTGGAAGGCTTGAGGGTTCAACAATTCGTGTTTCTGGCTCACGACAATGTACAAAACTTGTCTCAAATGCTTGCAAGGGTTGGTTATATCAAATATGCAAGTTGTGGCTCTTTGGCAAGTTTACTTGTATTTTAAGCAAAAGTAAGAAAATGATGCAAGACAGGCATGTACAGGCTATCTACCAGCTTACACTTTGTGATCTTGGCCCCTCAAGTTTGTGGATATTATTTGATGTACCAGATTTGGTTCAAGGCTCTAGAATGCAATTTGACATAAAGCAAATTTGACAAAAATGGCAATGTTGCCTTTTTGCTATTTTTGGATTAATCTCTTGTGTAATCCTCCTATGATTAGAACAAAGTCTCAAACCAATGAATTTGCATTTAATTATTGAGTATGAAAGGGTTTAGGGACCTGTAATCAAGTACAAACAATGCTGGATGGAAGTTGCAACTTGTATCAACATGAAAATGCCATGGATCAAAAGTGAGTTTTTGCCAAATTCAAACCTTCTATTCTCCATAACCACAAATGATTTTGGAGAGTTCTTGGACATTTTGGAAATCTTGTAACATGCCCTAAAATCCATCTTTGAAATGCATTTTGAGATTCCAAGTGGAAATAGGTGAAAATTTCCATGAAGATAGGTCAAAATCCTGCCTAAACTAGGGCAAAATTTCACTAAGTTAAAAGTTTCATGGACCCTTGTTCCAAAAATCATAACTTGAGATCCAAGCTTCTTTTGAGAAAACTTTGTGAATCAAAGTTGTAGATTTTGTGGAGGAATAAAACTTTCATGTTGGAAGTTTTGTTTGAATCCAATTTCATCATGGTGAAACTATTGGGCAAAGTTGGGAAAAATTAAGAAAATTTCATAACTTAGAAAAATTCTAAGTTATGAAATTTTTTCAATCTTAAACCCTAATTTGCAAAATTAGGTTTCTTTATGAAAAAGTTTCATGTTTTGACACATATTGGTGAAAAATGACCCTTGGCACTTGATTTTGACCAAAAAGTCAAAGTTTGACTTTTCAGTGTACAGTCAATTTTTGATTAGTTGACTGGAAAATTCATCTGTCAATCTAATGCATTTGAGATCTTTTGAAACTTGTGATTAGGTCAAGATGATGTCATTGAGTCCTTGAATCCATGCTTGAACCCAATTTGCCATTGGCTAGGTGAAAATCAGAAATTACCCTTATACAGTCAAAACCCTAAAAATGACCATTTTGCCCTTTTGATGATTTGATCAAATTTCTTGAGGAGTTATGGTCCAAACTTGATCAAATGATTCATATGAGCTTATAATGTTGACGTGGACTAAAATTTATGAGGTTTGACTGTAAATTGGCCAGAGTTGACTTTTTCCCCAATACAGTTAATTTTTAGGTCAACTGTCTAGTTGATTGGGCAAAAATTTGATTCAAAGCTTGAAAGTCACATTGAGCATTAGAAGTCCAAAATTCCTTGTGCAAACTCAAACCCTAATTTAGGTCAACAATGCAAGGAGATGTCTTGAGCAGAGCAAACCCTAGCTTGATCTTGAGTTCAAAGGGTCTTGTGAGGGGAAATCTTGATAAAATGAGAGGGAAAATTTTGGGGTACAACAGCTGCCCCTGTTCAATCTTCTTGAACCTGAAGAGTTAGATCGACAAGTTTGCCTTTCGTGACTCGAAGGTAAAAGAGGATTGGACACTAGAGTGCCCGTAAATTTGCACTCGTCAAAATGTGGTTGAGGGAATGGGCTTAAAGGTGACATTTGGAGATGTGATAGAATCTAATTGGAGATGGGCTTAAAGATGCCATCCTAGAATGTTTATTGAAATGTATGTTGTAAGTCAAAAAAATATGAGTGTCAGAATGGTATCCTTGTCTGGAACGTATCTGAACTCGATCTAGAGATTAAATTTGTACGAGCAAGGGTATAAATACCGTGTCTGGAGCGTATTAAAGCTTGTAACTGGATCTGAAAGAGCAAGGGTATAGCTACCGTGTCTGGAGCATATTCAAGCTAGGGAACATCAGCATGAGTGATCAGCATGGCTAGCATGTTTGGAGCGTATCTGGACAGTATCTGAATCTGTAAGAGCAAGGGTATAGCTGCCGTGATGAGCGTATCCAAGCTAGGGAACATCAGCATAAGTGATCAGCATGGCTACTGTGTTTAGAGCGTATCTGGACTATATCTGAATCCTTAAGAGCAAGGGTATAGCTGCCGTGGCGAGCGTATCTAAGCTATGGAACATCAGCATGAGTGATCAGCATGGCTACCGTGTTTGAAGCGTATCTAGACTGTATCTGAATCCTTTGAATATTGGTTAAAGATAGCTTTTAATCTCATCCTGAAAAGGATAAAATGTTAGCTGAAACACAAAGTTATATTGCATGACATGTATGATGCAATAAAATGTGTTTTATCAATGTCTATGATATATGAATGTAATGTATGCGCATGTAAGATGATTAGATGTCTTGTTGAGGAAAGTAAATCCTTGATAGCTGGAGATAATAAAAATCCTTGACTGCTTCCGGGGAAAGTAAATCCTGGACCGATGCTGGGGATTAACAAAAACTTTTGACAACTTCTGTGGGATGTGGGAATCCATTAAGTCTGCTTGAGAAACCTGCTTGGGGAATCCAAAGAACTTTGATGACTATAGCTGGGGAGTACACCAATGGGAATCCTTCCTCGGCTGGGGAATAGGGAAACTCTGAAGACCTCTACTGAGGATTAGACAAAAGAAAACCTTGATCTGCTGGAGAATAAGAATGAGAAACTTCAATCTTCTAGGGAACCTGAAGCCTTGGGGGTTTCACTGGAGAAGTGAGAACGAGAATCTTCGATCTGTAGGGGATTAAAATTCTGACAAACTCGTGCTGGGGAGTCATGGATACTCAGGTAACTTTATCGGGGAATTCAGACTGAAAATCTTCCATCTGCTAGGGAAAATAAATCCATGGGGACTTCCAATCCGGGAGTTAAAAATGAGAATATTCAATCTGTTGGGGATCAAGAACTCTGTGGGGAATAGTTATACTGCTGGGGAGTAGCTATTCTTCTGGGGAGATCAGGACTCTGGGGGAAAAATGCTTATTCCTGTTCGGAAAAAGTTCAGGAGTTTGGGTTGTATGCCAATCTACCGGGGATTTATTCGGAGGTTGGGGATAAGAGTTTAACTATTATCTGGTTGTTTCTAAGACAACTTGCTGGGGAATCTGGAGAAACTGGATGGTTTCTGCTGTGGATTGGTAGTTGGAATTTTGACTTTGTTGGGGAAGAAAGTTTCGTCTTTGCTGGGGACGTATGACCCAAAGTTTTTGCTCCGCTGAGGATTGAGGATTTGAAAGCTTTACTCTGGTGGGGATTAAGGATTTGAAATATGACTCTGTCGGGGATATGTTTTTCAAGGTTTTAGCGTCGTTGGAGATCTAGATGATGTACTGCAGGGGATTTCTCTCGGAATAGCCTAAAGACATTTTCCTATACTTCCAACCTATCAGTAATTATTCTTTCACATTTCGTTTATTTGTAAACAGTGATTGTATTCAAATGCATATGCTCATTTAATAAACCATTGGACGTTTTTCAAATAAAACATAAGTGTAAAGAAAAAGAAAAGGCAAGTAGTTTTCTGCACTTTGTAGTATCTTTGTATTAACTTTGTGTAAGTATTTTATACAAAGGGGACAGACATCCTAGTAAGAGAATGTTGTCGTAAAAATTGAGAAAAATTTATACAAAGATGGCTATGTGTAAAAATTCCATGGGATTCCTATTCTGCTATAGCCTTCGTAACTCTGAGTATCTTGTCCATTCGTTGCTTCGTCCGACGATGAATGAATTGATCAGAAGCCTGGAGCTTGTCTGTGAAGAGATTGTCCATAAATTGATCTGACGAGACATAGTCATACGCTTTAATTCCCTAACTTTTGCCTGGACCGCCCTTTCGGGTTTTCAGTCCACCGGGAAACCCTTTTTTACCCAAGTCGCCCTTTCGGGTTTTCAACTTGCCAGGTGTACATATTTTTTAATTATCCCTAATTTTTGCTTGAACCGCCCTTTCGGGTCTTTGATTCACCAGGATGCCCATTTTTGCCCAAGTCGCCCATTCGGGTTTTCAACTTGTCGGGTCGTTTTATACGTAGTATCTTTTGACTATGTCAGCGTTCGCAGGGTGCGGCAGGTCGTCGCCGTCCATGGTGGTCAGGATCATTGCCCCACCAGAAAAGATGTTTTTGATCACAAATGGTCCTTCGTAGGTAGGAGTCAGCTTGCCCCTGGGATCACTTTGCGGCAAGATGACCCGCTTGATTACAAGATCCCCGACTTGATATACTTGTCTTCTGACTTTCTTGTTGAAAGCTTTGATCATTCGTTTTTGATACGCCTGACCATGGCAAACAACAGTAAGTCACTTCTTGTTAATCAAGTTAAGTTGATCAAGCCGGGTCCGAATCCAATCGTCTTCACTCAAACCAGCATCTTTCATGATTCTCAAGGAGGGAATCTGAACCTCGATAGGTAAAACAACTTCCATGCTGTATACCAAAGAATATGGTGTTGCCTCTGTTGATGTTTGTGCCGTGGTACAGTATCCATGCAGAGCAAACGGTAACATCTCATGCCAGTTGTGATACGGTGGGAGAACTGACTTGAGGTTTTGCGTTTGTTTTCGCAAATGTTTCGGTTGAGCAAGAGTCGCCACCGACTTTTTATTTTATCCTAAGGAAAGGTTTAAAAAGCACAGCAAAAACCTTTGAGATGTTTTCTTGGGTTCGGGGAGTAGATTATAGAAAGGGAAGGTATTAGCACCCTTTCTATCCATGGTTATCCATGGGCTCTTAGTTACTTGCTTAGATCACTTGCCTTTTTCAATTGTTTGAAATGGTGTTTGTGTGTGTGTTTGAAAATGTTTTGAAAAGAGGCCAATGTGGTGGCAATCTTTGTAATGATCCATGTGGGGATGTATACAAAGATGTCTGTCTTTTGAAAAGTTTTTCATTTGTTTTTGAAATTGTTTTTGAAGGTGTTGTGGTGTGTGATTTTGAAATTAAGCAAGTGTTTTGTTTTGCAAGTTTGATTCAAGTAACTAAGAGGTTGTCTACTCCTAAATTCCTCAAAAGATTATTGCTATGTTTTAACCCTTTTAACAAGTTTGTTCCACCATTGAATTTGGTGGACAATCTTGTGTTAGGATGTGAAAGGGACGGGCGCGGGTCATCGTTTAGACCATAATTGCAATGGTGCCAAGTATCTTTGGGCATTTTCCTTAAGGGACTTGATCATTTGTTTTGAAAAATATTATCGAGGGACCATGATCATTCAATTTGTTTGTTTTGCCCAAAGAGACCTAACGTGCAATATGGCCCAATTTTGAAAGGCAACAAGTGGATATAACCCTAGGGGTGTTAGTATGCAAGTGTGTTTTATTGCATACAAGAGTTTTTCTTTGAATTAGGTTTTTCTATTTCATTGATTTTATCTTGCCATACACGTCCTAATTACTAGCAATAAGAAGCGGAAATGTAAAATCCTACGCTATTACAACAGTTAGGGGAGGGGGATACACATTTGTACATGGGGGGTTCAACGAGAAAAATAGACAAAAAATAAAATAGCGAAAAACAAGATATATAGAGAGGGAGAGGGAGCCCGCGCGCTGTTGGGAGGCCATCAGAAGTTCTGACCCAGATCCGCTGTCAGATGATCAACCTGTTGGTGAAACTGGATGAGTCAGAACTTCTGACTCTAGGACCTGCAAAACAGAACCTTGTTAGTGGGGAAACCAGAAGTTCTGATTTCCCTGCGCTGCTAGACAGAAGTTTGTTAGTGGAGAACCCAGAAGTTCAGATTCTGCTGAAAAGGCAATAACTCTCAGAGGTTCTGATGTCATTGACAGCAAAACAGGCTTCAGATGTGCTAACGTCAAAGTCAGCACTTGGCTTTTTCCTGCACTAATCAGAACATCTGCAATCCTGTTGTTACTCCACAAAACAGAAAACATATTTGGAACAGATCCAGCAAAACAGCAAAAATGTCTCAGAGGTCAGAATCACCAAGGTCACAGGCAAGTCCTAAACTGGCTCAGAACGTTCTGAGGTATGAGAGTCCTCAGAACATAAACAGCAATAACATGAATATTTACATTATGTTACTTGAATATGCACACCTGATGATGCTTAACAGTGTGGTGAGGGTCAGCAGGTGCTTACCTGACTGTCTGGAAAATGGTGGGTAAAAGTTAGCTTTTGGTTCTGGTGGTGTTCTGAACAGATTTGGAAAAGGGGAAGTGAAGGTGTATACGTGTATAGGGTCAGAAGTTTGGAAAGAACGTTTTTGGTTTACAGAAAAGAGCTGGATGTTTGATGAAGTTGAAGGTAAGAAACTTAAAGTTATGAAACAAAGCTGGAGATTTTGGCAGAGTTTCAGAATGTTATGTTGCTAGGAGTTTCGTTTCTCTCTTAGCAATTTTTTTCTGTTTCTTTTCTTGAACGTCTTTAGCAGTGGTGAAAGCTCTCTATTTATAGGCAAAGTTCTTGTGGATACCTTGGACATTTAAGGCGCCAACAGAGTTTGAATTTGTTCTTTGACAGAAATTCCTGGGAAGTTGTGATAACAGCTATCTTTCAGCCTAGGTAGCAGCAGCAGGCGTAGATTGGGGAGAAGTGACCTCTGAAATGGGCGGTGGCGTGAAGACCCATGCCAGAATCTGTGCAAAAGCATTTTCCAAGCCACACGTGAACGCTCAGGAGTGGTTGGAAGCATTAATGGGCATTAAATGGTGACAAGACCTGTCAATACCAACATTCTGGTTGTTGAATCAGCGGCGTAAACCATGCTCTGGCCTTGGCTACCTGTTGTCTTAGCAAGTTCTGGAGATTCTCCTGGTTTTCTGGTACGTTCCTTGGATCTACTTCTGGACAATCTGGACTTAGAGATTCTGTATCAATGTGACACCTATCCTTCTGACCTTCCATCTTCTGATTTCAACCTGTTCTGAAGGAGCCTTTATACCTTCATGTTTCTCTTGCATTCCTTTAGCAAATTCTGACTGAGCTTGTGTAACTGCTGAAGGGGCATGTTCTGTTTGAGGCTTACATTCTGAACCACGTTTACAACTTCTGATTGAACTGACGTAGCTGCTGAAGAGCCAACTTCTGACCACGTTGAGCCAAGCTTGCAACTTCTGACCGTCTTCATCTGGAATGGGTCCAGAAGTTCTGAAGCGCTGATTTTTCTAAAAAACACTTATTTTAAAGAAACATTCTAAGCACTTAGAATTTGATTTTCCTCAAGATGAAAGCGTTGTTTCTGGAGTTGGTGAGATCATCTTGCTCTTGTAAGTGACTTGCCTGGGCAGAAGGATAACTCAGGACTTGGATTTGTTTCAGGGGACTTTGAAAAATCTAAGATGGTTTCCTGAAGAAAGGGAGGGCAAATTTTGGGGTACAACAGTTGCCCCTGTTCAATCTTCTTGAACCTGAGGAGTTAGATTGGCGAGTTTGCCTTTCGCGACTCGAAGGTAAAAGAAGATTGGACACCAGAGTGCCCTGAAATTTGCACTCGCTTAGTAGAGTATCAGCAATGTGATAGCGGGAATGGGCTTATAGATGCCATTTGGAGAGGTGACAGATCCTTGTCGGGAATGGGCTTACAGATGCCATTTGGAAGCGTCGATCGCATAAGAGATTCCTTAGCGAGAAACTTGTATATTTGAGAAAGACGGATGCTTTCCTGGCTTGTTACAGGTGTTTGATCTTCAATCTCCTTATGCAGATGTGCCCTGGCTAGATACAGGTATCGAATCTACAATCGGTTGCTCACAGATGTGCCCTGGCTGGATACAGGAGTCGAATCTGGAAATAGTCGTTAATAGATGTGCCCTGGCTGGATACAGGAATCGAATCTTCGAACTCTTCAGACGTGCCCTGGCTAGATACAGGAGTCGAGTCTGGGAATAGTCGTTAATAGATGTGCCCTGGCTGGATACAAGAATCGAATCTTCGAACTCTTCAGACGTGCCCTGGCTAGATACAGGAGTCGAGTCTGGAAATAGTCGTTAACAGATGTGCCCTGGCTGGATACAGGAATCGAATCTTCGAACTCTTCAGACGTGCCCTGGCTAGATACAGGAATCGAGTCTTGAGACGTTGTAGTTGATAGATGTGCCCTGGCTGGATACATGAATCGAATCTTCGGACTCTTCAGACGTGCCCTGGCTAGATACAGGAATCGAGTCTGGAAACGTTGTAGTTGATAGATGTGCCCTGGCTGGATACAGGAATCGAATCTTTGAACTCTTCAGGCGTGCCCTGGCTAGATACAGGAATCGAGTCTGGAAACTGATCACTCTCAGATATGCCCTGGCTAGATACAGGTATCGAATCCGAAATTTGTGACAGTTGAAGGTAGTTGTCTTTGGGATTGTCTTTTTCCCTGAAAAGGCAAAACATAAGTTGTACGCAATGTCATGATGTATGATATGCATGATGTCATGATGTTCAACATGAGATAGTGTCGTATGCACTTTATCATGTATGTAAGCAAGATGTATGAAAGTGTGAAATGTTTATGAATGTATCTTTGTCTTAGGAAAATATATTTTTGACGATTGGCTGGGGAGTTGCCCTGTGGAAGAGATACTTGGCCGAAGTTTGATGAGAGGCCTGCTCGAGGACTTTAATGATGGATCCCGCCGGGGATAACAAAGATAAACTCTGCTGGGGATCTGAAAGATAAACTCCGCTGGGGATCTGAAAGATAAAATCCGCTGGGGATGCCAGAGATAAAATCCGCTGGGGATTTGAAAGATAAACTCCGCTGGGGATAATCTTCCGTGGCGATTAGCTGAGGATAACCCAGTTATAAGCCCTTGTGAGGAATAACTCTGAATAAAATTAGGGAGAGACGTCCGTATTCTGCAGGGAACAAGCTTCCAGAATCTACTGGGGATAAGCCTTAAGACCTGTCGGGGTGGTTTTGCTTTTTCAGGGTTGACGGGGAATCAACTCCGCTTGGGGAAAGTATTGCTGAATCCTGTCTTACTCTGCGGGGCGTTGAGATGATTTGGTCACATCCTTCAGTTGAGTCTAACCGGATACCTTGGCGGACGAAGCAATCAGACTGCATCGGACAACTTCACATTGCCCCTGTTTCTGATGTCACCTGCAATTGATCCTTTGTTTCATATGCAAATATTTATGAATCAGCAATTTAAATGTCAAATGCATATATCAAAAATGAACATTGGACGTTCCTCGCAAGACAAAACAGAAAAAGGAAAACAATGGTAATTTGTATGGACAAGTGAATTTGTATTGATTTGAACTTTGCCTGTGAATAGGCGTTTTTATACAAGAGGCTGACATCCTAGTAAGAGGACGCCGCCAAATAACATAGAATTTTGAAAAGGAAATAAAACAGCTATGTGAACGATCCCACTGGGTTCCAACTCTGCTATTGCCTTTATGTCTCCGGGTGTCTCATCGCTTTGCTGCCTGGTTGAAGGTGAAGCTGATTGGTCGATGCCGAAGTCTGAGCCAGGTAGTGGATACTGAATTCTGGATGCGATGTGATCCAATGAGACATAGTGTTACGCTTCATCCCTAACTTTTGCCTGGACCGCCCTTTCAGGTTTTCAGTCCACCGGGATACCCATTTTTGCCCAAGCCGCCTTTTCAGGTTTTCGACTTGCCGGGTGTACAGATTTTTTCATTTCATCCCTTATTTTTGCCCGAACCCTTTTGGTTCGCCGGGAAGCCCTTATTTTTGCCTAGGTATGTCAACCTAGCGGGTCTTTCATTTATGCGTAGTATTTTTTTACTATGTCTGCATTGGCGGGGTGAGGAAGGTCATCACCATCCATGGTGGTTAGGATCATGGCTCCTCCTGAGAACACACGTTTAACCACAAATGGCCCTTCGTAAGTAGGGGTCCATTTGCCCCGGGAATCACTTTGAGGAAGGATGATGCGTTTGATTACCAGGTCCCCAACTTGATACTCTTGCGGTCTGACTTTCTTGTTAAATGCCCTAATCATCCGTTTTTGATACGTTTGACCATGACAGATAGCAGTGAGCCTCTTTTCGTCAATCAGATTTAATTGATCAAGTCGAGTCTGGATCCAATCATCTTCATTCAAGTCTGCATCCTTCATTATCCAGAGAGAGGGTATCTGGATTTCAATTGGCAAGACGGCCTCCATGCCATAGACCAAGGAGAAGGGAGTTGCCCCGGTTGACGTCCTTGCTGAGGTGCGGTACCCATGAAGAGCGAACGGTAACATCTCGTGCCAATCCTTATAGGTCACTGTCATCTTCTACACAATTTTCTTGATATTCTTATTAGCTGCCTCTACAGCCCCATTCATCTTCGGCCGGTAGGGAGAAGAATTGTGGTGTTGTATTTTGAATTGTTCACAGAGTTCAGTGATCATTTTGTTATTGAGATTGGTACCATTGTCCGTAATGATTCTTTCCGGGACGCCGTATCGACAGATCAGGTTATGCCGGATGAAGCGCGCCACGACGCTCTTGGTTACTGTGGCGTAGGACGCTGCCTCAACCCACTTCGTGAAGTAATCGATCGCCACCAAGATGAAGCGATGCCCATTGGATGCCGTCGGTCGGATCTCACCGATCATATCGATGCCCCACATTGCGAAAGGCCAAGGTGCCGTCAGAACGTTCAGAGGAACCGGCGGGATATGCACCTTGTCAGCATAGATCTGGCATTTATGACAAGTTCGGGAGTGTTGGTAACAATCAGCTTCCATTGTGGACCAGAAATATCCTGCCCGAAGGATTTTCTTGGCCATGGTGTGTCCACTGGAATGTGTTCCAAATGTGCCTTCATGTAATTCCATCATAATTTTCTCTGCTTCAGCTTTATCCACACAACGTAACAGAGTTGAATCATGATTCCGCTTGTAGAGAATGCCGTTGCTGAGGAAGAATTTTGCAGCAAACCTCCTCATGAACTTTTTATCATTGACAGACACACCTTCAGGGTATTCCTGAGCTTCCAAGTACCTCTTTACCTCGTGATACCAGGGTTTTTCAATCACCTTCTCAGCCTCGAGCTCACAGCAGTATGCCGGTTCATCCAACTTCCAGATGATGATTCGGGGAGCCTCATTGTCCCATTTAACTTTGAACATTGAAGACATCGTAGCTAGTGCGTCCGCTAGCTGATTCTCCTCTTTTGGGAAGTGCTCAAAAGTTATTTCTTCAAAGTGGGGAAGCAAGGTCAACACATACTCCTTGTAAGGAATAAGATTCGGGTGTTTCGTATCCCACTCGCCTTTGATCTGATTGATCACGAGAGCGGAATCTCCGAAAACACTCAGAAATTTGATCCTTAAGTCGATTGCAGCTTGTAAACCCATGATACATGCCTCATATTCCGCCATATTGTTGGTGCAGCTGAAACATAAGCGGGCGGTGAGTGGAGTATGAGTTCCTTTGGGGGATATGATTACAGCGCCGACGCCGTTACCCAAAGTATTGGAGGCTCCATCAAAGTGCATAGACCATCGGGATCCCTCCTTAGGTCCTTCATCCGGTCCAGGTACTTCACAGTCAGTTACCACCATGATATCTTCATCCGGAAAGTCAAAGTTCAATGATTGGTAATCGTCCACAGGTTGGTGTGCCAAATGATCCGCCAGTACGCTTCCTTTAATTGCTTTCTGAGTTGTATACTGGATATCATATTCTGTCAAGATCATTTGCCATCTCGCTATTCTTCCGGACAGAGCAGGTTTTTCGAATATGTACTTGATGGGATCCATTTTTGAAATCAATAAGGTAGTGTGAGTCAGTATATACTGTCTCAGCCGGCGAGCAGCCCATACAAGAGCGCAGCAAGTTTTCTCAAGTAGTGAGTAACGAGACTCACAGTCGGTAAACTTTTTGCTCAAGTAATAAATAGCGTGCTCTTTTCGGCCAGACTCGTCATGTTGCCCCAGCACACACCCCATCGAATTATCAAGCACTGTCAAGTAAAGTATCAGAGGTCTTCCTTCCACTGGTGGCATAAGAATGGGTGGCTCTTGGAGATATTCCTTTATCTTCTCAAAGGCGGCCTGACATTCATCATTCCAGCGTACCACTTGATCTTTCTTCAGCAACTTGAAGATTGGCTCACAAGTAGCAGTCAGGTGTGAGATGAATCGGGCAATGTAATTCAGTCGTCCTAGGAAGCCTCTGACTTCTTTCTCTGTTTTTGGAGTCGGCATCTCTTGTATGGCTTTTACCTTGGCGGGGTCCACCTGAATACCTTTATTACTTACAATGAAACCTAGCAATTTTCCGGACCTTACCCCAAAGGTGCATTTGTTGGGATTCAATCTCAGCTGGTACAACTTGAGTCGATCAAATAACTTCCTCAGATGGTCAAGGTGCTCCTCCTCAGTTTGAGACCTTGCAATCATGTCATCAACGTATACCTCAATCTCATGATGGATCATATCATGAAACAAAGCAACCATGGCACGTTGATAGGTTGCCCCAGCATTTTTCAATCCGAATGGCATGACCTTATAACAGAAGGTGCCCCACTGAGTCACAAAGGTAGTCTTCTCCATATCTTCTGGAGCCATCTTGATCTGATTATACCCTGAAAAACCATCCATGAAGGAGAACACCTTGTGTTGAGCTGTATTGTCAACAAGGACATCAATGTGAGGTAGGGGGAAGTCATCCTTGGGACTGGCCCTGTTCAGATCCCTGTAGTCAACACACATTCTGACTTTACCGTCCTTCTTCGGTACTGGCACCACATTGGCAACCCACTGAGGGTAAGAAGTTACTGCAAGGAACCCGGCATCAAACTGTTTCATAACCTCGGCCTTGATCTTTTCAGACATCTCTGGACGCATCCGTCGGACTTTTTGCTTTACCGGAGGGCAATCTTCCTTGGTTGGCAGGTGGTGAACTACAATGTCGGCATCCAAACCAGGCATATCTTCATAGGACCAAGCAAAAATTTCCATGTAATCTTGTAACATCTGGATCAATCGTTGCTTCACGCTGAGCTCTAGATTGGCACCAATCTTAACCTCTTTCCTATCCGTCTCGGTGCCCAGGTTAATTGTCTCCACCGGCTCTTCATGTGGCTGAATAGCTCTCTCTTCCTGGAGTAGCAGTCTTGCGAGTTCACTAGGCACTTCGCAATCATCTTCACCTTCGTCCTCGGCCAAGTTGATCGGATTTCTGAAGTCATAACTGGCGGTAGCAGAGCTGTTACAAGTGAGATCCAGGGTGGATTGAAACCTGTATAAGTGAGTGTGTGTAAATATAGCTGTTTTGCAATATATATAACACATAAAGAAAAAGGAGCGCAAGATTTGAAATGCAACAAACGTCCAATGTTTTGATTGATGATATATGGAAATGACATACAAAAAGCCCTCACAAATGGAGCTACGATGCCCCGGGTAGGACACCGAGCCAACAAAGTTTTAACATTTGTTTGTTACAAATTTGGAAATCAAAAGAAATCAATTACTGCGTGACAAATGTGATAGGGGTAAAATCCTTTGCCGTCCAGTTGCTTGGTCCGTCGCTGATAGTCGGGTAGATCCAGCTGTCAAACTCCGCTTCCTCTACATCCTCCTCGATAGCATTCACCCTTGAGCTGGAGATAAACACCGGAGCCTTTCTGATCTTCTCTTTGCGCACAGCCCTCTGAGCCTCTGCAGTAAAGCCTAGCCCAAACTTGTCGTTCTTCTGAGCGAAGTCAGGAAGCTGACCCCAGTTTGCACAATTGCCTTTCTGAATCACAGCCCGGGCATCCCTTAGGGAAGCCATCTTCAAGGAAACATTCTCTTCAACTGTTGTCTCTGCAGCTGCTGAAATTGGATGCACCTCCTCGAAATGCTGAAAGGGGGTTTCAATAAACTCCCCATCCATCTCAATGTACCTGAAGGAATTCAAATGGCTCACCATGTACTCCTCTTCTCCTTGCACAGTGACAATCTTTCCCCTGACAGGGTACTTCAGCTTCTGGTGCAAAGTAGAGGTTACTGCCCCAGCTTTATGGATCCAAGGTCGACCCAGTAGACAAGAGTACGATGGACGTATATCCATCACATAAAAAGTAGAGTCAAACACTTGAGAGCCCACACGAATAGGGATGTCAACCTCTCCATGAACCATCCTTTTTGAACCGTCAAAGGCCCTGACGATGATATTGCTGGGCTTCAGTTCTAGGCCTTCATAATCCAAACGGTCTAAAGCCTTTTTCGGTAGGAAATTCAAGGAAGAACCAGTATCCACCAATACATGCGCCAGAGTAGTGCCCCTGCATTCGATAGAGACATGCAGGGCATCGTTGTGGTCTCTTCCTTTTGCAGTCAGGTCAGCATCTGAAAAACCCAAGCCATTGTCTGCTGTCAGATTTGCTACACAATCAGCGAACTGGACTGCAGATGTCTCCTGGGGTACATGGGCCGTCTTGAGAAATGAGATCAAGGCCTTAGCATGGGCCTCGGAGCATAGCAATAAAGAGAGCATGGAGATCTTGGAGGGCGTATGCCCCAGCTGCTCGACAACATTGAAGTCACTCTTCTTTATTATTTTCAGGATCTCCTCCATTTCTTGTTGGGAGGCCTCAGCATTTACAGGTATTGGTGCCTCCCTCCGGGCAGGCTCTTCTTCAATCCCTTTGCCCCGAGCATTTGAGGGCTCGGCAGCAGGGGAAACAACTTGATCAGCGGCAGGGACAGGTGAACTTGTAGGTTTTATAAGGAGGGGTTTTCGAATAGCGGGTGGTGCAATGTCAAGCGAGAAGAGCCTGCCACTGCGGGTGACCTTGGCTGGACCAGTGATATCGCAGATACTGGCGCCAGTGTTGAATTCTTGTTTGATTCCATTCACATACACGTCTGCCCCATAATGCCAAGGGACAGCTTTATCAGACACGTAGGGGAAAGGCCCCGGAACAGTAACAATCACAGGTGCGATAGTCAAGATTTGAACAGGCTTCTTCGGGAGAGCCTTGATTGGATTTTTGAAGATGGTAACCACGGAAACTTCTTCTGCCGGAACCAACTGAACAGCCGACTTCTTAAACAGAATCTCCTTGCTATCCATTAGGCTTTGGATGCCTATCTTCAGCAAGGGACAACCAGATAGGGAAATAGCACAGAGCAGGCAACCTTCACTACAACCCGGAAATAAACCGGCCAACAGTAGGTTCTTCTTGACGGTCTTCAGAGGGGTAACAACTTCATCTACCGAAACAGCATATATTTCTTCCTCAATGGCACTTACCCTATGCTGGGGCATAGGAGCAGTTACAACATTTGGTCTCTCCGGGGCTTCAAACTGAATTTCCTTTGCGTCGATCAGATCTTGCACTTTGTTTCTCAAGGCCCAGCAATCATCAGTAGTGTGCCCGGGACTATCAGAATGATAAGCACACCGGGCATTTGGGTTATACTTAGGAGATGCCGTGTTGACGACCTTAGGAGCTTCTTTGAGGGTCACCAGGTTGGTGGATAACAGTTGGGGTAAAATTTGAGATAAGGTCATACTTAGTCGAGTATACTGCCTCTTGGGCCTTTCACTTCTTTGTTGATTGTACTGCTGAGGAGCAGCAACAGGTTTTGAGATGACCAAAGCATTGACGGCTTGGCGACTTTCGGGCTTGACTTGTCTTCTAGGACCATAGACGGCACTTGCTTCTTTCTTAAACGGCCTCTTCTCAGCACTTGCGGAGGCAGCCTTTTGTATCTTGCCTGACCTGATGCCAGCTTCAATTCTCTCTCCTGTCAATATCAAATCTGTAAACCCAGCGGAGGAGTTACCAACCAAATGATTGAAAAATGGACCAGACAACGTCCCTAGAAACATATCAACTAGCTCCCGATCAGTCAATGGAGGCTGCACCCTGCCATCCAAATCTCTCCATTTTTGAGCGTACTCTTTGAACCCTTCACCCGTTCCTATAGACATACCCTGAAGTTGGGTACGCGTAGGAGCGAGGTCAGAATTGTATTGGTATTGTCTGTAGAATGCGGTTGCCAGATCTTCCAAGTGTCGGATGCTAGTTCCATCCAATTGGTAGAACCATTCAAGCTGTGACCCCGAGAGACTATCTTGGAAGAAGTGAATCCAGAGGTTCTTATCCGCCGTATAAGGTTGGATCTTCCTTACGTACGACCTCAGATGCAGCTTTGGGCAGGAGACCCCATCATACTTGGCGAAGGCAGGCGCTTTAAACTTGTGTGGAATTACTACCCCAGAAGATAACCCCAAATCTCCGAAATCCAGTCCCGGCACATTCTGAATTTCCATGGCGCTCAAGCGGTCCTCCAGTTGCTTGTATCTGTCAGCAGCAGGTGGGTATTGTTCGTCGTTATAGTCCGTCTCGTTGTCGGAGACTGCGGGACTAGGAGCTCCTCCCCCTTGGGGACTGTTTTTCTCAGCAGAAGAAGTAGTTGGATCAGCTTCATTATGGAGTGTGTTCCCAAATTTGCGTCCGGTGTTGAACAACGCAGTCCTCTTTTTCTTTTTCTTCTTCAGGAGTAGAGTCTTCAACTCTCGCTGACCCTGGGCTAGGCTTAGGACCATCTCTTGAAACTGTGCACTTTGGGCCTGAAGGGCCTTGATTGCTTGCTCACTGGATGAGTCTGGATTCATGATGACTGACTGTTCCAAATAAACAGCGAAGAAGATTAAGCAACCTGTAGAAAAATGGGTACCTGTTATGCATATGATGCATGAGATGCTATCTATGCAATGCATTCAAGGGTTTTGGAAATTCATAATTGTTGTAGACAAAAAGAACGCACGTCATTTTAATAAGAAAAGATTTGTTAGTACATAAATGACCCATGGGTCAAAAATTACAAAATAATTTCTCAGGGTAGAAAGACATTGCGCATCCTTTTTGGTGCGATGTAGGTGTTGAGGACCTCTTGCTCATGGAGTCGGCGGGTAAGCTCTAGAACCTTCTTCTCACTGGCGTAGAAGCTAGCCTCAAAAGTATTACGTTTCTCCTTGAGCTGAATCCAGCTTTTCTGCATCTCCTCCCACGATGTAGGCATGTCTGGATGTAGGATGGTGTAGGAAACCTCTCCTTCATTGACGGGCTCTTTAATCACAGGGAGAATATGAGGATAAGGCATCATCAATCTTTGGGCTCGGGCTCGTACCCATTTGAGATAAGGTTCAAGAGGGATGGAGTTCTTGTATCCCAAAGTCTTGCTATCAACCTTGTTGAGTTTTCCCCAAGCTCTGATGAATCTTTGACGAAGTCCTTGCGCATCGTTGTCGAAGTCAAAAACTAAGCTAGGAATCAACATATCATGAGGGCCATCCCTCCGGGCATATCCAAATTTCCTCAAAGCTAGGCAAGGATTGTAGGTGATACCCCCTCTAATTCCAAGTAAAGGAACATTAGGAAATTCTCCGCAACGATCGATAATGATGATATTTTCTCTGGACCGAGAACACCAATGCACATCAGAATGAGTAAGAGCCATCAATCGTTGGGACCACCTTGTACCTTGATCATTCTTCAAGACAGATTGTGGAAGGTGCGAAATAAACCACCTTGCGAGGAGGGGAGTACAGCACATGAGAACACCCCTCTTTCTCATTGTTCGTGTGTAAAATGAGTGAAGGATGTCCCCAAGCAATGTTGGTATTGGGTTTCTGGATAAGAAGATTTTGACAGCATTGACATCCACCAATTGGTCAGGATTTGGGAACAAGACCAACCCATAGACAAGGAGTGTCACAATCTCTTCAAAGGCTTGTAGGTCCAATGAGTTCCAACATTCTTGTGCCTTCTCAAACAATAACTTGGCTAAGAATCCTTTGACGCCGCTTCTGGTTTCCCAATGCCCCTTGATGTCGGATGGTTGTAGATGTAATGCTCGAGCAACATCTTCCGGCTTTGGTTCCTTTTCCGTACCGTTGAAGGGTAGTTGATTAAGGATAGGAATTCTCAGGAGTTGAGAAAACTCCTCCAGAGTGGGTACCAACTGATAATCGGGGAAAGTGAAACAGTGGTGAAGAGGGTCAAAGAACTGGAATAGCACTTTCATCATGTCTTCTTCAATGTTGGCGTTGACTAGGCTGGGCAGTCTACCATGTCTTTCACTGAAGGATGAACTTTCCGGAATTCTTGAGGTGAGCTCCTTGAGTTGAGGAGAGATCCTCACAAGGTTGACTTGAATGGTATTTCTGCGAGGAATCTCCATGTCCTGCAAAACAAGAACAAAGATGAAGATCCAAAACCCTTGAAATGGTTAGTAAATGCATATGATGCTTCATGATGTTTATGATGTATGCACAAAACATATGTACAAGCAAATCACACCAAACCCTAGTTTCAGGCTCGCATGGGGTTTCATAGGTAAGTACCCTCTTGAGTGTAGTTGGCTTAAAAACCTGTCCTATAAATAGTAACCGGGTTCTAAGGAGCTCAATATCATTGGATTGTTTTCATTGTTCATTGTTTTGGTTTAGCCACTTAACTGGCGACCAAAATATTCCAAGAAAACAACCCTCAATGAGTGTAGTATCGAGTATCTACCAACTTCGGACTGCACCAAAGCCGGTCATCTCACTACCCCTAATAAAAGGCCAAGATGGTCAAGTAAGGTTCTAGGTCATTAGTGCTTAGTGACATCACTCAGCGGCCCCGTACTCTCCTTGATTGAACTCAAGGGTTACCGGTACTCACAAATATGTCGCACTAATATAGCTATTGCTTAGACCGTGTCGGTATACCCCGCACAGTTTCCACAACGTATTGCTATCTATGAATGTTTCCCAAAATCCGGGTGGAGGATTGTAAACCCAAACAATAGAGCCAAAGTATAAAGCAAGCAAATCAAACAATTAGTCATGCAAGAGGGTGATCTAAGCCCTAAGGTTACTCCACTTTAAAAGCTCCCCAGCAGAGTCGCCAGTTCTGTGATACGGTGGGAGAACTGACTTGAGGTTTTGCGTTTGTTTTCGCAAATGTTTCGGTTGAGCAAGAGTCGCCACCGACTTTTTATTTTATCCTAAGGAAAGGTTTAAAAAGCACAGCAAAAACCTTTGAGATGTTTTCTTGGGTTCGGGGAGTAGATTATAGAAAGGGAAGGTATTAGCACCCTTTCTATCCATGGTTATCCATGGGCTCTTAGTTACTTGCTTAGATCACTTGCCTTTTTCAATTGTTTGAAATGGTGTTTGTGTGTGTGTTTGAAAATGTTTTGAAAAGAGGCCAATGTGGTGGCAATCTTTGTAATGATCCATGTGGGGATGTATACAAAGATGTCTGTCTTTTGAAAAGTTTTTCATTTGTTTTTGAAAGTTGTTTTTGAAGGTGTTGTGGTGTGTGATTTTGAAATTAAGCAAGTGTTTTGTTTTGCAAGTTTGATTCAAGTAACTAAGAGGTTGTCTACTCCTAAATTCCTCAAAAGATTATTGCTATGTTTTAACCCTTTTAACAAGTTTGTTCCACCATTGAATTTGGTGGACAATCTTGTGTTAGGATGTGAAAGGGACGGGCGCGGGTCATCGTTTAGACCATAATTGCAATGGTGCCAAGTATCTTTGGGCATTTTCCTTAAGGGACTTGATCATTTGTTTTGAAAAATATTATCGAGGGACCATGATCATTCAATTTGTTTGTTTTGCCCAAAGAGACCTAACGTGCAATATGGCCCAATTTTGAAAGGCAACAAGTGGATATAACCCTAGGGGTGTTAGTGTGCAAGTGTGTTTTATTGCATACAAGAGTTTTTCTTTGAATTAGGTTTTTCTATTTCATTGATTTTATCTTGCCATACACGTCCTAATTACTAGCAATAAGAAGCGGAAATGTAAAATCCTACGCTATTACAACAATTAGGGGAGGGGGATACACATTTGTACATGGGGGGTTCAACGAGAAAAATAGACAAAAAAGAAAATAGCGAAAAACAAGATATATAGAGAGGGAGAGGGAGCTCGCGCGCTGTTGGGAGGCCATCAGAAGTTCTGACCCAGATCCGCTGTCAGATGATCAACCTGTTGGTGAAACTGGATGAGTCAGAACTTCTGACTCTAGGACCTGCAAAACAGAACCTTGTTAGTGGGGAAACCAGAAGTTCTGATTTCCCTGCGCTGCTAGACAGAAGTTTGTTAGTGGAGAACCCAGAAGTTCAGATTCTGCTGAAAAGGAAATAACTCTCAGAGGTTCTGATGTCATTGACAGCAAAACAGGCTTCAGATGTGCTAACGTCAAAGTCAGCACTTGGCTTTTTCCTGCACTAATCAGAACATCTGCAATCCTGTTGTTACTCCACAAAACAGAAAACATATTTGGAACAGATCCAGCAAAACAGCAAAAATGTCTCAGAGGTCAGAATCACCAAGGTCACAGGCAAGTCCTAAACTGGCTCAGAACGTTCTGAGGTATGAGAGTCCTCAGAACATAAACAGCAATAACATGAATATTTACATTATGTTACTTAAATATGCACAGCTGATGATGCTTAACAGTGTGGTGAGGGTCAGCAGGTGCTTACCTGACTGTCTGGAAAATGGTGGGTGAAAGTTAGCTTTTGGTTCTGGTGGTGTTCTGAACAGATTTGGAAAAGGGGAAGTGAAGGTGTATACGTGTATAGGGTCAGAAGTTTGGAAAGAACGTTTTTGGTTTACAGAAAAGAGCTGGATGTTTGATGAAGTTGAAGGTAAGAAACTTAAAGTTATGAAACAAAGCTGGAGATTTTGGCAGAGTTTCAGAATGTTATGTTGCTAGGAGTTTCGTTTCTCTCTTAGCAATTTTTTTCTGTTTCTTTTCTTGAACGTCTTTAGCAGTGGTGAAAGCTCTCTATTTATAGGCAAAGTTCTTGTGGATACCTTGGACATTTAAGGCGCCAACAGAGTTTGAATTTGTTCTTTGACAGAAATTCCTGGGAAGTTGTGATAACAGCTATCTTTCAGCCTAGGTAGCAGCAGCAGGCGTAGATTGGGGAGAAGTGACCTCTGAAATGGGCGGTGGCGTGAAGACCCATGCCAGAATCTGTGCAAAAGCATTTTCCAAGCCACACGTGAACGCTCAGGAGTGGTTGGAAGCATTAATGGGCATTAAATGGTGACAAGACCTGTCAATACCAACATTCTGGTTGTTGAATCAGCGGCGTAAACCATGCTCTGGCCTTGGCTACCTGTTGTCTTAGCAAGTTCTGGAGATTCTCCTGGTTTTCTGGTACGTTCCTTGGATCTACTTCTGGACAATCTGGACTTAGAGATTCTGTATCAATGTGACACCTATCCTTCTGACCTTCCATCTTCTGATTTCAACCTGTTCTGAAGGAGCCTTTATACCTTCATGTTTCTCTTGCATTCCTTTAGCAAATTCTGACTGAGCTTGTGTAACTGCTGAAGGGGCATGTTCTGTTTGAGGCTTACATTCTGAACCACGTTTACAACTTCTGATTGAACTGACGTAGCTGCTGAAGAGCCAACTTCTGACCACGCTGAGCCAAGCTTGCAACTTCTGACCGTCTTCATCTGGAATGGGTCCAGAAGTTCTGAAGCGCTGATTTTTCTAAAAAACACTTATTTTAAAGAAACATTCTAAGCACTTAGAATTTGATTTTCCTCAAGATGAAAGCGTTGTTTCTGGAGTTGGTGATATCATCTTGCTCTTGTAAGTGACTTGCCTGGGCAGAAGGATAACTCAGGACTTGGATTTGTTTCAGGGGACTTTGAAAAATCTAAGATGGTTTCCTGAAGAAAGGGAGGGCAAATTTTGGGGTACAACACCAGTCCTTGTAGGTGACTGTCATCTTTTGAATGATCCTCTTGATATTTTTGTTCGCAGCTTCGACAGCACCGTTCATCTTTGGCCGATAGGGAGATGAATTGTGATGTTAAATATTGAACTGTTCGCACAGAGCGGTGATCATAGTATTGTTCAAATTTGTACCGTTGTCAGTGATAATCCTGTCGGGGATACCATACCGGCAAATGAGGTTCTGCTTGATGAAGCGGGCAACCACATTCTTTGTAACAGAGGAGAAGGAAGCTGCTTCGACCCACTTGGTAAAGTAATCAATGGCCACCAGGATGAAGCGGTGTCTGTTGGATGTTGTAGGCTTGATTTCTCCAATCATGTCGATTCCCCACATCGCGAATGGCCAAGGAGTTGTTAAGACATTGAGAGGAACTGGAGGTATATGTACCTTGTCAGCATAGATTTGGCATTTGTGACAAATACAAGAATGTTGATGACAGTCAGCTTCCATGGTAGACCAGTAATAGCCTGCCCGCAAAATCGTCTTAGCCACCGTATGACCGCTTGAGTGGGTGCCAAAGGTGCCATTATGTAGTTCAGCCATGATCTTCTAAGCTTCGACCTTATCCATACAACGGAGCAGAATGCAATCATGATTGCGCTTGTATAGGATACCATTGCTCAGGAAGAACTTAGCTGCGAACCTCCTTAAGAACTTTTTGTCATTGACTGAAGCTCCTTCAGGGTATTCTTGTGCTTCGAGATACCTTTTGACGTCATGAAACCAGGGTCGGTCCACTACTTCTTCGGTATTAATCTCGTGACAGTGTGCAGGTTCGTCCATTCGCTCAATGGTGATTCGGGGAGCCTCATTTTCCCAGTTAAGTTTAAACATGGAGGACATTGTTGCTAGAGCATCCGCTAGCTAATTCTCTTCTCGCGGGAAATGCTCGAAGGTGATTTGCTCGAAGACTGGTAACAATGTCAAGACATGTTCTTTATAAGGGATGAGGTTAGGGTGTTTAGTATCCCACTCTCCTTTGATTTGACTGATAACCAAAGTTGAGTCCCCAAATACAATCAAAGATTTGATTCCCAAGTCAATAACAGCCTTGAGACCAAAGATACAAGCTTCATACTCGGCCATGATGTTGGTACAACTGAAGCAGAGTCTAGCGATGAAAGGTGTATGGCAACCTTCTGGAGAAATAAGTACTGCGCCGATACCGTTTCCAAGTGCGTTGGAGGAACCATCAAAGTACAGAGTCCATTGGGATCCTTGTTCAGGTCCGTCATACGGTCTGTTTTCTTCAACGTTGCTCAAAGTCATGATATCCTCGTCGGGGAAGTCGAACCTCATGGATTGGTAATCTTCGACAGCTTGATGGGCCAGATGATCGGCTAGTACACTCCCCTTTATAGCTTTTTGGGTCGTGTACTGTATATCATATTCGGTGAGGATCATCTGCCATCTAGCAATTCTTCCAGATAGAGCAGGCTTCTCGAAGATGTACTTGATCGAATCCATCTTAGAGATCAGTAAAGTGGTATGTGTCAGCATATACGGCCTTAGCCGGCGAGCAGCCCATACCAAAGCGCAACAAGTTTTCTCCAGCAGTGAGTAGCGAGTCTCACAGTCGGTAAACTTTTTTCTAAGGTAATAAATGACATGCTCTTTTCGGCCAGACTTGTCATGTTGGCCCAGTACGCACCCCATTGAATTCTCCAAGACAACCAGTTACATGATTTAAGGCATTCCTTCGACGGGTGGCATCAAGATAGGAGGTTCCAGCAGATACTCCTTGATTCTATCGAAAGCAACTTGACAGTCATCAATCCATTTAACCACCTGATCTTTCTTCAACAACTTGAAGATTGGTTCACAGGTAGATGTTAGGTGAGATATGAACCTTGCAATGTAGTTTAGGCGTCCCAAGAAACCTCTGACCTCCTTCTCAGTGCGAGGGGAAGGTATTTCTTGTATAGCTTTGACTTTGGCAGGATCAACTTTGATGCCCTTGTTACTGACGATGAATCCCAAAAGTTTACCAGACCTGACTCCGAAAGTGCACTTGTTAGGGTTCAGTCTGAGCTTGTACTCTTTCAACCTGACAAACAGCTTTTGCAGATGGTCGAGGTGTTCTTCTTCTGTCTGTGAACGGGATATCATGTCGTCTACGTAGACTTCAATCTCATGATGTATCATGTCATGAAAAAAGCTACCATGGCACGCTGATAGGTTGCCCCGACATTCTACAGTCCGAATGGCATCACTTTATAGTAGAAGGTACCCCACTGCATAACAAAAGTAGTCTTCTCCATGTCTTCGGGGGCCATTTTGATCTGGTTGTACCCTGAAAATCCATCCATGAAAGAAAATACCTTATGTTGAGCTGTGTTGTCAACCAAGATGTCAATGTGCGGTAGTGGAAAGTCATCTTTAGGGCTAGCCCTATTTAAGTCTCTGTAATATATGCACATTCTGACTTTGTCGTCCTTCTTAGGCACGGGCACAATGTTAGCAACCCATTGTGGATAGGAAGTAACAGCAAGAAAGCCAGCATTGAACTTCTTCATCACTTCAGCTTTGATCTTTTCAGACATGTCTGGCCTCATTCGGTGGACTTTCTGTTTGATTGGTGGACAATCTTCTCTTGTAGGGAGACGGTGAACCACAATATCCGTATCCAATCCCGGGATGTCTTCGTAGGACCAGGCGAAGATCTCAACATATTCATTCAACAGCTGAACTAAGCGCTCCTTGACATTTGGTTCTAGGTTGGCACCCACTTTAACTTCTTTTATGTCTTCCTCTGTTCCCAAGTTGATAGTCTCTAACAACTCCTCGTGTGGTAGAATAGCCCTTTCTTCCTGTTGTAGCAGTCTAGCTAACTCTCCAGGCACTTCACAGTCTTCATCACCTTCGTATTCAGCATGATAGACCAGATCTTCAGAGTCACTGAAAGCAATAGCAGAATTGTTACCCATGAAATCCGGAGTGGATGGGTACCTGCATTTTGTGAGTGTGGGTGTGTGTAAGGGATAACCACCTTTAAACAAATAAAATGTAAAAAGAAATACAATGAACACAAAAGTTTATATATGAAAACTTCCATGATTCATTAAAATGGCATATGAAGATGAAAAATCAAGCCCTTACAAATGGACCTATATGCCTCGGGTAAGGCATAAGGCGCAAAGTGTACGAATTGTTTAAGAATTATTACAGACCAACAGAAAATGTTCGAAAGATAAATTACTGATTGATGAAAGTAATGGGAACGAAGTCTTTTGCCTCTCAGTTGTTCAACCCTCCTTCAATAGTTGGAAAGATCCAGTCTTCAAAATTGCTCTCCTCTTCATCATCCTCCAAAGCATGAACTCCATGATGAGTGATCTTTATCGGTGGCCCTCCAGCCCGGGAGCAACGCACAGCCTTCTGACTAGAAG
Organism: Vicia faba; assembly: GCA_948472305.1. Lineage (NCBI taxonomy): Eukaryota > Viridiplantae > Streptophyta > Magnoliopsida > Fabales > Fabaceae > Vicia > Vicia faba. The sequence continues at coordinate 41,799,066 of OX451737.1, read as the reverse complement.
CAGTGAAACCCAAGCCGAATTTATCAGACTTGAAAGGAAAATCAGGTAGTTGCCCCCAAATTGTGCTTCCTCCTTCCTCAATCACAACCTTTACATCTTTGAGGGATGACATTCGAGATACCGGTTTGGTAATGACGGGTGCAGAAGGCACTACTGCAATTTCCTGAGCTACCTCCTCAAAATGCTGAAAGGGGGTTTCGATGAACTCACCATCCAATTCCACATAGCGGAAAGAATTAAGATGGCTTATCATGTATTCCTCCTCCCCGAGAATAGTCACAATTTTCCCCTGAACAGGGTACTTGAGCTTCTGATGTAGAGTTGAAGTAACGGCTCCAGCGTGATGAATCCAGGGTCTTCCCAACAAGCACGAGTAGGAGGGACGAATGTCCATGACATAAAATATGGAGTTGAAAATTTCCGTATCCACCTTAATCGGGATGTCCACCTCCCCGTGGACCATCCGTTTTGAAACATCAAAGGCTCTGGCAATGATGTTGTTGGGCTTCAAAGTTAGACCTTCACAGTCCAATCTGTCCAACGCTTTCTTAGGCAAGACATTTAAAGACGACCCGGTATCAACCATGATGTGAGCAAGAGTAGTCCCTCTGCATTCCACCGAGACATGCAGCGCGTCGTTATGCTTTCTCCTCTTAGATGTTAGATCAGCATCGGAGAAACCAAGACCGTTGTCGGCGGTTAAGCTGACAACACACTCCTGGAAGTGGTCCGCCGAGGTTTCTTGAGGCACATGGGCCGTCTTTAGGAATTTGATCAAGGCTTTGGCATGAGCTTCTGAACAAAGGAACAAGGTAAGCATAGAAATTTTTGAGGGGGTTTTCCCCAGTTGCTCCACAACAATATAATCACTCTTCTTGATTATTTTCAAAATCTCTTCCATTTCTTTCTGAGTGGTTTCAGGGATGATCAACGGCTGAGCCTTCGTCATGACAGGCTCTTCTTGGATCCCCATACCTTTATCAGCAGCAACAACAGAGGGTACAACTATGGGAGTAACAATTTCTTCAATCACTGGAGTTCGCACAGAGATGTTGACCGTCACAGGAGTAACCTTAGGAGCATTTAAGGGTCTGAAGATTGCCCTTGGTGGCGCAATCTCCAGAGAGAAAATTCTTCCACTGCGGGTGATCTTACTCGTCCCAGCAATATTTCCTACATCAGGAGTCTCTTTATCAGAACTTTCTTCAACTGATTCAATCTGCTTAACACCGTGGTAGAAGATCTCTCCTCCATAATTCCATGGTATTGTCTTGTTGGACTTGTATGGGATAGGCCCCGACATAGTTATCTTCAGAGGTACAAACTTTGGATCGGGTGCAATCTTAACAGGTCTTTTGAAGAATTTGGAAAGACTGGCGGAAATGGTAATTATAGCAACATCATTGATAAGAGTAACAGGAGTAACAGAGGTAACATAGGTAACATGAGTTTTCTCGAAAAGGATCTCTTGATTATCCATTAGGCGCTGAATGCCTAACTTCAACAGCGGACATTCGGATTGTAAGGACGAGCAAAGGTAGCAATCTTTTTCACAGCCCGGGAAAATCCCGGCTTTCAACAGATTCATCTTGATTATTGGTAATGGAGTCATTAAGTCATCAACAGTAGCAACATAAAGATCTTCTACAACAGCATGGACATTGTGACCATGTTTTGGCATTGGGGCAGAGATCACATTAGGTTTTTCAGGGGCGTCAAACTCCACCTCCTTGGCATCTATTAAATCCTGGATCTTATTTTTGAGGGCCCAATAATTGTTGGTGCCGTGCTCTATACTGTCTGAATGATAATCACACTTGGCATTTGCATGGTAGAAAGGAGAAGTTGTATTCGGATTTTGCGGGGCCTCTTTCAGACTAACAAGGTTTAACTTCAAAATATGAGGGAGAACCTGAGCAGGTGTCACGTTGATCCGGGTGTATTGTCGTGCAGGCCTTTCCACCCTTGCTTGGTTGGTTCTGGGTTGATTGTTTCTAGGCTGATCAGCTGTAGACTTTTGAATCATTACAGCCCCCACCGTTGGTCGGCGCTCAACTCTTCCTTGACTTCTCTGAGAGTAAACAGGTGATACCTCTTTCTTTGCTGGAAAGGTCTTTTTGATGGTAGCGGAAGTAGATGCATCCTTTTGAATTTTTCCGCTCTTGATTCCTGCTTCAACTCTCTCACCAGTCAAAATCAGCTCGGTGAACCCCGTAGACGAACTTCCTATCAGGTGATTGAAGAATGGACCTGACAGAGTCCCCAAAAACGTATCCACAAGCTCTCTTTCAGACAATGGTGGCTGCACCCTTCCAGCCAAGTCCCTCCATTTCTGGGCATACTCTTTGAAACCTTCATTTGAGACCATACCCATACTCTGTAGTTGAGTACGGGTTGGTGCTAAATCCGCATTATATTTATATTATCTGTAGAAAGCGGCAGCCAAATCCTCCCAGTTGTGCACATCAGATCTCTCTAGCTGGTAAAACCAATCTAACTGCATCCCTGAAAGACTGTCTTGGAAGAAATAGACCCACAGATCCTTATCAGAAGAATGAGGTTGGATTTTTTTGACGTAAGATCGCAGATGCATCTTTGGACAATACAAACCATCGTACTTAGAAAATATAGGCACCTTGAACTTAGGGGGAATGACAATCCCAGAAACCAGCCCTAAATCTTCAAAGTCCATCCCAGGCACTCTCTGTACCTCCATGGCAGCCAGACGCTCTTCCAGATTCTTGTACTTGTTATCTGCAGGTGGGTACTGTTGCTCAGAATAATCTTCATCCTCTTCTTCTTCTTCTTCCTTAGACTCAGGTTGTACTGCAGCTCCCTTTCCTGCCCCTTCTTCAGATGATGAGGGAAAATCAAGGACCCTTCTAGTTTGGCCTTCAAATCTTCTACCCAAAGTGGCCACACCAACTCTTTTCTTTTTCTTCTTCTCCTTTTCCTTTTCCTTCTCCAGCAAGGTTTTAAGATCCTCCTGACCCTTTGCCAAGGTCACGAGTAGTTGTTGGAACTGTGAATTCTGCGCTTGTAGATCTTTGACCGTATGCTCTATATCCATCTGGCTGAAATAAACAGCAGAGAGATAAGAAAACCTGGTGTGAAGACCTGTTTATGCATATGATAAATGATATGTATTCATGTAATGCATTCAAGGATTCAGAAATTCAAAGTTGTTGCAAACAAAAAGAACACACGTCATATTAATAAGAAGAATTTGTTAGTACATAAATGCCCCATGGGCAAAATAATACAAAATTCTTAATGTAAAAAGACGTTGCGCATCCTATTTGGTGCTATGTAGGTGTTGAGAGTCTGCTCTTCGTGAAGTTGGCGAGTAGGTTCTAAAACCTTCTTCTCACTGGCGTAGAATTGGGCTTCAAAAGTATCACGTTCTCCCTTGAGTTGTATCCAACTCCTTTGCAAATCTTCCAATGATGTTGGCATGTCAGGATATTGGAGGGTGTATGGAACCTCTTCTTCCATAACAGGCTCTTTGATCATAGGCAGAATGTAGGGGTAAGGCATCATAAGACTCTGGGCGCGGGTTCGTACCCACTTAAGGTAAGGCTCAAGGGGGATGGAATTCTTGTGTCCCAGTGTCTTACTGTCCACTTTTTTGGGCATCCTCCAAGCTCGGATAAACCTTTGTCGAAGTCCTTGAGCGTCATTTTCGAAGTCAAAAACCAATTCTGGAATCAGCATGTCATGAGGGCCATCCCTTCAGGCATACCCAAATTGTCTCAGAGCCAAGCAGGGGTTGTAGGTAATGCCTCCCCTAATTCCGAGTAGTGGGACATTATGGAATTCCCCACAACGATCAATGATAATGACATTTTCTCTGGACCGAGAACACCAATGAACATCAGAATGTGTAAGAGTCATCAATCGGTGTGACCACCTCAAGCCTTGCTCATTCTTCAAGACTGATTGGGGAAGGTGAGAAATAAACCACCTTGCTAGAAGAGGAGTGCAGCACATGAGAACACCTCTTTTCCTCATTGTTCGTGTGTGAAATGAGTAGAGGATGTCCCCAAGCAATATAGGCACAGGATTCCAAGATATGAAAATTTTGACAGCATTCACATCTATAAGCTGATCAGGGTTTGGGAACAAGACCAACCCATAGATGAGAAGTGCTACAATCTCCTCAAAAGCTTGCAGATCTAGAGAATTCCAGCAGTCTTGTGCCTTCTCAAACAAAATTTTTTCCAAGAAACCCTTGACACCACTTCTAGTTTCCAAATGACCTTTGATATCAGATGGTTGCAAATGTAAGGCTTGAGCAACATCTTAAGGCTTTGGTTCTCTTTTTGTACCGTTGTAGGGTAGTTGATGGAGAATAGGAATCCTCAGGAGTTGAGAAAATTCCTCCAAAGTAGGTACTAGTTGGTAATCAGGGAATGTAAAGCAATGGTGTAGGGGGTCAAAGAACTGGAAGAGAACTTTCACCATGTCTTCTTCAATGTTGGAGTTGACCAAGTTGAGAAGTCTACCATGTCTTTCAGTGAAGGGAGAATTCTCTGGAATCTTAGAAGTAAGCTCCTTGAGTTGAGGAGGGATTCTCACAAGGTTGACCTGGATCGTTTTTCTGCGGAGTGATTCCATAACCTACAAAACAGGAACAAAGATGAAGATCCAAACCCTTGAAATGGTTAGTGGATGCATATGATGCTTTATGAAGTTCATGATGTATGCGCAAGTATATGTACAGACAAATCACACAAGATCCTAGTTTTAGGCTTGTATGGGGTTTCATAGGTAAGTACCCTCTTGAAGTTAGTTGGCTCAACCTGTCCTATAAATAGTAACCGGATTCTAAGGAGCTCAATATCACTGGATTATTTTCTGTGTTCATTGTTTCAGTTTATCCACTTAACTGGCGACCGAAATATTCCAAGAAAACAACCCTCAATGAGTGTAGTTTCGAGTATCTACCAACTTCGGACTGCACCAAATCCGGTCATCTCACTACCCCTAATAAGGCCAAGATGGTCAAGTAAAGGTTCTAAAAGTCCATTAGTGCTTCATGACATCACTCAGCGGCCCCGTATTGTCTTTGATTAACTCAAAGGCTACCGGTACCCACAAATATGTCGCACTAATATAGCTATTGCTTCAACCATGTCGGTATACCCCGCACAGTTTCCACAATGTATTGCTATTTACCTATGAATGTTTCCAAAATCCGGGTAGAGGATTTCAAACCCAAACAATAGAACCAAGTGTAAAGCAATCAAAGAAAACAAGGTAAGCATGTAAAGGTGATCTAAACCCTAAGGTAACCCCACTTTTATATTGATTCTAATTCCCCAGCAGAGTCGCCAGTTATGTGATGCGGTTGAAGAACTGACTTGAGGTTTTGCGTTTGTGTTTGCAAATGTTTTGGTTTAGCAAGAGTCGCCACCGACTTTTTATTTTATCCAAAGGAAAGGTCAAAAAGCACAGGAAAGACCTTTGAGATGTTTTCTTGGGTTCGGGGGGTAGATTATGAAAAGGGAAGGTGCAAGTACCCTTTTCATCCATGGTTATCCATGGGCTCTTAGTTACTTGTTTAGATCACTTGCTTTTGCTTTTCAATTGTTTGAAATGGTGCTTTGTGTGTGGTTTTGAAAGATGTTTTGAAAAGAGGCCATCGTTGTGGAAACCTTTGTAATGATTCTTGTTTGAATATATACAAAGGTGTTTGTATTTTGAAAAGATATTTCAATGTTTGAAAGTTTGTTTTGAGAAATGTTTTGAAATTGTGTTGTAAGGTGTGTTTGAAAATAGCAAGGATATTTTTGCAAGTTTTGATCAAGTAACTAAGAGTTGCTTACCCTATTTTACTCAAAAGATCTTTCCTACACATTTTTAACCCTTTTGACAGTGTTGTTTAACCATTGCATTTGGTAACAACCTTGTATTTGGATGTTAAACGGGACAGGCGCGGGTCATCGTATGAACCATGATAGCAATTGTGCTAAGTATCTTTGGAAATTTTTTGAGGGACTAGATCATTTTGTATAGGCAACCAAGATAGCGTCATTGAGGGATTATGATCTTTTGTTTTGCCAAGATACTCAACATGCATAACATGGCCATTTTAAAGGCAACAAGTGGATGAAACCCTAGGGGTGCATGTGTGCATTGTGTTGTCAATTTACATGATTTTTTGTCTTTGTATTAGTCAAACTATTTGTTTTGATTTTGGACATTTTCATACAAACCCTAATCTCTATCATGGCATATTTGAAAGCGTAAAGTGCGTAAAATAAATCTACACTATTACAACATTTGATATGGGAAGGGGGGATATAATTTTTGAATGGGGGATATTTACAAGAAAATAAAACCCTAATTTTTACTATTACATCCAAATTGAATTCCTTTTTAATAAATAATAAATAAACAAAATTTAAATAAACAAATTAAATATAAATATGCAAAATATGATAAATATGTAAAAGATGTTTTTATTTATTTTTATGTATGTAAAAATAAAAGATTTAATGTATTAAAAAAATAGAAATAAAAGATTATTTTTGTTAAGGATAAAACCCTAATTTTCCTTAAGAAAACATATATATATATATATATATATATATATATATATATATATATATATATATATATATATATATATATATATATATATATATATATATATATATATATATATATATATATATATATATATATATATATATATATATATATATATATATATATATATATATATATATATATATATATATATATATATATATATATATATATATATATATATATATATATATATATATATATATATATATATATATATATTATATTATTCATGTACAATAAAATAAAATAAAATATATACAAAATAAAAATATATTAGAAAAAATATTATTTAAGTATAAATAATAAAAAATAAAGGTATAATATTTTTATGTATTATTTTCAAGTTTTTTATTAAAGAAAATAAAAGTATATAGTAATTAATAATTATTTTTATGTCTAAAGAAAAATATAAAAAAAATAATAAAATAAAATGTGAAAATTTATAAAAATGTTTTTGATATTTTTGATGTTTAGAAAATGTAAAATAAAATCAGAAATGAAAAATAAATACAAAAATACAAAAATATAAAGAAATGGGCCATGGGGTGCAATCAATAAAGAGGGGGTGTCAAAAACAAAGCCAGAACCAAGCCCAACCCACTGAACTTCATCTTCAACCTTTGTCAAACCAAAACACGCACGCCTGATTCAAATATGGAAAACCTGCATACGTGCTCTAATGCAAAAACTCATAACATCAAAGTTATAACATTTTTCAAGACGATTTCAACCATATAAAGAACTCAAACTAACTCTCAAAGACGAGAGAGAATTTCTCTGGCCCTAATTTCTAACCTAACTTTTTCAGGAAGTTCCTGAATCAAATTCTCTTAACACGTTTAACTTAAATGAAATCTAAGCATATGTACAGCTTCAGGGCTATGAGTACTACATTTTTTATTCACAAACCTAAGCCTAATGATTCCTAAATAGAGAGATAGGAAGTTGACAAAAACCTGTTTCAGATGAACTCGTATATTGCAATGTGGAGATTTTCAGTGAGACCTGAGGTGCTTGAGAGCTTGCCTGAACTTCCTCTGACCTTCCCAAATGCCTAGTTTGCTTTCGATTTGCTTGAACAAGCTTGTAGAACTCAACTTGCACAAGCTGAAAACAGAAATGGTGAAGCTTGCAAATGGAGTTACAGTGAGTGGCTAATGATTGGGATGGCTTTGGATGATTTTCAAGAGAAGTTTGACAAGATGCAGAGGGAGATGAAGGCCCTCAAGGGAAAAGAGTTATTCGTGCAGAATGTGAATGAGTTATGCTTGGTCCCGAATGTTAACATACCTGCAAAATTTAAGGTCCCGGAGTTTTAAAAGTACAAGGGCAACACTTGCCCTCGTGCTCATCTGGTAATGTATGTAAGGAGAATGTCTACCCATACTGATGATCAGCGTCTGCTGATTCACTTTTTTCAAGATAGTTTGACCGGTGCCGCGTTGAAGTCGTATATGATCTTGGACAACGTCAATATCCATACTTTCAATGACTTGGGATTAGCATTTATCAGAAAATACAAATACAACATGGACATGGCGCCTGATCGTGATCAACTCAGGGCCATGGTTCAGAAAGACAGGGAATCATTCAAATAATATGCGTAGAGATGGCGTGAGGTAGCCGCCCAAGTGATTCCTCCCATGGAAGAAAAGGAGATGACTAAGATTTTCTTGAAGACTCTGGGTGCTTTCTACTATGAAAGGATGGTAGTAAGTGCGCCAAGTGACTTTCCTGAAATGGTAGACATGGGTATTCGTTTAGAAGATGCTGTAAGAGAGAGTCGTTTAACAAAGAGTGAAGGATCTGGAGGTGTGAAAAAGCCATCTTATAGGTTTACCAAGAATAAGGAAGGAGATATAAACGTTGTTATGCAAGATAGGAGGGCCAATCCTCCTAGAAGAAATCATCAGCGTCATTAGCAAGTCGCCTCAGTTACTCCAGTTATTGGTGTAACTCCAACCACTGTTGCTTATCAGAGACCATCCCAGCAGGGGAATCAAGGGTATAATCAGAGAAGGTAGAGTTATGACCCTATTCCTATGAGTTATACAGAGTTACTCCTGGCGTTAATTCAGAAGAAGTTGGTTCAGACACGACCACCTCCCGTTGTACCATCACCATTGCCTTGGTATTACAAAGCAGACCAAACATGTGCTTTTCATCAGGGAGCACCAGGGCATAATGTTGAGAATTGCTATCCTTTGAAGACTGAGGTGTAGAAATTGGTAAAGTCTGGTATTCTATCTTTCAAGGATGTGGGCTCTAATGTGAAAGAAAATCTTCTACCCAAGCATGAAGGAGAAAATGCTGTGAACATGGTGGCCGGTTGTCCAGGCGACTTCCCGATTTTTGATATTCATCTGGTTAGAGGAGATTTGGTGAAAATGCATGCAGATCTTTGTGAATTTAGCTACTATATGCATGACCATTCCGATTGTGCTATCTGCAGTACAAAAATACAGGGTTGTAATCAGATAAAGGTTGATTTACAGGAGATGATGGATGAGGGCCTCATCCATATAATCAGGTCTAGGGCAGAGTATGATGAGGAGGTGAATATGGTTTCTGGATGTCCTAGAGAGTTCATAATTTTTGATGTGGAGTATATGAATGAAGACCTTGTGGAATTGCATGCTACTTTCTGCCACATGGCTGGTCAGGTTGAACATCAGTATGGATCTTACCAAATTTGCTGCCAGGACTTCCGAGGATGTTCAATTGTAAAGATAGGTGTTCAGTTGTTGTTGGATAATGGAACTATCAAGGTTACAGGTCAAAGGGATGATTACCATGAAGTTGATAGGATTGATGTTTGTTTGGTTTAAGAATAGGCGGATAAAGTTGCTGTTGGAACCCAGTTCTAAGCCTTATCCATTGATAACATAAGAGGAAATGAGAATTCTATAGCTTCGTTTAAGGATGCGCAGCAGGTTGTGCGTAAAGGACATAGTGACGTATGGGGGAAGATTGTTGATCCACCTGTAAGCAAGAATAGAGTTGGCTTGGGGTTCTCTGTGAAGAATGATAAAGGTAAAAGCATGAAGCTGAAGTCTGATACAGGCAAGTATCAAGACATCTTCCATAGGGGGTTATCTTCATCCAACTGCCTTCGGGATTAATGCCATTGTGGAAGATGAAGGAGAGCAAGAAGTGCCAAATTACGTGATGCACGGAGTTAGGGTTCAGAATTAGATCACCATTGATGTTCCGTCTTGCATACATGTTTCAAAGTAATTTGTTTTGTTAATATTTTTGAAAATCTTTCACTTTGCCCAAGGTGGAAGTATTAATGTTGTATGGGCTTATCTGTTTGCTGTGACTTTTAAAATCAATAATAAACATTGTCTTTGTTTCTCCAAATTGTGTCTTTATTTTTTGCTTTTTCTTGGAAAATGGTAATCAGAAGAAAAAAAACCCTTTAAAAATAAATAATGACTGAAATTCAATCTTCATGATCACTTGTTATATGTGTCAGTTTCTAAATACAATCATAAATCATATGTGTCTATTAATTAAAAAACCTGTTGAATACAATGACCTTGCACCCTCTCCCAATTTTGAATGTCCTATGTATGGGGCCGAAGAAGAAGATTATGATGAGATTCCAGAAGAGGTCTCATGGTTGCTTGAGCGCGAGGAAAATGCCATTCAGCCATATAAAGAGCCATTGGAAGTAATTAATTTGGGTTCAGAAGAAGATTCGAAAGAGGTTAAGATCGGAGTGTTATTGTATCCTGATGTGAAGAGCAGGTTGATTAAGTTGTTGAAAGAGTATATGGATATTTTTTCTTGGTCTTATCAAGATATGCCTGGTCTAGATCCAAATACTGTAGAGCACCATTTGCCATTGAAGCCAGAATGTCCTCCAATCAAACAGAAGTTGAGAAGAACTCACCCAGATATGGCAGTAAAGATCAAAGAGGAGGTTCTAAAACAGATTGATGTCGGTTTTCTTGTGACGTAAGTGTACCCTCAATGGATTTCCAATATTGTCCCAGTACCGAAAAAAGACGGAAAAGTTCGCATGTGCATAGATTACAAAGATCTAAATAAAGCTGGTCCAAAAGATGATTTTCCATTGCCACACATTGATATGTTAGTGGATAGCACAACAAAATTCAAAGTATTCTCGTTCATGGACGGATTTTCTGGGTATAATCAAATAAGAATGGCTCTAGAGGACATGGAAAAAACAACGTTTATCACAACCTGGGGAACATTCGGTTACAGAGTGATGCCCTTCGGGTTGAAGAACGCTGGTGCAACGTACCAGAGGGCTATGACAACCATATTCCATGATCTGATGCACAAGTAAATTGAGGTATATGTTGATGATATGATTGCTAAATCAAAGACTAAAGAAGGGCATGTAGAAGATTTGTTGAAGTTGTTTCAGCGTTTGAGGAAGTATTGTCTCCGCTTGAATCCAAATAAATGTACCTTCGGTGTTCGATCAGGGAAACTGTTGGGTTTCATTGTTAGCCAGCAAGGAATTGAATTTGAACCTAATAAAGTCAAAGCAATTCAAGAGATGTCAGCGCCAAGAACTAAAAAGCAAGTCAGAGGGCTCCTCGGGCGTTTGAATTATATTTCCAAATTCATTTCCCACATGACTGCGACATGTGAATCGATCTTTAAATTGTTAAAGAAAGATAAAGGTTGTGTGTGGACGTATGATTTCCAATGGGAATTTGAAAGTATTAAAGAATATCTGCTTGAACCTCCTATCTTGCTCCCTCCTGTTGAAGGAAGACCATTGATTATGTATCTGACAGTGTTAGATAATTCCATGGATTGTATTCTGGGACAATAAGATGAAACAGGGAAGAAAGAGTATGCCATTTATTATCTCAGTAAAAAGTTTACTGATTGTGATTCGCAGTATTCCATGCTGGAAAAGACATGTTGTGCTCTGGCCTGGGCGGAAAAACATTTGCGGCAGTATATGTTGAATCACACTACTTGGTTGATCTCCAAAATGGATCCAATCAAGTACATTTTTGAAAAGTCTGCTCTTACTGGGAGAATTGCCCGCTGGAAGATGTTGTTATCTGAATATGATATCGAATACCGCACTCAAAAAGCTATTAAAAGAAGCATGTTGGTGAATTATCTTTCTCACCAACCAGTCGATGATCATCAGTCTGTGAAGTATGATTTCCCCGATGAGGATGTGATTTTTCCTAAAGTGAAAGATTGTGATGAACCATTGCCTGAGGAAGGTCCTGATTCTGAATCTCGCTGGAGTATGATATTTGATGGAGCTGTGAATGCTTATGGTAAAGGAATTGGTGTTGTGATTGTCACTCCACATGGATCGCACATTCCTTTTACTGCAATGTTGACATTTGATTGTACTAATAATATGGCAGAATATGAGGCTTGCATCATGGGTCTCGAAGAAGCTATTGATCTCAGAATTAAAATTCTAGATGTGTATGGTGATTCAGCTTTGGTAATAAACCAGATTAAAGGAGAATGAGATACTCGTCACCTAGGCTTGATCCCTTACAAAGATTATGCTAGAAGATTGTTACTTGTGATCGGTGGGCATGAGAACTGACTGTTTTGGAATGCTGGTTCGCGTTTGCGTTTGTTTTCGCAAAATGTCGCGGTAAGCAAGAGTCGCCACCGTATTTTATTTTATCCAACAAGGAAAGGACAAAAGCACAGAAAAATTCCTTTCCGAGATGTTTCTCGGGTTTGGGAGGTAGATTATAGAAAGGGAAGGTGTTAGCACCCTTTCTATCCGTGGTTATCCACGGGCTCTTAGGTACTTGCTCACTATGTTTTCAAAAGTTTTCTTTTCTTTGTGTTTGTGGGTTTGAAGAGAGTTTTTGTTTGAAAGGGGTGTAAGTGCGAAAAGTTTTTGATTTATTTTAAAAGGAGCAAGTACTTAAGAACCATCTACCTACTCAAAAAGGAATTAAACTGTACAAGTGTCCTTTATACAATGCTATCCCACTATTGAGGAGTAGGTAGCACCGTCGTTGGAGCTTTAAGGGTCAATTCGATTTAAGGGACGTGTGGTCACTAAAGCAACGTTAGGACGCCTTAGCGGTAACCCTAATGTCTTAGATCATTTTATCCGAGGCAACCGCTTCGAGGCAACTTTGATCTTTGGACAGGAGGGCGACCTCTAAGACTTCCTATACTCAATGACCACGTTCGAGGCAACCAAGTGAGGTGTACCCTAAGAGTGGCATGTGCGAGTGTGTCAATTTTCAGTTTATATTATCTTTACATGTCATGGTGAGCTACTGTTGATTTTAAGTTAAGATAGATCTTGTCATGCATAGCCTATTATTCATACATCTAGCAGTTAATGGTTGCGGAAAATAAATTGCGGAAAATAAAACTAAGCTATTACAAGGCGTCGGGTATTTACATCGCCAAAAACAAACCCTTAAAATTAAATGCGAAAAGGTAAATAAAAGCGGTAAATAAAATCATAAGTTAAAACTATTACATCCTCGGAGCAATTACAATATATGGATCAAAAATAATACGCGCGAGAAAATTGAATCAGAATGTCCTTTAGGGTTTTGACCCTTTTATTGAATAAAGCATATTTTTGGTCTTTTTTGAATTAAAAATTAAGTCTAAATTAATAATAGAATTAATTAATTAAAAGAAAATATTTTTTGAGTTTTATTTTAATTAAGGAAATAAAATCAGAAAAGGTAAAAATATCAAAACCCTAATTCTAAACCAATTTTAATTTAATGCAAAATATGTTAAGATTAAACCTAATTAAAAACTAAATTAATTGGTTAATGGTTTATTTACAAAAAATAATAAAATAAATGATGAAAATAATATTTTTGTTCTCTGGTTTTTTTATAAAAAAAAGTTAATTAGTTAATTGGTTAATTAAGATACTAATGTTAATAAAATAGAAATAGAAAATAATGAAAAGAAAAATAAAATAAGCAAACTCAGGGGGGGGGTGCTGGGCCTGAACAAGGTGTTTGAGTTGCAATTTCCAGGCCCAGACGTCCAGCCTGTTGGACTTTTTGTGATTCCATGCATGTTTGTTGACTGAGGACTATGATGGGCGTGCAATCTGGGTCACTAAATCTGCCTGGTGGGCCACTTGGCACGCTGATCCCTGGGGCATATGGTGAACCACGCCTGGAATGCTGCACTTGAGTACCTGAAGAAAAAATGTAACAAAGTTTTGGGGGACCTGGGATTCGAATCCAGGTCCCAATGGTGTCGCCCACTAACGCCTTGCCAGCTGAGCTATTGATGTTTCTTGTTATTGGGATAGACAACAAATATTAAATGAAAAAAACAAAATGTCAAGCCTCGAAATAATAGAAAACGCGTCAATGTTTTGAATAGACCAATGGAACTAGGACACGCCATCGTCTTCTTCACAAAGGCCTGGTTATTTACCTGTGGATTTCCGTCCGCAGGAAGTTTCGTGGGACATCTCCAAAATCCATCCTAGGTCACAACAATACAAGTTACGACCATCATTGGATTCGTCTCCCTCTCCTGAACTCATCCATGGCCATTATTTGCATTGATTTTGCCTGCAATTAAAAACCCCAAAAACGAGATACACGAACCCTAGAACTGGGCATGGTGTTACAGGCTATGACAATAAAATTCAATGATGCCAAAAGTTTCAGAACACAGCACAGAGTATGAATATGCTATTATTTCAATGAAAGGATGCAAGATTGAAGCTTTACGATTCCATGAGTATGGCGGTTCAGAGCGATACTTACAGGGCTTTTTGGGGAAGGAGAGCACACGATAATGATTGGTACTGCTTCAGTGAGGTCCAAGGAAGCGACTGGAACCTTTGTTTGATCTTGAAAAGGTCTCTAAGTGCAATTTCAGATCCAAGGTTCTCAAGCTTTTTCTCAAAGTTGCGTGGCCATTTCTGCAGAGTTTTTGTGCGTTTTTTCGTGTGTAGAGTTTATGTCTCTTCTTCCCGTGTGTGAGCATGAGGTTTATATAGACAAAGGAATTTAGGTCAACATTTGTGTATCAAATCTTGTTCCATTATGATGAAGATATTTGATTTGATTTCTTCATAAAGACTTTCGATATTTGATTCAATCACGTGCCAATCTATTTTCATGCGTTACTGCCAGCCTATCACGAGTTGTTTGGGCCTCCAATATGATGGAAATCAAAAGCTGACTTGCCCTTTCAGATCTGCTTCCCTTCGAATTCGCTCTCTTTGGTAGCTTCAAAGTCCCATTCGAATCACTCCAGCTTCAATTGCATAGCTCCTTCGATTGAGCCTCCCTCTGCTTCGATTGCTTGATTCGAAAAGGATCACCCTGGTCGAATCAGCTTTTGTAGGGTTGGGAGCAAACAAGGCAAGAATATGGCCTTTAATTCAAATAATTGAGTCCACAATCAGCATTTAATTATTTCTATATTTGCAAGGGACACATGCCATTGTGAACTTTGGGTGAACCTGGACAGGTTAGGATATGAGTTTTTGCTTAGTCATGCCAGCCTACTTCATTCCTTCGAATCTGCCTTCTTTGCCAGCTTCAAAGTCCAATTCGAATCTATTTAGAACATTCCCTATTAGACAACTTCGACCAGCCCTTGGCCTTGTGATGAGTCTAAGTTCTGATTCGAAGTGTTCAGAACTTCCTTCATCAGAGCATCTTAGATTAAGAGAAACTCTGCACTGAAATGCCATTCGAAGGTCATTTCGTTCTAATGTTCTTATTAAGGGAAACTCTGCACTGAAATGCCATTCGAAGGTCATTTGTCCATATACCAATCGAAGGGTACTAATTGAAATATCAATCGAAGAGTCCTTTGCTACGCCAATCGAAAGATCTTGTTCATGCTAATCAAAGGACATGGTTAACATGCCAATCGAAGTGCTTATCCATGCCAATCGAAAGGCTTGTCCATACTGCCAGTTGAAGCATTTTTGGAATGTCAATCGAAAGGATTGGCCACAATGCCAATCGAAGTATCCCTTGGCATGCCAATTGAAAGGTTTGGCCATACTGCCAGTCGAAGCATTTTTGGAATGTCAATCGAAAGGATTGGCCACAATTCCAATCGAAGTATCCCTTGGCATGCCAATTGAAAGGTTTGGCCATACTGCCATTCGAAGCATTATCCATGCCAATCGAAAGGCTCCTTCAGAATACCAATTGAAGGGTCTTTCAGAATGCCAATTGAAAGGTACTTAAAGCACCACTCAAAAATTTTCTTTTTCCTTAGGTAAGGGTTTCTGGTCAACCATGCAGGGGGAAGATTTTTGAAAACATGAGAGGGAAAATTTTGGGGTACAACATTACCCTTCTTTAATAAATTTGAATTCCATCACATTCCTAGAGATGAAAATCAAATGGTAGACGCTCTGGCAACTCTGGCTTCTATGTATCAGGTGAATACTTGGAATGATATACCTCGAATTATGGTTCGGCGACTGGATAGGCCCGCTCATGTGTTTATAACAGAAGAGGTAGAAGATGAGAAACATTGGTATTATGATATCAAGCATTTTCTCCAAACTCAGGAATACCTGATTGGTGCATCGAATAAAGATAGAAAGACATTGAAAAGATTGGATGGTAGTTTCTTCCTCAGTGAAAATGTGTTGTATAAGAGAAATTATGACATGGTCCTGCTTAGATGCATGGATAGACACGAAGAAGACATGTTAATGCATGAGGTTCATGAAGGATCATTTGGCACTCATGCCAATGGACATTCGATGGATAAACTAAGGGAAGGTTACTATTGGCTAACAATGGAATCTGACTGTTACAAATTTGCAAAGAAGTGTCATAAATGCCAAATTTATGCGGACAAGGTTTATGTGCCTCTGACACTTCTTAATGTGTTCTCTTCCCCATGGCCTTTCTCTATGTGGGGTATTGACATGATTGGAATGATAGAATCCAAAGCTTCGAATGGACACCATTTCATCTTGGTAGCAATTAATTACTTCACCAAATGGGTGGAATCAACTTCATATGCTAATGTTACTAAGCAGGTAGTTGTGCGCTTCATTAAGAATAATCTCATATGTCGGTATGGTGTGCCGAGCAGAATTATCACTAACAATGGCTTAAATCTGAACAACAAGATAATGACAGAACTGTGTGAAGAATTCAAGATTGTCCATCATAAGTCATCTTCGTACAGGCCAAAGATGAATGGGGCTGTTGAAGCTGCTAATAAGAATATCAAGAAGATTATCCAGAAAATGGTTTTTACTTATAAGGATTGGCATGAAATGCTCCATTTTTCTTTGCATGGATATCGAACATTTGTCTGCACTTCAACAGGAGCAACCTCGTTCTCCCTTGTGTATGGAATGGTAGTGGTACTCCCAATTGAGGTTGAGATTCCCTCTTTGCGTGTGATAATGGAAACCAAGCTGTCAGAGGCTAAATGGGTCCAAAATAGGTTTGACCAATTGAATTTGATTGAAGAGAAGAGAATGACAGCTTTGTGTCATAGACAGTTATATCAGAAGAGAATGAAGAAATCTTTTGATAAGAAGGTCAAACCTCGTGAATTCAGAGAAGGCGACCTCGTTCTCAGGAAGATCATGTCTTTTAACGCTAATTCTAGGGGCAAGTGGACTCCCAATTTTGAAGGCCCATATGTTGTCAAGAAAGTCTTCTCTGGCGGTGCATTAATTCTTGAAACTATGGATGATGAGGAGTTCCCACGTCCCATGAACGCTGATGCAGTCAAGAAATACTTCTCCTGAAGAAATAAAAGAATAGGTTCTAAGTTGAAAACCTGAAAGGGAAGCTTAGGCAAAAAAAGAGTGTCTCGGTAGGCCAAAAACCCGAAAGGGCGGTCTAGGAAAAAATTAGAGACATAAACAGAATAAAATTTCCCTCTAAGTTGAAAACCCGCAAGGGCAACTTAGGCAAAAGTTATGGATTTTCTTTACAAGTAACTACATTAGACAAAACTTGATCGTTGAAGCAAAAATCTTCTCAGATCCTCATCATACTTCAACAGAAGCTGCTGCTCGGGATTTCAAAAGTTTTTAGAGGGGATAATGGTCATTTAATCTCAATGTATCTTTTCCATTATATATTACCATTTTCCGAACTTTGTAATCATCCGTGGAGTCTCGCTGTTCGCAGACTACCATTCTATTAATGAAATTTGAGCTTTTTCCCAATTCTTTTTACTTCTTATTTTATTTAGCTTGCAAAGACTCCATTTATTATTGATAATAACTTTCAAAGCGAAAAGATTAAATAACAAAATTGATTTTCAAAAAGAATTTACAATTTGCTTTTACTTTAAAATTTATGACGCAAGAAAAAAAACAAACAAAAGTGGTGATCCCAGGAATGGACGAACTCCAGTTGTTTTAAGAAGTTTTGATTCCTAGGGAAGTTTTTCTCAAGATGTTTTCGCTGTATTGGGTTTGTGACTCCAATATCCCTGGTCAAGTTTTGGTGCATTTCTTCTCTTTTCTGGGTTTGCATGATATGAAGATTCAATTCAAGATTTCTCCAGTGAAGGTTTCGTTCACTTAATAGAAGTTCTTTCTTCCCGGAAAAGTTGGTAAAATAATTACTCTCGAAGAACATGTGTAACACCCCATTCTACCCAACATTTTAAAGAAAATCAGAGTTATAAAAATTTCCAACAAACAAATGGAATACTACATTTTCAACTTAAAACTAGGACATTCAATCAACTATAGTTCAGATACATAACACATGAATTTCGGATGAACCGATAACAACCTGCTTAAACTTTAAAAATAAAAACAACTTTCATTATTACGCAGCGGATTCACAAAATTCAACTGAACATACCATAGCATCTTATCCAACTCAAAACAATTTTTAAGATAACAAGTCTTTAATGAAAACAACTTAAAAATTCAACAACATAATGAAAATCGACAATAAAGAAACATGCGTTCATCCTCCCGAGTGCTACGTATCAAAGCGACAATACCGACTTGAACTAACGAGGGTAACAACTAACCTTCTTGGTTACCTACACGTTACCAACAGAGGGCAACATTCAAACAGAAGGGGTGAGATATCGAACCATATAATCGGATATACAATGAATAATATATTAGTATTAGATCATACAATTTACCACTTCACAACTTTTTATCAACATTCAACATAATTAATTCATCCACACGACAACTCAGAATGCAACATGAAATGCGACTTGTCTTTATGCACATGCATGTGGTACCAATGGAGCAGAACTCCCAACTTAGAAATCTGCCAATAAATAGAGGCATCAATAAGGTATAAGCCTTCAACTTTATATTTGCCAATCCAAGCCAACTTGACGAGCATGAGCTCCAACATGATATGCTATGTATTCATTAACGACATGAACGTAATATCAATAACAACATTAATAATTCAACTTAATTTAACATTGGCCATAAGCCTGCAACTTAATATTTTGGCCATAAATAGAGGCAATAAAATCACCTGTTAATTCACATTTTTCAAGAAAAACACCATCCAACGGATCAACCAAAAATTACTACAAATAAATCGCATAATTATTCGGACTATTTCGACTAAAACTGGTTAATTAATTATCGGTCAAAAATTTATTATTTGCATCAGAGTACAGTGGCCACAACATTTATGCTAACAATCATCTCTAAGTGTTACTCCATAATTATCGCTACAGTATCATAAGCATAACACTTCTAAGTACTACTTCTTTATTACTTGCGCTACAGTAGCCAAACTAGATGCCTTTCCATGCTACTTCATCGCATGCTATAGCAAGCAAAGCATGTGCCATTGGATGCTACTACACTAAATTGCTACAGTAGCAAAACCATAGTCCTAAATACTACTTCACTTCCTCACTATATATGCAAAATAAGTGCTTTTAAAATACTACATTATTTCTATGTGTTACTGTAAGCAACCTATTATTTTTAAAACACCACATCCTAATGCTACTTCACTTTGTGCCAAGTGCCTCTAATTGCTACTCAAAAGAAAAATTGCTACAGTAACGTAAAACAAATGCTTCCAACATGCCACTTATTATGCAACACAGTATTGAAGCAAAATACTCCTCCTGTGTTACCCTCCATGCGGTACGGTATGAAACAAAAGTCAGCATATACTACTTTCCATGCGGTACAACAATGAAACACATTCCACTATATACTACTTCTAATTTCCATTACAGCATTGCAAACATTTATTATAACACTATTCCCTATCAACTACTGTTACGCTACAGTATTGAAATTAGAATGGGATTTATAAAGGAAAAAATATTAAGGCACTTGATTATATGTATTACCTAAATATATTGGGTTCTAAATCATCTCTCAATTTCATTAATACACCAATTTCAACACAATTAAAAATAAATTTCATAACCCAAATTCACATACTATTAATAATACACCCTATTATAGAGTCAGAACCCCACCCTTACCTCGGATTAGGAGCAACTCTAAGAAACTTCAACCGAACTTTGGGGAATTTTGACACTAGAAGCAATTTTTCTCTTTTTCTTCTTCTCCCCTCACAAACCCTGTTTTACTCTTGTTTTCTTTTTCCTGATACAACACTCTCCTTCTAATCTTCTCTACTTCTATTCTAATATAATAATCATATTTTTATTTAATCTTAAAAAATTCAAATGGGCCTAAATGACATAACCCTCTATTACTACACAACACCACTAATTAAGCCCAATTTCATATTTTAAGCTTAATAATAAAATAACACTTAAACTTAATTCCACCAAATTAAATCCGATTAATTATTATTCTGACTTAATAAAATAATTCCGACTTCGACGATAAAAAAAATTTGAATTAATAAAAAAAAAATTCAAAAAAAATTAATTAAATAAATAAATAAATATCGGGCGTTACAACTCTCTCTCACTTAGAATATTTTCGTCCTCGAAAATAAAAGTTTACCTGGTTCAAATAACTCGGGATAGGAGTCTCGCATCTTGCTCTCCAACTCCCAGGTCATGCTCTCACCAGCAGTACCTAACTAGACAACCTTCACCAATGCAATCTTTTTTCCTCTTAGAATCTTCATCTCGCGATCTGCGATTCGCACATGCATCGTCTCCATCGTGAGATTATCCCGTACTTACACATCATCCATCTGAATCACATGAGACAGATCGAGAATATACTTTCGGAGTTGTGACACATGAAACACATCATGCAAATTCGAAAGATTAGGCGGTAAAGCCACTCTATAAGCAACATTTCCCATTCTCTCTGAAATCTGATACGGACCAATAAAATGAGGAGTGAGCTTCTTAGACTTCAGAGCTCGCCCAACACCAGTCACAGGTGTGGCTCTCAAAAACACATGATCAACAGCTTAGAATTCCAAATCCTTCCTTCTCTTGTCATGATAACTCTTCTGTCTACTTTGTGAAGCTTTCATCTTTTCTCGAATCAACTTCACCTTCTCAGTAGTCTCACGAACAAGTTCAGGTCCAAGTACTACACTCTCGCCAGATTCATGCCAACACCAAGGAGTCCTACACCTCCGACCATACAACGCCTCGAAAGGTGCCATCCCAATACTAGAATGGTAACTGTTATTGTAAGTGAACTCAATCAACGGAAAATAAGTATCCCACGAACCTCCCTGCTCAAGAACACATTCTCTCAACAGATCCTCCAATGACTGAATAGTCCTCTCGGTCTGGTCATCCGTCAGAGGATGATATACCAAACTCAACCTCAACTTAGACCCCAACGCCTCTTGCAAACTCTTCCAGAAATCAGAAGTAAACCTCAGATCCTTGTCTGACACAATACACAAAGGAACACCATGCAACTTCACAATTACACTGATGTAAATCTCTGCTAACTTCAAAATCGGATATGTGATGTTAATATGTATAAAGTGTTCCGACTTCATAAGCCTATCAACAATCACCCAAATTGAATCATGTCCTCTCAAGGTACTAGGTAATCCCGTTACAAAGTCCATTGAAATGCTATCCCATTTCCATTCTGGAATCTCTAACGGTTGTATCAACCCTGCAGGCTTCTGATGTTCAACTTTCGACTTTTGACAAGTCAAACATGCATACACAAACCGAGCCACATCACTCTTCATTCCAGGCCACCAAAACAAATTCTTCAAATCTTGATACATCTTTGTAGCTACTGGATGAATACTCAACTTGCTTCTATGACTCTCTTCAAGAATCACTCTCTTCATCTCTGCATCATCAGGAATATAAATCTGATTATGAAATCTCAACACACCTTGCGCATCTAACTTAAAATCATTGTTCTCATACTGATCAATCCCAACCATCGAATCTACCAACTCCATATCTAACTTCTGAGCTTCTCTGATACTATCCAGAAATTCATTATTAATCTTTAACATTCCCAACATAACACTTCGTAGTGTCACCTCACAAACCAAAATCAAATCTCGGAATTGCTCAATCAACTCCAACTCCTTAACCATTATTGCTGACCCGTGCAAAGTCTTTCGACTTAAAGCATCGGCCACAACATTAGCTTTTCCTGGATGATAATTCAAACTGAAATCATAATCCTTCAACAATTCTAACCACCTTCTCTTCCTCATATTCAACTCTTTTTGATCAAAAAGATACTTCAAACTCTTATGGTCACTAAACACTTTAAATCTTGAACCATAAAGATAATGCCTCCAGATTTTCAACACAAAGACAACTGCAGCTAATTCTAAATCATGTGTAAGATAATTATTTTCATGAGTCCTCAATTGCCTCGACGCATAAACAACCACCTTAGTATTCTGCATGAGCACACCACCTAACCCCATCAGACAAGCATCACAATACACAACAAAAGGCTCTCCTGGATTAGGCAAAGTCAATATTGGAGCCGGCGTTAATCTCTTCTTCAACTCGGTAAAACTTTCTTCACATCGAATATCCCACACAAAAGCTTTACCCTTACAAGTCAACTTAGTCAATGGAAGTGCCAACTTAGAAAAAGCTTCGATAAACCGTCTATAGTAACCGGCTAATCCCAAGAAGCTTCTAATCTCAGTAACCAACTTCGAAGCTTCCCATTGCAACACAACATCAACCTTAGAAGGATCCACGACAATGCCACCACCGGAAATGACATGACCAAGGAAACTAACCTCTTGTAACCAGAATTCACACTTGGACAACTTCGCATACAACTTCTTCTCTTTCAAGACTTGCAATACAACTCTTAGGTGCTCTTCACGTTCTTCTTCCAATTTAGAGTAAATCAGAATGTCATCAATGAATACCACCACAAACTGATCCAAATAAGTATGAAAGATACGATTCATGTACTCCATGAATACTCTCGGTGCCATTGGTCTCACCGAAAGGCATCACCGAATACTCGTAGTGTCCATACCGAATTCTGAACGCGATCTTCTGAATATTATCTTCCTTCACTCTTATCTGGTGATATCCTGACCTCAAATCAATTTTAGAAAACACACTTGCACCCACCAATTAATCCATCAAGTCGTCGATTCTCGGAAGCGGGTACTTGTTCTTAATCGTCACTTTATCCAGCTGTCTATAATCAACACAAAGTCTCATACTCCCATCCTTCTTCTTTACTAACAATACAGGCGCTCCCCACAGCGACACACTTGGTCTTACAAACTTTTTCTCAAGCAACTCTTCTAACTGCTTCTTCAATTCAGGCAATTCAGATGCAGACATCCTGTACGGTGCCATAGAAACAGGTCTGGTACCAGGTACAAGATTGATCGCAAGTTCAACTTCCCTCTCTGGCGGTACGCCAGGAATTTCATCTGGAAACACTTCAGGAAATTCACGCACCACCTGCAACTCATCAATTCTAACTTGGTTCTCCATTTTTAACGACGCCATGAACAAGAACATATGCGCTTCGTCTTGCATCAATTGCCGCAATTGTTTACCAATCAACAAACCAACTCCTTCTTCTTCAGAAGTAGAAAACCTCACATACTTATTATAGCAATTGATATGAACATAGTTACACTCTAACCAGTTCATACCCAAGATCACATCCAATCCTCTTAATGGCAAACAAATCAAGTCAAAAACAAAGTCTTTGCCGAAGATCGACAAAGGGAAATTCAAACACACACGAGAAGTAGTCACCGATCCCTTAGCCGGAATCTCGATGACCATTTCTCCATTCATGGAAGAAAACATAAGACCCAATCTTTCAACACAATCAGCGACAATAAAACAATGAGTAGCACCGGTATCAATAATAGTAATTAAAGGCGTACTATTAATGAAACATGTACCTCTGGTGAGTCTGTCCTCACTAGCTGATGAAGTCCCAACCAAAGCAAACACCTTTCCACTGGTCTGCACCTTCTTTGGTTTCCGACACTGACTACCAATGTGTCCTTCTTCACCACAGTTGAAACAAATCATCTCTTTATGCTTGCATTCAGATATAACATGTCCAGTCTTACCATAACGGAAACATCTCTTCACCTCAACATTACACACATTACTCTTATGACCAGGTTTTCCACATTTGAAGCACACCACACTAGCAGGAGCATCTCCCCCACTAGTCCTTTGACTTTGAGCAGCTTTCTGTTTACCTTTACCAGCTGGGGAATCATAAGGCTTACCACGATTCTGTTGGTGCTTACCCCTATTCTCATTGATAATCTTATAGTGAGCATTATTATCCTCTTCATAAATCCTGCAATAATCAATCAAGTCAGCAAAGACACGAATCTTCTGGTATCCAATTTCCTTCTTGATCTCTGGGTGCAACTCGTTCTCAAACTTGATGCACTTTGAAAACTCACCATCTGCCTCACTATAGTGTGGATAAAACTTAGCCAACTCAGAAAACTTTGCAGCATACTCAACAACCGATATACTCCCTTGCTTCAGCTCAAGAAACTCAATTTCCTTCTTACCACGAACGTCTTCAGGAAAATACTTCCTCAGAAATTCCCTACGGAACACAGCCCAAGTGACATTCTCACCTGCAGCTTCCAATCTTTGACAAGTCTCTAACCACCAGTCATCAGCCTCGACAGCTAGCATATGAGTACCATAACGAACCATTTGCGCTGGAGTGAAGTCCATCACACGGAAGATTCTCTCAATCTCCTTCAGCCAATCCAACGCTCCGTCAGGATCATACTTACCCTTGAAGGTAGACGGATTCTCTCTTTGGAAAGTCGCCAAATTGCGAGATCCAGCATTCTCGTCAACATTCGGTTGATTCTGCATAGCCTGAGCCATCGCTTGCAGAGCAGCGGCAAGTGCAGCATCATTCCTTCCAGCCATCTCAACTTATCTCTACAACATAAACAACAATTAGAATCCAGATTAACAGTACTCAATTGTTAGACAAACTACGACTCGACAACTTGACCAGACGGGCCGACCTGCTCTGATACCATTTGTAACGCCCCAGGCTGCCTTCAAGATTATTGACTGACCCCACAAACCAACACGGATCTTTTCAGCGTGTTTTATCCTTACTCGCACGCTTTCTGAGAAACTTCTCAGAAGGTCACCCATCCCAGAATTTCTCCAAGTTAAGCACGCTTAACTATAGAGTTCTTATGAATGAGCTACCGAAAAGAAGATGCATCTTGTTGGTATGAGTAGTACCAATTAATCCTTATAAGTCTTCCTTCAACCATGCAGTCCTATACCTACATAGCCTCGAGATCCCTCTCATTCCGATGTGGCGACCACCTTTTCCCTCTTAGGCCTCAGGTGTTACATGCGGTGTAACCACTCCTCGCCCTTTTCGGCCTCGAGTGTTACATGCCCACCAGCTTCCGCATGGTTCATCCTCAAACCACATCGTACTGGAAGAGGTATGGCTCTGATACCACTAATGTAACACCCCATTCTACCCAATGTTTTAAATAAAATCAGAGTTATAAAAATTTCCAACAAACAAATGGAATGCTACATTTTTAACTTAAAACTACGACATTCAATCATCTATAGTTCAGATACATAACACATGAATTTCAGATGAACTGATAACAACCTGCTTAAACTTTAAAAATTAAAACAACTTTCATTATTACGCAGCGGATTCACAAAATTCAACTGAACATACCATAGCATCTTATCCAACTCAAAACAATTTTTAAGATAACAAGTCTTTAATGAAAACAACTTAAAAATTCAACAACATAATGAAAATCGACAATAAAGAAACATGTGTTCATCCCCCCGAGTGCTACGTATCAGAGCGACAATACCGACTCGAACTAACGAGGGTAACAACTAACCTTCTTGGTTACCTGCACGTTACCAACAGAGGGCAACATTCAAACAGAAGGGGTGAGATATCGAACCATATAATCGGATATACAATGAATAATATATTAGTATTAGATCATACAATTTACCACTTCACAACTTTTTATCAACATTCAACATAATTAATTCATCCACATGACAACTCAGAATGCAACATGAAATGCGACTCATCTTTATGCACATGCATGTGGTACCAATGGAGCAGAACTCCCAACTTAGAAATCTGCCAATAAATAGAGGCATCAACAAGGCATAAGCCTTCAACTTTATATTTGTCAATCCAAGCCAACTTGACGAGCATGAGCTCCAACATGATATGATATGTATGCATTAATGACATGAACGTAAGATCAATAACAACATCAATAATTCAACTTAATTTAACATTGGCCATAAGCCTGCAACTTAATATTTTGCCCATAAATAGAGGCAATAAAATCACCTGTTAATTCACATTTTTCAAGAAAAACACCATCCAACGGATCAACCAAAAATTACTACAAATAAATTGCATAATTATCCGGACTATTTCGACTAAAACTGGTTAATTAATTATTGGTCAAAAATTTATTATTTGCATCAGAGTACAGTGGCTACAACATTTATGCTAACAATTATCTCTAAGTGTTACTCCATAATTATCGCTACAGTATCGCAAGCATAACACTTCTAAGTACTACTTCTTTATTACTTGCGCTACAGTAGCCAAACTAGATGCCTTTCCATGCTACTTCATCGCATGCTATAGCAAGCAAAGCATGTGCCATTGGATGCTACTACACTAAATTTCTACAGTAGCAAAACCATAGTCCTAAATACTACTTCACTTCCTCACTACGTATGCAAAATAAGTGCTTTTAAAATACTACATTATTTCTATGCGTTACTGTAAGCAACCTATTATTTTTAATACACCACATCCTAATGCTACTTCACTTTGTGCCAAGTGCCTCTAATTGCTACTCAAAAGAAAAATTGCTACAATAACGTAAAACAAATGCTTCCAACATGTCACTTATTATGCAACACAGTATTGAAGCAAAATACTCCTCCTGTGTTACCCCTCATGCGGTACGGTATGAAACAAAAGCCAGCATATACTACTTTCCATGCGGTACAACAATGAAACACATGCCACTATATACTACTTCTAATTTCCATTACAGCATTGCAAACATTTATTCTAACACTATTCCCTATCCACTACTGTTACGCTACAGTATTGAAATTAGAATGGGATTTGTAAAGAAAAAAATATTAAGGCACTTGATTATATGTATTACCTAAATATATTGGGTTCTAAATCATCTCTCAATTTCATTAATACACCAATTTCAACCCAATTAAAAATAAATTTCATAACCCAAATTCACATACTATTAATAATACACCCTATTATAGAGTCAGAACCCCATCCTTACCTCGGATTAGGAGCAGCTCTAAGAAACTTCAACCGAATTTTGGGGAATTTTGGCACTAGAAGCAATTTTCCTCTTTTTCTTCTTCTCCCCTCACAAAGCCTATTTTACTCTTGTTTTCTTTTTCCTGATACAACACTCTCCTTCTAATCTTCTCTACTTCTATTCTAATATAATAATCATATTTTTATTTAATCTTAAAAAATTCAAATGGGCCTAAATGACATACCCCTTTATTACTACACAACACCACTAATTAAGCCCAATTTCATATTTTAAGCTTAATAATAAAATAGCACTTAAACTTAATTCCACCAAATTAAATACGATTAATTATTATTCCGACTTAATAAAATAATTTTGACTTTGACGATAAAAAAAATTTGAATTAATAAAAAATAATAATATTCAAAAATAATTAATTAAATAAATAATTAAATACTGGGCGTTACAACATGGGCCTCTGTCTCCTCTAGCGAAGAACATATACTGGTTTTCTCTTTGTGAATGTGGTGTTAACCTCCTCAATGAAGTCAGCATAAACTCCACAACAAATGTTTTGATAATTTGGTGTCTGTCTGCTCTACTTGAAGTTGATTTTTCAAATCCCCAGTAGAAGCGTTACTTTTGAAAATATTTGATTCCCTGTTGAAGTATGAGTGCTATTCCTTGGTAAAGTCTGAGAGAGGATGTTGTACCTCTGTATCTGTACTATTTGGTCGCTATGTTTTGTTTACTTCCGAATTACGTTTCTCCCCAGTAAAGTTAAGCCAGACAGTAGGTTTTGTTTCCTCAGTTGGCGCTTACTCTTTTTGGAATGTTCGTATTGGATGTGATTTAGCCGAGTGTTGATTGTGCTCGAGTTGGTTTTTCTTGGTTACTCCCAGTGTTATATATCTGTTTTGTCAGCATATGCACGATAATACTCATACTTTCGTACATACATCATGCATAGCTAAAATTGGCAAATCATTTCTCATTCATACCCATTGTTATTTTGATGATATATTACCTTGTTTTGCAGAGTTGCGTTGTCCTCTCTCCAATAGAGGGTCGGCCTTAAGCAGAAAGCATTTACTCTTTCAATTTCCCCACTGAGTTATCCCTCATGGAAGATTTTTTGCTTTAGCCTTCCTGTACAGCCCTTTATCTGGATAGATTGGGTTTCCCTCTTGAGTTTATTTCTCAATGAATGTATTTTGGTAGAATTTTTTGGCTCCAGTTTATTTCTGGATTGAATCTTTGTTTCCTAGCAGAATGTATTACTTTGGATTTCTGCAAGCTTCGAGTTTTGGTTTGAGAATGTGCATTTATTTTGCACGAGAAGACCTTTATCTCCTCAGTAAGAATATATTGGCATTTCCCCAGGAAGCCACTTTTATAACCCTTCATATAACAACAAGCAACAAGCCTCTTTATTTGAGCAACTTGTACTTCCCTGAAAAAGTCGACGTAACTCTTTTGCTATCTTCTCTATGAGTGGATAGTTTGTAGTCCGTTGTCAAATTACTCCAGTGGATGGCAATAATTTCAATATCGTAGAGACAGCTCATCGTGAAATCTTTGCCAGTGGTAGTCTCTTTATTTGAGACAACTTATATATTACCCTTTCCAGGAGGAGTGCCTTGGTTAAAGAAGAAATTGAGACCCACTCTAGGTGAAACGCCAGAATTTTGGGGAAACTTATTTTCTTTTCTCTTTCTACCTTCAGTGAAAGTTGGTAGGTCTTCGGCAGTGAACGCCAATGATTGTTATCTTTTTTCTACCCTTAGTGAACGTTGGTAGTTCATCGTCAGTAAACGGTGATGCTATGATATATTATATTTCTACCTTCAGTGAAAGTTGGTAGGTCTTCGGCAGTGAACGTCGATTATTGTTATATTTTTTCTACCCTCAGTGAACGTTGGTAGTTCATCGTCAGTGAACGACGATGCTATGATATATTGTCTTTCTACCTTCAGTGGAAGTTGGTAGGTCACCTTCAGTGAAAGTTGGTGATTGTCATCTTTTTGCTACCCTCGGTGAACATTTCTAGTTCACTGTCAGTAACGGCAGTGTTATGATATTTTATTTTATCTCTACCTTCAGTGAAAGTTGGTAGTTCATCGACAGTGAACGTCGATGGTTTTTTTCTCTCTACCTTCAGTGAAAGTTGGTAGTTCATCGGCAGTGAACATCAATGGTTTTTTCTCTCTACCTTCAGTAAACGTTGGTAGTTCACTGTCAGTGAATGTCAGTGTTGATTCTTTTCTCTTTCTACCTTCAGTGAATGTTGGTAATTTCTCCTTCAGTAGAAGTTTGTGTATCCTTTGACTTTTTATCATCCTCTATAAGTCAGGTCATTTAATCCACCAGTGATTTATTTTCCTGGTCGGTTTTCTCTTTTGTTTCTTTATTTCCTTTGTTGCATCCCCAATGGTGTTTTGCGTCTCTTTGGTTTTGTTCATAAGCATTCATGCTCATAAGCATTGCACGACATCTTAGGGCCAAAAATAGGGTTTGTTTTATATTTAAGTATCTTCGATCGCGTCGACACGAAGATTTTTAACCTTTGTATCTCCGGATAGAAGAAACTTAAATAAGGGCAGCTGTTGTACCCCAATTTCCCCCCCTAAGATCCCTTCATCATACCATATTGATTCAATCACAACAAGATCACATTAGGGTTCTTGGTTCTTCTCCCTACCTTTAGCTTTGCTATTTGAGGAATCACCAAGCACCTTTACTTGTTTACTTTTGTGATCATGAATGTTTTTGTCTTGATTTTTCCTTTTAATTAACAAAATGCAATGTTGGTTTGTCTTGCTTGTTACTAATGTAGGTAAAGGCAATGAGATTTATCAAGTTACTCCATGGGTTCATGAGTTTATTTCCATGCACTAGGAAATAAAGCTTGAGAAGTCCTAACCCCACCATTGAATTTTTTTTGGCAGGGATGGCAAGGTGATTTTAGTTCACTACATTCCAAGATGTCAAGATTAATTCAAAAGTGCAAGGGATTGATTGAAGAAGTTGTCATGGTTGGACAAGGTCTTGTTCCCATTGATCACAAGTGCATATTTACCTCATTTCTTAATATATGGAAGTGGTTTTGGTGTATATGAGTTCTCATTTTCATCCTCAACAACTTCTATTTATAAAGCAATTGTGTTGGTACAAGAAGTTTGTTCAAAATTGTCAAAGTTCCTCAAAGCATCTTCTTGATCTAGGAGCTAGGGTTTTGAACTTCAAAGAAGCATATTTTGCTCATCTTTTGGTATTTTTGAGTGATTCCAAATACATCCTTATCTTCAAAGGGTTATCAACAAATCACTTCAAAAGTTTCTAGGAGTTTTCATGTGGAAGAAACTTGATGATGAAGAAAGATTACAAGTCCTCCAGATGAACCCCCATTTTCCCATGTGTGACTTCAAATGATCATAACTTGGTCAATTTTTATCACCTTGAGCCCACTCTTTTTCCATAATTATCTTGAGGATGTGAACCTTATTCCTTATTTCATGTGCAAAGTGAGAAAATGGATGGAAAATTCCCCAAGGATACAAAAGATTATAGGTCATTTCATGATTTTTTGCCAACTTCAACAATTCATAACTCTCAATTTTAGAGATTTTGAAAGGTTCAAGTTTCAAAATGTCATTCAAGAGGTCTATTTCATGCCATATTTTTTTGTCAATAGCAAATTCCAAGTGGAAGACCATGTTTTGATGCAAAACATTATAGGTCACTTTTGAAGAAAATTTTGAAATATTTCTAAGTATGGAAAGTCAACCTTTTTTCCCCAACTTTGACTCAATTCAACTTTCAGCTCAAGCATGCATTTGATTCCATTCTTTTTCCATTTCAAAGCTTGTAATCTCGTCTTTCTAAAGCATCAAGAATCATGCCTTAAGACCCCTTGAGCTGATAATGCCATTGGATTGAACTTGGTAACTTGGAACTGAAGTTTCTTCATAAGTCAGAATTTGAAATTCATGTTTTGGCATCTAAATATCAAATTAGCACGCGTTTGTGATCTGAACATGTTTAACCAAGTTGCCAAAGTGGATTAGAGCCATAAAATGCAAGGATTGAATGAGTTTTAATGGAAATCAGATCACACTTTGCTCGTGCATCAGGTTCACACGATTTCCCTCCAAACTTCATCATTTCACATGCTTGAACATTCCATTTGATTCCCTATAAATAGAGGGTCATCCCCCATTCATTTCCTCAAGCTTTGAGAGCCAAAAACACTCTATCAAAACTTCACACGAGCTTGAAATTTTTGAAATTAGTTTCTAAGATTCCAGCCTTTTCCTCCAAAATTCTTTGCACATTCATCTTCCTTAAGCATCACACAAACTCTCCAGCATTTAAACCAAGCAAAACGAGCTATAATCCAAGCTACAAAAGTCCAGTTTCATAGCTTCTTCCTTGAACTTCGAAAAGGTAGAATTCTCCACCATTTGGATCCAAATAAAGCACTAACTTGTTCTACTCCTTCTCCTGGTTCTAGTGCTTCATACAATTTTTAAATCCATTGAGAATTGAGAGATAAATCTCAAATTGAAGGTGCTCGCTATTTTCTGGGTTTTTGATTCATATCTCTTTGTATACTTTGTATAAATTTGGCGCGATGGTGGTGTTAGGATCGTCTTGAAGAGACGAATCCAATGATACTGGTTTGGGATCCTAATTTTACCGTTTGAAGGATCTCACAAAATCTCCATTGCAGGGTGGCTGGAGGTTGAAGACGATGACATGTTTCGTCTCATCCAATGATAGCGTGCTAAGCGTTTTAATTTCATTGGTTGCCTTTTTTCTGATTCCCTGCGCATCTCACTAAGGTCCATATCAAGCACAACGCGTCTGGTCCATTGGATTAGCTTACTAACGCAGTTTGACTATGATTTGATGGCCCTTATCTTTTTGGTTTTATTTTATTTTCTGATTTTATATTTTAATTGATTTAATTTTCAAAAATTCATAACTCTTTTATTTTTGATCCAAAAATTATGAAAAAATTCATAAAAATACTTTGAATTATTTCTGATCTCATGATTATTTTTTCACATTTTTATCTTGATATTTGATATTTTTTATATTTTTTGAATTATTTGCTTCTTTTTAATTACTTTAAAAATACTTTCTAACTTTTTTTTAATTCTGAAAAATTTCCTAAATATCATTTTGCATACTTCTGAGTTTTTGAATATTTTATGGAATTTTATATTGATGTTTACTATTTTTGACCTATTTTCTTTTTGTTTTGAAATTTTTTAATTATTTTTAAAATAGTTTCTGACTTTTAAAAAATTGCCAAAAATTTTATCAAAATATTTAAGTCCTTTTCTGATTTTTCTATGGCCTTACTCAATTTTTCTTGATTAATTTGAATATAGTTGATATTTTCCTTTCTTATTTCCATTTTAAAACATTTTTAAAAACCTTTTTTAATGTATATATTAACTCTAATATTATTTTGTGATTATTTTTTGGCTGAACATGGGTTGAATTTTAATCATGAACTTTATCAACATCATTGGATCCATGGTGTTGAGTCTAACTCCATAAAAAAGGATGAATAATTTTAATAATAGTTTGATTTAAATTTAATTCAAATGTGGTTTGTATATTCTTTCTCACCCCTCTTCATCTTGTCCCTTTATTATTGCACTAAGTGTTATTGGAGCATGATCTCTATATCATGTCTCAAAACAAATGGTGCATAGATTGCTATTGACCGACCTCAAAATATGTGCGACTTCTATATAAGTCCACTTACGATTGCTTAACATAGCGCTAAATTTTGTCCCGATTATAAGAAATGGTCATTCATGGCTCAAACCCATGTTTTCAAGCCCAAATATGTTAATTTAATCCCTTTGATCCAATAACCTTGAGATTCATTGTGTGGAGGCTTTGGTTCTACCAATCCTCTAATGGATCTACAACACTTTTGGTCAACGCGAATCACTTAAACATCGTTGATCATTAAATGGTGATTTTGAGGAT
The DNA here is from genome assembly GCA_948472305.1 of Vicia faba. Taxonomy (NCBI): domain Eukaryota; kingdom Viridiplantae; phylum Streptophyta; class Magnoliopsida; order Fabales; family Fabaceae; genus Vicia; species Vicia faba. Next base: position 41,765,779 of record OX451737.1, on the reverse strand, counting down.
TCCAAATGGATGATATACTTGACAAAAAGCAAATGCAACTTGTTGTGTGGAGGCTTTGGTTCTACAAATCCTCTAATGAGTTCCAAATGTAAGTTTCAAGATGGTCATCCAACTAACCACTAATTATTAAATTGTTTTTACTTTATGCCCTTTTATTTTTTTTATGCTTTATGTACCATTTACTTTAAGCATTACATTTCATGTCATTTTTATTTTGCTCACTTGAGCCTTTTCTTTTCTCTTCTAAGACACCTAATAATCAACATGAATCATAAAAACCTGTAATGATACTTGGACTATTTGGTTATTGTCCTTGGCATTATGGAGTATTGAACTTCTTGGACTTAGGATTAGATACCTTGGCCTATATTGGAGACCTTGTGACTTTAATTGATATTTTGTCTGGAGTTCTTGAGGTTTATCTCAAGAGATTGGGTTGTTTGTTTGTTTTTTGTGCAGGTTATTGTGATTACATTCTTTGTTTGTAATATGGAATTCACCCGTATGCAGCCGTTACTCTGCCCAATTTTTGTGAAGAATTAATACACTTGAAGTTTAGTTCTCTCAAGGGGTCTAGTATATTTGCTTGCTTGATTTCAATCCAAAGAATGAGAATTCTATCTTGACTCATAATGTGAAGTATTAGCTTCTTGTTGGTTAGATGGTTCTTATCCCTAGCTTTTACCTTATGCTTTAGGATAGTCCCTTCTTCTCCTCCCATCTTCTTTAATTTCAAAAAATCTTCTCCCTCCTTTTGAAAAACTCTTCTTGTTCTTTTTTTTAAAAAATTTGAACCACTTTCATATTAAACTTGGACTTAGGTCCATGCATTTTCAAAACATTTTTCACAAATAAAATTCAAATCAACTTAATAATACCTTGACATTTTTTGTGAGAAGACTAAAAGTCAATCAATCTCATTTCAAACCATTTTGGCTTTTTACTTTAAGACTTTTCTCAAAAGATTAGACTCTTTTCAATCCTTGTAGTGATGCAAACAACTATACTTCTACAATATGTAGTGAAGTGATATATTTTGCACTTGGGTGTTGAGTGAGGCATTGTTGATTTTAAAATCCAAGCCATATCCTCCACTTTGAGATGATGCAAATTCTCCTTTCTCATTGTGATTGGTGGATCTGGAACTGACTGTTTAACGCTGGTTCGCGAAATGTCGCGGAAGCAAGAGTCGCCACCGTCTTTTATTTTCTCCAAATGGAAAGGACAAAAGCACAGGAAAAATTCCTTATAGAGATTGCTCTCGGTTCGGGAGGTAGGTTATAGAAAGGGAAGGTGTTAGCACCCTTTCTATCCATGGTTATCCATGGGCTCTTAGATACTTGCTCATTTATGTTTTCAAAAATGGTTTGCTTGCTTTTCAATTGTGGGTTTTAAAAAGTTTCTTTGGAAATTTAAGTTCGACTCTTGTATAAGTCCTCAAGAGTGTTTGAAAAATTTCTTTCGAAAGCTTTTTGAAAAGGTGTCGGTGTGAAAAGTATTTTTTGAATTTGTTTTGAAATTAGAGCAAGTATCTAGAGTCGTCTACCTACCCTAAGGAATTCGTCTGTGTAGATGTCCTTTAAAGTAGTGTCATCCCACCATTGAGAGGTAGGTAGCACCACCGTTGGAGGTGTTCGGGTCAATTCGAGGTTCGGGACATGGTGATCACCAGAGCAATAGGAAGATACCTTAGAAGCTACCCTCATGCCAGGTTCCCGGATCATGAGGACTTACTAAGACATCCTCTACTCGACGATCACCTTTCGAGACAAGGCAACAGTGAGGCGTACCCTAAAGGTGGTGTGTGATTTGTGTGTCAGATTCATTTATTTTTGTCTTGTCATGTCAAAGTGATCTATGCGTTTGTTTTTATTTTATCATTCATTCTTGCATGCATTTATTTAATAATTTAAAAAGTGCGGAAAGATAAAGTTCTAAACTATTACAAAGGCGCGGGTCCACATCGCCAAAATTTCCAGGACCCGATTTGACAGAAAAATAAATAATTAAAGTAAAGTGCGAAAGATAAATATTTACACGGCTTTGGGAGAATTACTTCAATATTTAAAAGAAGGAATAAATAAAATATGCGAATTGAATTAAAATTGAAAACGAGGGCGTTGGACCCTTTTGAAGTTAAATTGAAATTAAAAATTAATTAATTATTTATTGAAATAAAAGAAGTGTTTTTTAGGTTTTTTTTTGTATTTATGAAATAAGAAAATTAAAATTAAATAAAAGAAACCCTAATTCTAAGTTATTTTTAATTATTTGAGAAAAATGTTAAAGTTTAACTTAATTTACTAAAAAATTTATGTACATGTTTATTTACAAAATAAATTAGTAGTTAATAATAATAATAATAATGATGAGAAAATTATTTATTAAAAAAAATGATGAAAAAGTTAAAAACCCTAATTTCTACATATTTAATTTATTAAGAAAAATATTAAAGTTTTGAAACCTAAATTAATCTAATTAATTGTTCAAAGTTTATTTACAAAAATAATAATAGTAAAATTAATATTAATAAAATAAACATTTTTTTGATTTTTCTGTATTTTATATTTATTATGAAAATTATTTTATGGAATTAAAAGAAAACAATTAAAAAACAATTAAAAGAATAAAAAGGAAAAACAAATAAAAATTAAAAATTGAGCAAACCATAGGGGGTGTCTGGCCCAAGGGGAGGTTTTTTGAAGTATTGACTCCTGAGTACCGTGGTCTGCATTCTTTGGCCATTGGATTGAATTTCATGCATAAGTTGTTCTACTTTGGCCATTTGGCTTTTGGCTTTTGGCTTTTGGCCATTTGTGTTCTGGCCTCAAGGTTCCTTAATCATCTCAGGATGTCTGTCTCGCCACGTATTGGTGTCATGTGTAAAATATTCTGTTTTGCCCATTTGGCTTTTGGCTTTTGGCCATTTGGCTTTTGGCCTCAACGTTTCTTAATGAACCTGCATGGGATCTTGTCTAAATCTGCAACCTCATGAACATATTAAATAAAATCATAAAAATTCAAATAAAACCAACATATGAAGAAATTTAATGTTTAGGCACAATATGGCATGTATGAATGATTATACCTTTTTGATCATGGAGATCAAATCAACCTTACCCTTACTGGAAAAGTAGTGATATGAATGCTTTTATGCCCTTTGGATCATGGAGATCAAGCCAGCCTTACCCTTACTGAAGAAGTAATAAGATGTTGGTTTGTAACTGAGATGACTTGTTTGTAGTGAGAGAGGGATTTGTAATAAGGATTTCAAGGTTTTAGGGTTCTTGAAAGAGTTTGATATTCTGACAGTGTTGTGGCAAGGTTTTTTCTCTCTTTTTCTCCTCTTTGGTTTGTGTGAAAAGAAGGTGATTATATAATGGAAATTAGGGTAAAGCAAATGGGCTTTGAATGTGCAATTGGGCCTCCAATATTCACTTGAATTCGTCACTTTCCAGGCTAAATCGCAGGGACTTAAGTGCATTTTTTGAAGTTGAAATGTGAAAACAAAATGTAGACGATATCGAAAACTAACTCCTGTCCGAAAATCGACTCAATCGGATAAACGGTGAATTAGTTATGAATTTTTGAAGTTTCAGCTCAGACAAACTTATTTTGGGCTCCAGTGTCGACTCCGACACGTTCTTCAATAAAAAACTGGTATTGATCGGTGCATAATTTGGTCTCGACTTTTGAAGAAAAGTTGTAGATCTATGAGTCAGTGACCTTGTGTAAAAATATGAGTCCAATCCGATAAAAATTGACCGAGTTATGAATTTTCGAAGTTTCGGCTCAGATGAAATAATATTCAGCATTCAGGATTTTCAGCGTGTCACGCACTCTGAGCAAAAAACGAAGGCCTTTTGAATACCGTTTGAACTCAATACCTTCTGTGAAAATGTAGCCAACTCAATTTGTGAAATTTTGGCACCGGAACCAGCTCGATACGATGAAAATCGACCAAGTTATGATTTTCTGAACATGATGCAAATAAACTTCTGTCACAAATTTTCTGTATGAAAATACTTGATAAATCCACATTTTTGAAGACCTTATGATCGAAATTGGCTTCCAGCCATGAGAGATGAAAACTTAGATAATGTCAAGACGGAATTTTAGCCACCGGAACGGGTTCAAAACGAGTCACGATCTTCAAGTTATGAATTTTTTTAGCGCGTAAAAACTGCACTTTCAACACACTTTTTCACTATATTTCTACAAGAAAACTCACACATTCGGATACCTTCTTTAAAGAATTGACTCTTGAGCCGAACCTGAAATTGAGAATATGTTATCAGAGATATCTTGGCGAAAGAACACCTGAATATAACGCGCCGGGTTGGACTTGTGAATTTTCTTGAAATGTTTTGAGAAATATGGGAGGGCAAATTTTGGGGTACAACAGTTGCCCATGTTCAATCTTCTTAGACCTGAGGATGCAGATTGGCTGACGTGCCTTTCGTAATCCGAAGGTGGAAGATGATTGAACACTAGAGTGCCCAGAAATTTGCACTCACATAGTAGCAGTGTGATGGTGGAATGGGCTTATAGATGCCATTTGGAGATTGATGGATAGGATGATGGGCTTATAGATGCCATGCTAAGAGATGATGGAAGGTGGATGGGCTTATAGATGCCATCTGGATGTTGATCGCATAAGAGATTCCTTAGCGAGAACTTGCGTACCTGCAAAAGAAAGATGAGTACCTGACGTGTTGCAGGAGCTGGTCTTCAGATGCTTTATATAGATGTGTCCTGACTGGTTACAGGAGCTGAATCTGGAGCTTCAAACGGTGATGAATGAACCAGGGATGGTTATTACCTCAACGGGAACGGTGAGAGAACCTTGGATGACTTTAACCTCAACAGCAATCGTTGAGAAAATCTTGGGATGATTACTACCTCCGCAGGATCGGGGAGAGAACCACAGGCGACTACAACCTCAACAGCAATCATTGAGAGAATCTTTGGGCGACTTCGACTTCAACAGTATCATTGAGCGAATCTTGGGATTACCACCTCCGCAGTATCGGAGAGAGAACCATAGGCGATTACCACCTCAACAGCAAACATTGAGAGAACCTTGGATAACTTCAACTTCAACAGCAATCGTTGAGCGAAATCTGGGATTACCACCTCAACAACAAACATTGAGAGAACCTTGGATAACTTCAACTTCAACAGCAATCGTTGAGCGAAATCTGGGATTACCACCTCCGCAGTATCGGGGAGAGAACCATAAGCGATTACCACCTCAACAGCAAACATTGAGAGAACCTTGGATAACTTCAACTTCAACAGCAATCGTTGAGCGAAATCTGGGATTACCACCTCCGTAGTAAACATTGAGAGAACCTTGGATAACTTCAACTTCAACAGCAATCGTTGAGCGAAATCTGGGATTACCACCTCCGCAGTATCGGGGAGAGAACCATAGGCGATTACCACCTCAACAGCAAACACTGAGAGAACCTTGGATAACTTCAACTTCAACAGCAATCGTTGAGCGAAATCTGGGATTACCACCTCCGCAGTATCGGGGAGAGAACCATAGGCGATTACCACCTCAACAGCAAACATTGAGAGAACCTTGGATAACTTCAACTTCAACAGCAATCGTTGAGCGAAATCTGGGATTACCACCTCCGCAGTATCGGGGAGAGAACCATAGGCGACTACAACCTCAATAGCAATCATTGAGAGAATCTTGGATAACTTCAACTTCAACAGCAATCGTTGAGCGAAATCTGGGATTACCACCTCCGCAGTATCGGGGAGAGAACCATAGGCGATTACCACCTCAACAGTAAACATTGAGAGAACCTTGGATGGAATTATCATCTCCGCAGTATCGGGGAGAGAACCATAGGCGATTACAATCTCAATAGCAATCATTGAGAAAACCTTGGATGGAATTATCATCTCCGCAGTATCGGGGAGAGAACCATAGGCGATTACAATCTCAATAGCAATCATTGAGAAAACCTTGGATGGAATTATCATCTCCGCAGTATCGGGGAGAGAACCATAGGCGATTACAATCTCAATAGCAATCATTGAGAAAACCTTGGATAACTTCAACTTCAACAGCAATCGTTGAGCGAAATCTGGGATTACCACCTCCGCAGTATCGGGGAGAGAACCATAGATAACTTCTACTGAGTCTTTATCAGAAAAATCTGTTTGGGATCGATTTAACTGGACTGGAGAAGGCCTTGGACTGGATAAGAAATCTTTGGAGTCGATTAATTGAACCGGTCTAGGTCTTGGAATGTCTTCAACTGGGTCTTTATCAGAAAAATCTGTTTGGGGTCGATTTAACTGGACCAGAGAAGGCCTTGGACTGGATAAGAAATCTTTGGAGTCGATTAACTGAACCGGTCTAGGTCTTGAAATGTCTTCAACTGAATAAGAAACAGGGAGATCTTTGGAGTCTATCTGACTGAACCAGAGAAGGCCTTGAAATATGATTGAGAATTTAACTGAATCTTTCCTGAAAGGTAAAGGTCAGTCATATGCAATGTATGATATGGACCAAGCAATGATGTTCTCAACATAAATGAAATTTGTGAGATATGATGCGTCTATGCATGCTATAATGATGTATGGAAGTGCGATGTTTATGAATGTATTTTTCGTCTAGGAAAGTAAATCCTTGACGGGTGCCAGGAAATCACTCCTGGGCTGACGTTGAAGAATAGATTTTGCTTCCGCTGGGTGATAGTTGCAAGAATACCGGTAGGAGAAGATAACTCCGTTGGGGAATAACCTTGGCGAATGGAATATTCTGCGGGGAGAAAAGGTACTCTAACGGTCTTGCTGGGAAGAAATACTCTGTGGGGAGAGAGATACTTTGCTAAGTCGTTGATAATAACTTGCTGGGGATACCCTTGTTGTGTTGGAAGTGTTGATAGACTTCGCTGGGGGTAAGAAGACTCCGTCGAGGACGCTCTTTCCGTGGCTTTCGGCCGAGGATAACCCAGTTATATCCTAGTAAGGAAATAACTCTTTGAATAAAGTCGGGGGACGCGTTCGTGCTCTGCGAGGATAAGCTTCCAGAATCTACTGGGGATAAGCTTACTGCTTGGGGGAGATGGATTCCACTTTCCTGGGGACACTTGGCTGGACTCCTGGGGAAGTTTTGAACTGTACCGGGGAAGTGACTCCTTTGCATGTTGATAGAACGCTGGGGAACAATCTTAAATCAAGACTGCCGGGGATGCTTGTTAAGACTGTATGCTGCTGGGGAAGGTTGAGATCTGCGGGAGGATACCCAACTTCCTTAAGGTTGATAACTGCTTTGCTTGAGGAGAGTATACTGCTTGCTGGCTCACTCTCTGGGGAATTAAGATACCTGGTTGTGTTCTTCAGTTGAACCTACCTTGATACCTTGGAGGACAGAACAATTAGATCGCTTGGACAACTCTTTATTGCCCCTGTTTCTGAGGTATGAGAGGAAGACCTGTGAGGTGCTGATAGTTGTTGATGGACAAACCTTCTTCTGGTAGGCAGGTGATAAGATGACATGACATAGTCGTACGCTTTGATCCCTAACTTTTGCCTGGACCGCCCTTTCGGGTTTTCAGTCCACCGGGATACCCATTTTTGCCCAAGCCTCCTTTTCAGGTTTTCAACTTGCCGGGTGTACAGATTTTTCATTTTCATCCCTTATTTTTGCCCGAACCCTTTTGGTTCGCCGAGAAGCCCTGATTTTTTCCTAGGTATGTCAACCTAGCGGGTCTTTGATTTTGCGTAGTATTTTTCGGCTATGTCCATGTTCTCAGAATGTAGGGAGTTGCCCCTGTTTAGAAGTGCTTTTGTTCACTAGGTATTTCTCGTGCGAATTTCCCTGATGTTCAAACAAAAAGTCATATGCAAACAAAGTTATGTTAAAAATGCAAAGCCTATGTCTGTCTTGAAGATTTTGAAAATGCATTCTTTTTCATAAAACAAGTGAATGTTTGTAAAACATGATGTCAACTCCGTATTTACCGTAGGCCTTAAGGAGTCAGGATACCTTTCGTAGTAGTATGCTTTCGAACTAACCCATGCTTAAGCTAGGACTTTTAAGGGTTATAACGTGGCTTGGTTCACGGTTTAAGAAACAAAGGATAAAGGCTCAAATTTTATTTGTACCCACCCGCTCTTCGTGATGTTCTCCAAACCTAAACTCAGTTGATCATACGTTAGACCTTGTTTGAGTCTTTGCTCTGATTTTCCGGTGATGATTCGGATGTTGATAACTTATTTTGAATAGGCAGTAATTCCTTTTTTGTTGAGGGTTTGTAAGACCTCTTTCTTGTCTGATTTTGTTATCCCTTTCTTTTTTGCCTGAACTGTTTCTTTTTTGGAATTACAGTCAGCGGGATGCCCCAGTTTTGTAAGTCTCCTTTATGGGTTTTGACTTATTGGGCTTTTTTATTTTGAGAGATATAATGACTGCCTGTCCTTCTTGATTATTCGGAACCATCACCGTCTTTCTTTGTTTTGTAAGGACCTTTTTGGTGCCATTTGTTATGCACTCGGATCAACTGAGAGAACTACCCTGCCCCGGGTTATGATAAAGGGTTTCAATTTTTGAAAAGAAAAACTCCTACTTCTTTGGCTCAGAGGGGTTGACGAGGGATTATCTTCCTTATAACTCCAGTGTTTAGGGATTTGAAACAATGCCTGTACCTCATCAGCGGGGTCTGTTCAAAAGCATACTGTAAAGATTATGGTATCGTTTTCGTCATCCTCCCTCAAGAGGCTTAGAATTATTAATTAAGAGTTGATCATCAGAAAAAAATATGAAAATAATTTGCATTTAGTGAATACGAATATATTGTTTCAGAACAGACATATGCGATGCATTAATGAAATAACAACGTTTGATATGAATGGAATGTTTGAACAATCAAAAGAAAATTACAACTTGAAAGATTCTAATGAACAAAAATTTCTCAATCCTAGCCATGTTTTGACAAGGGAGCAATGATCACATTGGGAGTCTCAGCGGGCTCGAACTCGATCTCTTTAGCATCGATCATATTCTGAATCTTGTACTTCAGTGCCCAACAGTCCTCAGTATCGTGCCCCGGGCTACCAGAATGGTAAGCGCACCTTGCTTCTGGGTTGTAATTTGGAGAGGAAGTCTTTGGATTTGCAGGAGGGTTGATCACCGCAATCAGGTTCATCCTTAACATGTGCTACAAAGCTCGTGACCATGGCATGTTGATGTAGGTGAATTGTCTCTTAGGCTCGTCCGACCTGTTCTGATCAACCCGCTGTTCTTGGCGAGGTCGTTGTTGGACCTGAGAGGTAGTAGCAACTCGGAGAGGTCTATTCATTGGACCCGACCTTTGCCTTCTTGGAAGCTGTTCCATGACCTGGTCCCTGATTTGGGCTGGTTGCTTCATGCCTTGAGGAAGCTGGCTGATCATGGCTCTCAGCTCTCCTTGCTCCTGAGCTAAACCTTGAATGAGGGCCCTTTGCCCCAGCATCTGGGTTTTCAATGTGTCTACCTCAGCTTGTAGACGTTTCAGCTGTTCGTCCTTGTCATCTTCAGGACTCTTTCTGATCAGATTCCCCATGAGGAGTGTCCTCAACTCTTCCTGCCCCTTGGATCGGCCTAGGAAGATTTCCCTGAACTGAGTCTCTTGAGCGTGAAGGTCCTGGTTATCTTGTTGTGAAGCCATTGCTGAAATAAACAGCGAGAAAGGTAAGTGACCTGCAACAAGGATACCTGTTATGCAATGATGAGTATGACATGCATGTAATGTTTTCAAGGACCTCGCGGGGTAAACAAGAAAATTTGTTAGCATTTGGATCCGGTAGCTTGATTGAAAGAACTTCATATTTGTTGAGAGTCTTTCTTCCAAGGGTCAAAGGCTCACCATATCAAGTGGGTCATAGCCCCTGACTCAAGTCATCAACCTTATTTTGCTTTCCAAACAACCTTGGCTAGGGGAACCTTCTTCAGGAGTCAAAGCTCACCATATCAAGTGGGTCATAGCCTCTGACAACTTTGGCTAGAGGAAAATAAATCCTCTTTGCCCCTTGCTAGATGTTTGATTCATCATGACCTGCATCACAAGCCCTTGAGATCCTTGAAATGGGTTAGGATGTATGCAATGGTATGATGTCATGATGCATGGGGTAATATGAATAAACCCTGTTATGAGCCCTTATTAAGGACTATAAACAGAAACCTGCAAGAAACTCAAGTAAAACCTGTCATGAGTCCCAGTTAAGGACTAAAAAACAAAACTTGCAAGAAACTCGGTAAACCCTGTTATGAGTCCTAATTAAGGACTGCAAACCAAAACCTGTAAGGAACTTAGTAAACCATGTTATGAGTCCCAATTAAGGACTATAAACAAAACCTGCGAGAAAACTCAGTAAACCCGGTTATGAGTCCCAATTAAGGACTATGAACAGAACCTGCAAGTAGTTCATGTGTCAGATAACAAGCATGCGAGTAGTCAAGTACGAAGGCACACAAGTCACACAAGGGAAGCCCTTAGAGTTCAGGCCAGCATGGGGTCTGGGTATTACCCTCTTGAAGTTGGTGGATTCAACCTGTCCTATCAAAGTAACCGGGTTCTTAGAGGATCCCAATATCATTGACTACCCTCAATCGGTCATAACTCCAGCATCGCAATCTTTTCTTGCAGCCAGAACCATCACGAGAGTTTAGCCTCAATGGGCGTAGCATACTGCTACTGTTCTAATGGCTAAGTTGGGTCATTTAAGGTTCTAAGGTCTGTTGGTGCTTGATGACTCCTTGGAAGACCCATATTCTCCCCGTTTCAACACGAGGGATATCGGTACAGACCAAGGCGCCACACCAACGTAGCCACTGCTTCACCCATGTCGGTATACGCCGGACAGGTCCCTCACAGCTTATGCTACCTAAACAGGGTATCCCCAGATCCGGGTTAGGATCTATGTAACTCCCATGCAACCCACAATAATAAAGCAGACAAGTCAATACAATTGAAAACACAGTTATGAACTAACCCTAAGGTACACCTCACTTTAAATATAATTCCCCAGCAGAGTCGCCAGTTCTGTGATCGGTGGATCTGGAACTGACTGTTTAATGCTGGTTCGCGAAATATCGCGGAAGCAAGAGTCGCCACCGTCTTTTATTTTCTCCAAATGGAAAGGACAAAAGCACAGAAAAATTCCTTATAGAGATTGCTCTCGGTTCGGGAGGTAGGTTATAGAAAGGGAAGGTGTTAGCACCCTTTCTATCCATGGTTATCCATGGGCTCTTAGATACTTGCTCATTTGTGTTTTCAAAAATGGTTTGCTTGCTTTTCAATTATGGGTTTTAAAAAGTTTCTTTGGAAATTTCAGTTCGACTCTTGTATCAGTCCTCAAGAGTGTTTGAAAAATTGCTTTCGAAAGCTTTTTGAAAAGGTGTCGGTGTGAAAAGTATTTTTTGAATTTGTTTTGAAATTAGAGCAAGTATCTAGAGTCGTCTACCTACCCTAAGGAATTTGTCTGTGTAGATGTCCTTTAAAGTAGTGCCATCCCACCATTGAGAGGTAGGTAGCACCACCGTTGGAGGTGTTCGGGTCAATTCGAGGTTCGGGACATGGTGATCACCAGAGCAATAGGAAGATACCTTAGAAGCTACCCTCATGCCAGGTTCCCGGATCATGAGGACTTACTAAGATATCCTCTACTCGACGATCACCTTTCGAGGCAAGGCAACAGTGAGGCGTACCCTAGGGGTGGTGTGTGATTTGTGTGTCAGATTCATTTATTTTTGTCTTGTCATGTCAAAGTGATCTATGCGTTTGTTTTTATTTTATCATTCATTCTTGCATGCATTTATTTAATAATTTAAAAAGTGCGGAAAGATAAAGTTCTAAACTATTACAAAGGCGCGGGTCCACATCGCCAAAATTTCCAGGACCCGATTTGACAGAAAAATAAATAATTAAAGTAAAGTGCGAAAGATAAATATTTACACGGCTTTGGGAGAATTACATCAATATTTAAAAGAAGGAATAAATAAAATGTGTGAATTGAATTAAAATTGAAAACGAGGGTGTTGGACCCTTTTGAAGTTAAATTGAAATTAAAAATTAATTAATTATTTATTGAAATAAAAGAAGTGTTTTTTAGGTTTTTTTTTTGTATTTATGAAATAAGAAAATTAAAATTAAAATTAAAAGAAACCCTAATTCTAAGTTATTTTTAATTATTTGAGAAAAATGTTAAAGTTTAACTTAATTTACTAAAGAATTTATGTACATGTTTATTTACAAAATAAATTAGTAGTTAATAATAATAATAATGATGAGAAAATTATTTATTAAAAAAAATGATGAAAAAGTTAAAAACCCTAATTTCTACATATTTAATTTATTAAGAAAAATATTAAAGTTTTGAAACCTAAATTAATCTAATTAATTGTTCAAAGTTTATTTACAAAAATAATAATAGTAAAATTAATATTAATAAAATAAACATTTTTTTGATTTTTCTGTATTTTATATTTATTATGAAAATTATTTTATGGAATTAAAAGAAAACAATTAAAAAACAATTAAAAGAATAAAAAGGAAAAACAAATAAAAATTAAAAATTGAGCAAACCATATGGGGTGTCTGGCCCAAGGGGAGGTTTTTTGAAGTATTGACTCCTGAGTACCGTGGTCTGCATTCTTTGGCCATTGGATTGAGTTTCATGCATAAGTTGTTCTACTTTGGTCATTTGGCTTTTGGCTTTTGGCTTTTGGCCATTTGTGTTCTGGCCTCAAGGTTCCTTAATCTTCTCAGGATGTCTGTCTCGCCACGTATTGGTGTCATGTGTAAAATATTCTGTTTTGGCCATTTGGCTTTTGGCTTTTGGCCATTTGGCTTTTGGCCTCAACGTTCCTTAATGAATCTGCATGGGATCCTGTCTAAATCTGCAACCTCATGAACACATTAAATAAAATCATAAAAATTCAAATAAAACCAACATATGAAGAAATTTAATGTTTAGGCACAATATGGCATGTAAGAATGATTATATCTTTTTGATCATGGAGATCAAATCAACCTTACCCTTACTGGAAAAGTAGTGACATGAATGCTTTTATGTCCTTTGGATCATGGAGATCAAGTCAGCCTTACCCTTACTGAAGAAGTAATAAGATGTTGGTTTGTAAATGAGATGGCTTGTTTGTAGTGAGAGAGGGATTTGTAATAAGGATTTCAAGGTTTTAGGGTTCTTGAAAGAGTTTGATATTCTGACAGTGTTGTGGCAAGGTTTTTTCTCTCTTTTTCTCCTCTTTGGTTTGTGTGAAAAGAAGGTGATTATATAATGGAAATTAGGGTAAAGCAAATGGGCTTTGAATGTGCAATTGGGCCTCCAATATTCACTTGAATTCGTCACTTTCCAGGCTAAATCGCAGGGACTTAAGTGCATTTTTTGAAGTTGAAATGTGAAAACAAAATGTAGCCGATATCAAGAACTAACTCCTGTCCGAAAATCGACTCAATCGTATAAACGGTGAATTAGTTATGAATTTTTGAAGTTTCAGCTCAGACAAACTTATTTTGGGCTCCAGTGTCGACTCCGACACGTTCTTCAATAAAAAATTGGTATTGATCGGTGCATAATTTGGTCTCGACTTTTGAAGCAAAGTTGTAGATCTATGAGTCAGTGACCTTGTGTAAAAATATGAGTCCAATCCGATAAAAATTGACCGAGTTATGAATTTTCGAAGTTTCGGCTCAGATGAAATAATATTCAGCATTCAGGATTTTCAGCGTGTCATGCACTCTGAGCAAAAAACGAAGGCCTTTTGAATACCGTTTGAACTCAATACCTTCTGTGAAAATGTAGCCAACTCAATTTGTGAAATATTGACACCGGAACCAGCTCGATACGATGAAAATCGACCAAGTTATGATTTTCTGAACATGACGCAAATAAACTTCTGTCACAAATTTTCTGTATGAAAATACTTGATAAATCCACATTTTTGAAGACCTTATGATCGAAATTGGCTTCCAGCCGTGAGAGATGAAAACTTAGATAATGTCAAGAAGGAATTTTGGCCATCGGAACGGGTTCAAAACGAGTCACGGTCTTCAAGTTATGAATTTTTTTAGCGCGTAAAAACTGCACTTTCAGCACACTTTTTCACTATATTTCTTCAAGAAAACTCACACATTCGGATACCTTCTTTAAAGAATTGACTCTTGAGCCGAACCTGAAATTGAGAATATGTTATCAGAGATATCTTGGTGAAAGAACACATGAATATAACGCGCCGGGTTGGACTTGTGAATTTTCTTGAAATGTTTTGAGAAATATGGGAGGGCAAATTTTGGGGTACAACACTCATGATTGTGGATAGTAAGTATGTTTTCCACACGAACAATGAAAGTGATGTCTCATCTCATAAAATTAACCAACACAATTGTGTTTTTTATTTAAAATCTTTAAAAGAGGAACTACGTGTACCCTGATCCCCTATTGCACGAAAGGTGGTACGTAGGCACTAAAGGTTCGCAACTGCGGCGGGTGCAAAAACCATACAAAATATATTTATTTTCTCACCTCCACCATCCATTTTTATACAACATTTTATAGCCTAAATATACAGATTTTTACAAAGAGGTTCCTGCGGAGTACTGTAGATGTTTAGGGTGCTAATAACATCCCTTTGCATAACCAACCCCCTTACCTTGAATCTTTCCCCCTCGTTTTGGGTTACTCTCTCTTTTCCCATTCCTTTGGAAATAATAAAGCGCGGTGGCGATTTTTTATTTTGATTTGTATAAGTCTAGTCAATCCAATGGCTTAGTCTTAAACATTTCTACCGCTACAAGCAAAATTGTCAAAATTAGGGTTTTGACTGAGAATGACTGATCATTGACTTTTGACCCAGTACATGACCTAATGGATTGAAGCATGATCTTAAGGACTCAAACACAACATATTGACCAGATTTCATGGCTCAAATAGATCAAGGGATTGACAATTGAAATTTGGATTAACTGATGAAAAGTCAACTAACACACAAAAGTCAAACTTTGACTTTTTGGTTAACATTGAATTTCAAAGATCAAAATTCATAAATACATTCAAAATTATCAAACTTGATCATCAAGAATCAAGAAATTCAAGAAAAATCAACAAAAGTCAAAGTTTTCAATACTTAGAAATTTTCTAAGAGTTTTTATACTTGATAAATTCATTACTTCATGACGATTTTTCACCAAGATGTAAGATGATTTAAGGAAAACTTTTAACATAAAAGTTGTAGATCTTGATGAATTATAAAACTTTGTCCCTTAGGGTTGATGTCCAAAAAATGATTAGATTTGAATATATAAGCTCATAAAGCCATGACATTTTTCATAAAACACTTAGTGAAAATTTTGACAAGTTTAGGCAGATATTTGACCTAACTTCTTGACCAATTTTCACCTAGTTCCAAGATAATTTAGCAAAAGTTGTCAACATGAAGGTTGTAGACAATGTTTCAAGCTTTCCAAAATGTCAAATAACTTTAAAAGATCATGCTTGAGCTAGGAGAATCGAAGAGAAGAAGTTGGCATGATAAACTTGAATTACAAGGCATTTTCATGAAGAACACATAACATAATCCCATAGCTATGCTGCCTAATCTTGCTTTGCAGGCCTTCTAACTTGCAAATCACTCTATAATTAAATTTTTACACAATTGATTGAGCTATTATCCAAGTGTTTGAGCCATTGTCCAAGACAATTTTCCATTTTTGGCACAAAGTTACCATTTCCATTCTTGTAAAGCAAGCTTTATGCATAAGTCAATGCATTGAGCCTCTCACTTGTTTCTTTTGATCACACTCCATTGTAAAGTGAATAAGCAACCTCATTGCACCCAACAAACTCATACCATGCTTGTACTTGAACCTTGGAACTATGAAAATCCATTCAACTTGATTTCTCATTTTCAACCAAACCATAATATGTTATCTCAAAATTCTGGTTACTTCAAGATGCAAACCTCTTGCCAATAAATAGAGAGGTCATTTGCAACCTAACAAGTGAATTCACAAGCCTTGAAACACCATGAAACTCCTTAAAACTCAGAACTGCATCCAAACCTCCATAGCTTGTCATTTCTGGCCAAAAACTTCAATCTCACAATCCACGCGTGCGATGTCCCTCTAAATTATTCTCAAAGCTTCCATACATTAAATATAACTCATCCACATCCTTGTTTCACAAATGTAACATCATCTTCCTCATCTTCCAAACTCAAAAATAGAGCTCTATACATTGACTTCTCCAGCACGATTCAACCACTTTCAGCATAAAGTAAGAGTTGCATTAGCTTCCTTGGAGTCCAGTGAAACTATCCAGATCATCACCAAATCTCCAGGAGTGCTCAAACTCCATACACGATTTCCATTTTTGAGGTAAGTTTTCTCAACTTTGAACTCTCTACATGCATCATTAATGGTTACCTTGTGAATGAAAAATGTAGACATCGTTGCCCTGAAGCTAACCATACCCTTAGTTTTCATTTATGTTGCCTGAGTGATGTGAATTTTGAGTTTGAACTTTCTGCAAAAATTAGGTTTTATTTGGTACCAACAGAAATTAATGTTCATCTTTGATTTATATTTTAAGTTGTTTATATGGTTGAATTTGTATTGAAAAATGGAGCAAGTTTCACGTTTATACTTTTGCAAAATGGTTGAGAAATGAGGAAGTTCCAAAAATTAAAAAAAAATGGTGGTGTTTGTTCTACGCGCGAAGGAGGAAGAAGATGAAGTTCAAAACTCAGAAATGAGTTTATTTTATATTTAGTTGAAGTTGTTTTACTACCGGATGTAAGAGCCATCCCAGTGACAGAGCGCGCGCGTATAAGGCATTCCTACGCCTGGTCATGGGTTCGAGCCAGGCGTGGGACATTTTGTTATTTTCATGTTTGTTTCATGCTAATCAAGTGTAAGTAATCTAAGGACGTGCATGATGCACCCCTCCCTCATCCATACCATCCATCTGTCAGGCAAGCAGATCCAACGCACCATACGTACAACCCATGATACACTTCATTAAGCCAGCAGCATGAGATCCATACAGGCGTTTGGACTCTTCAGTTTGGCCTTTTTTATTTTCTGATCTCATACCCCCCTAATTACTATACCAAGTGCAGGCCCATGCACTCTTTTTTTATTTATTTTCTGATTGCAAACAAATACATATTGGGCCTAATCCTGTTTACTAATTTTTACCACCCCTTTTACTTTTAAACACCCAGCCCATTTATTTTATATTTTCATTATTTTTTATTTTTACCTATTTATTTTATTAAAACTAAAAACACAAAACATTTAGTTTTCTTAAAATAATTTAATTTAAGTATTTTATTTTATTTTTTATTAAATTAAATTCTATTATTTTATTTTACATTGTAAAAAAAATTTCTAAATTAATACTAATATTCAAACTATTTTCTAAACAAATTATTAGACTTAGGTTTATTTTATTCTTAAAATTCAATTAACTTAGATTTTAAGTTTTGTTAAATAATTAATTAATTTCTTTTGTAAATTAATTTAATTAGTTTAATTAGGTTAATTACTAAAACCTTTTTCTCCATCAAAAAACCCTAAAAATCATTTTCTTTTCTTCTTCATCTTTACATTTTTGTGTAATGTTATTGTAATTCATATCCAACAGTTTGTAATAGTAATTATGGCTTTATTGCTTTCTTCCCCTATTCACAAATTGTACCCATCATTCCCAAAGCATTGTAATAGCGTAGGACATTTAAATTCAACAATTTATCGCTTTCCTTATTATTGCTAGTAATTAGGGTTTGTATGACAAGATTTAAAATCAAAATTAGAAAAATCCTAATTCAAAGATAAATACTTGAAATCAAAGACCTTGCACACTTGCACCTCTAGGGTAACCCACACTTGTTACCTCGGATAAAAACAGTTATGTCGCTCGAACGTGAGATGTCTTAGCAAAAGACCCTCGATTAAAATATCATAGTCCCTCAATGACCCTTTAATATTGCCCTCGGTAAATGATTTTAGTCCCTTATGAAAATTGCTAAAACATCTTACAAGTTGCCTTCTATGACTGTACGATGACCCACGCCCGTCCCTCACATCCAATGATAAGACTCTCTACCAATCAATGGTAAAATATCACTATCTAGAGGAGGAGTAGGAAAAGAACAAAGATTTTTTTAGTAGGTAGATTGCTCTTAATTGCTTGCTCACAAACAAAACCATTTACACCTCACACTTTCAAAAACACTTTTCAAACAAACATTTTGCATACATTCTCAACAATACGAGAATTATTACAAAATGGCCTTACATTGTCATTTTCAAACATCTTTCCAAACACTTCCTTTCAACAAATATTTTCAAAATTAACACTTTGTATACATTCTCAACAATGTGAGAATCATTGCAAAGTTTGCCAAACTTAGGTGTTTTCAAAATATTTTTAAACTTGCACAAACACAAAGTATTTCAAAATGATCAAGCAATTAAGAGCCCGTAGATAACTACAGATGAAAAGGGTGCTAACACCTTCCCTTTTCATAAACTACCCCCCGAACTCAAGAAAATTATCGAAAGGTCTTTCATGTTCTTTTCACCCTTTCCTTTATTGGATAAAAGAAAAGTTGGTGGCGACTCTTGCTATCCGCAACAATTGCAATAAAATGTAAAACACCCAAGTCAGTTCTCCCACAATATCACAAATGCCCTTTGGTTTGAAAAATGCAGGGGCAACTTATCAACGTGCAATAGTCACTCTCTTTCATGACATGATGCATAAGGAGATTGAAGTATATGTTGATCATATGATTTCCAAGCCCCAGACAGAAGAGGAACATCTTGTTCACTTGTTGAAATTGTTTTAAAGATTAAGGAAGTTCAAACTGAGGTTGAATCCTAATAAGTGCACCTTCGAGGTGATGTCAGGAAAATTGCTGGGCTTCATCATAAGCGAAAAAGGAATTGAGGTTGATCCTAGAATGATAAAATCTATACAAGAAATGCCTCTTCCGAAAATAGAGAAAAAGGTTTGTGGTTTTCTCGGGAGATTGAACTACATTGCTAGATTCATCTCTCATCGTACAGCCACTTGTGAACCACTTTTCAAATTGTTGAAAAAAGATCAGACGGACAGGTGGAATAATAATTTCCAAGAGGCATTTGATATAATTAAAGAATACTAGCAGGAACCTCCAATTCTTTCACCTCTGGTAGAAGGTAGGCCCTTGATAATGTATCTGACAGTGTTGGAAAACTCCATGGGCTTTGTACTCGGTCAACATGACGAGATGGGTAGAAAGGAACGTGATGTCTACTACCTGAGCAAGAAATTCAATGATTGTGATTCGTGGTATTCATTGCTAGAAAAGGCCTGTTGTGCACTCGTATGGGCAGCAAAGCGTCTCAGACAGTATATGCTGACTCACACTACTCTCTTGATATCCAATACAGATCCAATCAAGTACATCTTTGAAAATCCACCTATCACGGGAAGAATAGCCCGTTGGCAGGTGATTTTAACAGAATATGACATCCAATATACTACCCAAAAGTCTATAAAGGGTAGTGTGTTGGTTGATCATCTTGCTCATCAACCCATGGAAGATGACTATCAACCGATAAAGTTCGAATTTCTCGATGAAGACATCAGGTACATACGAGATTGTAATATCCCAGGTCTAGAAGAAGGACCCGAACCAGGATCGCGATGGACAATGGTGTTCGATGGTTCCTCTAATGCGTTGGGTAATGGTGTAGGTGTTGTAATTAGTTCTCCTAAAGGTTTCCATACTCCTCTCACTGCTAGAATTTTCTTTGATTGTACTAACAATATGGCTGAGTATGAAGCTTGTATATTTGGGTTAGAAGCTGCTATTGATTTGAGAATTAAGATCTTGGAAGTTTACATGGATTCTTCTTTTGTGATCATCCAGATCAACATAGATTGGGAGACTCGTCATCCAAATTTGATTTTGTATCGTGAGCATGTGATAAAGCTGACCCCATATTTTGATGAGATTACTTTCAGCCATATTCCAAGGGAAGAGAATAACTTAGCAGACGTCTTGGCTACTCTGCCATCCATGTTTAAAGTCAGATGGGAAAATTAAGCCCCATCTATCACCATTTTGAGGTTGGATGAGCCAGAGTTTTGTTATGAAATAGAGGAAGATGTTGTTGAGGAGAAACCATGGTTTTACGATATCAAGAGATATCTTAAAATGAAAGAATAACCAAAGGATGCTTCTGTCACTGATAAGAAGACTCTTCAGAAATACGTAGCCAAGTTTTTCCTCGATAGGGATGTTTTGTACAAGAGAAACTATGATTCTGTTTTGCTCAGATGCGTGGATAGACATGAAGGAAATAAGATCATAGAAGAAATTCACAAAGGCTCCTTTGGAACACATTCCAGTGGGTATACTATGGCCAAGAATATATTGAGAGCAGGTTACTATTGGTCAACAATGGAAAACGATTGCTACAATCATTCCAGGATCTGTTACAAGTGTCAGATCTATGCCCGAAAAGAGGTATGTGTCGCCCAACCCTCTGAATGTCTTGACTTCTCCTCGGCCCTTCGTAATATGGGGTATTGATATGATTGGCCGAATTGATGCGACTGCTTCCACCAGGAACCACTTCATTCTGGTGGCCATTGACTACTTCACCAAGTGGGTCGAAGCAGCTTCCTATGCCAATGTCACTAAACGGGTGGTTGCTCGTTTCATCAAGCATAATATCATCTGTCGATACGGGATTCCCGAGAAGATTATTATCGACAACTGGTCATATATCAACAATAAGACGATGAAAGAGCTGTGCGAAAGCTTTAAAATAAAGCATCACAATTTTTCTCCTTACCGTCCTAAGATGAATGGCGCAGTTGAGGCAGCTAACACGAATATTAAGAAGATTATGCAGAAGATGGTTGTCACTTATAAGGATTGGTACGATATGTTGCCATTTTCTTTACATGGTTATCATACCATTATGCATAGTTCGACCGGGGAAACCCCCTTCTCGCTTGTTTATGGCATGGAAGCAGTCCTGCCCGTGGAAGTAGAAATTCTTTCTTTAAGGATAATGACAGATATACAGTTGGATGAGGCTGAATGGGTTCAGAATAGATTTGATCAGTTGAATCTCATTGACAAGAAGAGATTGACGACTATTTTCCACGGGCAGTTATACCAGAGGAGGATGAAGAAAGCTTTCAACAAGAAGGTACATCCGCGGAATTTTCAAGCTGGTGATCTCGTACTGAAGAGGATTTTGCCTCCCAATAATATAGATGCTAGGGGTAAATGGGATCCTAATTATGAAGGACCATATGTTGTAAAGAAAGTTTTTTCAGGAGGATCTATGATGCTCACAACTATGGATGGGGAGGATTTCCCTCAACCTGTCAATGCAGACGTAGTGAAAAAGTACTTCGCATAAAATGACTGCTGAGCTGACTGGCTCAAGAAAAAAAGTAATCCTGACGAACCTAAAAGAGTGAGCATAGGTCTGGGAAAAAGTTAGGGACAAAAGAAAGAGTGAATGAGTGAAAAATAATTGTACACCCGCTAAGTTGAACCTCTCAAAGGAAATTTAGGAAAAAAAGGGTATCCCGGTGGATTGAAAACCCGAAAGGGTGATCCATGTAAAAGTTAGGGATTAAAAAGCAAATACTACACTCTACGTTGAATATGTAATATAAATTCACATTTTTGTTGGGTTGGCTTGGGGAAGCATCGGTCCAATCAGTTTATTTAGAAAGAAAGATACTAAGGAGCTTTGAGGTCATAAGGGCTATAGCAGAGTCATACTCGATAAATCTGCACTCACATTTCCATCTTTGTTTTCTCCTCTGTATGCTTTGTATGCAATTGCCTCTTTTTAGGAATTGCTTCTTGATGTAAATGCATATTTACAGGCCAATCAATCAATAAAAATGTTTTTTTTTTGCCAATTTGTTTTCATTTTTGTTGTTTTGTTTGCAAAAGACGTCCAATATTTTTGATAAACTTTGCATTTAAAACATTAAAGCTTTACAACACATGATATCGGTAAATGAAATTTCTTAAAGTTTCAGGTGTCTGATTTGGCGGCTAAGGTAGCCATCCCACATTAGGGAATATTGTTGTAATTTCCTTTGTTGCAAGTATTGTTGGTCTCTTACGACAAGAAGCGTACAAGCGAGTGAATCAAGGAGGGTTTATATGGGAGTCGATTTCCTTCAGTGAATGCACACTTGTGCTCAGGGAAGAATCATGTATCCCTAATGATGTCGTACCTTCACTTGAGTATGCTCTTCCTCTTCATTACAATTTGTTCGTTCTGGATTTCTTGAAAGATTATCGACGTATTACCCTTGAAGTCGACATTTTGCGGCCTCCCCAGTGAGTTTAGCCCTCGTCCTCCCCGTGAAGTACGCATGCTAATCCTCAGTGAAGTTTTCACTCTTTTCCCCAGTGCAGTCTGCCTGTATTAGAGTTTTCCTGAAGAGATTTCCCAATTACCCATGGGAGATTCTGGTTTGGTATTCCCATGGAGGCTGTTTTTCTGCCCGGTTTGAATTGATTTATTCTCCCCAATGCCAGTCTTTGGTTATGTGAATCTTGCAAAAATGATTATCTCCAGTGCGGTTGGTGTTGTTGATTTTTCTATCCAAAGCTTCCCTATTATTCAGGAAGAGGTAGTTGTATCTCCAATCGAAGCCGAATTTCAAGGATATTCTGGATGAACTTGCCTTTATCCCCTAGTGAAGCGAGTTTTCTCTTCCCAGTGAAGCTTTTTTCTTTCTTCGTTTCCTATTGGAGCAGGTGCTCTGCCTCTCCAGTGTAGTGTACATGATGGTGTCGTTCATAACTCTTCCATCCCCAGTAATATAAGGTGTTTGAGATATCCCTAGTGGAGCTTCTATCATAACATGCCTGGTTCTTCTCAAGAGAAGATTTCCATCCTGGTGGTGTTATCCCCATTAAGGTTGATGTTTGACTCCCCGTGAAGTTCGGTTTTCCATAGGGAATTTCGCCTTATCAAGTTTTCTTGAAGAGATGATTGATCATTAGGCTTGCTTACTCCCCAGTGGATTAAGTCCTTTGCTTTTTCTGGAGCAATATGCATTAACATTTGTCGTTCAAGGATATCTTATCCTCAGTAGGAGTGTATTGCTAGAAAGTTCCCCGGTGGAGTTCCAAATTTCAAGTTATGGCTCAGAGGTTTTCTCTTCTTCCCCAAGTAAAGATTTTATCCCTCGGTAGTGTTATCCTCGGTGTGGTCTGAGTAGAATTCTTTTTATTTAAGATTTTCTATACTCCCCACTAGGAGTTATTTTCGTCAAGAAATTCTAAGCGAGTAAGTTCTATCCCCAACAAAGCTCTCTTCATTCTAACAGAGGATACATAATTTATTCCCAAGGAAGGTAAGAGTTGGATCAGAGTTCAAGATTTTCTCTGGACTACAATTTTTTTGAAGTATTGTTCCCAGGAAGTTACTTCCCCAGTGATATCAATCTTCAGAAGTTGTTGGGTCTGAATTATGATTCCCCACTGAAGTTTAGGTTGATTTCTCTTGCAGAAGTTCAGATGTGCAAAGATAATCGCTCGGGAGTTCATTGTCTTCTCATCAGCCGATTATGAATGTGTTTTTCCAAGTACATTACTAAACATGCATCATTATATTTCATCTACCAAAATGTGTAGCATTTTCATTATATGGAGCATTACGCTATATAATTTTTTTTTCAAACATGCATAAGTATAAGCCAATCATGTTTACTTATAGTAACCAGATTTTTATGTGCTCATGTTTGAATTATCTCAACAGCAAGCCTGGGGTGATTCTATTATGTTTCCCCATAGGAGTCTATTTGATTTACCACCAGTCGGGCCTTTGGTATCTTCCATTTCCCCGGTAAGTTTGTGGTATGTTCTTTCCCTTCCAAGCCCTTGGTTATTTTATCTGTGTCTTCTTTTTACGTCAGAGTGCAACTAAAAGTTGGCGTATAACCTTTCTTATGTCTCAAGAATTTGAGTATCCATACTTGGTGTGTAGTAATTCAGATAATTGCCACTTTTTGAAGAATCATGTCCTGCTTCTGACCTGAGGGATATCGTGGCTCTTGCATATTCGTAACCTGTTTAAAGTCCAACCCGTGTCGGTAATCCTTGTTAGAGTCCCCTTTGGCTGGTCTCCTTCTCTTGTCGAGTTCACCTTTGATCGGTGTCCTTTGGGGATTCTGCTTAGTCGGCCATTTGCCTTCGGTTTATCCGTATTGGTCGGGTTTTCTTTCCATTAGCTGAGCTAATATCCCCATGAGAGTCTGCTCTGGTCGGTCTCTTTCTTACGTATGTATAATATTGACCAGACATACGTATCTTTATCCTCAGAAAGTCCGCCTTTGGTCAACATTCTCTCTCCAAAAGTATACCTTCGGCATCCTTTGTTGAGAGTCTACTTCGGCCTGTCTCTTTCGTATATGTGTTTAACTCTGACTAGACATGTATATTTTATCCCCAACTTGCCTTCAATCGGTGTCCTTTCCCCAAGAGTCTATCAGCGGTTAGTATTCCTTGTTTGATATCTTCGGTTGAGATCAATTTGACAGATTTCTTCCATCGTTGATATCTGGTTGAGATCAATTTCACAGATTTCTTTCATCCTTGATATCTTCGGTTGAAATCAATTTCAGATTTCTTCCATCTTCGGTTGAGATCAATTTCACAGATTCCTTCCATTTTTTATATCTGGTTGAGATTGATTTGACAGATTTCTTCCATCTTTGATATCTGTTTGAGATCGATTTGAATGATCTCTTCCATCTTTGATATCTTTGGTCAGATTGATTTGACACATCTCTTCCATTTCAAATTTCTTCGACTGAGTTCCTGTTGTTAGGTCTCTTTCATATTTGATATCTCTGTTAGAGCCTGATGTAATTGGTCTCTTTCTTGATTACCCGGCCATTGTATCATATGTCTAATCTTGACCTGGCATACATCTTCTGAAAAGAAAAAACCAAAGTTTCATCCTAAACCGACTGGTTTCATAGTACAAATTTTATGGTTCTGATAAGTATCCAACCCTCTTCCATCTTGGTTGTTGGAAATGCGTCCTCCAATCTCACTCCCTAGTTGAAGAAAATTGAATAGGGGAAGCTGTTGTATCCCAAAATTTTCCCTCTTCAGTTTTCAACTCTAATTGGCTTATACTCTTGTTAGCATATACATGCATGCATATCAATGGATCCATACTCATGGGATCAAGGCATTTCATCAACACAACAAAGCTCTCATTTTTTTCAAAGCATGAAGAGTGGTGAAAGATTTGGGTGTTTTCAATAAATTTAAAGCAGTGCAAATTGGAAACAATATTTCAACTGATCTGAGTTTAAAAATTTGTATCTCCTGCTTGGGAACATTGTTTTGGGCTGACTCTTGGAGTTTTGAAACCATCTAGATGTCCTCTCCAACTTTCATGTTTGGACCAAAAGCTAATCCTCGAATAAAGTCTATGAATATGCAATGCTCTTGGAAGTTATACAGGAAAATTACAAAGAAGGACATGCTGAGTCATGGTTTCGTGTGCATTAAAAAATCATAACTCCATGCTGAAATGTCGTATGTGCATGGTTTTGATTGCCAAAATTCCATCTTGATGTCATCTTGATGTCGTCTTTGGAAGTCAAAAGTTGATTCACTAAGGAAGGACCCGTGAATTTTGAGTTTCTGAATACATGCTTGTGCTGAACCGAAATTCATTGGTATTAATGTTTGATATGGTAAAATTCACATCTCGTTCGAATTTTATCGTGTTAAGCTGAGCCCGAAGGTGTTGGTTCAAAAATTTCATCTACTATAGTTTCTCTTCAGATGCCAAGATCAAACGATGACTCGAAGGCTTCCTGTTTTGGTCTGTTCCGCGTATGATGCAATAGAAATTCCGCACAAGAAATTATTTTGCCTGACACAGTGTTAGTGAAACTTCAAAATTTCATAACTTCCTCTTTGTTTATTCGATTGAGCCCATTCTTTTGGAAACACGTCATAAATTTGATGATCTTCATTTTTTGTTTTGGAGTCGGTTTGAGATACCATATGGATGATGACAAGACACATTTTATACGTATCGAGCTTACACTGTAAAATGGAGGTCCAAGTCAATTCCTCATCTAAAACCCAATTGGCCCATGCATATAATCTTGAAATCTGAATTTTCAAAGGAGAGTCTCATAATTCACAAAAATCCCACAAACACTAACTTCTTTTCTCCCAATTCTCTCAAAGATCAAATCAAGGTTCTACACCTTTTTCATCAAGAACATAACAACAATTTTATCAAAGATTCAAAAGTAAAGATCAAGAATAATTTTTCTCCGATTGTTGATCCGTTCATTGCGATCTTTATACCTAAGCCTCTTTTTCATCTCTATCGGTGAGTTTTCTTGAATTAAGCACTTTTGGAATAAGTGATTATTTGAGAAGCACTTTTTTATCAAGCATGAATTGAATTTTGAATGAGAACTTGGATCTAGGCCTAGAATTATGATTTTATTTGATGATCATGCGTAAATCCGGAATTGGATAGACGAATTAAGTGCTTATTGAATTAAGTTAATCTATATGAAAGTGCTTAATTGATGAAACAAATTGATGATGTTGCATGAAGCTTAATTGTTGATCCTTGATCCATCATGTGTAGTGTGAATTTAGGCTTTGAATCATGCAAAATCATGTGTTGAATGTGTGGAGACTTTATGTTTGATTAAATGTTCAAGACATGAGAAAATGCTCAAAAATATGTTAAAACTACCTCTGAGACGAGGGTAACCGGTTACCCGGCTATGGTAACTGGTTACCATCCATTTCATTCATAAAAAATTCAAAACTGTCACGAGGTAACCCATTACACAGTTATGGTAACCGGTTACCCTAAGACAGAAGCAAATCTCCAAAATTTTCAAAGTTTTGGTAACCGGTTACCCAATTATGGTAATCGATTACTTCAAGTGAGTAGCTATTTTCTCAAATTCTTGAGATAGGGTAACCGGTTACCCTAATTCTAGTAATCGGGTTCCCAGGCCAAAAAAATAACAACTTCCTTTTTATTATGGCTCGTTCTGCATTGTGTTTTCTCTTTTGGTTTAAATTTTTCGTTGTTATTATTGACATGTGTGCTGATTGTGCAAGGACTCTTATCTAAGGGAATTCTCATGTTGATGTTGATTCATGTTTCACTTTATTTGGGGAACATGAATTCTATAACCTATTTGATCCGTATTTCACTTTACTTGCGAGATGCATATGCGATTTGGATAATTTATGCTTTGATCCTCTTGACTTGAGGAATACACATATTTGTTGTGTTTTTGTCTGGATTATATTTTTATGTAGGATGACTTTTGTGATGGTGTCCGATGTACATCATTTTTTTGTGATTTATTTTCACACTGTTTGCTTCGAGGCTTATGTTGGACATTAAATTTATGACTTGCTTTGTTTATTGATGCTAGCTTGCTCGAAGTTTTCCAGGTTTCGTATATCTCTTTGCTTGCTTATTACAGATTGTTATCCATTTGGTGTACTTCTTTTCTATTTTCTCTTTGCATTTTATTTCTTTTTAGATATCATGAAAAGTAGGGATTTTACCGCTTTCCATTCCATGTCAAGTAGGGATAGAGATATATGACGGGGATCTCCGTTGCTGATCATGTCAAGAATCCCTCTGGGTTATTTAAAGACTTGTTTAAGGCAATTCCACATATGTGGCTTGTTTGCTACTTGTGTTTGTTTAAAATCTTACCTTTGTAGTAGGTATTCCGCCAGAGTGTTGCATTTGTACTTGTATATATTCCCCATCCCCCATGGTAGTCCTCAAATGGAGGCAAGCAGAGAGGGTTGACAATTGACCCCCGCACATTCTAGTCTGTGTCATCCTTAGCTCGCGTTGTACGACGGTGGTTTTGAGTGTGCATGCTCTTGTTATCGAGTCGTCAAGTGGAAAAGGGATCTGTAATCGATCCCCCACATTTTTTCTTGAGCTCACGTTGGTCGATGTTAATGATTCGTGTTTTCTTTTATCCCCTCCCCGCTTATTTGCCTCGGTTGATCTGACTCCTTTGCTAAAGCATCCCTACATGATTTTATACCTACCCTGATCTTCTATATCATGGTTAGGAATTTGACTTGAGTTAGCATGCGCTACTCATGGCATATTGTATGTGCTCTCTTGAGCTTATTGACTTGCTTGCTTGATTTTATCTTTGTGTGCATGTTTTGAGATGATATACCCTCGGCATATTCCCTTAGGAGCTCTTGATTCATCTATACATGATAATTTAAGATAGACATAGTTTTAGGTGATAGACCCTTGCTATGCTCCTTTAGGACTTATTAATTCATCTATAAATGATAATTTGAGATAGACATTAGGATTGTTATCCAAGCATGTCAACATAGGGTAGAGGTTTCCCTTCAAAACTCAACTTTAGGATTAATCATTGTATGATAACATTATAGATTAGATTTAGATAGTCTCCCTTAGATGTTTTCTTTCCTTTTGCATCCTTTGCATTTAAAACAAAAACTCTCTTTTCCTTGGCAAATGCATAAAACATCTAATACTCTTAAATCCTTTTTTCAAGGTAAAAAACACTAACCAATCCTTTTCTTTTTGCCAATCGTCCTTTATTTTCTAAGATCGTGTTAGTTCCTTTACACTTTAGGTCGTAAGTCTCCAAAGGTCGAGCCATGGTGGAATGATTGAATCTAATATTATTCAACTAAAAAACACAAACTGACTAAAACAAGTAAGCCGAACTACGGCTACTCTGATTCCTTAAAATGGATACGTAGGCATTGGGGTATGGCCCGAACGAGCACAAATTTATTTTTCCTACATTATTTTATCTTTTCTTTTGTATGCATTCCCTGTACAACTTAGATATATATTCTTACACACCTTTAGATAGACAACAAGTGTGGATACCGTAGAGTACTACGAGCGTGTGGGGTGCTAATACCTTCCCCATGCGTAACAGACTTTCTTACCCGATCTCTTGGTCGTTCAACCTTGATTTCACCCTTCTCAGGTTTACTCGATGTTTACCTTTCCTCTCCCGTGGGATAAAAAATGTTTGATGGCGACTTCATTGATTTCATTATCAGTTGATTGTTCAGCCGATTGTTTCACCCAAGACATCAAAACTTAGAGAAATATATGCAATTAAGTTGCAAAGATCATTATATGGATTAAAGCAATCCTGGTGCATGTTGTATAATAGATTAAGTGAATATTTACTTAAATAAGACTATGAGAATAATCCTATTTTCCCTTATATTTTTATAAGAAAAACAATATTTGGTTTTGTAATAATTGTTGTCTATGTTGATAATTTAAAATCATTGGAACCAATAAAGAAATTAAGGGAGCAAGAGATTACTTAAAGAAAGAATTTGAAATGAAATATTTGGGAAAAACTAGGTTCTGTCTTAGTTTACAAATTGAGTATACTAAAAATAGTATATTGGTACATCAATCAAACTATACAGAAAGGGCATTGAAAAGATTTAACATGGACAAAGCAAACCCTTTGGGTACTCCAATGATGGGTAGAACACTTAATGTTGACAATTGTGATACAGTGGTAGAACCGACTGTTATACTAGTTTTCATTGCGTATTCACAAATGTGCGGAAATCAAGAGTCGCCACCGACTTTTCTTTTATCCAACAAAGGAAAGGGTGAAAAGAACAGAAAAAGATCATTTTCGAGATTTTTTGAGTAAGGGGGTAGATTATGGAAAGGGAATGTGTTAGCACCCTTTCCATCTGTGGTTTTCCATGGCCTCTTAAGGTACTTGCTCATTTTGAAAATTTACTTTCGTGTTTGTGTGTTTTTGAAAAGTTTTTTTGCTTTATGATAACTCTTGTATTAGTCCTAAAGAGTGTTGATAAAGCATTTTGAAAATATTGTTTTGAAAGTGTGAGGTGTGAAAAAGTGTTTTAAGTTGTGAGTAAGCAATTAACAATAACTACCCCCCTCAAGGTCTTTCTTGTATTTTTCCTCCTCCTTTAGATAGTGCTATCCATACTATTAGTTAGCAGGAAGCCCTATCTTTGGATGTTGAGGGACTATCGAAGGGACGTTTACGGACACTGGGGCAACTAGGCAAGAACTCTTAGTAATTGTTCTAAATTCTCAAGATAACTTTTTTAACCTAGGTAACAGTCGAAAGGGTCATCGAGGGACTTGGAATATCTTGAACTAAAGGATAGTGTAATACGGTAGGAGAACTGACTTGGGATATTTTGCATTTGATCACAAATGTTGCGGTTAGCAAGAGTCTCCACCGGCTTTTCTTTTATCCAAAAGGAAAGGTGGAAAATAACAGGAAAGACCTTTGAGATTATTTCTTGAGTTCGGGGGGTAGATTATGAAAAGGGAATGTATTAGCACCCTTATCATCCAAAGTTATCTATGGGCTCTTAGTTGCTTGCTAGATCACTTGTTTTGTTTGAAAATGTGCTTTGTGGTAGTTTTTTGAAAAGGCGCATTCGTTTAGGAAAACTTTGTAATATTTCTCGTTCGTAAGAACGTATACAAAGTGTTGGGCTTTTGAAAATATTTTAGGTTTTGAAATTTTGTTTTTTTGAAAGTGTTTGGTGTTTGTTTTGAAAATGAGCAAGAATGTTTGTTTTGAAAGTGAGCAAGCAACTAGGAACAATCTACCTACTCAAAAGTCTTTTGTTCATTTCCTCCTTTCCTTTGATATTGCTATCTTACTATTGATTGGTAAGAAGCCTTATCTTTGGATGTAAAGGGACGAGCATGGGTCATCGTATAGTCATGTAAGCAATGTTGTGAGATATCTTAGCATTTCTTTTTGAGGGACTAAGATCATTTTGAAAGGCAACATTTATAGCGTCATTGAGGGACTGTGATTTTGTATTTTTGATTTGTTTTTTCTAATACATCCCACATGCATAACATGACCATTTATACAATGCAACAAAGTGGAGTTAACCTAGGGGTGCAAGACTGCAAGTGTGTTTGATTTGCATGCATTGTTTATCTTGAATTAGGGTTTACTAATTGTTGATTTTAGTCTTGCCATACAAACCCTAATTACTAACATTTATATAAAAGCGATAAATTGCGGAAAGTAAAATTGCTACGCTATTACATCATTAGGGGATGGGGTATACAAACTTACAAATGGGGATTGCAAGAAAATTAAACCTAATTATCTATTACAACCATATTGAATAATATACAAAAATTGAAAATATAATGTACAAAAAGATAAATGGAAATGAAATTATTTTTGTTTGGTTTTAATGAAAGGATTTAATTTTGACCTAATTAAGAAAATGATTAATTAAAAATTAAATAAAAATTAAAAACTAATTAAGAAAAGAAATTAAGTTTAAAGCATTTTTAGGGTTTTTTATGAAAAAAAAGTTTTAAGCTTAATGAAAATAATATGGTAATTAATTAATTTAAAGAAACTTAAGTTCTAAATTAATTTAAAATAAAAAAGGAATAATAATTAAATCTAAATCTAATTATTAATTTATTAAGAAAAAAATAAATTAATTTGTTAAGAAAATATTTTTGTCTTTTGTCTTTATAAAGAAAATAAAATAAATAAATTTGAAAATAATAAATAAAAATATTTTTGGATTTTTTATTAATAAAAATAATAATAATAATAATAATAATAATAATAGTAATAAAAAATAATAAAGAAAAATAAAATAAAACATAATAAGAAAAAGAAATTGAAGTGATAAAAAACAATTGGGTCAGGTGTGCAAAAGTAATAGAGGGGTCAGAAGTTAGCAAAAAGATAAAGCCCACTGCTTGGAGGCCCATGCGCGCCTGTTTGTGACAAAAAAGAGAGAAAATGTGAAAAATAAGAAAAGTGGCAGCGCTGGGGCTTGAATCCACGCCTTGAGCATAAAACATGTGTTGCCTTACCACTGGGGTGGTTGTACATTCGTTAACATAAGTGAAACAATAAATATATAACACAAGTCAAGTCTTGAAAATGACTTCATCTTCAACCTCCAGCCATGGTTCTTGTAACTTGCTTATTTCTCAATAAAAATGAAAGATGCAAACATGAAAGTTGCTCCATTTTTCCATACGAACCCAACCATATAAATATCATAAGCTATAAATCAAAGATGAATGAGAATTTCTAAAAGTACCAAATTCTGACCTAACTTTTTTCAGAGATTCAAACCTAAAATTCTCTAATCTCAATCAATATAAATGAAATCTATGGATATGTACATTTTCAGGGCAATGATGTCTATATTTTATCTTCACAAATGCAAGTTTAACAATGCCTAAATAAAAAGATAGAAGTTCAGAAAAGATACCTCAAAACTGGAAATCGTGAAATGCAAATGAGCTTGATTAAAGGTGCTGCAATGATCAGGTTAGCTTCCTCAAGTTCCCAGGAAGCTAATGAAATGATTAGGTTGAGCAATGGATGGCTGGAATGGTCTGGAGAAGTCAAGGTCCAAGCTTCAGTTTTTGAAAATGGAGGATGATGAAGATGGAGTTACAGAAGTGTAGCAGGGTGTGGGATTGCTTATGTATGATGTTTAGAAGCTTTAGGAACCAAAAGGCCAAGAAACGCACGAGTAGAATTGAAGATTGGGTTCAAAACTCAGAAATGACAAGTTTTGAGGTGTTCTTGGTGATTCTCTACTTTAGGGTGTTTCAGGGCTTAAGAATTCATCCTTTAGCTTGCAAATAGTGCACGTATTCATGGGCAAGAGGTTTCAAGTGTTACAATAACTCCGAATTTGAAATCTCAAGTTGTGGCAACTTTGCTTGTTTTTGAAGTAAACATGACAAACATCTTCCCAACGCTTATACCATGCTATATAGAGTGGTTGCAAACTTTAAACATGTTCTTATGACTTTGTAGAGGAAGCTTGTGCAGGAGGAATAAGTTAGAGGCTCAATGCAAGTTGACTTTGTGATTAAAGTCACTTTTCAAGAATGGCAATTTTGCTTTCTTCCAAAAATGGGTGAATCTTTTGGATAATGGCTCTAATGCTTGGATCACGGCTTTAGAAATTGTATAAAACATTAATTATGTAGTGAAAAATAAGTTTGAGGCCTGAAAAGCAAAGATTATGCAGCCTAGCATGGATTTGGTTCATGTTCATCCTAAAAATCTGCCTTGTAAAACAAGAATGAAATCCTAACTTCTTGCCTTCGATTCTCCTTGCTCAAGTATGATCTTAATGAGTTCTTTGACATTTTGGAAAGCTTGTAACATCACCTACAACCTTCATGTTGGAAACTTTTGAAAATACAAATTTGAACTAGGTGAAAAATTGCCATGAAGTTAGGTTAAAATCCTGCCTAAACTAGGGCAAAATTTCACAAAGTCTTCAAGTTTCATGAACATGTCTTCACAAAATCATAACGTGAAATATAAGCATTTCTAGAAAAAGTTATGCTCTACAAAGTTTTAGATCTCATTGAGATCTACAACTTTCATGTTGGAAGTTTCCTTTGAATCATCTTGCATCATGGTGTAAATTTGGCACAAAGTTATGAAAAAAACATGAATTTTCAACACTTAGAAAAATTCTAAGTCTTGGAAATTTTGACTTTTCAAAATGAAATCTTGACTTTTTGATTTCTTTATATACACTTTTCATATTTTGACATGTCTTGAAGAATTTTGATCTTTGGAACTTGATTTTGATCAAAAAGTCAAAGTTTAACTTTTCAGTGTACAATTGACTTTTCATCAGTTGACTGAAATTCAAATATCAATCAACTGATCTTGAGAAATGTTTTGAGCCATGCCATTAGGTCAAAATTAAGTATTTGAATCCTTGCGATCATGTCTTAAACCAATAAGTCATTTGCTAGGTCAAAAATAAAAAATTGCACATTCTTAGTCAAAACCCTAATTTTGACCATTTTGCCCTTTTGATGATCTGATCAAATTTCTTGAGGAATTGTGATCCAAACTTGATCAATTGACATATATGAGTTCAAGATGTTAATATGGATAAAAAATTATGAAGTTTGACTGTAAATTGACCACAATTGACTTTTTCCCCAATATAGTTGATTTTAGGTCAACTGGTCAAGTGACTGAGCAAAAATGTTATCCAAGACTTGAAACTTGACATGAGCAAACTTGAGGGTTCACAGTGATCCATTAAAGTCATATGGGGCATTAAAAGTCCATTTTTCCTTGTGCAAACTCAAACCCTATTTTGAGTCCTCTTTGCTTAAGGAGGTGTCTTGAGCTGATCAAACCTTGTGCAGTCTTGAATCAATGGAGATCTTGTGAGAGATTAATTGAGAAATGAGAGGGAAAATTTTGGGGTACAACAGCTGCCCCTGTTCAATCTTCTTAAACCTAAAGAGTTAGATTGGCGGATCCTCCATTCGTGACTTGAAGGTGGAAGATGATTGAACACTAGAGTGCCCAGAAATTTGCACTAGAAGATGTATTGGGAATGGGCTTATGGATGCCATTTGGAGGAATGATGGTAAATACTGGAAGAAGTATCAGCACAAATCTTTGGTCGATCTATACTAAAACTTGATGTTTTACCTGTGGGAAAAAAGAGTTAGTCAAATGCAGATGTATGCATGTCATTCTCAAAATGAATGAGATCGTGTTAAATTCGTTTTGTATGTATATGTTATGATGTATGAATGTGGGATGCATATTTGTCTGGGAAAATAAATCCCTGACTGCTGCTGAGGAGTTCTGAATCACATATTGCTGTTGGGGATTAAGAATATACATATCTTCAAACTTAGTTGGCAGAATGCTTCCACTGGGGAATATCTCTTGAATGCTAGTTGTTATCTTGTCGGATCCAGGCTTCACAACTTGTTATGGATGAGGAAGTCAACTGCTATCTGGTCGGATCAAGGCTTCACGGTAACTTACTGGGGAAGGATAAATTAACTGTTATATGGTCGGATTCCAGACTTCGCAGAAAAGTTTCTTGAAATTGAACTATTATCTGGTCGGATCCAGGCTTCGTAGTAAATTTAAGTGGTAACTACTATCTGGTCGTTTCCAGGCATCATAGTTTTTTTTTGAAAAGTTATACTACTATCTGGTCGGGTCCAGGCTTCATAGTGTCTTGTTGGGGATTGTAGCTAGTTGTTATCTGGTCGGATTCCAGGCTTCATAATAACTTGCTTGAATAGACAAAATTGAATTGATATCTGGTCGGATCTAGGCATTATAGATTTAATAACTTTAAACCGCTTTCTGGTCGGATTCCAGGCTTTACAGATTTCTGAGGTGGATGAAGTTAATTGTTATATGTTCGGGTCCAGGCTTCACAATAAACTAGTTTGAGGAGATAGGGTTGAACTGATATCTGGTCGGGTCCAGGATTTACAGTAACTTGCTTGGAACTTAGTTGTTATCTGGTCGGATTCCAGATTTCACAACAAACTTCTGAGGGGAATTGCTATCTGGTCGGATTCAGGCTTCACAATAACTTACTTGAAAAGATGAAGTTGAACGGATATCTGGTCGGATCTAGGCTTCACAGTAACTTGCTGGGATAGAGGCAAACTCTATTGGGGAAAAGAAGTTAAACCCTGGTCTGGTTGAGTCCAGGTTCTTCAATATTTAGAAGAGTTAAACTATTATCTGGTCGGGTACAGGCTTCATAGTATCTTGAGAAGTTAACTATTATCTGGTCAGGTCCAGGTTTCATAGTATCTGAAAGGTTTTCACTATTATCTGGTCGGGACCAAGCTCTATGGTGACTTGAGAAGTTGACTACCATCTGGTCGGGTCCAGGCTTCGTAGTAATCTTTTGGAGACAGTAAAGGTTTTGTTGACGACTTTACTGGGGATTAAGGGTTGTGGCCCTCTGATTTGTAATAGTCTGAGAGGAAAACTCATGCTGGGGAGGATAGACTCAGCCTGGGAAGAGACTCAGCTGGGGAGGATAGACTTTGCCGGGGGAATTTTGCTATTCATTGATTGTTCTATGTTAGGGAAATAAACCCTGTTGATGAATACTTGATGAACTACTGACGATGTGAGTTCTTTTAGAAAGAGATCCATAAGGTTTCTTCTCATAGGATCAACTTAGCTGGGGAGAGAGTTGTCAAGAGATTGAGACTCTGGTTGGAGATCAACCTATGCAAAGAGACTTTGTGGGTAACTCTATTGAGGGAAAGGGTTTATTGTAGCCGTCTTGTGGAGATAATCTTAATGAAATAACTCTGTGGGGATATTCTATATACATTAAAGAGATGGTTGTTGCTGCTTAGCAGGACACATGTGCCAAATAGTTTTAATTATACTCACATGCATATGTTCGTTCAATTGTAGTCATTGGACAACTTTGCATTCAAAACAAAATAGAAAATTTTGCACTTCAAAATATATTTGTATTGATATTTTGCCTATGAATAGGAGTTTTTTGTACAAGGAGACGGAGATCCTAGTAAGAGGAAATCGTCGAAAGGAAAAAAAGATTGAAAATAAAAAACAGATAGCCATGTGGAAATGATCTTGTTGCATTCCAACTCTACTATTTCCCCAATGTCTTCGAATGCCCCTTGCCGTTGACAGAAGTTGATTGGATTGATCTTGGACCGTTTGAACTTGGACCTTGGTAATAAAGTTGACTGTGGTGATTCCACAGGACATAGTCATACGCTTTCAATCCTTAACTTTTGCCTGGACCGTCCTTTCGGGTTTTCACCCCACCAGGATACCCATTTTTGCCCAAGTCGCCCTTTCGGGTTTTCAACTTATCGGGTGTACAATCTTTTACATATATCCCTAATTTTTTCCAAAACCTTTTAGTTTTCCGGGATGCCCTTATTTTTCCTAGGTGTGTAAACCTAGCGGGTCCTTTATGCGTAGTATTTTTTTAACTATGTCCATGTTCACAGGATGTGGGAAGTCTTCAACATCCATGGTAGTCAGCATCATGGCACCGCCAGAGAACACTCTCTTGACAACAAATGGCCCTTCGTAGGTGGGAGTTCATTTTCCCCTGGGGTCGCCTTCTGGCAGAATGATGCGATTTATCACCAAGTTACCAGCTTGATATACTCGAGGCTTGATATTTTTGTTGAAAGCCTTGATTATACGTTTTTGGTATGTATGACCATGACAAACAGCATCCATTCGTTTTCATCGATCAAGTTCAACTGATCCAGTCTTGTCTGAAACCACTCGTCTTCACCTAGGATTGCTTCATTCATAATCCTTAGTAAGGGAATTTGAACTTCTACTGGTAAAATAGCCTCCATGCCATAGACCAAAGAAAAGGGAGTTTCCCTAGTTGATGTTATAGCTGAAGTACGATATCATCTCATGCCAGTCCTTATAGGTTATTACCATCTTCTGCACAATCTTCTTAATGTTTTTGTTGGCCGCTTCGACTACGCCATTCATTTTAGGTCTATATGGAGAAGAAGTGTGATGCTTGATTTTGAACTGAGTGTAAAGTTCAGTAATCATAGCATTGTTGAGGTTAGTCCCATTTTTGGTGATGATCCTTTCAGGGATACCGTAGTGGCAGACGAGGTTACGTTTGAAGAATTTGGCTACCACATTCTTGGTGACTGAGGAAAATGAGGCGGCTTCGACCCATTTGGTGAAATAATCAATAGCGACCAGAATGAAGCGATGTCCATTGGAAGTGGTGGGTTTGATCTCTCCAATCATGTCAATGCCCCACATTGCAAATGGTCACGGAGCGGTCATGATGTTCAGAGGGATAGGAGGCACATGGACCTTGTCAGCATAAATTTGGCATTTATGGAAAGTTCTTGAATGTTGATGGCAATCAGTCTCCATTGTTGACCAATAGTAACCAACTCTTAGGATTTTCTTTGCCATAGTATGTCCGCTTGAGTGAGTCCCAAAGAGATCATCGTGCATGTCTTCCATAATTTCCTATGTCTCCTTCTTGTCCACACATCAGAGTAAAGTAGAGTCATGGTTGCGCTTGTACAATATTCCGTTACTTAGGAAGAACTTGGCTGAAAATCTTCGTAAGAACTTTCTTTCATTGATAGATGCTCCTTCGGGATACTCTTGTGCTTCAAGGTATCTCTTCACCTCATGGTACCATGGCTTTTCTGTGTCAGTGTCAAGCTCACAGCAGTGTGCAGGTTCGTCGAATCTCTCAATTGTAATCATAGGAGCTTCATTGTCCCATCTGACCTTGAACATCAAGGACATGGTGGCCAAAGCATCGGCCAACTGATTTTCTTCCCTAGGGAAGTGTTCAAAGGTGATCTCTTCAAAGTAAGGAATCAGAGATAGCACAAGTTCCTTGTAAGGGATGAGATTAGGGTACTTAGTATCCCAATCTCCTTTTACTTGGCTAATCACCAGAGCGGAATCCCCAAACATATTAAAATGCTTAATCCTCAAATCAATGGTAGCTTTCAGACCCAAAATGCATGCTTCGTACTCAGCCATATTATTCGTGCCATCGAAGCATAATCTGGAAGTAAAAGGAGTGTGGCAACCTTCAGGGGATATGATCACAGCACCAACTCCATTACCCAAAGCGTTGGAAGCCCCATCGAAGACCATAGTCCATCGGGATCCTTGTCCAGGTCCGTCATACGGTCTAGGTTTCACGCAATCGGTTACCAGCATTATGTTCTCATCAGGGAAGTCGAAGTTCATAGACTGATAATCATCAACAACTTGATGGGCCAAATGATCTGCTAGTACGCTTCCTTTGATGGCCTTTTGCATTGTGTATTGAATGTCAGTCAAGATCATTTTCCATCTGGCTATCCGTCCAGAAAGAGCAGGTTTCTCGAAGATGTACTTGATTGGGTCCATCTTAGAAATCAACAGAGTGATATGAATCAACATATACTGTCTTAGCCGGCAAGCAGCCCATGCTAAACCGCATCAATTTTTCTCGAGTAGTGAATATCTTCTTTCACAGTCGGTAAACTTTTTTCTCAGGTAATAAATAACATGCTCTTTTCGACCAGACTCGTCATGTTGGCCCAAAACACACCCCATAGAGTTCTCTAGTACTGTCAAATACATGATCAAGGGTCTTCCTTCAACTGGAGGCATGAGAATAGGAGGCTCTTGTCGATATTCTTTGATTTTGTCGAAGGCAGCTTGGCATTCATCATTCTATCTGACTACTTGATCTTTCTTCAAGAGTTTGAAGATTGGCTCACAAGTAGCAGTCAAGTGAGATATGAAGCGGACGATGTAATTGAGACGACCCAAGAATCCTCTAACTTCCTTTTCAGAGTGCGGGACTGGCATTTCTTGGATGGCCTTCACCTTGGCATGATCAACTTCAATGCCTTTATTACTGACAACAAAACCTAGAAGCTTTCCAGATTGTACTCTGAATGTGCACTTGTTAGGGTTCAACCTCAACTTGTACTTTTTTAACCTTTTGAATAGCTTGTACAGGTGATCGATATGTTCCTCTTCAGTTTGTGATCTGGCAATCATATCATCCACATATACCTCTATTTCTTGGTGGATCATATCATGAAACAAAGCTACCATAGCCCTTTGATATGTTTCCCCTGCATTCTTCAATCCGAACGGCATGACCTTGTAGCAAAAGGTGCCCCATTGCATAATGAAAGTTGTCTTCTCGATGTCTTCGGGAACCATCCTTATCTGATTATAGCCGGAGAAGCCATCCATGAAAGTGAAGAGTTTATGCTGAGCAGTGTTATCGACTAAGACATAAATGTGAGGTAGAGGGAAATCATCCTTGGGACTTGCCCTATTCGGATCCCTATAATCTACGCACATACGAACTTTTCTGTCCTTCTTCGGTATTGGCACCACATTTGCAACCCATTGGAAGTAATATGTCACATCTAGGAATCCTGCATCAAATTGTTTCATCACTTCAGCTTTTATCTTCTCATACATGTCAGGTCTCATGCGACGAACTTTTTGTTTGACAGGAGGACAATCTTCCTTTGTCGGAAGGCGATGAACTACGGTGTCGGTATCCAACCCTAGCATATCTTAATACAACCAAGCAAACACTTCCACATAGTCATGTAACTGCTTTCCAGGTTAGCGCCGATCTTGACCTCTTTCTTGTCTGTCTCAGTATCCAAATTGATGACTTCAACTAACTCTTCGTGTGGCTGAATAGCTTTTTCCTCTTGTAATAGAAGTCTGGCTAGTTCTCCCAGTATTTCACAATCTTCCACACCTTCATCTTCGACTTGGTTAATTGGACATTCGAAGTCATAGTCGGAAATAATAGAGTCATTGGCAATACGATCCAGAGTGGACGAGGACCTGCAAGAGTGTGTGTGTGTGCATGTAAGACACATGGCTATTTTGAAAAATGTATTTGAAGGAAAGAAAGACAATGAGCACAAATATTTGAATGCAAAAGAGTCCAATGGTTTGTATTGAATGATCATATGATAAGATGAACATAAATAAAACCCTTGACAAATGGACCAAAGTGCCCTGGGCCAGGCACATGGCATAAAAGTCATTGTTTAATATTACAGACAAAATGTTCTTGAATTAATAAAAATCAATAAACAAGTAGATTACTCCTCAATGAAGGAGATGGGCACGAAGTCCTCTGCGTGCTAATTGTTGAGTTTTGTTGTAGTTGGATACACCCAATCTTCAAATGCAGCTTCATCATCCAAATCACCCACAGTGTTAACTTCATGGCTTCTAATACAGAGAGGTGGCTTTCCTGCACGAGCGTGCCCCACTTCCTTCTGAGCCTTGACAGTGAAACCCAAACCACACTTGTCTGCTTTAAATGGTATCTCGAGGAGTTACCCCCAATTATCACAGCTTCCTTCTTCAACTGCAGCATGAGCATCTTTGAATGAGACCATCTTCGGCATGACCTTAACAGCTTTAGACGCATCAGAGGAACATTTGGCAGTAGCAATCATTGGTGGCACAACTTCAAAAGCTTGTCACGGGGTCTCTATGAACTCTCCATTCATTTCCACGTATTTGAAAGAGTTAAGGTGGATTGCCATGAACTCCTCCTCACCATATACAGTGACAATTCTTCCTTTGACCGGATACTTGAGCTTTTAATGAAGAGTTGAGGTTACTGCCCCATCTCCATGGATCCAAGGGTGACCCAACAAACAAGAATAGGCAGGACGAATATCCATGATATAGAAGGTGGAGTTGAAAATTTGTGAGCCCACCTTGATTGGAAGATCTACCTCTCTATGGACTGTCCGTTTTAATCCATCGAAGGCCCTCACAATAATATCGCTTGGTTTCAAGACTAGTCCTTCACAGTCTAGACGGTCTAACGTCCCCTTGGGTAGTACATTTAAAGAAGAACCACTGTCAACCAGAACATGTGCTAAGGTATTCCCTTTGCATTCGATAGAAACATGTAGAGCTTTATTGTGGTTCTTCCCAAACGGTGTCAGATCCGCATCTAAGAACCCCAAACCATTATCGGTCGTCAAGCTTGCCACATAATTCTCAAACTGGTCAGTTGTGGTCTCATGAGGGACATGAACCTTATTCAAGAATTTGATTAATACCCAACATGGGCATCAGAACAGAGTAGCAAAGACAACATAGAAATCTTGGAAGGGGTTTGCCCCAACTGCTCCACGATCTTTAAATCGCTCCTATTTAAAATTTTTAAGATCTCCTCCATTTCACGAGCGTAACATTCTCCATCAGCAATGTCCTTTGTGGGTATTTCTGTCATGACAGGCTCAACAAATTTCTCTTTCCCTCTTGTATCAGTACTTGGCCTAGAAGCAGTGATGCAAACGGGTGCCTTTGTAACAACTAGTGGTGAGATGTTGGGTGAAAAGATTCTCCCAGTTCGGGTTACGTTACTTGAGCCAGTTATGTTACCAACATCATCAGCTTTGTCTTCTTCAATCCAAGAGTCTTCTTTTATCACAAGGTAAAACACCTCAGCACCATATTTCTATGGTACTGCCTTGTTTGAAGAGTAGGGAATTGGTATGAGATTGGTAATTATTAGGGGAGCAATAATTGGTTCATTTTAAATCCTGATGGGACCTTTGGAGGAGATCCTAAAAGGTTTGTTTGAGATGGTTATAATGGAGAGATATTCACATTTATTAGTCAAACTTTTAGCAAGTGGTGTCTTCTCAAATAGGATCTCGTGGCTATCCATCAAGAATTGAATGCCTTCCTTCGGCCCTTCGTATCCATTGAATTGTTTGGCACAACAAACACAGTCCTTTACACAGCCAGGGAAGATCCCGACTTTCAACAAATTCTTTTTGATGATGTTCAATGGAGTAGTCAAGTCTTCGACAGAGGAAACAAAAATTGTATGTTCAACAGCATTGACACCCTTGCCATGGTTTGGCATAAGTGCGGTGATTACATTCAGAGTTGGAGGAGGATCAAATTCAATGTTCTTGTTACCGATCAAGTCCTGAATTTTATTCTTCAGTGCCCAACATTGGTCAGTCTCATGCCCGGGACTACTTTAGTGGTATGCACATTTGGCGTTCGGATTATACTTTAGCGAAAAGGTATCTGGATTGGTTGGAGGATCACATAATGTCACCAAATTAGCATTTAGTGAGTGTTGTAAGGCTTAGGATAGTGACATGCCTATCCTCATGAATTGTCTTCTCGGAGTTTCAAAATGTTGATGATTTGCAGATGGTCTTTGAGCAGGAGTTAGATTGAAGATTTGGACAGCATTAACGGATGGACAGTCATCCTTCTTGGTACGGGTCCTTGCCCCATACGCAACATTGATTTATTTCTTCGCAGTAAAAGGTTTCTTTACAGGATTGGAAGTGGAGGCAGATGCCATGGGAATCTTCCCGCTTTTGATGCCGCTTTCAACTCTTTCACTAGTTAAGATCAGCTCGGTGAAACTGGAAGAAGAGAAACCAACCAATAAGTTAAATAATGGACTAGATAAAGTTCCCATAAACTTGTCAATGTGCTCCCTATCAGTCAAAGGTGGTTGAACCCTACTGGAAAGGTCTCTCCACTTTTGTGCGTATTCTTTGAATCCTTCATTCTTCCCCATTGTCATATCTTGCAACTGAACTCTTGTCGGCACCAATTCGGCATTATAATGGTATTAGTGGTAGAAAGTGGTGGCTAAGTCTTCCCATGTATTGATACAGGAACCATACAACTGGTAAAACCATTCTAGTTGCATTCTGGCCAAGCTTTCTTGAAAAAAGTGAACCCAGAGTTTCTTATCAGCGGTGTGCGACTGTACCTTGAGCTTATAAGGTTTCAGGTGAA
This sequence comes from Vicia faba, assembly GCA_948472305.1. Taxonomy (NCBI): domain Eukaryota; kingdom Viridiplantae; phylum Streptophyta; class Magnoliopsida; order Fabales; family Fabaceae; genus Vicia; species Vicia faba. The sequence continues at coordinate 41,722,510 of OX451737.1, read as the reverse complement.
TTTTTGGACAGGAAACCTCATCGTACTTTGCAAAGACTGATATCTTGAACTTGTGGGGAATAACAACCCCGGATATCAAACCCAAATCATCAAAATCTAAACCGGGGACAGCTTGAATCTCGATGGCCTTGAATTTGTCTTCTAACTGCTTGTACTTGACATCGGCAGGGGGATACTTTTCGTCAAAATAATCATCATCAGACGCTTGATCGTTGATGCACCCAGCCTGGGTAGTTCTAACTTCTCCAATCTGATTCTCATCTTCCTCAGATGAGTCTTCCACTACCGGGATCTAACGGACCGAGTCTTTGAACCTTCTACCCATGTTGACCAGGGCTTTCCTCTTTGGCTTCTTTTTGGCTGCCAGCAATGCCATCATATCTTGTTGTCCCTTGGCTAGGGCCAGTAGAGTCTCTTAGAATTGAGAGTTTTGGGCTTGTAGGTTCTCCATAGTTTCTCTAGATCCATCTTGTTGAAATAAACAACAGAAATATAAGGAAACCTGTTGTGTAAAAACCTATTATGTTATGATGCATGGAAGATGTATATGCAAATGATTTCGATGATTTATGAAATTTAAATTTGTATAAACAAGGAATGAACAAACGTCAATTTTCAATAATTAGTTCAAAATGATTACAACATGCCTCTTGGGCTTACAAGATAAATCTCTAAGTTAAAAAGACCGAACGCATCCTCTTCGGTGCAATGTAGGTGTTCACGCTTTTCTCTTCATGTAGCTGCTTTGTAAGCTCCAAGACCCTTTTCTAAGTAGCATAGACTTGAGCTTCGAAGGTATCTCGTTCTTCCTTTAGCTGAATCCAACTCTTTTGCAAGTCTTCAAGAGAAGTAGGCATGTTGGGATGGAGGACAGTGTACGGGACATCTTCTTCAACCACAGATCAAGAAGAGTCGAATACTCAGATCAAGAGCTTGCTGGAAGCATTGTTCATACGTCTTCCCCCTCCTTCTTAGATTTTCTTTCAAAAACTGTTTATCTGTAACTTTTAATTTTACCTCTTTGTTTCTGGAACTTGTCATTGCATTATGTTTTAAATATAATTCATCTATTTTGGCTTTGATTATATTGCCTTTTTGATAACTGACAAAAAGGGGGAGAAAGTAAGATATTTTTAATAATGGTTTACCGAGACAGAAGTCTCAAACATTCTGAATTACTTAACCTCTACTTTCTGAAAAGTTTGAACAGATATAAATTCTGATAGGAGATGCAGCTAAAACTCTAATGAGAAGGAACTTAAGGGAAGTAATCAACTCAGTGGGAGTTTCTATTAAACCTTTTGTTCTTTATTTTTCATTGAAAATTCTAGTTTTTTTCATCATCAAAAAGGGGGATATTGTTAGAACATAGTTTGATTCTACAACCCTTGATTAGAGTTTTGATGATAACAAATACAAAGAACAAATATGCACCATAAAAATTATGTTATTTTGTATGCAGAAGTTCTGACCAAAGCAGCATCAGAAGATAAGTTATAGAAGCTACACGCTGAAGCAATCAGAATTTGTGCTGAAGATTGATGACCAGAACCTGCGCTTAAGTGAAGTAAACTCTTATTCTAAACAAGAGCATAATAATCCAAGTCATCAATATGCTGAAAGCATCAGCAGCAAGCAAGGATGAAAGATTCTGAAGCGTTATTATTTATTCAAGACTGCATCAATTACAATGGCTTCTTTTAGACAAGATCTTCTCCAAATGGAAACTGAGTTAATGACATTTATCATGCTTAATGGTCAACAGGAATCCATTGCCTATATAAACAAACTCAGTGATCAAATCTGTAACGATTTTGGAATACTACTCATGTGAATTCAAAAAGCTGCAAGCATACTCATCATACTTTCACGCTCTTATTTTGTGTAAATTATCACAGTTGTGATAACAGTTTTTGTAACGAAAAATAACAACACACAGTACTCTTGTTTATTTGATTAAAACAGTGTTCCTTGAGATTAACCGGATTGTGGTTGTACTCAAGAACACTTTAACAGTTGTTAAAGTAGTGATTGTAATTCTTTTGAGATTAGTGGATTAAGACCTCGTTGGAGAGAGGCGAAATCACCTTGACGGGTGGACTGGAGTAGTTTGAGATCAAACGAACCAGGATAAAAATACTGTGTCATTGCGCATTTGATTTCAAGTTTTCAATTCAACCCCCCTTTCTTGTGTTTTTCACTTATTTAATTGGAATTAGAGCGCTTGGTTCTGAGCTTAAAGACTTAACCGTGTCAGTACAAGATCCAAGCTTCAGAAAAACACTATGGTGGGACCAAGCCAAAACATCAGCAATGACTACCATGAAGACAAGGACATATTCAGTGGCAAACCTCCAGTCTTTGATGGAGAAAACTTTGACTACTGAAAAGATAAAATTGAGAGTTTCTTTCTGGACCATGATGCTGATCTGTGGGACATGGTAACTGATGGATACACAGATCCAGTGGATGCAAGAGGTCAGAAGATAGACAGAAAAATGATGTCTGACCAGCAGAAACGTGACTTCAGAAATCGCCATAAGGCCAGAACAATACTCCTCGGTGCTATCTCATACTCATAATATGAGAAAATATCAAACAGAGAGACTTCCAAGAACATGTTTGACTCTCTGAGAATGGTGTTTGAAGGCAACATTCAAGTCAAAGAAACCAAGGCCATTGCGCTCATTCAGAAGTATGAGGCATTCAAGATGGAAGATAGTGAATCCATAGAAGCTATGTTTTCAAGATTCCAAATCCTTGTTGTTGGACTGAAGGTTCTTGACAAAGGGTATTCTATTGCTGATCACGTTAAGAAGATCATCAGAAGCTTGCCCAAGCAATGGAGGCCAATGGTCACAGCACTTAAGCTAGCCAAAGATCTCAACAAAATATATCTGGAAGAACTTGTCAACTCCCTCAGAAGTCACGAGATAGAGCTAGAAGAAGATGAGCCTTAAAATCAAGGTAAGCCACTAGCTTTAAAATCTAACAGAAAATCTGACTCTAAGGTTTTACAGGCTGTGGAAGAAACTTCTGATGGATCCTCATCAGAAGAAGATGAACTGTCTCTCCTCTCCAGAAGGGTGAACCAACTGTGGAAGCAGAGACAAAGGAAATTTAGAAATCCCAGAAGATCAGATAATCAGAATGAATCCTCCTCCAGATACAGAAAGTCTGAGTCTTCCTCTGGACACAGAAGATCTGAAGGTTCTTCAGGATACAAAAAGCCAAATAACAAGGACATCATCTGCTATGAGTGTAACGAGCAAGGGCACTACAAAAGTGACTACCCAAGGCTTCAGAAGGAGAAACCCAAAAAGAAGTTCTTCAAGGAAAATAAGAAAAGCCTCATGGAAACATGGGATGATTCGGACACCTCTGAAGCTGACTCAGAGTCAAATGATGAAAGAGCAAACATAGCTCTCATGGCAAACGTGTCAGAAGAAAGTGAAGCTTCTGGTTCAGACTCAGAATCAGACACTGAAGAGGTATTTCCTGACTTTACCATTAATTTTACTAAGGTTGAACTTGCAGAAAGTCTAAATGAAATTCTAGAAAGGTATCAGCATATCAGAGACAAATTCAAGAACCTGAAAAGGGATCTTGCCTCTGACTCTGAAAAGTCTGCGAGTCTCAGATTAGAGAATTCTAAGTTAAAAGAAAAAATTTCAAAACTAGAAAATGATTTGCAAAATTCTCATAAGGAAACAATCTTAGAGACTCCCAGTAATATTGATGAGATCATCAAAGAGTATGATCACAACTTTCAGAAGTTTCTAGCTAAAAACATAGATAGAAGCAAGATGGCTTCAATGATCTATGGAGTTAGCAGAAATGGCAGAAAAGGGATAGGATATCAAGGTAAGGTATCCACACCTAAACAGGCCATGGACTTAGTCATAAAACGCACACCTCTCAAATCACATTTTATATATGGGCACACGCATGACATAAAATACACAAGTAGTTATTATTCTGTCAAACCAAAATTCAATCAGAATTTTGGTAAAACTAACAAACCAGGACCCAAGAAGATATGGGTACCTAAGGATAAAATTATATATGTAGCAGATATCTTTAGTAGCAAGACTGAAACACCAGTCATGGTACCTAGACTCTGGCTACTCTCGACACATGAGGGAAGAAGGCATATGTTCCAAAGCCTGGAACTTAAGCTTGGAGGCTACGTGGGATTTGGAGGCAACCAAAGAGGAAAGATCATTCGCTCTGGAACAGTAGGTAATGGAAATCTCCCCTCTATAAATAATGTATTATTAGTTGATGGATTAATGCATAACCTGTTATCCATAAGTCAATTAAGTGATAACGGTTATGATATAATCTTTAATCAAAATTCATGCAAAGCTGTTAGTTAAAAAGATGGGACTATCCTATTTATGGAAAGAGGAAAAATAACATTTATAAAATAAAACTTTCTGAACTAAAGAGTCAGAATGTAAAATGCCTACTTTCTGTTAACAACGAGCAATGGGTCTGGCACAGAAGATTGGGGCATGTTAGTATGAGAAGAATATCTCAGATTAACAAACTCAATCTGGTCAGAGGACTTCAAAATGTGAAGTTCAGCTCAGATGCTGTGTGAAGAATGTCAGAAAGGAAAATTTGAAAAACCTGTTTCAAATCCAAAATTGTTGTTTCCACCTCTACGCCATTAGAACTTCTGCACATTGACTTATTTGGACCAGTAAAAATTGTGTCTGTCAGTGGCAAGAAGTATGGGTTAGTAATCGTAGATGACTATAGCAGATAGACATGGGTAAAGTTCTTAAGACACAAGGACGAGTCACACTCTGTGTTTGTTACCTTCTGCAACCAAGTTCAGAATGAAAAGGATCTTAGAATTGTCAAAGTCAGAAGTGATCATGGTGGGGAATTTGAAAATAAAAATTTTGAATTATTTTTTAATGAAAAAGGCATCTTGCATGACTTCTGTTGTCCTAGAACTCCCCAACAAAATGGAGTTGTAGAACGAATGAACAGAACATTGCAAGAAATGGCCAGAACCATGATCAATGAGACTAACATTGCTAAGATCTTCTGGGCAGAGGCAATCAACACAGCATGTTACATTCAGAATAGAATCTCCATAAAACATATTTTGGAAAATACTCCATATGAATTGTGGAAGAATAGGAAGCCCAACATTTCTTATTTTCATCCATTTGGATGCACTTTCTTTATTCTGAATACAAAAAATTATCTGAACAAGTTTGACTCTAAAGCACAAAAGTGTATTATGTTAGGATACTCTGAACGCTCAAGAGGGTACAGAGTATACAATACAGAAACACAGATTGTTGAAGAGTCAATCAGTGTTAGGTTTGATGATAAGCTTGACTCTCAAGAGTCAAAGCAGAATGAATTCCTTGTAGGTATCGAAGTTGAACTCATAGGTATTGAAGACAACTCGTCAGAAGTTCTCAACAGAGACGCTCCCAACATTAGAAAGAGCTACTGCAAGCAATCCAGCACCTTCAGTGGATCAACTTCAGAAAATACTATCCAGAAGCAGCATAGCTCACCCAGAAGATAAAATACTGGGAAAGAAGGATGATTCAATCAGAACAAGATCAACATTCAGAAGCTCTGAAGAATCCCTCATGGGACTGGTCTCTCTGATTGAACCAACAACAATTGATGAAGCGCTTCAGGACAATGACTGGATTCTGGCAATGCAGGAGGAATTGAATCTGTTCACCATAAATTATGTATGGGATCTGGTTCCCAAACCAAAAGGATTCAATGTCATTGGAACAAAGTGGGTGTTCAGAAACAAACTGAACGAGCAAGGAGAAGTCATCAGAAACAAAGCACGACTACTAGCACAAGGTTATAGTCAGCAAGAGGGGATAGACTATAAATAAACCTTTTCTACAGTCGTCGGGTTAGAATCTATCAAACTTTTAATATCATTTGTTGTAAACAATGGCATCACTCTGTATCAGATGGATGTCAAAAGTGCATTCTTAAATGGATATATAGATGAAGAGGTATATGTGCACCAACCCCCTGGGTTTGAGAATTCCAAACACCCAGAATATGTTTTCAAACTAAAGAAGTCACTCTATAGTCTGAAACAAGCTCCCAGAGCTTGGTATGAAAGACTAAGTAACTTCCTGTTAGAAAAGGAATTCACCAGAGGGAAAGTGGACACAACCTTATTCTGTAAGACAGTTAAGAATGACATTTTAGTATGTCAGATTTATGTTGATAACATCATCTTTGGGTCTACTAAACCTCTATGGGGAGAGAGTTTGCTAAATGCATGCAGGCAGATTTTGAGATGAGCTTAATGGGGGAACTCAAATTCTTTCTGGGCATTCAGATAAACCAAACTCCAGAAGGAACCTACATTCATCAGAGCAAATATGTCAGAGAACTTCTGAAGAAATTTGATCTCTCATAATGTAAGCCCTCAAGGATTCTAATGCACCCCACGTGCATTCTGGAAAAGGAAGAGGTAAGTAAAAAGGTAGAGCAGAAGGTCTACAAAGGTATGATTAGTTCTCTCCTCTATCTGACGACTTCAAGGCCTGACATTTTATTTAGTGTTTGCTTATGTGCTAGATTCTAATCAGATCCTAGAGAATCTCACTTAACAGTAGTTAAGAGAATTTTCAAGTATCTGAAAGGTACTACTAATCTTGGTTTGTTTTATAGAAAATCAAATGATTACAGCTTAGTAGGATATTGTGACGCTGACTTCGCTGGAGACAGAGTAGAGCGTAAAAGCACTTCTGGAAGCTGCCAGTTTCTGGGAGAAAATCTGATCTCATGGACCAGCAAGAGACAGTCCACAATAGCACTATCAACAGCGGAAATTGAATACATAGCAGCTGCTGGATGTAGCACGCAAATGCTCTGGATGAAAAGTCAACTTGAAGACTTCAACATATTTGAGAGTAACATTCCTATCCTCTGTGACAATACTTCTGCTATTTGTCTCAGTAAGAATCCAATTTTGCATTCTAGGGCTAAGCATATAGAAATAAAACATCATTTTATTAGAGACTATATTCAGAAAGGGATTCTTAGCTTAAAATTTATTGACACAGACCATCAATGGGTTGATGTCTTTACAAAACCTCTTTCTGAAGATAGGTTCAACTTCATTCTGAAACATCTCAGCATGAAGCTATGCCCAGAATAAAATGTTTTATTTATATATCTTAACCTTCAAAACTTTGCTATTTTCTGTGAACAACTGATCAACATGTCTTCAGAGTTTAGAAGTACAGATTGCATCAGAATCTATCTATGAAGATCTGAACGTTTCATTTCAAGGATAGACGTGTGCAGTTCACATCATCAAACAGTTGTCACCCTCTCATCAGCTACTTTCTGAGGCTGAACACGCGTTCAATTTCTGAAAGGTCAAAGGCGCTGATTAGGTGCATTGAGACACTTGTAAAGGGTAACTGTTCAATATCTTTCTAAATCCCCTAATTTCAGGTGTCATTAATGCATATAATCATGACTAATTTTTTCTCTTTCTTACTGCTTACGTTTTCAAGAAACCTATTTAAACTCAAAATTACTTTTTACATTCATTCACTTTTACTCTCATAAATATTTTCTCTCGTTTCAAGTTCTTGCTTTCAAAAACCCCCTTCATCTTCTTCAATATCCCGTGTGAGCAATGGCTTCATCAAGTCTCAAAAATGTCAGTGCTCATGAATCTGCTTCTACGGAACAGTATGAAGAACCCCATAGAACGCTCCTCACACCTATTGATAATTTGGAAGTTCTCTCTGAACTAATTATTGATTTTTAGAGCTTGCAAGAAAATGGCTTCAACATGTATGAAGACGTTACAGCACAAGGATGGAACAGGTACTTTGACCGTCTATTCGGGCCAACATTTCCCATTCTTGTCAAAGAATTCTGGATACATGCTTCTTCTTCAAATCACCAGGTTACTTATCATGTCATGGGGAAGAAAATTGTGATTACAAAAGACCTTATTGCGAAGCTTCTTGGATACAACGGTGGTGGTGTCAGATGCATTGACATGGCTGAGAGATGCTCTGACCTAAGATCAATTTCAAAAGAAATTTTTACTTCTGGAAAGCCCTCCAATAAAATCAGAGATTTGAAAGATCACCGCAGAATTTGGGCCAAAATCATTTTGGGGTGTATTAACCACGGGAAGCCTACAAGCTCTCCTGACTATATCAATATTAATCAGCAATTTCTGATCTATTTCATTTCTAAGAAGACAAAGGTAAATCTTCCACACTTGCTCTTCAATCATCTCAGAACAAGTGTCAAGGAAACCAGAGAAGACGAAAGGACCAAGAGGGATTAGATTCCCTTAGGAAGGTTGATATCAGATATTCTAAGAGAGAATAGGCTGATAGAACATCTGACGGAGGCTCAGGAAATCAACATATTGGAAGCAACTGTTGGGAAGCCCTTGAACGCAAAAAATATGAAGAAAATGAAGATCATTAAGAATATCAAGAAGGAACCAAATGTTACCCCTCATGAGACCATTACTTCAAGAAGGATACCTCTGAAGGATTTTCCTTTATTTTCTGAGATAGACTCCAAACCAGAAATAATAGTCAGATACCTTGAAGCGTGCAAGGCTGATGGAACTGCCCCAGAAATCAACATTCAGGATTTGCACAAGGCTGCTCTAGAGGTTATTCTGAAGAAATCAAAGAAGAGGAAAGCAGCAGGAGAAAGACCCTCTCAGGGGACACCTAAAACTGCCAAAAAGAAAGGTAATCCATCTTCTATTTCTGTTATAGAATCAATAACTGTTTCAACATCTGAAGCCATGCCTTCTCAACCAGAAAATTCATCACCCCAAACCTTTCAAGATTTTGACATAGATTTTGATCCATCCATAACTCTAAGTAATTTTATGAATGAACCTAACTCCCCTACTCAAAATCCAAATCCAGAACATCATCAACCAGAAGTTGCCAAAGTTCTGTCTGACATTGAATTATTTGACCAAGATTTTTCCTCTCCCATGCCAGAAAATCCAACCACTCAACAACCACAAGAAATTCCTCAACCAGAAATCCCATAATCACCTCCACAAGAAATTTCACAACCACACTCTCCACAACCACAAATTCCTCAACCAGAAATACCACAACCAGAAGATCTGAAATCCAACTCACCACAACCAGAAACTCAACCTTCTGAAAATCCATCTTCTGATATTCCTGAATCATAAACCCAATACACCTCCACAAACCAATCTGAAGAATCTCATTCAGACTCTGATACCACAATCCCAATACCTGGAATTGCATAACCTCTTGCGGTTCGCATGCCTCTCACCATCCATGATATTCTAGAAATTCCTTCATCCCTTGAATCCACACCTCCAAACACCCCTACCAGACTAATTATCATTCCTGACTCTCCCACTCCTTCACCCACTAATAGTCCAGCTGACAATGTAAGACTTGTCATTGATCCAATTGTGCTGGAAAGACTAGCTTCCATCTCTCACAAAACTACCATTCCCAAACCTAAACCGACTGCAACCACCTCAGATGTTGGTACAAGTTTGTTGATTTTTGAAACAGGAATGCAGAAATGGATAAATTCTTTGAAGCATGCAAGTCAGGAGATGTCTAATTCTGCTGCTTCTGATTATATGTGGGCAAGATTCAGATATTGGCTTAGCTCTGAAACGCCGAAGCTGAAGGAATTTTGTTATGAAAAGGCTCAGCAGAACTTTAGTGATAAGCTGAAGGCTTTTCAAGACAAAGTTCTGAGCCAACTGTTCAAGAAAGATATCCTCTCGCTGGATAATGCTCCCTGGAAAGAGCATCATCCTTCAGATGTAGCTGAACTAGAATCATAAAGTCTCTCTCTGATTACTGCTCCAGAAAATATGATTACAACAGAAGAAATGGTTCACTCAGAATAAGCTGCAAAATGCTCTGAGCAACATCCAACTCCTGAAGAGACACCAGCTTCCTCCTTAGTCATGCAAACTCTGGAAGAGTTTAAGAAAGAAAATGCTTTAATCCATGCAAGGCTGGATAAGCAGGAGGATGCGAAAAAGGAGATTAAAAGTATTCTGGGTAAATAAGAAGACGCCAAAAAGGAAATAAGAGGCATTTTGGGAAATCAAGAAGAGTCGAATACTCAGATCAAGAGCTTGCTGGAAGCGTTGTTCACACATCTTCCCCCTCCTTCTTAGATTTTCTTTCAAAAATTGTTTATATGTAACTTTTAATTTTACCTCTTTGTTTCTGGAACTTGTCAATGCATTATGTTTTAAATATAATTCATCTATTTTACCTCTGATTATATTGCCTTTTTGATAACTGACAAAAAGGGGGAGAAAGTAAGATATTTTCAATAATGGTTTACCGAGACAGAAGTCTCAAACATTCTGAATTACTTAACCTCTACTTTCTGAAAAGTTTGAACAGATACAAATTCTGATAGGAGATACAGCTAAAACTCTAATGAGAAGGAACTTAAGGGAAGTAATTAACTCAGTGGGAGTTTCTCTTAAACCTTTTGTTCTTTATTTTTCATTGAAAATTCTAGTTTTTTTCATCATCAAAAAGGGGGAGATTGTTAGAACATAGTTTGATTCTACAACCCTTGATTAGAGTTTTGATGATAACAAATACAAAGAACAAATATGCACCCTAAAAATTATGTTATTTTGTATGCAGAAGTTCTGACCAAAGAAGCATCAAAAGATAAGCTATAGAAGCTACACGCTGAAGCAATCAGAATTTACGCTGAAGATTGATGACCAGAACCTGCGCTTAAGTGAAGTAAACTTTGCTTCTGAACAAGAGCATAATAATCAAAGTCATCAATGTGCTGAAAGCATCAACAGTAAGCAAGGATGAAAGATTCTGAAGCGTTATTATTTATTCAAGACTGCATCAATTACAACGGCTTCTTTTAGACAGGATCTTCTCCAAATGGAAACTGAGTTAATGACATTTATCATGCTTAATGGTCAACAGGAATCCATTGCCTATATAAAAAAACTCAGTGATCAAATTGGTAACGATTTTGGAATACTACTCACGTGAATTCAAAAAGCTGCAAGCATACTCATCATACTTTCACGCTCTTATTTTGTGTAAATTATCATAGTTGTGATAACAATTTTTGTAACAAAAAACAAAAACACACAGTACTCTTGTTTATTTGATTAAAACAGTGTTCCTTTAGATTAACCAGATTGTGGTTGTACTCAAGAAGACTTTAACAGTTGTTAAAGTAGTGATTATAATTCTTTTGAGATTAGTGGATTAAGACCTCGTTGGAGAGAGGCGAAATCACCTTGACGGGTGGACTGGAGTAGTTTGAGATCAAACGAACCAGGATAAAAATACTGTGTCATTGCGCATTTGATTTCAAGTTTTCAATTCAACCTCCCCTTCTTGTGTTTTTCACTTCTTCATGAGTATGATGTCATGATGTTTATGATGTTATGTACAAATAGGTATATACAAACAAGACAAACAAGTCCTTAGGTTTAGGCTTGCATGGAGTCTTATAGGTAAGTACCCTCTTGAAGTTTAGTTGGCTCAAACCTGTCCTAGAAATAGTAACCGAGTTCTAAGGGATCTCAATATTACTGATCTTCCTTATCAGGCATTGTTTCAGTGTAAGCCTCTTTCACAGCGACCGAAATATCCCGAGAAGTCAGATCTCAACGAGTGTAGTATCGAGTATCAACCAACTTCGGACTACACCAAAGTCGACTACCTCACTACTTCCTAATGGCCAAGTTGGTCAAGTAAAGGTTCTAAAGTCTCCTTGACTACTCAAGGGCTACCGGTACCCACAAATGTGTCACACTAACGTAGCTATTTCTTAGTCCATATCGGTATACCCAGCACAGTTTCCACAACGTATTGCTACTTACCTATAAGGTATCCCAAATCCGGGTAGAGGATTAAAACAAGCCCAAACAAGGAACCAAGATGTAAAGCAAGCAAGTCAAACAATGAAAGAAAATAAAGGTGGTCTAGCCCTAAGGTAACCTCATTTTTTAGATTTTCCCCAGCAGAGTCATCGGTTCTGTAATACGGTAGGAGAACTTACTTGGGATGTTTTGTGTTTGATCGCAAATGTTGCGGTTAGCAAGAGTCTCCACTGACTTTTCCTTTATCCAAAAGGAAAGGTGGAAAAGAACAGGAAAGACCTTTAAGATTATTTCTTGAGTTCAGAGGGTAGATTATGAAAAGGAAAGGTATTAGCATCCTTTTCATCCATAGTTATATGGGCTCTTAGTTGCTTGCTAGATCACTTGCTTTGTTTGAAAATGTGCTTTGTGGTGGTTTTTTGAAAGTATTTTGAAAAGGCGCCTTCGCTTAAGCAAACTTTGTAATGGTTCTCATTCGTAAGAACGTATACAAAGTGTTGGACTTCTGAAAATATTTTAGGTTTTGGAAGTTTTTTTTTAAAGTGTTTGGTGTTTGTTTTGAAAATGAGCAAGGATGTTTGTTTTGAAAGTGAGCAAGCAACTAGGAACAATCTACCTACTCAAAAGTCTTTTGTTCATTTCCTCCTTTCCTTTGATATTGCTATCTTACCATTGATTGGTAAGAAGCCTTATCTTTAGATGTAAAGGGACGGGTATGGGTCATCGTATAGTCATGATAGCAATGTTGTGAGATATCTTAGTATTTCTTTTTGAGGGACTAAGATCATTTTGAAAGGCAACATTTGTAGCGTCATCGAGGGACTATGAACTTGTATTTTTGATTTGTTTTTGCTAAGACATCCCACATGCATAACATGACCATTTTTATAAGACAACAAAGTGGAGTTAACCTAGCGGTGCAAGTGTGCAAGTGTGTTTGATTTGCATGCATTGTTTATCTTGAATTAGGGTTTACTAATTGTTGATTTTAGTCTTGCCATACAAACCCTAATTACTAACATTTATATAAAAGCGATAAATTGCGGAAAGTAAAATTGCTACGCTATTGCATCGTTAGGGAGGGGGTATACAAATTTACAAATGGGAATTGCAGGAAAATTAAACCTAATTATCTATTACAACCATATTGAATAATATACAAAAATTGAAAATATAATGTACAAAAAGATAAATGGAAATGAAATGATTTTTGTTTAGTTTTAATGAAAGGATTTAATTTTGACCTAATTAAGAAAATGATTAATTAAAAATTAAATATAAATTAAACCTAAACTAATTAAGAAAAGAAAATAAGTTTGAAGCATATTTAGGGTTTTTTATGAAAAAAAAAGTTTTAAGCTTAATGAAAATAATATGGTAACTAATTAATTTAAAGAAACTTAAGTTCTAAATTAATTTAAAATAAAAAAGGAAAAATAAATAAACCTAAATCTAATTATTAATTTATTAAGAAAAAAAATAAATTAATTTGTTAAGAAAATGTTTTTGTGTTTTGTCTTTATAAAGAAAAGAAAATAAATAAATGTGAAAATAATAAATAAAAATATTTTTGGATTTTTTATTAATAAAAATAATAATAATAACAATAATAGTTATAAAAATATTAAAGAAAAATGAAATAAAACAAAATAAGAAAAAGAAAATGAAATGATAAAAAATAATTGGGTCAGGTGTGCAAAAGTAATAGAGGGGTCAGAAGTTAACAAAAAGACAAGGCTCGTTGCTTGGAGGCCCATGCGCGCCTGTTTGTGACAAAAAAGAGAGAAAAATGTGAAAAATAAGAAAAATGGCAGCAGTAGGGCTTGAACCCACGCCCTGAACATGAAACGCGCGCTCCCTTTTCACTGGGGTGGCTATACATCCGTTAACATAAATGAAACAATAAATACATAACACAAGTCAAGTCCTGAAAATGACTTCATCTTCAACCTCCAGCCATGGTTCCTGTAACTTGCTCATTTCTTAACAAAAATGAAAATGCAAACATGAAAGTTGCTCCATTTTCCCATACGAATCCAACCATATAAATATCATAAGCTATAAATCAAAGATGAATGAGAATTTCTAAAAGTACCAAATTCTGACCTAACTTTTTTCAGAGATTCAAACCTAAAATTCTCTAACCTCAATCAATATAAATGAAATATATGGGCATGTATAGTTTTAGGGAAATGATGTCTATATTTTATCTTCACAAATGCAAGTTTAACAATGCCTAAATGAAAAGATATAAGTTCATAAAAGATACCTCAAAACTGGAAATCGTGAAATGCAAATGAGCTTGATTCAAGGTGCTGCAATGATCAGGTTAGCTTCCTTAAGTTCCCAGGAAGCTAATGTAATGATTAGCTTGAGCAATGAGCGGCTGAAATGGCCTAGAGAAGTCAAGGTGCAAGCTTCAGTTTTTGAAAATGGAGGATGATGAAGATGAAGTTACAGAAGTGTAGCAGGGTGTGAGATTGCATATGTAAGATGTTTAGAAGCTTTAGGAACCAAAAGGCCAAGAAACGCACGAGTAGATTTGAAGATTGGGTTCAAAACTCAGAAATGACAAGTTTTGAGGTGTTCTTAGTGATTCTATGTTTTAGGGTGTTTCAGAGCTTAAACATTCATCCTTTAGCTTGAAAATAGTGCATGTATTTATAGGCAAGAGGTTTCAAGTGTTACAACAACTCAAAATTTGAAATCTCAAGTTGTGGCAACTTTGCTTATTTTTAAAGTAAACATGACAAACATCTTCCCAAGGCGTGTACCATACTAACTAGAATGGTTGTAAACTTTAAACATGTTCTTCTGACTTTGTAGAGGAAGCTTGTGAAGGAGGAACAAGTTAGAGGCTCAATGCAAGTTGACTTTGTGATTAAAGTCATTTTTCAAGAATGGCAAGCTAAGGATGAAAAAGGCGACAACAAGAAGAAAATTATTGCTCTAAAAGTTACAAATATCAAAGACATGAAGTTAGAAGGTGAATTTTGTCAAAGTGAAAGTCATGAAGAAATGAAACTCATATTTTGAAAATTCAAGAAATTCCTAAGGAACGGAAAAAAACTTCAAAATTTCAGAATTAGAGTAAAGAAAAATCAACCTTCAAATCAACTTACTTCCTATGCAGAAAGAATGATCACACATAAAACTAAAATATCTATAAA
The DNA here is from genome assembly GCA_948472305.1 of Vicia faba. NCBI lineage: Eukaryota > Viridiplantae > Streptophyta > Magnoliopsida > Fabales > Fabaceae > Vicia > Vicia faba. The sequence goes on along the minus strand of OX451737.1, from coordinate 41,707,441 downwards.
ATCAAAGAAGATCTAAAATATGCAAAATATCATAAAAATATTTATAAAGATCTTACATTGCATGAGATGAGACAATAACGACATAGACTCCTCGATGAATATTAAAAATGGGAAGAAACTCACCAATGTTCCACATCAGTCCACGAAAAAAATGAGGTAACCAATGTTTCTTTAAAAAAAATTGCATGATATAAGTGTAAAAACTATTAAAGAATTATTTTGACTTATAAAAGATCAAATTGATCAAATTGATGATGAAATTAATCTCCTTAGATAACACATTTTGAAAACTAATAATTATGACACTTGTGATTCCTTAAGAACTAAAATTGAAGATGTGTATGAAACGTTAATTTCACAAAAGGTAGAGATAATCTTGATATGATCATTTATAATCAAAGAGTCTCTTATAATAAAGTCGGTCCAAGTTACGAGCCTAAGAATATTGTTAAAAATTTTAATAAGATATCTCATGCAAATAGGACCTCTTAATTTAATACTCTTAAATATAATTTAAATCAGACACCAACCATATTTGCCACATAAAATTATTTTTATCAGATAAATCATTTTACCACATCAATCATAATCATATGTGGTTTCTTCTAATGTATCTTAACTTTTCATTCTTATTTTTTTTCCAATGTTCTCTCTTTACTCTCTATTAGACGTCTGTCCACGCGATGCACAGATAAATTTTATTAAATTATTATTGATAACTACTATTTTAAATAAATAAATAAAATATTTTTATTGATTTTTTATATTGATTTTTTTTATATAAAAATTAAGATTAATTTAATAGTTTTCAGTATATATGTGTGTGTGCGCGTGCGTGCGTGCGTATGTGTGTGGGCGTGTCTTTGTGCGCGCGTGCGTGTGTGTTTGAAAAATATATACAACATTGTTGTTCAACTAAGTTGTTTGCATAATAAATCAATATTTTGTCACCATTGATATATTTAAAGTTCAAATGAAATTCTCATTCCTTAAGTTTCACAAATATGCAATTTTGACCCTCTAATTTTTTCTATTATCCTACCAAATGGGTGATTTTGTTGTCGAACACAAAACTAAACATATAAATTAAGAATCGAAAGATTGAAAGAAAACATATACCGTTATGAAAAGTGAAGCGACGGATTTTCCGATAAGCATGGATTTGTAATGGATGATGAGCTTTGGAGACTAAGAAAGAAGAAGAAAGGGAATGATGAGTTTTCAATATCTGATAAAAAGAAGATGAAGTGCGATTGAGGTTTGAGAAAATTTTAGATTTAAGAAATATTTTAGGTTTGGCGGTTTATGAAAATTATTTATTTTCTCGCCCCTTTCATAATTTTATGTTTATTTTAATTTTTTTTAATATTTCAAGTGACGTGGTTAATATATTTCTAGTTATAAACAACCTATACCTACGCCATATTTGGCTATCACTAAAGACCTCTGTAGGTAAATGTCAATTTTTGTGGTGACGGTTCACAACTATTGATAGTGCATCACTAATGGGTCCAGACTTTCATGATAAAATTGAAATTTGAAAGAGACTTGGTTTAGCATGATAATCAAGGTTTGCAAGAAAGTGAAAAAAATTAAAACTATGTGATCATTACATACTAAGAAAATAACTTAAGATGAAGTTTAGGAGTAATATACATATTAACATTCATAATAGAGTATTATAAACACATTTGTGTATATACATTCTCTTTAGTCTTCTATTAGCTAGTAAGAACTGGAATTTTCAAGAGTGGATGAATTTACTAATTATTAGTAGCATAGGCGGAGCCAGCGTCTGGTCAGATAGGGCAGCTGCCCAGGCTCCTCCGTCACGTTTCACCAATTGTTGTGTCTGCGGTCAATGGATTCGTTGATGGATCGGAAACAGAAGCAGTTGGGATTGGTACAGCGGATGTGAGGTGGAGCGATGTGAGTTGTTGGAAGCAAAAAGGCACCGATGAGGTCAAGTGGTTGCATCTCAGAGGGAATGGTTGATTGAAAGACACGCGGCGGCTATAGGGTGTCACTATTGGCGGTTTCCGACCTGGTAATTTACAGATGGAATCGAAAGCTTCGATTTATTTTCCTTGTTTAGTTCTGCTCCTTTCACGTTATTTTCTTGCCAAATAAACTCAGTAAAAATCATTATTTTTTCAGGTTTTTATGTCTTGTAAAATTGAAAAGGTTAGTGAAGATTGGATTGTTGTGTGTGCTTGGACTAATTTGTGACTTATGAAAGTTAACTGGTTTTGGTTAATGTTGGTGAGAAAAGTCTTTTTTTTCTGTTACTGTAAGAGGCTGGTTTTAGAATGTATGTAGAAATCATGTATCATTAGAATGCTAGTAGAAATCAAGTAACAGTTTTGACACACTTACGGGTATGCTATAACTTATGATTCTGAGTTATTTTCTATGCAAATTTGGTTGTGAACTAAATAGATAACATACATAACGATAAATTTAATGAGTACAATCCCTGATGAAGCGATGAGGAGAATAAAACACAGCTTTTGATCCTGCTCATAAAGTGTTCGATAAAATGCCTCTGCCGGTTCTTTCTTCTTTTTGCTTCTGTTTCAGTTCAATTCTCGCTACAACATTGTTGTTATTTGTTGTTGTTACAAGTTGTGGTTGACGAATTGACGGAGAATTGGTGCCGAATTTTTTGTTTCCTGTTATACCCACCAAGTGTTTGGTAAAAATTATGAACCGAGATTCTTCTTATTTTATCTTCTTTTTGCTTTACTGGATTTTTGATAATTGAACCTTGATTTGTGATGGTGCTTCTGGTATTGAGTTCTTGAATTTCCACACTTGATGATTGTTGATTTTTTTTTGTTGATTCTTGAAGGTTATGTGAAGATGGTTACGGAGAAAGAAGAATGTTGCTTATTAGAAGATTATGGTGATTACAAAGTGTTGCATATTTGTGGCATTTGGTTTTGAGTTAACTACGTTTGAGAATTATTTTTGTTCTTTTGATTGTTAATAATTGGTGTTATAGACTATAAAGTATATATAGACTAAGGCATTGGCTAATGAATGAATTAGTTTTCTGATAAATTACTTTTGATTTGTTGTTTGGTGTAGGCAACAAAGAGAGCAATGGGAGCTAGGGTTAATACAACCAACTTCAAGAGAGAAAGTATTTTTTCACTCTCAAATGAAAAAGTAAGTTTCTATAATTTACATGTTTTAAATTTTTTCAGCTCCGCCATTGGTACAAGTATACTAAGAAAAGACAAAACTAAAGTATTCCCTTCACATAATTTTTCTAGCTCCGGAGCCAGTGAAAACTTGCCCAGTCTTCTTAATTTTTTTGGCTTCGTCACTGGATTTCATCTTTCTGCAACTGTAGAACCTGACAATATTATTATAGTCGATGGGAAAAAGGTTCAATAATTTTCTTTAAAAAAATGTTGACATTTTTATTTTATTTTCAAAATTATGTCTTCTATGGTTGAAAATGTGGGCTTTAAAACATACATACCAATTCCTAACAGAACCATATCTTGTGAAACTGCAGTTATAACATTAGATAAGGATCCTTTATAATGAACTTGATTCTAAACTAATAGGGCTCTTTATAATAAATTTGATTCTAAATTGAGCTATTAGGTTCATATGTTATCATTGATTTAGTTCAAAATGCACCATATTAGGCAACAAAGAGGGCATATGTCAACTACTGTCTTGGTAGAAAATTATGAAACCACTGAAAGAACCAATGAAACTTGCCCATGCTTCATAATTTTTCTGGCTTCGCCACTGATTAGTAGTATTATTCACATTATTTATAACTGACTAACAAATTTTATGTGCTATAAATAGAACCCAAGAGAAACTTTTAAAATCATTATAAAATTTAGCTATATCTTAATCTTACTATTTTGGCTTTCGTTTTTTTTTTAATGCATTGATCATTTCACTTATTGGAGAATATAAGTTTGTTTTGATCAAGATAAATAGTGAGTCAAACATCAACATTAATTATGTTTTTCATGATATAGTTCAATTTCTATACTTGAAGTAGTCTTCGACAATGACTTGATGTATTATAAGGAAACTTCCTTTGACAAATTCGTCCTAATAAATTTCTAAGTCTACTAATAAACGTTTACCTGCAAGACTTTTTGAAATAAAAATTCCAATATGCCCTAATTTAAAAAATAAAAAATATTATTAGTAATAAATTATAAAATCGAGAAAAATAAGAATTAAATCTTAATCCTTCATTATGACTACTATTATATAATTTTTATTAAAAAAGAAATTAAATTTAAAATAAATTTTAAATTATCTTCTAAAATATTAACAAATATACATTTTTATATTTGTTATTCAAATAATTCTAACTATATATCACTACTCTTAAAAATATGTTCCAATATATCTTACTTTTCCGTATTCTTTATTATTTATTGGAGGAGGTTGCCTTTGACAGCTAAATAAAAATCTAGACTTTTTTATTTTAAATATTATTTACTATTTAAAATTAAGTTTTTTATTATTATTATAATAAAATAAATACTTTTTAACATAAAATGATAATTTTAATGATAAAACATATTTTAATTATTTTTAAGTTATATATTTTATAATTTAATTTTTAATTAAATAATTATTTTAATAATTTATTTTAATATATTTAAAATAAATAATAATAATTTAATTAAAAAATTTAACATAAATAAATAAATTATAACAATAATGGAGAAATTTATATTTATTGCTAAAATACATATGAGTTATTGTGAAGACTGTCTGTTCCACGGTACATTTTTGCTTATGTTTTTCTTTGCCTAATTCTTCATATTGATGTCTTGAAGGAGAGTGTGTAGTGGCAGACTATAGATATTGATCTTGTTTTGATGTGTTGTCCAATGCATTTATATTATCAAAATCATATATAGAAAGTGGTTGATAATTTAAAACAACATCGTTTGTGTACTTAAGTTAATTTTTAAAATGTGTTAATTTTGAGTAGGTGTTTGGTCTAGTTGGTTCAATTGAAGGGACATAACATTCATAAGGGTTGGATGTTGTAGTTTCTTGAGAGATTGAAGATTTAAAGTTGTGTGGTTGGTATTGGAGGTTTGAGTAGTCGAAGATTAGTTGAGAATTGAAGTGTATTGAAGAGTTGACCGAGTCGAGGTTTGTTGTTGGGATTGTGTGTAATAGTAGTAATTTTTTTAGGGTTTGGGGTGTGAGGAGTTTTTTTGTTGAAATTGAGTGGTGTAAAATGTTTCTTCTTGTGAAGCTTGGGTGTGGTGGTTTGTTTGTGGAATTTCTTGGTCATAAGATCGTTGAGATTGGGTCGATTGGAGGTATGTGTTTGGATTGGGTGGCTTTAAGAAAATGTTGGGGTGGAAATTGTGATGGGGAGATTTACAATTGAGTTAAATTGTTAGAGTGAAGAAGAGCCAACATAGTTAAATAAAATTGATTTAAACCAGACAATATATTATAGACTTGGATTTTCTCACCATCTAATAAGTTACCCTTCAAGACCAAACGTCGTATTCTCTTCCACCGATATTGCTCCTTCTTGTTCAAATCGATAAAATTTTGTTTCTTTGACTTGATCATGGACATCTGATGATGTTCTTCAAGACATCTTAGTGGAGATGATATTTGTTGTTGGAAGTTAAATTGGAGTTTGACCGTATAAGTCTGATGTATTTGAGTTATATAGAAATAGATCAAAGATGTTGTCACACTTCAAATCAAACTATCATCATAATCACATGGTTGGTATTAAACATATAACCTCTATATAAATTGATACATGTAATATAATATGTGTTAGTGTACAAATACTTAATTTAAAAAATATAGAGAAACATTAAGGTGAAAAAATTACATCTTTCTCCTTCGGTCTATAGCATTTCGAAACCCATGTAGATAATGACGAAGGTTATTTGAATAATTCATCTCTCTGCAACACCATCTTATATATACAGAAAAATAAATTTTATTATTTTTTATATAGTTCAATATACGTCTAATATTGTATAATTAAAAATTAAAAATTACATTAACGCATAAGGATGTATGTGTTGGTGCTATATTAAAAATTAAATTAACGCATAGAATAAAGGCTTGGAAGTGGTCCTTCATAGAAGAAATATCTTATTCCAAGTGTAACTTTTACGAGTTTTATAAAGATCTGATGTTTTATTTATCATAAGTTTCAGTTGGTGCGTAATTTCTCTTGTCCCGAGTTTATTTCTCGGATTTTTATAACCAGGTTAGAATACCCTTAATACTCTTTCAATGTTATCTTACTTATAAAGAATTAATAGGGGAAAATAATGAAATTCATGTATATTCCCAAACATTAAGCAAAAATATACGTCCTCTCATCCTCTACTCTAAACTCAGCCGCTTTGCACATATTCGTATACAATGTAAGTGTTTAGTTATTGGCATGTATTTTTGGTAAAACCAGGTGTGTGAATGTCATGACTGATGTCATAACATTCTGGTTTATTAGGTACTTTATGCAGAAAAATTATGGCATACAGTAGCAACTGTGTATGAGTGTGTATCTGAGCATTTTGCAAAAGATCACATTTATTGCCTTCTACCAAAATCAGTAAACAGGAATTATGATGTCATAACAAATGTTAAGACATCCTGTACTGATCTAACAGTAGTGCAGTTTGGTTAATTTTGAGATTTTTCAGGAAGTTGGCTCATTCCTTCCAGAACAGAATCTCCCGTTGTCTTTGGGTTAACCTAGCTCAACCCTAAACTGGTTGATAAAGTCTTGTGACCAAGTCTTATGGTTAAACCTAATTAACCCTAGCTTTTTGTGGAAACCCTAACTGAAGAAACAGCTGCTATATATTCAACAGGATTGCTGTTTGGAAAATACCCCTTTTGCACTGAAGATCAATCAGAAACTGTATAGTTTTATCTGCTGTAATCCAAGCAATTATCATTGTGATAAGTGACTTGGAATAGGTTTTGTTTGTAAGGGTTTTTGTACCACTCAAAGCTTTGAAGCAAGAGTGTTTTGTGTCTCTTGACTAAAGCTTTGAAGCAAAGTCAAGTTAGGTTTATGTATCACTCAAAGCTGTGAAGCAAGAGTGTTTGTGTTACTTGATTAAAAAAGCTGTGAAGCATAATCAAGTGTATGTTCTGAAGAGTGTCTTCATTAATTCATTAGTCAATTGTTTTAAGTATCACTGCTGTGATTGAGGGGGAGTGAGTAGGAACTCAGGTTTAAGTAGAACTTAGATTGAAGTTGCATTGGGTAGGTCTTAAGTGAAGGAGATAAACTGGTTGGTTTATTCCTGAATTAATATCTCTTATAGTGGATTTCCTCCCTGGCTTGGTAGCCCCCAGAGTAGGTGTTGTTTAACACTGAACTGGGTAAACAATTGACTGTGTTCTTTACTGTTTTTATTTACTGTCTTATAGAAAGTCATATACGGTGTCATAACATTCACTGTGACATTGAGTATCTACTGCCAGAATTTTCAATTGGTATCAGAGCAGGCACCCTGCCTGTATTACTGGGTGAGATCTAGGGATATCACTTTCTGGCACTATGGACAAAGAAGGAGTTTTTGGAAATAGACCACCCATTCTGGATGGAACAAATTATGACTACTGGAAACCTCGTATGATTGCCTTCTTAAAATCTCTGGACAAAAAGCTTGGAGAGCTGCTGACAAAGGATGGAACCATCCCACCATAACTGAGAAAGATGGGACAATCAGTCTGAAGCCTGAGGAAGAATGGAGCAAATAAGAAGATGAGTTAGCCCTGGGAAATTCCAAAGCCTTAAATGCCTTGTTCAATGGAATTGATAGAAACATTTTCAGACTAGTACATCAATGTGAACTGGCCAAGGAAGTGTGGGACACTCTCAAAACTACCCATGAAGGCACATCCAAAGTAAAAATGTCAAGGCTTCAGATGCTGACTACAAAGTTTGAGAACCTAAGGATGAAGGAAGATGAAACCATTCATGAGTTTCACATGAACATCTTGGAGATTGCAAACACCTCAGGAGCATTGAGTGAAAAGATGTCTGAAGAAAAACTGGTGAGAAAGATTCTCTGATCCCTGCCTAAAAGATTTGCAATGAAGGTAACTGCTATAGAGGAAGCCCAGGACATCAGCAACTTAAAAGTGGATGAACTCATTGGGTCTCTTCAGACTTTTGAGATGGGGATCAGTGACAATGTTGACAAGAAAAACAAGAGCATAGCACTTGTATCCAACACTGAAGATGAAAACAAGGAGGATGAAGAAGAAAATATTTCAGAAGCTATTGCCATGCTTGGAAGACAATTCAACAAACTCATCAAGAGAATGGATCCAAAGTCAAGGTCAAATGTTGATAACATTCCCTCTGACATTAACAGATCTTATGACTCCAGCAGAAGACCAAGGTCTGAAGAGAAGGGAAATCAAGGCAGAGGAATTCAATGCCATGGTTGTGAAGGATATGGGCATATTCGAGCTGAATGCCCTACCTTTCTTAAGAAACAAAAGAAAGGAATGACTGTTACCTGGTCTGAATGTGATTCAGAAAGTAATTCTGAAGAAGAATCTGCCAAACTAGTTACTGCTCTAACTGGTGTTTGTACCTCTGAAAGTGACACCAGTGATGAGGAAGTGACATTTGAAGAACTGGTTGATACTTACAAGAAATTGTGTATCAGAAGTGCTGAAGTCTGTGTGCAAAATGAGAGACAAACAAAGCTCATCATAAAGTTGGAGGCTGAAAAAAGGGCAGACCTTGAAACTATAAGTCATCTAGAAGGGGAAGTTCAATTGCTGAACTCACAACTGAACCAGATGACCAAATCTGTCAAGATGCTGACAAATGGAACTGACAAATTGGAAGAAATCCTTCAGGTTGGACAAAATGTGGGAAACAAGTCTGGACTAGGATTTGTGGAAGCAAAGAAATCTGGTGCAGACAAGAAGATCAGGTCTGATAAACAAATGTCAAAGCAGATGTCACAACATAACACTCAACATCGGGAACAGAGAAATATGAAGAAAAGGTACCAAAGATGGAGATGTCACCATTGTGGGAGGTTTGGTCACATAAAGCCTTTCTGCTTCAGATTGTATGGATACCCTAATCAGAACCCAGGTGTCAAACCTAAGGCTAACAGGGTACCACATACTGCTCAATGGAAGAAAAAGGCTACTTCCCTGATAGCACACACTTCCCTGAGAGTCTCTGCAAAGGAAGACTGGTACTTTGACAGTGGGTGTTCTAAGCACATGACTGGAATCAAGAACATTCTCAATCATGTTAAACCTCACACCACTAGTTATGTGACCTTTGGAGATGGTGCTAAAGGTGAAATCAAAGGAGTTGGTAATTTGGACTGCCCTGGAGTTCCAAATCTGAATGAAGTACTATTGGTAAAAGGCCTGACTGCTAATCTCATTAGTATCAGTCAATTATGTGATCTAGGATTCAAGGTCAACTTCTCAAAATCTGAATGTCTTGTAATTAATGAAAAACAAGAAGTTGTAATGAAAGGAGTCAGATCTAAAGACAACTGTTACTTGTGGCAGCCTGAGAACACTAATAACTCCACTGTGTGTTCTATTGCCAAAGAAGAAAAAGAGGTGAAACTGTGGCACCAAAAGCTTGGCCATCTTCATCTAAGTGGAATGAAAAGAATTATCTCCATGGAAGCAGTCAGAGGGATTCCAAGGCTGCAAATTGATAAAGGGAGAGTTTGTGGTGAATATCAGGTGGAAAGGCATGGTGAAAAGAGATATGCCTATGTTGTGAATAAATTTGAAGTTTTTAAAGAACTGTGCAAAAGAACTCAAAAAGAAGGGTGTACTGTCAGAATCATAAGTGATCATGACAAGGAATTTGGAAACAGCAAGTTTGATAAGTTCTGTTTCTCAGAAGGAATTAGTCATGAATTCTCTTCTCCTATAACTCCTCAACAAAATGGAGTTGACAAAAGGAAAAATAGGATCATACAGGAATCTGCCAGAGCTGTGATTCATGTCAAAAGAATTCCTTTTCAACTTTGTGCTGAAATAGTTGCAGCTGGTAGTAGCTGTTCTCAAATTATCTGGACAAAACAGATGCTCACTGAGTATAATGTCTCACAAGATGTTATGACATTGTACTGTGACAATCTGAGTACAATCAATATTTCCAAGAACCCTATTCAGCATAGCAGGACCAAGCACATTGACCTTAAAAATTACTTTATCAGAGACCTTGTAGAGGAGAAGACAATTAAACTGGAACATGTTGCCATTAAGCTACAGCTGGCTGACATTTTTACCAAGGCTCTTGATGCAAATCAATTTAAAAACTTAAGGGGCAAGATGGGTATTTGCCAACATGAGAAATTATAGCAATTAATTTTGCTCAAAACAAGGGTTGAAGGAGTTATTTTTGTTAAGTCTATTTTAAGTGGGTTAATCATATATTTCCCCAATTCTTTCAAAATTATTAAGAAGTTGAATAGACACACATTTGCCTCCTTTCACTCTCGACTTTGCAACATCTCTTTTTCTCTCAATCAAAGTTTTCTCCCTAGTTGCTACTGGTTTTCCAAGTCAATCAAAATGTCTCAAACTTCATCCTCATCCAAGACAACCGTTTCATCTTCATCATCTGATCAAGACTCTCGAGCAATCACCTCATGCATGGATTCTTAAGTCCTGGAGATTACTCCTCTCGGAGAAATAGCAACTAACCCTTCTAAAGTCAAAAAGTTGAGAACAAGGCATGCAGGAAGGTCTCAGGCTACGTCATCCGGTAATCCCTCTCAATCTTCATCTTCTATACCTAATAGGGAAGGATCAGCTTATGTACATCAAGCAATAGCTAGGCTTGTTACAAGAATCCTGAGTGAGAACCACTCTGTACCGGGGATTTCTGTTCCATTAAATCAAGAATCAGCAAGCCCAAATGTTGAAGCAAATCCAGATGTCTCTGAGAATATTGAGACACCAAATGACAACATTCAAAAACCATCTGAAAACCTGGATGATATTCAGAACCCTTCAGAGAAGAATGTTGAACCACCTGTTATTGATATGGATGAGGAATACTCAGACAATGACCTGATTGCAAATATCAACCCTAGCATAGCTAGGAGAATGATGAACAGGAAGGGTAATCAAGATGCTGCAAAAGGTCTGAACAAAGAGAAACCTGCTGATAAGAAAACCAGGTCTGAAGGGAAGACTGGTACTGTGAAGACTGGACTGTCCAAAGGGAAGGTGAAAGCCCAAGTGCATGCTGGGAGTCTTTCAAAACCTGCAAGGCAACCAATAACAAAGAAGAGAAAAGAACCTGAGCCTACTGATTCTGATGAGGAGTCAGATTTTGAAATTGATACTGAAGACATTCCCCTCAGAAGGAAACTCTCTTCCAACAAAATGGCTAGAGTTCCTGAAGTCCCCATTGACAACATTTCATTTCACCACCCTGAAAATGCCAACAGATGGAAGTATGTTTGCTTGAAGAGAATAGCCTTGGAAAGAGAACTAAACAATGGTGCCATGGATTGCAAGGAAATCATGGACTTGATAAAAGATGCTGGACTAATGAAGACTGTGGTAAAATTTACCAAATGCTATGAAAATCTGGTCAAGGAATTCATAGTGAATTTGTCTGATGAATGTGCTGATGGAAGGTCAACTGACTTTGAATGTGTATATGTGAGAGGAAGAAGGGTTAATTTCTCTCCATCTGAAATTAACAAATTTCTTGGAAAATCAAATGAGGCCTGCCCTGAACTGGAAGTTACTGATAATGAAGTTTGCCAAACCATCACAGCAAGACAAGTCAAGTGCTGGCCCTCAAAAGGCAAGCTAAATGCTAGCAAGCTAAGCATAAAATTTGCCATCCTGCACAAGATTGGTGCATCCAACTGGGTCCCTACAAACCATAAATAAACCATCTCTACAGGATTGGGGAGATTCATTTATGCTGTTGGTACCAAGACTGAATTTGACTATGGCAGGTACATTTTTGATCAAACCTTAAAACATGCTGGTAGCTATGCTGTTAAAGGCCCAATTGCCTTTCCCTCCCTCCTATGTGGAATCATTCTTGCTCAGTACCCTGATATCCTGGTGGAAAGAGACACTGCTTGCAAAAGAGCTCCTGCTCTTGGGTTACACTATAAGCTGTTTCAGGGATCTCATGTTCCTGACATTGTCATAACATCAGCTGAGACATCATCTGCAAAAACTTAGTCCAAGACATCTGATGTTATAGCTGTATTGAAAGATACCTGCAAAGAGCTGGAGACCAGGAAAAAGACTCTAGAAAACCTAATTGCCAAATTAGAACAGGAGGAGACTGAAGGAAACAGAAGGGAAGAGGGTGCTGCTGAAGATCAGCTCAATGCTGAAGAAAGTAGCTCCTCTGAAGGTGACAGTGCTTAAAGTCTGGTGGAATTGTCAAGCCTGATGTTGATGTTGTTGATGCAAGTGTCTTCAGATTTTATTTGTTGTTTTTATTACCTTTTTTGGATAACTGTATAACATTTAAGTACATGTTTCTTTGGCCCATTTGTGGCTAAAGAGGGGGAGATAATTTCTGTGTTAATCACTTGGTAGACCTCATATTTTTTCTGCAGTCATATTCATTCTGCTGCTCTATATTCTCTGATTGCTTAGGGGCTTTAGCCAAAAATATGCCAAAGGGGGAGTTTGTAAGTGTTTAGTTATTGGCATGTATTTTTGGTAAAACCAGGTGTGTGAATGTCATGACTGATGTCATAACATTCTGGTTTATTAGGTACTTTATGCAGAAAAATTATGGCATACAGTAGCAACTGTGTATGAGTGTGTATCTGAGCATTTTGCAAAAGATCACATTTATTGCCTTCTACCAAAATCAGTAAACAGGAATTATGATGTCATAACAAATGTTAAGACATCCTGTACTGATCTAACAGTAGTGCAGTTTGGTTAATTCTGAGATTTTTCAGGAAGTTGGCTCATTCCTTCCAGAACAGAATCTCCCGTTGTCTTTGGGTTAACCTAGCTCAACCCTAAACTGGTTGATAAAGTCTTGTGACCAAGTCTTATGGTTAAACCTAATTAACCCTAGCTTTTTGTGGAAACCCTAACTGAAGAAACAACTGCTATATATTCAACAGGATTGTTGTTTGGAAAATACCCCTTTTGCACTGAAGATCAATCAGAAACTGTATAGTTTTAACTGCTGTAATCCAAGCAATTATCATTGTGATAAGTGACTTGGAATAGGTTTTGTTTGTAAGGGTTTTTGTACCACTCAAAGCTTTGAAGCAAGAGTGTTTTGTGTCTCTTGACTAAAGCTTTGAAGCAAAGTCAAGTTAGGTTTATGTATCACTCAAAGCTGTGAAGCAAGAGTGTTTGTGTTACTTGATTAAAAAAGCTGTGAAGCATAATCAAGTGTATGTTCTGAAGAGTGTCTTCATTAATTCATTAGTCAATTGTTTTAAGTATCACTGCTGTGATTGAGGGGGAGTGAGTAGGAACTCAGGTTTAAGTAGAACTTAGATTGAAGTTGCATTGGGTAGGTCTTAAGTGAAGGAGATAAACTGGTTGGTTTATTCCTGAATTAATATCTCTTATAGTGGATTTCCTCCCTGGCTTGGTAGCCCCCAGAGTAGGTGTTGTTTCACACTGAACTGGGTAAACAATTGATTGTGTTCTTTACTGTTTTTATTTACTGTCTTATAGAAAGTCAGATACGGTGTCATAACATTCACTGTGACATTGAGTATCTGCTGCCAGAATTTTCATACAATGTAGCTAAACAAGTCAAAACCCAACTAAATTTGTTTGATTTATTAAAACTTGTTAAGAATTTGTTATCAATCAATTAGGATTGATTGATATTCAATTAGTAATTACTGTAATTGATATTATTTCCTTTTGTACATTAACTATTTGTATATAAATATACACTTTGTGTGATCATATTCAACACACATAAATACAATTATAACATGGTATCTAGAGCTGGTTGACCTATTGTCTTTCATAAAATTCCTTTTTTTTCAACCACCCACAGCGTCGCTGCCACTACCTCCGCGGTCGCCGCAGCCCCTGAAGACTTTCTGGCGTGATACCTATATCGTTGGAACCGTCTCCTCCAGATCGTCCAGAATCTAAAAACGCCGCCTCAACCCGCTGTCGCACGCACCGTCATGCACCTCCTTTGCACCTGTGTGTGAATCTCACGCGCCCAACTTCCAGTCACACGTCCGTCGCCGCTGTTTTTCACGCAGAACTCGTTTTCTTATCCTCTCTTCAGATCTTCTCTCGTTTTTTCGTTCCAAGTCATCAAATATCATGGGAGATACCAATTTCGTCACGTTCACTGGGATTCCACTTATTCCATGTGAGAAACTTACCAGAACAACCAACTACAACATATAGGTCGGTGTTGTCAAGAAATGGTTTCACGTTCAAGGATATGAGGATCACTTAACTACAAAAGTCCATAATATTCCCGCCACCAAACGCGATAAGTGGAAACAAACTAGTGCTTCTCTATGCACTCTGTTATGGTTTTCCATAGCAACTAATCTCCAAGCACAGTACCAAGCCTTTACCACTTTCTATGAGGTTTGGGAAAAAGCTAAGAAAGTCTTCTCAAATGATGTCCCTAATCTTTACAGTGTCATTATGAAACTCCGCTCTTTGAAATTCGAGAATATGGATATGCAAGACTATCTGACTAAGCTTGATGCGTTAAATAATTTCACAACCTTAATGCCATTTACAAAATATGCAACCATTTATGTTAAACAACAAAGTTAGTACTTCATGGTCATGGCACTTGCTGGACTGCCATCTGAGCTTGATTTCATTCAGAATAAGATTTTATCAAGAACCAATGTTCCTAACTATGAAGAAGTTAGTGAAAAACTATTACGCTTGGCTACACCTCATGCTTTTGGACTGGATCCTACATCATCTCCTACTGAATCATCTACGCTCGCTTTCCACTATCATGGTCGTGGTGGATGAACCGACAGACGAGGTAGACGTTAAAGTATTCATTGTAACTATTGAAATCATTATGGTCACATTAAAGTCGATTATCGTACAAAGGAAATAGAACAACAACGATAACCACGGATCGCTGTTGTCTCTCAACCGGATATTACTAAAGATTTCACTATTCCCGCCACTGATTACAATTATTTCCTTCAATACAAAGCAGCCCATCAACAATCATCATCTATCATTATTGCTCAGTCAGGTAATCTTGTAGCCTTTGTCTCTACATCTTCTCTTGGTCCTTGGGTCCTTGGGTCCTTGGCTCTGGTTCCTCTGATCATATGACTGGTAATAAATCTCTTTTATCACACTTGTCTTATTTTGATTCCTTTCCTTCTGTTATTATGGAAGATGGTTCTGAAATCAAAGTTCAAGGCCTCGGTCAGGCACATCCACTTCCAAACTTTTCTTTAAAGTATGTCCTTTTACATTCCTGGTTGCCCCTTTAATCTAATATATGTTCACAAGCTTATTTGTACTCTTTATTTCTCAGTCCTTTTTAATGATAATTTTGTTTATATCCAGGATCGACGTACAGGACGGACGATTGGAGCAGGGAGTGAAGCTGGAGGATTATATCATCTTTCTCCACCAATGGCATGTGCTTCTATTACTTCTCCAGAACTCACACATCAACCTTTGGGTCACCCTAGTCCTAAGAAAATACGTCTTTTAGTTCCTAGTCTTTCTAAGCTTTCATCTTTTGAGTGTCAGTCCTGTCAATTAGGAAAACATACTCGTAATACTTATTGTCAACGAGTAAATAAAAGCTTTGCATCACCTTTTGCTTTAGGTCACTTTGATATTTGGGGTCCTAGTCATGTGAAGTCTAATTTAGGATACTATTACTTTGTAACTTTCATCGATGATTACTCGTGATGCACTTGGTTATTTCTAATGAAAATTTGTTCAGAAGTTTTTCGTATCTTCCAAGAGTTTTATGCTGAAATTAAAAACCAGTTTAAAACTTCCATTAAAATTTTCCGCACTGATAATGCTCGTGAATATATGTTATCCCAATTTCAATCTTTTTTAACATTATGGGGAATTATTCACCAATCATCACGTGTTCATACACCATAATAAAATGGTGTTGCTGAACGGAAGAATCATCATTTAGTTGAAACTACAGAGACTCTTTTACTTCACCACAATGTACCCTCTCGTTTTTGGGGTGATGCTGTGATCGGTGGATCTGGAACTGACTATTTAACGCTGGTTTGCGAAATGTCGCGGAAGCAAGAGTCGCCACCGTCTTTTATTTTCTCCAACATGGATAGGACAAAAGCACAGCAAAATTCCTTATGAGATAGTTTCTCGGTTCGGTAGGTAGATTATAGAAAGGGAAGGTGTTAGCACCCTTTCTATCCATGGTTATCCATGGGCACTTAGATACTTGCTCTTTATGTTTTCAAAATGTTGTTTGCTTTTCAAAATGTGAGTGGGTTTGAAAAAGTTTCATTGAAAGATTTCTGAATAACTCTTGTATTTGTCCTCAAGAGTGTTTGAAAAATTGTTTTGAAAGCTTTTTGAAAGTGTCGGTGTGAAAAGAGTTTTGATTGTTTTTTAGAGAGCAAGTATCCATGAGTCATCTACCTACCCTAAGGAATTAAGCTGTGTAGAAGTCCTTAAGGTAGTGCCATCCCACCATTGAGAGGTAGGTAGCACCACCGTTGGAGGTGTTCGGGTCAATTCGTTTATTAGGGACAGTGTGGTCACCAGAGCAACAGTAGGACACCTTAAAAGCTACCCTTATGCCATTGATCCTTTTTAATTCTGAGGCAACCGTTTCGAGGCAACTGGATCATGTCATGGACATAAGGACTTACTAAAACGTCCTATACTCGACGACCACGTTTCGAAGGCAAGGCAACAGTGAGGCGTACCCTAAGAGTGGTGTGTGAATTTGTGTGTTGTTTTCAGTTTAACAGTTATCTTTGAGCATTGTATTGTGAGCTACGCTTGTTTTTAATTATCCATACATTCTTTCATGCAAAGTTTAATAGTTTAAGAGTGCGGAAATTTAAATGCGGAAAGTAAAATCCTACGCTATTACAAGGCGCGGGTCTATACATCGCCAAATTAACAAAGACCCGTTTTAATAAAAAATGCGGAAAGTAAAACCTAGTTACGATTACATGGCTTGAACAGTTACATAATATTTGAAAGAAAATAAATAAGAATAAATGCGCGAAAAGAATAAAAATGGAACGTTCGAGGGCGTTGGACCCTTTTGAAATTAAATTAAATTAAATTAAAAGATAATTAATTATTAAATTAAAGAAAAGAAATGTTTTTTTTATGGTTTTTGTATTTATGAAATAAAGAAAATTAAAATTGAAGAGAAACCCTAATTCTAAGTTGTTTTTAATTATTAATGAAATAATATTCAAGTTTAACCTAATTTACTAAATATTTAATGTACATGTTTATTTACAAAATAAATTAGTAATTATTAATAATGATAATAAGGAAAAAATTATTTATTGAGAAAAAGGATAAAAATGCTAAAAAACCTAATTTCTACATATTTTAATTATTTAAGAAAAAGTGTTAAAATTGAAAACCTAAATTAACTAAATTTATTATTTAAAGTTTATTTACAAAAATAAATTAATAGTGAAATAATAATAATTAAATATATTTTAGTTTCTGATTTTATATTGTGAAAATTAATTTATGTGGATTAAATAAAACAATTAAAAAGAATAATTGAAAAGAATAAAAGAAAAGAAAATTAAAAGAAGGAATACAAACAAGGAGGGGTGTCTGGCCCTTTTTGGAGGTTTTTGTAGAGTAATTTGGGCCCAAGATTGCAAGGCCTGCGTTGACTTTCCAGCTTGTGTGTATGCTGGTCGACTTGGGCGTATCCTGGAGTTCACGTTATGGCCATTGGATTGAATCTCAGATTATGTGGCAAGCTAGCGTTTGAGGATGTATGATGAGCCCTGGGACGTGCACTGCTTGGAAGCATGTTATGGAAAAAATTATGAAATATAATAGGGGACCTGGGAATCGAACCCAGGTCCCAGCGTTTACCAAGCGAATGTCCAACCATCTAAGCCAACGCACGCTTTTGTATACTTAATAGATAACAAATAATATGTATGAAAAACAATATTATGCTGAAGCAATCAAAAAACGCGCCAACGTTCAAATCATCCAACCACGTTCAGACACGCTAGCCTTCTTCTTCCTTTTGTACCTGTAATATAAGCAATTAGCGGGGGTTTTAAACCCCCACTAAACTCAACCAGAAAAAATAGCGATTAGCACCTGGGTTAACATAAAAAGGGCGCGAGTAGTGAGTTAGTCTTGTCTTGAGGTCACGAATCCAATGGCATAGGTTTGAAAGTCTAATTTTTCCATATGAAGAAACCCCTAAATTTGGAGCTCTGAAAACCTAGAAAACGTTAATGGTGAATTCTTATTTAGGCAGCCATACTTCAATTGAATGGTACCAACAGCTTCAGAATACCATTGTTAGTATAAATCAATAGTTAAAATTCATGAATAATGCATGTAAATTAAAACACGATTATGGAAAAGTTTGTGACAAGTGCAATGCTATTCTACCAATTCTTTGTGCGTGGAGACTGGAAAGGGATTGAAACACGTTCAAGGAAGTCCCAGCAAGCGTTTGGAATACTTTTGGAGCTTTGAAACGCCTTGTAACTAGGTTTTCAGTTTCCAACTTTTTGTGAAAAAAATGCAATTTGGTTCTTGGTTTTCTGCGCAGCTTTTGTCTGTCTATCAACTAGGTTAGGTTATGCCTTTGTAAGTGAAGCTTTCTAGGTCAAAAACCAAGCCCATAATCCATTGAATCAATGTTTTGAATATTTGATTTTCCATATCTTTTTTCAATCTTTTCTTCATGAAAATTATGCCAATTATGGAAGATTTTGTCCCTTGAGAAGGTGCACGAGATATTTAGCTCATAATGAGTGAATTTGCTGCACAAAAAGATTTGATAAGTGTTATTTGATATTTTTTCATATTTAAATTTAATTAAATGAATTAATAATAATAAAAATTCAAATAATTAATCAAAAATAAGAAAATACATCCCTTTGAGGTCAATGGGTCGTGAATAGCCTTTGGGTAATGATTCATGGAAGGATTTGTGGCCCATTAGCATTTTTGAAGCCTTTTGTGCAAAGTTGACTTTTCAAAATTCCCAAAACTTTCCCAACTTCTACAAGGCATATCTTGCTCAATTTTGAAGCTATGAACATGTTCTTGGACATTTTGGAAAGGTCTTGAAGTCCTCTAACCAATGCCTTTGGTCCCATGTCATTTTGATTTACCAATCTCAAGTTATGGTCTTTGACTTAAAGTGCCTTTTTGTTGACTTTTGAAAATGACCTATAATGTTGAAATTGACAACTTTTTGTGAGAGCATTTCTTGGACTTGAAGTGTGAAGATGAGTTGTAGGAAATATCATCCTCTTCAAAATGAGCTTTGGATGGAACTTTTCTGATAAACCATGAGGAAGTTATTCCCTGGTCAATTTGCAGTTGACTTTTTCAACTGTCCAAAAATAGAAACTTTTGCATCTTGAGACTTTTTGAGCCATGCTTTGAGAATCATGATCAAGAATTGATCAAATGATGTTTGTGGCTTCAAAATAAGATGTTGACCAAAAATTTTGACTTTTGACTGTCAAATGACCATTTTGCCCCTACAGTTGACTGTGAAGCATTTAGGGTTTTGATTGTGCAACTTGATGCTGTGAGTCTTGAAACTTGACATATGAATGCTTGACAATATATATAGGCATGTGGGACTTGATTAGACCCTTGGAAACTTCAATTTCTTTGCCAGAACCAAAACCCTAATTTTGACTGTGTTAGGAGGCAATTGGACTGTGCAACCCTTGAGAGATTTTAAAGCTTGATCTTGACAAGTCTTGAAGAATATGGGAGGGCAAATTTTGGGGTACAACAGATGCCCTCCTCACCGTATGTCACGTTATCAACTGAATGCCTTCATCGGTCCTTCAAGACAATATTCCATACTCTATCTTGAATCTGCAATATGATCTCTACACCATTCCCCTTCGCGTGTTTGGTTGCACATGCTTTGTTCACGATCTTAGTCTAGGTAAAGACAAATTTCCGTCAAATCTCTCAAATGTGTTTTTCTTGGTTACTCACATATACAAAAGGAATATCATTATTTTTGTCCTGGACTTCAACAATACATTGTCTCCTCCGATATTTCATTCTTTGAAGGTTCCCCTTTTTTATTTGTCTCCTTGTTACACCCATTAACCTCATTTACAGGTATATCAGTGACGCACACTGCATCCATCTAAAGTTAGAGATGATATTGATCCACCAGCACCATCTCCTACTCCAACCGTTCATCCAACTACGTCACCTGAACTTGACCTTCCAATAGCATTACAAAAAGTTATTCGATCTCATAATCCAAATCCTAAATATGTCTATTCCTAAGTATATGGGTGAAGTTATGACTGATCCCAATTGGCATTAGGCGATGGTAGAAGAAATGGATGCATTGCATTCAAATAAAACTTGTGAAACTGTTCCTTTGCCTTTAGACAAAACTACAATGGAATATTGATGGGTTTATATAGTGAAAGTTGGACCAGACGGTCAGATTGATCGTTTTAAAGCTCGTTTAGTCGCCAAGGGATACACACAAATATTTGTCCTTGATTATGGTGACACATTTTCTCAAGTAGCCAAGATTAGTTCAGTCCGTCTCTTCCTTGCAATGGCTGCTATTAATCATTGGTCGCTTCATCAGTTGGATATTAAAAATGCATTCTTACACGAAGAATTGGAGGAGGAAGTGTATATGGATCAACCTCCCGTTTTTACTATTCCTGGTAATTCAAGCCTTATTTGTAGGCTTCATCGATCTCTTTATTTGCTAGAATAAACAACGTAGGGATAAGAAACCTGTACTGGAAGACCTGTTATGTAATGACATGCATGAAATGTTTTCAAGGATCTCGCAGGGTAAACAAGAAAATGTCAGAAGTTGAATTTTGTAGCTTTGGCTGAAGAACTTTGTATCATTGATTGTCCTTCTACGATAATCAAGTTCACCATGTTGAGTGGGTCATAGCCTCTGACTCAAGTTGTTGTGTTATGGTCTTTTTGACGGCATTGGCTAGAGGAAAATAAATCCCCTTGCCCCCTGCTAGACGTCTGGTTCATCATAACCTGCACCATAGGCCCTTGAGATCCTTGAAATGATTAAGGACATGTTATGGTATGATGTCATAATGTGTATGATATGCATCAAGAAAAAGTGTAAGGTGATGAAGACAAGTGAGTCTTGCAAGAAGTTCAGGTTAATGATTATAAACAACCCCTGAAAAGAGTTCAAGTTGTTAGATGATGAAAGCAAACAAATCACACAAGCAGCCTTAGGTTTTAGGCTTGCATGGAGTTTAAAGGTAATTACCCTCTTGAAGTTTAGTGGGTGCAACCTGTCCTATTAATAGTAACCGGGTTCTAGGGAATCTCAATATCACTGATCTTTCTTACAAGTTTCGTTTCGATCGACAACTGGCTTGCCAACAAACAAAACTCGGGAGTCAAATCTCAATGAGTGTAGTATCGAGTATCAACCAACTTAGGACTACACCAAAGACGGCTATTTCACTACTTCCTAATGGCCAAGTTGCTCAATTAAAGGTTCTAAGGTCAGTTGATGCTTCATGACACCATGCAGCGGCCCCGTATTCTCCTTGACTACTCAAGGTCTACCAGTACTAACTAAAGTATCACAGCAATGTAGCTATCACTTCAACCGTGTTGGTATGCCCCACACAGCCTCCACGATCTATTTCTACTTACCTAAAAGGTGCGCCAGATCTGGGTGTAGGATATATAGTAACAGCCCAAACAAACCCTCCAAGGATAAAGCATACCAAGCAAGCAATTAAAACAGTTTTAAAATGAACTAACTCTAAGGTAACCCCACTTTTTACATGTCCCCAGCAGAGTCTCCAGTTTTGTGATACGGTGGAAGAACCGACTGTTAATACTGGTTTTGCATTTGTGTTCACAAATGTCGCGGTAAGCAAGAGTTGCCACCGACTTTTCTTTTATCCAAATTAAGGAAAGGGTGAAAAGAATAGAAAAAGACCTTTCCAAAGGTTTCTGAGTAAGGGGGTAGATTATGGAAAGGGAGGGTGTTAGAACCCTTTCCATCCGTAGTTTTCTACGGGCTCTTAAATGCTTAGCTCATTTTAAAATACCTTGTGCTTTGTGTGTTTTGAAAAATGTCTTGAAATGCCTTAGTGCGGTGATTTACTTCATGATAACTCTTGTATCAATCCTCAAGAGTGTTGATAAAGCAAATGTTTTTGAAAGTTATTTTTGAAATGTGTAAGTGTGAAAAGTTTGTTTTATTTGAGTAAGCATCTAACAGCTATCTACTTGTACTCGAAAAAGTCGTTATTTTCCTCTTTTCCTTTAGATAATGCTATCCTACTATTAGTGAATAGGTATCCCTATCGTTGGATATTTGGGGGACAATCAAAGGGACGTTACGGTCACGAAGGCAACTGGGCAAGAAGCTTTAGTAACTGTCCTAAAGTTCTAAGATCACTTTTAACCGAGGCAACATCGAGAGGGTCATCAATGGACTTGTCATCTTCTAAACTAGAGGATAGCCACTAAAACTTCTTACGTTTCGAGAATTGTGACCGTTTTCCGAAGGCAGCCAAAGTGGGATACCCTAGAGGTGCACATGTGCAATTGTGTTTCGTTCAATTATTTATCTTGTGCATTTAGGGTTTGTTAACGTTTGCTTTCAATCTTTCCGTACAATCCTATTTACTAACAGTTAATATTTTGCAGGAAATGTAAAGTACGGAAATTGAAAACCTAGACTATTACATGGCTTCAGGGAGGGGCATTTACAATGTACAAAGCTTGGGGGAAGGAAAATAAGGAAAGTGGTAAAAATCCTAATTAGTCTATTACATCCAGTATACAGGTAGAGTAATGTAAAAATGCGAAAAATAAATAACGCGCGAAATGTAAAGACGTCTAAAACCTAAGGCAATTCTAAATGAAATAAGAAAATCTTATTTTTTATTTGATAAAATAATTAAATTAATTATCCTAAAGTCTATTTAGAAAATAAAGTTAATCAAGAAAAATAGTCTAAGTTCTTTTTTTTTAGTTTTTTTTATTATGAAAAGAAAATAATTAAATATAAATCAAGTCATAAGTTCTAATTCATTTTAAGTTAAAGAAAATAGTTAAAATATTTATTTAATTTATTTACAAAATTAGTTTAATTAAAAAATACTAACTTAATATTTTTTGTGATTTTTCTGATTATTTATTTAATTAATAAATAAAGAAAACAAAAAGAAATAAAACTAAAAGAATATAACAAAAATGCTAGATGGGCCTGATAACAAAAGAAAAATAGGGGTGCTGTTTGAAATTCGTTGGGCCAAAAGCTGTGAAGCCCATACTTCATGCCTGATCCTGCATGGACAAGTCTTGAAGGCATGTGATATATTGCGCGCTTGGATGTGCTGGCTTGATCAGATGTAACTCTAATAGCCTAGGTTGAGGGTGCATCGTACACATCTGACCATGCTTTACATGGGATCTACATGAATTTTGTTAGAAAAATGAGAAAATGTTGGACCTGGGACTCGAACCCAGGTCCTCTCCCTTCACACAAATGCGCCTTGCCAGCTGAGCTACTTGGTTATTCGTTACATAAAATAAAACAATAATATAATATAATAAAAACTGGTCAGATATATTAAAAATGAAAAAAAAATGCGCGCTGGGTTTGAATGGGCCAATTGGAAACTGCCACGCCTTGTCTTCTTCCTTGCTCCATTGTTTAAGGTATAGAAACCTATAATGACAGTTTTTGTTTGTCACTATAGCACCTGCATCTCGAAACATCCAAAATACGCAGCATAAATTAAATGTGAGGCCATGGATTAATTGGCCTCGACCTCCTGAGTATGGTGGTACCCTTAGTTGGGTCTAATTTTAGCTGATTCAAAAAAACCCCAAATCAGAGGTCCAAACCCTAACCATGGCCAAGCATCGCACCTGCATCAAAACTTAAATCCAGCTATACATAAAGCTTGTAAATGTTCATATGAATAAATATACATGGTTGAAACGAGATTATATCACATGAAACAAATAAACGGATTTGAAAAAGAAATGCAAACTGTGAGAGCTGGTTAGGACATCTTGTGATGCTTCATGGCATGGTAATGATTGCAAAAGCTTCAGGGGACCTTCAGGAACGTGTTTGAGTCCTTTGTTTGGGCTGAGGATGGCTGGAAATGTGTTTTGGAGTTTGACAACTTTACTTACTTTTTGCAATTTCGTATGAATCTTTCAGGCTATTTATTTCTTTCGTACATGATGCTTGAAGGGAGGTTCCTTATATAGATGAGATGGAGGGGACAAGAAAAGGAGGAAAGAAATCATGACATAAACCGTGGTTTAAACACCAAAATCAAAATTTGAAAAAATTCCAAAAATGGTTATTCTTGCTCATTTTGTTTGGGGATGAACCTAGACATCCTTGCACGGAATTATGGGCCTAAAATCAACCCAAACCAAAAGCCCAAGTGTCATGATCCATCATTCACTATTTTATATAATTTATCTTGTATTTATGTGAATAAAAACAAAATAAATATGAATAAAATAGCTAAAAAATGCAAGGCAAGGTAATATGAAATTAGAGGTCCTCTATATGCTTAGGAAGATGTTTGAAGTCCAAGAAATTAAACAATTGCCTAAAAAGTTCAAATTTGCTCAATGCATCATTCTTGAAATTTCCAAAATTTTCCCAACTTGGGAAAGCCATAACTTGCTCAATTTTTATCTCATGATGGTGATCTGGGACTATTTGGAAATCCCAAGATGTCTACTTTATTCCATATTTTGATAAATTTTGCATTTGAAGACTTTAGCTTGATATAAAAGGTCTTGGAAAAAAGTTCCTTTTGTTAACTTTCTGAAAATAACATGTAATGTATGAGCTTATATCTTTCAAATGGCGCATCTCTTGATCTTAAGGACAAAAGAGAAGTTGCAGGGAATGAGATTCTCTTTAAAATGAGCTTTTGTTGGGGAAAATGGATGAATTATGTGAAAGTTATGCCTAGTCAAAGTTTAATTGACTTTTTCTATAGAAACCCTAATTTAGTAATTTTTGACTTTTGATAGATTAGGAGAATTTCTTGAGGAATCATGATCAACCCTTGATAAAATGGTGGATATCACTTCAAAATGTTGATGTTGACCAAAAATCTAGAAATTTGATTGTATATGGGCCACAATTGACTTTTGACCTAGTACAGTTGATTTTCAAACACTTGAGTAATTGATTGAGCAAACTTGTAGTGTAAGGCATGAAATTTGTCATGGACAACCTTGAAGGCATATTAGGAAAATGGAAAACATTTAAGACCTTTAGAGCTCACACATCTTGATGAAAAGTGAAACCCTATTTAGAGGTTCATTGCTTAGGAGGAGAATTTTTCTAGTCAATTCTTGGTCATCCTTGAGAAATTGGTAACCTCAATGAGCATGTCTTGAATAAAAATGGGAGAGAAAATTTTGGGGTACAACAGACTGTCTTTCCCTAATTTATTGGTAGGGTCTTAGAGGAGATTCTCTTTGATATGAGCTTGGAAATAATTTGATCATAATGTGAATGACCCCACTATTTTGCATTATTTCCTTGATTAAAAGACTCTTGAAAATGTTTGGCTTTGATGGACCATTTTGAATCAACTTCTTTTGATCGAGCTTCACCGTGGTTTTCCCCAACATTTGAATTTTGAAAAGATGTGCCCCTCAATCTCCAGGATCTGGAGGAAGCACCCTCAGAAGGAACTTAGACCTTGCCATGAACTTGTCATAGGTTGCCCCGTGTATTCGAAGCTTGAAAAGTTTATACTTGAAGTTGCTTGAAGGGGAATTTAGACCCTACAAAGTATGATGAACTTGGTACGTACTGCCCCAGTATTGGAATCTTGGTAGGTTTCCCCTGAATCAAGGCCTTGAGAGGTTTGTTAGAATGAGAAAACTGATCCATACCCTATTGTTATACGACTTGATTAAGGAATGCTCCTCCGAAAGGTATGCCCCTTTTTGAACAGTGCTTTGAAATTTGATCCATGTTGATTGAACCTCAGAATGATTGCCCCATAGGCAATAGTATCTCCATGTGAAACGCCCCTACAATCATTAGTATTTGCCTTGGTTTATAGGAGTCCCATTAGATGCCTTTGCCCAAGTTAGAAGCTTCTTGGAAAGGATGGCCTACCTTTTTGAAATCTCCTTGATGTTAAGTATTGATTCGTAGATAAAATTGTACATTTTGAAAAAGTAATTCCATTTGATGCACATGTAAGTTCTTGAAATCGAAATTGATTATTTGAAAAGAAATGGAAGATTAGAAGATGAATATTCGGAGGAGCAAAGTAGTTAGAAATAATTTTAACATAGGAGACAGTTTAACATAAATCTTGCTGAGTATGCTTTCATAGTGAACCTATCTTTAATTAGGACTTTTGAAGGTTGTAACGTGGCCATGGTTCGTGGTTTAAGAAACAAAAGATATAAGGCTCAAAATATATTTAGCCCACCCCAATATCCATGATGTTCTTAAATCCTAAGTCCTATTAATCCAATAGATGCATTTAATTCCCAAGATAAATTTCGTAGTTTCACAGGTGATGAGAAGCGTTGATAAGATTCAAGCGCCGGTGAAAAGCATTGATAAGATCTAAGTGTTAATAAGATCCAAACATTGATGATTCTTGAGGTGGAAGTCACAAGATTGTTCTCCAATTTATTATTGGCAATCCCTTACTTTTGAATGGACTGATTTTTTTGAATTTTCTTTATCCATCGGGATGCCCTACCTTTTGCCTAAGTCAAGTTTTTTTATTTGACTTAGCGGGCTCTCTCTTTTTCTTTTGAAGTTTTTTTCCGCTTTTAATTTTGAAAATTTGTGACTGCCACGCGATTGTTGTAAGCTTCGTCTTCATTGTTTTCCTCAATCTTGATTGATGTACCGAGGAAGAAAACGTCGTCGATTTTGTCTTCGTTGATTCCTCAATCTTGGATGATGAATGCAGGGAAGATGATGTGCTCGAATCTTTGCTTGGATCGTTCTCTCAATGATGTATCGAGAAAGAGATATGCTTGATCTTTTGTTTAGATAAATCACTTCTCTTGAGAATATAATGTGCCATTGAATTAATTGAAAGACTACCCTGCCCTTGGTTAAGATTAAGGTTTTTTAGAAAATAGAAAGAACTCCGACTTTTGGCTCGAGGGGGTTAACTACAGATTAACACCTTATTTCTCCACTGTTTATGAATTGAAACAATGCCTTACATCGTCAACTAATCCTTACTATTAAAAAGCATACATCAGCAAAATTTGATTATTTTGTATTTTCATCATTCTCCATCGAATTTTGTTAATGTTGTGTGATGGAAGATAGAAAAAAAGAAGAGAGAAAATGGAAAGTCTTCGATTATTTGTGGAATGAGTCGATTCAAAAAAACATGCATGTGTATTTTATTATAATTACAAATCAAAAGGTACAAATTTATAACAAATTAAACTTAGCAAGAAAGAAGTCACAATTTGAAATGATAAAGGCCTAATGATCTAGAGATAAGCCTCCTTGCTGACCCACTGACTTTGGGGGATTCTTTTTAGTCTTCGTATTGGTCAAAGCAAATGGAGACCATTCGCCAATGGGATCCCTTCTTCAAAAGTGCACTGCTTATTATCGATTAAATCTTGGACCTTGTGTCTGAAAGACAATCATTTTTCTAGGGTATATCCTAGAGAGTTGGCATGATACTCGCATTTGGCATTGCCATCATATTTTCATGGAGGTGGCTCGACTAGAGGAGCTAGAGGTTTTAGCTCTACCAAAGATGCTTCGAGTAGATGTTGCAGCAATTGACTGTGAGGCAAGAGAAGAGGGTCAAACTTTATTTTTGGCCTTTTATCCTGTTGCTTCCCTCGTGGAATTATTAATAGTTTTTGTAGTTGTTGTTGAGGCGGGGGAACTTCCCATGGTGGTGGCATATGGGGTGTTGAATAGGCTTGTGGTTGGGATGACGAAGGGTTACCTCCATTCCTCAATAATAATTGCATGATCAAATTTATTTGAGTCTTCAATTGACGGACCTCCTTCTTCAACAGTTCTTGGTGTCTTTTGAGTTCTTCCATGGCTTCTTGAGACATGCCTGGAGTTTGCTTGCGAGTATCGAGAATCTTGTTAGGTGATCACAGTAGGATAAGGGTGGAAGTGTAAATGATTTTGTGAAAATGAATGGAAATGTAAATGTATGAAAATGCTTGGGTATGTAAAAAGCATTTTCCGCTTTTAGGTATGCAAAAAAAGTCTCATGGATATGCAATACGACATAGACGTAGTATGACGATAGACGTAGTGGTACCCTATACAGGTTTAATGATGATATCTTACTCTGACTCAGAAATTGAGACAGGCAGGGACTCCTTACCGACGAAGATGATAATAGACGTATATTTGATGATTTCTTACACTGTCTTAGAGATTGAGACAAGTGGTAATTCCTTGTGGATTATGGCTAATGAAAGACAATGAGGAGTCCCTACAGGGCAAGAATGATGATATAGACGGAAGCCCTACGGGCTAGAGATAGTAGTGGATGAAGGGATAACCCTTGCGGGTTTGTAGATTGTAGTGGGGTTTGTGAAAGGTATCCTTAAAAGGTAGGTTCTTAGTATTGGCCTACGCATATTCTACCCTCCCCATAAGGTGGCTTCCTTAAGGATATCATGAATGACACTAGAGGGAAAGGCACAAGGGCCTCCCTTATGTAGAGTCTCTTTACGGACTGAAACTTTTGTCTCTAGGTCATGAAAGGTCTCATCATGAGTTTTTGGTTTAAAGGTCGTACAAAGAGTCATAGGTATCATTCCAAAGTCCTACTTCCCAAGAGGATGTCTCTCTAGAGGTATTCCTTTTGCGGAATTCCATTGACTCTAGGCAAAGTCGTCATATAAATCCATAGGGTTGATGTAACCCCATGGCTAATAGACGAACCTTCTTTCTAAGGGTTTTTGAAAATAATTTTTGCAAAATTATAAATTCCACCATAGATATATAAATGTAATGAATAATAAAAAAACATAAGAAATTAAGTAAATAATTAAATAAGAAATAATAAAACCCAAAATAAATAAGAAAAACCTTAAAAACTCTAAAACCAAAAGAGGAGGCTTCTAAACCTAGGGTTGAGTCCCCAACAAAGTTGCCAGTTGTTGCAATTGGTTTTTAAATCAGAGTCACCACCCTTAATTTTTATCCCAAAGGAATGGAGTATAAAGGAATAACCCTAAAGAGTTCAGAGATTAAAAATGTGCTACTAGATTTGGACTAGGCCGGAAATACGGGTCTGGTAATGGGTCAATCTTGATTTGTGTTATTGGGCCGTTTGTTATTGTTTTAAATAAAACATAAGCCTCATCTTTAATCAAAATAGAATATTTTAACAATTAAATAACTGTTATTAAAAACAAAATAACCTCTTCTAAAACAGACCAAAAAAGAACTTACTGGGCCACGTTGTTTTATTTATTGGGCCTCAAATAAAAATAGATTGCTTGAAGAAAACCTAAATGGGCCTTGTGGTTTAATTGTATTGAGTTTAAAACAAAAATAAATTTCTTTAAACCAAACTTAATCTAAATGGACCATTCTGATTCAGAAATGGTCTGATGTTTCTTTAATAGCATGCACCTCCTATTTAATTTGAAATGGAACCTATAAAAACTTAATGGATCATCAGATATTGATGGTCTATTTTGTATCAATACACCCCTCTTTGATGTTAAACACCTCCATATAAACAAAACCTACAATATGGTTTATTTAAATAGAACCCTAAGTAAGGGTAGGGCAAATTTGGGGTATCACAGTAGTGAAAAGGGTTTGTAACAAGGATCTCAAGATTTCTAGGGTTTTTGAAAGAATTTGATATTTTGATAAGGTTGTGGCAAGGGTTTTTTCGTGTCCTTGTTTGTATAAAAAAAAGATTATATAATGCAAATTAGGGAAATATATGGGCTTTGGATGTGCAATTGGGCCTCCAATAACTACAAGCAATAGTGCAGATTTTTATTCACTTGAGTTTGACACGTTCCAGACAAATTCACAGGGACCTCAGTGCGATTTTTGAAGTTGAAATGTGAAAACAAAATGTAGCTGACATCAATAAAAAACTTCTGTACGAAAATGGGCTCAATCCGATAAATGGCAAATTAGTTATGAATTTTTTAAGTTTTTCCTCAGACAATTTAATTTCCAGCATCAAAATTTTCAGTGAGTTGCACGCGATTCAGGTCAAAAACGGAAGCCTTCGGGGTATCGTTTGCTTCTGAAAATGAAAACCATAATTTAACTAACTCAACTTGTTAGACAATGCCACCATAAACATCTTGATACGATAAAAATTGACCGAGTTATGATTTTTTGAATACGGAGCAGATAAACATGTCACAATTTTCCTGTGTGAAAACACTTGATAAATCTGTATTTTCGGAGACTTTCTGAATGAAATTGGCTTCCGGCTGTGAGAGATGAAAACGTAGATGACGTTAAGACAAAGTTTTTGCCACCATAATGGGTTTAAAACGAGCCACGAGCTTCAAGTTATGAATTATTTAGTGCGTAAAAACTACACTTTCAGCATATTTTTTCACCACATTTCTTCGAGAAAACTCGCACATTCGGAGATCTTATTTAAAGAATTGGCACTCAAGCTGAACCTAAATTTGAGACTACGTCAACAGGGATATCTTGGTGAAAGAACATCTGAATATGATGTATCGAGTTGGACTTGTCAATCTTTGAACCCCGAATCGTTGCGAAATGATGAACCGATCTTCAACATAGAAAATACTCTGAGAACATTCATTGATAAAATAAATGTCACCTATAACCTAATGAGGCGTGCTAGATATACCTTGATCCCATAACCATAGAACCAATGATATGCATGCATGTAATGATGAAATATAAGCCAAAAAGGTCGAAATGAAAAGGGTAAATTTTGGGGGTACAACAACTGCCTCTGTTCAATCTTCTTAAACCTGAAGAATTAGATTGGCATGTTCGCCATTCGTGATCTGAAGGTGGAAGCTGATTGAACACTTAAGTGCCCAGAAATTTGCACTCGCCTGTGCAGTAGATAATGATGTTGGTTGATAATATTGCTTGAATGGCTTAAAGATGTCATTCAGAGAGAGGATGGAGTGTTATCAGAGATGGGCTTATAGATGCCATCCAAAGTATTGTTGATAGGAGCATTAGAATGAGTATATGTTCGACGATATCTGAGAAATATACTAAACTGTATCTGGAGCGAATATCATAATGACATCCATATCTGGTTCGTATCTGAACCGTATCTAGAAGATATACTGAATGTGCGTCATGATGACATCTGTATCTGGATCGTATCTGAATCGTATCTAGAAGATGTACTGAATGTGCGTCAGAATGACATCCGTATCTAGATCGTATCTGAACCATATCTAGAAGATATACTAAATGTGTGTCGGAATGACATCCGTATCTGAATCATATTTGAATTGTATCTAGAAGATGTACTGAATGTGTGTCAGAATGACATTTGTATCTAGATCATATCTGAATTGTATCTAGAAGATGTACTGAATGTGTGCCAGAATGACATTCATATCTGGATCATATCTGAACCGTATATGGAAGATGTACTGAATGTGCGTCATAATAACATCCGTATCTGGATCGTATTTAAACCGTATCTGGAGGATATATTAAATGTGTATCAAAATGACATCTGTATCTGGATCGTATATGAACCGTATCTGGAGGATATATTGAATGTGTGTCAAAATGACATCCGTATCTGGATCGTATCTGAACTATATCTAGAAGATGTATTGAATGTGTGTCAGAATGACATTCATATCTAGATCATATCTGAACTGTATCTGGAAGAGAATCCGGAATAAGTGTCAAAATGAAATTTGTATCTAGATCGTATCTGAACCGTATCTAGAAGAGAATATTAGACTGATTTTTTTTGAAAGATGATAAATTGTCGACAAGATCTATCTGTTCGGGAACTGGCCTGAAAATACAAAGTTAGTTTCATGTAATGACATGATGTATGTAACATATTGTGTAATGATGCTCTCAAAATAAATGAGAAAGCTATATGCGTTTCGTATCCATATGTTATGGTATTTTGTAAATGATATATGAGTGTAATATGTTTCTGAAGCGTATTGGGAGCTCCTTGTAGTAGTGTCTAGCTGGGAAAAATAAATCTCGGGCTGTTGCTGGCGATGAAGAGAGTGATTCTTCAATTTCTGTTGGGGAATAAACTTGTTAGGGATTCCTGCTTTCTGTTTGAGGTTACTCCGCTGGTGACGTTTGACTTTACCTCGGGGATGGAAGAAATCCAGTACCATTTGTCGTTCATCGCTCTACTGGGGAATTTATTTCTTATATACCCTGACTGAGGATAAAAGAGATTGATATTATTCTGGCTCGATACCTGAGCAGGTTTCAGATACCGTAGCAACTCTCTGGGGATAACAACCTTGACTACACTTTGCTGGAGAAGAGAATTTTGTCGGGGATTTACCACATTGTGGACATCACCTTTATTGGGGAAATAAACTCTGCTGGAGAGAAGAATTTTGCGGATAATTTTCGGTGTAAACTCTATTAGGGAATTGAATTCTTGGGAACTGTGTTGAGAAGACAAACCCTGATGAGGATTGGAATTTCAATGGTCGTGTTGAGGAAGTTTCCACTGTTTGTTGGGGAAATGATCAAACATCCTTATCTACTTGGGATCTTTTGGGGAAGTTGCTCCTGTTAAGCTATCCATAAGAGGATCAGGGAGTTTTAGAGCTTAATTCTTCTTCTGTTAGCTTCAGTGAGGATCATGGAAGGTGAATTGACAAAGAAAAATGATTGAGAAAGGCTGTAAGAGCAAATTCGAAGTTGTAGAAAATTGAGTTTAAGAGAGAATTTGGTAGGGTGATTATGGCTTTCCAAGCTTGAGAAAATGAATGAGGGATGATCCTTTATTTATAGGAAAGCTGATTGAATGCTCAAGCGTGTGAAATGATGAAGTTTGGAGGGAAATCGTGTGAAGTTGCAAACAAGAAAAGTGTGACTTCTATTTTGATCAAAACTCATCCAAACCTTGCATTTTAACTTGCTAATCACTTATGGAGGTTCACTAAATGTGATTAGAAGCAAAAACGCACAGCAATTTTGTGTTTAGAAGCCAAAACAA
The DNA here is from genome assembly GCA_948472305.1 of Vicia faba. Lineage (NCBI taxonomy): Eukaryota > Viridiplantae > Streptophyta > Magnoliopsida > Fabales > Fabaceae > Vicia > Vicia faba. The sequence continues at coordinate 41,674,049 of OX451737.1, read as the reverse complement.
GGATTCCAAATTTCTGACTTGGTGAAAAAATTCAGTTTCAAATTGTCAAATTCAAACCAATGGCATTCTCAACTCAAGGGGTCTTAGGGCATGATTATTGAAGCCTTAGAAAGATGAGGTTACAAGCTTTACAATGTGAAAAGAATGAGATCAAATGGATGCTTGAGCTGAAAGTTGCAATGAGTCAAAGTTGGGAAAAAGAGGTTGACTTTCCATACTTAGAAAATTTCTATGTTTTTCTTCAAAAATGACTTATAATATTTTGCATCAAAACATGACCTTCCTTTTTAAATTTGCTCTTGAACAAAAAAGATGGTATTAAGTAAATCTCTCGAATTACATTTTGAGACTTGAACCATTTAAAATATCCAAAAATTGAGGAAGTTATGACTTGTTGAAGTTGGCAAAAATTCATGAAATGACCTATAATCTTTTGTATCCTTAGGGCATCTTCCATTCATTTATACACTTTGCACTTTAAAGATGGGTTGAAGTTCACATCTTCAATATCATTGTGGAAAAATAATGGGCTCAAGGTGATAAAAATTGATCAAGTTATGATCTTTTGAAATCACCTAATGGAATTTGAGGGTTCATCTGGAGGACTTGTAACCTTTCTTCATCATCAAGTTTCTGTTACACAAAATTTCCTTGAAACTTTTGAAGTGATTTGTTAATAGCCCTTTAAAGAGAAGCATGTCTTTGGAATCACTCAAAAATACCAAAAGATGAGCAAGATATACCCCTTTGAAACTCAAAACCCTAGCTCTTAGAGCAAGAAAATGCCTTGGGAAACCTCTGCAATTTTGACCTACCTCCTTAGATAATTACTTTTGTCATGTGAATATGAGTTGTTAAGGATGACAAGGAGAAAACATAGAAACCAAAACCACTTTCAAATCTTGAGAATGGAATGAGATATGCACTTGTGATCAATGAACCAAATATTTGTTCAGTTGGGACTAACTTCTTCAATCAACCCTTGTGCTTTTGAACTATATTTTGACAAATTAAATTGTGATGAATCGTAATAGAATTTTCCATGACATTACTTAAAAGCATCTTTAATGATGAAGCTTGAATCTCAATGAAGATTTGTTGGGGAAAGCACAAAAATGGACTCATAAACCCATAGATCAATCTTGATGGCATGTATTGTGCTTTCACCTACACCATCAACAATTAGGGCAAATAAACATTGTATATATTAGTTAAAGGATAATAAAAAAAAACATAGATGATCATAAAATACAATTCAAAGTGCTTGGTGATTCCTCATAGAGCAAACCTAAATATAGGGAGAAGAATTAAACCCTAGTGTGTGATCTTGTTGTGAATGAATGGATATGATATTATGGAGGGATCTTAGGGGGAAAATTGGGGTACAACACCTAGATCTATACGCGAATGAAAAGCTCCGAGGAAAATTGCTTCTTCATCTCCTCCCCCTCCTCTTCTTCTTCTTCTTCTTCTATTTCTATTTCAATCTCCTTCGTCCTTCTTAGAATTTTAGGGTTATTTATAGGTTAGGAATTAGATTATATTAGGAAAATTTATTGATTGTCGTTACATTTTAGATTTAGTTAGAAATTAGGGAAGATTGAAGAAGTTCTGATTCGTTGTAATTTTTAGAGATTGTCGTTTGAAATTAAGGATTGAGTTAGGTTAGATTAGATTTGTAGTTTGATTTGATTTGATTCTGTATGTAAATTGATTATAAACTGAAATTTGTATTGGACGATTTATAGATTCAATCTTAATTTTTTTTGTAAATATTCAATTCAATTGAGTTTCTGAAGATTCATTGCGTGATTTGATTTTGTTTATATTTATGAATAAAGCGCCTTTGATTTGATTATGTATTAGATTTAGATCTATACAATAGCTATTTTTTCTGGATTTTGATTTCTGGGTTACATAGCTTGCTTGCAGCGCCGTTTGTGTTTGGGTTGAAAACCCTAACTGGACTTTGGTCAACGGGTCTTCAAAGAAATCAATCATATTTTTTAGTAAAAATATTTGAATAATAATAACAAATAGTATTAATTTCATAATAATTATTATAAAAATAATGATAATTATAGTAAGATAAAAATAGAAACAATTTGAACGAACAAAAGACTTAACACGATGGGCCTGCTGAATTTCCTTAAATGGGTTGTAGAAAAAACGTACCCTGGGTTTTGTAACATCTCCCCCTCTAATTCTTAATTAGGCCTCTAATAATGGGGTCATTCTTCTTCTAAGCCTAACCCCTCTTACCGTAATATAAAAAGGATAATAACCTTAATGGGCCATCAGATTATAAATGATACAATAACCCTTTATTAAAACACACCCCTCTATTATTTAAAATGGGCCAAAAAACATAATGGGTCAGCCTGCTTTTCTAGACATACCCCCTTTATTATCATAATCAAGCCTCATAAAAGAACTTAAATGGCCCATCATATTTTGATGGTCCATACACCCCTCTTATGAGTTTAAAATCCCTATTATAAGTGACTCAAAAATAAGCAAATTAAACAATATGATTATAGGTTAGAAATACAGTAATAATATGATCACTGATTTTGATGCGGCAAATTTGGAGTATGACAACTGCCCTTATTTAATTTCTCTTCGATTGAATGGTGCGAGAATACGCCGGTCTCACACGCTTGAATCAGAGGGTTATTAAATAATGGAATGCCCTAAAATTTAACCAAGGATCATAAGGATACACTGTACGACGTTCCCGAGAGTATGAAAAATAGGCGTAGATGATGATGTATCATATTTACCAGAGTTTGAACAAAAAGTTTTAATCTGACTTAAATATGACAATGCAGATAACTCGTCAATACTTTGTCGGTTTCTCGCGTATTTACCATAACCTAGGAGGTAAATAACATAAGTTTGAAAATTGACTTACTAATGCTTCGAGACTAACATGGTAAGCTTATAACGCAGATTTTGCATATTCATCACAACCTAGGTGATGAATAAAATAAAGCTTGATAATACATTGTTGCATGGAGACTAACACCATGAATTATATCGCATATTTCATATATTTACTACAACCTAGAGAGTAAAACAATACGAGGATAAACCCGTGTGTTTATCACAACCTAGAGGATAAACGACACGGGGATAAGCTTACATATTCATCACAACCTAGAGGATGAATAATATAACCCTGAAAAATTCGCATTCCTACCACAACCTAGAGGATAGATAATTGAAAAGTTTGCGTGTTTATCACAACCTAGGTGATACATGACACGAGGATAGACTTATGTGTTCATTACGACCTAGAGAATGAATAACATAAACCCGATGATTCACACACCTACCACAACCTAGAGGATAGATGATTGAAAAGTTTGTGCATTTATCATGACCTAGAGGATAAGCGACACGAGGGTAGTCTTACGTATTTATCACAACCTAGAGAATAAATAACGTAATCCTAAAAAATTCGCATATCAGTTCCCCATATTGAGAATGGCCAAGGAGAACTTAGGACATTCAAAGGAGTCAGTGGCACATGAATTTTGTTAGTGTAGATTTGGCATTTGTGACATGTCTTTGTATAATGGTAGCAATCGGCTTTCATCATCAACCAATAATAACCTGCTCGTAAGATCTTTCTATCCATAGCGTGTCCATTTGTATGAGTTCCGAAAGTTCCTTCATGGATTTATCTCATAAATGTATCTGCTTCATATTTCTCTATGCACCTAAGCAACACCATATCGTAGTTTCTTTTATATAACACATCACCATTCAGAAAGAAATTTGAAGCTAGCTTCCGCAGAGTTTTCTTGTCAATCACAGAGGCATTTTCTCGGGTATTTTTGCTTCTCGAGATACCTTTTGATGTCATAGAACCAAGGCTTGTTATCCGGTCCTTCTTCAACGACAAGGCAATGTGCGAGTTCCTCAAAATGTCTAATTGTAATGCATGGTTCATGATTTGGATAGTTCACTTTGAACATGGATGATAAAGTTACCAAGGTGTCTGCCATCTGATTTTCTTCTCGTGGAATATGAATGAATGTAATCTCGGTAAATTCCGTAGTTAGCTTTAAAAAATGATCCTGATGTGGAATCAATTTGGGATGTTTAGTGTCCCATTCACCATTTACTTGGTATATGACTAATGTTGAGTCTCCATACACCTTGAGGTGCTTAATCCTTAGATCAATAGAAGCTTTTAGTTCCAAGATACAAGATTCATATTCATCGATATTGTTGGTGCAGTCAAAACATAACCTTGTAGTATAAGGTTTGTGAAAATTCTTTGGAGAAGTCAACACTGCCCCAATACCATGTCCTAGTGTGTTTGAAGCACCATCAAACATGAGTGTCCAACGTGCCTCTAGTTCAGGTCCTTTGTCGGGTCTTAGTATTTTGTAGTCACCTATAGCCATGACATCTTCATCTGGAAAGTCAAACTTCATTGGTTGATATTCTGGAAATGGATGATGAGCCAGAAAATCAGCTAGTACACTACCCTTGACGGCCTTTTGAGTAACATATTGGATATCGTACTCGGATAATAACATCTACCATCTGGCTATCCTTTCTGTAAGAACTGGTTTTTTAAACACATACTTCAAAGGATCCATTCTTGCTATTAACCAAGTGGTGTGAGTTAGCATATACTGCCTTAATCGTTTAGTAGCTCAAACTAAAGCACAATAAGTCTTATCGATAAGTGAGTACATGGTTTCGCAGTCAGTGAATTTCTTGCTGAAGTAGTAAATTGCATGTTCTTTTCTACCTGTTTCATCATGTTGTCCTAATACACGTTGTGATACGGTGGTAGAACTGACTTGATGTTTTGCGTTTCGTTCGCACTTGTGCGGTTAGCAAGAGTCGCCATCGGCTTTTCTTTTATCCAAAAGGAAAGGTAAAAAAAGCATAGGAAAGACCTTTCGAGATTTTCTTGGGTTCGGGGGTAGATTATGAAAAGGGAAGGTATTAGCACCCTTTTCATCCATGGTTTTCCATGGGCTCTTAGTTACTCGTTTAGATCACTTGCTTTCATTTGATTGTGTGCTTGTGGTGTGGGCTTTGAAAGTATTTTGAAAAATCTCTTTGTAATGGTTCTCGTCTCTATAAGAACGTATACAAAGTTTTTGTTTCAAAAAGTGGTTCAAAGAGGTGTTTATGAATCGTGTTTCGAAAAGTGTTTTGAAAAGAGGTTTTGCAATGGTTCTCGTCTCTATAAGAACGTATACAAAACGTTTTATCTTTTTGAAAATGTTTTGAAATGGGAGTGTAGGTGTAAAAGTTTTTGTCGTGAGCAAGCGAGTAACTAAGAGCGAATCTATCTACTCGACAGGTCTTAAGTTGTTCTTTTCTTCTTCCTTTTAATGGTGCTATCTTACCATTGATTTGGTAAGAAGCCCCATCATTGGATGTGAACGGACATGCGCGGGTCAATTTTACAATCATTGAAGGTAACTTGTAAAATGCTTTAGCAATTTTCGTAAGGGACAAGATCGTTTTATCGAAGGCAACATCGAGGGTCATCGAGGGACTATGATCTTTTTTATCGAAGGGTCCTTGCTAGAGTGTCTCATATTCGAGGGACATGATTGTATTTTCGAGGCAACGAGCGAGGTTACCCTAGAGGTGTGCGTGTGAAAAAGTGCGTCGGTTTCAAGTTATTTATTCTTTGATTAGGTCATCTAGCGATTGATTTTTAAATCTTGCCATACATGCCTAGTTACTATACAGTATATGGAAAACAGTAAATTGCGGGAATTGAAATTCTACGCTATTACAAAAGTATTCGGGAATGGGGGTACAATTGTTACAAATGGGGATGAATCAAATGAGATAGCAAAATCCAAATAGCAAGCAATACAACCAAATTGAATGTTTGTGCGATTTAATATAAAGCTATGACAATTTATGAAAATAATATCAACAAAGTATGAAATGAAATGTATTTACTTGAAAAGAGAAAAATAAAACCTATTCTAAAAAATTGATTAAATTGAAATCTCTATTTTTGTATTTTATTAATTATGAATAAATTTAAAGAAAGAAAACAAACTAAGTTAATTCTTTTTTAATGTTTTATTAAATGTAAAAAAAATTAATAAAAATAAGTTTATATAAAAAGAGAAAATGATGAAAAATTAATCACTAAAACCTAAATTAATTTAATAAAATGTTTTAAGTTTTATTTAACATTCTTCAAAACAAAATAAAAACAAATTAAAAAAAGAAGAAATATGGGCTTAAGAAATTTTTGGAATGTTAGGCCCAAAGAAAGTAGAGGTGTTTGCTGTTAACAAAACAAGCCAAGGGAAGGGTGTGAAAGTAAAACGAATGGGCCTTACGGGTTTGTAAACGAAACAGGCCCAAGCCTCTTAAGCTACATAATTTTTGATTAAGGGAAGCAAAAACAAATTAGGGTTCTTGACCCTTTGGTTTACAGTGGCGTCATTCATCTCTTTCGTTCACTCATCCCTTCCATTTTCGTTCATCTCTGAATAACTTCACTATCCATCCCGTTTCACGAGCGAAAACGCTCTTTTCATCTCTATCTCACCATGATTCACATTTTTCTGAAAACCCTAAGGTCGAATTTAAACCTAGAAACAACGAAATTGTTTTATCTGATCTTCCCCCCTAAATTTTTGTTGCCGGAGCGCCCCTCAATCTCACTTCCTTAAATGATTTTCAGTGGTTTTCCTTGAAAAGGTACGGTTCTGTTATTAGTGAAGCTTACGAATTAATTGTTTGTTTTGTCTTGTTACATTTTTTCTGTTAATCAAACTTGTTATCCATTGAGATGCAGGAAATAGTTTATGAGGAAGGTGAAGGATCCATACCTGTTTGGAACTTTTCTGTGAAATGGAAAGGGGATAGTGAGACTGAGGGAGGTGCTCCTTGGTGGCCGGAGATGCATGGGGAAAGAGATGAAGATTGAAAGCCTTGGTATTTCTGACTTTCTTGTAACCTTCTTCTGTTTTCTGTGCTTTGAACGATGATGATGCTATTCGATGGATTTTGGGATTTTTTATGATTGTTGGATGTTATTTTATCAGCTTGAATGGTTTACTGGTTCTGGAATTTGGTTTTGTGGATTTACTGGTTTTGAGTTAACATGTTTTTTTTATTTGGTTCTGTTAGCTTGTTTTGATGATGTTACTATGTGTTCGGTTTTGTAATAGTTTTTTGAGATTGATGATGTTTCTGATTTTGAGTTAACAGGTTTTGGTTATAGGTTTGGTATTTGGGAGTTTTTGACAGGTTTTGGTAGTTTGGCTTTGTTATAGGTTTGATGGATGATGTTACTGGTTTATGTTCACAGGTTTTTGGTTGGCAGGTTTCAAGTTTGATGTTTGGGACTTGCTGAGCTTTTTTTTGTTTTTTTTTATTGATATTTGGCTTTGTTATAGTTTTGAGATGGTTGTTTTTTGGTGTTTTGAGTTGGTTGCTGGTTTTTAAAGGTTGTTGGTTTTGACAGTTTGGAGATTTGAGGTTTTGGATTTGTGGATTGAAAGTTTGAAGGTTGGTTTGACCGTTTGAAAACTTTGAGGTTTTTTGAAGGTTGTGGATTTGGTTCTTGCTGTTTTATGATGGCTTGGGATATTGGTTCAAATTTGGGTTTTTGGCTTGAGAGTTTTACAGGTTTTTGGTTGTTGGAGACTTTGACAGTTTTTGGACTTTGATAAAATGTTTTTCTATCTCCTCATCTGCTTGAGAGTTTTTACTGTTATATTGATGTTGCTTTGGTTGAATTCCTATTCAAAATGGTGGGAAAACCATCAGATTTTGAATATTTTGGCATATTGTTCTTATGCCCTTTTTGTTGCAGTTTTTGTTTTCTAGCAACTTCTATGCAATTGTGACAGCCAAGGCAGCAGGGCTGTGCATCCCTAGGTGACTTCTTTCCTCTCTTCTCTCTCAATGACACTAAGAAAGTCAATTGCTCTTTTTCCTTTTTCTGAAAAGTTTGCAATAAAATGGAAAACGATGAATTGGCTTCTTGAACAAGTTTCTTGCTTGTTTGACTTAGTTTATTATATTGCTATACTTTTGTTTGTGTTTACTGTTTGGGCAATTTTATTTGGCTCAGTTTGCGCCTTCTATTTGGTGATGCTGTTTGGGCAATTTGATTTGCACTGCTGTTTGTTGCCTAGCTTGCGCAGCTTGCTTGCATTCAGTTTGTAGTATTCTGTTTGTTTGGATAAATTTGCTGCATTTCTTGTTTGGACAACTTTGTGGTATTTTTGTTTCTTCTTTTTGTGAACCAAGAAGAAAAATCTTCTTGTGATTTGCAAATAGAGGAAATAAATTATGATGAATTAAAATGGCCTTCTGATTCCAATTTGCAAACTTTAATGATGAATAGCACTTTTTCTTTTGAAAATTCTTGCTCATGCCCAAATAAATTGTACTAACTATTTTTCTGTCTTTTGTTTTCATGTGAGAACAATTGGATGTGACAAAGCAGAGGAAGCAAGAAACTTTGTGGCAAGCATGGAAGCAGGGAAACTTCAGTCAACCTTAGGCATAGATCCATTTAGATTTTCTTTGTAATTTAGAAAAACACTCTTGTATTGTATCCAACAATTGTACTAATTTATCTTTTAAATACAATAAGTTGTAAAACCTAAAGTATTTAAATAATAAATTGTTTTGTAACAACTTTTGAAATAAATGGAGAAAGTCTTATGAGATATTCTGGTGTCCATTGAAACCCTTTACTGTCAATAACTTGTAATTTTCTCTTTGCATCCTAACTGATTCTTAAAGATTCCCAATCAAGATAATTGAAACAAAATGCTCCAATCTGATAATTTAAATTCCAATAAATTCTGTAATCTTGCAACTGCATTCTAAACAAACACTATTCCATTTCTTAACCAAGCAAATGTTTTAAAAGACGCAAATCATCTGGTTAACCTGGATCAAACAATCATGAGTGTCCCAAATGACAGTCTTAGTCTTTTGTCCCAAATAACCATGCCTTGAGAACAAACACTGTCTTTTCAATAAACTTGAGAAAGGATGAAGATCTGTGAAAACCAATTGAATCTTTTTGAGAATTCATTTTCTTTTAATAATTGCAAGAAAAACCCTAGTTGCTGGTTTACTGCTACAGAAGAGAATCTGTCTGATCGATTCCTGAGCCAACTTGAATATCTGAGAAACCCTAGGGTTGTGTCTTCTATGAAAAATGGGAGGGAAAATTTTGGGGTACAACAGCTGCCCTTGTTCAATCTTCTTGAACCTTAAGAGTTAGATCAGCGAGCTTTGTCGTTCGTGACTCGAAGGTAAAAGATGATTGGACACTAGAATGCCCATAAATTTGCGCTCGACAAAAGTGTAATTGAGGGAATGGGCTTAAAGATGTCATTTGGAGAGATGTTAGAATCTTGTTGGAGATGGGCTTGTAGATGCCATCCAAGAATGTTTGTTTGTAAATCGAAAGAATAAGCATCAGAATGGTGTTCGTATTTGGAACGTATCTGAATTGTATTTGAAGTTGAGGTCTGAATGAGTGACATAATGGCTTCCGTGTCTGGAGCATATCTGGACCGTATCTGTAGGATGAAACTGAATAAGTGACATAATGGCTTCCGTGTCTGGAGCGTATCAGAACTGTATCTTGAAATTAAGTCTGAATGAGTAACATAATGACTTCCGTGTCTAGAGTGTATCTGTATTATATCGGTACTTGGAGTTTGAATAAGTATCAGGATGGCATCCTTGTCTAGAGTGTATCTGAACTGTATCTGAAGTTGAGATCTGAATGAGTGATAGAATGACTTCCGTGTTTGGAGTGTATATGTATTGTATCTTGAAATTGAAATTTGAATGAGTAACAAAATTACTTCCGTGTCTGGAGTGTATATGTACTGTATCGTGTCTGGAGTGTATCTGTACTGTATCTGAAATGAAATCCGAATGAGTAACAGAATAACTTCCGTGTATGGAGTATATCTGTACTATATCTGAAACTTGAAATCCGAATGAGTAACAGAATAACTACCGAGTCTGGAGTGTATTTGTACTGTATCTGAAATTGAAATCCGAATGAGTAATATAATAACTTCCGTGTCTGGAGTGTATCTGTACTGTATCTGAAACTTGAAATTCGAATGAGTAACATAATAACTTCTGTTTCTGGAGTGTATCTGTATTATATCTAAAACTTGAAATCCGAATGAGTAACAGAATAACTACCGTGTCTAGAGTGTATCTGTACTGTATCTGAAATCTTTGAATATTTGTTAAAGATAGTTGTTAATCTTATCCTGAAAAGTGTAAATTGTGAGCTGAAATACAAAGTTATGTTGCATGAAATGTTTGATGCAATAAATGTGTTTCATCCATGTTTATGATATATGGATGTAATGTATACGCATGTAAGCTGATTTGTTGTATTGTTGAGGAAAATGACTGCTACTGAGGAAAATAAATCCTTGACTGCTGCTAGGGAAAATAAATCCTTGACTGCTGAGGATTCCGTTGTGAGAGCAATGCCATATACTTCTTGAGGAATCTGCTTGGGGAATCCAGAGAATTTTAATGACTTCTACTGGGGATTTTTGACGGGAGTCTTTGTTCTATCGAGAAGCAATAAAAACTCTGTGGGGAAAAAGTTTATCCTGTAGCGAAAACTCTGGGGAAAAGCTTATCCCGCTGGGGAGTTCAGGAGCTTGGGTTGTATGCCAATCTACTAGGGAGTTACCCTAGGTTGGGGAGAAACAAAAGTTAACTGTTATCTGGTTGATTTTCAAGCTTCAAGACACCTTGCTGGGGGAACCTGAAGAAACTAGATGATTTGCGCGGTGGGTTGATAGTTTGAAGTTTCGGCTCCGCTGGGGATTGATGGTTGGTAGTCTCAGCTCCGCTGGGGATCTGTAGTTCAAAGTTTTGGCTCCTCTGGGGATTTGTATGAAGTGCTGTAGAGATTGCTCATGGAATAGCCTAAAGACGTTTTCCTAATCTTTCTACCTGTCAGTAATTGTTCTTTTTCATCCTGTTTATTTGTAAACAGTAATTATGTTCAAATGCATATGTTCATTAATGAATCATTGGACGTTTTTGCAAATAAAACACAAGTGTAAAGAAAAAGGCAAATAGTTTTATGTACTTTGAAAGAGATATCTTTGTATTTACTTTGAATAAGTATTTTGTATAAAGGAGACAAATATCCTAGTAAAAGGTTGGTGTCATAAATAAGAAAAATTTACAAAGAAAGATAGCTATATGCGAAAAAATCCCATGGGGTTCCCATTCCACTATATCCTCCGTATCTCCGAATATCTTGTCCATTCGTTGCTTCATCCGAAGATGATTGTATTGATCAGAAGCTTTGTGCTTGTCCGTGAAGAGATTGTCCTTAAAGTGATCCGACAAGACATAGTCATACGCTTTAATTCCCTAACTTTTTCCTGGACCACCCTTTCGGGTTTTCAATCCACCCGGAAACCCTTTTTTGCCCAAGTCTCCCTTTCGGGTTTTCAACTTGCCGGGTGTACAGATTTTTTTGTTTTATCCCTAATTTTTGCCCGAACCTTTTGGTTCGCCGGGATGCCCTTGTTTTTCCTAGGTGTGTCAACCTAGCGGGTCTCTTATGCGTAGTATCTTTTGACTATGTCTGCATTCGCAGGGTGCGGCAGATCGTTGTCGTCCATGGTGGTTAAAATCATTGCCCCCCAGAAAATATGTTCTTGATTACAAATGGTCCTTCATAGGTAGGAGTCCATTTGCCCCTGGGATCACTTTGTGTAAAGATGATGCGCTTGATCACAAGATCTCCAACTTGATACACTTGACGTCTAACTTTCTTGTTGAAAGCTTTGATCATCCGTTTTTGATACGTCTGATCGTGGCAAACAGCAGTAAGTCTCTTCTTGTCAATTAAGTTCAACTGATCAAGTCGGGTTTGGATCTAATCGTCTTCACTCAAACCTGCATCCTTCATGATTCTCAAAGAGGGGATCTGAACCTCAATAGGTAAAACAGCTTCCATGCCATATACCAAGGAATAAGGTGTTACCCCAGTTGATGTGTGGGCCGTGGTATGGTACCCGTGGAGAGCAAACGATAGAATCTCATGCCAGTCCTTGTAGGTGACTGTCATTTTTTGTATGATCTTTTTTATGTTTTTGTTCGTAGCTTCAACTGCACCATTCATCTTTGGCCGATAGGGAGACGAGTTGTGATGTTGAATTTTGAACTGTTCGCACAAGGAAGTGATCATAGTATTGTTGAGGTTTGTACTGTTCAGTGATGATCCTTTCGGGGATACCGTACCAACAGATAAGGTTCTGCTTGATGAAGCGGGCAACAACATTCTTAGTAACGGATGCGAAGGAAGTTGCTTTAACCCATTTTGTGAAATAATCAATGGCCACCAGAATGAAGCGGTGTCCATTGGATGTTGTAGGCTTGATCTCTCCAATCATGTCGATTCCCCACATAGCGAAGGGCCAAGGAGTTGTTAAGATATTTAGAGGAACCAGAGGCATGTGTACCTTGTCTGCATAAATTTTACACTTATGACAAGTCCGAGAGTGTTGATAGCAGTCTGCTTCCATGGTAGACCAGTAATAGCCTGCCCGTAGAATTTTCTTCGCCATCGTATGCCCGCTAGAGTGAGTGCCAAAGGTACCTTCATGCAATTCGGCCATAATCCTTTCAGCTTCAATCTTGTCCACACAACGGAGCAGAATAGAATCATGATTGTGCTTGTACAGGATGCCATTACTTAGGAAGAACTTAGCTGAGAATCTCCTTAAGAACTTTTTGTCATTGACTGAAGCTCCTTCAGGATATTCTTGAACCTCGAGATACCTTTGGACCTCATGAAACCAAGGCTGGTCCACTACTTCTTCGGTATTAATCTCGTAACAATACGCTGGTTCGTCCATCCGTTCAATGGTGACCTGGGGAGCCTCGTTATCCCAATTAAGTTTAAACATGGATGACATTGTATCTAGAGCATCTGCTAGCTGATTTTCTTCTCACGGAAAGTGCTCGAAGGTAATCTGCTCAAAATGTGGTAGCAATGTCAGAACATGTTATTTGTAAGAGATAAGGTTTGGATGCTTAGTGTCTCACTCTCCTTTGATTTGACTGATGACCAAAGCTGAGTCCCCAAATGTAACACGCCGTTTATATTTAAATGTTATTTCATTAATTATTTTCCAAAACTATTAAATTATATCTATTTTGAGAAATATATTCAATTGATATTGATTAAAATATTAATTGGGTAATATGAAATAAAAAGATTTATTATGTCGAAATATTATTTTGAATAATATTAATTTGGTGTGTAGTAATATTTGACTTTGTTTGATTAATTGGCATGATTAGGTTTATATAAAATAAATATTATTTAGTGTAATATTGTTTAATAGGGTTATATATTATAATTTGAATTAAATAATTGTTGGGGCCAAATTATAATTTTAGAAAGATAGAGGGAGGAAAGTTAGTAGTAGAAGGATAGTTTTATAAAATAGAAAAGAGAGTTAGTAAGAGTAGTTGAAAAGAAGAGAAAGAAGAAAGAAAAGAGGAGAGAAAGAGGAGAAGAGAAGAAAGGAAGCTAGGTTTGGAGTTGCAACATCTTCATCATCTTGTTTCAAGAAAACCCACACCAAGGTAAGGGGTTTGATTCTCTATCTCATATTATTAGGTTTTGATAGATATATTTTGGATTTAGGGGTAAAATTGATAGTTGACTTATAGGGTTTTGTTGGTTGATTGTTGGAATGGTTTAGAAAAGTTGGATTAGGAGTATGGTTTGTGAGTGTATTAGGTGCTAGCTTGTAGAAATTAAGAGTATTGAATGGGAAAGAAAACCATGGTGGTAGAATGAGAAAAACTCAAAAGAATGAAGTTTTCACGCAGGTCCATCCACACGGGCCGTGTTGATGCACACAGGTGCCCGTGTTGATGCTCTGACTTTGGAAATTTTTCACGTTCTGGTGGCTTTTCCACACGGGCCGTGTTGATGCACACGGGTGCCCGTGTTGATGCTTCTGTAGCCTCCAAAATTCTGATTTTTCGCACCCCCTTTGGAACCCGATTGTGTTCTGATTTTCCGATTTGGAATTGTTTGATAGTTGATGGTTTATGTTTTGGTTGAGTAAGTAACTTGTTTGTATACATTTTACTTGACGTTGTGATTGTTAAATTAGATGTATGCATGCATGTACAATAGTTGATGTCCCATTGGCTGGATTTGATGGTATGTGTATGTTAAGATTATTGTGAATCTTAATTGCATGCATTGGTTATATTGTACATTGCATGGCATGGTTGGTCTTGAAACAGAGACGGTGAAACTGTGGGTTCACATGATTTTATAGACGGTGACCCTATTGTGGGAAAAGACGTAGTGACCTTGATCCGGAAGGGAAATATAGGTGGTGGAACATTGGGTCCACAATATCTAGACGGTGACCCTATTGTGGGAAAAGACGTAGTGACCTTGATCCGGAAGGGAAATATAGGTGGTGGAACATTGGGTCCACAATATCTAGACGGTGACCCTATTGTGGGAAAAGACGTAGTGACCTTGATCCGGAAGGGAAATATAGGTGGTGGAACATTGGGTCCACAATATCTAGACGGTGACCCTATTGTGGGAAAAGACGTAGTGACCTTGATCCGGAATGGAAACATAGGTGGTGGAACCTTGGGTCCACGAGTCGGTACCGCATTCGCATACGTTGAGTCATGTTGTGAGTCACATGTATATTTGTGGATGTTATGTATGTGTGTTGATGTGTTTGATTATGTGCTAATATTGTTGTTGTTTGAATTATGGTTATGTGCCAAGGATGTGAGTATTCGGATAATCGGTTTACATGGTTAATGTGTTGGTAATGGATTCCTTGAGTAAGGATGCTACAGGTGATAAAATGAACATGATCCTTATGTATTGCTTTATTTATTGCCATTTCATTTACTTAAAATTACATGTTATATGATTATTGGAATTCTTACCCTTTTGTTGGCCAATGCTTTTGATGGCATTGTGCAGGTACCGAGGACGGTAGCGCGAGGCGCTAGCTAACGGATGCATTGGATTGCAATCTGTTTTATTTTGATTAGAGTCGAGTCGATGCTCTGGTAGTAACACATGGGGGGGGGGGAATTTATTTAGTTTCAAACTCTATTATTTTGTATTTGGATTATGATGTATATAATCCTTATTCGTGTATATGATGTTTTGTATATGTGAGACTTGATGACATATGCTTATGTGAATTATGATGGCTTGATGCCTTGAATTATGTTTTGATTTCTCCATAAATGGAGATGATGTGAAATTATGAAACTCCGTTGCGTTTGCACGAGAGAATGAAGTGAATATTTATTGTATGTTTGTTTTATGTTGGAATGCTTATACTTTCAAACATACCCTGTCCGTTTTTCTTTAAAAACTTTGGAATGTGATGTGTGTTGTGGCATCCCTTCCGTGCAATTTTATTTCTCTGATTTTAATCTTTACCTTTAATTGGGGTATTTAGAAGGTGTGTGTTGTACCCCAAAATTTTCCCTCCCATATTCTTCAAGAAAATTGCCAAGTCATGCTTCAAAGTTCCCCAAGGGTTGCACAGTGCAAGAGCCTCCTGAATAGTCAAAATTAGGGTTTTTGTTCTGATCAAGAAATTGAAGTTTTCAAGAACCCAATCAAGTCCCACATGCCTATAAACATGGTCAAGCATCCTCATATCAAGTTTCAAGACATTCAACATAAAATTGCACAGTCAAAAACCCTAATTGCACTACAGTCAATTGTAGGGGCAAAATGGTCATTTGGCAGTCAAAAGTTCAAATTTTTGGTCAACATATCATTTTGAAGCCACAAACATCATTTGATCAATGCTTGATCATGATTCTCAAAGCTTGGCTCAAAAATCATCAAAATGCAAAAGTTTCCTTATTTGGACAGCTGAAAAAGTCAACTGTAAATTGACCAGGGCATAACTTTCACATGAATTATCAGAAAAATTCCATCCAAAGCTCATTTTGAAGAGAAAAACATTTCCTACAACTCATCTTCATACTTCAAGTCCAAGAAATGCTCTCACAAAAAGTTATCAATTTCAACATTATAGGTCATTTTCAAAAGTCAACAAAAAGAGACTTTAAGTCAAAGGCCATAACTTGAGATTGGTAAATCAAAATGACATGGGACCAAAGGAATTGGTTAGAGGACTCAAATACCTTTCCAAAATGTCCAAGAACATGAGAAAATCTTAAATATTGAGCAAGTTATGCCTTGTAGAAGTTGGGAAATTTTTGGGTATTTTGAAAAGTCAACATTGATTCAAATGACCTAAAATTGCTAATGGGCCCATTTTTCTTCCATAATTCATCATCCATGGCATATGCACGACCACTTGGCCCAAAGGGAAGTATTTCTTCATTTTTTATTTATTTTATTTGAATTTTTATTTATAATAATTCATTTAAATCAAATTAAATACATGGAAAATATTTAACCTAAGTTTTACAATCCTTTTTTGCATGAAATCCACTCAATAACTCGTGTATGATCCAATATGGAAAGATTTGGAGAGAATTGATATGATTGAGAGCAAAAACACATGGAAAAAGATTGAAAAATAATGCTTGAAAATCAAATCTCAAAAGCCATCATTACAAGAGATTTTGATCAGAATTGTTGACCTAATTTATTCATACATAAGCATAGAACGAAAACCTAATGCCATGGACCATTGAGTTGCGCTAGAAACCAATTCACAAACTTGAAATTTTTGCAAAGAAACTCAAAACTGAAAACCTCATTCTAGGGCGATTCAAGGCACGATTTTTGTTTCATTAGCTTGCTGAAGCTTCATAGAACGATTTCCAATCAAAAACATTCATCAAAACTCAAAGAATTGGTACAATGAACCGGCCCTGTACAGAAAAAAATTCATAATCGTGTTTTAACATCTATGCATTTTCATGGCATTTTAATTGTTGATTCATACTCCTTATGCAATTCTGAAGCTAACCCATATGTTTAATTGTATTTTTATGCATTGTGTGCCAATATACCATTGTTGCTTTTTAGGGTTTGCAGAGTTTCGAATTAGGGGTTTTAACATGAGGCAAAATTGGGACACCACGTTACCATGGTCATGATCAGCGCATTTGGACGAAGAAGAACCCACCCCCGCGCTCAATTTATGAGCGTCACAGGGCTAGTCGCTATTTTTCAGAAGCTAGCCTAAGAGAACGCTCAAAAAACCGTTGCCATGTTTTATTATATTTTTCAGGAAAAACAAACATGAAGAAGATGATGCAGTGTCAAGGCGTGAGTGGTTCGTTCAAATTCTGCGCGCGTTTTTAGCTACTAACCAATTTTCTTTTATAATGATTACTAGTTATTATATATTAAACGCGTTTGAAGTGGCTCAGTGGCGCATGTGTTGACTGGTAATGTTAATGACCTGGGTTCGAGCCCCAGGTCTTCACCCTTTCAATATTATTTTCCAATTCATGTTCACATGCAGTTCAAGCCTTGAGGATTACAATGCACCTTCTCCATCAAGCCATCCACGCGTCCAAGGGCATCAAATCAAAGGCTCAGATCTAAGGAATATGATGAACCCTAGTCAATGCATCACACGCGTCCTGGAAAAGTCAGCAAGGCCAGGCTTGTTTGGGCTCAAAATCTTGGGCTTAACCTCCATGTTGGGGACTACAACCCCCCTAGGTTTGCTATGTTTTTTTTTTATTTATTAATTCTATTTTCTTTTAATTATATTTGTTTAATTAATTAATTATTTTCATAAAAAGCATAAAAAACATAAAAAATCAAAAAAAATAATAAATAATAAATATTTTTTATTTTAGTATTTCTTGTAAATAAATTTGCATGTAAAATAATTAGTTTTAAATTAGGGTAATTTAATATTTTCATAATAAAAATCTCAAAAAATGTAGAAATAGGGTTTAATTAATAATTTTTTCATCCTTTATTTTTCTTTCATAAATAATTAAATAATTAGATTTTTATTTTTATAATTAAATTGTATATAAAAATTAGGGTTAATATTAGGTTAAAATTCAATGTTTTCTTAATAAATTAAAAGCCATTAGAATTAGAGTTAGTATTTATTTTAATTAATTCTTTTTTCATATTAAATCCTAAAATACTAAAAAATACCAAAAAAACAAGTTCTTTCTTTCTTTTACTTTTAATTAATTCCTCATTAGTTTAATTTTGCAAAAAGGGTCCAACGCCCTCGTTTCGATTTAATTCTTATTCGCATATTTATTTTATTTCGTTTAAATATTTATGTATCTCTCCTGAAGCCATGTAATTAATTTCTCGCACTTTTAATTCCTTATGTTCTTTACTTTCTTTATTTTTCTGTCAAATCGGGTTCGAGAAATTTTGGCGATGTGGACCCGCGCCTTTTGTAATAGCTTTAGATCTTTACCTTCCCGCAAATATTTTAACTGTTAAATCAAGGCATGAAAGAATGTATGGACAAAAATAAAAACAAGCGTAGAACACCAATAACATGACAAGATAAATGCAAATGAAAACGACACACAAATCGCACACACCACCCCTAGGGTACGCCTCACTGTTGCCTTGCCTCGAAAGGTGATCGTCGAGTAGAGGATGTCTTTGTAAGTCCTCATGATCCGGGAACCTGGCATAAGGGTAGCTTCTAAGGTATCTTCCTATTGCTCCGGTGATCACCATGTCCCGAACCTCGAATTGACCCGAACACCTCCAACGGTGGTGCTACCTACCTCTCAATGGTGGGATGGCACTACTTTAAAGGACATTTACACAGACGAATTCCTTAGGGTAGGTAGGTTCTCGTAGATACTTGCTCTAATTTCAAAACAAATTCAAAAAATACTTTTCACACCAACACATTTTCAAAAAGCTTTCGAAAGCAACTTTTCAAACACTCTTGAGGACCGATACAAGAGTCGAACTGAAATTTTCAAAGAAACTTTTTTAAAACCCACAGTTGAAAAGCAAACAAACCATTTTGAAAACACAAATGAGCAAGTATCTAAGAGCCCATGGATAACCATGGATAGAAAGGGTGCTAACACCTTCCCTTTCTATAATCTACCTCCTGAACCGAGAGCAATCTCTTTAAGGAATTTTTCTGTGCTTTTGTCCTTTCCATTTGGAGAAAATAAAAGATGGTGGCGACTCTTGCTTACCGCGACATTTCGCGAACCAGCGTTAAACAGTCAGTTCCAGATCCACCGATCACAGTGTGTTACAATAGTGGTATCAGAGCATAGTCGGTCAGTTGTCAAGTCTTATTTTGTTAATCCCTTGTATTTGATTGTGTGGCTAACGCGATTAATACCCTGTGTTGTTCAGAAGATGGCTGGTAGAAGGAATGATGATGCTTTAGCTGAGGCATTGAGGTTGCTTGTGGGGTCAATAAATCAGATTCCGCAAACGACTCAAGCGCCACATGATGGTACTGAAGATGCTTTCCGTGCTCTTGGGAAGTTCCAAAAGAACAACCCGCCTACTTTCAAGGGAGAGCATGCTCCAGTGGAGGCTCAAGAATGGTTAAAAGCAATTGAGAAAATATTTCGTGTGATGAATTGCACCGACGCTCAGAAAGTGAAATTCGGAACACACATGCTGATTAAAGAGGCTGAAGACTGGTGGATCAACGCTAGTCAGAGGTATGAGGAGGAGCAGGTTGTGGTGACTTGGGAAATTTTCCGAGATGCATTCTTGGAGAATTATTTTCCGGAGGATGTTCATGGTAAAAAGGAAGTTGAATTCCTGGAATTGAAACAAGGTAGTGGTTTGGTAGCTGACTATGCGGCTAAATTTCAAGATTTGATCAAATACTGTCCTCACTACAACACTGTTAATGCTGAGAGGTCGAAGTGCCTTAAGTTTGTTAATGGTTTGAGGCCGAACATAAAGAAGGCGATTGGGTATCAGCAGATTACAAGATTCTCTGAGTTGGTTAATAAGAGTCGTATCTACGACGAAGACAGTCGGGATAGCACTGCTTATTACAAGAGCTTGAGTGAGAAAAGAGGTAAGGGACAGATGCGTCCTAAGCCTTATGATGGAAGAGGAAAGAGACCAATAAGTAGTGGAAAGAGTCCGAGTGGGGGAGTGACTACTCCAATCAAATGTTTTAAATATGGTAAAGAGGGACATCGTGCTATGGAATGTCGCCAGGGGATAGTTAAGTGTTTCAAGTGTGACAGGGTGGGTCACAAAGCGGTGGATTGTAGAGTTGGTATGAGTGTAACTTGCTTTAATTTTGGTGAGCAAGGCCACATAAGTACCAAATGTCCAAAGCCAAAGAAAGAAGTTGGAAAAGTATTCGCTTTATCTAGAGCAGAGACTTCTGCTGAGGAACGTCTAATCAGAGGTACATGTTGTATCTCTAATGTATCTTTGGTTGCTATTATTGATACGGGTGCGATGCATTCGTTTGTTGCTTTAGATTGTGCCAAGAGATTGGGCCTTGTATTGTCTACTTTGGATCGAAGTATGGAGGTAGATACACCTGCGATGGGTTTAGTTTCTACTTCAGTTGTTTGTTTGAAGTGTCCTTTGCGCATGTGCGGAAGAGATTTCGAAGTTGATCTCGTGTGTCTTCCTTTGCATCAGATAGATGTGATTCTGGGTATGGACTGGTTGAAAGCCAACCATGTCTATATTAACTGTTTTGCTAAGGCTGTCCTTTTTCTCGAGTCCGAGAAAGATGGTGTGGTTTTCTTGTCTACACAGCAAGTTGAGAAGAGTGTGAAGAATGGAGATGGGTTGTTTATGCTTATGGCGAGTATGGTTTTGGAAGATGGTAGAGTAAGAAAGGATTATCCTGTGGTATGCGAATTTCCTGAAGAGATTACGGATTTACCTCCTGAGCGCGAGGTAGAGTTTTCCATCGACTTGATTCCTGGTACTAGTCCTGTTTCGATGGCTCCTTATAGGATGTCACCGTCGGAACTAGTGGAACTGAAGAGTCAGCTAGAAGAGTTGCTTGACAAAAGGTTTATTCGCCCTAGTGTGAGCCCGTGGGGTGCTCCAGTTTTACTTGTGAAGAAGAAAGAAGGAACAATGAGACTTTGTGTGGATTATAGGCAGCTAAACAAAGTGACCATTAAGAACAAGTATCCTTTGCCAAGGATTGATGATTTAATGGATCAGCTGGTGGGTGCGTGTGTGTTTAGCAAGATTGACTTGAGGTCAGGCTATCATCAGATTCGCGTGAAAGCGGGTGATATTCCTAAAACTGCGTTCAGAACTCGTTATGGACACTATGAGTATTCGGTGATGCCTTTTGGTGTTACGAATGCACCTGGTGTGTTCATGGAGTATATGAACAGAATCTTTCATGAGTTTCTGGATAAGTTTGTGGTGGTGTTCATCGATGACATTCTGATTTATTCCAAGAGTGAAGCAGAGCATGCCGAACACTTGAGAATTGTTTTGTCAATTCTGAAGGAAAATCATTTGTTTGCTAAACTTTCGAAGTGTGAATTCTGGTTGGAACAAGTGAGTTTCCTTGGTCACGTGATATCTCGTGGAGGTATTGCTGTGGATCCTTCGAAGATAGAAGCCGTGTCAGAATGGGAATCTCCAAAGTCAGTTTTTGAGATTCGAAGCTTTCTTGGTTTAGCGGGTTATTACCGTAAGTTCATTGAAGGCTTTTCCAAGCTAGCTTTACCGTTGACACAATTGACTAGGAAGAGTCAAGTGTTCGTGTGGACTCCGCAGTGTGAAGATAGTTTCCAAGAGTTGAAGAGAAGGTTGACAACTGCGCCGGTTTTGATTTTGCCTAAATCATCTGAACCGTTTACGGTCTATTGCGATGCTTCTTTGATGGGTTTAGGAGGTGTTTTAATGCAAAATGGGAAGGTTGTGGCGTATGCTTCGAGGCAACTCAAGGTGCATGAGAGGAATTATCCAACTCATGACTTGGAGTTGGCAGCGGTGGTTTTTGTGTTAAAGATTTGGAGGCATTATTTGTTTGGGTCGAGATTCGACGTCTTTAGCGATCATAAGAGTTTGAAATATCTGTTTGATCAAAAAGAGTTGAATATGAGGCAAAGAAGGTGGCTAGAGTTTCTTAAAGATTATGACTTCAGTTTGAATTACCATCCTGGTAAGGCAAACGTGGTTGCAGATGCTTTGAGCAGGAAGTCTTTACACATGTCTATGTTAATGGTTAAAGAATGGGAATTGTTGGAGCAATTTCGAGATTTGAGTTTGGTGTGTGAAGAGACTTATTTTGGCGTGAAGCTTGGTATGATGAAGCTTACTAGTGGTGTCTTAGAAGAGATTAGGGATGGGCAAAAGTCAGATTTGGTTTTGGTTGACAAGTTTACTTTGGTGAATCAAGGTCAAGGTGGAGAGTTCAGAATTGATGAGAATGGAATTTTGAGATGTCATGATAGAGTTTGCGTTCTCGATGTGGGGGATGTGAAAAAGAGGATTCTTGAGGAAGGACACCGAAGCGGATTGAGTATTCATCCGGGTGCTACGAAAATGTACCAAGACTTAAGAAAGTTGTTTTGGTGGCCAAGCATGAAAAAGGAAATTGCTGAGTTTGTATATTCTTGTTTGGTTTGCCAAAAGTCTAAGATTGAACACCAGAAGCCTTCGGGTTTGTTGCAACCGTTGTCTATTCCCGAGTGGAAGTGGGATAGTATCTCGATGGATTTTGTTTCTGGTTTGCCGAGGACTCCGAGTAACCATGAGGCTATTTGGGTCATAGTGGATAGATTGACTAAATCTGCATACTTTATTCCGATTAGGATGGATTATGCTATGGAGAAGCTTGTTAAGTTGTATGTGGAATGGATTGTTTGTTTACATGGTATTCCTACATGTATTGTTTCAGATAGAGATCCGCGTTTCACTTCAAGATTTTGGGAAGGTTTACAAAGAGCCTTGGGTACTAAGCTGAGATTGAGTTCCGCTTATCATCCTCAGACGGATGGTCAAACGGAGAGAACAATTCAGTCACTTGAGGATTTGTTGCGTGCTTGTGTTTTGGATCAAGGAGGTTCATGGGAGAGTCATTTGCCTTTGATTGAGTTTACTTATAATAATAGTTTTCATTCTAGCATTGGCATGGCTCCTTTTGAGGCATTGTATGGAAGACGGTGTAGGACACCTTTGTGTTGGTACGAGACGGGAGAAAGTGCTATAGTTGGTCCGGAATTGGTTCAAGAGGCTACGGATAAGATCATATTGATAAGAGAGAAAATGAAAGTGTCTCAGAATCGCCAAAAGAGTTACTATGACACGAGGAGGAAACCTCTTGAGTTCAAGAAGGATGAACATGTGTTTTTGAAGGTGAATCCAACTACGGGTGTTGGAAGGGCGCTTAAATCGCGGAAGTTAACACCTCGGTTTATTGGTCCTTATCAGATTTCAGAGCGGATTGGAAGTATGGCTTATCGGATTGCATTTCCGCCATCACTTTCAAATTTGCATGATGTGTTTCACGTTTCGCAATTACGAAAGTATATTGCGGATCCGTCTCATGTTATTCAAGCGGATGATTTGGAAGTAAGAGACAATTTGACGGTTGAGGTTTTACCGGTGAGGATTGAAGATAGGAAGGTGAAACAACTAAGAGGAAGAGAGATTGCTTTGGTTAAATTTGCATGGGTTGGTTCGGCGAATGGTAATGTGACGTGGGAGCTTGAAAGTCGGATGCGGGATTCCTATCCCGAATTGTTCGTTTAGAGGTAATTTTCGAGGCCGAAAATCTTTTAAGTGGGGGAGAGTTGTAACACGCCGTTTATATTTAAATGTTATTTCATTAATTATTTTCCAAAACTATTAAATTATATCTATTTTGAGAAATATATTCAATTGATATCGATTAAAATATTAATTGGGTAATATGAAATAAAAAGATTTATTATGTCGAAATATTATTTTGAATAATATTAATTTGGTGTGTAGTAATATTTGACTTTGTTTGATTAATTGGCATGATTAGGTTTATATAGAATAAATATTATTTAGTGTAATATTGTTTAATAGGGTTATATATTATAATTTGAATTAAATAATTGTTGGGGCCAAATTATAATTTTAGAAAGATAGAGGGAGGAAAGTTAGTAGTAGAAGGATAGTTTTATAAAATAGAAAAGGGAGTTAGTAAGAGTAGTTGAAAAGAAGAGAAAGAAGAAAGAAAAGAGGAGAGAAAGAGGAGAAGAGAAGAAAGGAAGCTAGGTTTGGAGTTGCAACATCTTCATCATCTTGTTTCAAGAAAACCCACACCAAGGTAAGGGGTTTGATTCTCTATCTCATATTGTTAGGTTTTGATAGATATATTTTGGATTTGGGGGTAAAATTGATAGTTGATTTATAGGGTTTTGTTGGTTGATTGTTGGAATGGTTTAGAAAAGTTGGATTAGGAGTATGGTTTGTGAGTGTATTAGGTGCTAGCTTGTAGAAATTAAGAGTATTGAATGGGAAAGAAAACCATGGTGGTAGAATGAGAAAAACTCAAAAGAATGAAGTTTTCACGCAGGTCCATCCACACGGGCCGTGTTGATGCACACGGGTGCCCGTGTTGATGCTCTGACTTTGGCAATTTTTTCACGTTCTGGTGGCTTTTCCACACGGGCCGTGTTGATGCACACGGGTGCCCGTGTTGATGCTTCTGTAGCCTCCAAAATTCTGATTTTTCGCACCCCCTTTGGAACCCGATTGTGTTCCGATTTTCCGATTTGGAATTGTTTGATAGTTGATGGTTTATGTTTTGGTTGAGTAAGTAACTTGTTTGTATACATTTTACTTGACGTTGTGATTGTTAAATTAGATGTATGCATGCATGTACAATAGTTGATGTCCCATTGGCTGGATTTGATGGTATGTGTATGTTAAGATTATTGTGAATCTTAATTGCATGCATTGGTTATATTGTACATTGCATGGCATGGTTGGTCTTGAAACAGAGACGGGGAAACTGTGGGTTCACATGATTTTATAGACGGTGACCCTATTATGGGAAAAGACGTAGTGACCTTGATCCGGAAGGGAAATATAGGTGGTGGAACATTGGGTCCACAATATCTAGACGGTGACCCTATTGTGGGAAAAGACGTAGTGACCTTGATCCGGAAAGGAAATATAGGTGGTGGAACATTGGGTCCACAATATCTAGACGGTGACCCTATTATGGGAAAAGACGTAGTGACCTTGATCCGGAAGGGAAATATAGGTGGTGGAACATTGGGTCCACAATATCTAGACGGTGACCCTATTGTGGGAAAAGACGTAGTGACCTTGATCCGGAATGGAAACATAGGTGGTGGAACCTTGGGTCCACGAGTCGGTACCGCATTCGCATACGTTGAGTCGTGTTGTGAGTCACATGTATATTTGTGCATGTTATGTATGTGTGTTGATGTGTTTGATTATGTGCTAATATTGTTGTTGTTTGAATTATGGTTATGTGCCAAGGATGTGAGTATTCGGATAATCGGTTTACATGGTTGATGTGTTGGTAATGGATTCCTTGAGTAAGGATGCTACAGGTGATAAAATGAACATGATCATTATGTATTGCTTTATTTATTGCCATTTCATTTACTTAAAATTACATGTTATATGATTATTGGAATTCTTACCCTTTTGTTGGCCAATGCTTTTGATGGCATTGTGCAGGTACCGAGGACGGTAGCGCGAGGCGCTAGCTAACGGATGCATTGGATTGCAATCTGTTTTATTTTGATTTGAGTCGAGTCAATGCTCTGGTAGTAACACATGGGGGGGGGGGGGGGAATTTATTTAGTGTCGAACTCGATTATTTTGTATTTGGATTATGATGTATATAATCCTTATTCGTGTATATGATGTTCTGTATATGTGAGACTTGATAACATATGCTTATGTGAATTATGATGGCTTGATGCCTTGAATTATGTTTTGATTCCTCCATAAATGGAGATGATGTGAAATTATGAAACTCCGTTGCGTTTGCACGAGAGAATGAAGTGAATATTTATTGTATGTTTGTTTTGTGTTGGAATGCTTATACTTTCAAACATACCCTGTCCGTTTTTCTTTAAAAACTTTGGAATGTGATGTGTGTTGTGGCATCCCTTCCGTGCAATTTTATTTCTCTGATTTTAATCTTTACCTTTAATTGGGGTATTTAGAAGGTGTGTTACACCAAACACAACCAAAGATTTGACTCCCAAGTTTATGGCAGCCTTGAGTCCAAAGATGCATGCTTCATACTCTACCATGTTGTTCGTACAGTTAAAGCAAAGTCTGGCAGTGAAAGGAGTATGGCATCCTTCTGGAGATATGAGCACAGTGCCGATACCGTTGCCAAGTGCATTGGAGAAACCATCAAAGTACAGGGTCCATCGGGATCCTTGTTCAGGTCCGTCATATGGTCTGAAATCTTCAACATTGTCCAATGTCATGATGTCTTCGTCAGGGAAGTCAAACTTCATGGATTGGTAATCTTCAACAGCTTGATGAGACAGATGGTCAGCTAGCACACTCCACTTTATAGCTTTTTGGGTCGTGTATTGTATATCATATTCGGTCAGGATCATCTGCCATGTAGCTATTCTTCCAGACAAATCAGGCTTCTCAAAGATGTATTTGATTGGATCCATCTTAGATATCAGCAAAGTGGTATGAGTTAACATATACCGCCTTAGCCGGCGAGCAGCCCATACCAAAGCGCAACAAGTTTTCTCGAGCAATGAATATCTTGTTTCACGGTCGATAAACTTTTTGCTAAGGTAATAAATGGCATGCTCTTTTTGGCCAGACTCGTCATGCTACCCCAGTACGCACCCCATTGAATTCTCTAGGACAGTCAGATACATGATTAGAGGTATTCCTTCGACGGGTGGCATCAAGATAGGAGGTTCTAGCAAATACTCCTTGATTTTATCGAAAGCAACTTGACAGTCATCATTCCATCTAACTACCTGATCTTTCTTCAACAACTTTAAGATTGGTTCACAAGTAGATGTTAGGTGAGAAATGAACCTAGCAATGTAGTTTAGGCGTCCCAAGAAACCTCTGACCTCCTTCTCAGTGCGAGGAGCAGGCATTTCTTTTATAGCTTTGACTTTGGCAGGATCAACCTCGATACCTTTGTTGCTGACAATGAAACCTAAGAGCTTACCGGACCGGACTCTGAATGTGCACTTGTTTGGATTTAATCTTAACTTGTACTCCTTCAACCTGACAAACAACTTTTGCAAGTGAACAAGGTGTTCTTCTTCAGTTTGTGAATGGGCTATCATGTCATCTACGTAGACCTCTATCTCATGATGTATCATATCATGAAACAAAGCTACCATGGCGCATTGATAGGTTTCCCCAGCATTCTTCAGTCCGAATGGCATCACTTTGTAGCAGAACGTACCCCATTGTGTGACAAAAGTAGTTTTTTCCATGTCATCAGGTGCCATTTTGATCTGGTTATAGCCTGAGAATCCGTCCATGAAAGAAAATACTTTGTACTGGGTTGTGTTATCAACCAGGATGTCGATGTGTGGAAGTGGAAAATCGTCTTTAGGGCTGGCCCTGTTTAAGTCTATATAATCCACGCACATTCTCACTTTGCCGTCCTTTTTAGGCACGGACACAATGTTAGCGACCCATTGAGGATAGGAAGTAACAGCCAGAAATCCAACATTAAACTGTTTCATAACTTCTGTTTTGATCTTCTCTGACATGTCAGGTCTCATGCGGCGGACCTTCTGCTTCACCGGTGGACAGTCTTCTCTTGTGGGTAGACGGTGTACCACAATGTCTGTATCAAGTCCCGGCATGTCTTTGTATGACCAGGCAAAGATCTCAACATATTCATGCAACAACTGAATTAGGCGCTCCTTGACACTCGGTTCTAGATTGGCACCCACTCTGATTTCCTTTATGTTATCCTCAGTTCCCAAATTGATTCTATCCAACTGCTCTTCATGAGGCAGAATAGCCATTTCTTCTTGTTGTAGAAGTCTAGCCAATTCCCCTGGAACCTCACAGCGGCCCCGTATTCTCCTCGATTCACCACGAGGGATACCGGTACCCACAAATGCGTCACACTAACATAGCCATTGTTTCAACCATATCGATCTACATCGTACAATCTCCATAATCTATTGCTATTTACCTAAAAAGGTGCCCCAAATCCGGGTGGAGGACTAAAGCAAGCCCAATACAAAGAACCAAACATAAGGCATACAAATCAAATAATGAAAGCGAGTAAAAGTGATATATCCCTAAGGTAACCCCACTTTTAAAATAATCCCCAACAAAGTCGCCAGTTCTGTGATATGGTGGGAGGACTGACTTGATGTTTTGCGTTTCGTTTGCACTTGTGCGGTTAGCAAGAGTCGCCACCGACTTTTCTTTTATCCAAAAGGAAAGGTAAAAAAGCACAGGAAAGACCTTTCGAGATTTTCTTGGGTTCGGGGGTAAATTATGAAAAGGGAAGGTATTAGCACCCTTTTCATCCATGGTTTTCCATGGGCTCTTAGTTACTCGTTTAGATCACTTGCTTTCATTTGATTGTGTGCTTGTGGTGTGGGCTTTGAAAGTATTTTGAAAAATCTCTTTGTAATGGTTCTCGTCTCTATAAGAACGTATACAGAGTTTTTGTTTCAAAAAGTGGTTCAAAGATGTGTTTATGAATCGTGTTTCGAAAAGTGTTTTGAAAAGAGGTTTTGCAATGGTTCTCGTCTCTATAAGAACGTATACAAAATGTTTTATCTTTTTGAAAATGTTTTGAAATGGGAGTGTAGGTGTAAAAGTTTTTGTCGTGAGAAAGCGAGTAACTAAGAGCGAATCTATCTACTCGAAAGGTCTTAAGTTGTTCTTTTCTTCTTCCTTTTAATGGTGCTATCTTACCATTGATTTGGTAAGAATCCCCACCATTGGATGTGAAGGGAAAGGCGCGGATCAATTTTACAATCATTGAAGGCAACTTGTGAAATGCTTTAGCAATTTTCG
Source organism: Vicia faba (assembly GCA_948472305.1). Lineage (NCBI taxonomy): Eukaryota > Viridiplantae > Streptophyta > Magnoliopsida > Fabales > Fabaceae > Vicia > Vicia faba. Next base: position 41,645,080 of record OX451737.1, on the reverse strand, counting down.
TAAGGGACAAGATCATTTCATTGAAGGCAACATCGAGGGTCATCGAGGGACTACGATCTTTTTTATCGAAGGGTCATTGCTAGAGTGTCTCATATTCGAGGGACATGATTGTATTCCGAGGCAACGAGCGAGGTTACCCCAGAGGTGCACGTGTGAAAAAGTGCGTCGGTTTCAAGTTATTTATTCTTTGATTAGGTCATCTAGCGATTGATTTTTAAATCTTGCCATACATGCCTAGTTACTATACAGTATATGGAAAATAATAAATTGCGGGAATTGAAATTCTACGCTATTACAAAAGTATTCAGGAATGGGGGTACAATTGTTACAAATGGGGATGAATCAAATGAGATAGCAGCATCCAAATAGCAAGCAATACAACCAAATCGAATGTTTGTGCGATTTAATATAAAGCTATGACAATTTATGAAAATAATATCAACAAAGTATGAAATGAAATGTATTTACTTGAAAAGAGAAAAATAAAACCTATTCTAAAAAATTGATTAAATTGAAATCTCTATTTTTGTATTTTATTAATTATGAATAAATTTAAAGAAAGAAAACAAACTAAGTTAATTCTTTTTTAATGTTTTATTAAATGTAAAAAAAATTAATAAAAATAAGTTTATATAAAAAAGAGAAAATGATAAAAAATTAATCACTAAAACCTAAATTAATTTAATAAAATGTTTTAAGTTTTATTTAACATTCTTCAAAACAAAATAAAAACAAATTAAAAAAAGAAGAAATATGGGCTTAAGAGATTTTAGGAATGTTAGGCCCAAAGAAAGTAGAGGTGTTTGCTGTTAACAAAACAAGCCAGGGGAGGGGTGTGAAAGTAAAACGAATGGGCCTTAGGGGTTTGTAAACAAAACAGGCCCAAGCCTCTTAAGCTGCATAATTGTTGATTAAGGGAAACAAAAACAAATTAGGGTTCTTGACCCTTTGGTTTACAGTGGCGTCATTCATCTCTTTCATTCACTCATCCCTTCCATTTTTCGTTCATCTCTGAATAACTTCACTACCCATCCCGTTTCACGAGCGAAAACGCTCTTTTCATCTCCATCTCACCATGATTCGCATTTTTCTGAAAACCCTAAGGTCAGATATAAACCTAGAAACAACGAAACTGTTTTATCTGATCTTCCCCCCCAAATTTCTGTTGCCGGAGCGCCCCTCAATCTCACCTCCTTAAACGATTTTCAGTGGTTTTCCTTGAAAAGGTACGGTTCTGTTATTAGTGAAGCTTACGAATTAATTGTTTGTTTTGTCTTGTTATGTTTTTTCTGTTAATCAAACTTGTTATCCATTGAGATGCAGGAAATAGTTTATGAGGAAGGTGAAGGATCCATACCTGTTTGGAACTTTTCTGTGAAATGGAAAGGGGATAGTGAGACTGAGGGAGGTGCTCCTTGGTGGCCGGAGATGCATGGGGAAAGAGATGAAGATTGAAAGCCTTGGTATTTCTGACTTTCTTGTAACCTTCTTCTGTTTTCTGTGCTTTGAACGATGATGATGCTATTCGATGGATTTTGGGATTTTTTATGATTGTTGGATGTTATTTTATCAGCTTGAATGGTTTACTGGTTCTGGAATTTGGTTTTGTGGATTTACTGGTTTTGAGTTAACATGTTTTTTTTATTTGGTTTTGTTAGCTTGTTTTGATGATGTTACTATGTGTTCGGTTTTGTAATAGTTTTTTGAGATTGATGATGTTTCTGATTTTGAGTTAACAGGTTTTGGTTATAGGTTTGGTATTTGGGAGTTTTTGACAGGTTTTGGTAGTTTGACTTTGTTATAGGTTTGATGGATGATGTTACTGGTTTATGTTCACAGGTTTTTGGTTGGCGGGTTTCAGGTTTGATGTTTGGGACTTGCTGAGCTTTTTTTTGTTTTGTTTTGGATTGATATTTGGCTTTGTTATAGTTTTGAGATGGTTGTTTTTTGGTGTTTTGAGTTGTTTGCTGGTTTTTAAAGGTTGTTGGTTTTGACAGTTTGGAGATTTTAGGTTTTGGATTTGTGGATTGACAGTTTGAAGGTTGGTTTGACCGTTTGAAAACTTTGAGGTTTTTTGAAGGTTGTTGTGATCGGTGGATTTAGAACTGACTGTTTAACGCTGGACCGCGAAATGTCGCGGAAGCAAGACTCGCCACCGTCTTTTATTTTCTCCAACATGGATAGGACAAAAGCACAGCAAAATTCCTTATGAGATAGTTTCTCGGTTCGGGATGTAAATTTATAGAAAGGGAAGGTGTTAGCACCCTTTCTATCCATGGTTATCCATGGGCTCTTAGATACTTGCTCATTGTGTTTTCAAAGTGTTTGTTTGCTTTTCAAGTGTGAGTGGGTTTGAAAAAAGTTTCGTTTAAAGATTTCGGAATAACTCTTGTATCAGTCCTCAAGAGTGTTTGAAAAATTGTTTTGAAAGCTTTTTGAAAGTGTCGGTGTGAAAAGGGTTTGATTTGTTTTTTAATAGAGCAAGTATCTATGAGTCATCCACCTACCCTAAGGAATTAGGCTGTGTAAATGTCCTTAAGGTAGTGCCATCCCACCATTGAGAGGTAGGTAGCACCACCGTTGGAGGTGTTCGGATCAATTCGTTTGTAGGGACAGTGTGGTCACCAGAGCAACAGTAGGACACCTTAGAAGCTACCCTTATGCCATTGATCCTTTTTTAATCCGAGGCAACCGTTTCGAGGCAACTGGATCATGGACATAAGGACTTACTAAAACGTCCTATACTCGACGACCACGTTTCGAAGGTAAGGCAACAGTGAGGCGTACCCTAGAAGTGGTGTGTGAATTTGTGTGTTATTTTCATGTTAATATTTATCTTTGATCAGGGCATTTGTGAGCTACGAGTTATTTTTAATTAGCCATACATTCTTTCATGCAATTAGAATTTAAAACTGCTGAAATTTAAATGCGGAAAGTAAAATCCTACGCTATTACAAGGCGCGGGTCTATACATCGCCAAATTACAAAGACCCGTTTTGATAAAATGCGGAAAGTAAAAAGACCTAATTACTATTACAAGCCTTGAGCAGTTACATAATATTTGAAAGAAAATAAATGCGCGAAAAGAACTTGAAATTAAATGTCCGAGGGTTTTGACCCTTTTGAAATTAAATTGAAATTAAAAGCTAATTAATTATTCAATTAAAGAAAAGAAATGTTTTTTAGGTTTTTGGTATTTGTGAAAATGAAGAAAATTAAAATTAAAAGGAAACCCTAGTTTTTAGTCTATTTTAATTATTAAGAAAATATTAAAGTTTAACCTAATTTACACTAATTAATTAAATTACATGTTTATTTACAAAAATATTTAGTAATTAATAATAATAATAATGAGAGAAAATTATTTATTTAAGAAAAAAAAGATGAGAATGTTAAAAAAACCCTAATTTCTACATATTTTAATTTATTAAGAAAAAGATTAAAGTTTTAAAACCTAATTTACTAAATTAATGGTTAGAGTTTATTTACAAAATAAATTAACGGTGAATTAAATATTAATTAAATATATTACATTTTTTTTGTTTCTGATTTTTTTTATTGTGAGAATTATTTTATGAAATTAAAGAAACAATTAAAAATAAATTAAAACAATTTAAAAAGAATTAAAATTGAAAAGAAAATGAAATTAAAAGATTGCAAACCATGGGGGGTTTCAGGCCCATTTGGAGGTTTTTGTGAAGTAATTTGGCCCATCAGAACTAAGCCTTTTTTGACTTCTTGGGATCACGTGTGGGATGGTTGACTGAGTGCACCATGGACTGCACGTTCTGGCCTTCAGATTAGTCCTTGAAGCCACTTGTCAGGCCTTGGCGTATGCGTGTATGGTGAACCTTTGGTTGAATGCTGCATAGGAATATATTGAGACAAAAATTATTGAACATATGGGGGGACCTGGGAATCGAACCCAGGTCCCAACGCTGGAGGGACACGTTGCCAGCCAACTGCGCTATTGAGTTTCTTTGTTAATATAATGGAGCGTGATTATTATATGTGAAAAAAGCAATTATTCTGAAAACAAAAGAAAAACGCGCCAATTATTTGAACCTCCCTATCACATGAAGACACGTCCATCTTCTTCCTCATCTTTCCTGTAAATAGAAAACAAATAGCGGGGGTTTTAAACCCCCACTAAATGAAGCCTGAAAAAATAGCGATTAGAACATGCTGTAATATAAAAAAGGCGCGAGGTCATCAATGGATTCGTCTTGTTGCCACGAATTCAACTGTATAAGTCTGGTGGTCTAATTTTTCCATATCAAGAAAGCCCTAATTGGAAGCTTCCTGAAAACCTAATTTTCGTCCATGGTGAATCTTGATTCAGGCAATATTAATTCAATTCAGTTATACCAATCGCTTCAGAAAGTTTATATTAGTATAAATCAATCAAGAAAAATGACTAAAAGTGCATGAATCATGATATGGGATTCAAGGAATTTTGGCAAACCGTATAACCTGTGTTCTTCAATTCCCTGCACGTTTTGACTCGTTCTCGATTGCAAATGCTTCCTGGAGGTTTTGGCAATGTATTGGAATGCTTTTGAAGCTTTGAATTGTGCTCTAACTGTGAAATCAGTTTTCAAATTTTTGGCCAAAAGTTGCAAATTGATTATGCCTTCCTCAGCAGTTTTTCGTGTGCCTTTGCATTAGGTTATGTTGTGCATATGTATCTGAATGGAATTAGGTCAAAAAACCAAGCCCAAGGTCCATGAATTTATGATTCCAATCTTTGATTTTTTCACATCTTTTTTCAATCTTTTTGCCATGGAAAACTTGCCAAATAGGGATGATCTTCTCCCCTGGAGATGATGCACGAAATCTTTTGCATATGTGGAAGATATTTGCTGCATAAAAGATTTAAAAAGCATGATTTGATATTTTTCTCATATTTAAATCTAATTAAATGAATTAATATAAATAAAAATTCAATTAATTAATTAAAAATAAGAAAATAAATCCCTTTGAGCTTAATGGGGCGTGCATATGCTTTGGGTAATGATTCAAGGAAGAATTTGAGGCCCATTAGCATTTTTGAAGCTTTTGAAGCAAAGTTGACTTTTCAAAATTCCCAAAAATTTCCCAACTTCTACAAGGCATATCTTGCGCAATTATAAAGCTATGATCATGCTCTTGGACATTTTGGAAAGGTCTTGAAGTCCTCTAACCAATGTCTTTGGTCCCATGTCATTTTGATTTACCAATCTCAAGTTATGGTCTTTGACTTAAAGTGCCTTTTTGTTGACTTTTGAAAATGACCTATAATGTTGAAATTGATAACTTTTTGTGAGAGCATTTCTTGGACTTGGAGTGTGAAGATGAGTTGTAGGAAATGTCATCCCCTTCAAAATGAGAATTGTATGGGATTTTTCTGATAAACCATGAGGAAGTTATGCCCTGGTCAATTTGCAGTTGACTTTTTCAGCTGTCCAAAAATAGAAACTTTTGCATCTTGAGACTTTTTGAGCCATTTTTTGAGAATCACGATCAAGAATTGATCAAATGATGTTTGTGGCTTCAAAATAAGATGTTGACCAAAAATTTTGACTTTTGATTGTCAAATGACCATTTTGCCCCTGCAGTTGACTGTGGAGCAATTAGGGTTTTTGAGTGTGCAATTTGATGTTGTGAGTCTTGAAACTTGACATATGAATGCTTGACAATGTATATAGGCATGTGGGACTTGTTTGGACCCTTGGAAACCTCAATTTCTTTGCTAGAACCAAAACCCTAATTTTGACTGTGTTAGGAGGCAATTGGACTGTGCAACCCTTGAGAGATTTTGAATCTTTTGGAGCTTGATCTTGACAAGTCTTGAAGAATATGGGAGGGAAAATTTTGGGGTACAACAGTTGCCCCTGTTCAATCTTCTTATACCTGAGGATGTAGATTGGCTGGCGTGCCTTTCGTAATCTGAAGGTGGAAGATGATTGAACACTAGAGTGCCCAGAAATTTGCACTCACATAGTAGAATGTCAGCAGTGTGATGGCGGGAATGGGCTTACAAACTCCATTTGGAGACTGATGAATAGGAGGATGGTCTTATAGATGCCATCTGGAAGTGTGACAGAACCTTGTCGGGAATGGGCTTATAAATGCCATTTGGAGACTGTTGGTATGTGGATGGGCTTACAGATGCCATCTGGGTGTCGATCGCGTAAGAGATTCCTTAACGAGAACCTGCGTACCTGAGAAAGAAAATAATTACCTGGCCTGTTACAGGAGTTGATCTTCAAACTCTTTATGTAGATGTGCCCTGGCTGGATACAGGAATCAAATCTTTTAAACTCTTCAGACGTGCCCTGGCAAGATACAGGAATCGAGTCCGGAGAATATAGTCGTCAACAGATACACCCTAGCGAGATACAGGAATCGGATCTTCGAACTCTTCAGACGTGCCCTGGAAGGATACAGGAATCGAGTCTGGAATTAGTCGTCAACAGATACACCCTGGTAGGATACAGGAATCAGATCTTCGAACTCTTCAGACGCGCCCTGGCAGGATACAGGAATCGAGTCTGGAATTAGTCGTCAACAGATACACCCTGGCAGGATACAGGAATCGGATCTTCGAACTCTTCAGACGTGCCCTGGCAAGATACAGGAATCGAGTCTGGAATTAGTCGTCAACAGATACACCCTGGCAGGATACAGGAATCGGATCTTCGAACTCTTCAGACGTGCCCTGGCAAGATATAGGAATCGAGTCTGGAATTAGTTGTCAACAGATACACCCTGGAAGGATACAGGAATCGGATCTTCGAACTCTTCAGACGTGCCCTGGCAAGATACAGGAATCAAGTCTGGAATTAGTCGTCAACAGATACACCCTGGCAAGATACAGGAATTAGATCTTCGAACTCTTCAGACGTACCCTGGCAAGATACAGGAATCGAGTCTGGAATTAGTCGTCAACAGATACACCCTGGCAAGATACAGGAGTCGGATCTTCAGACTCTTCAGACGTGCCCTGGCAAGATACAGGAATCGAGTCTGGAATTAGTCGTCAACAGATACACCCTGGCAAGATACAGGAATCAGATCTTCAAACTCTTCAGACGTGCCCTGGCAAGATACAGGAATCGAGTCTGGAATTGTAACAGTTGATAGTAATCATCTTTGTATTAACCTTTGTCCTGAAAAGACAAAACGTTAGTTGTATGCGATGTCATGATGTATGACATGTGTGATGTTCTTATAATAAATGAGATGGTATGTTCATGATGCGTATGTGCATGCTATAATGTATGAAGACGTGATGTTTATGAAATGTATTGTCATCTAGGAAAGTAAATCCTTGACGGGTGCCGGGAGGTTGAATCCTGGGCTGGTGTGGAAGAATGGAGTTCTTCGTTTCCGCTGGGGATGATGGTTGCAAGAATACCGGTAGGAGAAGATGACTCCGTTGGGGACTAAACTTGGCGAATAGAATACTCTGCGGGGAGTGAACTCTGTGGGGAAAGAGAGGTACTTTGCTGAAGTCGATGATAACTCTGCTGGGGATACCATTGATAAGCTTATGCTGGGGAATTTGATGAACTCCGCTGAGGGGTAGGAAGAACTTCGCCGAGGACGATCCTCCCATGGCAACTGGCTGAGGATAACCCAGTTATACCCTGGTGGGGAAATAACCTTTGAATAAAGCCGGGGGAGCATTCGTACTAGGCGGGCGACAAGCTTCCAGAATCTACTGGGCATAAGCTTCCTGCTGGGGAGATGGATTCCACTTTCGTGGGGAAACTTTTCAGATTGGACTGGACTCTCCTGGCAAATTTTTGAGATATACTGGGGAAGTGGCTCCACTGAATGTCTGGTATACCGCCAGGGAACAATCTTAGATCAAGACTGCTAGGGATGCTTGTTAAGAATGTTGGTATACTCCGCTGAGGAATGTTAAGGTCTGCTGGGGATAATCCAACTTCCATAAGGCTGACTGAGTAGGCTAACTCTGCTTGGGGAGAGTATCACTGACTTGCTAGGAGATACTGTGCCTTGTTAGGGCTGATTGGAGACCAAACTGCTTGGGGAGAGAATTGTTGAATCTTGGCTCACTCTCTGGGGAATTAAAATATCTTGGTTACACTCTTCAGCCGAACTTACCTTGGTACCTTGGCGGACAGAGCAATTAGATTGCTTAGACACCTCATTATTGCCCCTGTTTCTACAGGAGATGGTACCTATGGAGGTCCTTGACAACTACCGATTGACCAATCTTCTTCTGGTAGACGAGTGACGAGATGACGGGACATAGTCGTACGCTTTTGATCCCTAACTTTTGCCTGGACCGCCCTTTCGGGTTTTCGGTCCATCGGGATACCCATTTTTTCCCAAGCCGCCTTTTCAGGTTTTCGACTTGCCGGGTGTACAGATCTTTTTCATTTCATCCCTCATTTTTCCCGAACCCTTTTGGTTCGCCGGGAGGCCCTAATTTTTGCCTAGGTATGTCAACCTAGCGGGTCTTTTATCATGCGTAGTATCTTTTCGACTATGTCCTCATTCTCGGAAGGTAGGGAGATGCCCCTGTTATTGTGTTGCCATGCCACCAGAAGGTCTTCGTTTGATCAGGCAAGCTCATAGCTGGAATTCATGTCCCATGCCCCAAGTGACTCAGGCGGAGATTTGCCCCTGGTTATCTTGGCATTTGAGAGATTCTCTGAATCTTGACTTGACTGCCCCAGATTATGGACAATGCTCATGCCATGCCCCTTGATTGGAGGTACTCTTGTTCATTAGACATTCGTCGTGCGAATTTCTCTGTTATTCAAACAACTAGTCATATGCAAGCAATGTTATATTAGAAATGCAAAGCTTATGTTTGTCTTGAATTTTTTTTTTTTTTGAAAATGCATTTTTTTCAGTAAAAGCAAGTGATTTTTTTTTGTAAACTGTGATGTCAACTCGTTATTTTACTTCACGCCCTAAGGAGTCAGGATACCTTTCGTAACAGTATGCTTTCGAACTAACCCATGCTTCAGCTAGGACTTTTGAGGGTTATAATGTGGCCTGGTTCACGGTTTAAGAAACAAAGGATAAAGGCTCAAATTATTTGTACCCACCCGTTCTTCGTGATGTTCTTCAAACCTAAACTCAGCTGATTGTGCGTCATACCTTGTTTGAGTATTTGCTTTGATATACCAGTGATGATTCTGATATTGACAGTTTGTTTGGAATGGGCAGTCATTTCCTTTTTGTTGAGGGTTTGTAGGACCTCTTTGCTTTTTGATTTCGTTATCCCTGTTTTTTGCCTGAACTGTTTCTTTTGTGATTACAGTCAGCGGGATGCCCCAGTTTTGTAAGTCTCCTTCATAGGTTTTGACTTAGTGGGCTTTTATTTTTTGAGAGATAATGATTGCCCGTCTTTATGATTATTCGAACCATTACTGTCTTTTGTTTTGTAAGGACTCCTTCGGTCCCATTCGTTGTGCACTTGGATCAACTGAGAGAACTACCCTGCCCCAGGTTATGATTAAGGGTTTCAATTTTTGAAAAGAAAAACTCCTACTTCTTTGGCTCAGAGGGGTTGACGAGGGATTATCTTCCTTATAACTCCAGTGTTTAGGGATTGAAACAATGCATGTACCTCATCAGCGGGGTTTGTTCAAAATCATACTGTAGATTGCGGTATCATTTTCTACATCCTCTCTCAAGAGGCTTAGAATTATTAATTGAGAGTTGACATCAAAAAATGAAAGCAGTTTGAATATAGCGAATGCGAATATATTGATTCAAAACAGACATATGCGATGCATTAATGAAATAACAACGTTTGACATGATAATTGTTTGAACAATCAAAAGAAAATTACAACTTGAACATTCGAATGAACAGAAGTCTTCTAGTCTCAGGGCTTGTTACTTCCAATGGTGAATCCTGTAGGGATGATAGCAGACCTCAGCTTGACCTACTTGGGTGAAATCCACTGCTCCTTCATTAATCAGATCCTGGACTTTGTTCTTCAGAGCCCAGCAGTCAGCAGTGTCATGTCCAGGACTATCAGAGTGGTATGCACACCTTTTGTTGGGATGATAGTTAGGAGCAGAGATGTTGGGGTTCCGGGGAGGAGCCCTTAGTGTAATCAGATTCAACCTTAACATGTGTTGTAGAGCTTGAAACAACGACACGTTAAGCTGGGTGAATTGCCTCTTGGACCTGCTTGGCTTACTCTGATCAACCTGTTGCTCTGGGCGGGGTTGTGGTTGGATCTGTGAAGTGGTAGCAATTTGGAGAGGTCTATTCTTCACCATGCCAGACTCTTGTCCTCTTGGAAGCTGTTCAATGACCTGGTCCCTGACTTGGACTGGTTGCTTCATGTTGTATCTCTCTTGGTAGAGCTGACTGATCATGATCCTCAACTCTTCTTGCTCCCGAGCTAAGCCTTGTATGAGAGCCATTTTCCCCAGCATCTGGGTTCTCATTGTATCCACTTCAGCCTGCAGACGTTTCAGCCGTTCGTCTTGGTCATCTTCGGGACTTTTCTTGGCCAAATTCCCCATGAGTAGTGTCCTGAACTCTTCCTGCCCCTTGGATAGGCTTAAGAAGATCTCCCTGAACTGAGTCTCTTAAGCATGAGGACCCTGGTTATCTTGTTGGGAAGCCATTGCTGAAATAAACAGCGAAGAAGGTAAGTGACCTGTAATAAAGGGTACCTGTAATGCAATGATATGTATGATATGCATGCGAGGTTTTCAAGGATCTCGCGGGGGTAAACAAGAAAATTGTTAGAATTTGCATTTTGTAGCTTGATTGAAGGAACTTCATGTTGTTGAGAGTCCTTCTTCAAGGGTCAAGGCTCACCATATCGAGTGGGTCATAGCCCCTGACAACCTTGGCTAGAGGAAAATAAATCCCCTTTGCCCCTTGCTGGACAGTTGGTTCATCATGACCTGCATCACAGACCCTTGAGATCCTTGAAATGGGTTAGTTTTCATGCAGGGTACATGCAATGGTATGATGTTATGCTATGCATGGAGTGATGTAAGTAGGCCCTGTAATGAGTCCCGATTAAGGACTGTAAACAAAACCTGCAAGAAACTCATGTTTCAGATAACAAGCCTGCAAATAGTCAAGTTGGAAGGCACACAAGTCACACAAAGAGCCCTTAGAGTTTAGGCCAGCATGAAGTTCGGGGTACTACCCTCTTGAAGTTGGTGGGTTAAAACCTGTCCTATCAAAAGTAACCGGGTTCTAGAGGATCCCAATATCACTGACTACCCTCAATCGGTCATAACTCCAGCATTGCAATCTTTTCTTGCGGCCAGAACCATCACGAGAGTTTAGCCTCAATGGGCGTAGCATACTGTTACTGTTCTATTGGCCAAGTTGGGTCATTTAAGGTTCTAAGGTCGGTTGGTGCTTAATGACTCCTCGGAAGACCCATATTCTCCTCGTTGCGACACAAGGGATATCGGTACAGACCAAGGTGCCACACCAACGTAGCCACTGCTTCACCCGTGTCGGTCTACGCCGGACAGGTCCCTCACAACTTATGCTACCTAACAGGATATCCCCAGATCCGGGTTAGGATCTATGTAACTCCGATGCAGCCCACAATAATAAAGCAAACAAACACAGCAATTGAAAACACAAGTCTGAGCTATCCTAAGGTACACCTCACTTTATGATGGTCCCCAGCAGAGTCGCCAGTTCTGTGATCGGTGGATTTAGAACTGACTGTTTAACGCTGGATCGCGAAATGTCGCGGAAGCAAGAGTCGCCACCGTCTTTTATTTTCTCCAACATGGACAGGACAAAAGCACAACAAAATTCCTTATGAGATAGTTTCTCGGTTCGGGAGGTAGATTTATAGAAAGGGAAGGTGTTAGCACCCTTTCTATCCATGGTTATCCATGGGCTCTTAGATACTTGCTCATTGTGTTTTCAAAGTGTTTGTTTGCTTTTCAAGTGTGAGTGGGTTTGAAAAAGGTTTCGTTTAAAGATTTCGGAATAACTCTTGTATCAGTCCTCAAGAGTGTTTGAAAAATTGTTTTGAAAGCTTTTTGAAAGTGTCGGTGTGAAAAGGGTTTGATTTGTTTTTTAATAGAGCAAGTATCTATGAGTCATCCACCTACCCTAAGAAATTAGGCTGTGTAAATGTCCTTAAGGTAGTGCCATCCCACCATTGAGAGGTAGGTAGCACCACCGTTGGAGGTGTTCGGGTCAATTCGTTTGTAGGGACAGTGTGGTCACCAGAGCAACAGTAGGACACCTTAGAAGCTACCCTTATGCCATTGATCCTTTTTTAATCCGAGGCAACCATTTCGAGGCAACTGGATCATGGACATAAGGACTTACTAAAACGTCCTATACTCGACGACCATGTTTCGAAGGTAAGGCAACAGTGAGGCGTACCCTAGAAGTGGTGTGTGAATTTGTGTGTTATTTTCATGTTAATATTTATCTTTGATCAGGGCATTTGTGAGCTACGAGTTATTTTTAATTAGCCATACATTCTTTCATGCAATTAGAATTTAAAAGTGTTGAAATTTAAATGCGGAAAGTAAAATCCTACGCTATTACAAGGCGCGGGTCTATACATCGCCAAATTACAAAGACCCGTTTTGATAAAATGCGGAAAGTAAAAAGACCTAATTACTATTACAAGCCTTGAGCAGTTACATAATATTTGAAAGAAAATAAATGCGCGAAAAGAACTTGAAATTGAATGTCCGAGGGTTTTGACCCTTTTGAAATTAAATTGAAATTAAAAGCTAATTAATTATTTAATTAAAGAAAAGAAATGTTTTTTAGGTTTTTGGTATTTATGAAAATGAAGAAAATTAAAATTAAAAGGAAACCCTAGTTCTAAGTCTATTTTAATTATTAAGAAAATATTAAAGTTTAACCTAATTTACACTAATTAATTAAATTACATGTTTATTTACAAAAATATTTAGTAATTAATAATAATAATAATAATAATAATGAGAGAAAATTATTTATTTAAGAAAAAAAAGATGAGAATGTTAAAAAAAAACCCTAATTTCTACATATTTTAATTTATTAAGAAAAAGATTAAAGTTTTAAAACCTAATTTACTAAATTAATGGTTAGAGTTTATTTACAAAATAAATTAATGGTGAATTAAATATTAATTAAATATATTACATTTTTTTGTTTCTGATTTTTTTTATTGTGAGAATTATTTTATGAAATTAAAGAAACAATTAAAAATAAATTAAAACAATTTAAAAAGAATTAAAATTGAAAAGAAAATGAAATTAAAAGATTGCAAACCATGGGGGGTTTCAGGCCCATTTGGAGGTTTTTGTGAAGTAATTTGGCCCATCAGAACTAAGCCTTTTTTGACTTCTTGGGATCACGTGTGGGATGGTTGACTGAGTGCACCATGGACTGCACGTTCTGGCCTTCAGATTAGTCCTTGAAGCCACTTGTCAGGCCTTGGCGTATGCGTGTATGGTGAACCTTTGGTTGAATGCTGCATAGGAATATATTGAGACAAAAATTATTGAACATATGGGGGGACCTGGGAATCGAACCCGGGTCCCAACGCTGGAGGGACACGTTGCCAGCCAACTGCGCTATTGAGTTTCTTTGTTAATATAATGGAGCGTGATTATTATATGTGAAAAAAGCAATTATTCTGAAAACAAAAGAAAAACGCGCCAATTATTTGAACCTCCTTATCACATGAAGACACGTCCATCTTCTTCCTCATCTTTCCTGTAAATAGAAAACAAATAGCGGGGGTTTTAAACCCCCACTAAATGAAGCCTGAAAAAATAGCGATTAGAACATGCTGTAATATAAAAAAGGCGCGAGGTCATCAATGGATTCGTCCTGTTGCCACGAATTCAACTGTATAAGTCTGGTGGTCTAATTTTTCCATATCAAGAAAGCCCTAATTGGAAGCTTCCTGAAAACCTAATTTTCGTCCATGGTGAATCTTGATTCAGGCAATATTAATTCAATTCAGTTATACCAATCGCTTCAGAAAGTTTATATTAGTATAAATCAATCAAGAAAAATGACTAAAAGTGCATGAATCATGATATGGGATTCAAGGAATTTTGGCAAACCGTATAACCTGTGTTCTTCAATTCCCTGCACGTTTTGACTCGTTCTCGATTGCAAATGCTTCCTGGAGGTTTTGGCAATGTATTGGAATGCTTTTGAAGCTTTGAATTGTGCTCTAACTGTGAAATCAGTTTTCAATTTTTTGGCCAAAAGTTGCAAATTGATTATGCCTTCCTCAGCAGTTTTTCGTGTGCCTTTGCATTAGGTTATGTTGTGCATATATATATGAATGGAATTAGGTCAAAAAACCAAGCCCAAGGTCCATGAATTTATGATTCCAATCTTTGATTTTTTCACATCTTTTTTCAATCTTTTTACCATAGAAAACTTGCCAAATAGGGATGATCTTGTCCCCTGGAGATGATGCACGAAATCTTTTGCATATGTGGAAGATATTTGCTGCATAAAAGATTTAAAAAGCATGATTTGATATTTTTCTCATATTTAAATCTAATTAAATGAATTAATTAATTAAAAATAAGAAAATAAATCCCTTTGAGCTTAATGGGGCGTGCATATGCTTTGGGTAATGATTCAAGGAAGAATTTGAGGCCCATTAGCATTTTTGAAGCTTTTGAAGCAAAGTTGACTTTTCAAAATTCCCAAAAATTTCCCAACTTCTACAAGGCATATCTTGCTCAATTTTAAAGCTATGATCATGTTCTTGGACATTTTGGAAAGGTCTTGAAGTCCTCTAACAAATGTCTTTGGTCCCATGTCATTTTGATTTACCAATCTCAAGTTATGGTCTTTGACTTAAAGTGCCTTTTTGTTGACTTTTGAAAATGACCTATAATGTTGAAATTGATAACTTTTTGTGAGAGCATTTCCTGGACTTGGAGTGTGAAGATGAGTTGTAGGAAATGTCATCCCCTTCAAAATGAGCATTGGATGGGATTTTTCTGATAAACCATGAGGAAGTTATGCCCTGGTCAATTTGCAGTTGACTTTTTCAGCTGTCCAAAAATAGAAACTTTTGCATCTTGAGACTTTTTGAGCCATTTTTTGAGAATCATGATCAAGAATTGATCAAATGATGTTTGTGGCTTAAAAATAAGATGTTGACCAAAAATTTTGACTTTTGACTGTCAAATGACCATTTTGCCTCTACAGTTGACTGTGGAGCAATTAGGGTTTTTGACTGTGCAATTTGATGCTGTGAGTCTTGAAACTTGACATATGAATGCTTGACAATGTATATAGGCATTTGGGACTTGTTTGGACCCTTGGAAACCTTAATTTCTTTGCCAGAACCAAAACCCTAATTTTGACTGTGTTAGGAGGCAATTGGATTGTGCAACCCTTGAGAGATTTTGAATCTTTTGGAGCTTGATCTTGACAAGTCTTGAAGAATATGGGAGGGCAAATTTTGGGGTACAACAGTTGTTGATTTGGTTCTTGCTGTTTTAGGATGGCTTGGGATATTGGTTCAGATTTGGGTTTTTTGCTTGAGAGTTTTACAGGTTTTTGGTTGTTGGAGACTTTAATAGTTTTTGGACTTTGATAAAATGTTTTTCTATCTCCTCATCTGCTTGAGAGTTTTTATTGTTATATTGATGTTGCTTTAGTTGAATTCCTATTCAAAATGGCGGGAAAACCATCAGATTTTGAATATTTTGGCATATTGTTCTTATGCCCTTTTTGTTGCAGTTTTTGTTTTCTAGCAACTTCTATGCAATTGTGACAGCCAAGGCAGCAGGGTTGTGCATCCATAGGTGACTTATTTCCTCTCTTCTCTCTCAATGACACTAAGAAAGTCAATTGCTCTTTTGCCTTTTTCTGAAAAGTTTGCAATAAAATGGAAAATGATGAATTGGCTTCTTGAACAAGTTTCTTGCTTGTTTGACTTAGTTTATTATATTGCTATACTTTTGTTTGTTTTTGCTGTTTGGGCAATTTTGTTTGGCTCAGTTTGCGCCTTCTGTTTGGTGATGCTGTTTGGGCAATTTGATTTGCGCTGCTGTTTTTTGCCTAGCTTGCGCAGCTTGCTTGCATTCAGTTTGTAGTATTCTGTTTGTTTGGATAAATTTGTTGCATTTCTTGTTTGGACAGATTTGTGGTATTTTTGTTTCTTCTTTTTGTGAACCAAGAAGAAAAATCTTCTTGTGATTTGCAAATAGAGGAAATAAATTATGATGAATTAAAATGGCCCTCTGATTCCAATTTGCAAACTTTAATGATGAATAACACTTTTTCTTTTGAAAATTCTTGCTCATGCCCAAATAAATTGTACTGACTATTTTTATGTCTTTTGTTTTCATGTGAGCATAATTGGATGTGACAAAGCAGAGGAAGCAAGAAACTCTATGGCAAGCATGGAAGCAGGGGAACTTCAGTCAACCTTAGGCATAGATCCATTTAGATTTTCTTTGTAATTTAGAAAAACACTCTTGTATTGTATCCAACAATTGTACTAATTTATCTTTTAAATACAATAAGTTGTAAAATCTAAAGTATTTAAATAATAAATTGTTTTGTAACAACTTTTGAAATAAATGGAGAAAGTCTTATGAGATATTCTGGTGTCCATTGAAACCCTTTACTGTCAATAACTTGTAATTTTCTCTTTGCATCCTAACTGATTCTTACAGATTCCCAATCAAGATAATTGAAACAAAATGCTCCAATCTGATAATTTAAATTCCAATAAATTCTGTAATCTTGCAACTGCATTCCAAACAAACACTATTCCATTTCTTAACCAAGAAAATGTTTTAAAAGACATAAATCATTTGGTTAACCTGGATCAAACAATCATGAGTGTCCCAAATGACAATCTTAGTCTTTTGTCCCAAACAACCATGCCTTGAGAACAAACACTGTCTTTTCAATAAACTTGAGAAAGGATGAAGATCTGTGAAAACCAATTGAATCTTTTTGAGAATTCATTTTCTTTTGAGAATTGCAAGAAAAACCCTAGTTGCTGGTTTACTGCCACAGAAGAAAATCTATCTGATCGATTCCTGAGCCAACTTGAATATCTGAGAGACCCTAGGGTTGTGTCTTTTATGAAAAATGGGAGGGCAAATTTTGGGGTACAACACACGTCCCATTGACCATTCAAGCACTGTTAAGTACATGATGAGCGGTCTTCTAGGAACTTGTGGCGCAAGATTGGTGTCTCTTGTAAATATCACTTTATTGTCTCGGAGGTTGTTTGACAATCATCGTTCCACACCATTGTCTGATTTTTTCGAATTAATTTGAATATAGGCTTGCACGTAGCAGTTAGGTGCAATATGAACCTCGAAATATAGTTCAATCGTCCTAAGAAACCACAAACCTCTTTTTTCTGTTCTTGGAGCTGGCATTTCTTGTATGACCTTTACCTTATCGGGATCTACCTCAATACCACACTAACTTACAATAAAACCCAATAACTTGCCTAACCTGACACCAAATCTATACTTGTTCAGATTCAACCTCAATTTGAACTTTCACAGATGCTCGAATAACTTTTGTAAATGAATGATGTGTTCCTCCTCTGTATGAGATTTGGAAATCATATCATCTACATATACCTAACCTTCTCCGTGGATCAAATTCCAAAGTTTTTTCCACTTCATGATATTCTTCATTTCACTTTCAATATTCATCAGTTGTTTCCCTAATTCTTCATTCACCATTG
Organism: Vicia faba; assembly: GCA_948472305.1. NCBI lineage: Eukaryota > Viridiplantae > Streptophyta > Magnoliopsida > Fabales > Fabaceae > Vicia > Vicia faba. Next base: position 41,627,403 of record OX451737.1, on the reverse strand, counting down.
TGACTTTTTCAATATCCTTTTTTGCTTTAGCAAGTTCCTTTGATACCTTTTCCAACATATCCATCCAAAATTGCTCATTCTCATCTCTCACATCCTCATAAAAACCAACAAAGTAACCACACCTAGCTTGCATTGATCTCTGAAATTTTCATGGACTGAAGTTCAAATATACACACAAAAATCCAACTCAAACAAAAATAAAACTGAAATTATTTGCATACTTTATAATTTGGACAACCCCAAAAATGCTTTCCAAAATTCTTAACGGATGTTGCCCTTTGAAGAACAACCATGTCTCCAAAATGACATATGGGCTTCCATCGTGAGCTACTGTATATGTTTGAATCCCTACTTTTTGAGTTTTTCTGTTTCAACAAGGATAAAGATTCACCTGATTTCATGCTTGCCTAAACCCTAATTCCAAGTTGCAAAGATGAATCTCTAATTCCAATTTTTCCTAGGTCTAATTTGGGAATGTAGAACCACGTGAGCACAAACACGTTGTGTAAATAGAGAAGATGAAGTTGTCTTGCCAACTCAGCTGCCAAGTCTTCACACATAAACAAACGTTGGAGGGTAATTGACGGAGAGGAGTCATATGGCGCCATTTTGAAAGTTAAAGGACCAACATGCCACTTATTAAAGTTAAGCGACCAAACTGGAACCTGAGGTAGAGTTAAGGGACGAAAAAAAGTATTTTACCAATGGGGGACTAAAAATTTAAAAACATCAAAAAAGAGAACAAAAGTGCATTTAAGACTAAGATCTATTTATGAAGTATCTTTCTTCCAGGTAACATTATTTTATTTGTTATTGTTTGTTCTTCGTTTGTAATTTAATATTATTATTATTAGTTGGATAAAATTCTAATAAGGGGAGACTCATGTATTACTCTAGAGAAGGTCCAACAACCATCTTGGTCTAAGAATATAAATAAATCTATGTGCATAAGGCATAAGGTGCATTCATCCTTTTCATACTTCACCCGACCTCTTTTTTGAACTCCTTAACTAACTTGGGTGTTAGAATACTAACTTTGCAGACTCACCTTCGTAATCCACCACATCAGAGACTTGCAACACCACATCACAAGTCTAACATTATAATCTAAGTATAATTATAGTTCTGATCCGGAACAATGGCACTGTCTATGGAAATTAGCTATTGATTCTCACGAATTTCCACGATCATATCATGTCTGATGCAATCTAGTTTATCGTAACATAGCACCAAGATAAGGATGTTAGAAATATATTATACAATTAACGCATATAAAGTACAACAAGGAAAAACTTATCAATTGTATCTCTTCATATAGAAATTGTTATCAATTTTATTAATAGGTTTTTATTATAGGAAAAATATAGGCTAGAGTTTTAATGCATATATCATTGTATTCATTTTTAGTTTATACAGTATTACATCTATATCTCATGAAATCATGTATGTATGTAAGAAAATTACATGAATTAAAAAACATAACATTATATTTCTTATATGGTATAAATATTTTTTTCCTGGTTAATATCCATCATTTTGCTTCTTTTCTTCTTCATCGAATCCCTTGTTTTCACTGTCACCATGTTTGATATCTCACCCCATCAATTTTTATTCCTTCTTCTGAAAATCCGCCCATCACTGATCACTTCACAACAACCTCAAACACAAATCTTTTTGTGTTATTCACCATTTAGATAATCCTTCAACTGTCCTTGTTACCCATTTACTTATTGGTGATAACTATGGTTCATGGAGTCGCGCAGTAACAATTGCACTTCGTGCCAAAAATAAATTAGGTTTTGTTGACGGGCCACTTACCAGTCCGAAGAAGAAAGAAGACATTCCTAAATGGAAACGTTGCAACGACCTGGTTGCAAGGTGGATTCTTAACCCAGTTTCAACCAATGTTCATCCTAATAGTTTGTATGCTGAAACTGCAGCACAAACCTGGTCCGATCTAAAATATTGATTCTCTCAATCAAATGCTCATAAAACATATCAATTGAAATAGTGAATTTCTGCCCTCAAATAAGAAGGCATGTTTGTCTCTCTTTATTTCACTCAACTCAAATCTCTTTGGGATGAACTCAATTCTATTGCTCCTGTCAATCCTTGTATATATGATAATGCTAAAAGTATTCTTGATCAGCATAATCAAGATCGTGCCATGGAATTCCTTCAAGGAGGTCATGACCGTTTTTCAGCTGTCGACATGGTTATCTACAACTGCAGCCATAACCACCATACCACCTTCAGAATCATCTGAATCTTGGCATGCAAGGTTCGCTCCTTTGTCCTTTATTGTCGATCCCTTGTCTTTTCTGTACCAACAATTCTTGGCTACGTGACCCCACTTTTCATAGTTATAGCACTGCACACTTTTTTTATCTTCTTTGGCCTTTCGATAATTTCCTCCTCCTCCATTCAAGGATTTAGAAGCTCCATCTTCGACTTGATGTTTGTGAGGTTTAGACCAATACTTCTTTCTCTGAGTCTTGTCGAACTTGCCTTTGAATTTGTTCAAGCAAAGAAATTGATCTGTTTTAACTGCTTTTGTCAGAAGATCTGCAAGATATTTCTGAGTGCTATAGTGCAGAACTTCTAACACTCCTTTCTGCACTTAACTTCTGAGAAAGTGATACTTCGTCTCAATGTGCTTGCTTCTTCCATGTAGCACTGGATTCTTGGAAAGATCAATTGCAGACTTATTATCAATCATCATCTTCAAAGGTTCCTCAAATTCAACCTTCAAATCATGCAGGAGATTTAGAAGCCAAACAGCTTGACAAGCAACTACAACACCTGCGATATACTCAGCTTCACATGTTGACAAAGCCACGACAGGCTGTTTCTTAGAACTCCAGGAAATGGGACATCCCAGAAATTTAAACAAGTATCCAGAAGTACTTCTCATGTCCACTCTGTCTCCGCACCAGTCACAATCAGAATAACTTACTAATTCTGATTCTGTCTTTCTTTCAGAAGGAAATATCACTCCATATCTCAGGGTTCCCTTGATATATCTCAGAATTCTGACAGCAGCTTGGAAATGAGACCACTTTGGATTACTCATGAATCTGCTAACTAATCCAACTGCATAACAAATGTCAGGTCTAGTATTACATAAATACCTTAGAGAACCAACCAACTGTTTGAAGGTTGTAGAATCAACAGAATCACCATCATAGTCATAATCCATTTTTTATTGGTTTCTAATGATGTCACAGCAACTTTGCAGTTCTGCAGCTTAAATCTCTCCAAAAGTTCTAGTTCGTACTTTAACTAATGCAGAATGATACCCTTCTTCGAGTACAGAATCTCCATCCCTAGGAAATATGTCATTTTTCCTAGATCTGTCATCTCGAACTCATTCAACAGAACTTCTTTGAACTTCTTTATATCTTCTGGACAGCTACCTGTTAGAAAAATGTCATCAACATAGAGACACACCAGAATCATATTGTTATCAGAGTGTTGTACATAAACTCCATATTCCATCTCACATTTTTGAAACCTCTGCTTCTTGAAAAATGAATCAATTTTCAGATTCCAAGCTCTAGGCGCTTGCTTCAGTCCATACAGAGCTTTATTCAACCTGTATTCCATCCCTTCCTGATTCTTTTTCACAAATCCAGGAGGTTGTGACACATAAACTTCTTCCTGTAATGGACCGTTCAGAAATGCAGACTTCACATCCAGATGCATTAAAGGCCAATTTCTATTTGCAGCTAAAGCAATCACCAGTCTGATTTTTTCATTCCTAGATACGGGCGCGAACACCTCAAAGTAATCTAGCCCAGGTTTCTGAAGAAAACCTCTAGCTACTAGTCTAGCTTTGTGCTTGCCAATTGAACCATCTGGCTTAAGTTTCAACTTAAAAACCCATCTGACGCTGATGGCTTTTTTCTTATCTAGAAGTTTAGTCAATTTCCAAGTTTTTTTCCTTTCTATTGCCTCAAGTTCTTCATTCATGGCATTAAGCCATTCTTTCTTCTTGAGAGCTTATTCAATGCCCACTGGTTCAGAATCTACTAACATGGCACACTGAACGACTTCTCCTTCAGAGTCAACTTCATTATCATGCAACATGTCAAAATCTGCAAACCTTCTTGGTTTTTGTCTGACTCTCTGTAGTCTTTGAGCTTGTTCTGAAGCTGCACTAGAACTACTACTTTCAGAGTTACCACCTTCAAAGTTTTCCCTTCCAGAACTATGATCACCACCAGATTCTGGATCATCATCAGCATCTGGATCAAAATCAGATCCATTGCTAGAATCTTCTTCTGACTCATCTTCAGAATCTTCAGGATCTTCAGAATCAGATTCATCTTCTGAACTTTCTAAAACATCTTCAAAGGATAACTCTGGTGTTGGCACTGCACCAGAATCTGATTGAGATTTTTTCCAATCCCATACTTCAGACTCTTTCACCACAACGTCTCTGCTGACTTCAACTTTATTAGTTTCTGGACAATAAAGCTTATACGCACATGTACTGTGGTACCCCACCAGCAACATTACTTTGCTTCTATCGTCCAGTTTTTGTCTTCTAGCTTCTGGAACGTGTTTGTAACAGACAGAGCCAAACACCTTCAGATGACTGACACTCTGCTTATCTCCAGTCCATTTCTAAAGGAACAACTTCCTTCAGTTTCTTTTTTAGACACCTGTTCAAAATATATGTTGATGTGGCAACAGCTTCTCCCCATAGCACGTGAGGTAGCTTTTTCTCTTTCAGCATGCTTCGGGTCATATCAAGCAAAGTTCCGTTTCTTCTTTCAGCAAGACCGTTGTGCTGAGGAGTATATGGAGCAGTAACCTCATGTTCTATTCCACTCTCCTCACATAACTTCTGAAATACTGTAGAGTTATACTCACCTCCACCATCCATTCTCAGAATTTTTAACTTTTGACCACTCTGCTTCCCAGCCTTCACTTTGAATTTCTCGAACTCAGTAAACACTTCATGCTTGAACTTGATGAGTGTTACCCATGTCATTCTTGTAAACTCATCCACAAAAGACACAAAATAATTGTTTCCTCCAAGTGAAGGTATTGGAAATGGTTCACACACATCAGAATGTACTACTCCTAGAGCATGCTTCGCAATGGGGGCTACTTCTGATGTAAATGGCAATCTAGGTTGCTTGCCTTTCATGCATATCTCACATGACTTCTCAGGATTCACAATCTTTGAAATACCATGTACAAGCTTCTTAGAACATAGATGCCCTAAGCTTCTATAGTTCAAATGCTCCAACCTCTTACGCCACGACTTACTGTTACCTTCAGCGCCTTCTGCACTAAGACACGTTGCTTCAGCTGTTTCTACATTTACCTTGAATGTTATGTTGCCTCCTTGTTCAGACTTCATAATCAACCTCTGATTGGAATCATACAGCGTCAGAAGATTGTTTTTCATAACAACTGAGAAACCTTTCTCAATCAGTTGAACTACGCTCATCAGATTGCTTCTAATACCAGGAATATACCAAACGTCTTTGATCAGAATGTCTTTCCCATTCTTCACTCTAACTCTGACATCTACAATACCTTCTGCATTAAGATACTTATCGTTAGCACATCTGATCTTTGTTCTCCTTTTGGAGTCAAAGTCTGTCAGCCATTGTTTGTTTTCAGTTAAATTATTTGAACAGCCAGTGTCCATATACCACCTATCTTCTGAGCATTTTCCATCAGAATCAGAAGCCATTAGTAGTACAGGTTCATCATCAGAGTTTCTCTTAGCCATATATGCTTCTTCTAATTTCCTTTCCTTGTTTGACCTATAATCTCTAGCAAAATGGCCAAATTGTTTACAAGAGTAACATTGAACCTTCATTTTGTCATACCTTTCCCTTCCTTTATGATATTTCTTATCATCAGAAGTTGAGGCTTCTGACTTCTGGAATTTATCACCATGTTTATTCTGCTTCTGGTCTTTCTTGACAAAAGAAGCCTTCAGAGATTGCTCAGCTTCCCTCTCAGAAGTTCTCTCAGACAGACGTAACTCATGTGCTTCTAAGCTGCTTTGCAATTCTTCTATTCTCATGGTTTCCAGATCTTTAGAATGTTCAATAGAAACAACAATGTCATCAAACTGAGGAGTAAGCGACTTCAGAATCTTCTCGATGATTACCTGTTCAGACAGAGTTTCTCCACACGCCTTCATCTCATTAGTGATCAGAATCACTCTGGAGATATATTCAGAAACTTTCTCATTGCTCTTCATGTTCAGATTCTCATATTGCTTTCATAGGGATTGAAGCTTCACCTTCTTTATTGATGCGTCACCACCGTAACATCTCAGTAGTAAATCCCACGCCCCTTTTGACGTTGTTGAATCAACAATCTTCTCGAACACACTTTCATCCACACACTGATGGATATAGAACAGAGCTTTCTGGTCCCTCTTCCTCATCATCCTCTCAGCAGTTCTCTGTTCTTCAGTTGCATCTGCTGTAGCTGGTACATAACCATCTGTAACCAGATCCAGAACATCTTATGCACCAAACAACACACACATTTGTATCATCCATATGTTCCAGTTTTTACCATTAAAAACTGGAAGTTTGGTGTTCAAACTACTGTCTCCACTCATTTTAAACCTTGCACAGATTTTTCAGATCTTCAAACACACTGTTTTCCAACCCACAGAATCAGATTTTGTTCAGATCTTTGTTCAAGATTTAAAAAATAAATAAAAAATGAACCAAAATCAAACACACAACTCACAATCACTCGTATTTTCCAGGAAAACAGAATCAAATGCTCTTGATACCAATTTGTTGGTGCAAGGTAATGAAAGGGAGAAGAAGAATGAACAATGAATGATAACAAAGATGACTACTATTGTATATCAAATAGAGGAATGAATGAGTTACAATATTGATAGCCTAGGTAGCATAATTATACTAAAAATTGAAAATGTCAAAAGGCCCTATTAAAAAATAAACATTGGGAATTATAGACATTAACTAAATTATATTTCTAATATCTATCGTATCCAAAGCTTACTCGACTGTTCTTAGACTTCATCTCACCAATTTATTATAAATTTCTTTCTCGAATGAAACACACCATATAATATAATAGTAAAAAATTACGTAAAAAACCCAGTAGAAGATAAATTTTTAAAAACTTATAAACAAATTAGATAAATTATATAAAAAAATTGATCATTAACTTGAAAATTTTTGAGTATCCATTTTTAAGCAAGTCATTTTGACTTAATAACCTTCACTTTTGACATTCCTTTCCTAAAATAAGCTCATTAATTAACTGCAAACTTATTTCAAAAGTTGTCTAGAAGTCATTAAAATAACGCGTTAGATGTTTGTGGAAATTTCTTGCTTCTTTCCGTATTACCCAAGTTGACTTCACTTTATCTCTCTGCTCACGCTACTCAACTTTTCAGTATTCTTGATTGTTTCGTTAAACCAATTCATTTGATAGTTCTGCAGAGACATCAAATATAACTGTTGATTCTGATTCTTGATTCAGATTTCGATTCAGTTTCTTGATTCAGATTTCGAAACCAGGTAATCTCTCGCTCTCATTGAACTTAGTATTTTTCGTTTGTAGCTGTCATTGAACTTCATTATAATTGAAACCTGCTACCTTTACTAAAGCTTGTGTTAATCTCAATTTGCCAAAGGATGGAAGCCCTTGCTGTTACAGTCTTGGAAAAGTTGGGCTCTTCAGTTTACAAAGAGCTTGGAATCATTTGGAATCTAGAAGAGGATATGGAAAAAATGAAGACCACAGTATCTATGATAAAATCAGTACTCCTGGATGCAGAGACCAAGGCCAATAATCATCAAGTTAGTAATTGGTTGGAGGAGCTGAAAGATGTACTTTATGATGCAGATGATTTACTAGATGATTTTTCCATTGAAGATTTGAAAGGAAAAGCGATGGCTAGAAACAAAAAAGTAAAACAGGTACTATGTTTCTTCTCAAAACCAAACAAAATTGCCTATAGTTATACATTAGGCCGTCGAATGAAAGCAATCCAGAAGAGGCTAGATGACATTGCTAAAAATAAGCATGCGCTGCAACTAACTGACCGCCCTATGGAGAATCCAATTGTATATAGGGAACAAAGACAAACTTACTCTTTTGTGAGTAAAAATGAAGTTATTGGAAGAGAAGATGAAAAGAAACGTATAAAGCGTTATCTACTTGATATCAATGCTTCAGATAATGTTTCTGTAATTCCTATAGTTGGGATTGGAGGATTAGGTAAGACCGCACTTGCTCAACTAGTCTACAATGATAATGATGTTCAAAGGCATTTTGAGCTAAAAATGTGGGTGTATGTTTCTGATGAATTTGATATAAAGAAAATAGCTCGGGAGAGCATCGGGGATGAAAAGAATAGTCTGATGGAGCAAGTTCAACAGCAACTTAGAGACAAAATTCGAGGGAAAAAGTTTTTGCTTGTGTTAGATGACATATGGAACGAGGATCGTGAACTGTGGCTTAAGTTGAAGAGCTTGTTCATGGAAGGAGGAAAAGGAAGCATGGTAATTGTTACAACGCGTAGTCAGACTGTGGCGAAAATAGCAGGCACACATCCGCCTCTTTTCTTAGAAGGTTTGGATTCACAAAAATCACAGCAGTTATTCTCTCGAGTGGCTTTCGGCAAGTCAAAAGAGCAAAATGATTTGGAATTGTTAGCTATAGGAAGGGACATTGTTAAAAAATGTGCTGGCATCCCTCTTGCTATAAGGACTATTGGAAGCCTTTTGTTTTCTCGAAATTTGGGCAGAAGTGATTGGCTATATTTCAAGGATGTTGAGTTTTCAAAGATAGATCAACACAATGACAAAATCTTTTCAATCCTTAGACTGAGTTATGATCATCTTCCCTCATTTCTAAAAAAATGTTTTGCTTATTGTTCATTGTTTCCTAAAGGTTTTGTGTTTGAAAAGAAGACTCTCATTCATTTATGGGTAGCTGAGGGGTTCATTCAACAATCAAATGATATTAGATGCGTAGAAGATGTTGGTCAAGAGTACTTCATGAGTTTGCTGTCAATGTCCTTCTTTCAAGATGTCACTATGGACGATTGTGGTGGCGTAAGTACTTGTAAAATGCATGACCTTATGCATGATCTGGCACAGCTAATAGTCGGGAATGAATATGCGATGTCTGAAGGAGAAGAAGCAAACATTGTAAACCGAACGCGTTATTTGTCTTCTCGTACTGCATTACAGTTCGGACCACCATCGCCATCTTCCTACAAGTTAAGGACATTTCATTTACTTCCACAAGTGAATTCAAGCAATCATTTGCGCCAGACACATGTTCTTTCCTTTTCAGGCCTAAAGTTCTTACGCGTGTTGACACTTTGTGGGTTGCATATTGTTGCAATCCCAAATAGTATTGGAGAGATGAAGCATTTAAGATACATTGATCTATCAAAGAATATTGCACTTAAAGATCTTCCGCCGGGAATTACTAGCCTGCAGAACTTGCAAACTCTAAAACTTTCTGAATGTTCTGAGCTCAAAATTTTACCAGAATATCTCAATAGAAGTCTCAGGCATATTGAGTTGAATGGTTGTGTGAAATTGACATGTATGCCACAAGGGTTAGGACAGTTGACCAATCTTCAAACACTAACACTTTTTGTATGTGGCAAAGGAAGTACAAGTGTTAACGAGCTGCGTGACCTAAACAACCTTAGAGGGAGATTAGAAATCAAAGGGTTGGATTCACTTCAAATTAGTGCTGCAGAGATTGAATATTCAAAAGTACTTATTGAGAAGCAACACCTTCAACAATTGGAATTGCGGTGGACGTACTATATTAGTTTCAATCCGTGGTCATCACTGCCCGTAAGGGACAAGTTATGGTTGGAAGATGAGATGGTTTTAGAAGCTTTGCAGCCACACCACTCACTTCAAAAGCTTGTTATAGATGGATTTTGGGGCAAAAAGTTACCGGACTGGATAGGGACTCTCTCGTCTCTCTTGACTATTGAGATCCACAATTGCAATGGTTTGACATCACTACCTGAAGCAATGGGTAACCTTGTATCGTTGCAGAAACTTTGCATATATAACTGCCAACAATTGAGTGAAATTTATGCAAAACCATACGGAAAAGAATGGCCGAAAATTTCTCACATTCGAGAAGTTGAGATCCTTCCTCTGAGTCCATCATTACTCAAGTACTTCAGTTGAGCAAAAAGATTTCCTCAATCATGGAGGTGTTTCTGAATCTACTCTCTTATTTCAATCATCGTTTTGACTTTGGGATAATGATGCAAATTCAAATGATTGAGGTAACTTTCTCTTTGCCTTTATCTTCCTTTTGATCTTATACTTACATACTCTATTTAGTATTAATATTTATCATTTGTTTTTCTGCAGGTTGCTTTTACTCACTGTATCGATCTTGCTGCAAACTTCAGCAGAATGAAGTCGATGACAAACAATATCTCGACCTTTCCACCATCAGGTGCTCAAATTATCCATCACTGTATTGATTAGGCACTTCAAATATAGAGCACCAAATATTCAAATTGTGGCTCTTACAATTTTGAATCGGATTGTAACTGAAATCTCCCTCCATTTAACCTGTGGCTACGCTCGGTCTATTGTGATATTTTCTTTCAGTTAGAAGTTTTGGTTTTTTTTACTGATTTACTTGTTTGATTCATCATGAAAATAATTTGTTGAATATGAAAATCCCAAATGTTAGGCTTCTTGCAAATGCTTGCTAATAATTTCATTTTATGTGTTGTGCTTCTTTTATTGTGCTTATTGCTGATCTTTTCTGTTTTGTTTTTTGCTTAGAAACTAAACTTTGAAGGACAGAGTTGATAGTATATTTCTCTGTCCATGTTTGTAATATTGATCTATCTAAAGTATCCAGACAATTCTTTTTGTATCTGATATTTATTAAAATGTTACTTTTTTTTGTCCAATTGCTAAAAATGTTGTTCAATTTAAATGGCAACATTTTTCTTGATCTAGTAGAGTGGTGGTTGTACTTTAGGATAGTCTGTACTATTGACCATAGATTAGATCCATTGACATGATAAATTGTAGACTGTGTGATACTTGAAATTTTTGTAAATGTCAAAAATGTACTCATGAAACTTGTAGTTTGTGCTCTTCATGGAAGCAAGTGCATAAACACATGACAAGGTTGTGAGAGGTCATTCTTGCATGAGCATATATGTTCATGTTCATGTTCATGCATGTCGATTGAAAATTGTCTCCTAAGTTTTCGATGTATCTATAATAATATATGAAGGAAATACTTTATTTTGGTATATATTTTTCTAACATTTTTACCCTTACAATATTGTTTAATTTACCTAATAACTTCCACTGAAATAACTGTCCTTAACTTCCATATAACTCTTATATAACTTTCAGCTATTAACTTTCATATGCTGTTTTTCTAAAGTTAAATTTAAATAAGAAATATCTCTTATATTTTCACGGATTTGCAATAAAAAGCGGACAGACGGACACGCGAGTGCCCGTCTGGACGCTAGTATCACATAAAAAATATGTTAAGTTAACATTTTGCTCTTCCAACATGAATCAAAAGTATCTCAGTTTACCATTCTAATACCTTCGATCCACATTTTGGTGTAGGCGCCGATTTACTCAAATTCTAAGTGAGAAATTAACATGTCATCCTCCAATTTTTTTTATTTCACTTTTATTTTTGGATGAGTTGAACACAATTTCCATACGAAATTTTCAGTAAAAGGATTGAAATTTCTGGTACCACTCAAATTTCCGGTACACCCTTACAAAATTTCCGGTATCGTAAATTTTCGATAGTATATTTGAAATTTCTGATGTACCGAAAATTTCAAATTAATTGAAATTTCCAATAGTTATAAAAACATAATTTTTTAAACGTTTGAGATTTTGCCGACATATTTAGATGATTTTGATTGCACCGACACATTTGCGTGGTCTAGAATGCATCACCATTTGTATAAATAGGGGCATTTGTTATAGCGAAAATACATCTCAAAAAAATGCCTCTTCCTCAATTTCTGATTAAGGCAGAAGTGTATTACAACGACAACAATCCTCCTGTTGAATTCTAGCTTCCAGATGGCTCTGAATCCTTTGCCACCTTGAAAGTAACGTTGAATAATTTGTTGCCTGATTCCAATAACAGAAGGGTGACAAAGGCAGAGTTTCGGGAGGATTGGATTAATACAAATGGAAGAGTGAAATACAACCTAATCGAGTTGAAAAATGATGAAGATGTGAAGGCCATGTGGAAATCATTTCACCGTAGGATAACTAAAGGTCCGATCGAGTTGGATGCGCAGATCCGTCGATAACATAAAGAAGATGCTGAAACGTCCAGAATCATCTGGCAGTGCCTAGGTTTTCTTGTTTAGTTGTTTTTGATTATGTTTGTTGTACTATTTTATGTTTGTTGTACTGTTCTAGGTTTTCACCAAAATATTATGCAATAAAAAAAAGTTTGTTTGTCACAAAATATACATATAAGATGTATATGGTGTCCAAAAGATATCATACAAGGTCGGAGCGCCAAGCCTCCTCTAATACTCCATCAAACCTCCTTGAATGGCTTGATTGACCTTTCATCTCCTCGCACGTGGCTCAGATGCCTGTTTACGTTGGATCTTCCGCTCACAGATGTGAAGAAAGTGCTCGTATATCCAACACTACATAAATAAGAACCAACAAATAAATACACACAAATAATTAATAAAAACCATCAAATAAATTATATTATACATGGAACAAGCCGAGGTAACCAACAAGTTGTCTGGTCTCAGGAAGAGAAGCAACGTCAAGTGTCGTGTTCTCAGGGAAGTTCTTCAACTTTGAACCATGAGAAGCGACCTTCAACACCAGACTCTCCTGGAAGAAGCAAAAATAAATTTTTATACATCGAATCTTGTATGCAAAAATAAAAATTATGCAATTAAACAAAACAAAAAATATATACCTCGCCATGCCATATCCTATAAGTGACATGATCCGCAAATCCTATCAGCACAGACCTGTCTGAAGATCCTCCAGGGAAACCTCCATCAGAGTACACTGATGACTTTGTAGATGCACGAGTCGTGGTGTCTGTATCAGTGGGGGACACCTCATAAACTCGCTCAGCAACAACCTCCTGCTCAGCCTCCTACACCATAGGCTCCACAATATGCTCCTCAGCTACCAGCTCCACAATAGGAACAAGAGCTTGTACCTCCTCAGTAGGAACATGTACCTCCTCATGAGGAGTCCGTACCTCCTCCGTAAGAGCATGTACCTCCTCATGAGGAGTCTGTACCTCCTCCGTAGGAGCATGTACCTCCTCAATAGTGGATACTCTAAAACTCCGACGGCGGGGTGCGCGTGTTCGCAGTGATTTCTGGCGAAAACAACCGCTAGTCTTCCAAACAAGTTTGATATGTATGATTACTTGCAGGATTGACTAGATTGATCCTAGGACATTGTCTTAACGTTAATTTATAACACTTTCTTGAGGGCTTATGTAAAATATGACGTGATACTTGTGCATGTGTTTGTGTAAAGGCTTGGAATGCAAGACTTTTGAAATTAAATTCAAATATAAAGGTTTAGACGAAGCGTCTTAATTAAACGAAAAAGGTTTGAATGTAAATATTTGACAATAAAAAGACTTAATACTGGAATTAAATGACTTGATTGTAAAGAAAAATCCTTTTAAAAGGAATTTGATTTATAAAGCTTTGCAGGAAAGTAAAACAATTCGACAGAACATAAAGAATTTAACAGAACATAAAGAATTTAAGAACAATTGCAGGAATATGTAAAAGAATGGTTTGAAAGAAAATTATGTTGATAAGTGCAATTTCAAAGATAAAATTGTGAGGTCATACGTACATTCTCAACGAAACTCTTTCTCTTTAACTTGGTACTTGAGTATTTTTGTGAGTAACTTTGTACGTATTCTGACCTCCTTTTCCTTAACACTAAGGAGCTATTTATAATGTCCTAACTATAACGGTACTATTCTAAGAAAAGGCCACGCTGCTTCTTGCATGTCTTTCGACACTCTAAGGTTTCCACGCGTTCTTTTTATCCAAAGAAACTACTTTCGAATTTCAAATAATCCCGCTCAAGCCTTCAACAATGATTTTCTCACGTGGCCATCAAAAATGCGCCCTCTTGACCAAATAAAAAACTTGTCTTTTCAAACTATCTTCGACGCAGATCTAGTAATATACTTCGACTAAAGCTTTTTTTCCAGCCATCTTACGGAAATTTTAAAATGTAAAAGTTCCTTTATTAACCTGGTCGAAATTCCCAGCTAATAAATTGCCCCCAAAAAATGTCTGTTTCGAATATGTGCAGAAATAGGCATTTCTTGTGATTTATGTTATTTCGACCAACAAAGATAACTTTTTCGTATTTCAATGATATCATCATGACATCTCTTCAAAAACGTCGCTTCAAGACGTGCGTGCAGCAGTTATAATGATGAATAACCATTCCCAATGTCAGGCGACTTGACAAACTTCTCACCTTCTCCTTCATGATGTGAACACGTGTCCCTTGATGGACAATCACTCTTCACCATAAAAAAGGTTTTTCTCCTTCCTCTCTCTTAATTTTACAAACTTCTCTTAGCAAAACCCTTTTAGTCTCCGTAAAACCTTTTCCTTTCCAAAAAACTCAGAAAATCTCCAGAAAGACCTAAAGAATCTCAACAATGGCCTATGATAAACAACTAATGAAAATCAAAATCAAAAACTCTGGAGCTTCCGCAGGTTCATCTTCTCAATCCATTCCAACTAGTAAAATAGTCACGCATGAGAATAAGGAATTTATCACACCTCCGAAGTTGTCCAAAGAACAAAAAGCCATTTTTACTTCCCAGGTATTAATTTCTTCTTCATTATCTGGTAAAACCTTAGGATTCCTAGGTCCTTTAGTTTCTACTGAACATCTGGAAGACTGTAAAAACGTTTTTCCAACTTATCATGTTGTTAAACCCATAGCTAATAAGGGAAACACTTCCGATGATTCTTCCAAATCCCCTAAAAATATATCTACAGAAAGTCCTGAAGTAAATAGGGAACCTTCCCAAATGAACTATATTACTGAGAATTTCAGACCTTTCCGATCTTGCCCCACTTTGGACAAGTCTTATTTGAACTGGCTAAGAAAAGTAGAGAAAAAGAAAAGCCAATTTTGGAAAGATTTAGGCATTTTCGACCTGATCCAGATGTCGAAATTAGGTTTTAGCTATTGCCAACCTTTACTTCTTGCGTCTCACTATTTTTGGGATATCACTTATAACACTTTCCATCTTCCTTGTGGGATGATAACCCCTACACTGTTCGACGTAGCAGCCATTACAGGACTTTCTCCTATTGGAGAAACATTTGACCCTTTTCTCCATTCTGACAACACAATAGATTTCAACACCAAAACCGCCTCCTTTAATGCCTATATGAATTTCTATCATACGGACGGCGAAGATGTTTCCGACATCGAACATATAGCTTTCTTAGCTTTATGGTTGTCCAAATTTGTTTTCTGTTGCAAATCCCTCCAAGTAGCTAGAAGATTTTTAACTTTGGCTAACCAACTACATTCTGGTCAAAAGGTTTGCCTTAGTGAATTATTACTAGTAAGTTTGTATGAAAGTCTAGGCGCCGCTGTAACCAAGCTTAAAGAACATGAAGCTGGTAGTAACCTCCTTTTAGCCGGACCTTACTGGCTTCTTCAACTGTGGCTGATTGCCACCTTCGAACCATCCCTTCAAACTTCTGGAAATGTGAATGAAGAGGATCCAATGATAGTAGCAAGAAGTATTGAAGGAACTAGGCTTCTACTACTGACTCCTAGTGAAGACATGAATCTTCAATCCAGCCTTACCAAGTATATTCTGATGTTCTCGAAACGTCATGCCTTTACTCCTGCTATGTCTCCCTTCGCCAAACGAACTCATGGCCCTTCCTGGTTTACTGCTTCGATTGAAGAAGCCATAAAAGATGCCAACACTGAAGTTGAAGATGTCTGGCGTGCATTCCTCCTTCCCAGACTCCTTATTTCCAGGATTTTTCCTGTGAAGAACTACGTATGCATGTTAGCCTATCAACCAAACTTTGTCTCTCGACAATTTGGGTTGAATTAACTTGTCCCTGTGTCTCTTTTTAACCGTAAGAAGGAGATTTGCTATGCTGGAATAGATTATGTTATGAGGGACGTGGCGAAACATCAAGAATATCATGCTGACTTTGATGTCTTCAAACTTGCCTCTTTCGAACCTGTGACTTATATGACCAAAGGCTTTTATACTTGGTGGACAGAGTTTTATTCTAACAACATGTTCGACAGTACTGAAATAAAAGATTAACTGACCCAAGCCTTTTCATCTTTGCAGGATCATGGACCCAAAGGTAAAACTACTCATGGCAAAGAAATAAAAGCTTTTCAGGATTATTTTGAAACTGTCTATGACGCTACGCAGCTTAGTCGAACAGTCTATCAAGCGTCACTTATTTTGAAAGAAAAATTTACGAAAACTCTTTCAAAATTAAAACTTCCCAAATCTGTAAAACCTGAATTCAAGTATGATTTAGCCTTTGAACTACAACCACCCAGATTTCCAAAATTGCCCACAGCGGACTTCGCTCTGCCATTTTCGCCACCTTATCCAGACTGGTTCGTCTGTGCGAACATTTTTCATGACTTACATAATGATCGTCAAAAATGTGCAAAACGGGTTGTTCCGACTAAGCTCACTCTGGACAATTTCGACGGTTTCCTACACTATGACTTGTCTGCTGTGAAAATCATTTCTCCAATACTTCAAGGTGCCATGTCGAAAAATGTACTTTAAGATTTCCCATATTAACATGTTCCCTTCTGACTTTGTGAATTTTCAGCTGACGAAAGGAAAACCCCCAAAAAGGGAAAACCCACTTCAAAGACCACTCCAACTGGAACATCAAAGCCTACTTC
This sequence comes from Vicia faba, assembly GCA_948472305.1. Lineage (NCBI taxonomy): Eukaryota > Viridiplantae > Streptophyta > Magnoliopsida > Fabales > Fabaceae > Vicia > Vicia faba. Next base: position 41,610,433 of record OX451737.1, on the reverse strand, counting down.
TCCGCAACCAGACAATGCCGAGAAGAACGTTTCTTCAAAAAAAACTGCCAAAGCTTCTGAGGTTTTCATACTAAACTTTCTTTTCTGGAATTTTCTTCTAGTTTTGCTTACTTATCAAAATTTTGATGTTTTCTGCAGGATGGGGGTTCGCCAGTTGCCAAGGCGAAGAAGAGAAAAAGTGCTTCTGAAAAAGAAGTAATTACACTCGAAGGTAGCAGCGCTGATGACTCTCCTCCTCCTTTGAAGAAGCAAAAGAAAAAAAGGGTTGAAGGTTACTTCGTCCCAGGGTACTGCCCAAAAGGAAACTGAAACTGCTACTCTCCCTACTTCTGCGAAAGAAGCGGGGCCTCCAACCTCTGGAGCCAAAATTTCGGAGCGTATTGGAAGCAATACCTCTACTGCTGATAAAGTATTTATTTTAAACTCTTCTTTTCATTTCCCTATATTTTGACATATTATATTTCTTGAACCAACATTGGCATTCACTCTTGCAGAAAAAGTCTGACAAGTCCTCCAAACCTTGTGATCCTCTAAAAAATCCGATTGTCGAAGGAACTCCTTCACCCCCTCCCAATGCTGGAATCGCACAAAACAAAGGGTCTGTGACTGGCAATCCTCAATCTGAGTCGAAGGACACAGAAGATCAGGAGAATTCCTCTCCTGAGGCGGATGCTCAAAAAAGTGGCACTCCCCCTAATACTGGTGCGTCTGAGGAAATTGAAACGAATGAGGACGCAGAACGTTCTTCCGACATAGAAGGTTTCTTCGAAGGTAACGGGGGGATGGGAGATGATGAAAGAAACGTCGAAGAGTCATAACAGATTCTCAGTAACAAAGACTTGGATTCCGCTCACGCCACTGAAGAGTCTAATCCTACTTCGACGCACAACCAGCCTTCTTCAAGTCAGCCCACTATTGCCACTTACTCAGAAGAGGAAAGAACTGCCCTTAAAGCAACAGATCCCTTAAAGTATGTCAAACTAATGATGGCTTTAAAGGATTCATCTCCTGCTAAAACGTTTCCTGATGCCTCTGCCCAAGCTGGTGTTGGTACCAAAGAAACTTCTCTTGATGCCCTCTTGCAACAGGTGAAGTAAGCTGTCTTCGATGTTGACCTTTTTACCACCCTAAAGGAGGATTGCACCGCTGGTTCTCAGATAAAGAAATTGATTTCTCAGATACCCATCACAACGTGTCCACCTAATGTGGGCGAAGCTCTAATTGATATTCAGCAATTGATTGATCAAGTGAGTTCTGAGTTTAATAGAGACTTCAATGCTCAGACGAAACTTCAAGCGGCAGAAAAGGCACAATCTCTAGCATATGAAAAATCTTACAACGCCTACACTGCCTCTGAAACTCTCATGCAGTCGAAGAAGAAAGCCCAAGAGGAGCACAATAACTATGCATCCTCCATCCAAGTTTGGGAAACTCAGATCTCAGAGTTACAAGCGAGGATTGCTGAGGCGAAAAAGAAACAAGCTGCCATTCAAGGCTTGAATGACCCTCAGGCTGATCTCTTGGTGAAGGAAAGTGTTGCTCATGTGGAAGCGGCTACCAATATGGACAAAGAAATAGCCAAAATTCAAGAGTCTAAAGCGGCTATCCAATATAAACTTAATTTGTCGAAGATCAAATATGCAAGGATAAAGAGCAATCTTTCTTTCTAGCTTTTAGCCGCTAGCCTTGACTTTTCTTGTTGCATTGCCCTTTTAATTGTAATATTCAGACAAATTCCATTTTGGAACCTTTAATTAATTTGTTTAGAAATCTCTGATACGTTACAATAGCCATTTTAGTATTTCCATATTGGCTTCGCTTTACTTATTTGTCACTACTGTTTTCTTATTCTAATTTCTTGCAGAAATGGTTTGTACTTCTTTAAGTATTTCCCATTTACCCTTAGGATCCTTCGATCTTCTGCTAGTTCTTCCACCTCATACGCATTATTTGAAAATACTTTTAAAATTCGAAAAGGACCTTCCCAATGGGGACACCACTTGCCTAAAGCTTGTTTCTTTTTATCCATAGGTAAAATAACTTTCCAAACTAAATCATTAACAACGAAAGTTTTACCTTTCACTCTTTTGTTGTAGGCTCTAGCCACTTTTTCCTTCTGCCTTATTAACACTTCTAAGGTGCGCAACCTTTCTTCGTCTACATCTATCAATTCATTTAACATCATTTCCCAATAAAGGTTTGGAGCTATCTCTTCCTGTCTTTGAATGCGGACTGACTGCAGAAAGATTTCGATTGGTAATACTGCATCATGCCCAAAGGTAAGTTGGAATGGTGTAGTATTGGTTGCTTCTTTAAGTGACGTTCGACAAGCCCAAAGTGCTTGATCTAACGTTTTATGCCAGTTTTTTGGCTTCTTTCCGACATGCTTCTTGATTAAGCCTATTATGACTTTGTTGGCTGCTTCGACTTGACCATTTGCTTGAGCATAATATGGTCTAGATGTTAGCAATTTGAACCCCGTTTCTTTTGCGAATTCTTGCATCTTTTGACCAGTAAAAACTAACCCTTGGTCCGTAGTTATGCTTTCTGGGATTCCAAACCTATATAGTATATGCTTTTGGATAAATTCAATGACTGTTTCTTGGTCTACATTCGCCAAAGGAATAGCTTCTACCCATTTGGTGAAATAATCTATTCCTACCAATATATATCTTTATCCTTTGGACGAAGTGGGTCGAATCTCTCCTATTAAATCCAATGCCCATCCTTTAAATGGCCATGGCTTAATGATTGAATGTAATTCACTTGCAGGGGCATGTTGAATGCTTGCATGCAACTGACATTCTTGACAACCCTTGGCGAAGTCTATACAATCTTTCAACATAGTTGGCCAATACATCCCATATCGAAACAACAACCATTTCATCTTATGTCCTGCTTGATGGGCCCCACAGGTTCCACTGTGAACGCTTGATAATGCCAGATACGCTTCGTTTTCTCCCAAGCATTTTAACAAAATTCCTTCAGGGGATTTTTTGAATAATTCGTTTCCCATCAAGTAATAAGATAAAGCTCTGTATCTAACCTTTCTATCCGTGTTGGTTGAAGGGTTTTTTAGATAGTTAATAATTGGTCTTCTCCAATCTGTATCTGCCAGAGTGCTTATATTTAGTACCTCAAACTCTTCTGGGTTGGAAAACCCTAGCCTAGTAGTTTCTAAGTCAATTGGTGATAACCTCGTAGCCAATGCTTTTCCTCTTATCTCAATCAATCCTTCTAATCTTTCCTTTGACACTTTGTACCCTGAGGCTATCTGTGCCAAGTCATTTGCTTCTTGGTTTTTTATTCTAGGGACATGTTTTATATCCACATATTCAAATTTCTTGAGCAATCTATTAACCAAGACGAAATACATAATCAAGTTTTCTTTTATGCATTTGTATTCTTTTGTTAGTTGCTTTATTACCAATTCAGAGTCCCCTTTGATTTCGACTCTGGTTGCCCCCAATTCCAATAAAGCTTCGAGTCCAGCAAGCAAGGCTTCATACTCAGTCTCATTGTTTGAACAAAGAGGGCCTTCAATCCTATACTTAAGCTTTGTTGGAATTCCTGCAGGAGAAATCAAAAGCATTCTAACTCCGCTACCATTCTGGTGTGTTGAACCATCGAAGAATAATCTCCAAGGTTTCAACTCAACATAGAGTTGGCTTTCGACCATTGCATGGTCTACTATAAAGTCTGATACTATTTGACCTTTCATTGCCTTTAAAGGCATGAAAGTTAAAGAAAACTCTGTGAGGGCCAAATCCCATTTGCCAATTCTGCCATGCAAGATTGGCTTTGACAGCATATGTTTTATAACATCACAATGAGACGAAACAAAAACATCTACTGGCTTTATATAATGCTTGAGTTTTGTACAGGAGAAATATAAACACAAACATAATTTTTCTATTGCAGTATATCTTGTTTCTTCATCATTTAGAACCCTACTAAGATAATAGATGGCTCTTTCGACGCCATTTTCGTCCTCTTGGGCTAACATACTACCTAAAGTAGTGTTAGAGGCTGATATATAGAGTCTCATAGACTTCTTCCCATTTGGGGGTGACAGAATGGCCGGTTGCACCAAGTATTGCTTGATCTTGTCAAAAGCTTCTTGATGTTCCTTGTTCCATTCAAAATTTCCTTACTTTAGGCGCAGGAGGGGGAAAAAGCTTGCGTTCGACCACTGAGATTAGAGATAAATCTTCTTAGGAAATTTACTTTCCCCAATAGTGACTGCAATTCTTTTTTTGTCGAAGGCGCCTTTGTTTCCATGATAACCTTCGTTTTATTCTGATTGATTTCTATCCCCTTTTTATGGACCACAAATCCCAGAAAATCTCCTGCCTGCACAAAGAAAGCACACTTAAGAGGGTTCATCTTCAAACCATGTTTTCTCATTCTTTCGAATGATTGGCGAATATGATTCAAATGGCTTTCGTCTGATCTAGACCTCACTACAATGTCATCTATATACACCTGCATAAATGTTTCAATGTAATCATGAAATATAGAGTTCATTTCTCTTTGGTACGTTGCCCCAGCATTCTTTAGGCCAAAAGGCATAACAATCCATTCATAAGTGCCAATTGCCCCAGGGTATCTAAAGGCTGTTTTAGGTACATCCTCTTCAGCAATAAAGATCTGATTATAACCTGAATACCCATCTAGCATACTAAGGTATTTAAAACCTGCGGCTGAATCAACCAGCATTTCTGCCACTGGCATCGGGTATTCATCCTTGGGGGTAGCAGCATTCAAATCACGAAAGTCTATGCATACCCTCAAAGAACTATTTTTCTTAATAACATGTACTATATTAGCAATCTATTCAACATACCTTTTGGTCCTGATGAAATTGCAACGCAGGAGTCTTTCGACCTCTGTCTTGATTTTTGAAAGGATCTCTGGGGCGAATCTTCTTGGAGCATGCTTGATGGGCTTCTTGCCATCCTTTATAGGCAGTCTTAGTTCGACCAGTTCCCTTTCCAAACCAGGCATCTTGTCGTAGTCCCAAGAAAAATAGTCTTTATTTTCTTTAAGGAGCGATATGACCTTTTCCTTCAAACTGGGTTTCAGTTTAGCATTGATGTAAGTGATTCTCTTCAAACTACCATCTCCAAGATCAATCTCCTTAAGGGGGTCTTGAGCCAACATCTTGGGACTTGACGCTGTCGGATCTTTTTCGAACCCTAAGGGTTCTTCGTCATAGATGGCATCTAATCTTTGATTTATCTTCTCATCTTGAACCTGTTCATCAGTTGGTTCTGAGTTGGGGTTTGCTCCAGATTCTGCCACTTTAGTTGCTTTGGTAATGGCTTTGCCAGGCACATTTGTTGTTGCAGCTTCAACAACCGTCTATCTTTTATTCTCGGCTACATAAGCCGAAAGCCTCTCAAAGAAAGAGGGCTCAGACATGGTCAATGTCTGTGTCCCATCCAGTTGTCCGTATTTGATAGCTGCTTTCAACATTCTCCTGGTCATCCAGTTCTCCCATAATTTCTCTATCCCAACGAAATCCATTTGGAAGCAAAGTTAGATAATACAATGCATGCTTGTTTGGTAAATAGCAATCTCCTGCCACTCCACATGGTCTAATATTTGCTAGATTTTTGTCAAAGTTGGTCCTGTCTACCGTATTTAACTCTGTCATGTAGTAACCTTGATCTCCTTCAATGTTTTCCATAATTCCATCCTCTCTCCAGATGGTTAATCTCTGATGCATGGTTGATGGCACTGCCCCCACCCCGTGTATCCACTTTCTTCCTAGCAGCAAATTGTAATTCGCTTTCGCAGGAATTACCATGAACATAGTTGGTCTTGTCACAGACCCAACTGTCAAATTTACTTGAATCACCCCCAGGGTGTGACCTATTTTCCCTTCATAGTTGGATATCACCATATTGTGAGGTTTAATGTATGTATCAAACATCCATATTCTTTTCAACATATAATGAGGCATCAAGTTAACTGCAGCCCCTCCATCCACCAGTACCTTGTTAATACCAGTGTCTTCGATTTTGGCCCTTATGTACAAAGGTTTCAGATGATTTCTCATAGCTCCGTCAGGCCTTTCGAAGAAGGCATTTTGTTCTTCGACTGCTCCATTATTGAAGATGTAGTAACATATTGGTTTATGTTTCGCCATCTCCTCTTCATCAGCTTCTTCACAATCTTCCACTTCCATTTCCTGATAGTACTCATGGGGGATAACAGATACCACGTTGCAATTCATGTTCAGATATGACACGCCATCAGAGTCGAAGTCGTCTGTCAACATATCTTTAGATTTTATGGTATTTTCTTGATTCACTTATTTTGTTTTCTGTTGTTCCTCAGTGAACAACCTCCGTCCTACTGGTGGTTTGATGGATGTCGATGTTCCAGATACTGCTTTGGTATTGCTTGACTCACCTACTCCTTTCTGGTTTAGTTCCCTTTATGTTTTCCTCGTTCTCTGGTGTCTACACCACTGGGATCTTGACATAGGGTTATTTCCTTTGTAATTGTCCAGCCTGTGAGCCCCCCTTGTTGATGCCTGGAATTGCCTTCTGTAGGCGAAATATGTTCTGCCTCCCCTATCGAAACTCCTCCACTTCGATTTCTCATCATTCACATGCATCCATCGGTCAGTTGGTATCTCAGCAGGTAATTTAAACGAGACTCTTCTTGCCTTGGGATGTGGGCTATCTGGCCTTTTTGATGTTCCCCTTTTGTCAAACATGTACATCCTTGGGTTTTCCTCCCTTGGCTCCCAACTACCATGAAAAGGGATCCGTTCAAACATTTCAGCAATCTCTTTGTCATATACTGCGCCACATCTTGGGCACATCAGGATTTCTGATTCTGCTTTATAACAGTGGAGTATGAAAGCCAAAAGCATTTCGCCTGGCCTTGGGTATACTCTTATCAGTTGACTTTCTTGGCGCCAATTTCCTTGGGTGTTGATGCGTTGGACCCTCTCATAATTTTCAGCCACTCTTCGACTCAACATAATGGAGCACCTTGGGCATAATAACGTCTTTTGGGAATTCCTCTCATGGCATCTCCACAAGTGTTCGTGCAGATTCTCATTTGCCTTTGGGTAGCCAAAATTCTTCCTCTTTTGTTGCTTCAACAGGCCGTTTTCCAATTCCTCCATCTCTGAAGCGGGTTGGCGCAGATTGACCATGTTGACTCCCATGGGTCCTTCAGAGATTTCCATTCCTTCGAGTCTAACTCTGAGATATTCAGTAGCCTCATTAGTATCTTTCAAAGGACCCTCAGTAGTCCCAAACTTGATTTGTCCCGCTTGGGGATCTTCAACGTCAGTGTCGAAAGACCCTCCGGTGTTTAGGCCATCAGTAGCCTGCTTTCCTTCCTCCACGATCTTCGCTTGTTCAGTGTTGACCACGTCCACCATATTGATGTCCAGAGGTTCAGTGTAGTTGGTGGCAGCCACATTCAAAGGGTCTGCATCCACTTTCATAGGTCATTTCCCTTTGTCAACGAATTTCAGCCGTCCATCCTTGATAGCATTTTGAATTAAATCCGTGAAAAGAAAACAAGCTGATGTTTTATGGCCAAGAAAACCATGGTATTTGCAATAACCTCTTTTCTTCTGTTGTTCTAACGGAGGAATTTTAGCGTTAGGAGGCACTACCATTTGGCCATCCTTCACCAGTAAATCAAATATTTCGTCACATTTAGTGACATCAAAAGCGTAAGTTCTTTTGGGATATTTATCACTCTTTTCCTCTTCGACAGGGTTCTTCCCATTCGAAGGTGTTAACATTTTACAAGAGTAAGGGGGTGCCTATTTTAATTCAGCCAAATCTATTTCTACTTCTTCAACACCATAAGGGTTGTTATGTGGCTCGTATTCTTCACTTTCTGCTTCGACATAGGCTACCCTTTCTTTTTTATGAATTTTACTTGCCCTAGCCTTCTCAGCTTTCAGTCATTCGACCTGTCGAACTCTATCTGCCAACTGGGCCATATCTCTCAAGTGTTGAGTATCTAACTTATTTCTAATGGAATAATCTAATCCACCTGCAGCCATTTCGACTAACTTATGCTCAGGCACCACAGTAAAGCATCTAGATTTCAGAAGACGAAACCTATTAAAGTAGTCATCTATGGGTTCTGTGAATTTCCTCTTTACACTTGCCAATTCCTTCAAACTTATCTTTGTTTTTCCCACATAAAACTGTTCATGGAACAGTCTTTCTAAGTAAGACCACGTATCTATGGAACTAGGAGGTAAAGTGGTAAACCATGTAAAAGCATTTTTGGTTAGTGAACTAGGGAAATATTTTATTCTTAGGTCTTCATTGTTTACCAAGTTTCCCAACTCTGTCAAATATCTGGCAATGTGCTCAATGGTGGATTCATTTGTATCCCCTGAGAAATTAGTGAATTTTGGGATCTTATGACCCCTTGGCAATTCTGTTTGTAAAATAAATTCCGCTATAGGGGAAGTGTAGTTGGGGCGTCGAAACCCTGTGTTTAAACCATTATTAGCCATGATTCTTTCGACTATATTTGTTATATTATTTTCGACCAACAGGTGGTCTTGTCTCACTCTATGAACAACTTCATCTGCATCTTGGCCTCTATTAACCATGGCTATTCTCCTGAGTGGTTCCTCAGGGTCTGGCTGTCGAATACCTACTGGTTCAATTCTTGGTTCTTCGGGAAAATTCTGTCTAGGTTGTTGAACTTGGTTTATGGTTGGTGTTGTACCCCAAAATTTTCCCTCTCATGTATTCCAAAGTCTTCCCCCTGCATGGTTGACCACAAACCCTTGCCTAAGGAAAAAGAAAATTTTTGAGTGGTGCTTTAAGGACCTTTCGATTGGCATTCTGAAAGACCTTTCGATTGGCATTCTGAAAGACCTTTCGATTGGCATTCTGAAAGACCCTTCGATTGGAAATTCTGAAAGACCCTTCGATTGGTGTTCTGAAGGAGCCTTTCGATTGGCATTCTGAAAGACCCTTCGGTTGGTATTCTGAAGGAGCCTTTCGATTGGCAGTATGGACAAGCACTTCGATTGGCATTATGTCAAGGACTTCGATTAGAATTCTGAAAGACCTTTCGTTTGGCACCCTGGGCCAAGCCTTTCAATTGGCATGCCAAGGGATCCTTCGATTTAGCATTGTGTCAAGGCAGCTTCGACAAGCATGTTAACCATGTCCTTCGATTAGCATGAACAACACCTTTCGATTGGAATTTTAATTAGTGCCCTTCGATTGATATTTGGACAAGGGCCATTCGAAGAACTCCTTCCAGGCCATTTGGAAGAGGCCATCAAGAGGGCATTAAAAAAAACATGTCCAGGCCAGATTCTTGCCTTTTCTGTTCTTCAAGAGCTGATTCGACCAAAGTGATTCTGCTCAACTCAAGACCATTCGAAGAAGCATTCAGAAGGCCCATTCGAAGGGTACATAAGAAGTCCATTCGAAGGAGGCAACTCAAGACCATTCGAAGAAGCATTCAGAAGGCCCATTTGAAGGGTACATAAGAAGCCCATTCGAAGGAGGCAACTCAAGACCAATCGAAGAGCATGGCCTGGAGGCATTCGAAAATCAAAAGTGTCCAGGTTCATTCCAGATTCCAAAGAGACATGAATATTTCAAAAAAGGAAATAATTTAATGTGTCTGATTCTTGTCTCATTGGTTTAAAGGCCTGTTTAATTGGTTGTCTCTTGCCGTTACTAGACCCCCACACTCCTATAAATACAAGGACCAGCATACATATCCAGAGAACACGGACAGAAACAAAAAATAGACAGAGACGGAAAAACACAGAAAAAATAGAGAACGAAAAAAGGAGAAAAAGAAACAGGGAGAATTTGGAGATACGCTGCCCACCACAGGTTGTCAACATTTTCAGAAGTGATCCAGGCCAAAGCAACCCTTCAACAAAAGTATCCACGCCCAGAAATCCCAGATTGAAAGTGCTCCCATCCAGCCAGTACCCAAATCGAAGATTCAATCTGCTGGTAAGAGAGGGTAAATTGTCAAAACTTTTCATTTTGCATAACACCTCCATATTTTCTATCCCATTCGATTTGCCATCCTAGACAGAATTCAAGGGCTTGGGTTTGGCCCCAGGTCATGTTCTTCGGTTGCTAACATTTGCTGCAGATTTAGCCTGAAAAGACTCAGCGCACGCAGGATCGAAGGGCCTGGGGTTCGATACCGGGCCCCTGAGTTTTATTTTGCTAACATACTTTTGCAGGTATAGCATCCCAGATCGAAGGAGACACCTTCTCTAGATCGAAGCTTCCCATAGTCCTCCTGGATCGAAGAAGGCATTTTTCCCAGGATCGAAGGGAAATCCCCTTCCCTGGATCGAAGGCTGTTCATGCCCACTTCCTGGCCCAATCGAAAGAACCATGACCCTGTTTGGATCGAAGCTTCCATTCCCTCCTTGGATCTAAGCTCCTTTTTTCCCTAGATCGAAGGATCCCCCTTGTATTTTATTTTTGTTTTCGTTGACATCTTTTTATCTTTTTAATTAACATTAAAATAAAAAAAATCACAAAAACATTAGGCTAGTTTTTTTTCTATTAAATTAACTTTGTTAATTAATCATTTAATTATCTTAACATTTTTCCAAAACTAAAATTAAGTAGATTTAGATCATTTTCTCAAAAACTAAAATTAAATAGATTTAGATCATTTTCCCAAAATAAAATAAAACAACAAAAATATTTTATTCTTAGGATTTTTAGAGGTTATTTTTAGATTCGCGCGCGTTTATTTCATTGTAACTGCCTACTGGTTTGTAATAGCTTAACTAAGACTTTTACACTCTACTGCTTTATTCCCCCAATTTTGGACATGTAAATAATCCCCCTCCCCGAAGCCTTGTAATAGCGTAGGATTTACAATTCCCGCACTTTAAATTCCTGTACATATATTAACTGTTTAGATGTATGCTAACTAGGCTATACATGACAAGATTAACTCTTAACTTAAAATCAACAGTAGCTCACCATGACATGCAAAGATAATATAACTGAAAATTGACACACTTGCACATGCCACTCCTAGGGTACACCTCACTTGGTTGCCTCGAACGTGGTCATTAAGTATAGGATGTTTTAGAGGTCGTCCTTTTGTCCAAAGATCATAAGTTGCCTCGAAACGGTTGCCTCGGAAAAATGATCTAAGACATTAGGGTTACCGCTAAGGCGTCCTAATGTTGCTTTAGTGACCACACGTCCCTTAAATCGAATTGACCCGAAAACTCTAACGATGGTGCTACCTACTCACTAATAGTGGGATAGCGTTGTCTAAAGGACATTTGCACAGTTTAATTCTTTTTTGAGTAGGTAGAGGTTCTTAAGTACTTGCTCCTTTTAAAAACAAAACAAAACTTTTCGCACTTACACTCTCTTCAAAAACAAAACTATTTTCAAAACCCACAAACACAAAGAAAAGCAAACTTTTGAAAACATAGTGAGCAAGTACCTAAGAGCCCGTGGATAACCACGGATAGAAAGGGTGCTAACACCTTCCCTTTCTATAATCTACCTCCCGAACCCGAGAAACATCTCGAAAAGGAATTTTTCTGTGTTTTTGCCCTTTCCTTGTTGGATAAAATAAAAGACGGTGACGACTCTTGCTTACCGCGATATTTTGCGAAAACAAATGCAAACGCGAACCAGCATTCCAAAACAGTCAGTTCTCATTCCCACCGATCACAGTTGGTTCTTCTTGAACCCCTATGATATTCTGCCTGCGTCGAACAGGTGGTTGGGGGTTCCCAAAGAAATCTTCTATTCGCGCCATATGCGCTGACAACTGTTGGTATGATTGGGTGTTTTCTTGATTGGTTCTGTTTATATTCTGGATTAGGGGAGAAAAGATAGTATTCATTTCCCTCGCCAATATTCCAACCATATCTTGGTTACTAGCGTCCATTTGTTGTCTAAGTGTTGCTTGGGTATTTGTTGTTAAAGCAGGCATCTGGGCTGATAGGCCTTGGTTTTGGGTGCTTCGACCAATTGGACCAATATTTTGAATCGGCAAAAAAGTACTTATGTTGGGTTGCGTATATGTGGAGGTGCCATTGTGTAAACCGCTCATAAATGATGATGAGGGCCCTCCATATGGCTGTTCTGTCCAAGGCCTACAATTTTCGAATCCTGGTGGCCTGTGGGGTGTCGAAGGTGGTATTTGGCCTCCCACATATGTCAAAACAGGACCATTTTGAGTATTCGACAAAGATTTTGATGTACCCCCAAAGGGGGGCACGTTGGTCGCACTAGCCACAGAAGCAGTTCCTGTGTAAGGTGGATTCGAATTAGTTGCGGCCATTGATCCTATTGATGTTGGAATAGCCTGGGAACTAGTCGTCGAACTTGTACCGACCGTTCCTGATTCTTGTGGAGGATTTTTTCCTCCTTGATCATTAGTTGTGTTAACCATTCTTCTGGTATATTTTTTCTTAGGTATTGGTTGAGATTCACTAGTAATTCTGCCACTCCTAAGGTTTATATAACGCTTTTGCGTATTTTACCAGAAAATAGTGTTTTAAACCCTCTGTTATGATTACCACTGGTTTTCCCTTAAAACGTTATGACACAGTCCCACCGGGTGTGCCAATTTGTTCGCAGTGATTTCTGGCGAAAACAACCACTAGTCTTTCAAACAAATTTGATATGTATGGTTACTTGCAGGATCGACTAGATTGATCCTAGGACATTGTCTTAATGTTAATTTGTAACACTTTCTTGAGGGCTTATGTAAAATATGACGTGATACTTGTGCACGTGTTTGTGTAAAGGCTTGGAATGCAAGACTTCTGAAATTAAATTCAAATGTAAAGGTTTAGACGAAGCGTCTTAATTAAACAAAAAAGGTTTGAATATAAATATTTGACAATAAAAAGACTTAATACTGGAATTAAATGACTTGATTGTAAAGAAAAAGCCTTTTAAAAGAAATTTGATTTATAAAGCTTTGCAGGAAAGTAAAACAATTCGACAGAACATAAAGAATTTAACAGAACATAAAGAATTTAAGAACAATTGCAGGAATATGTAAAAGAATGGTTTGAAAGAAAATTATGTTGATAAGTGCAATTTCAAAGATAAAATTGTGAGGTCATACGTACATTCTCAACGAAACTCTTTCTCTTTAACTTGGTACTTGAGTATTTTTGTGAGTAACTTTGTACGAATTCTGACCTCCTTTTCCTTAACACTAAGGAGCTATTTATAATGTCCTAACCATAACAGTACTATTCTAAGAAAAGGCCACGTTGCTTCTTGCATGTCTTTCGACACTCTAAGGTTTCCACGCGTCCTTTTTATCCAAAGAAACTACTTTCGAATTTCAAATAATCCCGCTCAAGCCTTCAACAATGATTTTCTCACGTGGCCGTCGAAAACGCGCCCTCTTGACCAAATAAAAAACTTGTCTTTTCAAACTATCTTCGACGCAAATCTAGTAATATACTTCGACTAAAGCTTTATTTCCAGCCATCTTATGGAAATTTTAAAATGTAAAAGTTCCTTTATTAACCTGGTCGAAATTCCCAGCTAACAGCGCGGGACTGCACATTCTGTTCAACCATCCATTTCTGATGAGAACGGTCGGGGGACGGTGTCCAGCCCGTAGCTCCGAAGCCTGTGCCTTGTCAGCACGGACTTCAGCATCAGTTCTATCAGTGGTCTGTCTCGCAATAGAACCATCTCTACCTCTGGTCCTCGCAGCAAAATAAGAAAATATCAAGAAAATATAAACTACAGGAAATTTCTAAATTTCGGGTATTTTTAAAAAAAAATTGAACTATCGGAAATTTCAAAATTTCCAGTATTATGTGGCGTATCGGAAATTTCAAAATTTCTGGTATAAATGGTAAATGAAAATTCCCGATATTTTGAAATTTCCAGTACGAAAATACTGAATATTTTGAAATTTCCGGTACAAAATACCAGGAATTTCACAAATCTCTCGTAAATTCTCACTTGTTCACGAAATTTTCGATATCACCTAAAAATTTGAAAAATCTAATTGGTAACGTTAATTTGAAATCTGTAATGAATAATTTAGGTCTGAGTAATTTTGTCTTTTCATATTATTTGTAAGATGCCATATATAATGTCGGGCGTATCAAATTAATTTCTCTCTAAATAACCATCCATTAATGAACATGTTAGTAAATATATAATAACTAAACATACTAAACAAACATTTTGAAAATTACATGTCTCCATTTTAATGTTAGGCAAAACATCTTCATCGCCACATTTTGAATATCTTCTATTAATCACCCACCTTTCCATAATGTATACCCTATTTTTTCTAACATGGTAATTAGTTCTTGCTTCAATAATCACACAGTTAAATGATCCTGACATTTTGTTAAGCGATGTATCACATTTTATTTTTCCTAAGTTACGATTAACTTCAGAACTTAGGAAGTGTTTTTATCATATGTTTAAAGCTTCCTCATTAACAACTCTCATTACACTCATTTCCCTTTCCCAAACTTATAGATCTCTTCATTTGGGTGCCATTATTTTTCCTCCACAAAGACCCTCTAAAAAACACCCATCAAATCCAATAGTATGACTGTAAAGTTTGAAATTCTCTTTAATGTTGTATAACATATGCGTAATATCTATAAATGAGGCATTTGATCAACCACTTCATCTGGCACTAATAGAACATTTAATTTGATAACAACACATCTTTTCCTAATTACCCCTGTCTTATTAATCCCTACATTTCACTTCCTTTATATTCCACTTTCTTTGAGTCTTTTTCTTGATGTCTTTGATCTTCATCTTAGGATTATCTTTCAAAAATTAAGAATCCTTTTACATGGCCACTTTATAATCACCATCTTAACATTATAAGCTCTACAATAATTGTGATTGTTCACTATTTTTCTCAATTGCTAAGAATCCTCGTTTGATAATTTGGCACAATAGGCATTTCACTTACATCTTTCTTTTACATTTAACCCTAACGTTTTGTTTGACATGTTTTGTGAACTTAAGTTTTCTTCCAGATTAGAGTGCATAAACTGTGTTTGCTTCCTTAAAATAAGACATGATAGAAGCGCAACACAAAAAATATGTGAGCATAAGGAATACTGGAAATAAAACAGAGTCGTTGGCAAAGTTTATTTATCCAAAAGAATAAGAGAAAATATCAATAAAACCCCTAAAGAATCAAAATATGGTCGTCATAACTAAATTAGGGTCCGATAGTCGGTTATGCAAAGAGAAGATATTAACACATCTCACATCCGTTGTACTCAATGAGACCCATTTAGTTATTTTTACAAAATAATGTTAGCTTATATTATTCGCGATCTTCTTCTTATTGTGGGATATTTACAAAAAGGAAAGAAAGGTGAAATTTTTAGGTTTTTTAATTAATCTGTCTGACAAGACGTTGGATCTCGTTCCTACGTATCATCTGGTGCGATGAGAAACTCAAGACTACGTAGTTCTAAGTAGAAAACCACATATTTGTTAGCTGATTTTGAGGAGTGATGCTTAGACCACATTGATCGGTTTAAACATTGTTTGTTGCTCACGCTTGGAGGCTAAAACATTTGTTTGTTTCGCGTCGAAATGGATAAAGCATACTCATTTATGAAATTTTTTTGGAGTCGCACTAAGGCGAAAAAGATAGTTAGATTGGTTGAAATTGATTTTAGGCGGGAGACGAGTATTTAAAAGGAAGCTATACAACAGGTATCCAAATACTCGGGGAAAAAGGGGTATACACCTAACTAGTCCTGTTCAGCCCTTTTGTTGCAAAGATGTTTGATGAGAATCGAATTAAATTCCATGGATGAAGATGATCATTTAAACGACAATCTATACAAAAGGCGTCCTAGTATTTAGAACAAATGAGAATATGTCTAATTATTCATTCTTCACCACTTAGGACTTGTGGCATTTGATTGTGTTTATTATGAAAACTAATAGAATACCTGTGCGCTTTAAAGTCCATTTGATTGTGTTGATTCTACACGAATATCTTAGAATATTCAACAAGAAAAGAATCTCGAAGAGTTTCTAAGAAGAGATTGCGCTGTAAATATCAGAAATCAAAGAAGTCAAGATTCAAAGATCAGCTCAACATCAAAATCAAGATCATAATCAAGAGCTATGAAGTCAAGATATCAGAAATCAAAGAAGTAGCTGATAAAAGCTTTTGCTTACAACTCAATATCAAGCATGAAGATATCAGAAATGAAGATGCTCAGAAACAAAAATTAGAGTTGAGAATTGAAGATCTCAAGATATCGAAAATGAAGACCTCATATATCACAAAGAAAGAATTCATGATCAGACACCAAGATGTAACTGACATAAGTTGTTGCTTCCAGCTCAATCCAAAGATCAGAATTCAAGAGATCAGAAAGAAAGAATTCAACATCAAAATCAGATGTACTGATATAAGCTTTTGCTTCAGAAATAAGACATCAGATATGCAACTCAGAAAAGCTGTCATTAGAAATTAAAGATCTGATCAAGATGAATTAACCAGAAAATCAGATGTACTGACATAAACTTCTAATACAATGGAGAATATCTAATCAAATGTTGATGCTTGAGAAGCATAGTGTTTTGCTTGTGATATCAGAATCATGGTCCGGAAGCACTGATACATAATATGTGGCATTATTCGGTCAGGCTTAAATCAATTTTTGATTCTTCATCAAGTGCTGATAGAAACCAGGTTCTGAGATGAAGATCAAGCGTTCT
This sequence comes from Vicia faba, assembly GCA_948472305.1. NCBI lineage: Eukaryota > Viridiplantae > Streptophyta > Magnoliopsida > Fabales > Fabaceae > Vicia > Vicia faba. The sequence goes on along the minus strand of OX451737.1, from coordinate 41,593,700 downwards.
AGTCAGACTCTGATGAGTTGTTGTAGGGAAGTGTTACTTCTCTATTCATATATTCTGATACTCAAAATATATTTTGTGAGTCTTGGGCTCAGGGGAAGATTCTGAACAAGCTTAAATAAAATTTTGGGCTTAACATATTCAGGGGGAGCTGTGAGCTTAACTCTGAATTTTTCAGTTACAGTGATTACCCTGTATAAATTTTTCTATCAAAATACATAGTTTTGTCATCATAAAAAATGAGGAGATTGTAAGAACAAGAAGTGTTCCTACATGTGGTCTTGAGATTTTGATGATAACTTCACATGTTATCTTAAAGAACAATTGTATATACTAATGGCTTTGTCTAGTGTGGAGCTACTCCTATAATGTTCTGACTCTGGTACAAGGCGTGTGACTTCACCAGGTTCTGAACATACACTCTTGAAGAAAACATGTGGTTACATGTTTCGGTAAAGTCAAGGTTCTGAACTGGTCTTTTGCAACGTGTCTTAGGAACGTTAGTACAAGAAGTTCTAATCATGGCTTTATGGTTTAGCTTTAGAGGCCTTCCAAAGCTTTAATTCAGTGTTACAAGTTCATAATATTATGAAGACAAGGTTCTGTTGAACAAGTTTTTATGATCTAAAGAAAATGAAGTTCTTACAACCAAGTGTTGAAGACTCAGAAGAACAAGGTTCTATGTGACAAGTTCTGAAGACTCCAAGACTTAGGTTCTAAGGCTCATAAGAAAAATTCTTCTACAACACGCTTCAACGTTCAACATTCAAATATCTAAAGCCTCTAAAGATAAGAAGAAAGTTTAAATGGTTAATGTGTGATGTTGTGTAAAAGGTACATAAAGTTTATGTGACCTCTACCCTCTAGGGTGGCGTAAGGACGGTCCTTTATACTGTATTGACAACCATTCTCATTGTGATCGTTGGGAACAAACAGCTGGATTTACAACTATCTTTCTTTACCTAACGGATCTCTTCTTACAAGATTAATAAGAAAATATTATTCAGAGCAAAAGGTGGAATGCTATCATTGAACAGTGACAAGATACAAAAATATTATTTTATACTGTCTAAACTCTTACACATTATTCTATTCATTGGGAACTAACCGTTGGTGCTGGAAAAGTATGTTCTATCCTCATAACGTCTCTCTCTGCCAAGGGCTATAAAAGAAGATCTAAGCTTCAAAGATAAATTATTGGTTAGTTGTTTAACAGTTGCAATTGGCCAACAAGCTTCATCTTATGGAAGGAAAGTAGTGGATTCTTAAGATGTTAAAGCTGCAATGCTATACATACTGAAGACCACTAAAAGAAGAGAGTAAATAAAGAAAGAAGACTAAAAGATGTTATTCAACTTCCAATGACATACATCTTGGTAGATCTCAGAATAAGAAAGGAGTTGTTGCTCGTAGCTTGCTCAACAAGAAGACGAAGAAGAACACTACAAGATGATACTCAACTTATGACCATATACATCTTTGTAGAACATTGTAATGAACACTAGAGTTGTTGCTCGAATAGTGTTTCTGTTCATATCTCTTCATTTAAATTTTTTTAACACTTGAGTTGTTGCTCGTAGAAGTGTTAAAAAATGTGCTTAAATTTTTTTTGTAATCTACTTAGAAGAAGAAACCATGTAAACACAGAAACCCCATCAATTATTGTTGATTAGTTCCTTAAGAGACTCACTGAATGTCTGATCTCAAGAAGACAATGACTGCTGGTCATTATGGGAGATCCTGATAGGAGATTCTGCGGGATGGGATTCTATTGGGTCAATGATTGTTATATTTGTTTGGATCATTAAATATATCATTGGAATGTTCCTTGAGAGACTGAGTGAAGGTCTGATCTCAAGAAAATAATGGTTACCGGTCATTATGGGAAATCCTGATAGGACATTCTGTGGGATCAGATTCTATTGGGTCAATGATTGTTATATCTGGTTGGATAACTAAACATATCATTAGAAGGTTCCTTGAGAGACTGATTAAAGGTCTAATCTCAAGAACATAATAATTGTTGTCCATTATGGGAAATCTTGATAGGAGATTCAGAGTGTTGCACCCCAAAATTTGCCCTCTCATGTTTCCCAAAGCCTTCCCCTTACATGGTTGATCACAAACTCTTGCCTAAGGAAAAGGAAAATTTTTGAGTGATGCTTCGATTTGCATTCTGAAGGAGCACTTCGATTGGCATTCTGAAGGAGCATTTCGATTGGCACTCTGAAGAAGCATTTTGATTGGCACTCTGAAGAAGCATTTCGATTGGCATTCTGAAGGAGCATTTCGATTGACACTCTGAAGAAGCATTTCGATTGGCACTCTGAAGAAGCTTTTCGATTGGCATTCTGAAGGAGCACTTCGATTGGCATTCTGAAAGACCCTTCGATTGGCACTCTGAAGAAGCATTTCGATTGGCATTCTGAAGGAACACTTCGATTGGCATTCTGAAAAACCCTTCAATTGGCATTCTGAAGGAGCATTTTGATTGGCATTAAGGACAAGTACTTCGATTGGAATTCCAAAAAGGTCCATTCGAAGAAGCATTCAAAAGGTCCATTCGAAGAAGCATTCAAAGGGTCCATTCGAAGAAGCTTTCGAAAGAGCATTCGAAGGAGGTTATCAGCCCATTCAAAAGGGAGCATTCGAAAGAAGCCATCAGCCCATTCGAAGGGGAGCATTCGAAGGCCAGCTGCTTGTCATTCAAAATTCAAAAAGGGACAAAATCCCATGTGTTTAGCCAACGTTACAAACTCTCAATCATGGCTTTCAAACACACAATTAACGTTACGAATCCTCCTTCATGGCTGTCAAAACACATAATCAAGGTCATTTAAACCTTTGTTTTCCTGTCCCCTTCACCCCCTCTATATAAAGAATTCACAAATGCTGCAAAAAAAAGAAAAAGGAAGATACAGAAAAATAGAGAACTTGGAGAGACGCTGCCCAGAATTTTCCAAGCCAAAGCTGCCACCCAGCGAACGCCTCCCCCCTCAGAACTACAGGTCGAAGCACCTCTGTTTGGTAAAAGAAAAATCTAATCTCAAGCTCACTCTCAAATTCATTTCGATTGCATGTTCATATTTTTATTTCTGTTTGTGAATGATTTAATGTGCTTCATGTGAGCTACAGGGCAGAGTTGAGATTGTGCCATTGCTTGGGCACAATCTGAGTTTATCCTTCGAATCCCAGGATAAAACAAACCCAGACCCAGGTTCAGCAGGTGCGAATAAGAGGAGATTCGAACCAGGGGGGTTAAGTCCCCCCTGGACTTTTAATATGTGTTTTGTTTTGCAGGAACCTCATGCTCAGCTTCTTGTTCAGAGCTTCGAAGCTCAACAGTTTAGCTTCGAACTGGACCCAGGACTTCCAGTTCGAAGGATGACATGTCCAGATCGAACCCCCTCAGAGTGCAGCCCCTCATGCACCTTCGATCCAGCCTCTTCACCGGGTCGAAAGACAGTGTTGTACCCCAAAATTTGCCCTCCCATATTCTTCAAAGATTTGCCAAGCATCACCTCAAATGGTTCAAGTTCACTCAAGGAGTTGCACAGTCAACCATCCTTCTAACACAGTCAAAATTAGGGTTTTGGTTCTGGCAAAGAAATTGAGGTTTTCAAGGGTCCAATCAAGTCCCACATGCCCATATACATTGTCAAGCATCCATGTGTCAAGTTTCAAGACTCACATCATCAAATTGCCCAGTCAAAAACCCTAATTGCTCCACAGTCAACTGCAGGGGCAAAATGGTCATTTGACAGTCAAAAGTCAAACTTTTTATTCAACATCTTATTTTGAAGCCACAATCATCATTTGATCAAGTCTTGATCATGATTTCACAAGAATGGCTCAAAAATCATCAAGGTGTCAAAAGTTTCTATTTTTGGACAGCTGAAAAGTCAACTGTAACTTGACCAAGGCATAACTTTTTCATGGTTCATCAGAAAAATCCCATCCAATACTCATCTTGAAGGGGAAGACATTTCCTACAACTCATCTTCACACTCCAAGTCCAAGAAATGCTCTCACAAAAAGTTATCAATTTCAACATTATAGGTCATTTTCAAAAGTCAACAAAAAGGCACTTTAAGTCAAAGACCATAACTTGAGATTGGTAAATCAAAATGACATGGGACCAAAGGCATTGGTTAGAAGACTTCAATACCTTTCCAAAATGTCCAAGAACTTGATCATAGCTTCAAAATTGAGCAAGATATGCATTGGAGAAGTTGGGAAATTTTTGGGAACTTTCAAAAGTCAACTTTGCCTAAAACACTTCAAATTTGCTAATGGGCCTCAAATTCTTCCTTGAATCATTACCCAAAGCCTATGCACGACCCATTGAGCTTAAAAGGATTTATTTTCCTATTTTTAATTAATTAATTGAATTTTTATTCTTATTAATTCATTTAATTAGTTTTAATTGTAGAAAACTATCAAATAATGCTTTTCAAATCTTTTTGTGCAGCAAATCAAACTAGGGCAAGCTGGCCAAGTCGTTTCACATTCAAAAAAGGAAAATCTTCCATAATTGGCAAAGTTTTCAATGAAAAAAGATTGAAAATATATGATGAAAATCAACGATATGAAACATCAATTCATGGACTTTTGAGCCAAGATTTTGACCTAGAATCATTCACATACTTATGCAAGACCTAACCTAATTCAGAAAGACACGAAAAGCTGCTCACAAACTCATAACCAATTTGCAAAAAATAGAGAAAAAGCTTGAAACTGATTTCATAGTTGCAGGATAATTCAAGGCCTAAAGTCTATTCCAACACGTTGCTGGACCTTCCAGGAGTCTATTGGCATCGAGAATTAACCCTAACACGTGAAGAATCCAAGAACGTAAGCCATTCGGTTTGTCTTGTTTTTTCAAAATTGCATAACATGATTCACGTGCATTTAATCCTTTTTCTTGTTTGATTTACACTAATGGTGACCTTCTGAAGCGATTGGTACAGCTCAATTGAATTAATGTTGCCTGAATCAAGATTTACCATGGACGACATCTAGGGTTTTCAAAGCTTGAAAATTAGGGCTTTGCATATACTGTAAAATTGGACCACCAAACCTGTATGGATGAATTCGTTGCATCAAGACGAAAATTTTAAGACCATCGCGCCCTTTTTATATTGAGTATATGCCTAATCGCTATTTTCATATTTTCAGTTTGTGGGGGTTTAAAACCCCCGCTATTCATTCCTTTTTGTTTCAGAACAGATGAAGAAGAAGCATGCGTGGCAGGGTGTGATAGGGGCATTCAAATATCTGGCGCGTTTTTTTGTTGTATGCCATTAATCTTTGTTCTTTTTATATTATATTTACTATCCATTATATGAACAAACGCGCTAAGTGGCTCAGTTGGTTGATGAGGTGTATTGCAAGCATTGGGACCTGGGTTCGATTCCCAGGTCCCCCCATATAATTCATAATTTTTGTCTTAGTGTATTCTAGTGCAGCACTCCTTCAAAGCTCCATCATGCATCCTCACGCTTAAGACTGTCACGCGCTCATATTGATTAATCCAAGGGCCATTGAATGAGATCCAGGGTACACTCCAGTCAACAGCATGCACTCAATCTGGAAAGTCAAACGAGGCCTTTGTCTAATGGGCCTGAATTACTTCCAAACACCTCCATTCTGGGCCTGATACCCCCTTTGGTTTGCATCTTTTTTTATTTTATTTGATTTTCCTTTCTAATTCTTTTTAATGTTTTAATTGTTTTTTCACCATAAAATAATTTTCATAATAAAAAATCAGAAACCAAAAAAATGTTTTATATTTAATTATTATTAATTTCACCATTAAAATATTTTGTAAATAAATTTCAATAACTAACTTAGTTAAATTAGGTTTTAATTTTGACGCTTTCCTTAATAAATAAAAAATATCTAGAATTAGGTTTTTTTACATTTTCATCTTTTTCTTAATTAATTATTTTTTCTCCTTTATTTATTATTATTATTAATTATTATTTTTGTAAATAAACATGTAAATTAATTAATTAGTGTAAATTAGGTTAACTTTAATATTTTCTTTAATAACTAAAAATAATCTAGAATTAGGGTTTCCTTGTAAATTCTTTTCTTTATTTCAAAAAACACAAAAAACACCTTTCTTTAATTAAATATTAATTAGCTTTAATTTCATTTAATTTCAAGCAAAGGGTCAAAACCCTCGGACGTTCAATTTATTCTTTTCGCCCATTTATTTTCTTTTAGTGAATATTATGTAACCGCTTTCCGGATGTAATAGTAATTAGGAATTTATTTACTTTCCGCATCTTTTATCAAAAACGGGTCTTTGTATTTTGGCGATGTATAGACCCGCGCCTTGTAATAGCGTAGCTTTTATCTTTCTGTATTTTACTTTCCGCACTCTTAAATTCTAACTTTGTATGAAAGAATGTATGCTAATTAAAAACAAGCGTAGCTCACAATGCCATGATCAAAGATAACTATTAAACTGAAAACAACACACAAATACACACACCACTTCTAGGGTACGCCTCACCTGTTGCCTTCGAAATGTGGTCGTCAAGTATAGGACGTCTTAGCGGTCCTTATGTCCATGATCCAGTTGCCTCGAAACTGTTGCCTCGAAACAGTTGCCTCGAAACGGTTGCCTCGGATTAAAAAAGGATCAAGGACATAAGGGTAGCTTCTAAGGTGTCCTACTGTTGCTTCGGTGACCACACTGTCCCTACACTCGAATTGACCCGAACACCTCCAACGGTGGTGCTACCTACCTCTCAATGGTGGGATGGCACTACCTTAAGGACTTATACACAGCCTAATTCCTTAGGGTAGGTAGATGACTCATGGATACTTGCTCTATTCAAAAACAAAACAAAAACCTTTTCACACTGACACTTTCAAAAAGCTTTCAAAACAATTTTTCAAACACTCTTGAGGACTGATACAAGAGTTATTCAGAAATCTTTCAAAGAAACATTTTCAAACCCACTCACATTTTGAAAAGCAAACATTTTGAAAACATAAGAGCAAGTATCTAAGAGCCCATGGATAACCATGGATAGAAAGGGTGCTAACACCTTCCCTTTCTATAATCTACCTCCCGAACCGAGAAACTATCTCATAAGGAATTTTGCTGTGCTTTTGTCCTGTCCATGTTGGAGAAAATAAAAGACGGTGGCGACTCTTGCTTCTGCGACATTTCGCGAAACCAGCGTTAAACAGTCAGTTCTAAATCCACCGATCACAGAACTGGCGACTCTGCTGGGGAATAATATAAAAGTGAGGTGTACCTTAGGACTAAGATCACTTGTGTTTTCAATTGTCTGAATTGTTTGCTTTATTATTGTGGGTACTGTCTTGGGAGTTCTATAGATTCTAACCCGGATCTGGGGAATACCTTCTTAGAAAGTAGCAACAAGACTGTGAGGGAACTGTGCGGGGTATACCGACATGGTTGAAGCAGTCTTCTACGTTGATGTGGCACTTTGGTGAGTACCGATAACCCTTGAGTCAAGTCAAGGAGAGTACGGGGCCGCCGCGTGGTGTCGTGAAGCATCAACTGACCTTAGGAACCTTAATTGAACCATCTTGGCCTCTTTAGGGTAGTGAGATAACTGACTTTGGTGCAGTCCGAAGTTGGTTGATACTCGATACTACACTCAGTTGAGGGTTGTTTTCTTGGAATATTTCGGTCGCCAGTTCAGTGGCTAAATCGAAACGATGAACACAGAAAACAATCCAATGATATTGAGACCCTTAGAACCCGGTTACTTCTGATAGGACAGGTTTTGAGCCCACCAACCTCAAGAGGGTAATACCTAGACCCCATGCTGGCCTGAACTCTAAGGGCTGTGGTATGACTTGTGTGCCTTACCATGTTTGCTCTTTGTGAATACTTGTGGTGTGTTTAGTCATAGCATCATAACATCATACAGCATCATATGCATTGACTAACCGTTTCAGGGGTTCGAATCTTCATCTTTGTTCTTGTTTTGTAGGACATGGAAACTATCTGCAGAAAGACAATTCAGATCAGCCTTGTAAGGATCCCTCCTCAGCTTAAGGAACTTATATCCAAGATTCCCGAGAGCTCTTCTTTCAGTGAAAGGCATGGAAGACTCATCAGCTTGGTCAACACCAACATTGAGGAAGATATGATAAAGGTCCTCTTCCAGTTCTTTGACCCTCTGCATCACTGTTTTACTTTCCTGGATTATCAACTGGTGCCTACATTGGAAGAGTTCTCCCGGCTTATGAAGATCCCTATCCTTAGTCAACTACCCTACAACGGTACGGAAAGGGAACCCCAACTTGAAGAGATTGCTAAAGCATTACGCCTACAACCATCTGACATCAAGGGACATTGGGAAGTTAGAAGTGGTATCAAAGGGTTCTTGGCCAGGTTTCTGTTTGAGAAGGCCCAAGAATGTTGGAATTCCCTTGACCTACAAGCCTTTGAATAAGTTGTGGCTCTCCTTGTCTATGGGTTAGTGTTGTTCCCTAATCCAGATCAGCTCATAGACATCAATGCTGTCAAGATCTTCATGTCCAGGAATCGTATACCTACGTTGCTTGGGGACATCCTTCACTCATGTTACACTCGAACCATGAGAAAGAGAGGTGTTCTTATGTGCTGCACTCCTCTCCTGGGAAGGTGGTTTATTTCGCACCTTCCACAATCAGTTTTAAAGAACGAGCGGGGCTTGAGATGGTCACAACGATTGATGACTCTTACACATGCTGATATACATTGGTGTTCTCGGTCCAGAGAAGACGTCACTATCATTGATCGTTGCGGGGAGTTTCCTAATGTTCCTTTACTCGGAATCAGAGGAGGTATTACTTACAACCCGTGTCTAGCTTGGAGACAGTTTGGTTATGCTCGGAGGGACGGCCCTCATGACATGTTAATTCCTGACATAGTTTTTGACTTCGACAACGATGCACAAAGACTTCGCCAGAGATTTATCAGAGCTTGGAGGATGCCCAGCAAGGTAGACAGCAAGACACTGGGGCACATGAACTCCATCCCGTTGGAGCCTTATCTCAAGTGGGTACGAGCCCGCTCCCAGAAGTTAGTGATGCCATATCCTCATGTTCTCCCTGTGATCAAAGAGCCAGTTTTGGAAGGAGAGGTGTCCTACACCATTCAACATCCTGACATGCCTACATCCTGGGAAGAAATGCAGAAGAGTTGGATCCAGCTTAAGGAAGAACGGAATTCTCTTGAAGCCAGTCTACATGCTAGTGAGAAGAAGGTCTTGGAGCTCACCCGCCTACTGCACGAGGAAAAGACTCTCAACACTTACATAGCTCCAAAGAGGATGCGCAGTGTCTTTTGGGATTAATTTGCTTTGTAATGTTTTGCCCATGAGGCCTTGATGTACTGAACAATTATTTCTTAATGATAACGTGTGTTCCTTTTTGTCTACAACAAATTTGAACTTTCGAACCCTTGAATGCATTGCATAAACAGCATATCATGCATCATGTGCATAGCAGGTACTCTTTTTACAGGTGGTTTAATCTTCTTCGCTGTTTATTTCAGCTCGCCATCCTGAATCTTGAATCATCTACTGAGCAATCCATCAAGGCCCTCCAGGCTCAGAACGCCCAGTTCCAAGAGTTGATCATGAGTTTAGCCCAAGGTCAAGAGGAATTGAAGGCTCTGCTGGTCAAGAAGAAGAAGAAGAGAATGGTACTATTCAACACTGGCCGGAGGTTTGGTAACACACTGCAGAATGAGGTTGATCAAGCTGCTTCTTCTGTGGGAAAAGGCAGTCCCCAAGGGGGAAGGGTTCCTAGTCCGGTGGTCTCTGACAATGAGACTGATTTCAATGAGGAGCAGTATCCTCCCGCTGAAGACAAGTACAAGCAGTTAGAGGATCGTCTGAATGCCATGGAAATTCAACAAGTGCCTGGGTTGGATTTTGGAGACTTGGGTCTATCTTCTGGTGTGGTAATCCCACACAAGTTCAAAGCACCATCTTTCGCAAAGTATGACGGGGCGTCCTACCCTAAGCTACATCTCAGATCTTATGTGCGGAAGATCCAGCCATATACTGTGGACAAGAACTTATGGATCCATTTCTTCCAGGAGAGTCTTTCAGGGACTCATCTCGAATGGTTCTATCAGCTGGATGGAACTAAGGTTCGTAACTGGGAGGAATTGGCTACTGCTTTTTACAAGCAGTATCAGTATAATGCCGACCTCGCTCCTACACGCACCCAACTCCAGGGTATGTCGCTAGGATCGGGAGAAGGTTTTAAAGAGTATGCGCAGAAGTGGAGGGACCTGGCTAGCAGGGTGCAGCCATCGTTAACCGACCGTGAACTTGTGGACATATTCTTGGGGACCCTATCCGGGCCATTCTTCAATCATCTCATTGGCAATTCGTCTGCAGGGTTCACAGATCTCATTCTGACTGGGGAAAGGATAGAGGCTGGTATGAAATCAGGAAAAATACAGAAAGGTGCATCCTCAAGTTCTGAGAAAAAGCCTTTCAAGAAGGAAGCCAGTGCTGTGTATGGGCCTAGGAGGCAGAACAAACCAGAACACCGCCAAGCTGTCAACGCGGTGGTAATTGCAAAGCCTGCTGCCGCTCCCCGGCAACCTAACCAACCAAGGGGTGAGAGACCCAGAAGAGAATATACTCGGCTTAGTATGACCTTGTCGCAAATCTTGTCGCAACTGCTATCGACCAACTTGGTAACCGTCAGAGAAGCCCCGAAGGTGGTGAACACAATCTCTCCGAAGTATAATCCCAATGCCCGCTGTGCTTATCACTCTGATAGCCCGGGGCATTCTACTGATGATTGTTGGGCCCTGAGAAATAAGGTTCAGGATCTTATCGATGCGAACGAAATACAGTTTGAGGCACCCGAGAGGCCCAACATTGTGACTGCTCCTATGCCCCAGCATGGAGTAAATGCTATTGAGGAAGACCTGTATGCAGTTTCTGTGGATGATGTTGCTACCCCTTTATTGACTGTCAAGAGGAACCTGTTGCTGGCCGGTTTATTTCCGGGTTGTAGCAAGGGTTGCCTTTTGTGTGCCGTTTCCCCTGCTGGTTGTCCGTTGCTGAAGTCAGGCATCCAAAACCTGATGGATAGCAAAGAGATCTTGTTCAAGAAGACCGCTGTTCCTGTTGTTCCTACTGCAGAAGTATCCGTTGTCATTATCTTCAACAATCCTACCAAGGCTCCCCCGAGGAAGCCCGTCAAAATCATGTCTGTTGCACCTATTATCATTACTGTTCCGGGGCCCCTCCCCTATAAATCTGACAAGGCTGTCCCATGGCACTATGGGGCAGATGTGTATGTACTTGGAGTGAAGCAGGAGTTCAATACTAGTACCGGCATCAGTAACATCACCGGTCCTGCTAAAGTTACTCGCAGTGGCAGGCTCTTCTCGCCTGACATTACGCCACCAGTTATCCGAAGACCTCTTATCATAACTCCTACAAATGCGCCTGTTTTCCCTTCTGATCAAGTTTCTACCCCTGCTGCCGAGTCGTCTGACACTCGAGGCAAAGGGATTGATGACGTGCCTGCCCGGATGGAGGCACCAAAGACTGTTAATGTTGAAGCCTCCCAGCAAGAGATGGAGGAAATCCTCAAGATCATCAAGAAGAGCGATTTCAACGTCGTTGAACAGCTGGGGCATACCCCCTCTAAGATCTCCATGCTATCATTGTTGTTGTGCTCAGAGGCCCATGCTAAGGCCCTGATTTCATTTCTGAAGACAGCCCATGTGCCACAAGAGACGTCTGCGGACCAATTTACTGATTGTGTGGCCAACTTGACCGCCGACAACGGGTTGGGATTCTATGATGCTGATCTGACTGCCAAGGGAAAGAACCACAATGATGCCCTGCATGTCTCCATTGAATGCAGGGGCACTACTCTCGCACACGTGTTGGTGGACACCGGTTCTTCCCTGAATGTATTGCCCAAGAAGGCCTTAGACAGGTTGGACTGTGAGGGCCTGGAGTTGAAGCCTAGTAACATCGTGGTCCGAGCCTTTGACGGGTCGAAGAGGATGGTACATGGTGAGGTAGATATTCCGATTCGTGTTGGTTCTCAAGTCTTTGACTCAACGTTCTATGTGATGGACATTCGTCCGTCTTATTCCTGTTTGCTGGGTCGACCTTGGATCCACAAGGTTGGGGCTGTGACCTCCACTCTACACCAGAAGCTCAAATACCCTGTCAGAGGGAAGATTGTGACAGTGCAGGGGGAGGAAGAATACATGGTTAGTCATCTGAACTCGTTCCGGTATATAGAGATGGACGGGGAGTTTATTGAAACCCCCTTTCAACATTTTGAAGAGGTACCTCCAACACTGGCGTCAGTTGAGACAGTGATTGAAAAAGACTTTCCTTTAAAGATGGCTTCCTTGAAGGATGCCCGGGCTGTAATTGAGAAAGGTGAATGTGCTAACTGGGGAAGGCTCCCTGATTTTACTCCTAAGACTGACAAGTTTGGGCTGGGTTTCACTGCAGAGGCTCAGAGGGCTGTATGCAAAAAAAGGATCGGAAGACCTCCCGTATTCATCACCAACCCGGGAGTGAATGCTATTGAAGGCGATGCGGAGGAATCAAAGTTTGATAGCTGGATCTACCCGACGACCGATGGTGGACTGAACAATTGGACTGCAAAAGACTACATACCTGTTACTTTTGTCACGCAGTAATGAATTCCCTTGTTTTTTATTTGTAATGAACAATAAATTGAAACTTTATGGCCCGGTGTCTTACCCGGGGCACCGTGGCTTCATTTGTGAGGGCTTATTACTTGTCATTTCCATATATCATGAATAAAGACATTGGACGTTTTTCGCATTTCAAATCTTGTGCTCCCTTTCTTTCTTTCTTTATATATTGCAAAACACCTATATTTACACACACTCACTCATACAGGTTTCAATCCACTCTGGATCTCACTGGTAACGACTCTGCTACTTCCAGTTATGACTTCGAAGATCCGATCAACTTAACCGAAGACGAAGGTGAAGATGATTGCGAAGTGCCTGGCGAGCTTGCAAGACTGTTACTTCAGGAAGAGAGGGCCATTCAGCCACATGAAGAGCCAGTGGAAACGGTAAATCTGGGTACTGAGACAGATAGAAAGGAAGTTAAGATTGGTGCCAATCTGGAGCTCAGCGTGAAACAACGGTTGGTTTAGATGCTGCATGATTATGTGGAGATCTTCGCCTGGTCTTACGAAGACATGCCTGGGTTGGATACCGACATTGTGGTCCATCACTTGCCTACCAAGGAAGAATTCCCTCCGGTTAAACAAAAGGTCCGCCGTATGCGTCCAGAGATGTCCGAGAAGATCAAAGCTGAGGTTATGAAACAGTTCGATGCCGGGTTTCTAGCAGTGACTTCTTACCCTCAGTGGGTTGCCAACGTGGTTCCAGTGCCAAAGAAAGATGGTAAGGTCAGAATGTGTGTCGATTACAGGGATTTGAACAGGGCGAGCCCTAAAGATGATTTCCCTCTGCCTCATATCGACGTTCTGGTTGACAATACTGCTCAGCACAAGGTGTTCTCCTTCATGGATGGTTTTTCAGGTTATAATCAGATCAAGATGGCTCCTGAAGATATGGAAAAGACTACCTTTGTTACTCAGTGGGGCACCTTCTGCTACAAGGTCATGCCTTTTGGACTGAAAAATGCTGGGGCAACCTACCAACGTGCCATGGTTGCTTTATTTCATGACATGATTCACCATGAGATTGAAGTGTACGTCGATGATATGATTGCAAGGTCTCAGACTGAGGAGGAACACCTTGACCATCTACAGAAGCTGTTTGACCGGTTGAAGTTGTACAAGCTGAGGTTGAACCCGAACAAGTGCACCTTCGGGGTAAGATCCGGAAAACTGCTAGGCTTCGTCGTAAGTGACAAAGGTATTCAAGTGGACCCTGCCAAGGTTAAAGCCATACAAGAGATGCCAGTTCCCAAGACAGAGAAAGAAGTCAGAGGCTTTCTAGGACGTCTAAATTACATTGCCTGGTTCATCTCGCACCTAACTGCTACCTGTGAACCAATCTTCAAGCTACTGAAGAAAGATCAAGTAGTACGTTGGAATGATGAATGTCAGGCCGCTTTCGACAGAATCAAAGAGTATCTCCAAGAACCACCCATTCTTATGCCACCGGTTGAAGGGAGACCTCTAATACTATACCTGACAGTACTTGACAGCTCAATGGGGTGTGTGCTGGGGCAGCATGACGAGTCTGGCCGAAAAGAGCACGCCATTTATTACCTTAGCAAAAAGTTTACCGACTGTGAGACCCGATACTCACTGCTCGAGAAAACTTGTTGCGCTTTGGTATGGGCTGCTCGCCGGCTGAGACAGTATATGCTGACTCACACTACTCTGTTGATTTCAAAGATGGATCTAATAAAGTACATATTCGAAAAGCCTGCTCTGTCTGGAAGAATAGCAAGATGGCAGATGATCTTGACGGAATACGACATCCAGTAAACGACTCAGAAAGCTATCAAGGGAAGTGTATTGGCAGACCACTTGGCACACCAGGCAGTAGACGACTACCAATCAATGAACTTTGAGTTTCCTGACGAGAGTATCATGGTAGTGACTGATTGTGAAGTACCTGGACCGGATGAAGGACCTGAGGAAGGATCCCGATGGTCTATGCACTTTGACGAAGCCTCCAACGCTTTGGGTAACGGCATCGGCGCTGTGATCATATCCCCTAAAGGCACTCATACTCCACTCACTGCCCGGCTATGTTTCAACTGCACTAACAACATGGCGGAGTATGAGACATGCATCATGGGTCTTCAAGCTGCGATTGACTTAAGGATCAAGTTTCTGAGTGTCTTCGGAGATTCCACTCTCGTGATCAATCAGATCAAAGGCGAGTAGGATACGAAACACCCAAACCTTATTCCTTACAAAGAATGTGTGTTGATATTGATCCCCCATTTCACAGAGATAACTTTTGAACACTTCCCAAGAGAGGAGAATAAGTTGGCGGACGCGTTAGCTACGACGTCTTCCATGTTCAAAGTCAAATGGGATAACGAGGCTCCCCGGATCATTATCTGGAAACTGGACGAACCTGCATATTGTTGTGATCTTGAGGCTGAGATAGTAACTGAAAAACCTTGGTATCATGAAGTGAAGAGGTACTTGGAAGCTCAAGAATACCCTGAAGGTGCATCCATCAATGACAAAAAGTTTCTGAGAAGGTTCGCTGCAAAGTTCTTCCTCAGCAATGGCATTCTATACAAACGAAACCATGATTCAACCTTACTGCGTTGTGTGGATAAAGCTGAAGCAGAGAGAATCATGGCAGAGCTGCATGAGGGTACCTTCGGAACGCATTCCAGTGGACACACCATGGCAAAGAAGATCCTTCGGGCAGGATATTTCTGGTCCACAATGGAAGCTGATTGTTACCAACATTCCCGGACATGTCATAAGTGCCAGATTTATGCAGATAAGGTGCACGTTCCTCCAGTTCCGCTGAATGTCTTGACTGCACCTTGGCCTTTTGCAATGTGGGGCATTGATATGATCGGCGAGATCAGACCGACGGTATCCAATGGGCATCGCTTTATCCTGGTTGCAATTGATTACTTCACGAAGTGGGTTGAAGCAGCTTCCTACGCCACTGTAACCAAGAATGTCGTGGCACGGTTCATTCGACACAACCTGATCTGTTGATACGGTGTCCCTGAAAGAATCATTACTGACAACAGTACCAATCTTAATAACAAGATGATCACTGAGCTCTGCGAGCAATTCAAGATACAGCACCACAACTCTTCTCCTTACCGGCCGAAGATGAATGGGGCTGTAGAAGCAGCGAATAAGAATATCAAAAAGATTGTGCAGAAGATGACAGTGACCTATAAGGATTGGCACGAGATGTTACTGTTTGCTCTTCATGGGTACCGTACCTCAACAAGAACGTCAACCGGGGCAACACCTTTCTCCTTGGTCTATGGCATGGAGGCAGTCTTGCCGATTGAAGTTCAGATACCCTCTCTCCGGATAATGAAGGATGCAGATCTGAGCGAAGATGACTGGATCCAGACTCGACTTGATCAATTAAACCTAATTGACGAAAAGATACTCACTGCTATTTGTCATGGTCAAACGTATCAAAAACGGATGATCAGGGCATTTAACAAGAGAGTCAGACCACAAGAGTATCAAGTTGGGGACCTGGTAATCAAGCGCATCATCCTTCCTCAAAGTGATCCCAGGGGCAAATGGACCCCTACGTACGAAGGGCCATTTGTGGTTAAACATGTGTTCTCAGGAGGAGCCATGATCCTAACCACCATGGATGGTGACGACCTTCCTCACCCCGCCAATGCAGACATAGTAAAAAGATACTACGCATGATAAAAGACCCGCTAGGTTGACATACCTAGGAAAAAATAAGGGCTTCCCGGCGAACCAAAAGGGTTCGGGCAAAATGAGGGATGAAATATAAAAAATCTGTACACCCGGCAAGTCGAAAACCTGAAAAGGCGGCTTGGGCAAAAATGGGTATCCCGGTGGACTGAAAACCCGAAAGGGCGGTCCAGGCAAAAGTTAGGGATTAAAGTGTAATACTATGTCTCATTGGATCACCTTGCATCCAGAATCCAGTATCAACATCAAGTTCAGACAGCATCGATCAATCAGCTTCATCGTCAACTGAGCAGCAAAGTGATGAGACGCTCGAAGATATAAAGGCGGTAGCAGAGTTGGAACCCAGTGGGATTATCTTTTCACATAGCTGTTTTGTTTTCTTTTTTCACAAAATTGTATAAAGTCTGTTGTTCGGCGGCGTTCTCTTACTAGGACGTCAGCCTCTTGTACATAAACGCCTATTTACAGGCAAATTCAAAAATCAATACAAATTCACTTTTCAGACCAATTGCCAATTGTTTTTCCTTTTTCTGTTTTGTTTTGTGAAGAACGTCCAATGTTCAATTTTTGATATGTGCATTTGACACTAATTGCTAACTCATAAATATTTGCATATGAAACAAAGGATTAATTGCAGGTGACATTAGAAACAGGGACAATAATGAGTTGTCTAAGCGATCTAATTGCTTTGTCCATCAAGGTACCAAGGTAAGTTCGGCCAAAGAACGTAACCCAGATACCTTCGCTCCTCGCCAAGTAAGACAAGATTCAACAATATTCTCCCCAAGCAGTTGGTCTCCCATCAACCCTAACAAGGCACCGTATCTCCAGCAAGTTAGTAATACTCTCCCCGAGCAGAGTTATCCTCAGTCAGCCTTAAGGAAGTTGGGTTATTCCCCGAAGATCTCAACATTCCCCAACGGAGTATACAGACATTCCTTAAACAAGCATCCCCGGCAATCTTGATCTAAGATTGTTCCCCGGCGGAATACCGGACATCCAGTGGAACCATTCCCCAGTGCAATCTCAAAAGTTTCCCCAGGAGAGTTAAATCAATTTCCCCAGTAGATTCTGGAAGCTCGTCACCTGCAAGGCACGAACGGTCTCCCCGACTTTATTCAAAGGTTATTTCCCCACCAGGATATAACTGGGTTATCCTCAGCCAATTGCCATGGAAAGATCGTCCCCGGCGAATTCTTCCTATCCCCAGCGGAGTTCATCAAAACTTCCAACAGTGCTCAACAATGGTATCCCCAGCGGAGTTATCATAAACCTCAGCAAAATACCTCTTCTCCCACAGAGTATCTCCCCGCAGAGTAATCTATCCGCCAAGTTTATCCCCTAACGGAGTCATCTTCTCCTACCGGTATTCTTGCAACCATCATCCCCAGCGGAAACAGAGAACACTACTCTTCAACATCAGCCCAGGATTTGACTTCCCGGCATTCGTCAAGGATTTATTTTCCTAGACGAAAATACATTCATAGACATCACATCTTCATACATCATAGCATGCATATACGCATCATGAACATACAATCTCATTTATTCTCTGAACATCATGACATCACGCATGTCATACATCATGACATTGCATACAACTAATGTTTTGTCTTTTCAGGACAAAGGTCAATACAAAGATAATTACTTTCAACTGTCGTGATTCCAGATCCGATTCCTGTATCTTGCCAGGGTGTATCTGTTGACGACTATATTCCAGACTCGATTCTTGTATCTTGCCAGGGCACGTCTGAAGAGTTCGAAGATCCGATTCCTGTATCTTGCCAGGGTGTATCTGTTGACGACTAATTCCAGACTCGATTCCTGTATCTTGCCAGGGCACGTCTGAAGAGTTCGAAGATCCGATTCCTGTATCTTGCCAGGGTGTATCTGTTGACGACTAATTCCAGACTCGATTCCTGTATCTTGCCAGAGCACGTCTAAAGAGTTTGAAGATCCGATTCCTGTATCTTGCCAGGGTGTATCTGTTGACGACTAATTCCAGACTCGATTCCTGTATCTTGCCAGGGCACGTCTGAAGAGTTTGAAGATTCGATTCCTGTATCTTGCCAGGGTGTATCTGTTGACGACTAATTCTAGACTCGATTCCTGTATCTTGCCAGGGCACGTCTGAAGAGTTTGAAGATCCGATTCTTGTATCTTGCCAGGGTGTATCTGTTGACGACTAATTCCAGACTCGATTCCTGTATCCTGCCAGGGCACGTCTGAAGAGTTTGAAGATCCGATTCCTGTATCTTGCCAGGGTGTATCTGTTGACGACTATATTCCAGACTCGATTCCTGTATCTTGCTAGGGCACGTCTGAAGAGTTCGAAGATCCGATTCCTGTATCTTGCCAGGGTGTATCTGTTGACGACTAATTCCCGACTCGATTCCTGTATCCTGCAAGGGCACATCTGAAGAGTTTGAAGATCCGATTCCTGTATCTTGCCAGGGTGTATCTGTTGACGACTAATTCCAGACTCGATTCCTGTATCTTGCCAGGGCACGTCTGAAGAGTTTGAAGATCCGATTCCTGTATCTTGCCAGGGTGTATCTGTTGACGACTAATTCCAGACTCGATTCCTGTATCCTACCAGGGCACGTCTGAAGAGTTTGAAGATCCGATTCCTATATCTTGCCAGGGTGTATCTGTTGACGACTATTCTCCGGACTCGATTCCTGTATCCTGCCAGGGCACGTCCGAAGAGTTTGAAGATTCGATTCATGTATCCAGCCAGGGCACATCTACATAAAGAGTTTGAAGATCAACCCCTGTAACAGGCCAGGTAATTATTTTCTTTCTCAGGTACGTAAGTTCTCGCTAAGGAATCTCTTACGCGATCGACACCTAGATGGCATCAATAAGCCCATCCACATACCAACAGCTCCAGATGGCATCTATAAGCCCATCCCCCTATCCACCATCTCTCCAAATGGCATCTGTAAGCCCATTCCCACCATCACACTGCTGATACTCTAACATGTGAGCGCAAATTTCTGGGCACTCTAGTGTTCAATCATCTTCCACCTTCGGATTACGAAAGGCACGCCAGCCAATCTACATCCTCAGGTCTAAGAAAATTGAACAGGGGCAACTGTTGTAACCCAAAATTTTCCCTCCCATATTCTTCAAAGATTTGCCAAGCATCACCTCAAATGGTTCAAGTTCACTCAAGGAGTTGCACAGTCAACCATCCTCCTAACACAGTCAAAATTAGGGTTTTGGTTCTGGCAAAGAAATTGAGGTTTTCAAGGGTCCAATCAAGTCCCACATGCCCATATACATTGTCAAGCATCCATGTGTCAAGTTTCAAGACTCACATCATCAAATTGCCCAGTCAAAAACCCTAATTGCTCCACAGTCAACTGCAGGGGCAAAATGGTCATTTGACAGTCAAAAGTCAATTTTTTTGGTCAACATCTTATTTTGAAGCCACAATCATCATTTGATCAAGTCTTGATCATGATTTCACAAGAATGGCTCAAAAATCATCAAGGTGTCAAAAGTTTCTATTTTTGGACAGCTGAAAAGTCAACTGTAACTTGACCAAGGCATAACTTTTTCATGGTTCATCATAAAAATCCCATCCAATGCTCATCTTGAAGGGGAAGACATTTCCTACAACTCATCTTCACACTCCAAGTCCAAGAAATTCTCTCACAAAAAGTTATCAATTTCAACATTATAGGTCATTTTCAAAAGTCAACAAAAAGGCACTTTAAGTCAAAGACCATAACTTGAGATTGGTAAATCAAAATGACATGGGACCAAAGGCATTGGTTAGAAGACTTCAAGACCTTTCCAAAATGTCCAAGAACATGATCATAGCTTCAAAATTGAGCAAGATATGCATTGGAGAAGTTGGGAAATTTTTGGGAACTTTCAAAAGTCAACTTTGCCTAAAACAATTCAAATTTGCTAATGGGCCTCAAATTCTTCCTTGAATCATTACCCAAAGCCTATGCACGACCCATTGAGCTTAAAAGGATTTATTTTCTTATTTTTAATTAATTAATTGAATTTTTATTCTTATTAATTCATTTAATTAGTTTTAATTGTAGAAAAATATCAAATAATGCTTTTCAAATCTTTTTGTGCAGCAAATCAAACTAGGGCAAGCTGGCCAAGTCGTTTCACATTCAAAAAAGGAAAATCTTCCATAATTGGCAAAGTTTTCAATGAAAAAAGATTGAAAATATATGATGAAAATCAAAGATATGAAACATCAATTCATGGACTTTTGGGCCAAGATTTTTACCTAGAATCATTCACATACTTATGCAAGACCTAACCTAATTCAGAAAGACACGAAAAGCTGCTCACAAACTCATAACCAATTTGCAAAAAATAGAGAAAAAGCTTGAAACTGATTTCATAGTTGCAGGATAATTCAAGGCCTAAAGTCTATTCCAACACGTTGCTGGACCTTCCAGGAGTCTATTGGCATCGAGAATTAACCCTAACACGTGAAGAATCCAAGAACGTAAGCCATTCAGTTTGTCTTGTTTTTTCAAAATTGCATAACATGATTCACGTGCATTTAATCCTTTTTCTTGTTTGATTTACACTAATGGTAACCTTCTGAAGCGATTGGTACAGCTCAATTGAATTAATGTTGCATGAATCAAGATTTACCATGGACGACATCTAGGGTTTTCAAAGCTTGAAAATTAGGGCTTTGCATATACTGTAAAATTGGACCACCAAACCTGTATGGATGAATTCGTTGCATCAAGACGAAACTTTTAAGACCATCGCACCCTTTTTATATTGAGTATATGCCTAATCGCTATTTTCATATTTTCAGTTTGTGGGGGTTTAAAACCCCCGCTATTCATTCCTTTTTGTTTCAGAACAGATGAAGAAGAAGCATGCGTGGCAGGGTGTGATAGGGGCATTCAAATATCTGGCGCGTTTTTTTGTTGTATGCCATTAATCTTTGTTCTTTTTATATTATATTTACTATCCATTATATGAACAAACGCGCTAAGTGGCTCAGTTGGTTGATGAGGTGTATTGCAAGCATTGGGACCTGGGTTCGATTCCCAGGTCCCCCCATATAATTCATAATTTTTGTCTTAGTGTATTCTAGTGCAGCACTCCTTCAAAGCTCCATCATGCATCCTCACGCTTAAGACTGCCACGCGCTCACGTTGATTAATCCAAGGGCCATTGAATGAGATCCAGGGTACACTCCAGTCAACAGCATGCACTCAATCTGGAAAGTCAAACGAGGCCTTTGTCTAATGGGCCTGAATTACTTCCAAACACCTCCATTCTGGGCCTGATACCCCCTTTGGTTTGCATCTTTTTTTATTTTATTTTATTTGATTTGATTTTCTAATTCTTTTTAATGTTTTAATTATTTTTTCACCATAAAATAATTTTCATAATAAAAAATCAGAAACCAAAAAAATGTTTTATATTTAATTATTATTAATTTCACCATTAAAATATTTTGTAAATAAATTTCAATAACTAACTTAGTTAAATTAGGTTTTAATTTTGACGCTTTCCTTAATAAATAAAAAATATCTAGAATTAGGTTTTTTGACATTTTCATCTTTTTCTTAATTAATTTTTTTTCTCCTTTATTTATTATTATTATTAATTATTATTTTTGTAAATAAACATGTAAATTAATTAATTAGTGTAAATTAGGTTAACTTTAATATTTTCTTTAATAACTAAAAATAATCTAGAATTAGGGTTTCCTTGTAAATTCTTTTCTTTATTTCAAAAAACACAAAAAACACCTTTCTTTAATTAAATATTAATTAGCTTTAATTTCATTTAATTTCAAGCAAAGGGTCAAAACCCTCGGACGTTCAATTTATTCTTTTCGCGCATTTATTTTCTTTTAGTGAATATTATGTAACTGCTTTCCGGATGTAATAGTAATTAGGAATTTATTTACTTTCCGCATCTTTTATCAAAAACGGGTCTTTGTATTTTGGCGATGTATAGACCCGCGCCTTGTAATAGCGTAGCTTTTATCTTTCTGTATTTTACTTTCCGCACTCTTAAATTCTAACTTTGTATGAAAGAATGTATGCTAATTAAAAACAAGCGTAGCTCACAATGCCATGATCAAAGATAATTGTTAAACTGAAAACAACACACAAATACACACACCACTTCTAGGGTACGCCTCACCTGTTGCCTTCGAAATGTGGTCGTCAAGTATAGGACGTCTTAGCGGTCCTTATGTCCATGATCCAGTTGCCTCGAAACAGTTGCCTCGAAACAGTTGCCTCGAAATAGTTGCCTCGAAACGGTTGCCTCGGATTAAAAAAGGATCAAGGACATAAGGGTAGCTTCTAAGGTGTCCTACTGTTGCTTCGGTGACCACACTGTCCCTACACTCGAATTGACCCGAACACCTCCAATGGTGGTGCTACCTACCTCTCAATGGTGGGATGGCACTACCTTAAGGACTTATACACAGCCTAATTCCTTAGGGTAGGTAGATGACTCATGGATACTTGCTCTATTCAAAAACAAAACAAAAACCTTTTCACACTGACACTTTCAAAAAGTTTTCAAAACAATTTTTCAAACACTCTTGAGGACTGATACAAGAGTTATTCAGAAATCTTTCAAAGAAAATTTTTCAAACCCACTCACATTTTGAAAAGCAAACATTTTGAAAACATAAGAGCAAGTATCTAAGAGCCCATGGATAACCATGGATAGAAAGGGTGCTAACACCTTCCCTTTCTATAAATCTACCTCCCGAACCGAGAAACTATCTCATAAGGAATTTTGCTGTGCTTTTGTCCTGTCCATGTTGGAGAAAATAAAAGACGGTGGCGACTCTTGCTTCCGCGACATTTCGCGAAACCAGCGTTAAACAGTCAGTTCTAAATCCACCGATCACAGACAGCCTGCCTCTCTTTCGACCCAGGCCTCCAGAATTACTTTTTTTTTCTTCTTATTTTGCTGCTTGGCCCATTTGTACTCTGTTTATTTTGTTTCCGTTTATTCCTTTTAGTTTTAGTTCTAATTAAAAATCATAAAAAATAAACAACTTAGAATTAGGATTTAATTTAATTAATCATTTTAACTTATTTTCTCCAACTTTAAAATCAGTAGACTTAGGTTTTATTCAAATTCAATCTTTTTTTCATAAACCAAAATACAAAAATATTAGGTTTGTTTTAGAATAAATTTTAATCAGTATTTTTTTAAATTAATTAAATTTGACTTAACTGAATATTTAGCATTTTCTCAAAAAAATAAGATAAAACAACAAAAAGATTATATGCTTAGGATTTTTAAGTTTCATGCGCGTTTATTTTATTGTAACTGCTTATTATTCCCCCAATTTTGGACATGTAAATAATCCCCTCCCCGAAGCCTTGTAATAGTGTAGTATTTACAGTTTCTGCACTT
The DNA here is from genome assembly GCA_948472305.1 of Vicia faba. Lineage (NCBI taxonomy): Eukaryota > Viridiplantae > Streptophyta > Magnoliopsida > Fabales > Fabaceae > Vicia > Vicia faba. The sequence goes on along the minus strand of OX451737.1, from coordinate 41,569,913 downwards.
TAAATTCCTGTACATATATTAACTGCTTAGATGTATGCTAACTAGGATTGTATGACAAGATCTAAAAACAAATGGTAGAACACCTAAAAATACAAAGATAATATAAACTGAAAATAGACACACTTGCACATGCCACTCCTAGGGTACACCTCATTTGGTTGCCTCAAATGTGGTCATTAAGTATATGATGTTTTAGAGGTCGTCCTTTTTGTCCCAAGATCATAAGTTGCCTCGATAAAAATGATCTAAGACATTAGGATTACCACTAAAGTGTCCTAACGTTGCTTTAGTGACCACAAGTCCCTTAAATCGAATTGACCCGAAAAAACTCCAACGAAGGTGCTACATACTCCTCAATAGTGGGATAGCACTGTCTAAAGGATAGTTGCACAATTTAATTCCTTTTCGAGTAGGTAGATGTTCTTAAGTACTTGCTCTCTTTTAAAAAAAACAAAAAAACAAAAACTATTCGCACTTACACTTTCATCAAAAACAAAACTCTTTTCAAAACCCACAATCACAAAGAAAAGCAAACCTTTTGAAAATATAGTGAGCAAGTACCTAAGAGCCCGTGGATAACCACGGATAGAAAGGGTGCTAACACCTTCCCTTTCTATAATCTACCTCCCGAACCCGAGAAACATTCTCGAAAAGGAATTTTTTCTGTGCTTTTGTCCTTTCCCTTGTTGGATAAAATAAAAGACGGTGGCGACTCTTGCTTACCGTGACACTTTGCAAAAACAAACGCAAACGCGAACCATCATATTAAAAAATAGTCAGTTCTCGTTCCCACCGATCACAGAACTGGCGACTCTGCTGGGGAATTATTAATAAGTGAGGTGTACCTTAGGACTAGATCACTTGTGTTTTCATTTGTATTGCTTTGTATGCTTTCAATTTTGTGGGCTTGTATCGGAGTCCTATAAATCCTCCACCCAGATTTGGGAAACATTCATAGATAGCAATACGTTGTGGAAACTGTGCGGGGTATACCGACACGATTGAAGCAATAGCTATATTAGTGCGACATATTTGTGAGTACCGGTAGCCTTTGAGTCAATCAAAGAGAATACGGGGCCGCTGAGTGATGTCACTAAGCACTAATGACCTAGAACCTTACTTGACCATCTTGGCCTTTTTAGGGGTAGTGAGATGACCGACTTTGGTGCAGTCCGAAATTGGTAGATACTCGATACTACACTCATTGAGGATTGTTTTCTTGGAATATTTTGGTCGCCAGTTCAGTGGCTAAACCAAAACAATGAACATAGAAAACAATCCAATGATATTGAGCTCCTTAGAACCCGGTTACTATTTATAGGACAGGTTTTTGAGCCAACTACACTCAAGAGGGTACTTGCCTATGAAACCTCCTGCAAGCCTGAAACTAGGGTTTTTGGTGTGACTTGCTTGTACATGTGTTTTTTCATACATCATAAAGCATCATATGCATCTGCTAACCATTTCAAGGGTTTAGATCTTCATCTTTGTTCTTGTTTTGCAGGACATGGAGTCTCTCCGCAGGAAAACAATTCAAGTTAACCTTGTAAGGGTCCCTCTGCAACTCAAAGAGCTTACATCCAGGATTCCCGAGAATTCTCTCTTCAGTGAAAGACATGGTAGACTCCTCAGCTTGGTCAACACCAACATTGAAGAAGACATGATGAAAGTTCCCTTCCAGTTCTTTGACCCCCTACACCACTGTTTCACACTCCCTGATTATCAATTGGTGCCTACTTTGGAGGAATTTTCTTAACTCCTGAGAATTCCTATTCTTAGTCAACTACCCTACAACGGTACGAAAAAGGAACCAAAACTTGAAGATGTTGCTCAAGCATTACGCTTACAACCATCTGACATCAAGGGGCATTGGGAAACCAAAAGTGGTATCAAAGGATTCTTGGCAAAGTTTCTGTTTGAGAAGGCACGAGAATGCTGGAATTCTCTTGATCTACAAGCCTTTGAAGAGATTGTGGCACTCCTTATCTATGGTTTGGTTTTGTTCCCAAATCCCGATCAACTTATAGATGTGAATGCTGTCAAGATTTTCATATCCAGGAATCCCATACCTACATTGCTTGGGGACATCCTCCACTCATTTTACACACGAACAATGAGGAAAAGAGGTGTTCTCATGTGATGTACTCCTCTCTTAGCAAGGTGGTTTATTTCTCACCTTCCACAATCAGTTTTGAAGAATGATCAGGGTTTAAGGTGGTCACAACGATTGATGACCCTCACACATTCTGATGTACATTGGTGTTCTCGGTCCAGAGAAAATGTCACTATCATTGATCGTTGTGGAGAATTTCCTAATGTTTCGTTACTTGGAATTAGGGGAGGCATTACCTACAACCCCTGTCTAGCTTTGAGACAATTTGGATATGCTCGGAGGGATGGACCTCATGACATGCTGATCCCTGACCTAGTTTTTGACTTCGACAACGATACGCAAGGACTTCGACAAAGGTTCATCAGAGCTTGGAGAATGCCTAATAGAGTGGATAGTAAGACACTGGGGCACAAGAATTCTATCCCCCTTGAGCCTTACCTCAAGTGGGTACGAACCCGCTCCCAGAATCTTATGATGCCATATCCTCACATTCTCCCCTTGATCAAAGAGCCCGTTATGGAAAGAGAGGTTCCATACGCCATCCTACATCCTGACATGCCAATATCATGGGAAGAAATGCAAAAGAGTTGGATCCAACTCAAGGAAGAGCGGAATACTTTTGAAACCAGCTTCTATGCCAGTGAAAAGAAGGTTTTGAAGCTTACCCGCCGACTTCACAAGGAGGAGACCCTCAACACTTACATCGCTCCAAAGAGGATGCGCAATGTCTTTCTACATTAAGAATTTTGTAATATTTCACCCATGGGGCACTTATGTACTAACAAATTGCTTCTTAATGTGACGTGTGTTCTCTTTTGTCTGCAACAAATTTGAATTTTTGAACCCTTAAATGCATTACATAGCATACCATTCATCATATGCATAACATGTACCCTTTTACAGGTCTCTTATCTTCTTCACTGTTTATTTCAGCAATCATCATGTCTGCTGAAACTTCCACTGAGCAAGCTATCAAGGCCCTCCAGGCCCAGAATGCCCAATTTCAAGAGTTGGTCATGAATCTACCTAAGGGTCAGCAGGACCTGAAGACCATGCTCCTGAAAAAGAAGAAGAAGAGGACCGTCCTGTTCAATACTGGACGCAGGTTTGGAAACGGGCTGCAGAATGAAATTGATCTGGCCACCCCGTCTGGAGAGAAAGACAGACCACAAAAAAGGAGGGCTCCTAGCCCTGAGGTCTCCGACAACGAGACAGACTATGATGAAGAACAGTATCCTCCTGCTGAGGATAAGTACAAACAGCTGGAAGACCGTTTAAACGCTATGGAAGTACAGAAGGTGCCCGGTCTGGATTTTGGAGATTTGGGTTTATCATCTGGGGTGGTGATTCCCCACAAGTTCAAGGCACCTGCCTTTGCCAAATATGACGGAGCTTCCTGTCCCAAGCTGCACCTCCGGTCATATGTGAGGAAGATCCAACCATACACTACTGATAAGAATTTATGGATCCATTTCTTTCAGGACAGTCTCTCAGGGACTCAGCTTGAGTGGTTCTATCAGTTGGATAGAGCCAGTATCCGCAGCTGGGAGGATTTGGCTGCTGCATTCTTTAAGCATTATCAGTATAATTCTGACCTCGCTCCTACGCGTACCCAACTCCAGGGTATGTCAATAGGGACGGGCGAAGGATTTAAAGAGTATGCTAAAAAATGGAGAGACCTTGCCGGAAGGGTGCAGCCACCTTTGGCTGATCGTGAATTGGTTGATATGTTTCTGGGGACCTTGTCTGGTCCATTCTTTAACCATTTGATTGGAAGCTCCTCAGCCGGGTTTACAGACCTTATCTTGACTGGTGAGAGGATTGAAGTTGGAATTAAGGCTGGAAAAATACAGAAGGGTGCCTCCTCGAGCACCGAGAAGAGACCGTTTAAGAAAGAATCCAGTGCGGTCTATAATTCGAGAAGGAAGAATAGACCTGAGAACCGCCAAGCTGTCAATGCGGTTGTTATCTCAAAACCTGACGGTTCTCCTCAGAATCACAACCAACGAAGGGACGAGAGACCTCAAAGGCAATTCACTCGTCTCAGCATGACCTTGTCTCAGATTCTGCCACAACTGCTGAAGACCAATCTGGTGACCTTAAAAGAAGCTCCAAAGAATCCAAATACAATGTCACCAAGGTATAACCCTAATTCCCGCTGTGCTTTTCACTCTGATAGCCCGGGGCATAATACAGATGATTGTTGGGTTCTGAAGAACAAGGTGTAGGACTTAATTGATGCAAAGGAGATTGAGTTCGAGGCGCACGAGAGGCCTAATGTTGTAACTGCTCCCATGCCCAGGCATGGAGTGAATGCTGTAGAGGAAGACTCGTTTGTAGTTTCTGTGGATGATGTTGTTACCCCTCTAATGACTATCAAGAAGAACCTATTACTAGCCGGTTTATTTCCGGGTTGTGGTGAAGGTTGCCCTATGTGTTCTGTTTTACCTACTGGTTGTCCATCTTTGAGGTCAGGTATCCAGAACCTGATGGATAGTAAAGAGATTCTTTTTGAGAAGACTGTTGTTCCACCCGTTCATTCTGAAGAAGTTTCAATCATTACCATTTTCGACAATTCTTCCAAGGCTCCCTCGAGGACCTGTTAGAATTACATTTGTTCCGAAGACCGCACCCATAATCATCACTGTTCTGGGGCCCATCCCCTATACGTATGACAAAGCTGTCCCTTGGCACTATGGGGCAGATATTTATGTTCTCGGAGTTAAACAAGAGTTTGATGCTGATGCCGGCGTTAGCAACATTACAAGGCTTGCTAAAGTCACTCGCAGCGGTAGACTTTTCTCACCTGATATTACTCCGCCAGCTGTCCGAAGACCTGTTGTCATTAAGCCTGCAAGTGTACCTACTGTTGTTCCTGATCAAATTCCTATCCTTCCCCCTGTCACCGAGTCATCTAGTGCTCGGGGCAAAGGGATCGCTACTGATATGCCTGCCCGGACGGAGGCGCCAAAGACAATCAACGTTGAAGCTTCCAAACAGGAGATGGAAGAGATTCTGAAGATCATTAAGAAGAGTGATTATAATGTGGTTGAGCAACTGGGGCAAACCCCATCCAAGATTTCCATGTTATCGTTGTTGTTGTGTTCAGAGGCCCATGCCAAGGCCCTGATTGCCTTCCTAAAGACGGCCCACGTGCCACAAGAGATGTCATCTGATCAATTTACCGATTGTATGGCCAATTTAACTGCTGATAATGGTTTGGGTTTCTCCGACACTGATCTGACTGCTAAAGGGAAGAACCATAATGATGCCCTGCATGTCTCCATTGAATGCAGGGGCACTACTCTTGCACATGTGTTGGTTGACACTGGTTCCTCGTTGAACGTCTTGCCCAAGAAAGCTCTAGACAGGCTGGATTGCGAAGGTTTGGAGTTAAAGCCGAGTAACATTATTGTCCGGGCCTTTGATGGGTCTAAGAGGATGGTGCATGGTGAGGTTGATATTCCAATAAAAGTTGGTTCTCAGGTCTTCAACTCTACATTTTATGTGATGGACATCCGGCCGTCCTATTCTTGTTTACTGGGTCGTCCATGGATCCACAAAGCTGGAGCCGTAACCTCAACGCTCCACCAGAAGTTGAAGTATCCGGTCAGAGGGAAGATTGTAACAGTTCAAGGGGAGGAGGAGTATATGGTCATCCACCTCAACTCGTTCCGGTACATAGAGATGGATGGGGAGTTCATTGAGACCCCATTTCAACACTTTGAAGAGGTTCCTCAGACATTAGCATCGGCAGAGACTATGATGGAAGATTCTCCCATGAAGATGGCTTCCTTAAAGGATGCCCGGGCCATTATTGAGAAGGGTGAGCATACAAACTGGGGCCGACTTCCTGATTTCACTCAGAAGAGTAACAAGTTCGGTTTGGGTTTCACTGCAGAAGTTCAAAGGGCTGTTCGAAGTGCAAGGATTGGAAGACCTCCTGTGTTCGTCAGCAACTCGGGAGTGAATGCCATTGAAGACGACGTTAAAGAGTCTGAGTTCGACAGTTGGATCTATCCTACTACTGATGGAGGACTAAGCAACTGGACAACAAAGGACTTCATCCCTATTACTTTTATTACTCAGTAATGAGCTCTTTGTTTCGAATTTGTAACAGACAATGTTTTGAAACTTTATGGCCCGGTGTCTTACCCGAGGCACCGTGGCTTCATTCGTGAGGGCTATTGTATGCCATTTTCATATATCATTAATAAAAGCATTGGACATTTTCGCATTTCAAATTTTGTGCTCCTTGTCTTTCTTTATTACATATTGCAAAACAACTATTTTACACACACTCACATGTACAGGTCCCAATCCACTCTGGATCTCACTGGTAACGACTCTGCTACTGCCAGTTATGACTTCGAAAATCCGATCAACTTAGCCGAAGACGAAGGTTAAGATGATTGCGAAGTTCCTGGTGAGCTTGCAAGACTACTACTCCAGGAAGAGAGGGCCATTCAACCACATGAAGAGCCGGTGGAAACAGTGAATCTGGGTACCAAGACAGACAAGAAGGAAGTCAAGATCGGTGCAAATCTGGAGCTTAGTGTGAAACAACGGTTGACTCAGATGCTGCATGACTATGTGGAAATCTTTGCCTGGTATTACGGAGATATGCCTGGGTTGGATACCGATATTGTGGTTCATCGCCTGCCTACCAAGGAAGACTACCCTCCGGTAAAACAAAAGGTTCGCCGTATGCGTCCAGAGATGTCTGAGAAAATTAAGGCCGAAGTTATGAAACAGTTTGACGCCGATTTTCTAGCAGTAACTTCTTACCCTCAGTGGGTCGCCAATGTAGTTCCAGGGCCAAAGAAAGATGGTAAGGTCAGAATGTGTGTTGATTACAGAGATTTGAACAGGGAAAGCCCTAAGGATGACTTCCCTCTGCCTCACATCGACGTTCTAGTCGACAATACTGCTCAGCACAAGGTATTCTCCTTTATGGACGACTTCTCCGGTTATAATCAGATCAAGATGGCTCCTGAAGACATGGAGAAGACCACTTTTGTTACTCAGTGGGGTACCTTTTGTTACAAGGTCATGCCTTTTGGGTTGAAGAATGCTGGGGCAACATATCAGCGTGCCATGGTTGCTTTATTTCATGACATGATCCATCATGAGATTGAAGTATATGTCGACGATATGATTGCGAGGTCCCAAACTGAGGAAGAACACCTTGACCATCTACAGAAACTGTTTGACAGGTTGAAGTTATACAAGCTGAGATTGAACCCAAACAAATGTACCTTCGGGGTGAGGTCTGGCAAATTGCTAGGTTTCGTCGTGAGCGACAAAAGTATTCAAGTGGACCCTGCCAAGGTGAAAGCCATACAAGAGATGCCAGCTCCCAAGACAGAGAAAGAGGTCAGAGGCTTTCTAGGACGTCTGAACTACATTGCCCAATTCATCTCGCACCTAACTGCTACTTGCGAGCCAATATTCAAACTGCTGAAGAAAGATCAAGTGGTACGTTGGAACGATGAATGCCAGGCCACTTTCGAAAGAATTAAGGAGTATCTCCAAGAGCCACCCATTCTGATGCCACCAGTGGAAGGGAGACCTCTAATCTTATACTTGACATTGCTTGACAACTCAATGGGGTGTGTGTTGGGGCAGCATGACGAGTCTGGCCTAAAAGAGCATGCCATTTATTACCTTAGCAAAAAGTTTACCGACTGTGAGACCCGATACTCACTGCTCGAGAAAACTTGCTGCGCTTTGGCATGGGCTGCTCGCCGGCTGAGGCAGTATATGTTGACTCACACTACTCTGTTGATTTCAAAGATGGATCCAATCAAGTATATCTTCGAAAAGCCCCCCTTGTCCGGAAGAATAGCAAGATGGAAGATGATCCTGACTGAGTATGACATCCAGTACACAACTCAAAAAGCAATCAAGGGAAGTGTATTGGCAGACCATTTGGCACATCAGGCAGTGGATGATTACCAGTCCATGAACTTTGAATTCCCAGACGAGAATATCATGGTAGTAACTGATTGTGAGACACCTGGACCAGATGAAGGACCTGAGGAAGGATCCCGATGGTCTATGCATTTTGATGGAGCTTCAAACGCTTTGGGTAATGGCATTGGCGCTGTGATCATATCTCCTAAAGGCTCTCATACTCCGTTTACCGCCCGACTATGTTTTAACTGCACCAACAACATGGCAGAGTATGAAGCATGCATTATGGGTCTCCGAGCTGCAATTTACCTAAGGATTAAGTTTCTGAGTGTCTTCGGAGATTCCGCTCTTGTGATCAGTCAGATCAAAGGAGAGTGGGAAACGAAACACCCAAATCTTATTCCTTACAAGGAGTACGTATTGACGTTGCTTCCCCATTTCGAGGAGATAACCTTTGAACACTTCCCAAGAGAGGAGAATCAGTTGGAGGACGCGTTAGCTACGATGTCTTCTATGTTCAAAGTCAAGTGGGACAACGAGGCTCCCCGGATCATTATTTGGAAATTGGATGAACCTGCACATTGCTGTGATCTTGAGACCGAAGAGGCAACAGAAAAGCCTTGGTATCATGAAGTGAAGAGGTACCTTGAGACTCAAGAATACCCTGATGGTGCATCTGTTAACGATAAGAAGTTTCTGAGAAGGTTCGCGGAAAAGTTCTTCATTAGCAATGGCATTCTTTACAAACGTAACCATGATTCAACCTTACTGCGTTGCGTGGATAAAATTGAAGCAGAAAGGATCATGGCAGAGCTGCATGAAGGTGCCTTCGGAACTCATTCCAGTGGACACACCATGGCAAAGAAAATCCTTCGGGCAGGATATTACTGGTCCATAATGGAAGCCGACTGTTATCAGCATTCTCGGACATGTCACAAGTTCCAGGTCTATGCTGATAAGGTGCATATTCCTCCAGTTCCTCTGAATGTTTTGACAGCACCTTGGCCTTTTGCAATGTGGGGCATCGATATGATCGGAGAAATCAGACCTACGGCATCCAACGGGCATCATTTCATCCTGGTAGCGATTGATTACTTTACGAAGTGGGTTGAAGAAGCTCCCTTTGCTACGGTCACCAAGAAGGTCGTGGCACGGTTTATTCGGCACAACTTGATCTGTCGATACGGTGTACCAGAGAGGATTATTACGAATAATGGTACCAATCTTAACAACAAGATGATCACTGAGCTCTGCGAACAATTCAAGATACAACATCATAACTCTTCTCCCTACCGGCCGAAGATGAATGGGGCTGTAGAAGCAGCTAATAAGAACATTAAGAAGATTGTGCAGAAGATGACAGTGACATACAAAGACTGGCATGAGATGTTACTGTAAGTGTTTAGTTATTGGCATGTATTTTTGGTAAAACCAGGTGTGTAAATGTCATGACTGATGTCATAACATTCTGGATTATTAGGTACTTTATGCAGAAAAAGTATGGCATACAGTAGCTACTGTGTATGAGTCTGTATCTGAGCATTTTGCAAAAGATCACATTTATTGCCTTCTACCAAAATCAGTAAACAGGAATTCTGATGTCATAACAAATGTTAAGACATCCTGTACTGATCTAACAGATTTGCAGTTTGGTTAATTCTGAGATTTTTCAGGAAGTTGGCTCTTTCCTTCCAGAACAGAATCTCCTGTGGACTTTGGGTTAACCTAGCTCAACCCTAAACTGGTTGATAAAGTCTTGTGACCAAGTCTTAAGGTTAAACCTAATTAACCCTAGCTTTTTGTGGAAACCATAACTGAAGAATCAGCTGCATATATATTCAACAGGAATGCTGGCTGCAGAGTAACTCTTTTGACTGAAGATCAATTAGGAGCTGTATAGTTTTAACTGCTGTAATCCAAGCAAGTATCGTTGTGATAAGTGACTTGGAATAGGTTTTGATTGTAAGGGTTCTTGTATCACTCAAAGCTTTGAAGCAAGAGTGTTTTGTGTCTCTTGACTAAAGCTTTGAAGCAAAGTCAAGTTAGGTTTATGTATCACTCAAAGCTGTGAAGCACGAGTGTTTGTGTTACTTGATTAAAAAGCTGTGAAGCATAATCAAGTGTATGTTCTGAAGAGTGTCTTCATTATTTCATTAGTCAATTGTTTTAAGTATCACTGCTGTGATTGAGGGGGAGTGAGTAGGAACTCAGGTTTAAGTTGAACTTAGATTGAAGTTGCATTGGGTAGGTCTTAAGTGAAGGAGATAAACTGGTTGGTTTATTCCTGAATTAATATCTCTTATAGTGGATTCCTCCCTGGCTTGGTAGCCCCCAGAGTAGGTGTTGTTTCACACTGAACTGGGTAAACAATTGACTGTGTTCTTTATTGTTTTTATTTACTGTCTTATAGAAAGTCAGATACGGTGTCATAACATTCACTGTGACATTGAGTATCTGCTGCCAGAATTTCAATTGGTATCAGAGCAAGCACCCTGCCTGTATTACTGGGTGAGATCTAGGGATATCACTTTCTGGCACTATGGACAAAGAAGGAGTTTTTGGAAATAGACCACCCATTCTGGATAGAACAAATTATGACTACTGGAAACCTCGTATGATTGCCTTCTTAAAATCACTAGACAAAAAGGCTTGGAGAGCTGCTGACAAAGGATGGAACCATCCCACCATAACTGAGAAAGATGGGACAATCAGTCTGAAGCCTGAGGAAGAATGGAGCAAAGAAGAAGATGAGTTAGCCCTGGGTAATTCCAAAGCTTTAAATGCCTTGTTCAATGGAATTGATAGAAACATATTCAGGCTTGTACATCAATGTGAACTGGCCAAGGAAGTGTGGGACACTCTCAAAACTACCCATGAGGGAACATCCAAAGTAAAAATGTCAAGGCTTCAGATGCTGACTACCAAGTTTGAGAACCTAAGGATGAAGGAAGATGAAACCATTCATGAGTTTCACATGAACATCTTGGAGATTGCCAACACCTCAGGAGCATTGGGTGAAAAGATGTCTGAAGAAAAACTGGTGAGAAAGATTCTCAGATCCCTGCCTAAAAGATTTGCAATGAAGGTAACTGCTATAGAGGAAACCCAGGATATCAGCAAGTTAAAGGTGGATGAACTCATTGGGTCTCTTCAGACTTTTGAGATGGGGATCAATGACAATGCTGACAAGAAAAACAAGAGCATAGCACTTGTATCCAACTCTGAAGATGAAAACAAGGAGGATGAAGAAGAAAATATTTCAGAAGCTATAGCCATGCTTGGAAGACAATTCAACAAACTCATCAAGAGAATGGATCCAAAGTCAAGGTCAAATGTTGAGAACATCCCCTCTGACATTAACAGATCTTATAACTCCAGCAGAAGACCAAGGTCTGAAGAGAAGGGAAACCAAGGCAAAGGAATTCAATGCCATGGCTGTGAAGGATATGGGCATATTCGAGCTGAATGTCCTACCTTTCTTAAGAAACAAAAGAAAGGAATGACTGCTACCTGGTCTGACTGTGATTCAGAAAGTAATTCTGAAGAAGAATCTGCAAAACTAGTTACTGCACTAACTGGTGTTTGTACCTCTGAAAGTGACACTAGTGATGAGGAAGTGACATTTGAAGAACTGGCTGATACTTACAAGAAATTGTGTATCAGAAGTGCTGAAGTCTGTGTGCAAAATGAGAGACAAACAAAACTCATCATAAAGTTGGAGGCTGAAAAAAGGGCAGACCTTGAAACTATAAGTCATCTAGAAGGGGAAGTTCAAATGTTGAACTCAAAACTGAACCAGATGACCAAATCTGTCAAGATGCTGACAAATGGAACTGACAAATTGGAAGAAATCCTTCAGGTTGGACAAAATGTGGGAAACAAGTCTGGTCTGGGATTTGTGGCAGCAAAGAAATCTGATGCAAACAAGAAGATCAGGTCTGATAAACAAATGTCAAAGCAGATGTCACAACATAACACTCAACATCGGGAACAGAGAAATATGAAGAAAAAGTACCAAAGATGGAGATGTCATCATTGTGGGAGGTTTGGTCACATAAAGCCTTTCTGCTTCAGATTGTATGGATACCCTAATCAGAACCCAGGTGTCAAACCTAAATCTAACAGGGTACCACATACTCCTCAATGGAAGAAAAAGGCTACTGCCCTGATAGCCCACACTTCCCTGAGAGTCTCTGCAAAGGAAGACTGGTACTTTGACAGTGGGTGTTCTAAGCACATGACTGGAATCAAGAACCTTCTCAATAATGTTAAACCTCACACCACTAGTTATGTGACCTTTGGAGATGGTGCTAGAGGTGAAATCAAAGGAGTTGGTAATTTGGACTGCCCTGGAGTTCCAAATCTGAATGAAGTACTATTGGTAAAAGGCCTGACTGCTAATCTCATTAGTATCAGTCAATTATGTGATCTAGGATTCAAGGTCAACTTCTCAAAATCTGAATGTCTTGTAATTAATGAAAAACAAGAAATTGTAATGAAAGGAGTCAGATCTAAAGACAACTGTTACTTGTGGGAGCCTGAGAACACTAATTACTCCAATGTGTGTTCTATTGCCAAAGAAGAAAAAGAGGTGAAACTGTGGCACCAAAAACTTGGCCATCTTCATAGAGGAATGAAAAGGAGTATCTCCATGGAGGCAGTCAGAGGGATTCCAAGACTGCAAATTGATGAAGGGAGAGCTTGTGGTGAATGTCAGGTTGGTAAGCAGACTAGGATGTCACATCCAAAGTCAAGACATCTGATCACCTCTAAGGTTCTAGAACTTCTTCATATGGGACCAATGCAGGTGGAAAGTCTTGGTGGAAAGAGATATGCCTTTGTGGTGGTGGATGACTTTTCCAGATTCACCTGGGTTAACTTCATTAGGGAAAAATCTGATGTGTTTGAAGTTTTTAAAGAACTGTGCAAAAGAATTCAAAGAGAAAAAGAAGGGTGTATTGTCAGAATCAGAAGTGATCATGACAAGGAATTTGAAAACAGTAAGTTTAATGAGTTCTGTTCCTCAGAAGGAATTAGTCATGAATTCTCTTCTCCTATAACTCCTCAACAAAATGGAGTTGAAGAAAGGAAAAATAGGACCATTCAGGAATCTGCCAGAGCTATGATACATGCCAAAAGACTTCCTTTTCATTTTTGTGCTGAAGCTGAATACATTGTAGCTGGTAGTAGCTGTTCTCAAATTATCTGGATGACACAGATGCTCACTGAGTTTAATGTCACACCAGATGTTATGACATTGTACTGTGACAATCTGAGTACAATCAACATTTCCAAGAACCCTATTCAGCATAACAGGACCAAGCACATTGACAGTAGACATCACTTAATCAGAGACCTTGTAGAGGAGAAAACAATTAATCTGGAACATGTTGCCACTGAGCTACAGCTGGCTGACATTTTTACCAAGGCTCTTGATGCAAATCAATTTGAAAACTTGAGGGGCAAGTTGGGTATTTGCCAAAATGAGAAATTGTAGCAATTAATTTTTCTTAAAACAAGGGTTGAAGGAGTTATTTTTGTTAAGTCTATTTTGAGTGGGTTAATCATTTGTTTTCCCAATTCTTTCAAAGTTATTAAGAAGTTGAATAGACACTCATTTGCCTCCTTCCTCTCTCGACTTTGCAACAAATCCCTTTCTCTCAATCAAAGTTTTCTCTCTAGTCGCTACTGGTTTTCTAAGTCAATCAAAATGTCTCAAACATCATCCTCATCCAAGACGACCGTTTCATCTTCATCACCTGATCAAGATTCTCGGGCAATCACCTCATGCATGGATTCTGAAGTCCTGGAGATTACTCCTCTTAGAGAAATGGCAACTAACCCATCCAAGGTCAAAAAGCTGAGAACAAGGCATGCAGGAAGGTCACAAGCTACTTCATCCGGTAATCCCTCTAAACCTTCATCTTCTGTACCAAATAGGGAAGGATCAGCTTATGTACACCAAGCAATAGCTAGGCTTGTTACAAGAATACTGAGTGAAAACCACTCTGTACCGGGGATCTCTGTTCCATTAAATCAAGAATCAGCAAGCCCAAATGTTGAAGCAAATCCATATGTCTCTGAGAATGTTGAGAAACCAAATGACAACATTCAGAAATCATCTGAAAACCTTGATGATATTCAGAACCCTTCAGAGAAGAATGTTGAACCACCTGTTATTGATGTGGATGAGGAATACTCAGACAATGACCTAATTGCAAATATCAACCCTAGCATAGCTAAGAGAATGATGAACAGAAAGGGTAATCAGGATGCTGCAAAATGTCTGACCAAAGAGAAACCTGCTGATAAGAAAACCAGGTCTGAAGGCAAGACTGGTGTAGAAACTGTGAAGACTGGACTGTCTAAAGGGAAGGTGAAAGCCCAAGTGCATACTGGGAGTCTCTCAAAGCCTGCAAGACAACCAATAACAAAGAAGAGAAAAGAACCTGAGCCTTCTGATTCTGATGAGGAATCAAAATTTGAAATTGATGCTGAAGACATTCCTCTCAGAAGGAAACTCCCTTCCAGCAAAATGGCTAGAGTTCCTGAAGTCCCCACTGACAACATTTCATTTCACCACCCTGAAAATGCCAACAGATGGAAGTATGTTTGCTTGAAGAGAATAGCCTTGGAAAGAGAACTAAACAATGGTGCCATGGATTGCAAGGAAATCATGGACCTGATCAAAGCTGCTGGACTAATGAAGACTGTGGTAAAATTTACCAAATGCTATGAAAATCTGGTCAAGGAATTCATAGTGAATTTGTCTGATGAATGTGCTGATGGAAGGTCATCCGACTTTGAATGTGTCTATGTGAGAGGAAGAAGGGTTAATTTCTCTCCATCTGAAATTAACAAATTTCTTGGAAGATCAAAAGAGGCTTGCCCTGAACTAGAAGTCACTGACAATGAAGTATGCCAAACCATCACAGCAAGACAAGTCAAGTGCTGGCCCTTAAAAGGCAAGCTGAATGCCAGCAAACTAAGCATGAAATTTTCCATCCTGCACAAGATTGGTGCAGCCAACTGGGTCCCTACCAACCATAAATCAACCATCTCCACAGGATTGGGGAGATTCATTTATGCTGTTGGAACCAAGACTGAACTTGACTATGGCAGGTATATTTTTGATCAAACTTTAAAAAATGCTGGTAGCTATGCTGTTAAAGGCCCTATTTCCTTTCCCTCCCTCCTATGTGGAATTATCCTTGCTCAGTACCCTGATATCCTGGTGGAAAGAGATACTGCTTGCAAAAGAGCTCCTGCTCTTGGGTTACACTACAAGCTATTTCAGGGATCTCATGTTCCTGACATTGTCATAACATCAGCTGAGACATCATCTGTAAAAACTCAGTCCAAGACATCTGATGTTATAGTTGTATTGAAAGAGAACTGCAAAGAGCTGGAGACAAGGAAAAAGACTCTAGAAAACCAAATTGCCAGATTAGAACAGGAGGAGACTGAAGGAAACAGAAGGGAAGAGGGTGCTGCTGAAGATCAGCTCAATGCTGAAGAAAGTAGCTCCTCTGAAGATGACAGTGCTTAAAGTTTGGTGGAGTTGACAAGCCTGATGCTGGTTCCTGTTGATGCAAGTGTTTTCAGAGTTTATTTGTTGTTTTTATTACCTATCTTGGATAACTGTATAACATTTAAGTACATGTATCTTTGTCCCATTTGTGGCTAAAGAGGGGGAGATATTTTGTGTTAATTCTGTGGTAGACATCATTTTTTTCTGCAGTCATATTCATTCTGCTGCTCTCTATTCTCTGATTGCTTAGGGGTTTTAGCCAAAAATCTGCCAAAGGGGGAGTTTGTAAGTGTTTAGTTATTGGCATGTATTTTTGGTAAAACCAGGTGTGTAAATGTCATGACTGATGTCATAACATTCTGGATTATTAGGTACTTTATGCAGAAAAAGTATGGCATACAGTAGCTACTGTGTATGAGTGTGTATCTGAGCATTTTGCAAAAGATCACATTTATTGCCTTCTACCAAAATCAGTAAACAGGAATTCTGATGTCATAACAAATGTTAAGACATCCTGTACTGATCTAACAGATTTGCAGTTTGGTTAATTCTGAGATTTTTCAGGAAGTTGGCTCTTTCCTTCCAGAACAGAATCTCCCGTGGACTTTGGGTTAACCTAGTTCAACCCTAAACTGGTTGATAAAGTCTTATGACCAAGTCTTAAGGTTAAACCTAATTAACCCTAGCTTTTTGTGGAAACCCTAACTGAAGAATCAGCTGCATATATATTCAACAGGAATGCTGGCTGCAGAGTAACTCTTTTGACTGAAGATCAATTAGGAGCTGTATAGTTTTAACTGCTGTAATCCAAGAAAGTATCGTTGTGATAAGTGACTTGGAATAGGTTTTGATTGTAAGGGTTCTTGTATCACTCAAAGCTTTGAAGCAAGAGTGTTTTGTGTCTCTTGACTAAAGCTTTGAAGCAAAGTCAAGTTAGGTTTATGTATCACTCAAAGTTGTGAAGCACGAGTGTTTGTGTTACTTGATTAAAAAGCTATGAAGCATAATCAAGTGTATGTTCTGAAGAGTGTCTTCATTATTTCATTAGTCAATTGTTTTAAGTATCATGGATGTGATTGAGGGGGAGTGAGTAGGAACTCAGGTTTAAGTTGAACTTAGATTGAAGTTGCATTGGGTAGGTCTTAAGTGAAGGAGATAAACTGGTTGGTTTATTCCTGAATTAATATCTCTTATAGTGGATTTCCTCCCTGGCTTGGTAGCCCCCAGAGTAGGTGTTGTTTCACACTGAACTGGGTAAACAATTGACTGTGTTCTTTACTGTTTTTATTTACTGTCTTATAGAAAGTCAGATACGGTGTCATAACATTCACTGTGACATTGAGTATCTGCTGCCAGAATTTCAGTTACCATTTGCTCTTCATGGGTACCATACCTCAGCACGGACGTCAACAGGGGCAACACCCTATTCCTTGGTTTATGGCATGGAGGCAGTCTTGCCCATTGAAGTTCAGATACCCTCTCTTCGGATCATGAAGGATACAGGTTTGAGCGAAGACGACTGGATCCAGACCCGACTTGATCAATTGAATCTAATCGATGAAAAGAGACTCACAGCTATTTGTCATGGTTAGACGTACCAAAAACGGATGATCAAGGCATTTAACAAGAAAGTCAGACGACAAGAATATCAAGTTGGGGACCTGGTAATCAAACACATTATTCTACCTCAAGGTGATCCCAGGGGCAAATGGACCCCTACTTACGAAGGGCCATTTGTGGTTAAGAACATCTTCTCAGGAGGAGCGATGATTTTAACCACCATGGATGGTGATGATCTTCCTCACCCCGTCAATGCAGACATAGTAAAAAGATACTACGCATAATCAAAGACCCGCTAGGTTGACTAGCCTAGGCAAAAAATAAGGGCTTCCCGGCGAACCAAAAGGGTTCGGGCAAAAATAAGGGATGAAAATAAAAAAATTTGTACACCCGGCAAGTCGAAAACTTGAAAAGGCGTCTTGGGAAAAAATGGGTATCCCGGTGGACTGAAAACCCGAAAGGGTGGTTCAGGAAAAAGTTAGGGATTAAAGCGTAATACTATGTCTCATTGGATCACCTCGCATCCGGACTTCGGTATCAACTATCAGGCTCGGACGACACCAGTCAATCAGATTCACCTTCAACTAAGCAACAAAGTGATAAGATGCTTGAAGATATAAAGGCAATAGCAGAGTTGGAACCCAGTGGGATTATTCACATAGCTGTTTTGTTTTCAAAAATTGTATAAATTCTATTTGTTCGGCGGCGTTCTCTTACTAGGACGTCAGCCTCTTGTACAAAACGCCTATTTACAGGCCAAACTTCAAAGTCAATACAAACTCATTTTCAAACAAATTTCAAATTGTTTTTCCTTTATCTGTTTTGTTTTGCAAAGAACGTCCAATGTTCATTTTTGATATATGCATTTGACATTAAATTGCTGCTCATAAATATTTACATGCGAAACAAAGGACTAATTACGGGTGATATCAGAAATAGGGCAATAAGATTTGTCTGAGCGGTCTAATTGCTTTGTCCACCAGGTACCAAGGTATATATTCAGCTGAAGAATATGGCTAAGATACTTTCACTCCCTGCAGAGTAAGACAACAATGGTGGCTCTCCCAGCTGAGACTTACAACTATGGACAAATCAGCAATGCTCTCCCCAAGCAGAGCTCATACACCATCAACGCTAAAAAGGTTGGGTATCCCTAGAAGGTCTTAATATTCCCCGGCGGAGTATAAGGATATCCCCCAGCAAACATAAGAGTATCCCTGGCAGTCTTAAATATTCCTCAACGGAATATAAGAATGTTCCCCGGCAGAATGCAAGACACCCCCAGTGGAGCCATTTCCACAGCGCAATCTAAAAAGCTTCCCCAATGGAGTTGGATCATCTATCCCCGGTAGATTCTGGAAGCTTGTCCCTTGCAGAATACAAAATAAATCTCCCCAGCAAGTTGCAACTGAAAAGTCATCCCCAGCGGAGTTTATCGTCAAAATCCCCACCAGAGCTTATCAGCGGAGTCCCCGACGGAGTTTATAATCCCCAGTAGAGTATCTCTTCCCCACAAAGTATTATCCCGCAGAGTAATTCCCCAATGGAGTTCTTCTCTCCTGCAGGTTTATTCTCACAATCATCTTCGTTCATCATCCCCAGCGGAAACGAAGAACTCAACTCTATTCGCCAGTAGCTCCGGGATTTGTTTTCCCCAGCTAAAACATCACATTCCCATACATCATGATACATACATATACGCATCATACGAATACAATCTCATTTATTTTGAGAACATCATTGCATGATCCATATCATGCATTGCATATGACTGACCTTTACCTTTCAGGAAAAATGCAGTTAAGTTCTCAGCTTAGTCGAAGATCTGACCAGTTTCTTAAATCTCAATTGAATTATCATCAGTTGAATTTTCAGATAAGGTTCTCAATCTCGACAGTTTTCATTCGTCATAGTGTGGACAAGTTCTATAACCTCAGCGGTTTACTCCATTGAGCACGAGACAGTTCCTGGATCTTGATGAAGATGTTTCCTCTGTCATAGTGTGGACAAGTTCTATAACCTCAGAGGTTTACTCCATTGAGCACGAGACAATTCCTAGATCTTGATGTTTTCCTCCGTCATAGTGTGGACAAGTTCTATAACCTCAACAGTTTACTCCATTGAGCACGAGACAGTTCCTAGATCTTGATGAAGATGTTTCCTCCGTTATAGTTTGGACAAGTTCTATAACCTCAGCGGTTTACTCCATTGAGCACGAGACAGTTCCTAGATCTTGACGAAGATGTTTTCCTCCGTCATAGTGTGGACAAGTTCTATAACCTCAGCGGTTTACTCCATTGAGCACGAGACAGTTCCTAGATCTTGATGAAGATGTTTCCCTACGTCATAGTGTGGACGAGTTCTATAACCTTAACGGTATACTTCATTGAGCACGAGACAGTTCCTAGATCTTGATGTTTTCCTCCGTCATAGTATGGACAAGTTCTATAACCTCAGTGGTTTACTCCATTGAGCACGAGACAGTTCCTAGATCTTGATGAAGATGTTTCCCTACGTCATAGTGTGGACGAGTTCTATAACCTCAGCGGTTTACTCCATTGAGCACGAGACAGTTCCTAGATCTTGATGAAGATGTTTTCCTCTGTCATAGTGTGCACAAGTTCTATAACCTCAGGGGTTTACTCCATTGAGCACGAGACAGTTCCTAGATCTTGATGAAGATGTTTCCCTACGTCCTAGTGTGGACGAGTTCTATAACCTCAACGGTATACTCCATTGAGCACGAGACAGCTCCTAGATATTGATGTTTTCCTCCGTCATAGTGTGGACAAGTTCTATAACCTCAGCGGTTTACTCCATTGAGCACGAGACAGTTCCTAGATCTTGATGAAGATGTTTCCCTACGTCATAGTGTGGACGAGTACTACAACCTCAACGGTTTACTCCATTGAGCACGAGACAGTTCCTAGATCTTGATGTTTTCCTCCGTCATAGTGTGGACAAGTTCTATAACCTCAGCGGTTTACTCCTTTGAGCACGAGACAGTTCCTAGATCTTGATGAAGATGTTTCCCCCCAATTGAATTATGAACAGGTTCTTAAAACCCAGCTGAGGCATTCTCCTAGTTGAAGTACAGGCAGGTTCCTAAATCTCAACGAAGTTAGACTTCCCCAGTGGAATCTTCTACAACAACAGGTATGCAAGTTTTCGCTAAGGAATCTCTTATGCGATCGACACTCCTGCAGATGGCATCTATAAGCCCATCCTCCTACCAACAATATCCAAATGGCATCTGTAAGCCCATTCCTGACATCACAATGCTGATACTTCACCATGCGAGTGGAAATTTCTGGGCACTCTAGTGTTCAATTATCTTCCACCCTCAGATCACGAAAGGCTCGAAAGCCAATCTATATCCTCAGGTTTAAGAAAATTGAACAGGGGCAACTGTTGCACCCCAAAATTTGCCCTCTCATGTTTCCCAAAGCCTTCCCCTTACATGGTTGATCAAAAACTCTTGCCTAAGGAAAAGGAAAATTTTTGAGTGATGCTTCGATTTGCATTCTGAAGGAGCACTTCGATTGGCATTCTGAAGGAGCATTTCGATTGGCCCTCTGAAGAAGCATTTCGATTGGCACTCTGAAGAAGCATTTCGATTGGCATTCTGAAGGAGCATTTCGATTGGCACTCTGAAGAAGCATTTCGATTGGCACTCTGAAGAAGCATTTCGATTGGCATTCTGAAGGAGCACTTCGATTGGCATTCTGAAGAAGCATTTCGATTGGCATTCTGAAGGAACACTTCGATTGGCATTCTGAAAAACCCTTCGATTGGCATTCTGAAGGAGCATTTCGATTGGCACTCTGAAGAAGCATTTCGATTGGCATTAAGGATAAGTACTTCGATTGGAATTCCAAAAAGGTCCATTCGAAGAAGCATTCAAAAGGTCCATTCGAAGAAGCATTCAAAGGGTCCATTCGAAGAAGCTTTTGAAAGAGCATTCGAAGGAGGTTATCAGCCCATTCAAAAGGGAGCATTCGAAAGAAGCCATCAGCCCATTCGAAGGGGAGCATTCAAAGGCCAGCTGCTTGTCATTCAAAATTCAAAAAGGGACAGAATCCCATGTGTTTAGCCAACGTTACAAACTCTCAATCATGGCTTTCAAACACACAATTAACATTACGAATCCTCCTTCATGGCTGTCAAAACACATAATCAAGGTCATTTAAACCTTTGTTTTCCTGTCCCCTTCACCCCTCTATATAAAGAATTCACAAATGCTGCAAAAAAAAGAAAAAGGAAGATACAGAAAAATAGAGAACTTGGAGAGACGCTGCCCAGAATTTTCCAAGCCAAAGCTGCCACCCAGCGAACGCCTCCCCCCTCAGAACTACAGGTCGAAGCACCTCTGTTTGGTAAAAGAAAAATCTAATCTCAAGCTCACTCTCAAATTCATTTCGATTGCATGTTCATATTTTTATTTCTGTTTGTGAATGATTTAATGTGCTTCATGTGAGCTACAGGGCAGAGTTGAGATTGTGCCATTGCTTGGGTACAATCTGAGTTTATCCTTCGAATCCCAGGATAAAACAAACCCAGACCCAGGTTCAGCAGGTGCGAATAAGAGGAGATTCGAACCAGGGGGGTTAAGTCCCCCCTGGACTTTTAATATGTGTTTCGTTTTGCAGGAACCTCATGCTCAGCTTCTTGTTCAGAGCTTCGAAGCTCAACAGTTTAGCTTCGAACTGGACCCAGGACTTCCAGTTCGAAGGATGACATGTCCAGATCGAACCCCCTCAGAGTGCAACCCCTCATGCACCTTCGATCCAGCCTCTTCACTGGGTCGAAAGACAACCTGCCTCTCTTTCGACCCAGGCCTCCAGAATTACTTTTTTTTTCTTCTTATTTTGCTGCTTGCCCCATTTGTACTCTGTTTATTTTGTTTCCGTTTATTCCTTTTAGTTTTAGTTCTAATTAAAAATCATAAAAAATAAACAACTTAGAATTAGGATTTAATTTAATTAATCATTTTAACTTATTTTCTCCAACTTTAAAATCAATAGACTTAGGCTTTATTCAAATTCAATCTTTTTTTCATAAACCAAAATACAAAAATATTAGGTTTGTTTTAGAATAAATTTTAATCAGTATTTTTTTTAATTAATTAAATTTGACTTAACTGAATATTTAGCATTTTCTCAAAAAAATAAGATAAAACAACAAAATGATTATATGCTTAGGATTTTTAAGTTTCATGCGCGTTTATTTTATTGTAATAGTGTAGTATTTACAGTTTCTGCACTTTAAATTCCTGTACATATATTAACTGCTTAGATGTATGCTAACTAGGATTGTATGACAAGATCTAAAAACAAATGGTAGAACACCTAAAAATACAAAGATAATATAAACTGAAAATAGACACTGTTGTACCCCAAAATTTGCCCTCCCATTTCTTCAACATTTTCTCACCACAAGACCCTTGGAGCTCAAGATCAAGTTAAGGTTTACTCTGCTCAAGACTCCTCCTTGCACTATTGACCCAATTTAGGGTTTGTGTTTGCACAAAGATGTTTTGACCTAAAATGCCCAAGATGACTTTCATGCTTCATGTTGGACTCACAAGTTTATCCATACCAAGTTTCAAGCCTTGATTCCAATCTTTGCCCAGTCAATTGGACAGTTGACCTAGAAATCAACTGTATTGGGAAAAAGTCAACTGTGGCCAATTGACAGTCAAACCTCATGATTTTTGACCCACATCAACATTATGAACTCATATGAACCATTTGGTCAAGTTTGGATCACAATTCCACAAGAAATTTGATCAGATCACCAAAAGGGCAAAATGGTCATTTTTAGGGTTTTGACTGCACAAAGGCAATTTTTGACTGTTTGACCTAACCAATGGAAATTCAAGCTCACATATGGACTCAAGGACCCAATGGAATTATCTTGACATGTTCAACAAGTTCAAAAGATCCCAAATGCACAAGATTGACAGATGAATTTTCCAGTCAACTGATCAATTTTTGACTGTATACTGAAAAGTCAAACTTTGACTTTTTGGTCAAAATCAAGTGTCAAGATTCATTTTTCATCAAGACATGTCAAATTATGAAACTTGTTCATCAAGAAACCAAAAATTACAAATTAGGGTTTGAAATGAAGAAATTTCATAACTTAGAAATTTTCTAAGTTATGAAATTTCCTAATTTTTTCCTAACTTTGTCCCATTTTTTCATCAAGATGTATTTGGATTCAAACAAAACTCAAAACATGAAAGTTATAGTCCATTGAAAAATCTACAACTTTGATTCACAAAGTTTCCTCAAAAGAATCTTGTAGCTCAAGTTATGATTTTTGAAATAGGGGTGCAAAACATTCTTAACTTAGAAATTTTTTGACCTATTTTAGGCAGGATTTTTGCCCAACTTCATGGCCACTTTTCACATGCTTCCACTTGGAATTTCAACTTGCATTACAAAGATGGATTGTAGTACACATTCCAAGCTTTCCAAATTGTCCAAGAATTTCTCAAACACCCTTGTGGTTAGGGAGAATCGAATTTGTCAATATGGGCAAAAGTCACTTTGATTCATGGCCAAATGCATGTTCATAACTTGGGCATTTTTGAAATCAGCTTGTACAAGCTAGATTACAGGCCTCTAATCCTTCTTACACTCAATAATTAAATTCATATCCTTTGTGTTAGAGTGTTATTTTGCGCATTTGGACAATACACACAAAATTAAGCCATATTTGGAAAAAGCATTTTAGCCATTTTGATAAAGCATGGCTTTATGTCAAAAGCAAATCAAAGAAGTACAATGCAGATCTTTGAGGCACAAGTTTATGGACTAATCCCACTGATCAAGGAGAGATTATGCAGCATGCTTGAGGGACCTGCCTTGGCCTACAACCTAACTTGGCAACTTTTGCTTAAGAAAGAAGAAACTTTGCAAAACTGATCATCTCTCACTCCTGCAAGAACCAACTCAAGCAAACCTTGTAAACACATTCCATACTCCCTAACTGACCTGAAACACGAGCCTACCACCTTCAACACCTCCCCAAACATCAAAACACCATTTTGCTGCACAAAACAGGGCATCCCTGCAGATTGAGTTGCACAACTCAGTTTGCTCGTGCGTTTTGGCCAAAGCTTGTTCATACACATTCCCTACCATCCATACAAACTACCCCAAGCCTTGGAAACATACTGTAACACCTCTAACCAAGTGTGCCATTTTCACTTTTCTCTCTTGCAGGTTGACTTCTGTAGCTTGATATAGCAAGATTCAAAGCACACCAAGCATTGGAGAAGCATCCCTGGACTTCAAGCAAGCTGTACAAGTCCTCACATTGCATTGAAAGTACCTCCATTGTTGAACACGATTCAAGCTGAACAGGTAAAAACATGGACTTCTATCTCTCAATCTAGGAAGAGTTAGACTTAGGTTTATGAATGAAACATGCTCTACTCATGGCCCTGAAGCTACCCATATCATTACTTTTCATTTATGTTGTGTGTACTGAGAGAATTTGGAACCTGAACATTAGAAAAAACTTAGGTCAGGAATTGGGGATGAAGAAATTCTCCTTCGTTTCTTAGAGTTAAGTCAAGTTCTTTATATGTCTGGATTCGTCTCTTGATGCTTTATATTTTTGATGTTATGAGTTTTTGTTAAAAGTCAAGGAATCAAGAGTTTGCAGAGATGGAGGAAGAACGCGCGTTTTTTGTTTGAATGGTGCTGGAGGTTGAAGACAACTCTCCTTGGGCTGGGCCTGACTTATTTTTCTGTTTGCACCTTCATTTCATACATACACCCCCTGGCCCATTATGTGATTTTTTAAATCATTTTTGACTTTTTATTTTTGTTTCTGACTTGTTATTTTTTGTCAAAACATAAAAAATATTAAAAATATTTTTTCAACCTTTTTTGCATTTTATTTGGATTTTTATTTGCTTTATTTAACTTATACATATAAATAAACATATATACTTTTATGTAAAATACTAAAAAATAATACAAAATACTTTTTATTTTCTGATTTTATTTTATTTTATCTTTTGAAAACATTTCCTAAAAAATATACTTTTTTTGTAAATAATAAATATTTTATTTTTGTATATATTTAATATATTTAATATATAATATAAATACTTATATATTTATTAGAATATTTAGGATAAAAATACAAAATAATACATTTTTTATTTTTATTAATATTTAACCTCAAAAATACTTTTTTTTTACAATATACTTCCTTTTTATTTATTTTTTTTGTATATAATTAATAAATATTGCATACAATAAATAATAATTACTTTTTTATTTAGCAAATTAGGGGTTTTGCCCTAAAAACACAAAATATCCAAAAAAATTGATTCTTTTATTTTTTGTTTACATTTCACATAAAAAAAATATACTTTCCCATACATATAAAAACCATTTTTGTGCATAAATACATTTTTGCATATTTATTTACTTAATTATTGTACAATTAATCTTTGTATATTCAATTTGGATGTAATAGCTTAGATTTTAATTTCTTGCTAAATATCCCCATTTGAACATTTGTACCCCCCATCCCATAATTATGTTGTAATAATTTAGGACTTTTAATTCCGCATTTTAAAGCTTTCTAAAAATGCCATGATAGCTTAGGGTTTTGTATGCAAAAATCAAACAACAAATAGCTTGACCTTATTCAAAGACAAAAAAGCATGAAAATGGACAACACCAATCACACTTGCACCCCCTTAGGGTTACTCCACTTGTTGCCTTCAATAATGGGCCATGTTGCATGTTAGGTGTCTTTGGCAAAACAAAACAATTCAAATGATCATAGTCCCTCGATGACGCTTTCGAAAGTTGCCTAAAAATGATCAAGTCCCTTAAAGGAAAAGTTGCCAAAGACACTTGGCACCATTGCAATCATGGTCTAAACGATGATCCGCGCCCGTCCCGTTAACATCCTAACACAAGATTGTCCACCAAATACAATGGTGGAACAAAATTGTTAAAAGGGTTAAAACATAGAAAAAACCTTTGAGTAAATTTAGGGGTAGACAACTCTTATTTACTTGATCAACTTGCAAAAACACTTGCCTATTTTTCAGAACCACACATCGCAACACACTTTCAAAACAACTTTCAAAAACTTTGAAAACTTTTCAAAAGATAAGTACACCTTTGTATACATTCAAACATGAATCATTACAAAGGTTGCCACCACATTGGCCTCTTTTCAAAACATTTTCAAACCCACACACAAAGCACCATTTCAAACAATTGAAAACACAAGGCAAATGATCTAAGTAAGTAACTAAGAGCCCATGGATAACCATGGATAGAAAGGGTGCTAATACCTTCCCTTTCTATAATCTACTCCCCGAACCCAAGAAAACATCTCAAAGGTTTTTGCTGTGCTTTTTAACCTTTCCTTAGGATAAAATAAAAAGTCGGTGGCGACTCTTGCTCAACCGAAACATTTGCGAAAACAAACGCAAAACCCAAGTCAGTTCTCCCACCGTATCACAGAACTGGCGACTCTGCTGGGGACAATCTTAAAGTGGAGTAACCTAAGGGCTTAGATCACCCTCTTGCATGACTAATTGTTTGTTTTGATTGCTTTATATCTTGGCTCTCTTGTTTGGGTTTGAAATCCTACACCCGGATTTGGGGAAACATTCATAGATAGCAATACATTGTGGAAACTGTGCGGGGTATACCGACACGGTTGAAGCAATAGCTATATTAGTGCGACATATTTGTGAGTACCGGTAACCCTTGAGTTCAATCATGGAGAGTACGGGGCCGCTGAGTGATGTCACTAAGCACTAATGACCTAGAACCTTACTTGACCATCTTGGCCTTTCATTAGGGGTAGTGAGATGACCGACATTGGTGCAGTCCGAAGTTGGTAGATACTCGATACTACACTCATTGAGGGTTGTTTTCTTGGAATATTTTGGTCGCTAGTTAAGTGGCTAAACCAAAACAATGAACATGGAAAACAATCCAGTGATATTGAGCTCCTCAGAACCCGGTTACTATTTATAGGACAAGTTTTTAAGCCAACTACATTCAAGAGGGTACTTACCTATGAAACCCCATGCAGGCCTGAAACTAGGGTTTTGTGTGAATTGCTTGTACATATGTTTGTGCATACATCATGAGCATCATGAAGCATCATATGCATACACTAACCATTTCAAGGGTTTAGATCTTCATCTTTGTTCTTGTTTTGTAGGTCATGGAAATCCCTCGCAGGAAAACTATCCAAGTCAACCTTGTGAGAATCCCTCCTCAACTCAAAGAGCTCACATCCAGAATTCCGGAAAGCCCTCCCTTCAATGAAAGACATGGTAGACTGCTCAGCCTAGTCAACACCAGCATTGAAGAGGACATGGTAAAGGTGTTGTTCCAGTTCTTTGACCCCCTTCACCACTGTTTCACATTCCCCGACTACCAATTGGTGCCCACTTTGGAGGAATTTTCTCAGCTCCTGAGAATTCCTATTCTTAATCAACTACCCTACAATGGTACGGAAAAAGAACCAAAGCCTGAAGATGTTGCTCAAGCACTACACTTGCAACCATCTGACATCAAGGGGCATTGGGAAACTAGAAGCGGTGTCAAATGCTTCTTGGCAAAATTCTTGTTTGAGAAGGCACAAGAGTGTTGGAATTCATTGGACCTACAAGCCTTTGAAGAAATTGTGGCACTCCTCGTTTATGGGTTGGTCCTGTTCCCAAATCCCGACCAGCTTGTGGATGTCAACGCCGTCAAGATCTTCTTATCCAGGAATCCAATACCAACATTACTTGGGGACATCCTCCACTCATTTTACACACGAACAATGAGAAAGAGGGGTGTTCTCATGTGCTGTACTCCTCTCTTTGCAAGGTGGTTTATTTCGCACCTTCCACAATCTGTTTTGAAGAATGACCAAGGCTTAAGGTGGTCACAACGGTTGATGACCCTTACTCACTCTGATGTACATTGGTGTTCTCGGTCCAGAGAAAATGTCATCATCGTCGATCGTTGTGGAGAGTTCCCTAATGTTCCATTACTTGGCATTAGAGGAGGCATTACCTACAACCCCTGTCTAGCTTTGAGACAATTTGGATATGCACGGAGGGATGGCCCTCACGACATGTTGATTCCTGACCTAGTTTTTGACTTTGACAACGATGCACAAGGACTTCCCCAAAGATTCATCAGAGCTTGGAGGATGCCTAACAAGGTAGACAGCAAGACACTGGGGCACAAGAACTCCATCCCTCTTGAGCCTTATCTCAAGTGGGTACGAACCCGAGCCCAGAGTCTAATAATGCCTTACCCTCATGTTCTCCCTGTGATTAAAGAGCCTGTTAAGGAAGGAGAGGTTCCCAACACCATCCTGTATCCTGACATGCCAACATCGTGGGAGGAGATGCAGAAGAGTTGGATCCAACTCAAGGAGGAACAGAATACTTTTGAAGCCAGCTTCTACGCCAGTGAGAAGAAGGTTTTGGAGCTTACCCGCCAACTCCATGAGGAAGAGACCCTCAACACCTACATCTCACCAAAGAGGATGCGCAACGTCTTTTTACTTTGAGAAGTTTTTTGTAATATTTGGCCCATGGGGCATTTATGTACTAATAAATTTCTTCTTATTAATATGACGTGTGTTCTTTTTGTTTGCAACAATTTTGAATTTTCTAAATCCTTGAATGCATTGCATAAACAAACATATCATTCATCATGCGCATAATCAGGTCTCCACACCAGGTTTCCTTATCTTACTGCTGTTTATTTCAGTAAGATGGATCTCGAACAGACGGTCAAGGATTTGCAGTCTCAAAACTCACAGTTTCAACATCTCCTGATGACCTTGGCAAAGGGTCAGGAGGATCTAAAGGCCCTGCTTGGGAACAAAGAGCAAGTGAAAAAGAAGAAGAAAAGAGTCGGGGTGGCTACCCTGGGAAGAAGGTTTGAGGGTGAAGCCAGAAGAGTTCTTGAATTTCCCCCTACGTCTGAAGAGGGAAACAATAAAGGAAAAGGGGCTGCGGTACCTTCCGAATCCGAAGTTGAAGAAGAAGAGGCAGAAGAAGACGAAGACTACTCAGAGCAACAATACCCGCCCGCCGATGATAAGTACAAGAGCTTGGAAGACAGGTTGGCAGCCATGGAGTTGCAGAGAGTTCCCGGCTTAGATTTCGAAGATTTGGGATTAGTTGCTGGAATTGTGATCCCCCCGAAGTTCAAAGTGCCAATTTTTGTGAGGTATGACGGGCTGTCCTGCCCGAAGATGCATCTCAGATCATATGTAAGGAAGATCCAACCTTACACTGCAGACAAGAACCTATGGATCCATTTCTTTCAGGATAGCCTTTCAGGGGCTCAACTCGAATGGTTCTATCAGCTAGATGGAGCCAGTATCCAAAACTGGGAAGACTTGGCTACTGCATTTTATAAGCAGTATCAGTACAATTCCGACCTCGCTCCCACGCGTTCCCAACTCCAGGGTATGTCACTGGGGACGGGCGAAGGATTCAAGGAGTATGCGCAAAAGTGGAGGGACCTGGCTGGAAGGGTGCAGCCACCTTTGACTGACCGTGAACTTGTTGACATGTTCCTGGGGACCCTGTCTGGTCCGTTCTTCAACCATCTGATTGGAAATTCCTCAACTGGGTTTACAGATTTGATCTTGACTGGTGAGAGAATAGAAGCTGGTATCAAGTCGGGGAAGATACAGAAAGGTGCCTCCACGAGTACTGAAAAGAAGCC
Source organism: Vicia faba (assembly GCA_948472305.1). Classification (NCBI taxonomy): domain Eukaryota; kingdom Viridiplantae; phylum Streptophyta; class Magnoliopsida; order Fabales; family Fabaceae; genus Vicia; species Vicia faba. Next base: position 41,540,050 of record OX451737.1, on the reverse strand, counting down.
CTTCAAGAAGGAAGCCAGTGCTGTTTATGGTCCCAGAAGACAAATTAAACCGGAACGCCGCCAAGCTGTCAATGCGTTGGTAATTTCAAAGCCTGTTGCTGCTCCTCAGCAATATAACCAACAAAGGGGTGAGAGACCCAAAAGACAGTACACTCGACTCAGTATGACCCTGTCTCAGATTCTGCCGCAACTACTGTCAACCAATCTGGTAACTGTCAAAGAAGCTCTGAAGGTAGTGAACACAGCTTCTCCAAAGTACAACCCCAACACCCGTTGCGCTTATCACTCTGATAGCCTGGGGCATGCTACAGGCGATTGCTGGGCTCTGAGGAATAAGGTTCAAGACCTTATTGATGCTAAGGAAATACAGTTTGAGGCGCCCGAAAGGCCCAATGTTGTGACTGCTCCCATGCCCCAGCATGGAGTGAATGTTGTGGAAGAAGACCGGTATGTAGCCTCCGTGGAAGAGATTGTTACTCCGTTATTGACCGTCAAAAGGAACTTGTTGCTAGCCGGTTTATTTCCGGGATGTAGTAAAGGTTGCCATCTATGTGCTGTTTCACCTGCTGGTTGTCCCTTGCTGAAGTCAGGCGTCCAAAACCTGATGGATAGCAAAGAGATCTTGTTCGAGAAGATTGTTGTTCCTGTTGCCCCTGCTGAAGAAGTGTCTATTGTTACTATTTTCAACAACCCTCCTAAGGCTCCTTCGAAAAAGCCTGTCAAAATCATGTCTACTCAGAAGATTGCTCCTATCATCATCACTGTTCCGGGGCCTCTCCCTTATACATCCGACAAAGATGTCCCATGGCACTATGGGGCAGATGTTTATGTTCTTGGAGTTAAACAAGAGTTCAATACCAGTACCAGCGTCACCAATATCACCGGGCCTGCCAAAGTTACTCGCAGTGGTAGGCTGTTCTCACCAGATATTGCGCCACCAGCTATTCAGAAACCTCTTATCATCACACCTGCAAGTGTGCCTGCTCCCCTTCCTGATCAAGTTCCTGTTTCTACCCCTGCTTCCGAGTCATCTGACGCTCGGGGCAAAGGGATTGCTACTGATTTGCCTGCCCTGACGGAGGCACCAAAGACAACCAATGTTGAAGCTTCCCAGCAAGAGATGGAAGAGATTCTCAAGATCATTAAGAAGAGTGATTTCAACGTAGTTGAGCAGCTGGGGCACACCCTATTGTACCCCAAAATTTTCCCTCCCATAATCTTCAAAGTTTTGCCTCAAAGGGTTCAAAGTCTACTCAAGGGCTACACAGTCAAACCATCCTCCTAAGCCATGCAAATTAGGGTTTTGGTTCTTGCAAGGAAGTTGAGGTTTTCAAGGGCTCAATCAAGTCCCATATGCTCATATACATTGTCAAGCACCTACATGTCAAGTTTCAAGGCTCACAAGGTCAAGTTGCACAGTCAAAAGTCCCATTTGCTCAACAGTCAACTGTAGGGGCAAAATGGTCATTTGGCAGTCAAAAGTCAAAAATTTTGGTCAACATCTTATTTTGAAGCCACAATCATCATTTGATCAAGTCTTGATCATGATTTCACAAGAATGGCTCAAAAATCATCAAGGTGTCAAAAGTTTCTATTTTTGGACAGCTGAAAAGTCAACTGTAACTTGACCAAGGCATAACTTTTTCATGGTTCATCAGAAAAATCCCATCCAATGCTCATCTTGAAGGGGAGGACATTTCCTACAACTCATCTTCACATTCCAAGTCCAAGAAATGCTCTCACAAAAAGTTATCAATTTCAACATTATAGGTCATTTTCAAAAGTCAACAAAAGGGACTTTAAGTCAAAGACCATAATTTGAGATTGGTAAATCAAGATGACACGGGACCAAAGAAATTGGTTAGAGGACTTCAATACCTTTCCAAAATGTCCAAGAACATGTTCATAGCTTCAAAATTGAGCAAGATATGCATTGGAGAAGTTGGGAAATTTTTGTGAAATGGCCAAAGTCAATTATCCTTGAAACTTCATTTTTGACAAAAGGGGCCCACTTTTTCCACTTGATTCAGCTTGGCCATGCCTCCCACGTGTCCCATAATTTATTTAAATATTTAAAATTAATTTTTTCATTTTTATTCAATTTTATTTGATTTAATTCATTTTAAATCTTTAAAATTCAAATAAAAATCCAAGAAATTAATGGAGGGATATATTTTGTGTTGATTAGCTTTGATACACCTTAAAACACATTCCAAATTCGTGCATGGCCTATTATGGGCATAAAAATTCAAAATTTCACAAATATGGAAAATGGTTCAAAGTTGGTTATGGAGGAAATCTCAAACATGAATGCAAGGCTTCAATGACCACAATATTGTTTGATACACATTACACACTATATATACAAGCCTTCCCAACCTCATTCAAAAAAAATAGTGTGTGCAGAAACGGCCAAGAGCAAAACCAAAAATTATTCAAAAAGTGAGTTCTAAAACATAGTTGCGAGCATCTTCAGATCAAAACAAGCACGTGGTTCTATTCCTTGCCACACCCTGAAGCTAAAGCAACCTTTGCCAAGTCCTGAGGCTCATACCGCGCTGTAAGTTCTTCCCAGGTCCCCTTATAATTTCCATATTATTTTTTCAATGGCTTTCCTGTGCAGCACTCCAAGGAAGACTCATCATAAACCTCATAGATCCAAGCAGCCAAGTGTCCATGGATGCAGATCTAAAGGTCCAAAAGGCTAGCACACCATACTCTGGAGTCAGCGCACGCGTAGGCAACCAAAAAAGTCATACAGGCCTTGTTCAAATGGGCCACAATTCTCAATTCAACACCTTCAAATTCCAGCCACACCCCCCTTGGGTTTTATTCTTCTTTTTTTTATTTTGTTTTGACATTTTCTTTTTTTTTTATTTACTTGCTTTATTTTATTTTTCTCTTTAATTAACCATTAACATAATTAACTAATATTTTTCATAAAAAAATCCAAAAAGAATTAACATCATTATTATTATTATTATTTTATTTTTGTAAATAAATCTTAAATAAATTAGTTTTAATTAGGCCATTCTAACTTTTTTTTTAAATAACTAAAATAACTTAGAATTAGGTTAACTTTTAATTTTGTTTTCTTTTTATTTTATTTCATAAAAACATAAAAAAAACAAAAAAATATTTTCTTTTAATTAAATTAATTAATTAGTTAGTCATTAGTTAGTTTTAATTTCATTTTAATTACAAAAAAGCCAAAAAATCAATTCCTTTTCTTAAAAGGGGTCAACACCCTTAGAACATTCCCGTTTCTTTCTTTCGCGCGCATTTTAATTTTATTCCTTTATTTTAATTATTATGTAACTGCTTCAAGTATGTAATAGTAATTAGGAATTTTACTGCTTTACTTTCCGTACTTATTTACCAAAAACGGGTCTTTGTATTTTTTGGCGATGTATAGACCCGCGCCTTGTAATAGCGTAGGATTTATGTTTCCGCAATTTACTTTCCGCACCCCCTTAACTGCTAAACTTACATGAAAGAATGTATGCAAATAAAAACAACTCGTAGCTCACTAATTACAAAGACAAATATTAACTGAATACAACACACAAAGCACACACCACTTCTAGGGTACGCCTCACTCGTTGCCTTCGAAACGTGGTCATCAAGTATAGGACGTCTTAGAGGTCACCCTTAGTCCAAAGATCCAGTTGCCTCGAAATAGTTGCCTCGAAACGGTTGCCTCGGATTAAAAAGGATCTAGGACATTAGGGTTACTTCTAAGGTGTCCTAACTGTTGCTTCGGTGACCACAATGTCCCTAATCATCGAATTGACCCGAATACCTCCAACGGTGGTGCTACCTACCTCTCAATGGTGGGATGGCACTACCTAAAGGACACTTGCACAGCTTAATTCCTTAGGGTAGGTAGATGACTCATAGATACTTGCTCTTTTCAAAAACAAACAAAATACTTTTCACACCTTACACTTTCAAAAGCTTTCAAAACAAATTTTTCAAACACTCTTGAGGACAGATACAAGAGTTATTCAGAAATCTTTCAAAGAAACTTTTTTCAAGCCCACTCACATTTTAAAAAGCAAACATAATTTTGAAAACATAAGAGCAAGTATCTAAGAGCCCATGGATAACCATGGATAGAAAGGGTTCTAACACCTTCCCTTTCTATAAATCTACCTCCCGAACCGAGAAACATATCTCATAAGGAATTTTGCTGTGCTTTTGTCCTTTCCTTGTTGGAGAAAATAAAAGACGGTGGCGACTCTTGCTTACCGCGACATTTCGCGAACCAGCTTAAAAAACAGTCAGTTCTATTCCCACCGATCACAGAACTAGCGACTCTGCTGGGGATACTTTAAAGTGAGGTGTACCTTAGGACTAAGATCACTTGTGTTTTCAATTGCCTGATTTGTTTGCTTTAATATTGTTGGTCCTGTCTTGGGAGTTTCATAGATCCTAACCCGGATCTGGGGGATACCTTATTAGAAAGTAGCAACAAGGCTGTGAGGGAACTGTGCGGGGTATACCGACATGGTTGAAGTAGTCTGCTATGTTGATGTGGCACTTTGGTGAGTACCGGTAACCCTTGAGTCAAGTCAAGGAGAGTACGGGGCCGCCGCGTGGTGTCGTGAAGCATCAACTGACCTTAGGAACCTTAATTGAACCATCCTGGCCTCTTTAGGGGTAGTGAGATAACTGACTTTGGTGCAGTCCGAAGTTGGTTAATACTCGATACTACACTCAGTTGAGGGTTGTTTTCTTGGGATATTTTGATCGCCAGTTCAGTGGCTAAATCGAAACGATGAACACAGAAAACAATCCAATGATATTGAGCTCCTTAGAACCCGGTTACTTTGATAGGACAAGTTTGAGCCCACCAACTTCAAGAGGGTAGTACCCCAAACTTCATGCTGGCCTAAACTCTAAGGGCTCTCTTGTGTGAATTGTGTGCTTTCAAGCTTGACTACTTGCATGCTTGTTATCTAACACATGAGTTCCTTGCAGGTTTTGTTTACAGTCCTTAATTGGGACTCATTACAGGGCCTACTTACATCATTCCATGCATAGCATAACATCATACCATTGCATGCATCCTACATAAGGACTAATCCATTTCAAGGATCTCAAGGGTTTGCGATGCATGTCGTGGTGAATCAAAAAGTCTAGCAAGGGGCAAAGGGGATTTATTTTCCTCTAGCCAAGGTTAACAGCTTAAGTCAGGGGCTATGACCCACTCGATATGGTGAGCCTTGACTCTTGAAGAAGGACTCTCAACAATATGCAGTTCCTTCAATCAAGCCACCAGATTCAAATTCTAACAAGCTTCTTTGTTTATCCCGCGAGGTCCTTGAAAACATTGCATGCATATCATACATATCATTGCATTACAGGTACACTTGTTGCAGGTCACTTACCTTCTTCGCTGTTTATTTCAGCAGTCATCATGAATCCTGAATCATCCAATGGACAAGCTATCAAGGCCCTCCAGGCCCAGAATGCCCAGTTCCAAGAGTTGATTATGAGCCTAGCCCAGGGTCAAAAGGAATTGAAGACTCTGATTCAGAAGAAGAAGAACAAGAGGACTGTTTTGTTCAACCCTAGACGCAGATCTGGGAACACACTGCAGATTGAAGCTGAGAGGACTACTCCATCTGCGGGGGAAGGCAGTCACCAAGGGAGAGAGGTTCCTAGCCCTGTGGTCTCTGACACCGAGACAGACTTCAATGATGAACAATACCCCCCTGCTGAAGACAGGTACAAGCAGCTGGAGGACCGGTTAAATGCTATGGATATCCAACGTGTGCCTGGGTTGGACTTTGGGGACCTAGGTTTATCTTCTGGGGTGGTGATCCCTCACAAGTTCAAGGCACCTGCCTTTGTAAAGTACGACGGGGTTTCTTGTCCTAAGCTGCACCTCCGTTCATACGCAAGGAAGATCCAGCCCTACACGGCAGACAAGAATCTATGGATCCATTTCTTCCAGGAGAGTCTTTCAGGGACTCAGCTCGATTGGTTCTATCAGTTGGATGGAACCAGTATTCGTAACTGGGAGGACTTGGCAACTGCTTTTTATAAGCAGTATCAGTGTAATGCCGACCTCGCTCCTACGCGTACCCAACTCCAGGGTATGTCACTTGGGACGAGTGAAGGTTTTAAGGAGTATGCGCAAAGATGGAGAGATCTGGCTGGAAGGGTGCAGCCACCTTTGACTAACCGTGAACTCGTCGACATGTTCTTGGGCACCCTGTCTGGTCCCTTCTTCAACCATCTCATTGGAAATTCTTATGCTGGGTTTACAGATTTGATCTTGACCGGGGAGAGGATCGAAGCTGGCATCAAGGCTGGAAAGATTCAAGAAGCTGCACCTTCTGATACTCACAAAAAGACTTACACTGGGAAGAAAGAGGCCAATGCTGCGTACAGCCAAAAGGGTCGCCATGATCAGCATGTAGGGGCAGTCCAGATCTCTAATCCTAGGCCTGCTCAACAGGGACAGGGGCATCAACGTAAGGAGGTCGCACCCAAGAGACAATTCACTAAAATCAACATGTCACTGGATCAAGCGCTACAACAAATGTTGAAGGCAGGGCTGATTACCTTGAGGGCTCCTCTTCGGAATCCAAACACCTCTGCTCCCAACTACCATCCTAATGAGAGGTGCGCATACCACTCCGATAGCCCGGGTCATACTACGGACAACTGCTGGCCTTTGAAGAACAAGATTCAAGACATGATCGACGCCGGAGAGATTCAGTTTGAAGCGTCAGAGACTCCAAACACAATCAATGCTCCCTTGCCCAATCATTGGAGGCTTTTGTTTATTTGAATTTCCGAGTTGTAATTTTTTGCTTATACAAACAATTAATGTCATAGCAAACTCTTTTATTTCACTAATGCACTGCATATGTCTGTTTTTGAATTAATCCAATTATTTTCATTATATTCAAATTGCTTTCATTTTTTGATGATCAACTCTCAATTAATAATTCTAAGCCTCTTGAGGGAGGATGGCGAAAACGATACCATAATCTACAGTATGCTTTTGAACAGACCCCGCTGATGAGGTACAGGCATTGTTTCAATTCCTAAACACTGGAGTTATAAGGATGATAATCCCTCGTCAACCCCTTTGAGCCAAAGAAGTAGGAGTTTTCTTTTCGAAAATTAAAACCCTTAATCATAACCTGGGGCAGGGTAGTTCTCTCAGCTGATCCAAGTGCACAACGAATGGCATCAAAAGAAGTCCTTCTGAAACAAAAGACAGTGATGGTTCCGAATAATCATAAAGGACAGGCAGTCATTATCTTTCAAAATAAAAACCCATTAAGTCAAAACCTATGAAGGAGACTTACAAAAACTGGGGCATCCCGCTGACTGTGAATACAAAAAAGGAAACAGTTCAGGCAAAAAACAAGGATAACAAAATCAGAAAGGAAAGAGGTCTTACAAACCCTCGACAAAAAAAAGACTGCCTGTTCAAAATAAACTGTCAATATCCGAACCATCATTGGAACATCAGGACAAAGACTCAAACAAGGTCTAACGCACGATCAACTGAGTTTAGGTTTGAAGAACATCACAAAGAGCGAGTGGGTACAAATATAATTTGAGCCTTTATCCTTTGTTTCTTAAACCGTGAACCAGGCCACGTTATAACCCTCAAAAGTCCTAGCTGAAGCATGGGTTAGTTCGAAAGCATACTGTTACGAAAGGTATCCTGACTCCTTAAGGCTTGCGGTAAAATAACGAGTTGACATCACAATTCACTTGTTTTTATGAAAAAAATGCATTTTCAAAAACTTCAAGACAGACATAAGCTTTGCATTTTTAATATAACATTATTTTCATACGACTATTTTGTTCGAACAACAGAGAAATTCGCACGAAGAATATCCAGTGAACAAAAGTCTCCTCAACAAAAGAGTCACCTCAAGTGGAAAAACACTTCCAACCAAGGGGCATGGCATGATCATTGTCCATCATCTGGGGCAGTTAAGTCAAGATTCGGAGAATCTCTCAAAGGCCAAATAACCAGGGGCAAATCTCCATCTGAATCACTTGGGGCATTGGACATGAATTCCAGCGACGAATCTTGCACGATCAACATTTTCTGGTAGTACGACAACACAACACTACTGACGGTGACAACTCCCTGCATTCTGAGCATGGACATAGTCGAAAAAATACTACGCGTAATCAAAGACCCGCTAGGTTGACACACCTAGGCAAAAGTAAGGGCTTCCCGGCGAACCAAAAAGGTTCGGGCAAAAATAAGGGATGAAAATGAAAAAATCTGTACACCCGGCAAGTCGAAAACCTGAAAAGGCGGCTTGGGCAAAAATGGGTATCCCGGTGGACTGAAAACCCGAAAGGATGGTCCAGGCAAAAGTTAGGGATCAAAAGCGTACGACTATGTCCCGGCATCCCGTCACTTGCCTACCAGAAGAAGATTCGTCAATCGGCAGTCATCAAACACCTCACATGCCTTCTTCTCCCGCAGAAACAGGGGCAATAATGAGTTGTCTGAACGATCTGGTGGATCTGTCCACCAAGGTACAAAGGTAGGTTCAGCTGAAGAACATAACCAAGATACCTCCACTCTCCGCAGAGTAAGTCAGGAGTCAGCAATACTCTCCTCAAGCAGAGTTGGTCTCCAATAAGCCCTGACAAGGCACAATATCTCCAGCAAGTCAACGATACTCTCCCCAAGCAGAGTTAGTCTACTGCCAGCCTTAAGGAAGTTGGGTATCCCCAGAAAATCTCAACATTCCCCAGCGGAGTATGCAGATGTTCCTAAGCAAGCATCCCCGACAGTCTTAATATAAGATTATTCCCCGGCGGAATACAGACATCCCGTGGAGCCACTTCTCCAGTACAGTTCAAAAGTTTCCCCAGGAGAGTTGAATCAATCCCCCCAGTAGGAAGCTTATCCCCAGTAGATTCTGGAAGCTTATCCCCTGCAGAGCATGAACGCGTCTCCCCGGCTTTATCCAAAGGTTATTCCCCACCAGGGCTTATAACTGGGTTATCCTCAGCTAATGACCACGGAAAGATCGTCCTCGGCGAAGTTTCTTCCTATCCCCCAGCGGAGTTCATCAATTCCCTCAACAAATCTTATCAACGGTATCCCTCAGCGGAGTTATCATCAAATTCTCAGTGAAGTATCCCTTCCCCACAGAGTATTCCCCGCAGAGTATCTCTCCAGCAAGTTTATTCCCCAACGGAGTCATCTTCTCCTACCGGTTTGTTCTTGCAACCATCATCCCCAGCGGAAACGAAGAACTCTGTTCTTCAACATCAGCCCAGGATTCAACTTCCCGACATTCGTCAAGGATTTATTTTCCTAGACGAAAATACATTCATAAACATATCACCTTTCATACATCTTGCTTACATACACAATGCATGCACATACGCATCATATCACACAATCTCATTTCTCCCTGAGAACATCATGACATCATGCATTGCACAACTGATGTTTTGCCTTTTTCAGGAAAAAGGTCAATCCAAAGACGATTACTATCAACTGTTGAAATTCCAGATTCGATACCTGCATCTAGCTAGGGCATATCTGTGAGCGATTGATTATGGATTCGATACCTGTATCTAGCCAGGGCATATCTACATTAAAGAGATTAAAGAGATAGCTAGAAATGCTCTAGAGATAGACGCTATTCTGTTGCTTATTCAGAGTTACTTGTTCAGAAATAGTTCAGATATGCTCCAGATGGACGCTATTCTGTTGCTTATTCAGGGTTTCTTTTTAGAGATAACTTAGAGATGCTCCAACCACGGATGCTATTCTATTGTTTATTCAGAGATTCTTTCTAGATATAGTTCAGATGTGACCCAGGCATGGCGACGTTCTGATACTTATTCCAGATTTCCTTTCAGAGATAGCTTGGAAATGCTCCAGATATGGATGCTGTTCTTTTGCTTATTCAAGACTCCTTCTAGATATAGTTCAGATGTGACCCAGGCATGGCGATGTTCTGATACTTATTCCAGATTTCCTTTCAGAGATAGCTTGGAAATGCTCCAGATATGGATGTTGTTCTTTTGCTTATTCAAGACTCCTTCTAGATATAGTTCAGATGTGACCCAGGCATGGCGATGTTCTGATACTTATTCCAGATTTCCTTTCAGAGATAGCTTGGAAATGCTCCAGATATGGATGTTGTTCTTTTGCTTATTCAAGACTCCTTCTAGATATAGTTCAGATGTGACCCAGGCATGGCGACGTTCTGATACTTATTCCAGATTTCCTTTCAGAGATAGCTTGGAAATGCTCCAGATATGGATGCTATTCTTTTGCTTATTCAAGACTCCTTCTAGATATAGTTCAGATGTGACCCAGGCATGGCGACGTTCTGATACTTATTCCAGATTTCCTTTCAGAGATAGCTTAGACATGCTTCAGATATGGATGCCGTTCTTTTGCTTATTCAAGACTCCTTCTAGATATAGTTCAGATGTGACCCAGGCATGGCGACGTTCTGATACTTATTCAGATTCCCTTTCAGATATAGCCTAGAGATGCTCCAGATCCGGACGCTGTTCTATTGCTTATTCAGATTCAAATTTCTAAAAGACAACTTAGAGATGCTCCATCCCGGATGCTCTTCTATTGTTCAGTCCAGATACGTTCCAGATTCGGATGACATTCTGTTACTCATGCAGTATGGATATACCCCAGACACAGAGGTCATTCTACCATTTATTTAGACTTCAGCAATCAGGCACAGACTAGATATGCTCCAGACACGGAAGCTATTCTATTTCTTATTCAGATTCACCTATCCACCATCTTTCCAAATGGCATCTATAAGCCCATTCCCGACAAGGTCCTGTCACCTCCAGATGGAATCTATAAGCCCATCCTCCTATCCATCATCTCTCCAAATGGCATCTGTAAGCCCATTCCCGCCATCACACTCTACTATGTGAGTGCAAATTTCTGGGCACTCTAGTGTTCAATCATCTTCCACCTTCGGATCACAAAAGGCACGCACGCCAATCTACATCCTCAGGTCTAAGAAGATTGAACAGGGGCAACTGTTGTACCCCAAAATTTTCCCTCCCATAATCTTCAAAGTTTTGCCTCAAAGGGTTCAAAGTCTACTCAAGGGCTACACAGTCAAACCATCCTCCTAAGCCATGCAAATTAGGGTTTTGGTTCTTGCAAGGAAGTTGAGGTTTTCAAGGGCTCAATCAAGTCCCATATGCTCATATACATTGTCAAGCACCTACATGTCAATTTTCAAGGCTCACAAGGTCAAGTTGCATAGTCAAAAGTCCCATTTGCTCAACAGTCAACTGTAGGGGCAAAATGGTCATTTGGCAGTCAAAAGTCAAAATATTTGGTCAACATATTTTTTTGAAGCCACAATCATCATTTGATCAAGTCTTGATCATGATTTCACAAGAATGGCTCAAAAATCATCAAGGTGTCAAAAGTTTCTATTTTTGGACAGTTGAAAAGTCAACTGTAACTTGACCAAGGCATAACTTTTTCATGGTTCATCAGAAAAATCCCATCCAATGCTCATCTTGAAGGGGAGGACATTTCCTACAACTCATCTTCACATTCCAAGTCCAAGAAATGCTCTCACAAAAAGTTATCAATTTCAACATTATAGGTCATTTTCAAAAGTCAACAAAAGGGACTTTAAGTCAAAGACCATAACTTGAGATTGGTAAATCAAAATGACATGGGACCAAAGAAATTGGTTAGAGGACTTCAAGACCTTTCCAAAATGTCCAAGAACATGTTCATAGCTTCAAAATTGAGCAAGATATGCATTGGAGAAGTTGGGAAATTTTTGTGAAATGGCCAAAGTCAATTATCCTTGAAACTTCATTTTTGACAAAAGGGACCCACTTTTTCCACTTGATTCAGCTTGGCCATGCCTCCCACGTGTCCCATAATTTATTTAAATATTTAAAATTAATTTTTTCATTTTTATTTAATTTTATTTGATTTAATTCATTTTAAATCTTTAAAATTCAAATAAAAATCCAAGAAATTAATGGAGGGATATATTTTGTGTTGATTAGCTTTGATACACCTTAAAACACATTCCAAATTCGTGCATGGCCTATTATGGGCATAAAAATTCAAAATTTCACAAATATGGAAAATGGTTCAAAGTTGGTTATGGAGGAAATCTCAAACATGAATGCAAGGCTTCAATGACCATAATATTGTTTGATACACATTACACACTATATATACAAGCCTTCCCAACCTCATTCAAAAAAAATAGTGTGTGCAGAAACGGCCAAGAGCAAAACCAATAATTATTCAAAAAGTGAGAGTTCTAAAACATAGTTGCGAGCATCTTCAGATCAAAACAAGCACGTGGTTCTATTCCTTGCCACACCCTGAAGCTAAAGCAACCTTTGCCAAGTCCTGAGGCTCATACCGCGCTGTAAGTTCTTCCCAGGTCCCCTTATAATTTCCATATTATTTTTTCAATGGCTTTCCTGTGCAGCACTCCAAGGAAGACTCATCATAAACCTCATAGATCCAAGCAGCCAAGTGTCCATGGATGCAGATCTAAAGGTCCAAAAGGCTAGCACACCATACTCTGGAGTCAGCGCACGCGTAGGCAACCAAAAAAGTCATACAGGCCTTGTTCAAATGGGCCACAATTCTCAATTCAACACCTTCAAATTCCAGCCACACCCCCCTTGAGTTTTATTCTTCTTTTTTTATTTTGTTTTGACATTTTTTTTATTTACTTGCTTTATTTTATTTTTCTCTTTAATTAACCATTAACATAATTAACTAATATTTTTCATAAAAAAATCCAAAAAGAATTAACATCATTATTATTATTATTATTTTATTTTTGTAAATAAATCTTAAATAAATTAGTTTTAATTAGGCCATTCTAACTTTTTTTTAAATAACTAAAATAACTTAGAATTAGGTAAACTTTTAATTTTGTTTTCTTTTTATTTTATTTCATAAAAACATAAAAAAAACAAAAAAATATTTTCTTTTAATTAAATTAATTAATTAGTTAGTCATTAGTTAGTTTTAATTTCATTTTAATTACAAAAAAGCCAAAAAATCAATTCCTTTTCTTAAAAGGGGTCAACACCCTTAGAACATTCCCGTTTCTTTCTTTCGCGCGCATTTTAATTTTATTCCTTTATTTTAATTATTATGTAACTGCTTCAAGTATGTAATAGTAATTAGGAATTTTACTGCTTTACTTTCCGTACTTATTTACCAAAAACGGGTCTTTGTATTTTTTGGCGATGTATAGACTCGCGCCTTGTAATAGCGTAGGATTTATGTTTCCGCAATTTACTTTCCGCACCCCCTTAACTGCTAAACTTACATGAAAGAATGTATGCAAATAAAAACAACTCGTAGCTCACTAATTACAAAGACAAACATTAACTGAATACAACACACAAAGCACACACCACTTCTAGGGTACGCCTCACTCGTTGCCTTCGAAACGTGGTCATCAAGTATAGGACGTCTTAGAGGTCACCCTTAGTCCAAAGATCCAGTTGCCTCGAAACAGTTGCCTCGAAACGGTTGCCTCGGATTAAAAAGGATCTAGGACATTAGGGTTACTTCTAAGGTGTCCTAACTGTTGCTTTGGTGACCACAATGTCCCTAATCATCGAATTGACCCGAATACCTCCAACGGTGGTGCTACCTGCCTCTCAATGGTGGGATGGCACTACCTAAAGGACACTTGCACAGCTTAATTCCTTAGGGTAGGTAGATGACTCATAGATACTTGCTCTTTTCAAAAACAAACAAAATACTTTTCACACCTTACACTTTCAAAAGCTTTCAAAACAAATTTTTCAAACACTCTTGAGGACAGATACAAGAGTTATTCAAAAATCTTTCAAAGAAACTTTTTTCAAGCCCGCTCACATTTTAAAAAGCAAACATAATTTTGAAAACATAAGAGCAAGTATCTAAGAGCCCATGGATAACCATGGATAGAAAGGGTGCTAACACCTTCCCTTTCTATAAATCTACCTCCCGAACCGAGAAACATTCTCATAAGGAATTTTGCTGTGCTTTTGTCCTTTCCATGTTGGAGAAAATAAAAGACGGTGACGACTCTTGCTCCCGCGACATTTCGCGAAACCAGCTAAAACAGTCAGTTCTATTTCCACCGATCACACACCCCATCAAAGATTTCTATGTTATCACTGTTGTTGTGTTCAGAGGCCCATGCCAAGGCCCTGATTTCCTTCCTGAAGACGGCCCATGTGCCACAAGAAACGTCTGCTGATCAATTTACCGATTGTGTGGCCAACTTGACTGCCGATAATGGGTTGGGCTTCTCTGACGCCGATCTGACTGCCAAAGGAAAGAACCATAACGACGCCCTGCATGTCTCCATTGAATGCAAGGGCACTACTCTTGCCCATGTGTTGGTAGACACCGGTTCTTCATTGAACGTATTACCCAAGAAGGCCCTAGACAGATTGGATTGTGAGGGTTTAAAGCTCAAGCCTAGTAACATTGTTGTCTGGGCCTTTGATGGTTCGAAAAGGATGGTACATGGGGAAGTTGACATTCCAATCAGGGTTGGTTCTCAAGTTTTTGATTCTACATTCTATGTGATGGACATCCGACCATCCTATTCTTGTTTGCTGGGTCGTCCATGGATCCACAAGGCTGGAGCTGTGACCTCCACACTACATCAGAAGCTTAAGTACCCGGTCAGAGGGAAGATTGTTACAGTTCAGGGGGAAGAAGAATATATGGTCAGCCACCTCAACTCGTTCCGGTACATAGAAATGGATGGGGAATTCATTGAAACCCCCTTTCAACACTTTGAAGAGGTGCCTCAGACACTGGCATCAGCTGAAACTGTGATCAAAGACCCTCCTTTGAAGATGGCTTCCTTAAAGGATGCCCGGGCTGTTATCGAGAAGGGTGAGTGCACAAACTGGGGCCGACTTCCTGATTTCACTCCGAAGACTGACAAGTTTGGTTTGGGCTTCACTGCAGAAGCTCAGAGGGCTGTTCGTAAGGCAAGGATTGGAGGACCTCCTGTGTTCATCACCAACCCGGGAGTAAATGCTATTGAAGACGACGTGGAGGAATCTGAATTCGACAGCTGGATCTACCCAACAACCGACGGTGGACCAAGCAACTGGACTGCCAAAGACTTCACACCTATTACTTTTGTCACTCAGTAAGGAACTCTTTTGTTTTGAATTTGTAACAAACAATATTTTGAAACTTTTATGGCTCGGTGTCTTACCCGGGGCACCGTGGCTTCATTTGTGAGGGCTTTTGTGTGTCATTTTCATATATCATCAATAAAAACATTGGACGTTTGTTGCATTTCAAAATCTTGCGCTCCTTTTCTTTCTTTATTATATATTGCAAAACAGCTATATTTACACACACTCACCTATACAGGTTCCAATCCACTCTGGATCTCACTGGTAACGACTCTGCTACTGCCAGTTATGACTTCGAAAATCCGATCAACTTAGCCGAAGACGAAGGTGAAGATGATTGCGAAGTGCCTGGCGAGCTTTCAAGACTGCTACTCTAGGAAGAGAGGGCCATTCAGCCACATGAAGAGCCAGTGGAAACGGTAAATCTGGGTACTGAGACAGACAGAAAGGAAGTCAAGATTGGTGCCAATCTAGAGCTCAGTGTGAAACAACGGTTGATTCAGATGCTGCATGACTATGTGGAAATCTTTGCCTGGTCTTACGAAGACATGCCTGGGTTGGATACCGACATTGTGGTTCATCACCTGCCTACCAAGGAAGAATGCCCTCCGGTAAAACAGAAGGTCCGCCGTATGCGTCCAGAAATGTCCGAGAAAATCAAAGCTGAGGTTATGAAACAATTTGATGTCGGGTTTCTAGCAGTGACTTCTTACCCTCAGTGGGTTGCCAACGTGGTTCCAGTGCCGAACAAGGATGGTAAGGTCCGAATGTGTGTTGATTACAGGGATTTGAACAGGGCGAGCCCTAAGGATGATTTCCCTCTGCCTCATATCGACGTTCTGATTGACAACACTGCTCAGCATAAAGTATTCTCCTTCATGGACGGTTTCTCCGGTTATAATCAGATCAAGATGGCTGCTGAAGACATGGAGAAGACCACTTTTGTTACTCAGTGGGGCACCTTTTGCTACAAGGTCATGCCTTTTGGGTTGAAAAATGCTGGGGCAACGTACCAACGTGCCATGGTTGCTCTGTTTCATGACATGATCCATCACGAGATAGAAGTATACGTCGACGATATGATTGCAAGGTCCCAAACTGAGGAGGAACACCTTGACCATCTACGGAAGCTGTTTGACCGTCTGAAATTGTACAAGCTGAGGTTGAACCCAAACAAGTGCACCTTTGGGGTAAGATCTGGAAAATTGCTAGGCTTTTTCGTAAGTGACAAAGGTATTCAAGTGGACCCTGCCAAAGTGAAAGCCATACAAGAGATGCCAACTCCCAAGAAAGAGAAAGAGGTCATAGGCTTTCTAGGACGTTTGAACTACATTGCCCGATTCATCTCGCATCTAACTGCTACCTGTGAACCAATCTTCAAGCTGCTAAAGAAAGATCAAGTAGTACGTTGGAATGATGAATGTCAGGCCGCTTTCGAAAAGATCAAAGAGTATCTCCAAGAACCACCTATTCTTATGCCGCCGGTTGAAGGGAGACCTCTAATCTTATACTTGACAGTACTTGACAGCTCAATGGGGTGTGTGCTGGGGCAGCATGACGAGTCTGGCCGAAAAGAGCACGCCATTTATTACCTTAGCAAAAAGTTTACCGACTGTGAGACCCGATACTCACTGCTCGAGAAAACTTGTTGCGCTTTGGTATGGGCTGCTCGCCGGCTAAGACAGTATATGTTGACTCACACTACTCTGTTGATTTCAAAAATGGATCCAATCAAGTATATATTCGAAAAGCCTGCCTTGTCCGGAAGAATAGCAAGATGGCAGATGATCTTGACGGAATACGACATCCAGTACACGACTCAAAAAGCAATCAAGGGAAGTGTATTGGCAGACCATTTGGCACATCAGGCAGTGGACGATTACCAGTCGATGAACTTTGAATTTCCAGACGAGGATATCATGGTAGTGACTGATTGTGAAGTACCTGGACCGGATGAAGGACCTGAGGAAGGATCCCGATGGTCTATGCACTTTGATGGAGCCTCGAACGCTTTGGGTAATGGTATCGGCGCTGTGATCATATCCCCTAAAGGCACTCATACTCCACTCACCGCCCGGCTATGTTTCAACTGCACCAACAACATGGCAGAGTATGAGGCATGTATCATGGGTCTTCAAGCTGCAATTGACCTAAGGATCAAGTTTCTAAGTGTCTTCGGAGATTCCGCTCTCGTGATCAATCTGGTCAAAGGCGAGTGGGATACGAAACACCCAAATATTCTTCCTTACAAAGAGTATGTGTTGACGTTGATTCCCCACTTCGAGGAGATAACTTTTGAACATTTCCCAAGAGAGGAGAATCAGTTAGCGGACGCGTTAGCTACGATGTCTTCTATGTTCAAAGTCAAATGGGACAACGAGGCGCCCCGGATCATTATTTGGAAATTGGATGAACTTGCACATTGCTGCGATCTCGAGGCTGAAGAGGTAACTGAAAAACCCTGGTATCATGAAGTGAAGAGGTACCTTAAAGCTCAAGAATACCCCGAAGGCGCATCTGTTAATGACAAGAAATTCCTGAGAAGGTTTGCGGCAAAGTTCTTCCTCAGCAACGGCATTCTCTACAAGCGAAACCATGATTCAACCTTACTGCGTTGTGTGGATAAGACTGAAGCAGAAAGGATCATGGCAGAGCTACATGAAGGTACCTTCGGAACACATTCCAGTGGACATACCATGGCAAAGAAAATCCTTCGGGCAGGATATTTCTGGTCCATAATGGAAGCCGACTGTTATCAGCATTCTCGAACTTGTCATAAATGCCAGATCTATGCTGATAAGGTGCACATTCCTCCGGTTCCTCTGAATGTCTTGACAACACCTTGGCCTTTTGCAATGTGGGGCATTGATATGATCGGCGAAATCAGACCTACGGCATCCAACGGGCACCGCTTCATCCTGGTAGCAATTGATTACTTTACAAAGTGGGTTGAAGCAGCCTCCTACGCTACGGTAACCAAGAACGTCGTGGCACGGTTCATTCGGCACAACCTGATCTGTCGATACGGTGTACCTGAGAGGATCATTACGGATAATGGTACCAATCTTAACAACAAGATGATCACTGAGCTCTGCGAGCAATTCAAGATACAACACCATAATTCTTCTCCCTACCGGCCGAAGATGAACGGGGCTGTAGAAGCAGCGAATAAGAACATCAAGAAGATTGTGCAGAAGATGACAGTGACCTACAAAGATTGGCACGGAATGTTACCGTTTGCTCTTCATGGATACTGTACCTCAGCACGGACGTCAACAGGGGCAACTCCCTTTTCCTTGGTCTATGGCATGGAGGCAGTCTTGCCTATTGAAGTCCAGATACCCTCTCTCCGGATAATGAAGGATGCAGGATTGAGCGAAGATGACTGGATCCAGACTCGGCTTGATCAATTAAACCTAATCGACGAAAAGAGACTCACTGCTATTTGTCATGGTCAGACGTACCAAAAACGGATGATCAGGGCATTTAACAAGAAGGTCAGACGACAAGAGTATAAAGTCGGAGACCTGGTAATCAAGCGCATCATTCTTCCTCAAGGTGATCCCAGGGGAAAATGGACCCCCACGTACAAAGGGCCATTTGTGGTTAAACATGTCTTCTCAAGAGGAGCTATGATTCTAACCACCATGGATGGTGCCGACCTTCCTCACCCCGCCAATGCAGACATAGTAAAAAGATACTACGCATGAACTAAGGACCCGCTGGGTTGACACACCTAGGCAAAAATAAGGGCTTCCCGGCGAACCAAAAGGGTTCGGGCAAAAATAAGGGATGAAATGAAAAAAATCTGTACACCCGGCAAGTCGAAAACCTGAAAAGGCGGCTTGGGCAAAAATGGGTATCCCGGTGGACTGAAAACCCGAAAGGGCGGTCCAGGCAAAAGTTAGGGATAAAGCGTAATACTATGTCTCATTGGATCACCTTGCATCCAGAATTCGGCATCAACTATCGGGCTCAGATGGCTCCAATCAATCAGCTTCATCTCCAACTAAGCAGCAGAGTGATGAGACGCTCGAAGACATAAAGGCGATAGCAGAGTTGGAGCCCAGTGGGATTATTTTTTCACATAGCTGTTTTGTTTCCTTTTCACAAAATTGTATAAACTCTATTTTGCTCAGCGGCGTTCTCTTACTAGGACGTCAGCCTCCTGTACATAAAACGCCTATTTACAGGCAAATTTCAAAATCAATACAAGTTCAATTTTTCAGACAAATTACCCATCATTTTTTTCCTTTTTTGTTTTGCAAAGAACGTCCAATGTTCATTTTTGATATATGCATTTGACATTAATTGCTAATCATGAATATTTGCATGCGAAATAAAGGACTAATTACAGATGACATCAGAAACAGGGGAAATAAAGAATTGTCTAAGCGATCTAGTTGCTCTGTCCACCAAGGTACTAAGGTGGGTTCGGCTGAAGAATTTGACCAAGTTACCTCAACTCCCCACTGAGTAAGACAAGATTCAGCGATACTCTCCCCAGGCAGAGTTGATCTCCCGTCAGCCCCAAAAAGGCACGATATCTCCAGCAAGTCAGCGATACTCTCCCCAAGCAGAGTTAGTCTACTGTCAGCCTTAAGGAAGTTGGGTATCCCCAGGAGATCTCAACATTCCCCAGCGGAGTATAGACATTCCTAAACAAGCATCCCCGGCAGTCTTAATATAAGATTGTTCCCCGGCGGAATACCGACATCCAGTGGAACCATTCCCCAGTACAGTTCAAAAGTTTCCCCAGGAAAGTTGAATCATCCTCCCCAGTAGATCCTGAAGCTTATCCCCAGTAGATTCTGGAAGCTTATCCCCTGCAAAGTGCATACGTCTCTCCCCGACTTTATTCAAAGGTTATTTCCCACCGGAGCTTATAACCGGGTTATCCTCAGCTAATTACCACGGAAAGATCATCCTCGGCGAAGTTCTTCCTATCCCCAGCGGAGTTCATCAAGTTCCCCAATATAACTTATCAGTGGAATCCCCAGCGGAGCTCTCATCAAAACCTCAGCGAAGTATCTCTTCCCACAGAGTAATTCCCCGCAGAGTAATCTCTCCAACAAGTTTATTCCCCAACGGAGTCATCTTCTCCTACTGGTTTATTCTTGCAACCATCATCCCCAACGGAA
Source organism: Vicia faba (assembly GCA_948472305.1). Lineage (NCBI taxonomy): Eukaryota > Viridiplantae > Streptophyta > Magnoliopsida > Fabales > Fabaceae > Vicia > Vicia faba. The sequence continues at coordinate 41,519,747 of OX451737.1, read as the reverse complement.
GCGAAGAACTCTACTCTTCAACATCAGCCCAGGATTCAACAAGTTCCCGGCACTCGTCAAGGATTTATTTTCCTAGACAAAAATACATTCATAGACATTTCACATTTCATACATCCTGCTTACATTTATGATAAAGTGCATACAACACTATCTCATTTTGAGCATCATGACATCATGCATTTCATACATCATGACATTGCATACAACTAATGTTTTGCCTTTTCAGGAAAAGGTCAATCCAAAGATGATTACTATCAAACTGTCACAAATTCCAGATTCGATTCATGTATCTAGCCAGGGCATATCTGTGATTAATTGATTGTAGATTCGATACCTGTATCCAGCCAGGGCATATCTGCATGAAGAGTTTAGAGGTTCGATACCTGTATCCAGCCAGGGCATATCTATAGACAACAAATTCCAGATTCGATTCCTGTATCCAGCCAGGGCATATCTGCATGACAATTCCAGATTCGATTCCTGTATCCAGCCAGGGCATATCTGCATGACAATTCTAGATTCGATTCCTGTATCCAGCCAGGGCATATCTGTACGACAATTTCCATATTCGATACCTGTATCCAGCCAGGGCATATCTGAAGACGACAAATTCCAGATTCGACACCTGCATCTAGCCAGGGCATATCTGTAGACGACCAATTCCAGATTCGATTCCTGTATCCAGCCAGGGCATATCTGTGAGTATTCGATTGTTGATTCGACACCTGTATCTAGCCAGGGCATATCTGCATGAATAGTTTAGAGATTCAATACCTGTATCCAGCCAGGGCACGTCTGTAAGCAACCTTTTAAAGTTCCGGATTCGATTCCTGTATCTAGCCAGGGCACATCTGTGAGCAACTAATTGTAGATTCGATACATGTACCTAGCCAGGGCATATCTGCATGAAGAGACTGAAGATCAACATCTGTAACAGGCCAGGAAACCATCTTCCTTTCTCAAAATACGCAAGTTCTCGCTAAGGAATCTCTTACGCGATCAACACTTCCAAATGGCATCTATAAGCCCATTCCCGACAAGGTTCTGTCACGTCTCCAGATGGCATCTATAAGCCCATCCTCCTATCCACCATCTCTCCAAATGGCATCTATAAGCCCATTCCCTCCATCACACTGCTGATACTCTGCCATGCGAGTGCAAATTTTTGGGCACTTTAGTGTTCAATCATCTTCCACCTTCGGATCACGAAAGGCACGCAAGCCAATCTACATCCTCAGGTCTAAGAAGATTGAACAGGGGCAACTGTTGTACCCCAAAATTTTCCATCCCATTTCTTCAACATTTTCTCACCACAAGACCCTTGGAGCTCAAGATCAAGTTAGGGTTTACTCTGCTCAAGACTCCTCCTTGCACTGTTGACCCAATTTAGGGTTTGTGTTTGCACAAAGATGTTTTGACCTAAAATGCCCAAGATGACTTTCATGCTTCATGTTGGACTCACAAGTTTATCCATACCAAGTTTCAAGCCTTGATTCCAATCTTTGCCCAGTCAATTGGACAGTTGACCTAGAAATCAGCTGTATTGGGAAAAAGTCAACTGTGGCCAATTGACAGTCAAACCTCATGATTTTTGACCCACATCAACATTATGAACTCATATGAACCATTTGGTCAAGTTTGGATCACAATTCCACAAGAAATTTGATCAGATCACCAAAAGGGCAAAATGGTCATTTTTAGGGTTTTGACTGCACAAAGGCAATTTTTGACTGTTTGACCTAACCAATGGCAATTCAAGCTCACATATGGACTCAAGGACCCAATGGCATTATCTTGACATGTTCAACAAGTTCAAAAGATCCCAAATGCACAAGATTGACAGATGAATTTTCCAGTCAACTGATCAATTTTTGACTGTATACTGAAAAGTCAAACTTTGACTTTTTGGTCAAAATCAAGTGTCAAGATTCATTTTTCATAAACACATGTCAAATTATGAAACTTGTTCATCAAGAAACCAAAAATTACAAATTAGGGTTTGAAATGAAGAAATTTCATAACTTAGAAATTTTCTAAGTTATGAAATTTCCTAATTTTTTCCTAACTTTGTCCCATTTTTTCATCAAGATGTATTTGGATTCAAACAAAACTCAAAACATGAAATTTATAGTCCATTGAAAAATCTACAACTTTGATTCACAAAGTTTCCTCAAAAGAAGCTTGTAGCTCAAGTTATGATTTTTGAAATAGGGGTGCAAAACATTCTTAACTTAGAAATTTTTTGACCTATTTTAGGCAGGATTTTTGCCCAACTTCATGGCCACTTTTCACATGCTTCCACTTGGAATTTCAACTTGCATTACAAAGATGGATTGTAGTACACATTCCAAGATTTCCAAATTGTCCAAGAATTTCTCAAACACCCTTGTGGTTAGGGAGAATCGAATTTGTCAATATGGGCAAAAGTCACTTTGATTCATGGCCAAATGCATGTTCATAACTTGGGCATTTTTGAAATCAGCTTGTACAAGCTAGATTACAGGCCTCTAATCCTTCTTAAACTCAATAATTAAATTCATATCCTTTGTGTTAGAGTGTTATTTTGTGCATTTGGACAATACACACAAAATTAAGCCATATTTGGAAAAAGCATTTTAGCCATTTTGATAAAGCATGGCTTTATGTCAAAAGCAAATCAAAGAAGTACAATGCAGATCTTTGAGGCACAAGTTTATGGACTAATCCCACTGATCAAGGAGAGATTATGTAGCATGCTTGAGGGACCTGCCTTGGCCTACAACCTAACTTGGAAACTTTTGCTTAAGAAAGAAGAAACTTTGCAAAACTGATCATCTCTCACTCCTGCAAGAACCAACTCAAGCAAACCTTATAAACACATTCCATACTCCCTAACTGACCTGAAACACGAGCCTACCACCTTCAACACCTCCCCAAACATCAAAACACCATTTTGCTGCACAAAACAGGGCATCCCTGCAGATTGAGTTGCACAACTCAGTTTGCTCGTGCGTTTTGGCCAAAGCTTGTTCATACACATTCCCACCCATCCATACAAACTACCCCAAGCCTTGGAAACATACTGTAACACCTCTAACCAAGTGTGCCATTTTCACTTTTCTCTCTTGCAGGTTGACTTCTGTAGCTTGATATAGCAAGATTCAAAGCACACCAAGCATTGGAGAAGCATCCCTGGACTTCAAGCAAGCTGTACAAGTCCTCACATTGCATTGAAAGTACCTCCATTGTTGAACACGATTCAAGCTGAACAGGTAAAAACATGGACTTCTATCTCTCAATCTAGGAAGAGTTAGACTTAGGTTTATGAATGAAACATGCTCTACTCATGGCCCTGAAGCTACCCATATCATTACTTTTCATTTATGTTGTGTGTACTGAGAGAATTTGGAACCTGAACATTAGAAAAAACTTAGGTCAGGAATTGGGGATGAAGAAATTCTCCTTCGTTTCTTAGAGTTAAGTCAAGTTCTTTATATGTCTGGATTCGTCTCTTGATGCTCTACATTTTTGGTGTTATGAGTTTTTGTTAAAAGTCAAGGAATCAAGAGTTTGTAGAGATGGAGGAAGAACGCGCGTTTTTTGTTTGAATGGTGCTGGAGGTTGAAGACAACTCTCCTTGGGCTGGGCCTGACTTATTTTTCTGTTTGCACCTTCATTTCACACATACACCCCCTGGCCCATTATGTGATTTTTTAATCATTTTTGACTTTTTATTTTTGTTTCTGACTTGTTATTTTTTGTCAAAACATAAAAAATATTAAAAATATTTTTTCAACCTTTTTTGCATTTTATTTGGATTTTTATTTGCTTTATTTAACTTATACATATAAATAAACATATATACTTTTATGTAAAATACTAAAAAATAATACAAAATACTTTTTATTTTCTGATTTTATTTTATTTTATCTTTTGAAAACATTTCCTAAAAAATATACTTTTTTGGTAAATAATAAATATTTTATTTTTGTATATATTTAATATATTTAATATATAATATAAATACTTATATATTTATTACAATATTTAGGAAAAAAATACAAAATAATACATTTTTTATTTTTATTAATATTTAACCTCAAAAATACTTTTTTTTACAATATACTTCCTTTTTATTTATTTTTTTTGTATATAATTAATAAATATTGCATACAATAAATAATAATTACTTTTTTATTTAGCAAATTAGGGTTTTTGCCCTAAAAACACAAAATATCCAAAAAAATTGATTCTTTTATTTTTTGTTTACATTTCACATAAAAAAAAATACTTTCCCATACATATAAAAACCAATTTTGTGCATAAATACATTTTTGCATATTTATTTACTTAATTATTGTACAATTAATCTTTGTATATTCAATTTGGATGTAATAGCTTAGATTTTAATTTCTTGCTAAATATCCCCATTTGAACATTTGTACCCCCCATCCCATAATTATGTTGTAATAATTTAGGACTTTTAATTCCGCATTTTAAAGCTTTCTAAAAATGCCATTATAGACTTAGGGTTTTGTATGCAAAAATCAAACAACAAATAGCTTGACCTAATTCAAAGACAAAAAATCATGAAAATGGACAACACCAATCACACTTGCACCCCCTTAGGGTTACTCCACTTGTTGCCTTCAATAATGGGCCATGTTGCATGTTAGGTGTCTTTGGCAAAACAAAACAATTCAAATGATCATAGTCCCTCGATGACGCTTTCGAAAGTTGCCTAAAAATGATCAAGTCCCTTAAAGGAAAAGTTGCCAAAGACACTTGGCACCATTGCAATCATGGTCTAAACGATGACCCGCGCCCGTCCAGTTAACATCCTAACACAAGATTGTCCACCAAATACAATGGTGGAACAAAATTGTTAAAAGGGTTAAAACATAGAAAAAACCTTTGAGTAAATTTAGGGGTAGACAACTCTTAGTTACTTGATCAACTTGCAAAAACACTTGCCTATTTTTCAAAACCACACATCACAACACACTTTCAAAACAACTTTCAAAAACTTTGAAAACTTTTCAAAAGATAAGTACACCTTTGTATACATTCAAACATGAATCATTACAAAGGTTGCCACCACATTGGCCTCTTTTCAAAACATTTTCAAACGCACACACAAAGCACCATTTCAAACAATTGAAAACACAAGGCAAGTGATCTAAGTAAGTAACTAAGAGCCCATGGATAACCATGGATAGAAAGGGTGCTAATACCTTCCCTTTCTATAATCTACTCCCCGAACCAAAGAAAACATCTCAAAGGTTTTTGCTGTGCTTTTTAACCTTTCCTTAGGATAAAATAAAAAGTCGGTGGCGACTCTTGCTCAACCGAAACATTTGCGAAAACAAACGCAAAACCCAAGTCAGTTCTTCCATCGTATCACAGACACACTTGCACATGCCACTCCTAGGGTACACCTCATTTGGTTGCCTCAAATGTGGTCATTAAGTATAGGATGTTTTAGAGGTCGTCCTTTTTGTCCCAAGATCATAAGTTGCCTCGAAATGGTTGCCTCGATAAAAATGATCTAAGACATTAGGATTACCACTAAAGTGTCCTAACGTTGCTTTAGTGACCACAAGTCCCTTAAATCGAATTGACCCGAAAAAACTCCAACGACGGTGCTACCTACTCCTCAATTGTGGGATAGCAATGTCTAAAGGACAGTTGCATAATTTAATTCCTTTTCGAGTAGGTAGATGTTCTTAAGTACTTGCTCTCTTTTAAAAAAAAACAAAACAAAAACTTTTCGCACTTACACTTTCATCAAAAACAAAACTCTTTTCAAAACCCACAATCACAAAGAAAAGCAAACCTTTTGAAAACATAGTGAGCAAGTACCTAAGAGCCCGTGGATAACCACAGATAGAAAGGGTGCTAACACCTCCCCTTTCTATAATCTACCTCCCGAACCCAAGAAACATTCTCGAAAAGGAATTTTTTCTGTGCTTTTGTCCTTTCCCTTGTTGGATAAAATAAAAGACGGTGGCGACTCTTGCTTACCGCGACACTTTGCGAAAACAAACGCAAACGCGAACCAGCATATTAAAAAACAGTCAGTTCTCGTTCCCACCGATCACAAGGAGGAATCATATTCTGTTTGGTCAATGGTAATCATATTTCAAAGAGAACCGAATGAAGGTCAAACTCTTGTGAGATCCATGATGGATATCATTGCAAGGAAATTCTGGTAGGAGATCTTGAGGGATCAGATTTTGTTGGGTCAATGAACTTTATATCCAGTTGGATCCCTAGACGTGTCATTGTGTGTTAGTCACTGGCGGTTTCCCGTATGATTGTAATCAGTTTGATTATAGTGGATTAACTCCTTGAATAAGGCAAAATCATCCTTGCGAGGGTGGAAATGAGTAGCCTAGTTAACTATGAACCTGGGTAAAATAGTTGTGTTCTTTTATCTTTATTGCTATTATCATTTGAGTGCAATGAATTTCTAATGGGGAATATTTTCTATGAACACAATTCAAACCACATTTTTTTTTCTCTACCTTCAAAATTCCACTATGATAATGCTGGGTGTACTATTTGAAACGACCTGGCGGAACCGTCATCTTGTGATGAAACATTAATGAAGTCGCCACTGAACGTCTTTTATCCCGCCAAAAGGGAAAGGTAAATGTGATCGGTGGATCTGGAACTGACTGTTTAACGCTGGTTCGCGAAATGTCGCGGAAGCAAGAGTCGCCACCGTCTTTTATTTTCTCCAATTGGAAAGGACAAAAGCACAGAAAAATTCCTTTAAAGAGATCGCTCTCGGTTCGGGAGGTAGGTTATAGAAAGGGAAGGTGTTAGCACCCTTTCTATCCATGGTTATCCATGGGCTCTTAGGTACTTGCTCAATGTGTTTTCAAATTGTTTGTTTGCTTTTCAATGTGGGTTAAAAAGTTTCTTTAAAAAATTTCAGATCGACTCATACGTCAGAGTGTTTGAAAAGTTTTGTTTTGAAAGTTTTTGTGTGGTGTGAAAAGTATTTTGAGTTTTTTTGAGACATTGAGCAAGTATCTACGAGAACCTACCTACCCTAAGGAATTCGTCTGTGTAAGAGTCCTTTAAAGTAGTGCCATCCCACCATTGAGAGGTAGGTAGCACCACCGTTGGAGGTGTTCGGGTCAATTCGAGTTTTAGGGTCAATTCGAGGTTCGGGACGTGGTGATCACCAGAGCAATGGGAAGACACCTTAGAAGCTACCCTCATGCCAGGTTCCCGGATCATGAGGACTTACTAAGACGCCCTCTACTCGACGACCACCTTTCGAGGCAAGGCAACAGTGAGGCGTACCCTAGGGGTGGTGTGTGCGATTCGTGTGTTGTTTTCAGATATTTGTCTTGTCATGTTTGTTGTGATCTACGCATTGATTTTATTTTAAGTCCATACATTCTTTCATGCATATTTGTTAGCAGTTAAAAGTTGCGGGAAATATAAATCTACAGCTATTACAAATGGCGCGGGTCCACATCGCCAAAATTAAACCGGACCCGATTTAGCGGAAAATAAATAAAGCGATAAATAAAGTGCGAACAATATAGATTACAACGCTTTGGGGTAGTTACAAAATTATAATAAGCGATAAAAATAAATGCGAAATTAAATGATTAAAATAATGGGCGTTGGACCCTTTTAAAATTAATAAGGAATTTAAAATTAGAATTAAATGTTTTTGTATTTTTATGTTTTTTAGGTTAAATAAGAAAAAAAGATTAATTATAACTAAATTAAAAGGCAAACCCTAATTATACTATTTTTTAATTATTAAGAAAAGATTGAAATTTTTACCTAATTTAAATCTAAATTATGTATATACATTTAATTATAAAAATAAATAAATAATGATATTATGGTAAAAAAGGAGAAAAATTAAAAAGGGAATTCATTAAACCTAATTTCTACATTTTTTATATTTTTTGTGAAAAGAATTAAAGTCAAAAAACCTAATTGACTAAATAATTTACATACTAATTTGTTTATAAAAATAATTAAAAGAAATAAATATTATATTTGGCCTTTTTCTGATTTTTGTGTATTTTTGTATTTTTTGTAAAAAATAATTAATTAGTTAAAACAACTAAAATAAATAAATAATTATGACAAGAAAAAAAATGAAATATTGAAAGAAGATCAAACCAGGGGGGGGTAGTCCCCAATTCAGGAGGTAAGGCCCAAGGACATTGGCCCAATAAGCTGGGAATTGGTTGACTTTTCTGGATCGTGTGCTAGCGCATTGACTTGCTGTATGATACACCTTGAATCTTGGCCATGGATTTGGATGCTCTTGGATGCGTGTACGCTTGATTATTGAGGATGCATGGTGAGTTCCAGCGCTTGTGCTGCATGTAATCACATATAAACAAAATGCATTGGAGAATATGGGGACCTGGGAATCGAACCCAGGTCCCAGTGGTTATAGGACAGCACATCCACCACTTGTGCCAGGCGCTAGCTTTGTTTATTAAATGGAATAGAAGTAATATAATAACAAACGTGAGCATTATACTGAAACGCTGAAAAACGCGCTAACATTCAAATGCATCAATCCCACGCCTACAGCTCAGCGTCTTCCTCATGGCCTTTTCTTTTTCGCCTGAAAATACAAACAAATAGCGGGGGTTTTAAACCCCCACTAAATAGAACCAGAAAAAATAGCGATTAGGTTATTACAAAAAAGAAAAAGAGCGCGATGGTATAGTCTTGTTCGTTGGAATCTTCTGATTGCAATGAGGGTATTCTGGCTGGCCAATTTTTCCTCTATACAAAATCCCCAATTTCAGAAACCTGTAACCCTAAAAAACGCGCATGGTGGATTCACGTATGGCTAATGAAAATGCAATCAAACATGTCAGTTAGCTTAGAAACATCATTGTGATCATGAATACATAAATAAAAATGCACAAATATGCTTGAATCATGATATGCGAATTCAGAAATTTTGATGTACAGTTTGACTCATGGATACCAGTTCAGGGAGTTTTGAAAGATGTTTGGAATTGGGATGCGTTCAGAATTTGTCCAGGATGCTAATGGAATGAAAGTTTAAGCTTGAATCCACCTTGAAACTGGTTTTCAGTGTTTGAGTTTTTGGATGATTTTCAAGTTTTGTGTATGGTGTATGAGCGCAGCTTGCAGTCCAATGGCATTAGGGTTATGATTCTGAGTATGTATAGAGCATGCTAGGTCAACAAAACTACACAAAATCTCAAGCATTCATTGTTTTACATCTTTGATTTTATGAAATCTTTTTGAATTTTTTTTTCATGTATTTTGTATCAAATCTGATCAATTAGCACCAAAACTTGCCTATTTAAGATGTGCACGAAATATTAAGAATAAACATGCATGAAAAGATTTTTTTAGGTTAAGTTTGATATTTTTCATGTATTTAATTAATTTAAATGAATTAATATTAATATAAATTCAAATAAATAATTAAAAATATGAAAATACTTCCCTTTGGGCCTAATGGTCGTGCATAGGCTTGGCATGAAGAATCTTGGAAGAAAAATGGGCCCAATAGCAAATTTAGGCCTTTTGCATTAATGTTGACTTTTCAAAATTCCCAAAAATTTCCCAACTTCCACAAGGCATAACTTGGTCAATTTTTAAGCTTTTCACATGTTCTTGGACATTTTGGAAAGGTCTTTGAGTCCTTTAACCAATGCCTTTGGTCCCATGTCATTTTGATTTACCAATATCAAGTTATGGCCTTTGACTTAAAGTCACTTTTTGTTGACTTTTGAAAATGACCTATAATGTTGAAATTGATAACTTTTTATGAGAGCATTTCTTGGACTTGGAATATGAAGATGGATTGTAGGAAATGTCTTTCTCTTCAAAATGAGCTTTGGATGGAATTTTCCTGATAATCCATGTGAAAGTTATGCCCTGGTCAATTTCAGTTGACTTTTTCAGCTGTCCAAATATAGCAACTTTTGCATCTTTGATAATTTCTGAGCCAAATTTTGAGAATCATGATCAAGCATTGATCAAATGATGTTTGTGGCTTCAAAATGATATGTTGACCAAAAATTTGAACTTTTGACTGTCAAATGACCATTTTGCCCCTACAGTTGACTGTAGTGCAATCTAGGGTTTTGACTGTGCAATTTTGAGCTGACTGCCTTGAAACTTTGCATGAGGATGCTTGACCATGTTTGTAGGCACCTGAGACTTGGTTGGACCTTTGGGAAGTTCATTTTCTTGCTCAGAACACAAACCCTAGTTTTGGCTGTATAGGAGCCTTTTGACTGGGCAACCTTTGGAGACTTCTGAGGCTTGGCTTGGCAGATCTTTGAAGAATATGGGAGGGCAAATTTTGGGGTACAACAGTTGCCCCTGTTCAATCTTCTTAGACCTGAGGATGTAGATTGGCTGACGTGCCTTTCGTAATCCGAAGGTAGAAGATGATTGAACACTAGAGTGCCCTAGAAATTTACGCTCACATAGTAGCAGTGATGGGGGAATGGGCTTACAGATGCCATTTGGAGATTGCCGGATAGGATGATGGGCTTATAGATGCCATCTGGATGTTGATCGCGTAAGAGATTCCTTAGCGAGAACCTGCATACCTGCAAAAGAAAAGTGAGTACCTGACACGTTGCAGGGGTTGATTTCGGATGCTTGATATAGATGTGTCCTGGTTGGTTACAGGACTTGGAGCTGGAGCTCTCCAGGCATGCCCTGTCTAGATACAGGAGTCGAGTCTGGTAATGTTAGTCTTCAACGGATACACCCTGGCAAGATTCAGGTATCAGACCCTCGAACTCTTCAGACACACCCTGGCAAGATGCAGGAATCGGATCTGGTAATGTTAGTCTTCAACGGATACACCCTGGCAAGATTCAGGTATCGGATCCTCGAACTCTTCAGACACACCCTGGCAAGATACAGGAATCGGATCTGGTAATGTTAGTCTTCAACGGATACACCCTGGCAAGATTCAGGTATCGGACCCTCGAACTCTTCAGACACACCCTGGCAAGATGCAGGAATCGGATCTGGTAATGTTAGTCTTCAACGGATACACCCTGGCAAGATTCAGGTATCGGATCCTCGAACTCTTCAGACACACCCTGGCAAGATACAGGAATCGGATCTGGTAATGTTAGTCTTCAACGGATACACCCTGGCAAGATTCAGGTATCGGACCCTCGAACTCTTCAGACACACCCTGGCAAGATGCAGGAATCGGATCTGGTAATGTTAGTCTTCAACGGATACACCCTGGCAAGATTCAGGTATCGGATCCTCGAACTCTTCAGACACACCCTGGCAAGATACAGGAATCGGATCTGGTAATGTTAGTCTTCAACGGATACACCCTGGCAAGATTCAGGCATCGGATCCTCGAACTCTTCAGACACACCCTGGCAAGATACAGGAATCAGATCTGGTAATGTTAGTCTTCAACGGATACACCCTGGCAAGATTCAGGCATCGGATCCTCGAACTCTTCAGACACACCCTGGCAAGATACAGGAATCGGATCTGGTAATTGGTCATCAACAGATTCACCCTGGCAAGATACAGGAATCGGATCTTTTAGTTGCGACCGTTGATAGTAATTATCTTTGTATTAACTTTTGTCCTGAAAAGACAAACGTTAGTTGTATGCGATGTCATGTTGTATGAACTGCGGGATGTTCTCTGACTACGTGAGATTGTATGTTCATGATGCGTATATGCATGCTATAATGTATGAAGATGTTTATGAATGTATTTTTCGTCTAGGGAAATAAATCCTTGACGGGTGCCGGGAAGTCACTCCTGGGCTGATGTTGGAGAATAGATTTGCCTCCGCTGGGGATGATAATCGCAAGAATACTGGTAGGAAAAGATGACTCCGTTGAGGAATAAACTTGGCAAATGGAAGATTCTGCGGGAGACAAAGATACTCTAGCGATCATGCTGGGGAGTGATATTCTGTGGGGATAGAGATGCTTTGCCGAGTGTTGATAAGGATAACTCCGCTGGGGATACCGTTGATGAATTATGCTGGGAGATTTGATGAATTCCGCTGGGGATATCCTTGTTGTGCTGGAAGTGTTGATAGACTTCGCTGGGGGTAGGAAGATACTTTGTCAAGGACACTCTTTCCGTAGCTTTTGGCTGAGGATAACCCAGTTATATCCTATTGAGGAAATAACTCTTTAAATCAAGCCGGGACGACGCGTTCGTGCTCTGCGAGGATAAGCTTCCTAGAATCTACTGGGGATAAGCTTACTGCTTGGGGAGATGGATTCCAACTTTCCTGGGGAGACTGGATTGGACTTTCTTGGGGAAGTTTGGAACTGCTGGGGAAGTATTGAGATCTACGGGAGGATACTCAATTTCCTTGAGACTTGTAATTTTGCTTGGAGAGGAATTTACTGTTTTTTTGTTGAACCGTTCTCTGGGGAATTATGGTATACTGGTTATGTTCTTTAGTCGAACCTACCTTGGTGCCTCGGAGGATGGAACAATTAGATTGCTTGGACAACTCTTTTATTGCCCCTGTTTCTAGTGTCACCTGTAATTAATTCCTTTGTTTCGTATGCAACTATTTATGAGTTAGCAAATTATTGTCAATGCATATATCACAAATTGAACCTTGGACGTTCTTCGCAAAACAAAACAGAAAAAGGAAAAATATTTGGCACGTTGTAACTGAAAATATATTTGTATTGATTTTGAATGGCCTGAAAATAGGCGTTTTGTGTACAAGAGGCTGACGTCCTAGTAAGAGGTACGTCACCGAACAAAAGAGTTTATACAAGATTTTGTACAAAAGGAAAATAAACAGCTGTGTGAAATATGAATGATCCCACTGGGTTTCAACTCTGCTATTGTCTTTATAACATCCGAGCATCTCATCACTTGATGACCTTGGTTGAAGGCGAAGCTGACTGATCTATGCCGTCTGAACTTGATGTAGATACCGGATTCTATATGCAAAGTGATCAATGAGACATAGTTTTACGCTTTTATCCCTAACTTTTGCCTGGACCGCCCTTTCGGGTTTTCAGTCCACCGGGATACCCATTTTTGCCCAAGCCGCCCTTTCAGGTTTTCGACTTGCCGGGTGTACATATTTTTTCATTTTCATCCCTTCATTTTGCCCGAACCCTTTTGGTTCGACGGGAAGCCCTAATTTTTGCCTAGGCATGTCAGCCTAGCGGGTCTTTTTTTCATGCGTAGTATTTTTTAACTATGTCTGCATTGGCGGGGTGAGGAAGGTCGTCACCATCCATATTGGTTAAGATCATTGCTCCTCCTGAGAACATATGTTTAACCACAAATGGCCCTTCATACGTAGGGGTCCATTTGCCCCTTGGATCACTCTGAGGAAGGATGATTCTCTTGATTACCAGATCCCCAACTCGATATTCCTGTGGTCTGACCTTTTTGTTAAATGCCCTGATCATCCGTTTCTGATACGTCTGACCATGACAGATAGCAGCGAGTCTCTTTTCGTCAATGAGGTTGAGTTGATCAAGTCGTGTCTGGATCCAATCATCTTCGTTCAGATTTGCATCCTTCATTATCCGGAGAGAGGGAATTTGTACTTCGATTGGCAAGACCGCCTCCATGCCATAAACCAGAGAGAAAGGAGTTGCCCCGGTTGACGTCCTGGCCGAGGTGCGGTATCCGTGTAGAGCGAACGGTAACATCTCGTGCCAGTCTTTGTAAGTCACTGTCATCTTTTGAATGATCTTCTTGATGTTCTTGTTCGCTGCTTCTACAGCCCCATTCATCTTCGGTCTGTAAGGAGAAGAATTGTGGTGCTGTATCTTGAACTGTTCGCAGAGCTCAGCGATCATCTTGTTATTCAGATTGGTACCGTTGTCTGTAATTATTCGTTATGGGACACCATACCGACAGATCAGATTATGCCGAATGAACCGTGCCACAACAGTCTTGGTTACCGTAGCATAGGATGCTGCTTCAACCCACTTCGTAAAATAATCAATCGCTACTAGGATGAAGCGATGTCCATTAGATGCCGTAGGTTTAATCTCACCAATCATGTCTATGCCCCACATTGCAAATGGCCAAGGAGCGGTCATAACGTTCAGGGGAACCGGAGGAACATGCACCTTGTCTGCGTAGATCTGGCACTTGTGGCATGTCCTGGAATGTTGGTAGCAGTCAGCTTCCATTGTGGACCAGTAATATCCTGCCCGTAGGATCTTCTTAGCCATGGTATGTCCACTGGAATGCGTACCAAAGGTCCCTTCATGTAGCTCTTCCATGATCCTTTCTGCTTCAGTTTTGTCCACACAACGCAGTAGGGTTGAATCATGGTTTCGTTTGTACAAGATGCCGTTGCTTAGGAAGAACTTGGCTGCGAACCTTCTCAGAAATTTCTTATCATTGACAGCTGCACCTTCAGGGTATTCCTGAGTTTCCAGATATCTCTTTACCTCATGGTACCAAGGCTTCTCAGTCACCAATTCAGTTTCGAGATCACAGCAGTATGCCGGTTCGTCCAGTTTCCAGATGATGATCCGGGGAGCCTCATTATCCCATTTGACCTTGAACATTGAAGACATTGTAGCTAACGCGTCCGCCAGCTGATTTTCTTCTCTTGGAAAGTGTTCAAAGGTTATCTCTGTGAAGTGGGGGATCAGGGTCAACACACATTCTCTGTAAGGAATCAGGTTTGGATGTTTCGTATCCCACTCTCCGTTGATCTGATTGATCACAAGAGCGGAATCTCCGAAGACACTGAGAAACTTGATCCTGAGGTCGATCGCAGCTTGAAGACCCATGATGCACGCCTCGTACTCCGCCATGTTGTTGGTACAGTTGAAACATAGCCGGGCAGTGAGTGGAGTATGAGTACCTTGTGGAGATATGATTATGGCGCCGATACCATTTCCTAAAGCGTTGGAGGCTCCGTCAAAGTGCATAGACCATCGGGATCCCGGTTCAGGTCCTTCATCCGGTCCAGGTACTTCACAATCTGTCACAATCATGATGCTTTCATCCGGAAACTCGAAGTTCATTGATTGATAGTCATCTACAGCTTGATGAGCCAAGTGGTCTGCCAATACACTTCCCCTGATGGCTTTCTGAGTTGTATACTGAATGTCGTATTCCGTCAAGATCATTTGCCATCTTGCTATTCTCCCAGACAGAGCAGGCTTTTCGAATATGTACTTGATAGGATCCATCTTTGAGATCAACAAGGTAGTGTGAGTCAGCATATACTGTCTCAGCCGGCGAGCAGCCCATACCAAAGCGCAGCAAGTTTTCTCAAGCAATGAGTATCGGGTCTCACAGTCGGTAAACTTTTTGCTAAGGTAATAAATGGCATGCTCTTTTCGGCCAGACTCGTCATGCTGCCCCAGCACACACCCCATTGAATTGTCAAGCACTGTCAGGTATAGTATCAGAGGTCTCCCTTCAACCGGTGGCATAAGGATAGGTGGTTCTTGGAGATACTCTTTAATTCTGTCAAAAGCAGCCTGACATTCATCATTCCAACGTACTACCTGATCTTTCTTCAGTAGCTTGAAGATTGGTTCACAAGTAGCAGTCAGATGCGAGATGAAGCGAGCAATGTAATTCAGGCGTCCTAAAAAGCCTCTGACTTCCTTCTCTGTCTTAGGAACTGGCATCTCTTGAATAGCTTTGACCTTAGCAGGGTCCACTTGTATCCCTTTATCACTGACCACGAAGCCTAGCAGTTTTCCAGATCTCACCCCGAAGGTGCACTTGTTCGGGTTCAATCTCAGCTTGTATAGTTTCAACCGGTCAAACAACTTCTGCAGATGATCTAAGTGCTCTTCTTCAGTCTGGGACCTAGCGATCATGTCGTCAACATACACTTCTATCTCGTGATGAATCATATCATGAAATAAAGCAACCATGGCACGCTGGTAGGTTGCCCCAGCGTTCTTTAATCCGAACGGCATGACCTTGTAGCAGAAGGTGCCCCACTGAGTAACAAATGTAGTCTTTTCCATGTCTTCAGGTGCCATCTTGATCTGATTGTAACCTGAGAAACCATCCATGAAAGAGAACACCTTGTGCTGAGCTGTATTATCAACAAGGACATCAATGTGAGGTAAGGGGAAATCATCCTTGGGGCTGGCCCTGTTCAGATCCCTGTAATCGACACACATTCTGACCTTACCATCCTTCTTAGGTACCGGCACCACATTAGCAACCCACTGAGGGTAAGAAGTCACTGCAAGGAACCCGACATCAAGCTGTTTCATGACCTCGGCTTTAATCTTCTCAGACATCTCTGGACGCATCCTACGGACCTTTTGTTTAACTGGAGGACAGTCTTCCTTAGTCGGCAAATGATGGACCACAATATCGGTATCCAACCCTGGCATGTCTTCGTAGGACCAGGCGAAGATCTCCATGTAGTCATGTAACATCTGAGTTAACCGTTGCTTCACGCTGAGCTCTAGGTTGGCACCAATCTTTACCTCTTTCCTGTCTGCTTCAGTACCCAGGTTTATGGTTTCCACTGACTCTTCATGGGGTTGAATTGCCCTCTCTTCCTGAAGCAACAATCTTGCAAGCTCACCAGGCACTTCGCAATCATCTTCACCTTCGTCTTCGGCTAAGTTGATCGGATTTTCGAAGTCATAACTGGCAGTAGCAGAGTTGTTATCAGTGAGATCCAGAGTGGATTGAAACCTGTATGAGTGAGTGTGTGTGTAAATACAGCTGTTTTTGAAAATATATGTAAAGGAAAGGAAAGACAGAAAAGGAACGCAATATTTGCAATGCGATAAAACGTCCAAGATTTTCATTCATGATATATGAAATGACAATTTTTATGCCCTCACAAATGATACCACGGTGCCTCGGGTAAGACACCGGGCCAAATAGTTTATTTATTGTTTATTACAAAAATAATGAAACAAAGAAACTTATTACTGCGTCACGAAGGTAACAGGAGTATGGTCTTTAGCAGTCCAGTTGTTCAAATCCGCCTTTGGTTGTTGGGTAGATCCAGCTATTGAATTCAGCTTCATCCACTTCATCGTCTTCCCCAACAGCATTCACTCCTGGATTTTTGATGAACACAGGAGGTCTTCCAATCTTCGCTTTCCTCATAGCCCTCTGACCCTCTGTAGTGAAGCCCAACCCAAACCTATCAGTCTTTTGAGTAAAGTCTGGAAGTCTGCCCCAGTTAGCACTTTCACCTTTCTGAACCACGGCCCGGGCATCCTTCAGGGATGCCATCCTTAAAGGAACAGTCTCTTCTGCTGCTGCTGCTAAAATAGGAAGCACCTCCTCAAAATGCTGAAAGGGGGTTTCAATAAACTCCCCATCCATCTCAATGTACCTGAAGGAGTTCAGGTGGCTCACCATATATTCTTCCTCTCCTTGCACGGTGACAATCTTCCCTCTGACGGGATACTTCAGCTTCTGATGCAAGGTAGAGGTCACTGCCCCAGCCTTATGTATCCAGGGTCGACCCAGTAGACAAGAGTACGATGGACGGATGTCCATCACATAAAAAGTGGAATCGAATACCTGAGAGCCCACACGAATTGGAATGTCAACTCTTCCGTGAACCATCCTCTTTGAACCATCAAAGGCCCTGACGATGATGTTGCTGGGTTCCAATTCCAGGCTTTCACAATCTAGACGATCCAAAGCCTTCTTGGGTAGCACATTCAAAGATGACCCAGTATCAACCAACACATGTGCCAAAGTGGTGCCCCTGCACTCAATTGAGACATGCAGAGCATCATTATGGTCTCTCCCCTTTGAGGTCAAGTCAGCATCTGAGAAACCCAACCCGTTGTCAGCCGTCAGATTTGCTACACAATCAGTGAATTGGACTGCAGAAGTCTCGTGTGGCACATGGGCCGTCTTGAGGAATGAGATGAGGGCCTTTGCATGGGCCTCAGAGCACAGCAGTAAAGAGAGCATGGAGATCTTGGAGGGCGTATGCCCCAGCTGTTCCACAACATTAAAATCGCTCTTCTTTATAATCTTCAAAATCTCCTCCATCTCTTGTGGGGAGGCCTCAGCAGCTACGGGTATAGATGCCCCCATCTGGGCAGGCTCGGTTTCAATTCCCTTGCCCCGAGCATTGGATGACTCGGCAGCAGGAGAAACAATCGGATTAGCAGCAGGAATAACAACTTGATCAGTAACAGGAATGGGTGTACTTGTAGGAATTATCAGGAGCGGTCTTCGAGTAACAGGAGGTGCAATGTCGGGCGAGAAGAGCCTTCCACTGCGGGTAACTTTGGCCGGGCCAGTGATATCACAGATGCTGGCACCAGCGTTGAATTCTTGTTTAATTCCATTTACATATACGTCTGCCCCATAGTGCCAAGGGACAGCTTTGTCTGATACATAGGGCAGGGGCCCCGGAATAGTGATAATAACAGGTGCGACGGTCATGGCTTGAGTGGGCTTCTTCGGGAGAGCCGGGATTGGATTGTTGAATATAGTTACTACAGAAACCTCTTCCATTGGAACCAACCGAACAGCAGACTTCTTGAACAGAATCTCCTTGCTATCCATTAGGCTTTGGATACCCAACTTCAGCAAGGGACAACCAGATGGGGACACAGCACAGAACGGACAACCCTTACTACAACCCGGAAATAAACCGGCCTGCAGTAGGTTCTTCTTGACGGTCTTTAGAGGAGTGGCTAGATCATCCACCGACACAGCATAAACGTCTTCATCCACAGCATTGACCCTATGTTGAGGCAAAGGGGCATTAACCACATTTGGCTTCTCAGGTGCTTCGAACTGTATCTCCTTTGCATCAATAAGGTCTTGCACCTTATTCTTTAACGCCCAACAGTCGTCAGTGGCATGCCCCGGGCTGTCTGAATGGTAAGCACAACGAGCATTTGGGTTGTACTTAGGAGATGTAGTGTTCACAACCTTCGGGGGTTCTCTAAGGGTCACCAAACTGGTTGATAACAGTTGTGGCAGGATCTGAGAGAGAGTCATGCTGAGTCGAGTATACTGCCGTTTGGGTCTCTCAGCTCTGGGTAGGTTGTACTGTTGTGGAGCAGTAGCAGGTTTAGAGATTACCACCGCGTTGACAGCTTGGTGGCGTTCAGGTTTGTCTTGCCTTCTTGGGCCATACACAGCACTAGCCTCTTTCTTGAAGGGTTTTTTCTCAGAACTTGATGATGCACCCTTCGGAATCTTACCAGATTTTAGCCCAGCTTCAATTCGTTCTCCAGTCAGAATCAAATCAGTGAACCCTGCAGAAGAATTCCCGATAAGATGGTTGAAAAATGGCCCAGATAGGGTCCCCAAGAACATGTCTACCAACTCTCGATCAGTCAAAGGTGGCTGCACCCTGCCAGCCAGGTCTCTCCACTTCTGAGCGTACTCCTTAAAACCTTCGCTTGCACCTAACGCCATACCCTGGAGTTGGGTACGTGTGGGGGCAAGGTCGGCATTATACTGATACTGCTTGTAGAAAGCAGTAGCCAGCTCCTCCCAGTTACGAACCTTGGTCCCATCCAGCTGATAGAACCATTCGAGATGAGTCCCTGAAAGACTCTCCTGGAAGAAGTGGATCCACAAATTTTTATCCGCAGAGTATGGTTGCATTTTCCGAACATAGGACCTTAAGTGCAGCTTGGGACAAGACGCCCCGTCATACTTAGAAAAGGTTGGAGCTTTGAACTTGTGCGGGATAATTACACCAGTAGATAAACCCAGATCTCCAAAATCCAGCCCAGGAACCTGTTGAACTTCCATAGCCTTCAACCTATCCTCCAGTTGCTTGTATCTGTCGTCTGCAGGAGGATACTGCTCTTCATCAAAATCAGTCTCGTTGTCGGAGACTACCGGACTAGGAACCCTTGCTTCAGCCTGAGGAGAATTTTTGTCAACAGAAGAACCAGCCTCTCCCTGTTGCAGAACATTGCCAAACCTTCGGCCCGAGTTGAACAGAACAGTCCTTCTCTTCTTCTTCTTCTCCTTTTTCAGGAGCATGGCCTTTAGTTCCTCCTGGCCTTGAGCCAGACCCATGATTAGTTCCTGAAACTGCGCATTCTGCGCCTGAAGAGCCTTGATTGTTGTCTCAGTTGCAGATGAGTCGGGATTCATGATGCTGAAATAAACAGCGAAGAACTGTAAGCAACCTGAAAAGAGGGAAAAACCTGCTATGCACATGATGAATGATATGTGTTCATGCAATGCATTCAAGGGTTCGAAAGTTCGAATTTGTTGTAGACAAAAAAGGAACACACACGTTATTATTAAGGAAATCATTGTTTAATACATCAAAGCCTCATGGGCAAAAAGTACAAAAATCAAATCAATCCCAAAATACACTGCGCATCCTCTTTGGAGCTATGTAGGTGTTGAGATTCCTCTCCTCATGCAACAGACGGGTGAGTTCCAAGACCTTCTTTTCACTGGCATGTAGATTAGTCTCAAGAGAATTCCGTTCTTCCTTAAACTGGATCCAGCTCTTCTGCATCTCTTCCCAAGATGTGGGCATATCAGGGTGCTGAATAGTGTAGGACACTTCCCCTTCCAAGACTGGTTCTTTGATTACCGGGAGCATGTGAGGATATGGCATCACTAACTTCTGGGAGCGGGCTCGTACCCACTTGAGATAAGGTTCCAACGGGATGGAATTCCTATGCCCCAGTGTCTTACTGTCTATCCTACTGGGCATCCTCCAAGCTCTGATAAATCTCTGGCGAAGTCCTTGAGTATCGTTGTCGAAATCAAAAACTAGGTCAGGAATCAACATGTCATGAGGGCCATCCCTCCGAGCGTAACCAAACTGTCTCCAAGCCAGGCATGGGCTGTAGGTAATACCTCCTCTGATTCCAAGTAAAGGAACATTAGGGTACTCCCCGCACCGATCAATGATAGTGACATCTCCTCTGGACCGAGGGCACCAATGTATATCTGCATGCGTAAGAGTCATCAACCGTTGTGACCATCTCAAACCCCGCTCATTCTTCAAGACTGATTGTGGAAGGTGCGAAATAAACCACCTTCCCAGGAGAGGAGTGCAACACATAAGGACACCTCTTTTTCTCATGGTTCGAGTGTAACATGAGTGAAGGATGTCCCCCAGCAATGTAGGGATAGGATTCCTGGACATAAAGATCTGGACGGCACTGATATCAATGAGCTGATCTGGGTTAGGGAACAACACCAAACCATAGACAAGGAGGGCTACCACTTCTTCAAAAGCTTGCAGGTCAAGGGAGTTCCAACATTCATGGGCCTTTTCAAACAGAAACCTGGCTAAGAACCCTTTGATACCACTTCTAACTTCCCAATGCCCCTTGAGGTCAGATGACTGTAGGTGCAAGGTTTTAGCAATCTCTTCAAGCTTAGGTTCCTTTTCTGTACCATTGAAGGGTAGCTGATCAAGGATAGGGATCTTCAGGAGCCGGGAGAACTCCTCCAATGTAGGTACCAACTGATAATCCAAGAAGGTGAAACAGTGATGCAGAGGGTCAAAGAATTGGAACAGGACCTTGATCATGTCTTCCTCAATGTTGGTGTTGACCAAGCTGATGAGGCTTCCATGTCTTTCACTGAATGACGAGTTCTCGGGAATCCTGGATATAAGTTCCTTAAGCTGAGGAGGGATCCTTACAAGACTGATTTGAATTGTCTTTCTACGAACAGTTTCCATGTCCTACAAAACAAGAACAAAGATGAAAATTCGAACCCCTGAAATGGTTAGTCAATGCATATGATGCTGGATGATGTCATGATGCAATGCTTAAACACACCACAGATATTTACAAAGACAAACATGTAAGGCACACAAGGCACACAGGACAAGCCCTTAAGGTTTAAGGCCAGCATGGGGTCTGGATAGTACCCTTTTGGAGTTGGTGGGTTCAACCTGTCCTAATCAAAGTAACCGGGTTTTAAGGTTCCCAATATCACGGGATTGCTTTCATTGTTCATCGTTTCGATTTAGCCACTGAACTGGCGACCGAAATATTCCAGGAAAGCAACCCTCAATTGGGTGTAGTATCGAGTATCAACCAACCTCGGACTGCACCAAAGTCAGTTATCTCACTACCCTAAAGAGGCCAAGATAGTTCGATTAAGGTTCCTAAGGTCTGTTGATGCTTCACGACACCACGCGGAGGCCCCGTACTCTCCTTGACTGAACTCAAGGGTTACCGGTACACACCAAAGTGCCACATCAACGTAGCAGACTGTTTCAACCATGTCGGTATACCCCGCACAGTTCCCTCACAGCCTTGTTGCTACTTTCTAAGAAAGGTATCCCCCAGATCCGGGTTAGGATCTATAGAACTCCCAAGCAACCCACAATTTAAAGCAAGCAATGAAAACAATTGAAAACACAGTGATCTTAATTCTAAGGTACACCTCACTTTAAGTAATTCCCCAGCAGAGTCGCCAGTTCTGTGATCGGTGGATCTGGAACTGACTGTTTAACGCTGGTTCGCGAAATGTCGCGGAAGCAAGAGTCGCCACCGTCTTTTATTTTCTCCAATTGGAAAGGACAAAAGCACAGAAAAATTCCTTTAAAGAGATCGCTCTCGGTTCGGGAGGTAGGTTATAGAAAGGGAAGGTGTTAGCACCCTTTCTATCCATGGTTATCCATGGGCTCTTAGGTACTTGCTCAATGTGTTTTCAAATTGTTTGTTTGCTTTTCAATGTGGGTTAAAAAGTTTCTTTAAAAAATTTCAGATCGACTCATACGTCAGAGTGTTTGAAAAGTTTTGTTTTGAAAGTTTTTGTGTGGTGTGAAAAGTATTTTGAGTTTTTTTGAGACATTGAGCAAGTATCTACGAGAACCTACCTACCCTAAGGAATTCGTCTGTGTAAGAGTCCTTTAAAGTAGTGCCATCCCACCATTGAGAGGTAGGTAGCACCACCGTTGGAGGTGTTCGGGTCAATTCGAGTTTTAGGGTCAATTTGAGGTTCGGGACGTGGTGATCACCAGAGCAATGGGAAGACACCTTAGAAGCTACCCTCATGCCAGGTTCCCGGATCATGAGGACTTACTAAGACGCCCTCTACTCGACGACCACCTTTCGAGGCAAGGCAACAGTGAGGCGTACCCTAGGGGTGGTGTGTGCGATTCGTGTGTTGTTTTCAGATATTTGTCTTGTCATGTTTGTTGTGATCTACGCATTGATTTTATTTTAAGTCCATACATTCTTTCATGCATATTTGTTAGCAGTTAAAAGTTGCGGGAAATATAAATCTACAGCTATTACAAATGGCGCGGGTCCACATCGCCAAAATTAAACCGGACCCGATTTAGCGGAAAATAAATAAAGCGATAAATAAAGTGCGAACAATATAGATTACAACGCTTTGGGGTAGTTACAAAATTATAATAAGCGATAAAAATAAATGCGAAATTAAATGATTAAAATAATGGGCGTTGGACCCTTTTAAAATTAATAAGGAATTTAAAATTAGAATTAAATGTTTTTGTATTTTTATGTTTTTTAGGTTAAATAAGAAAAAAAGATTAATTATAACTAAATTAAAAGGCAAACCCTAATTATACTATTTTTTAATTATTAAGAAAAGATTGAAATTTTTACCTAATTTAAATCTAAATTATGTATATACATTTAATTATAAAAATAAATAAATAATGATATTATGGTAAAAAAGGAGAAAAATTAAAAAGGGAATTCATTAAACCTAATTTCTACATTTTTTATATTTTTTGTGAAAAGAATTAAAGTCAAAAAACCTAATTGACTAAATAATTTACATACTAATTTGTTTATAAAAATAATTAAAAGAAATAAATATTATATTTGGCCTTTTTCTGATTTTTGTGTATTTTTGTATTTTTTGTAAAAAATAATTAATTAGTTAAAACAACTAAAATAAATAAATAATTATGACAAGAAAAAAAATGAAATATTGAAAGAAGATCAAACCAGGGGGGGGGGGGTAGTCCCCAATTCAGGAGGTAAGGCCCAAGGACATTGGCCCAATAAGCTGGGAATTGGTTGACTTTTCTGGATCGTGTGCTAGCGCATTGACTTGCTGTATGATACACCTTGAATCTTGGCCATGGATTTGGATGCTCTTGGATGCGTGTACGCTTGATTATTGAGGATGCATGGTGAGTTCCAGCGCTTGTGCTGCATGTAATCACATATAAACAAAATGCATTGGAGAATATGGGGACCTGGGAATCGAACCCAGGTCCCAGTGGTTATAGGACAGCACATCCACCACTTGTGCCAGGCGCTAGCTTTGTTTATTAAATGGAATAGAAGTAATATAATAACAAACGTGAGCATTATACTGAAACGCTGAAAAACGCGCTAACATTCAAATGCATCAATCCCACGCCTACAGCTCAGCGTCTTCCTCATGGCCTTTTCTTTTTCGCCTGAAAATACAAACAAATAGCGGGGGTTTTAAACCCCCACTAAATAGAACCAGAAAAAATAGCGATTAGGTTATTACAAAAAAGAAAAAGAGCGCGATGGTATAGTCTTGTTCGTTGGAATCTTCTGATTGCAATGAGGGTATTCTGGCTGGCCAATTTTTCCTCTATACAAAATCCCCAATTTCAGAAACCTGTAACCCTAAAAAACGCGCATGGTGGATTCACGTATGGCTAATGAAAATGCAATCAAACATGTCAGTTAGCTTAGAAACATCATTGTGATCATGAATACATAAATAAAAATGCACAAATATGCTTGAATCATGATATGCGAATTCAGAAATTTTGATGTACAGTTTGACTCATGGATACCAGTTCAGGGAGTTTTGAAAGATGTTTGGAATTGGGATGCGTTCAGAATTTGTCCAGGATGCTAATGGAATGAAAGTTTAAGCTTGAATCCACCTTGAAACTGGTTTTCAGTGTTTGAGTTTTTGGATGATTTTCAAGTTTTGTGTATGGTGTATGAGCGCAGCTTGCAGTCCAATGGCATTAGGGTTATGATTCTGAGTATGTATAGAGCATGCTAGGTCAACAAAACTACACAAAATCTCAAGCATTCATTGTTTTACATCTTTGATTTTATGAAATCTTTTTGAATCTTTTTTTTCATGTATTTTGTATCAAATCTGATCAATTAGCACCAAAACTTGCCTATTTAAGATGTGCACGAAATATTAAGAATAAACATGCATGAAAAGATTTTTTTAGGTTAAGTTTGATATTTTTCATGTATTTAATTAATTTAAATGAATTAATATTAATATAAATTCAAATAAATAATTAAAAATATGAAAATACTTCCCTTTGGGCCTAATGGTCGTGCATAGGCTTGGCATGAAGAATCTTGGAAGAAAAATGGGCCCAATAGCAAATTTAGGCCTTTTGCATTAATGTTGACTTTTCAAAATTCCCAAACATTTCCCAACTTCCACAAGGCATAACTTGGTCAATTTTTAAGCTTTTCACATGTTCTTGGACATTTTGGAAAGGTCTTTGAGTCCTTTAACCAATGCCTTTGGTCCCATGTCATTTTGATTTACCAATCTCAAGTTATGGCCTTTGACTTAAAGTCACTTTTTGTTGACTTTTGAAAATGACCTATAATGTTGAAATTGATAACTTTTTATGAGAGCATTTATTGGACTTGGAATATGAAGATGGATTGTAGTAAATGTCTTTCTCTTCAAAATGAGCTTTGGATGGAATTTTCCTGATAATCCATGTGAAAGTTATGCCCTGGTCAATTTCAGTTGACTTTTTCAGCTGTCCAAATATAGCAACTTTTGCATCTTTGATAATTTCTGAGCCAAATTTTGAGAATCATGATCAAGCATTGATCAAATGATGTTTGTGGCTTCAAAATGATATGTTGACCAAAAATTTGAACTTTTGACTGTCAAATGACCATTTTGCCCCTACAGTTGACTGTAGTGCAATCTAGGGTTTTGACTGTGCAATTTTGAGCTGACTGCCTTGAAACTTTGCATGAGGATGCTTGACCATGTTTGTAGGCACCTGAGACTTGGTTGGACCTTTGGGAAGTTCATTTTCTTGCTCAGAACACAAACCCTAGTTTTGGCTGTATAGGAGCCTTTTGACTGGGCAACCTTTGGAGACTTCTGAGGCTTGGCTTGGCAGATCTTTGAAGAATATGGGAGGGCAAATTTTGGGGTACAACAGTAAACATCGAGAAAACCTGAAGAGGGAGAAATCACGGTCTTTCGACCGAGAGATCGGGTAAGGGAGTCTGTTACGCGAGGGGAATGTATTAGCACCCCACACGCCCGTAGTACTTTATGGTATCCACTCTTGTTGTCTAATCTAATGGGTGTGGTCAAAACCTATGTCTATGGCTTAAAGCTAAAAAGGGAATGCATGCGAGAAAAAGAAAGAAAAAAAATGTAGGGAAAATAAAAGTTGTGCTCGATTGAGCCCTATCCCAATGCCTACGTATCCCTTTTAAGGAATCAGAGCAGCCGTAGTTCGGTTCATATATTCGTGTTGGTTTGTGTTTTTTAGTTAAGACAACATAAACAGTCAATATGGCAAAACATCAAATAAAACAACAAACAAATGAGATGGTAAAACATCGGCTAAATAATAACACAGTAACATGTCAAAGATGGCGAAACACCAAATAATAAAACATCACACCTAACAATGACATTGAGAGTTAAAGTAGGATAACAAACATGTGCGATAGCGAAACATCGGCTTCAAACAAGTATGCGATGGCGAAACATCGGCTATAAGATAACAAGGTATCATGGCAAAGATGGCGAAACATCGATAAACCGGATGACAAAGCATCACACCTAACAATGATATTGAGAATCAAAGTAGGATAACAAACATGTGCGATGGTAAAACATCGGCTTCAAACAAATATGCGATGGCGAAACATCGGCTATAAGATAACAAGATATCATGGCAAGGATGGCGAAACATCAATAAGCCGGATGACAAAACATCACACCTAACAGTGATATTGAGAATCAAAGTAGGATAACAAACATATGCGATGGCGAAACATCAGCTTCAAACAAATGTGCGATGGCGAAACATCGACTATAAGATAACAAGGTATCATAGCAAAGATGGTGAAACATCAAAACATCACACCTAACAATGATATTGAGAATCAAAGTAGGATAACAAACATGTGCGATGGCGAAACATCGGCTTCGAACAAATATGCGATGGCGAAACATCGGCTATAAGATAACAAGTTATTATGGAGAAGATGGCGAAACATCAAAACATCACACCTATTAATGATATTGAGAATCAAAGTAGGATAACAAACATGTGCGATGGCGAAACATCGGCTTCAAACAAGTATGCAATGGCGAAACATCGACTAAAAGATAACAAGGTATCATGGCAAAGATGGTGAAACATCAATAAAATGGATGACAAAACATCACACCTAACAATGATATTGAGAATCAAAGTAGGATAACAAACATGTGCGATGGCGAAACATCGGCTTCAAACAAGTATGCGATGGCGAAACATCGACTAAAAGATAACAAGGTATCATGGCAAAGATGGCGAAACATCAATAAACCAGATTTAAAAACAAAGTCAAGAGGCACATAAACAAATAAGATTGATTTGTATCTTTTACCTTGAAGAAGGGTTTGAAGTTATTAGAGGTGTTTTATGATTTGCCAAGAAAACAATTTTTGTTTTAAGATGCAAAATGCAAAGGAAGAAAAAAAAACTAAGGGAAACTAGCCTAGCACTATCCCTAGTGTTATCATGAAATGATTGACCCTAAGGTTGAGGATAAAGGAAACTCCTGCCCTATGCTAGCATACATGGATTCCTACCTTAATTAACATGTCAAAGGAAACTTAACAAAACTGTCCTATAGGGAATAGGCAATGAGAGTAAAGTCGTGATCTCAATTTCTAAATTGAGTGACTCATCGATCAACAATTAAAGAAAAAAAACAATAAACATCCTATAGGGAACATGCACTGAGAGAGAAGTCGTGATCTCAATTTCTAAATTGAGTGACTCATCGATCAACAATTAAAGAAAAATATCCTATGGGGAACATGCACTGAGAGCGAAGTCGTGATCTCAATTTCTAAATTGAGTGACTCATCGATCAACAATTAAAGAAACAAACACAAACACAACACATGTATCAAACAAAACAAAGGGCCTCCTGACATATATCAGCAACAGAGGTCCCATCATGCAACATAGAACTATACAAAATGAAAATAGAAGAAAGGAAACAGTACAATACCAACGGATAACTATCCGTAGCAACTGAGCAAGAATAAAAGAAACCCAGAGAACTTCAAGCAAGCTGGCATCAGCAGACAAATCAAGTCAGAAATTATGCCATCAGGATGTAAGTATTGAGATTTTCAGATACGAACAGATCCCATGGGCAATGTATAATATTCATAATCACATACATATATCCTGCATAGACTATCAAATATGCCAAGCACAAGAGTAGTGCCAATATAATAAATTGTGTTCCACAAATAAAGTGAAACATAGTAGCCTCAAGTCAAAAATGGAAAACTTTTCTCAGAGTACCTCGCACATTCAACAGCCAAGTTAGTATTCCCATAAATAGAATGATGACTCACATAAGGGATATATGATGACACCATAATGAAGTGAGAAAACATGATAGCAACTATCAAAACATTAGATATGATAAACAAAAAGAAACAAGCATATGCACAATTTGGTCAAAAGTTAGAGGAATGTTGCTCCTTTCTATCACCATGTTGAATTGACAATTGAATATCAATCAAGGATCACGGGAGCTTGAGAAGAATACAATCAAAGACCATAAAAGGTCAGTAGCAACCACAATTCAATCATACTCAATTACTTCATCACAGCTCACAAGCATAATTGAAGAGGAATTCCACACAATGCATCAAAGACTTAGATTTCAAGCTAACCATGGAAGAAAGTCAAACAAGGACAAAATTAGAGAGTTTGTAACAATCAAAGATTTGAAGTAAAGCTTCCAAAACATGATTAGGACATGATCAAAATGTTAAAGTGTTGATTCTAAAACATGCTGCACAAGTGCATTCAAAATGCCTCACAAATTCAACAAGGATAAAAGAAAGAAGCCAAGCTCTATTCATGATTAGAACTAACTTAAGTAATAGGTATCAATTACTCTCAAGTCTTCATGAGACTATAATTGAAGTGTCATTTCCCTTCATGTTATCATTGGCCATCTAATGACCTCAAACTCAAATTGAAAACTCAAGTTTCAAAGTGAAGATCAACAAGAAAGCAAAAAGTCATAAAACATGCATCAAAAGGTTCAATTATTCAAACATGGGGCATTAAGTGAAATGACTTAATTTTATGTGGATAAACAGAACCAACATGATCATTACGTGCCCAATTATAGGCCTCACTCAAGTTCATTGGACATTAAGCAAATTGCAACAAGATATGCAACATTAATTGGGTACCTTCACTTCAAAAACACATCAAAGATAGAAAAGGATTTCAATAATTCAAACCAAAATTTACATAACATATTTAAGATGTTTATAGGTCAGAAAACAAGTTTGAAGTTCATGGATAGTAGAGGAGAGGATCTAATGAGGCCCAAAGATCAAAACTAGTTGGCAAAACTACCAAACTAGACAAGCTTTCAAAATAATTTGTGGAAAAATATCCAATCAAGTCAAATAATTCAAGAAAAATGGTTTTCAGATCCTCAATACATCCATGAACCTTAAACAAGATCCAAATTCCAATGGAAACCCAAGGCAAATTGGTTTTGAAATTGAAACTTGCAATGTAAGCTACAAAACCCTAATTGTTTAGAAAATGAACTCAATTATTGATTAATCAAGTTCCAATTCTAAACAAATCAAACTAAAATCATACAAAAATAAAGAAAACTCCAAAGATCAGAGAACTTATTTTTTCAAATTTTTGTAATTAAAGAAAAGTCAAAAATAAAATCAAAATTCAAACCTTTAAACAATTAATCAAAAATTCACATCTCAAAATAAAATTCCAATCAAAAGTCATAAAAATATCCAACCAAAATTATATTTAAATATTAGAATTAAAAACCAGCATCCATGATTTTTTGTGGAATTTTTGAATTGAAGGAAATATTAAAATAAAATCAAACAAACAATTAAACAATTAAACTATTATTTAATGACAAAAATGCAAACCCTAGCCAAAAGTCATAAACAAGTCAAAACAAAATTATATCCAGACACTATGATTAAAAACAAACTTATATGATTTTTTTGAGGATTTTTGAATTAAAGGAAATATTAAAACAAAAATTATGAAGCAAACATTTCAAATAAACTTCAAAAATTAAATTTCTAATCAAAAATAGAAAAAAATGCTAAACCAAAATCAGAATAAATTTCTAAATTATTTTATGAGTCAAATATAATTTTTGTGGAATTTTTAGATCAAAAGAGCTATTAAAATAAAAATAATCGTTGTACAAACAATTAAATAAACTTATGAAATTTTAAACCAATCAAAACATTTTTAAAAAATCCAAAAAAATATATGACATATACTAGAAATTATTATTAGCCTATGGTAATTTTTTCATGATTTTTGAAGATGTTTTGATCACAAAAATAAAATCAGAAAAATCAATAGAAATCAAATAATATGAAATGCATTGAAACTTCAAATCATCCAATCAGGGCGCACCACCTCATCGTCTTCTACCTCAAGACAAAGCCCTAAACGCGTGTTTTCTCAGTTCGAAACCTCATGTTCTGATTAATACTTCTTCCGTATTTCTCCACCAAAATCAATGATTCATAGCTCGAAACAAAGTCAGATCTAACCTCTACATCATGATACTTATAGATCTAAAAAAGATTGACTAGGCGATTAGAAATCTGGACGCGAAAATTGCAAAAACTCACTGAACATGAATTATTCATAAGTTCAAACAACGATCTATTCTTCAATTTCAAACAAGATTATACGTCAAACCTATTGTTTGGCCAACTATGAGTTCATAAACATGAAGTAATTCATCAAATCAAGCTAAAAATAGAAAATTGAAGTTCAAGAAGCTCAGCTCAATGTGAAACTGGAAATATCGATTCCTTAGTTACAGAAGCAAATAAACTCCATGATCTTGATCTACACACTTCAAGGAAGATGAATCCACAAGAAATTTGATGAATGTGCGAAAAAGATGAGAGAATCGAAGAAAACTTGAGCAAGAGCAGAAAAAGTTCAGATCCGAATTTATGATAACTGGAGCACCTTTTTGTGAAATGAGGCTTGCAGTACATTATATAGTGTGAGTAGAGAAGATTAGAAGAGGAAATTGGTCCTCAAAACTGCTCAAGGGCCTGATTGGAAAATTTGGCCAAAAAAAGAGTGCACATGGGCCTCAGTCATTTGCTCGTGCGTTTCCTTATTTTCTTTGCATTTCATGAGCCAAATAACCTCAGAAACAAATCCTCAAAGTGCCAGGTCATGATTGTTTGAAATGATAGAGTATGGATGAATTTGCCAAGTTGAGCATGTTTGTGATTTTTTCAATCAAACAAGTGCAATACCATATGAGGCACGAAATGGTGAGTGAAATGGGCCTCAGCATGTCACAAATTGTTCATGGGCTTGATTAGAAACAAAAATAAAGTCTAAAACTTGAGTTCTCAAGAATTGACCATTTTGCATACTTGTCAAATTTCAATAAAATGCCTCAAAATTCCAAAGCTCATAACTTGCTCATACTATTGAATTTGGACACAAATGAGTACAAATTGGAAAGGTATTGAAAAGATATACAATCCCTTAGTTTTGAGTTTTTTCAATTGAATCCATTAAGGTCCTCAAAATTTGACATGAAATTCACTAATTTTGGAAAATGACCTATAATTTTGTGACTTCCAAGCTTTATAACTTACCACCACTTCATTCATTGTTCTCAAAAATGGAATCATATGAAAGAACTCCCTCTTAGCTTTCCAAGCACACTTCATTTGCATTTTTTTGATCAAAGGTGAATAAAATATGAATTTTTGAAGTTAAGTCCTCATTTTCCAAAATTAGAAACTTTTAGGGTTTCTTCATGAACAAGTTTCAACCCAAACCTCAATATTTTTGATCCAATGATCAAAATGGACTTAAAATATGAAAAGTACACCCTTGAATTGATGGTTGACCAAAAGTTCCCTTGGTCAACCTTGACTTTGACTGATTTTGACCAAAATGACCATTTTTCCCCTTTGAATCAATTGATCCACTTCCCTTCAAAATTGATGATCAAAACTTCAAACATATGATCTTCCAAATATATAGAGGCCATGTACAAAGTTTCACTTCAAAATTCTCAAGAAATCTTGATAAAATCCCAAACCCTAGTTTTGGTTAACACCTTAGGAGACTGATGAATCATCTCTAAAATTTCAAATCCTCTGGGCATCTTGACCAATTTCTTGTACAAAGACTTTTAAAATACCAATGAGATGTTGTAGCTTCCAGATCAAGATTTATACATTGATCAAAAGCCTTGATCAAACAAAACCCTAATTTGACTGGTGAATCAAAAGAGTGATTCCTCTTATAATCAATCTCAAACTTCAATCCTCTGATGATCCAAAGAGATGGATAAAATATCTTGAGATATGCAAAAACTTTTGAGCTTGAAAGATCCAGAGGTTTAGATGATAAGGTTCTACTTGAGCAACTTGTCAATGCAATCAACATTCACAGCTTGAGGAAGACTTGATAACCAAAGTACTTTGATCCTATCACAATGTATGAATGCAATGCAATATGATATTCATGATGAAACATAAGCCTAAATCAAGAGGGTAAATTTTGGGGTGCAACATTATTCACAGAAGTTGTTTCCCATGATCTTATGCTAACAACTGCAAGTAGCATGCTAAGGAACGTGACATTCCGTACTATTCCAAACCTCTCTTGAATCTATCCGTTGGGAATCAACTGTTGGAAAGAGAAAGGACTTTTCTACCCTTACAACGACTCTTTTTGATGGATATATAAGAAGATCAATGGACTAATTGCAATTTGACAAAGTCGACAATATTGACGATGATAAAGTCCACAAACACAAAGAACGAGAGATAAAGAAGATATGAAAAGAAAGAAGAAGAAGAAGACTACAAGATGTTGCACTTAAAATTAGATTTATATTCATCTCTGTAGAATTATATAAAAGCAAGGAGTTGTTGCTCATATCTTTCTAAACACTTTTGTGTTTTATCATGTACCTAAACTAGGAGTAATTTGCTTGTTAAGGAGCATTCTTGTAATCTCCAAAAACAATTCTTTCACTATGCCAAAACTGCTTTTAGGCAGCACACCTTAGACAACGCTTCTGAATTAAAGCACTTCTAAAAGTCCCGATAAAGTTTTAAAATTTAAAACAATATATATTAGACAACGCTTTATAAAAAAGTGCTTCCTAAAGTTAAGAAAAAGCGTTGTCTTAGGTTCACTAAAGAAAACGTTGTTATAGGCCCAACAATAGGAAGTGCTGCCATAGGCCTAAAGCGCACTATAGGAAACACTTTCTTCTAAAATAATTGCTATAGATTTAAAAGAAATTTGAGAAAAAGCACTGTTAAAGGCTTACTTTAGAAAGCGTTGCTATAGCCTTAAAAGAAATTTGAGAAAAAGCGCTGCTAAAGACTTACTTTAGAAAGCGCTGCTATAGCTTTAAAAGAAATTTGAGAAGAAGCGCTACTAAAGGCTTACTTTAGAAAGCACTTGTAAGAAGCGCTGCTTAAGGCCATACATACCCACAAAGCGCTTCTAAAGGATGTGTTTAGAAAGCGCTTCATATAAGTGCTGCTATAGGGCATACATCAGAAAGCGCTTTTTAATGAAAAAGCACTACTAAAGGAAATACATCAGAAAACGCTTTCTATGAAACGCTGCGTAAGGTCATTAATTTCTTATTTCTAAATTAAAAAAACGAAAACCCTAAAACTCAGAGGTTTTCTCTGCAACTCGGATCTCTATCATTCTCTCAAAACATCTCTGTAACTCGCTTATCTTCATCGCATTACATCCGTCAACCGCCGTCTTACTCTCTCCATCACGGTTCAACTCATCCGTCAACCACCATCTTACTCTATCCGTCACGGTTCAACAAGAGAAAACTAGAGAAAAAAAGGAGAATCCCTTAGTGACTGTTGAGACAAACACACTAAGAAACCCATAGAAAACGAAACAAGTTTGTGATTACATTCTTTCTTCTACTTCCTCTTCTGCTTATACTCCATTTTCGTTTTTGAGCTTGTTGCAAAATCGTTGTTGATTATGAATAATGATAATGTTTGCAGTGTTTTAAGAAGTAAAACAGAAAATACTAAAGATCTTGTTGATATGTTCTTGTATTAGCTAGAAAGAAGTTTTTGGATTTATTCTATTTCAAGGGTTTGTGTTTTAACAATAGAACAATAGCTCATTTTATTGTGTAATGTCCTGTGTGTTCTATAAATATAGTACATAGACCATCTACCACTTTAACAACTTTAGTTAGGGTTGATGAACCAGCCTTAACATCAACTATAACTACAATGGAACCATTTCCTACAAATGCATAAGCCGTAGCTTCAATAGAACGGTTTCCTACAGCAACTAAATACTTCACATCATGTTCTATTAGTTTTAGAAGAGAAAGTCCATTTATGACTTTATCCCGAAGCTATTTAAACAATCTTGTTGTGTTTCGTTGTTCTTCGATGAGTTGTGATGTTCTAATGTTGTTCATGGTAAGAAGCAAACATGTTGATTATGTAAATATAAGAGTAGAAAAGGGCGTATGGGATATGCACACTTACAACAGAGATTGGTAAGTATATATAAATGCTATGATATACTTGTTCATCATGTATTACAATTGATTTTATTATTTATCTTAATGTGTAGTTAGAAGATGAGAAAAGTCAAGAAACATCTCTTCCATAACATGTTCATTGAAAGGCTGCCCGGGTGGGTTAGGATGGAGTTGTTAAAGAAGATGTGCTTCAAATTTATGAGCAATGTGTAAGTATATCAATATTCCTTTAATTAAATCAAAAGTTTATTAACATAAAGAATTTATGAGTTTTAATCACCACTAATTTATTTCGATATGCATATGAATTTCAAGAGAATCTATCTCAATCTTTAACTTAAGGTGAAGACCATGATTGAAGGATCATACTTAGTCGAGTATTAAATGTTCCTGAGTGTACTGGTCGTGTGAGGGTTAAGGGATTCAGGGTGAATCAAACATCTTTGGGTAACCATCAAAAGAGAAAAGGTCATAGCAATAAAGAAGTGATGGAAGAGTTAGAAAAATTAAAAGCTAAAGTTCGTGAGTTGGAAAAGGACAAAGAAAAATACATGTCAGAAAGGCAAGGTTCAGGGTTCAAGGATACTAGTGACAAAGATAGTATCAATTGTGATTTTCAACAGAAAATTCCTGAGGTAATATATATTATATGGATTTAGCGCAATTTTTTTAATTAACATATATACACATTAACAATTTCATATTTATTATTGGTTTAGGGCATTTCACCTTGTCAGCTATATTTATCGTCACTGACTTATCACATGGTTGGCAAGGGAAAAGTGCATAACACTTTGGGATAAGTACTTCACCATATACCGCTCCTTGCTGGATTTTTGAAAGTATCAATTGATATTGCTTTAGAGAGGGATGCGCCATTACCTTTACCTGAGGATATTTCAGATGCAACATTGGTGAAGAGGCAATATGATCGTATGTTACATGGCTGTCGAACCTCATTTGCATAGATTATGAGGTATGTTGAAAACCATTATGAACCTTTGAGTATTCAAATTTTTTACGACCATTTAATGTACATTTTTTTCATGGTAATGTTAGACTCCTACAAAATCCAAATCAAAAGATAAGGGGATTACACGACAAACCGAGTCAGTTGCATCCAAAAAAGAGGTACATATATATATATATATATATATATATATATATATATATATATATATATATATATATATATATATATATATATATATATATATATATATATATATATATATATATATATATATATATATATATATATATATATACATATAAAATATTAATTCATGATCTTATACTTCACCTAACTTATATGCATTTGATCTTTGGATTCATGCTAAAGAGATGCAACAAGTCAGTATGAGTAAGAAGCTTGAAATTGGTAACATGTCCACACAAAAAAAGGATGTTACAAAGTCCGCGGCTAGAAAAAAGCATATTTCTCGATATAGGTCGTGCCTTCAGACATTAATGGGAATATCAGATTTGGCTGACGGAGGTGCTCGTAATATACCTATGGAGGAAGGTATTTTTGGTTTTTCCTATTACGAAACAATTAGTAAAGATGATGTGGATAAAGTTCTTAGACATTGGGAATTAGGCCTCGGTGTTATCGATACATACATTAGGTATACTCTGATCAACTTTATTTAATTAATTGAACAATTTATCTACTTATTTCAATGAATGGTCTTAATGTTAATGATGTTTTTATTTAAGTTTCATGTATGCCAACTTGATGCGCCCGCATCAATTGAACCAAAGACTATGTTTCTTATCTCCAAACAATATCAACTCATTATCCATTGAACAAAGACCAGATGAAGTCAAAGAGTACTTTGTCCGTGCATTTATGGCCAACAAAGATAGAGAAAATTTTTTTTTTACCATTTAATACTGGAAATGGGTAAGATTTTCATTCAAACTTCATATATTATAATTTTCCAGTGTTTTGACGTTGTGTAGAAAGTTTCCATCTAACCTTTGTTAATGTTACAGTGGACATTGGTTGTTGGTTGCGATTAATCTTATAAGAGAAATTGTATATTATCTGGATTCGTTGTAAGGGGATTGGACAAAATACCCAAATATGAAGGAGATGGTTGATACGTAAGTTAGATTGTTCTAAATATTCGTTTGTATACTTATTTATTTATGTGAGATTGCTCTAAATATTCGTTTATATTTTGTATTTTGGTTGTTCAACGCATATGATAAGTATAAAGGATTGGTTTGTCAAAATCAATCAAGCCACGAAGAATAAAGTAAAATTCGTGGATGACACCACTTTAGCGGACGATGTGGGTGATGTTTTGATCATGAAGAAGGACGGGAGTCACTCCTTGATCAAAGATGTGTTATACATTCCTGGAATTAAATGTAATCTCTTAAGCATTGGCCAATTTCTTGAGAAGAATTACATAATTCACATGGAAAACAAGATTTTGTGTGTTTTTGACCGAAACAGAGCTTTAAATCTTAGAGCATCCATGGCTGCAAATCGTACTTTCAAGATAGAGTTGAAAGTGATGTAGCACAAGTGTCTTGCTATACCAGCACGTCGTGATGAGTGGTTGTGGCATTACCGTCTTGGACATCTCAATTTTTGTGATATCAACACGTTGCAAAGGAATGATATGGTGACCGGGCTGCCCAAGATCAATATTCCAGCTGAGATTTGTGAAGAGTTTGTTCAAGGTAAGGAACATAAGAATAGTTTCATCAAGGATGTGGGTCATATGATCATTGTTTCTTCCTCCAACCATAACTCTACACATAGGCAACCAACATTAGAGAAAACAACATACTGATATTGTCCACACACTAATCGACTAATAGGAATTAGACGTCATATAAAAATTTGGCCGGACTGACCGACCTACTCTGACACCACTAATGTAACACCCTTCTAAATCCTACATAAAATTTACGAATAAGTTAATTGAAATCACCACACAAGAGTGTCACACTTTATAAAAACATAAATTAATTATGCTTCATAACACGGGTTACAACAATACTATTCATGATATTTATGCAACTTCAATACTCATTTAAAACATCGCAGCGGAATCATCAACTAAACATTCTTAACTTTTAAACTCATGACATTTAGTCTCATAAAGAGTGGAAATAGAACTAGTTCGAGAATCAAAATCCTTGCAAATACTTCGATATAATTATAACATAAAAATTCAATGAAATGTTTCCAACCCAATTTTACATATCTGATCAAGACACCTCTAAAATTAACGGTAAACTACTTAATACTTCAATGAGCTTGTTGCACCCCAAAATTTGCCCTCTCATGTTTTCCAAAGTCTTCCCCCTGCATGGTTGATCACAAACCCTTGCCTAAGGAAAAAGAAAATTTTTGAGTGGTGCTTTAAGTATCTTTCGATTGGCATTCTGAAAGACCCTTCGATTGGCATTCTGAAGGAGCATTTCGATTGGAATTCTGAAGGAGCACTTCGATTGGCATTCTGAAAGACCCTTCGATTGGTATTCTGAATGAGCCTTTCGATTGGCATTATGGACAAGCACTTCGATTGGCATTCTGAAAGACCCTTCGATTGGTATTCTAAATGAGCCTTTCGATTGGCATTATAAACAAGCACTTCGATTGGCATTCTGAAAGACCCTTTGATTGGTATTCTAAAGGAGCACTTCGATTGGCATTCTGAAAGGCCCTTCGATTGGTATTCTGAACAAGCACTTCGATTAGCATGAAACATCACCTTTCGATTGGCCTGTTAACAAAGCCTTTCGATTGGAATTTTAATTAGTACCCTTCGATTGATCTTTGGACAAGGGCCATTTGAAGGAGGTCATCAAGAGGGCACTCAAATCAAAAGTGTCCAGGTTCATTCAAGAGACATGAATATTTCAAAAAAGGAAAACTTTTAATGTGTCCGTTTCTTGTCTCATGGAATTTAATGGCCTGTTTAATGGTTGTCTCTTGCCATTATTGCACCCTCACACCCCTATAAATATAGAGGCCAGCATACATATCCAACACACAAAAGCTCTGCAGGAGAACACACGAAAAAACACAACAGGAGAACAAAAACATTGGAGTTACGCTGCCAAAAGTTGTCAACATTTTCAGAGGTGATCCAGGCCAAAGCAACCCTTCAACAAAAGATCACAACGCCCATAAGCCCCAAATCAAAAGTGCCTACATCCAGGAAGTGCCCAGATCGAAGGTGCCTACATCCAGGAAGCGCCCAAATTAAAAGTCCAATCTGCTGGTAAGAAAGGGTAAACTATCCAACCTCATATTTTCATAACATATTATTACTTGTTGTTACCTTTGATTTGCCATCCTAGACAGGATCGAAAGGCCTGGGTTTGGCGCCCAGGTCATGTTCTTCGTTTGCCAACACTTGCTGCAGACATAGCCTGAAGAAACCCAGCAAGCGCAGGATCGAAGGGCCTGGGGTTCAATACCCAGGCCCTGTGTTTTATTTCGCTAACATACTTTTGCAGGTATAACATTCCAGATCGAAGGAGACACCTTCTCTGGATCGAACCCATTAACATGCTGGATCGAAAGAGGCATCTGATTCCTGGATCGAAAGCCATGACCTCCATGATCAAAAGACAATCCTCTTCCCTAGATCGAAGGCTACTCATGCCTTACTGTCTGGCCCAGTCGAAAGGACCATGACCCTCTCTGGATCGAAGCTTCCATCCCCTCCCTGGGTCGAAACTCCTTTTTTTCCCTGGATCGAAGGATCCCCCCCTTTGTATTTTATTTTTGTTTTCATTGACATCTTTTTATCTTTTTAATTAACATTAAAATCAAAAAAACACAAAAACATTAGGCTAGTTTTTTTTATTAAATTAACTTTGTCAATTAATCTTTTAATTATCTTAACATTTTCTCAAAACTAAAATTAAATAGATTTAGATCATTTTCCCAAAATAAAATAAAACAACAAAAAGATTTTATTCCTAGGATTTTTTAGAGGTTATTTTCAGATTCGCGCGCATTTATTTTATTATAACTGTCTACTGGTTTGTAATAGCTTAAATTAAGACTTTTACTTTACTGCTTTTATTCCCCCAATTTTTGGACATGTAAATAATCCCCCTCCCCGAAGCCTTGTAATAGCGTAGAATTTACAATTCCCGCACTTTAAATTCCTGTACACATATTAACTGTTTAGATGTATGCTAACTAGGCTATGCATGACAAGATTAAACTCCTAACTTAAAATCAATAGTAGCTCACCATGACATGTAAAGATAATATAACTGAAAATTGACACACTTGCACATGCCACCCTTAGGGTACACCTCACTTGGTTGCCTCGAACGTGATCATTAAGTATAGGATGTTTTAGAGGCCGTCCTTCTGTCCAAAGATCAAAGTTGCCTCGAAATGGTTACCTCGATAAAAATGATCTAAGACATTAGGATTACCACTAAGACGTCCTAACGTTGCTTTAGTGACCACACGTCCCTTAAATCGAATTGACCCGAAAATTCTAACGACGGTGCTACCTACTCCTCAATAGTGGGATAGCACTGTCTAAAGGACATTTGCACAATTAAATTCCTTTTTGAGTAGGTAGAGGTTCTTAAGTACTTGATCCTTTTAAAAACAAAACAAAACTTTTCACACTTACAATTTTCGAACAAAGTTTTCAAAACACTTCATTACACTCTTGAGGACAGAAGCAAGAGTTAAATCGAAGTTTCAAACAAAACTCTTTTCAAAACCCACAATCACAAAGAAAAGCAAAACTTTTGAAAACATAGTGAGCAAGTACCTAAGAGCCCGTGGATAACCACAGATAGAAAGGGTGCTAACACCTTCCCTTTCTATAATCTACCTCCCGAACCCGAGAAATATCTCAAAAAGGAATTTTTCTGTGCTTTTGTCCTTTCCTTGTTGGATAAAATAAAAGACGATGGCGACTCTTGCTTACCGCGACATTTGCAAAAACAAACGCAAACGCGAACCAACATTCCAAAATAGTCAGTTCTCTATTCCCACCGATCACAGAACTGGCGACTCTGCTGGGGAAATCATATAAGTGAGGTGTACCTTAGGACTAGATCACTTGTGTTTTCAATTGTATGCTTTGTATGCTTTTAATTTTGTGGGCTTGTATCGGAGTTCTATAGATCCTAACCTGGATCTGGGGATACCCTTTAGGTAAGTAGCAATAAACTGTGAGGGATCTGTCCGGCGTAGAACGACACGGATGAAGCAGTAGCTACATTGGTGTGGCACCTTGGTCTGTACCGATATCCCTTGTGTTGAAACAAGGAGAATATGGGTCTTCTGAGGAGTCATTAAGCACCAACTGACCTTAGAACCTTAAATTGACCAACTTGGCCATAGAACAGTAGCATTATGCTACACTCATTGAGATTAAACTCTCGCGATGGTTCCGGCCGCAAGAAAAGGTTGCTAAGTTGGAATTATGACCGATTGAGGGTAGTCAGTGATATTGAGATCCTCTAGAACCCGGTTACTATTTTTTAGGACAGGTCTTAACCAACTAAAACTGAAAGAGGGTAATACCTAAACTCCATGCCAGCCTGAAATCTAAGGGCTATTTTGTGTGACTTGTGTGCCTTCAAACTTGAACTACTTGCACATTCTTGTTATCTGACAACATGAGTTCCTTGCAGGTTTTGTTTACAGTACTTATCCAACAATTTGGATTTATTGCAGGGCTTACTTACACCTCACACTTTTGTATACCTGTACATAACATCATAACATCATACCATAGTATTTTCCTTAACCATTTCAAGGATATCAAGGGCTTGTGATGCAGGTTATGGTAAATCAAATGTCCAGCAAGGGGTAAAGGGGATTTATTTTCCTCTAGCCAATGCCATATAGAGATCAAAACATGATAACTTGAGTCAGGGGCTATGACCCACTCGATATGGTGAGCTTGACTCTTGAAGAAGGGCTCTCAGCAACATGAAGTTCCTTCAATCAAGCTATCAGATTCAGATTCTAACAGATTCTTGTTTACCCCGCGAGATCCTTGAAAACATTGCATACATATATCATACATATCATTGCATAACAGGTATCCCAGTACAAGTTTCTTATCTTCTTCGCTGTTTATTTCAGCAATCATCATGTCTACTGAACCTTCCACTGAGCAAGCTATCAAGGCCCTCCAGGCCCAGAATGCCCAATTTCAAGAGTTGGTCATGAGCCTAGCTAAGGGTCAGCAGGACTTGAAGACCCTGATTCTGAAAGAGAGGAAGAAGAAGAAAAAGAGGACCATCTTATTCAATACTGGACGCAGGTTTGGAAACGGGCTGCAGAATGAAGTTGATCTGACCACCCCATCTGAAGGGAAAGATAGTCCACAAGAAAGGAGGGCTCCTAGCCCTATAGTCTCCGATAACGAGACGGACTATGATGAAGAACAGTATCCTCCTGTTGAGGATAAGTACAAACAACTAGAAGACTGTTTGAACGCCATGGAAATACAGAAGGTTCCCGGCCTGGACTTCGGAGATCTAGGTCTATCCTCTGGGGTGGTGATTCCCCATAAGTTCAAGGCACCTGCCTTTGCCAAGTATGACGGAGCTTCGTGTCCAAAGCTACACCTCCGGTCATATGTGAGGAAGATTCAACCCTATACTGCTGATAGAAATCTCTGGGTTCATTTCTTTCAAGATAGTCTATCAGGGACTCAACTCGAATGGTTCTGTCAACTGGAAGGAGCTATCATCCGCAACTGGGAGGACCTTGCTGCTGCTTTTTACAAGCAATACCAGTATAATGCCGACCTTGCTCCCACGCGTACTCAGCTTCAGGGTATGTCTATGGGTACAGGCGAAGGCTTTAAGGACTACACTCAGAAGTGGAGAGATCTTGCTGGAAGAGTCTAACCCCCTCTGTCTGATAGGGAGTTGGTAGACATGTTTCTTGGGACTTTGTCTGGTCCCTATTTCAAACACTTGATCAAAAGCTCTTCAGCCGGAT
This sequence comes from Vicia faba, assembly GCA_948472305.1. Lineage (NCBI taxonomy): Eukaryota > Viridiplantae > Streptophyta > Magnoliopsida > Fabales > Fabaceae > Vicia > Vicia faba. The sequence continues at coordinate 41,477,057 of OX451737.1, read as the reverse complement.
TCACCGAGCTAATACTGACCGGCGAAAGGGTCGAAGCTGGCATCAAAAGTGGGAAGATTCAAGAAGAAACACCTTCTGATACTCAGAAAAAGCCCTACAATGGGAAGAAAGAGTCCAATGCTGTGTATGGTCAAAAGAGTCGTCATGATCAACATGTAGGGGCAACCCAGATCTCCGATCCCACGCCTGTTCAACAAAGACAGAGCAATAGGCGTAGGGTAAGATATCAAGAAAGGCAGTATACTGACATCAACATGCCTTTGTCTCAAGCGTTACAACAATTGCTGAAGGTGAAACTGATCACACTAAAGGATCCTCCTCAAAATCCTGATACTTCCTCTTCCAAGTATAACCCGAGTGTGAGATGTGCCTACCATTCTGACAGTCCTGGACATGACACCGACGCCTGTTGGACTTTGAAGAACAAGATCCAAGACTTGATTGATGCCAAGGAGATCAAGTTTGATCACTGATCCTACGCCAAATCATTGAGAATGTCTTTGTTTCATTTGAATTTTCAAGTTGTAATCTCTTTGTTATTCAAACAATTATCTATTAATGCCAAACTTTGTTTCGTTAATGCATTGCGTATGTTTGTCTTGATTTGATCCAATCATTTTAATTACATTTAAATTATGCTTTTTACTCACTTTATGATATTCAACTCTTTCTAAAAGTTACAAGCCTTTAGAGGGAGGATGACGAAACAATGCCATAATCTCATACAGTATGCTTTTGGACAGACCTTGCTGACGATGTACATGCGTTTCTTTCAAATCCTAAACACTGGAGTTATAAGGAAGATAATCCCTAGTCAACCCCTTCGAGCCAAAGAAGTAGGAGTTTTCTGTTTTAAACACAAATTGAAACCTTTAATTTAAACCTGGGGCAGGGTAGTCTCTCAGTTAATTCAAAAGATGCGCATTAAAGTCGCAAAACTCTCAGTTCATAATACAACGAATGACATCAAAAGCATTCCTCTGGAATCAAAAGACAGTGGTGGTTCCTTATCTCATAGGCAGTCAATCTCTCAAAAGAAAAAAGCCCACTGAGCCAAAACCTATAAAGGAGGCTTAAGAAAGCTGGGGCATCCCGCTGACTGTAATCTCGAAAACAGGAACAGTCAGGCAAAAGTTAGGGATAACAAATCAAAAGAACGAGGTCGCTAAAAATCCTCAACAACATGAAAAATGTTGCAAAAACGACTGCCTTCCAACAAATTTAACTTGTGTGAACCATCACCAAAAACGTCGTTCCAGACTCATTTGGAGTTCAAATGCACAATTAACTGAGTTTAGGATTGAAGAACATCACGAAGAGCGGGTGGGTACAAATATACTTTGAGCCTTTATCCTTTGTTTCTTAAACCGTGAACCAAGCCACGTTACAACCCTTCAAAAGTCCTAACTGAAGCACGAGTTAGTTCGAAAGCATACTGTTACAAAAGGTATCCTGACTCCTGTAAGGCTTTGCCCTAAATCTTGTGTTGAAATTGTCTTATAAAGAGTTTTTTTGCTAAAAAATGCATTTTTCAAAACTTCGAGACAAGCATAAACTTTGCATTATTTGAATATCACTGTTTGCATTTGGCTATTTGTTTGACAGTGGAGAAATTCACACAACGAATATTCGATGAACGAAACCCCTCTCAGTGAACAAAATCACTTCAAAAAGGATTACACTTCCATTGATAAATCTCCTATCAACAAGGGGGCATGACATGTCACTATCCAGCACACCTGGGGCAGTCCAGATTTCAAGAAATCTCTGAAGAAGTGCAGAGTAACCAGGGGCAAGTCTCCATCTCTGTCACTTGGGGCATTGAACATCAATCTCAGTGAAGGGTTATGTACAATTAAACATTTTCTGGAAATGTCACAAACACTTGCTACTAGGGGCAATGAAAAATCTCCCCAAAATCCTTCTCATAGGATGACTCCCAGCAAGGGTTTAATCTCTGAAAACCTTTCTCCAGCTGAGACAACTTCAACAAAGTCGTCACCTCTCTAGCAGACCGGCGATCGGGTTTATTTCCCCAACAACACCAGGACTCCCCAACTTGAGTTTGCCTCTCCGACTACTACAAATCAAAGGACCACAACTCCTCTTCCCCAGTAGACTACTCTACAATCCCCAACAAGTTACTGTGAAACCTGAACCCGACCAGATGTCAGTTTAACTTTGACTCCCCAGTAGAGCAACGGATAACCGAGACTCCTGAACTTGTTCCCCAAGAATAAATCAATACTCTCCACAGAGTTCACAACCTTCCCCAACGGAGTTCTCCTCAACAAAACAAGGATCCCCAGTGGAAACATTCTAAACAAAGTTTGAAGACATACCTACTCTTTAACAGCAGTCCGAGATTTAACAACTCCCCAACACTTGTCAAGGATTTATTTTCCCAGAAAAAAATACATTCATTAACATTTCACATTTCATACATCCTATTTACATACATGATAATTGCATACAACACAATCTCATTTACTTTTGAGAATATCATGACATTATGCATTTCATCATCATGACATTGCATACAACTAACTCTTTACCTTTTCAGGAAAGATCGATCAACAGATAAAAGTCATTACCTTTTAGAGTAGCAGTCGTCAAAGATTCCTTCACCATCCTGTTGAGGTAGTAATCGTCCAAGATTCATTCACCATCCTATTGAGGTAGTAATCGTCCAAGATTCCTTCATCATCCTGTTGAGGTAGTAATCGTCCAAGATTCCTTCACCATCCCGTTGAGGTAGCAATCGTCCAAGATTCCTTCATCATCCTGCTGAGGTAGAAGTCGTCCAAGATTCCTTCATCATTCTGCTGAGATAGAAGTCATCCAAGATTCCTTCATCATCCTGCTGAGGTAGTAATCGTCCAAGATTCCTTCATCATCCTGTTGAGGTAGTAATCGTCCAAGATTCCTTCAGCATCCTGTTGAGGTAGTAATCGTCCAAGATTCCTTCACCATCCTGTTGAGGTAGTAATCGTCCAAGATTCCTTCACCATCCTGTTGAGGTAGTAATCGTCCAAGATTCCTTCACCATCCTGTTGAGGCAGTAATCGTCCAAGATTCCTTCATCATCCTGTTGAGGTAGTAATCGTCCAAGATTCCTTCATCATCCCGTTGAGGTAGCAATCGTCCAAGATTCCTTCATTATCCTGCTGAGGTAGTAATCGTCAAAGATTCCTTCATCATCCTGCTGAGGTAGTAATCTTCCAAGATTCCTTCATCGTCCTGCTGAGGTAGTAATCGTCCAAGATTCCTTCATCATCCTGCTGAGGTAGAAGTCATCCAAGATTCCTTCATCATCCTGCTGAGGTAGAAGTCATCCAAGATTCCTTCATCATCCTGCTGAGGTAGTAATCGTCCAAGATTCCTTCATCATCCTGCTAAGGTAGTAATCGTCCAAGATTCCTTCATCATCCCGTTGAGGTAGTAATCGTCCAAGATTCCTTCATCATCCTGCTGAGGTAGTAATCGTCCAAGATTCCTTCATCATCCTGCTGAGGTAGTAATCGTCCAAGATTCCTTCATCATCCTGCTGAGGTAGTAATCGTCCAAGATTCCTTCATCATCATGTTGAGGTAGTAATCGTCCAAGATTCCTTCATCATCCCGTTGAGGTAGTAATCGTCCAAGATTCCTTCATCATCCTGCTGAGGTAGTAATCGTCCAAGATTCCTTCATCATCCTGCTGAGGTAGTAATCGTCCAAGATTCCTTCATCATCCTGCTGAGGTAGTAATCGTCCAAGATTCCTTCATCATCCTGTTGAGGTAGTAATCGTCCAAGATTCCTTCACCATCCCGTTGAGGTAGCAATCGTCCAAGATTCCTTCATCATCCTGCTGAGGTAGAAGTCATCCAAGATTCCTTGATCATCCTGCTGAGGTAGTAATCGTCCAAGATTCCTTCATCATCCTGCTGAGGTAGAAGTCATCCAAGATTCCTTCATCATCCTGCTGAGGTAGTAATTGTCCAAGATTCCTTCATCATTCTGCTAAGGTAGAAGTCATCCAAGATTCCTTCATCATCCTGCTGAGGTAGTAATCGTCCAAGATTCCTTCATCATCCTGCTGAGGTAGTAATCGTCCAAGATTCCTTCATCATTCTGCTGAGGTAGTAATCGTCCAAGATTCCTTCATCATCCTGCTGAGGTAGTAATCGTCCAAGATTTCTTCATCATCTGTTTGGAGTAACAATCGTCTTAGATTCCTTCATCACACATCATTATCAGAAAAGACCTTCTCTGGTTAGATTTATTTCTTCCAGTTAAAACAGGCAACTAAAGACCTCCTCTGGTTAGATTTATTTCTTCCAGTTAATGATAGCCAATCAGAGACCTTCAAATAACAGTCCAGATACGATCCATATTCGGATGTAATTCTGTCACTCATTCAAATACAGTCCAACAATCATTTCTGGATGGCATCTTTAAGCCCATCTCCAACAACTATCCATCATCTCTCCAAATGACATCTGTAAGCCTATTCCGGACGTCACAATGCTGATACTACACCATGCGAGTGCAAATTTCTGGGCACTCTAGTGTTCAATTATCTTCCACCTTCGGATCATGAAAGGCTTGAAAGCCAATCTATATCCTCAGGTTTAAGAAAATTGAACAGGGGCAACTGTTGCACCCCAAAATTTGCCCTCTCATGTTTTCCAAAGTCTTCCCCCTGCATGGTTGATCACAAACCCTTGCCTAAGGAAAAAGAAAATTTTTGAGTGGTGCTTTAAGTGTCTTTCGATTGGCATTCTGAAAGACCCTTCGATTGACATTCTGAAGGAGCATTTCGATTGGCATTCTGAAGGAGCACTTCGATTGGCATTCTGAAAGACCCTTCGATTGGTATTCTGAATGAGCCTTTCGATTGGCATTATGGACAAGCACTTCGATTGGCATTCTGAAAGACCCTTCGATTGGTATTCTGAATGAGCCTTTCGATTGACATTATGAACAAGCACTTTGATTGGTATTCTGAAAGACCCTTCGATTGGTATTCTGAAGGAGCACTTCAATTGGCATTCTGAAAGGCCCTTCGATTGGTATTCTGAACAAGCACTTCGATTAGCATGAAACATCACCTTTCGATTGGCCTGTTAACAAAGCCTTTCGATTGGAATTTTAATTAGTACTCTTTGATTGATCTTTGGACAAGGGCCATTCGAAGGAGGTCATCAAGAGGGCACTCAAATCAAAAGTGTCCAGGTTCATTCAAGAGACATGAATATTTCAAAAAAGGAAAACTTTTAATGTGTCCGTTTCTTGTCTCATGGCATTTAATGGCCTGTTTAATGGCTGTCTCTTGCCATTACTGCACCCTCACACCCCTATAAATACAGAGGCCAGCATACATATCCAACACACAAAAACTCTGTAGGAGAACACGCGAAAAAACACAACAGGAGAACAAAAACATTGGAGTTACGCTGCCAAAAGTTGTCAACATTTTCAGAGGTGATCCAGGCTAAAGCAACCCTTCAACAAAAGATCACAACGCCCATAAGCCCCAAATCAAAAGTGCCTACATCCAGGAAGTGCCCAGATCGAAGGTGCCTACATCCAGGAAGCGCCCAAATTAAAAGTCCAATCTGCTGGTAAGAGAGGGTAAACTATCCAACCTCATATTTGCATAACATATTATTACTTGTTGTTACCTTTGATTTGCCATCCTAGACAGGATCGAAAGGCCTGGGTTTGGCGCCCAGGTCATGTTCTTCGTTTGCCAACACTTGCTGCAGACATAGCCTGAAGAAACCCAGCAAGCGCAGGATCGAAGGGCCTGGGGTTCAATACCCAGGCCCTGTGTTTTATTTTGCTAACATACTTTTGCAGGTATAACATTCCAGATCGAAGGAGACACCTTCTCTGGATCGAACCCATTAACATGTTGGATCGAAAGAGGCATCTCATTCCTGGATCGAAAGCCATGACCTCCATGATCAAAAGACAATCCTCTTCCCTAGATCGAAGGCTACTCACGCCTTACTGTCTGGCCCAATCGAAAGGACCATGACCCTCTCTGGATCGAAGCTTCCATCCCCTCCCTGGGTCGAAACTCCTTTTTTTCCCTGGATCGAAGGATCCCCCCCTTTGTATTTTATTTTTGTTTTCATTGACATCTTTTTATCTTTTTAATTAACATTAAAATAAAAAAAAAACACAAAAACATTAGGCTAGTTTTTTTTATTAAATTAACTTTGTCAATTAATCTTTTAATTATCTTAACATTTTCTCAAAACTAAAATTAAATAGATTTAGATCATTTTCCCAAAATAAAATAAAACAACAAAAAAAATTTATTCTTAGGATTTTTTAGAGGTTATTTTCAGATTCGCGCGCATTTATTTTATTATAACTGTCTACTGGTTTGTAATAGCTTAAATTAAGACTTTTACTTTACTGCTTTTATTCCCCCAATTTTTGGACATGTAAATAATCCCCCTCCCCGAAGCCTTGTAATAGCGTAGAATTTACAATTCCCGCACTTTAAATTCCTGTACACATATTAACTGTTTAGATGTATGCTAACTAGGCTATGCATGACAAGATTAAACTCCTAACTTAAAATCAATAGTAGCTCACCATGACATGTAAAGATAATATAACTGAAAATTGACACACTTGCACATGCCACCCTTATGGTACACCTCACTTGGTTGCCTCGAACGTGATCATTAAGTATAGGATGTTTTAGAGGTCGTCCTTTTGTCCAAAGATCAAAGTTGCCTCGAAATGGTTGCCTCGATAAAAATGATCTAAGACATTAGGATTACCACTAAGACGTCCTAACGTTGCTTTAGTGACCACACGTCCCTTAAATCGAATTGACTCGAAAATTCCAACGACGGTGCTACCTACTCCTCAATAGTGGGATAGCACTGTCTAAAGGACATTTGCACAATTAAATTCCTTTTTGAGTAGGTAGAGGTTCTTAAGTACTTGCTCCTTTTAAAAACAAAACAAAACTTTTCACACTTACACTTTTCGAACAAAGTTTTCAAAACACTTCATTACACTCTTGAGGACAAAAGCAAGAGTTAAATCGAAGTTTCAAACAAAACTCTTTTCAAAACCCACAATCACAAAGAAAAGAAAAACTTTTGAAAACATAGTGAGCAAGTACCTAAGAGCTCGTGGATAACCACGGATAGAAAGGGTGCTAACACCTTCCCTTTCTATAATCTACTTCCCGAACCCGAGAAATATCTCGAAAAGGAATTTTTCTGTGCTTTTGTCCTTTCCTTGTTGGATAAAATAAAAGACGGTGGCGACTCTTGCTTACCGCGACATTTGCGAAAACAAACGCAAACGCGAACCAGCATTCCAAAACAGTCAGTTCTCTATTCCCACCGATCACAGAGCTATCTTCCGTACATCTTCAAGCTACTCCTAGATATATGCACGTTATAACCCACGTGGAGGTAACATTCAAATAGAAGTGGTGAGTAATCATAATCAATTCTAAAAGGAATAAGAGAAAAGTAAACTTCCACAATTATAGTCTACAATTCAACAATATCAATATAACATATACTAACACCTTAATTCATCATAAATAGCTCACACAACATCTTCCTCACAAAATTCGCACATGATCACATAACAATCACAAGTATCATCACATCATATTTCATTAACAAACACATGCAATGCCACACATGATGTTAATGCAACAACAATGACACAATACATGAGGTACCATAACATAAACACATAGGTTCATTTTACTCCATGATCTCCATCATAGGATCGATTCACCCTTAAAATCGGAGTACACCAAATCTCTACCATCACCATAGATAACGCTTCACTAAATTCTCAGACGAAGGATTTAACTACTCACACTCGAACCATCACCATAGAAAACGAAGTCACAACATAATTCAGAACATAAATTCCACAACATGAATACATAATTTAAAGTTGATAAATGTTTTTCTCTACTTCCATTTCAAAATGCCAAACAATTTACAAGATAACAATTCAGATTACTCTAACTTTCTACTATGTATCGTATAAGAAGTATATTAAAAGAAAAATTATAATTTTCAGGGGTGCAGTGGCACCCTTCGGCTCCTTAGTTCTTCCGCCACTGTTGCTAGAGTTTATGATTTGCCTGAGTGTTAGGGAATATCAACTTTTACAAATTTTCCCTTATGTTCCTCGTATGTTGTACAATAATAGGTAAGTTAGTATTTTTCTCCCACATGTTATTTTTATAATCGTTGCTCATATCTCAAACACACATACCAAACTATGAGAAAGAAATTGAGATAATGATATGTATAACCAAAGAAGAGTATATTGCTTCTTTGAGAAGATAAATCCCATTTCATATAGAAGACCATACATCAAAAGATTTCGTAGAAGATTTTCATTGACTTTTTGACAATAGAATTAAAAATAAGCCTTGACCTTTTTCACACCGGCGAAAGTTTGTGGGAACAACTCTTTTTAATATATGTCATTTTTAGAGATTTTTATAATAGTTGACTAAAGGAGTGGCCTTCTGAGGATCACCTACTACTGTGGTGGTTGCCCACCATTCTATTATTTGAAGAAAATTAATACTCTTTAACACACATTTTCGTTTGCTCTTTTACTAATTAAAATTTATATAAAATTCATATAATATATTGAAATCCACCAGATATTTATTCAATAAAATATGAGGTGTATTGAAAGTTGTGGTAAAGAGAATTATTTTTAATTTTATTAATTAAATTATTAAATATATCAATTAGTTAATATATTTAATAATAACTTTTTCAGCGATAAAAGAAAATATTTATTCTGATTATAAATATAAGCAAAAATTAATAAAATTTAAAAAATATTTAAATTAGAATATTTAGTTTAAAATTTTAATAATTACATCAATTATTTTTATTATTTAAAATCGAATTGATATTATTTTCAAGAATAATAATTTTGTACGACTTTGAAGCATTTACCAAGATATTTATATTTTTCAATCCAATCCTCCTTCACTCCACACATATATTATAGCTAGATTATATTACATTTCTCGTTCACTCCACACATATATTGTAGCTAGATTATATTATATTTCCGATTTGATGGCTTCTTCTGAGAAGGTTAGAGTGAATATAGTTTTTCTGTTTGTGATTATCTTGTCAATGAAAGGAGCAGCAAGGGGGCCACTATGGAAAACTGAGACTCATCACAAAACATGTAAGTCATATTATCTCCATCTTTAAATAAAAAATAGTCTTAGAAATTTTATTTTATTTTTTAAAATATTTAAATACAATTTCATAGATATGATTCATACTTTTCTTTAATAAAAATATGATAAATATATCTAAAACATAATAAAAAATTAATATAAATCATTTATATTTTTTGAGATATGAATTTGTAAAAAAAATTACCAACAAATTAATATCAATATCATTTTTTTTATTTTTAAAGAAAATTCTATATTTAGGAGTAGAGATGGTATATCTTTTTGAAATATAACAACTGATTTTTTAATTAAGATAGTTTTTTATTAAAAAAACCAAATTTGAATAAAGAAATCATATTTTATTGTTTGGGTTAAATGGACAAGTCTCCATGTAATATAGACGAGTTTTGATTTATCTGCGTTTAAATTATTTTTTGAAATATTTCCTTAAAATTTTAAAATATTAAATTTTTTGCCTCTATTATTCCTATTATTAGCATACTATTTGTATATAGCTTATTTTATTGATGTATATACATGAGTCAGCTTAGATAAGTTTTGTTAGTTAGTTAGTATTTTATATCTTGCTGGCATCTGGTCATTGGTTGTATATATAGAGTTCACACTCTCTTATCTGTAACTACTTGATTCATTGAATAACAGAACACTTTACTCTTTTTTTCATCTTGTTCAATGAACCTTTCTTGGATGTTCATGGCTTCTTCACCTTGCTGGTGTGTTCTCATGGCCATTATTGACATGGTATCAGAGCTTATATAGCTCTGGTAGCCATCGATTCTTTCTTCTCCGTGATTCTCTTCTTTCATTTTTCTCTTTTCTCCTTTGAATCACGTTTCTTCTTCTTCCTTTCATTCATGGCGAACCAGAGCTACGCCGACTATACTACCAATTCTGCGAATCCGTTTTATCTCCATCCGAACGAGAATCCTTCACTCGTTCTTGTTTCACCTCTTCTCACGGACAAAAATTATCATACCTGGGCGCGATCAATGCAGATCGCTCTGATCTCCAAGAACAAGGAGAAGTTCATCGACGGTACTTTTCCCAAGCCACCAGTATCCGATCCTCTGTACTCACCATGGATTCGATGTAATACGATGGTTCTTGCGTGGATTCAACGATCGATTTCAGAGCAAATTGCTAAATCAGTGTTATGGATCGATAATGCCTCTGGTGTGTGGAAGAACTTGCAGATTAGGTTTTCACAAGGCGATATTTTCCGCATTTCTGACATCCAAGAAGATCTCTACAAATTCAAACAAGGTACTCTTGACGTCTCAAACTATTTTACTCAATTGAAGGTTATGTGGGACGAATTAGAGAATTACAGACCTATTCCATCTTGTAGCTGTGATATTGCCTGTTCTTGTGGTGCCATTGCATCCATTAGATTGTATAGGGAACAGGATTATGTCATACGATTTCTGAAAGGTTTAACTGAAAAGTTTGCTCACTCTAAGTCTCAGATAATGATGATGCATCCCCTTCCTAGCATAGACAAAGCCTTTTCCCTAGTTATTCAACAGGAGCGTGAAATTGACAGTTCAGTATCTAGTGTTATCCCATCCATTGCTGCCAATGAGCAGGCTACAGCCTTGCAAACTCAAACTCATGAGGCTAATTTCACTGCTAAGCAAGGAGGTTTCCACAATTATCGTGGCAAACCTCAAGCCTCTCAAGGATCTAATACACCTAGGGGAACTAATAGGGTCTGTGTTCATTGTGGGAGAACAAATCATACCATTGAGACATGCTTTCTTAAGCATGGTTATCCACCAGGTTACAATAGTTATAAAGGAAAGAGTAAATCTCAGGGTGGTGCACACACAAATTCATCTGCTGCAAATGTGAGCAATGGCAGCAATGGCACTGAATTTTCTTCTCAAGGCTCAGCTACTTCTTCATTTGGATTTACTAAAGAGCAGTATGATAGCATTCTTGCTTTGCTTCAACATTCCAAACAACCATCCACTGTCAATTTTGTATCTACCTCTCCTTTAGCTATGCAATCCACTTCTTCCAATGTGAATGGTAAGCACTCTGATCTTTGGATCCTGGATACAGGGGCCACTGATCATTTCTCTTTTAATTTTGCTTCCTTCACTGATCATAAATACATTGTTCCCATACTTGTAAATCTGCCTAATGGATCTCAAATATTTGCTTCTATTTCTGGCACAGTAGCTATCTCACCTTCCTTCATTCTGAAAAATGTTCTTTATGTCCCTAGCTTTCATGTTAACCTAATTTCTGTGGCTAAACTTGTTAAGCACAACCAATTCACTGTCCAATTTACTCATAATTCTTGTACTATTGTGCAGAATCATTCCAAGGAAATGATTGGTATAGCTAAGCTGCACAGGGGGCTCTATACTCTTGATTCTACAGATTTCAATTCATTTGTAAATAATTCTTCTATTTCTCATAATTCTTCTTGTAATCTGTGGCATATGAGATTAGGCCACATCTCTAAGATAGGTTTACATAGTATTGCTAAGGCTTTTCCATTCATCATTTGTAATAATGACAATGTACCTTGTGATTCTTGCCAATTTGCTAAGCAAAAGAAGCTTCCTTTTCCACAAAGCATATCTAATTCTACTGTTCCTTTTAACATTTTACATGCTGATTTGTGGGGCCCTTTTTCTACTGTTTCTGCCTTAGGACATAAATATTTTTTGACACTTGTTGATGACTTTACCAGACATACATGGGTCATTTTTCTCAAAAGCAAAGATCAAACAAAATCTAGCCTCATTAACTTTGTAGCTTACATAGAAAATCAATTTCAGACCACTTTAAAATGCCTAAGATCAGATAATGGGACTGAATTTGTTGTTTTATCTGATTTTTTTCTTTCCAAGGGTATCCTTCATCAAAGAACATGTGTAGAGACCCCTCAACAGAATGGTGTGGTGGAAAGGAAACACCAACACATTCTGAATGTTGCTAGATCTATTTTCTTCCACTCCAATGTTCCTTTGAACATGTGGAATTTCTGTATCCAACATGTTGTCCATCTAATAAACAGGCTTCCCACCCCTCTTCTTAAATTCAAATGTCCTTATGAAGTCTTATTCAAACAACCACCTTCCATGATGCATCTCAAAGTTTTTGGATGCCTCTCTTATGCTACCTCTCTTCAAGCTCATAGAACAAAATTTAACCCTAGGGCTAGAAAAGCTATTTTTCTTGGCTACAAAGAAGGAACAAAAGGTTATATCCTATATGATTTAGCCAATCACAATTTCTTCATTTCAAGAAATATGGTTTTCTATGAAAATGTTTTTCCTTACAAACTTGCTTCACCTGGCCATAATCAATCTGAACCATCCAACCATATTCCCTCCTTTCCTATTTTAGATGATCCCTTACCTACATCCTTTCCTACTTCCCAGCCTAGTACCACTGATATTTCTTTTTCCACTGACAGGTCCACATCTGATTTGATATCTCAACCTATAAATTCTGAGTCTGCTACTCTTCATAACATCCAGCCTGTTAGTCCTCCCAGTACTAGCCCTATTTCCAATCAGTCTGTTTCCAATGATGGGACCCCCCATACCAATTCTGACTCTATCCTTAATACCATTCCTTTACATTCCAGTCCTCCCAATTCTCATGGTCCTCCTGAGTCTCCTTCTTCTAATAGTCATTCTGAACATGAGCTGTCTTCCTCTAATAGTCATTCTGAGGTTCCTCCCTCTAATAACATTTCCACTAGACATTCATCTAGGCAGTCTAATCCTCCTCATTATTTGAAGGACTATCACTGCTATTCTACTCTCTCAAATAACACCTCTCATAATCTCTATCCTCTATCTTCTGTGTTGTCTTATGACAAGTGCTCTCCTTCCTATAAACACTTTTGTTGCAATGTCTCATCTAAGTCTGAACCCAAAACCTTTGCCCAAGCCATAAAATTGGAATGTTGGAAACAAGCTATGAATGCAGAATTACTTGCTCTTGAACAAAATCACACTTGGACTGTAGTTGACCTTCCACATGGGAAGACTCCTATTGGTTGTAGGTGGGTCTACAAGATTAAATATAAGGCAGATGGCACAATTGAGAGGTATAAGGCCAGGCTAGTGTCAAAGGGGTACACTCAGATGGAGGGCATAGATTTTTTTGATACTTTTTCCCCTGTGGCTAAGATAACTACTGTGAGAGTTCTTTTGACTATTGCAACAATTAAAGGTTGGCATGTTGAACAATTAGATTTCAACAATGCTTTTCTTCATGGTGATCTTCAAGAAGAGGTATACATGACTCTCCCCCCTGGCATTTCTTCTTCTAATCCTTCTCAGGTTTGCAGATTACAAAAATCTCTTTATGGCCTAAAGCAAGCTAGTAGGCAATGGTATTCTAAACTCTCCTCCTTTTTGCTGTCTTTGGGTTATGTCCAATCACAAGCAGATCACTCTTTATATGCTAAATCTGAAAACTCTCATTTCACTACTATCTTAGTTTATGTTGATGATATTGTTGTAGCTGGAAATTCTTTGATGGAAATCCATAATGTCAAAGCTCTTCTTGACAAACAGTTCAAAATCAGGGATCTAGGCAATCTGAGATATTTCCTTGGATTTGAAATAGCTAGATCAACAAAAGGAATTTTTATGAATCAAAGGAAATATACCCTTGAGCTTTTAGAAGATACAGGGTTTCTTGCTGCTAAACCATCAGCCATTCCTATTGATCCTACTCTCAAACTTACCCCTGAAGATAGTGATCTCTTGGCTGATCCTACTGTGTACAGAAGGTTAATTGGTAGATTAATCTACTTGACCAATACTAGGCCTGACATCTCTTATGCTGTCCAGCATTTGAGTCAATTTATTTCAAAGCCTTGTACATCTCACTACCAAGCTGCTCTTAAGATACTGAATTTTTTGAAATCTTCCCCTGCTACAGGTATCTTGTTCTCAGCTTCAAGCTCTCTAACATTGTGTGCCTTTGCAGATTCTGATTGGGCAAGATGTCCCACTTCTAGAAAACCTGTTACTGGTTTCTGTGTGCTCTTAGGATCCTCACTCATCTGTTGGAAATCAAAGAAGCAGAATACTGTTTCTAGATCCTCTACTGAAGCTGAATATAGGGCTCTTGCTTCCCTAACTTGTGAGTTGCAATGGCTTCAGTTCTTGTTACAGGACCTCATGATATTTCTACCTCAACCAGCTTCTGTTTATTGTGATAGCAAGTCTGCCATATACCTTGCACACAATCCAGCATTCCATGAAAGAAGCAAGCACATAGAATTGGATTGTCATGTGGTTCGTGAGAAAATCAACTCCAAACTGATTCACCTTCTTCCTGTCTCTACTAAAGACCAACTAGCTGATGCTTTTACTAAACCTTTACATTATCCTCTCTTCTCCTCCATCATGTTCAAGTTGGGACTTTGTAGTCTCCACAGTCCAACTTGAGGGGGCGTATTAGCATACTATTTGTATATAGCTTATTTTATTGATGTATATACATGAGTCAGCTTAGATAAGTTTTGTTAGTTAGTTAGTATTTTATACCTTGCTGGCATCTGGTCATTGGTTGTATATATAGAGTTCACACTCTCTTATCTGTAACTACTTGATTCATTGAATAACAGAACACTTTACTCTTTCTTTCATCTTGTTCAATGAACCTTTCTTGGATGTTCATGGCTTCTTCACCTTGCTGGTGTGTTCTCATGGCCATTATTGACACCTATAATTTTTTTTTATTCTCTTATTTTTACACGCTTAAAAATATTTAAAAATACATAAGATAATTCATAAAAGTTAAGATAAAAGGAATTAATCAAAACTCACATATATTATAGAGAAAATTGTACATTTAATCTTTATTGTTTAATATTTTTATCAAGTGGCTTTCAAATTGTGATTTTTTAATTAAAAAATAAACTTTTGTTATTTAATATTTTTTTTCTTTTTGGAATTGTGTATTTAATTTATTTATTCATTCACCATCTTGTGCCATGCATGTTTGGAAATCTCAAAGATGGACACATACTTTATATAGATGATGATGATCCTCGCAATCACAACTTCTTTCCCAAAATATCTCCTCCACCTCCTCCTCTAAGTGAAGGCTAATAGCATCTCTGTCAAGGCTAAAAAGTGGATTTGAATATGCAATTTCTTACTATTGTGATGATCTAGAGTATCAAATTTTTAATAATGGTAAAATGTATGTGGGAAACCAATAAATATGACAGAATAAGAAAGATCTATGAAAAATTTGTTACATTTTCTCGATCAGTACTTATCTTTTATTTTCTTAAGTCGTGTGGGCTGTTAGATTGGTTAGGGTCATGGATTCTCTCAGTTCTTCAGAACAATTTGCTTTTATATCAAAGGAAGACTTTGTTGGATGGAGTAGTGGTCCTTAACGAGGTGGTTGATCTTGCGAGAATGTCTATGAGGGAGTAATTATTGTTTAAAGTGGATTTTGAAAAGGTGTGTGATTCTGTTAGTTGGTCTTTTCTATACTATATGATGAGGAGATCTGGGTTTGATGAGAGATGGTGAGTTTGGGTTAAAGCTTGCATTTTTTCGAGTAGCTTTTCGGTGTTGGTTATTGGTAGTCTGACAGAGGAGGTTAGTATTCAAAGAGGGTTTTGTTAGTGCGTGAGATACTTTTAATGAAGAGAGAAAGAGAGAATAATAAAGAAATAAATATTATATTATTCACTTGAATTATATAAATAATGATACAAAATATGACTATTTATATACAATCATAATTGATCTTGGACTTACCAACTTGGATAATATTTAATATTATATATAATATTTCAACATATCTAACTTGTATTATATTTGATATTATATCTAAAGTCTCAACATATCTCCTGTAGTGGTAGAAATGTTGAGACTAAGTTATTGGATTGACTTAACTCGCACAAATCAAATAAAAATCGTCATTGCGCTTTATTGTTTCCAAAGGAATGGGAAAAAAGCGAATAACCCAAAAGGAGGGGGAGAGAATCTAAGTTCGGGAGTTGATTATGCAAAGGGAAGATATTAGCACCCTAAACATCTACGGTACTCCAAATGAGCCTCTTTGAAAATTTGTGTATTTTGGCTATAAGTGTTGTATAAAAAATAGATGGTGGAGATGTGAAAAGAAATATTTTTTATAATTTTTGCACCCGCCGCGATTGCAAACCTTTAGTGCCTACGTACCATCTTTTATGCAATATGGGATCAGGGTACTCGTAGTTCACCTTTAAAAATTTTAAAACACAAATGTGTTGGTTAATTTTAAAAGATGAGACATCATTGTCGTATCTGAGTGGAAGAACATACTTACTACTCATGATTATGAGAAAGGAGAATTTGCGTCATCTCAAAGTGGAGGATATAGCTTGGATTTTAAAATCAACAAAGTTTCGCTCAACACTCAAGTGGAAAATATCTCACTTCACTACATATCATAGAAGTATAGTAGCTCGTATCACTACAAGGGTTGACAAGAGTCTAATATTTTGAGAAAAGTTTTAAAATAAAAGCCAAAATGGAAAAAATGATTTGAATGAGATTGATTGACTTTTAGTCTTCTCACAAAAATGTCAAGGTATTATTAAGTTGTTTAAATTTTGATTAAGAAAAATATTTTGAAAATGCATGGACCTAAGTTCAAGTTTATTATGGAAGCGGTTCAAGTTTAGAAAACAAGAATAGTTTTGAAAAGGAGAGAGAAGATTTTTGAAATTAAAGAAGATGGGAGGAGATGAAAGGACTATCCTAAAGCATAAGGTAAAAGTTAGGGAAAATAACCAACAAGAAGCCAACACTTGACATAATGAGTCAATATAGAATTCTCATCCTTTGGATTAAAACCAAACAAGCAAAGATAATAAACCTTTTAAGAAAACCAAGCTTCAAATGTATTAAGTCTTCATAAAAAATTGGGCAGAGTAACAGTTGTATACAGATGAATTCTCGATCACAGACAAAACATATAATCAGAATAACCTGCGCAAAGAAAACAAACAACCCAGCATCTCGGGGTAAACCCCAAGAACTCCAAACAAAATAGCAATAGAAGTCACAAGGTCCCTAGGTAGGTTAAGGTCTCTAATTCTAAGTCCAAGAAGTTCATAACTCTAAAATGCCAAGGATAGTAACCAAATAGCCCAAGTGACATTAAAGTTTTTTATAGTTCAAGTTGATTATTAGATATCTTCAAAAAGAAAATTAAAAGCTCAAGTGAGCAAAATAAAAATGACATAAAGATAAATGCTCAAGTGAGTAAAGATGAAAATAGCATGAAATAAAAATGTTAAGATAAATGGTGCTTAAAGTAAAAACATAAAGTAAAAGCATAAAAATAAAAGTCAATTGTTAATTAGTTAGAAATTAAAGGTTAGTTGAATGACTATCTTGAAACTTGCATTTGAAAACTCATTAGAAGATTGATAAAATCAAAGCCTCTCAACAACAAGTTTCATTTACTTTTTGTCAAGTATATCATTCATTTCAAATTCTCGAGGCAACAACAAATGATCAACGATGTTTAGATGATTCACTTAGTACAAAACTTATGATGATTCATTAGAGGATTGATAAGACCAAAGCCTCCTAACGATGAACCTTAAGTTTATTAGATAAAAGGTTTCAAATTAAACATACTTGGGCTTGCAAACATAGGTTTGGGCCACGAATGATCATTTTTCGAATCGGGACAAAATTAAACACTATGTTAAGCAATCGTAAGTGAACTTATATAGAAGTTGCACCTATTTTGAGGTCGACCAATAGCAATCTATGTGCCATATGTTTGAAGTGATGATATATAGTTCATCCACTAACAACATGTAGCACAAAATGAGAAGAGGATAAGATGAATAGGGAGGGAGTATATTTGAATCCAAAAGTTTAACCAAACTATCATTAAAATGATCCATCCATTTTAGTGGAGTTAAACTTAACACTCAAGATCCAATGATGTTAATGAAGTTCATGATCAACAAACACATAGCCAGAATATATAAAAAAAAAATTGTGTTTAATGAATAAAATAAAAAGGAAAAATGATTTTTAAAACATTTTTAAAATGAAAATAAAAGGTAAAATATCAAACTGCATTCAAAGTATAAAAAAAAGTTAAAGAGACCATAGAAAAATCAGAAATGATCTCAAATATTTTTATTAAATTTTTGGTAATTTTCTAAAACATAAAAGTATTTTTAAACTAATTAAAATCACTCAAATAAGTGAAAAAAAGATCAAAATAGTAGAAGTCAAGATAAAATTCTAGAAAAAATTTCAGAAAGTCAAAAATAAGGAAAATGATTTTTATAAAATTTTTTAGAATTTAAAAATATCAAAAAGTATTTTTAAACAATTAGAAACAAGTCAAATTAAGGAAAAATTATAAAAAAATATCAGATCTAAAAATAAAAATATGAAAAAATAAAAACCAGAAAGAGGATATTTGAAAATATTTTTAGGAATTTTTTCATAATTTTTTAGTCAGAAATGAATTTTCTATGATTTTTTGAAGTTTGGTGTAAAAAACGGAAAATAAAAATAAATTTAAAAAAATATGGACCATTGGATGAGAGTCAAAACGCGCTAGTAATCAGATCCAAAGAATCAGGCACGCTTTGCATATCATGGTCAGCTTTGGAAATTGCACCGGATCACCTTTTAATATTTAAAAACAACTAAAGTTCCGGCGTGTTGGATGGAGTTTGACTAATAGAAGTAATCAGATCCAAGGACTCTCAAAGCGCGCGTATGATAAAGCAAACATACCGAATTGAATTCAAAAAATCACATGTCACGCTTTTATTGGTTAAAGCACGACACGTAGGTTGTCTTCAATCTCCAGACATCCTAGATTGGGATTCCTCAAATTGTTAAATTAGAGGACCAGATCAGTACCATTAGATTAATCTCTTCAAGACGATTCTAATGGTACCATCGCGCCAAATTTATATAAACTGAGCAAATCTTAAATTGAAAAAATGCAGAAATAATAACGAGCACGAAATTCTGGAATATCTCACTTAAATCTCAGTGAAATTGCAAATTATAAAAAGCATGAGAATCAGAAGGATGCAGAGAGTAGATTAGTCTTTTATTTGGATCAATTTGACCAAGAAATCTACCTGAACGAAGTAGCAAAAGGTGGCCCTGAAACTGGACTTCTCTAGATCAATATAGGTCACAATTCTTGAAGGTAAGAGTATGGTTAGCTTCAAAGAAGTTTAATGAAGTTAACTGAATGGAGCTTTTGGTGTTTTAGAGTGAGAATGCAAGAAATCATAAATTCAAATTCAAGAGTTCATGTGGATCTGAACAGGGGTCAATTATCTATCAAAGCTTGAGAAAATGAGTGAAGGATGATCGTTATTTATAGATGATCATGATGTAAGGCTCAAGCGTGTGAATTGGAGGCAAAATCAATGAAATCGTGTGAATATGCTAAGTGGGGAAAGTGACTTCACATGGATCAAAACGCAGCAAAGTGGATGGTTCAAGGGCCGTTTCTCATTATGGCAAGTTCCTAAACATGATTAGACGCGGAATTGATCCTTAAACAGGATTGTAATTGGGTTTAAACTGATTTCAAATTTGACTGAACATGAAACTTAAATTTCAAGATGCCAACTTCATAGCCATGGTGCCAACAATGTAGGGCACTATATGATGTGATTTTTGAAGCATTGGAGAGATCTCTTGTCAATCTTTACAATGTGAAAAGAATGGTTGCATTTGGTGTCTTGGATCAAAAATTGTATATCTTTGAAATCAGCAAAAACACACGGATTTTCCACACTTAGAAAAATTTCTAAGTTTGGCATTAAAAGTGACTTATAATGTTTTGCATCCAAACATGGCCTTCCACTAAAATTTTTCTTTTGACCAAAAAAGATGGCACGAAGTAAATCTTTTAAATGACATTTTTAGATTTGAACTACTTAAAAACTCCAAAAATTGAGAAAGTTATGACCTTATGAAGTTGGTGAAAATTCATGAAGTGGCTTATAACCTTTTGAGTTCTTAAGGCATCATCCACTCATTTTTAAGCTTTGAACATAAAAGTAAAGTTGAAGTTCACATCCTTAAGGTCATTGTGAAAAAATAATGGGTTCAAGGAGATAAAAATTGACCAAATTATGATCTTTTGAAGTCAAAACCATAAAATTCAAAGGCCTTTCAAGGAGACTTGTAATCTTTCTCAATCATTAAGCATCTTCCACGTAAATGTTTCTTGAAACTTTTGAAGTGATTTATTGACAACCCTTTAAAGAGAAGCATATCTTTGGAATCAATAAAAAAATCTCAAAAGATAAGTGAGATATAACCCTTAGAAGTTCAAAAACCTAGCTCATAGAGCACCAAAATGACTTGGAAAACCCTTTCAATTTTGACAAATTTTCTTGCACAATTACTTTTTCCATGTGAATAAAAGTTGTTGAGGATGATAATGAGAATACATAGCACCAAAAACCACTTCCAAATGTTAAGAATTGAGAGAGTTATACACTTGCGATCAAGAAATCAAGAACTTGTCCAATTAGGTCAAACTCCTTCAATCAACCCTTGTATCTTTTGATTTTATTTGACAAATTGAGACATGATGAATCATAGTAGGCCTTATAACGATGTACTTTAAAGTATCCTCAATAATGAAGCTTGAATCTCAATAAATCTTTGTTGAAGAAGGAATAGGAATAAACTCATGAACCTATGAATTCACCTGATGAAATTTGTTGTGCCCTCGCCTATAGGATCATCAATTAGAGCAAACACTCATTGCATTTGTTAGTTAAAATAAATTAATCAATACAAAACATAGATGATCACAATATACAAATCAAGGTGCTTGGTGATTCCTCATGAGAAAACCTAAAGATAGGGAGAAGAGTCAAATCCTAGTGTGATCTTGATATGGTTGAATTGATATGATATGATAGAGGAATCTTAGGGGCAAAAATTGGGGTACAACAACTGCCCTTATTTAAGTGTATTCTATCTGGAGATTCGAAGGTTAAAATCTTTGTGTCGACGCGATTGAAGATACTTAAATATAAAATAAGCCCTATTTTTTTCCCTAATATGCCATGCAATGCATATGATTGTGCATGCAAACAAACAAATCCAAAGGTGACACAGGACACCACTGAGGATGTGGGAAATAAAATAAAGGATCAAAGGAAAGTCCGACCAGGAAAATAAATCACTGGTGGACAGAAGACTCAACTCTATCGGGGTAAAGCCCAAGGAGGAGATAAAGCAACATCAACTCAAATATTGAGAAGAGAAAATAAAGGATAATAGTGATCAACAGATAACTGCAAACTATCCACTCACTAAGAAGATAGCAAAAAAAAGTAATGTCGACCCACAGGGGGAAAGAAGTGGTAGGATAATACCAGCAAACACCAATGTTAGAGTAAGTCACAAATGACCAGCATCAGTACTTATAACTGGAAACATATGAACTCTTCAGAGCAAAGTAAGTCTCAACGACGAACTACCTCCCATAATAACGAGACTACCATTCATCAAAGTCACAAATCTCAACAACAAACTATCTTCCATAATGACGAGACTACCATTCATCGGAGTAACAAAATCTCAACAACGAACTATCTCCCATAATGACGAGACTAACATTCATCGGAGTAACAAAATATCAACAATAAACTATCTCCCATAATGACGAGAATACCATTCATCGGAGTAACAAAATATCAACAACAAACTATCTCCCATAATGACGAGACTACCATTCATTGGAGTAACAAAATCTCAACAACAAACTATCTCCCATAATGACGAGACTACCATTCATCAGAGTAACAAAATCTCAACAACAAACTATCTCCCATAATGACGAGACTACCATTCATTGGAGTAACAAAATCTCAACAATGAACTATCTCCCGTAATGATGAGACTACCATTCATCGGAGTAACAAAATCTCAACAACAAACTATCTCCCATAATGACGAGACTACCATCCATTGGAGTAACAAATTCTCAACAATGAACTATCTCCCATAATAACGAGACTACCATCCATTGGAGTAACAAAATCTCAACAATAAACTATCTCCCATAATGATGAGACTACCATTCATCGGAGTAACAAAATCTCAACAACGAACTATCTCTCATAATGACGAGACTACCATCCATTTGAGTAACAAAATCTCAACAAAGAACTATCTCCCATAATGAAGAGACTACCATCCATTGGAGTAATAAAATCTCAACAACAAACTATCTCCCATAATGACGAGACTACCATTTATCAGAGTAAAAAAATCTCAATAACGAACTATCTCCCATAATGATGAGACTACCATTCATCGGAGTAAAAAAATCTTAACAATAAACTATCTCCCATAATGACAAGACTACCATCCATTGGAGTAATAAAATTTCAACAACAAACTATCTCCCATAATGAAGAGACTACCATTCATCGGAGTAACAAAATCTCAAAATTGAACTATCTCCCATAATGACGAGACTACCATCCTTTGGAGTAACAAAATCTCAACAATGGACTATCTCCCATAATGACAAGACTACCATCCATTGGAGTAAAAATATCTCAACAACGAACTATCTCCCATAATGACGAGACTACCATTCATCAGAGTAACAAAATCTCAACAAAGAACTATCTCCCATAATGACGAGACTACCATTCATCAGAGTAACAAAATCTAAAAAACGAACTATCTTCCATAATGACGAGACTACCATTCATTGGAGTAACAAATGAATCTTCTCGGGGAACTAACAGACTTACTGGGGAAGAATAGGTTGCTCAAATAAAGAGACCTGCCATTTGCTGTTATAAGAAACCCTTCAGGAAAAGAAATATAACTTCTCTGGGGAAATTTAAATATATTCATATTGAGGAGATAAAATCTTCTTGTGCAAAATAAATGCACACCCTTAATCCAGAGTTTAGAGCCTACGAAAATCAGAATAATAATGTTGACAAGAGCAACAAATTCAGACCAGAAATAAACTAGAGTGAAACAGTCAACCAAGATTGCATCTGATGAGAAATAAACTCAAAAGGGAAACACGAAGCTAACCAAACAATGAGCTGAATAGGAAGACTTGGAGAAAAAATCTTTCATGAGGGGAGACTCAGTGGGGAAATTGGAAAGAATGTACTCTTTCTGCTTAAGATTGACACTCTATTGGAGAGAGGGTAACATAACTCTGCCAAATAGGATAATATGCCAACAACAAAAATTAATGAATGCAGATGAACAAAGAATTATTAAATTCAACTATGCATGATATATGTATGAATGTATGAATGTTATCTTGTATCTGTTGACAAAACAGACATACAACACTGGGAATACCCAGGTAAGACCGGTTTGGGTAAAGTTAATACTTGACTAAATCACATCCAAGAGGAAAATTTCATAAGAAAGTAAGCACCAACTGAGGAAACTAATTCCTATTCCACGAATTAACTCCACTGAGAAGAAACAGAATCTGAAAGTAATCAAATCAAAACAATAAAGATACAGGGATATAACATCCTCTTCTAGGCTTCACCGAGAAGCATCACACAAACTTCAATAGGGAAAACAAATGTTTCAACGTCTATATTTCCACTAGAGATTATAATATTGACTTCATTAGGGCAGATGAAAACCGCATTGTCGAGACTTTAAACGAGGATCTCGTATTGATTTCATTAGGGAGGACAATACCACATTGTCGAGGGGAGCCAAAATACATTTTCCAATACCAAGAGCGATGATTACATAACTTCCCTGGGGAGGAATTATGAAACCACATGGGGTTAACAACTTTCAGAGAGAGACGTTATCTCAGCTTTACTTGGATATTTAAGAAGTCAAACAATACAACAAGAAATCAAAAATATGAGGATTTTAAATCAAACTCATCACTTGGCGGGAGAAAACCCAAAAAGTTGACAACTGTTTCAGTACTTCTTAGAAAAGATATTTCCCTTGTTTAGTTTCCCGGGAAACAAACAACATCAATAATGCCATCGCTGCAAAAGGCAATGTTTTGCAAACGATTCTACCTTAGCATGCAAAGGGAGAAGAGACTTTCGTCATATGAGCGAAGATCTTACTGGGGGATACAGGATAGATATTTCAAACCATGCACATCCGAAACAAAAATTATCAACCTGGAAGAAAAACTGAACCAATACCTGACTGGGGAAATGGGAGCACAAATCCAATACCGCACCATACATCAATTGGTACCATCTCCAACCATTTGAGAAACAACAAGAAAATCGTACGCATATCAGTGAAAACAACCTGAGAGAAATTTCCTGGGTAACATATACTTCCAAAATTTCAGAGCTCGTCCATCCTCAGAATCATTATTTTTGTTTTTCTTGAGTCACAAAATCTAAAGTAAAAAGTAATTTGTAAATTCTTTCCAAAAACAATTTTATTATTAAATCTATTTGTTTTGAAAATTACCATTAATAATAAATGGAGTCTTTGTAAGCATAATAAAATAAGAATTTCAAAGAATTGGATAAAAGCTCAAACTTTATTAATAGAATGGTAGTCTGCGAATGGCGAGACTCCATAGATGATTACAAAGTTTTGAAAATGGTAATATATTGGAAAAGATACATTGAAATACAATGACCACTATTCTCCCTAACAACTTTGAATTCCTAAGCAGCGACTTCTGTTGAAGTGTGGTGAGGATCCAAGAAGATTGTTGCTTCAATGGTCATGTTTTGTCTGATGCAGTTACTTGCCAAGAAATCCCTAACTTTTGCCTAAGTTGCCCTTGCGGGTTTTCAACCTAGCAGGAGAATCTATTTAGTTTATGTCTCTTATTTTTGCCTAGACCTCCCTTTCGGGTTTTCAGCCTACTGAGACGCTCTTTTTTGCCTAAGCCGCCCTTTTGAGTTTTCGTCTTAGCGAGCTTGAAACCACCCGGCCGGAACCCGTCATTTGGATGTAATGAAACATCAATGAAGTCGCCACCGAACGTCTTTTATCCCGTCGAAAGGGAAGGGTAAACATCGAGAAAACTTGAAAAGGGAGAAATCACGGTCTTTCGACCGAGAGATCGGGTAAGAGAGTCTGTTACGCGAGGGGAAGGTATTAGCACCCCACACTCCCGTAGTACTCTACGGTATCCACTCTTGTTGTCTAATCTAATGGGTGTGGTCAAATCCTATGTCTATGGATTAAAGCTAAAAAGGGAATGCATGCGAAAGAAAAGAAGAAAATAATGTAGGGAAAATAAAAGTTATGCTCGTTTGGGCCCTACCCCAATGCCTACGTATCCCTTTTAAGGAATCAGAGCAACCGTAGTTCGACTCATAAATTTTGGTTGGTTTTTGTTTTTTAGTTAAGACAACAAAAACAGTCAAGATGGAAAAACATCAAATAAAACAACAAATAAATGAGATGGTAAAACATCGACTAAACAATAACATGGTAACATGTCGAAGATGATGAAACATCAATAAAACGAATGACAAAACATCACACCTAACAATGATATTGAGAATCAAAGTAGGATAACAAACATGTGCGATGGCGAGACATCAGCTTCAAACAAATGTACGATGGAGAAACATCGGCTAAAAGATAACAAGATATCATGGCAAAGATGGCAAAACATCAATAAACCGGATGACAAAACATCACACCTAACAATGATATTGAGAATCAAAGTAGGATAACAAACATGTGCGATGGCAAAACATCGGCTTCAAACAAGTGTGCGATGGCGAAACATCGGCTAAAATATAGCATGGTATCATGGTAAAGATGGCGAAAAATCAATAAAACGGATAACAAAATATCACACCTAACAATGATATTGAGAATCAAAGTAGGATAACAAACATGTGCGATGGCGAAACATCGGCTTCAAACAAATATGCGATGGCGAAACATCGGCTAAAAGATAGCGAGATATCTTGGCAAAGATGGCGAAACATCAATAAAACGGATAACAAAATATCATACCTAACAATGATATTGAGAATCAAAGTAGGATAATAAGCATGTGCGATGGCGAAACATCGGCTTCAAACAAATGTGCGATGGCGAAACATCAAATAAACAAGTTTAAAAATAAAACCAAGAGGCGCATAAAGAAAAAAAATTGATTTATATCTTTTACCTTGAAGAAGGGTTTAAGTTTATTAGAGGTGTTTTATGATTTACCAAGAAAACAATTTTTGTTTTAAGATGCAAAATGCCAAGAAAGGGAAAACAACTAAGGGAGACGATCCTAGCACTATCCCTAGTGTTATCATACAATGATTGACCCTAAGGTTGAGGATAAAGGAAATTCCTATCATATATTAGCATGTTAAAGGAAGCTTAACAAAACTATCCTATGGGGAACATGCAATGAGAGCGAAGTCGTGATCTCAATTTCTAAATTGACTGACTCATCGACCAACAATTAAAGAAGAAAAGCAATAAATATCCTATAGGGAACATGCACTGAGAGCGAAGTCGTGATCTCAATTTCTAAATTGAGTGACTCATTGATCAACAATTAAAGAAGAAAAACAATAAACATCTTATAGGGAACATGCACTGAGAGCGAAGTCGTGATCTCAATTTCTAAATTAAGTGACTCATCGATCAAAAGCAAACACAACACATGTATCAGACAAAAAATAGAGGGCCTCCTGACATATATCAGCAACAGAGGTCCCATCATGCAACCTAGAACTATGAAAATAGAAGAAAGGAAATAGTGCAATACCAAACGGATAACTATCCGTAGCAACTGAGCAAGAATAAAAGAAACCCAGAGAACTTCAAGCAAGCTGGCATCAGTAGACAAATCAAGTCAGAAATTACGCCATCAGGATGTAAGTAATGAGATTATCAGATATGAACAGATCCCATGGGCAATGTATGGAATTCATAATCATATATATATATATATATATATATATATATATATATATATATATATATATATATATATATATATATATATATATATATATATATATATATATATTGCATAAACTATCAAACATGGCAAACACAATACCAGTGCCAATATAATAAGTTGTGTTCCACAAATAAAGTGAAACACAGTAGCCTCAAGCCAAAAATGGAAACTTTCCTCAAAGTACCTCGCACATTCAACAACCAAGTTAGTATTCCCATAAATAGAAAGATGATTCACATAAGGGATGGATGATGACACCATGATGAAGTGAGGAAACATGATAGAAAATATCAAACATTAGTCATGATAGACAAAAGGAAACAGGCATATGCACAATTTGGTCAAGAGAATCAAAGGAATGTTGCTCTTTTCTATCACCATGTTGAGTTGACAATTGAATATCAATCAAGGATCATGAGAGCTTGAGAAGAATACAATCAAAGACCATGAAGGTCAGTAGCAACCACAATTCAATCATGCACAATTAATTCATCACAACTCACAAACATAATAGAAGAGGAATCCCACACAATGCATCAAAAGGTTCAATCATTCAATCATAGGGAATTAAGTGAAATGACTTGAGTTTATTTGGATAAACATATCCAACATGATCATTATGTGCCCAATTATAGGCCTCACTCAAGTTCATTGTCCATCAAACAAATTGCAACAAGATATGCAACATTAATTGGGTACCTTCACTTCAAAAATACATCAAAAATAGAAACAAGGATCAATAATTCAAACCAAAAAATTCTTAGCATATTTGAAGTGTGTATAAGTCAGAAAGTAAGTCTTAGATTCATGCATGGTTGAGGAGGGGATCAAATGAGGCCCAAAGTTCAAAACTAGTTGGCAAAACTACCAAAACTAGACAAGTTTTCAAAATAATTCATGGAAAAATATCAAACCAAGTCAAATAACTCAAGAAAAATGGTTTTCAGATCCTCAATGCATTCATGAACCATAATCAAGACCTAAGTTCCACTGAAAATCCAGGGCGTAATGGTTTTGAAAAAGAAACTTGCACAATAAGAAACAAAACCCTAAATTTTGACTTTTAATCTTAAATATTGATTAGATAAGATCAAAATTCAAACAATTCAAACCAAGATCATGCAAATCACAAGTAAACCCTAAATGTCAGAATACATATTTTTTTCACATTTTTTGAATTAAAGAAAAGTCAAAAACAAAATTAAATTCAAACAATTAAGCATTTAAACAAATAATCACATCTCAAAATAAAATTTTAATCAAAAAGTCAGACAAATGTCCAACCAAAATTATATTCAAATATTAGAATTAAAAACACACATCCCTGATTTTTTGTGGAATTTTTGAATTAAGGGAAATATTAAAATAAGAATCAAACAAACAATTAACAATTAAACTATTATTTAAAGGCAAAAATGCAAACCCTAGCCAAAAGTCACAAAAAGGTAAAAATAAAATTATATTCAGATTCTATGATTAAAAACAAGCTTACATGATTTTTTTTAGGATTTTTGAATTAAAGGAAATATTAAAATCCAAATTATGAAACAAATATTTCAAATAAAACTTTTGAAATTAAATTTCTAATAAAAAATAGAAAAAATGCTAAACAAAAATCAGAATCAATTTCTAAATCATTTTATCAGTCCAAAATATTTTTTGTGGAATTTTTAGATCAAAGAAACTATTAAAATAAAAATAATCTTTAAACAAACAATTAATTAAACTCATTAATTTTTAGACCAATCAAAACATTTTTAAAAATTCCAATAAAATTACACAAGATAGTAGAAATTATTTTGGACTTGTGATTATTTTTTCAGAATTTTTTAAATTGTTTTGATCAAGAAATAAAAATCAGAAAATCAATTAAAACAAAAATATGAAAAATGCATGATAATTTAAAACAAGCCAATCACAGCGCGCCACCTCACTTCATCTTCAACCTCCAGCATAGGGAAAAACGCGTGCAATACAACAGTTCATGAGCCTATGTTCAGATCCATCAATCATGCTCGTTTCTTAACCAAAATCCATGAAATCAAGTGCAAATTAAAGCTAGCATATCATACTACATGATACAATTTGAATCAATCTCAAAGATCAAGCATGGATCAAGAAATAGAGTCTCAAAAACTGAAAAAAAATCACTGCAAACATCAAAGTCATGAACACGATTTCAACAATTCTGCTTGAATCAAAGCTCAAATATACATCAATCCTAATGATTGGTCAGCTAGCAACTTAATGATCATGATTTGCATCATCAATTCAAGCTGAAACACAAAAATCAAAGTTCAAGAAACTTACATGGATGTGAAATCTGGAAACACGATTCCTTCACTCCAGAAGCAATCCAATGGTGCAGGCTTGATCTCCTTACTTCACTGAAGATAAATCACCAAGAATTTTGAAGAATGGGCCAAGGAGAAGAGAGATTCGAAGCAATTTGCAGAGATGCTTCCAAAATATTCAGATTTGCAATGTAGCGATTATGAGCCTCTTCCTTCACAACCGAGCCTTGATTCTTGTTATATAGCACGAGGGTAAGAGGATAGAAGTGGTATTTGGCACTCAAAACTGTTGGAGGGCAAGATTGAAAGTTTTGGCCAAAAATGAGGATGCACATGGAAGTTGCGTTTCACTCGTGCATTTGCTTTCCTTTTGTGCGTTTTGTGAGCCAAATGAAGTCAGAATTACATGCCCAAAGTGCCAGCTCATGATTGTTTGAAATGAAGAAGTGTTGGTGATTTTGCAAAATTGAGCATGTTTTGTATTTTTTCATTCAAGCAAGTTCATGAAGCACATGGGCATGAAATG
Organism: Vicia faba; assembly: GCA_948472305.1. Lineage (NCBI taxonomy): Eukaryota > Viridiplantae > Streptophyta > Magnoliopsida > Fabales > Fabaceae > Vicia > Vicia faba. Next base: position 41,447,076 of record OX451737.1, on the reverse strand, counting down.
ATGAGTGCAATGGGCCTCAGCATATCACAAATTACCAATGAGTTTGATTAGAAGCAAAAGGAATGGCTAAAACTTGAGTTTACAAGAAATGGCCATTTTGCATATTTGTCAAAATTCAATAAAATGCCTTAAAATTCCAAAGTCTATAACTTGCTCATATTTTTGAATTTGGACACAAATGAGTACAATTTGGAAAGGTATTGAAAAGATCTACAATCCCGTAGTTTTAAGCTTTTGCAATTGAATCCATTAAGTTTCCCAAAATTGAGCTTGAAATTCACTAATTTTGGAAAATAACCTATAATTTTGTGACTTCCAAAGACCATAATTCTTGATTCCTTGCCAATTTGGACATGAGACCAAAAGGAGATGAAAGATCATCCTCTTATCTTTCCAAGCATATTTTATTTGCATTTTTTTGATCAAAGGTGAATAAAATATGAATTTTTGAAATTAAGTCCTTATTTTCCAAAATTAGAAACTTTTAGGGTTTCTTCATGAACAAGTTTCCACCCAAACCTCAATCTCTTTGATGCAATGATCAAAATGGACTTGAAATATGAAAGGTACACCCTTGAATTGATGGTTGACCAAAAGTTCCCTTGGTCAACCTTGACTTTGACTGATTTTGACCAAAATGACCATTTTGCCCCTTTGAATCAATTGATCCACTTCCCTTCAAAATTGATGATCAAGACTTCAAACATATGATCTTCCAAACATCTAGAGGCCATGTACAATGTTTCACTTCAAAATTCTCAAGAAATCTTGATGAAATCCCAAACCTTAGTTTTGGTTAACACCTTAGGAGACTGATGAATCATCTTCAAAACTTCAAATCCTCTGGGCATCTTGACCAATTTCTTGTACAAAGACTTTTCAATTACCAATGAGACGTTGTAGCTTCCAAATAAAGACTTGTACATTGATCAATAGCCTTGATCAAGCAAAACCCTAATTTGACTGGTGAATCAAAAGAGAGATTCCTCTTATAAACAAACACAAACTTCAATCTTCTGATGATCCAAAGGGATGGATAAAACATCTTGAGATATGCAATAACTTTTGAGCTTGAAAGATCCATAGGTTTAGATGACAAGGTTCTAATTGAGCAACCTGTCAATGCAATCAACCTTCAAGGCTTGAAGAAGACTTGATAACCAAAGTACTTTGATCCCATCACAATGTATGAATGCAATGCAATATGATATTCATGATGAAACATAAGCCTAAATCAAGAGGGTAAATTTTGGGGTTCAATAACTGCCCCTATTCAAATATCTTCAACATGATAAGTGAGAAAGGTGACAACTTTCGAGCGTTCAGAGTTGAAGATGATTGAATACAAAAGAACCCGAAAATTTACACTCTTGAAGCAGAAAGAAACAGAAGCAGAAAACCCACCAAGACATACGTCAGAATGAAGCTGTAACGCAGGTTAAAACAGAACAAAAACAAAGAAGAGTAGACGCAACTAAACTTCCGGACAAATGTGCCAGGGCAAAACTGGGCTTCAAAAAAGGTGAGACAAAACTCAAACCACAGAGTATAGGCGAAACTAAGCTCTGGAAAAGAAAACGTACGCGGGTGAGGAGACAAAACTCTGAGCTCGACCCAAAGCAAAGTGGATAGAGTGCGTGATTCTAGGAGCACTTGCTAATCTCAACTAAGATAGACAGTATGAAGGAACTGAAAGAATCCCATAAATGAGGAACAAAAGCGAGACGAAACTCGACTCAATAACCAGTTAGACGAAACTAAACTAGATGAGTGCCAGGATGAAACTAGATTTCACGCACGGGTAACGAGGCGAAACTCGACCCAAAGTAAAATGATGAGAGTGCATGTTCCTCAGAGCACCTGCTGGTCTCAGATCAATGGATAAACAATGACGAAAACTGATAGAAGAATCCAAGGAACAAAGGAGACTGGTTTCAAACCAGGGACGCAGTACGAACACTGCACTCGGTAAATGAACACCGTCAAAGGGTCCAAGGTATGAAAGCAAAAACAAGATGAAACTCGACTCAACAACCAGTTAGGCGAAACTAAACTAGATGAGTACCAGGACAAAACTCGATTTCACGCACAGGCGAAGAGGCGAAACTCGACCCAAAGCGAGAGTGATGAGAGTGCATGTTTCTCAGGACACCTGCTGGTCTTAGATCCAAGGACAAGCAGTGACGAAAACTGATAGAAGAATCCAAGGAACAAAGGAGACTGATTTTAAACCAGGGACGCAGTATAAACACTGCACTCGGTAAACGAACACCCTCAAAGGGTCCAAGGTATGAAAGCAAAAACGAGACGAAACTCGACTCAACAACTAGTTAGGCAAAACTAAACTAGATGAGTACCAGGACGAAACTGGATTTCACGCGCAAGGTGAGGAGACGAAACTCTGAGCTCAACCCAAAGCAAGGAGATTAGGGCGTACACCTAAAAAACCTGCTGAAAGCGAATATCAGGACGAAACTGGTATTCGAAAGGTGCATCAATAAACATTGGAATAAACCGGAGAAGGTAGTGAAGACTAAACCCGAGAAGACCGAGCCAGGGCGAAACTGAACTACAGTCAAGAGTAGACACTCAAACAAACAAATGATTGACGTCAAAAATATATTGGTATGGGGGGAAACTGAGATAATGAGGACGAAGACCTTGCTGGGGATTTAACCCGAAGTATTAGAAAATTCACCGGGGACAACAGAAACAGTAATGACTTATGTTCCGATGCATGTTTGAATTCTTTTTATATAGCGCAATGCTCCATATAATGGAAATGCTACGCGTTTTGGTAGATGCGATGTAATGATGCATGTTTAAAAGTTCCACTGGGGAATGACCAATTGAGAAGCCAATAACCAAGAAGTCAGAATCTGACATGACTTGCAAAAATAAATTGCAAAATCCAATGGAGAGGAGGAAATATGGGGAACCGCTAGAGAGGGAACCTCGGAGAGATGAAGCTTCACGGGGAATAACAGTCGAGCAACCAGTAGAAACGGGCCACAAACATTGAGAGGAGCTGCAAAAATAAATTGCAAACTTCCAGGGAAGATCAGATCAACACCGTAACTTCTGGAGAAGATTAGACATTGAGGGAGAAGATCAGGGCAAAACTGTAATCTCTGGAAAAGACAGCGCACGGCCGTGTTAAGGATGACACCAAGACAACAAACCCGACGTGAGGGGTGAAAACCTTTGCTGGGGGAAAAAAGCTCTGCTGAGGACACGGGACTTCACCGGGGAGACAGAACTCTGTTGAAGATTTTTGTTGGAGACATTTTTCTTGGAATGCAACCATTGGATGGATTATGTAGATAGTCGCACAATACTGACTTTACTGGGGATAAGGAAAGATCTTAACATCAGGATGCCCCAGTCAACAGATCGACTGGGAAATGAGAGGTCATGGCGAGGGATCTCTGTTGGTAACTTCGTTAGAGAGTTGAAACTTCTTCAGAATGTGAGTTCCCGTTTTAAACAACTCCACTGGGGATGTGCGACATATCCAAACTTGAAGTCTCAGAATGAAGCCTTTGAAAGAAGACTCCTGGGGGAACAAAACTTCGTTGCGGAAATAAAACTTCACTGGGGATAGGTAAAGTCCTATTCATACACGGCTTCTGTCTAGCAGAAGAAAACCAAATTTTCCCTTCCTGACAATCATTAAGCTCTTTAAAGGTGTTCAACGTGTAAACTCTTTTTTTATGTCAAACAAATGTTTTTCATGAAGAAAAATGTTTATTTTTGGAATGACAGACCTGATGCGATGATTATTTAAGCCTTGAAGTTTTAAAAACACTTAACAAAGTGTTGCATCTCTATTTTGAATGAATCACTGGCTAGAATGCAAAAATTTCAAAACTTTTCTTCCCCTCCTTTCTTTTTTTCAAAAAAACGAGTCAAGATGCAGGTGATAAGATACCAACATGGATGTGCAACACATATTTGGGAGTTTAGGAAATGTTATCTTGTTGCAGTATGCTTTTGAGCTAAACCCTTGTTTCAGTTATGACTTTTAAAGGTTGTAACGTGGTCTGGTTCGAGGTTTTTTAGAAAAAAGTTTTTCAAGGCTCAAGTTATTTGGTACCCACCCCCTTCATGATATTCTCCTGTCCTAAGTTCAGCTGACTTATCACAAGCATTCATCTTTCAAAAGGATTTATAATGGTTGAGTGATCACGACAAATTCTCCAACATGATTGTCAATTAACTTTTGCTGCTTTTGTTTTTGCTATCATTGTTCTTCTTCTTTTGATGAAGATTGAATAATTTTTTTTTCTTTTTGGCCCTTTTAGTCTCTCTTTTCCCTAACTTTTGCCCGAACAAAATCTTTTGAATTTCAAATTTGGGAGTCCAGCGGGATGCCCTAACTTTTACCTAAGCGACTTGTTTTCAAGTTCCGACTTAGCGGGGCATTTTGTTTCTTTCTTATTCATACTTCGAATAAGTCAATGTGACTTTAGGTCCTCGAACTTTTTCTTTTTTTCTCTCTTTTTTTGAAGAAAACAAATGCCTCATTCCTTGGTCGGCGAGGGATAGCCATTATTGTATCGATTCGATCTCAACCTTAGGACTTTGTGAGGAAATGAACATCGCGGTTTAGACACTTTTTTTTATCTCATGATGCGAAAGTTAAAATGTGGTGATCCTCAGATGGGACATTCCTTCTGAAATTTGAATGTTTGGTCAAATTAACTGAACATCTACCCTGCCCCTGGTTAAAAAAAAGGTTTTTTTTAACGGAAAAGAAACTCCTACTTCAAAGGCTCAGAGGGGTTAACGAGGGTCTAACTCCCTTATATCTCCGGTGTTTGGGGATTGAAACAATGCATGTACATCACCAACAGGGTTCTACTCGAAAGCATACCATTATAGTCATCGTTTTTTAGCTAAACTCCTTCCTCCAAACTCTTGGCTAAGCAAAAGAATTGGCACAGTTGGTATCAAAATGCCTGAAAAATTGATTAAAGAGTGATACTGGATGGATTAAGTAAAATGAAACAAATTTTTTCAAGGCAAAAATATTCAACGCATCAAGACTGACATTCGGCTATAAACAAAATCCTATATGCAGACAATGCTTAAAACAATCAATCAAGATGACACATGAAAGTGCGGCAAAGAAACGTAATAAAAGCCATTATGGGGAAGAAATGTTCTCAAATTAGGTTCGCCGACCTGCCATAATCTTGATATTACCCTGACCCATGACCTTTACCAACAGCACGGAGCTGTGAAACAAAATGGCAAGGCATCCACCAGTGAAGTGAATGAGAAAATCAATCAGAGAACCAAACATGCCCCTTGCACAGTAGTAGTTGTGTTTGTTATCTGTATTTCAAGCGATCAACCAACCATGACTTAGATTACCATCTCCGTGTAAGGCCCACGAAGTTTATATGCACATGTTTATCAAAAATATTGGACGTTTTTGCAAACAAAATAGTAAAAAAAAGGGAGAAAAGAAACATATACGTATACTTAAAAGAAGATATTCCATTGATTTTGAGAAATCAGCCTGTGAAAAAGGCATTTACAATTGAAAGCAAGAAATTACAAAATCAAAGCAAACAAGTGTTTACAAATGGCAATGTGAATGTGAATATCCATCAAGTCCCGACTCTGCTATGACCCTTATGACTCTTATGCCTTCATCTTCCCGATTTCAGACATATCATTCTTGTATTAGTTTCGAGTTTATGCCAGGTGACGGAACGAAGGAAAGAAACAAAGGATCTCATGCTGAGCACAGTCATTTGCTTTAAGTCCCTGACTTTTGCCTGAATCGCCTTTTCGGATTTTTTATTCACCAGGACGCCCTCTTTTTGCCTAAACCGCCCTTTCGGGTTTTCAGTTTAGCGGGTTTTTATTTTTTATGCAAAGTATTTTTTAACTACGTCAGCATTCACAGGGAGAGGGAAGTACTCTCCATCCATAGTCGTGAGCATCATCGCTCCTCCAGAGAAAACTATTCTAACCACGAAAGGACCTTCATAAGTTGGAACCCACTTGCCCCTGGGATCTCCCTGGGGAAGAATTATCCTTTTTAGCACAAGGTCACCTGGCTTGTAACACTAAGACTATACCCTCTGTGATCGGTGGGAATAGAACTGACTGTTTTTAGTGCTGGTTTCGCGAAATGTCACGGAAGCAAGAGTCGCCACCGTCTTTTATGTTCTCCAACATGGAAAGGACAAAAGCACAGCAAAATTCCTTATTCGAGAATGTTTCTCGGTTCAGGAGGTAGATTTATAGAAAGGGAAGGTGTTAGCACCCTTTCTATCCATGGTTATCCATGGGCTCTTAGGTACTTGCTCTTATGTTTTCAAAAGATTTGTTTGCTTTTCAAGTGTATGTGGGTTTGGAAAAGTTTAGTTTGAAAACTTCTAAGTAACTCTTGTATCAGTCCTCAAGAGTGTATGAAGTATTGTTTGAAAACTTTTTGAAAGTGTGGGGTGCGAAAAGATGTTTTTTTTTGTTTGTTTTGAAAAGAGCAAGTACCCAGGAGTCATCTACCTACCCTAAGGAATTAAGCTGTGTAAGAGTCCTTTAGATAGTGCTATCCCACTATTGAGAAGTAGGTAGCACCGTCGTTGGAGTTGTTCGGGTCAATTCGATTATTAGGGACATGTGTGGTCACCAAAGCAATGGTAGGACACCTTAGAAGTAACCCTAATGTCCTAGATCCTTTTTATCCGAGGCAACCGTTTCGAGGCAACTGGATCTTTTGGACAGAAGGGCGACCTCTAAAACACCCTATACTTGACGACCACGTTCGAGGCAACCAGTGAGGCGTACCCTAGGGGTGGCATGTGCATGTGTGTTTGTTTCAGTTTAATGTTTGTCTTGTACATGTTATTTGTGAGCTACGGATTAATTTTATTTACATACATTCTTGCAGGCATTTTTTAACAGTTAGGAGTGCGGAAAATAAATTGCAGAAATGTAAATCTAGCTATTACAAGGCGCGGGTCTATACATCACCAAAGACAAAAACCCGTTTTGGTAAATAAGTACGAGAAATTAAATAAAGCGGTAAAATCCCTAATTAACTATTACATACTCTGTACAGATACATAATCAAAATAAAATAAATACGCGCGAATAGAAATAATCGGGACGTCTTAAGGGTGTTGACCCTTTTTTAAATAAGAATTGAATTTTTGTCCTTTTTTGCAATTAAAATGAAATTAAAACTAATAACTAATTAATTAATTAATTAAAAGAAAATATTTTTGTGTTTTTTTATGTTTTCAATAAAATAAAATAAAAAGGAAATTAAAAGTTGAAAGTCCTAATTCTAAATTAATTTTACTTATTAAAAAAAAGTTAAAATTGTTCTAATTACACAACTAATTAATTAATATTAGAATTTATTTACAAAAATAAGTTAATAAATAATAAAATGTTTTTTTGGTTTTATTGTAAAAATTAGTTATGTTAATTTAGTGATAATTAGAAAAATTAATTAATAAACAAATATATATATATATATATATATATATATATATATATATATATATATATATATATATATATATATATATATATATATATATATATATATATATATATATATATATATATATATATATATATATATATATATATATATATATATATATATATATATATATATATATATATATATATATATATATATATATATATATATATATATATATATATATATATATATATATATATATATATATATATATATATAAAACAAGAAGAAAAAAGGGATGAACCAAAAAAAGGGGGGGTTGGTGAAGCAATTTTGGCCCAATAAGCCAAGCCTGTTGACTTCTGGAATCAAGTGCGTATGGTTGACTGAAGAGCATGGTGTTCATCATTTCCTGGCCACTGGATTGTTGTTTGTAGACACTTGGCATACTGAAGCATCAGGGCACATGGTGTACCACCTTTAGAAGCCTGCACAGGAATACATTGAGAAAAATGGAAACAAGGAAATTGGGGGACCTGGGAATCGAACCCAGGTCCCAGTGATGCATAGCCAACACACTTAACCATTCCAACCACCTGCGCGCGTTTGTAAGCATAATGAGAAATAAATATTATATAAAATAAACACATTATATGCTGAACAAAAGAAAAATAACGCGTATTTTTTGAACAAGCCAACCACACATGACCACGTCACCGTCTTCTTCCTTCTTCCTGTAAAAAACAAAACAATTAGCGGGGGTTTTTAACCCCCACAAAATGAAATGCCAAAAAATAACGAATAGAGCTAGGCTCTACATAAATTGGGCGCGAGGGTTGCAATGAGTTCGTACTGATCTCCTGATTTCAACCATGGGTATTTCCAAGCCTAATTTTTCCTATATGAGAAACCCCCAATTCGAAAGCTTTGAAAACCTAAAAATCATCCATGGTGGTTTGCGATTCACGGCTCCAAAATGCAATTGCCTTATACCATTAGCTTCAGAAGAGCGTTAGCAATACAAAACAACAATTATATCATGTTAAATGTGCAAGAATTATGCATTTTGATTTTGAAAGAAATGGACAAACCGTGGGACTGTAATGAGTGATTCCTTGAGTGTTAGAGCGTGTTTGTGATTGCAATAGATTCCTGGGAGTGTTAGGAATGTGTTTGGATCAAGAAAAGACTTTAAATCATGCTGAAAAGTGGATTTCAGTTTGCAAATTTCTTTGGAATTTTTGGAATTTGGTTTGGCCGTTTCAATGAGCTCTAGGTCTTTCTTGAGGTATGGAACACTTGCATATGTATGTTTGAATGAGAATCAAGTCACATTTAGGAGCCTTTAACCATTGCAATTAAGTTTTTGGATTTCTTCATAACCACCATTAAAGGCCTTTCAAAGCTTTGTCCAATTTTTGAATTTTGTTCAAATTTGATTTTTCATGCTTAAAATGGCTCTAGCACGAAATTGGTAGGTGACTTATGATGCATCAAAGTCATTCAAACCACAAGATATCAATTAATTAATTTTTTTGATTTTTATTTGAATTTTATGGACTTAAAATGAATTAAATCAATAAAATTAAATAAAAAATAGAAAAATTAATGTTTATTCTTGAAATTGATCATGGGACACGTGGGTGGCATGACAAGGCTGAATCAAGTGGAAGAAAGTGGGCCCTTTTGTCAAAAATTGAAGTTTCAAGGATAGTTGACTTTTGCCATTTCATGAAAATTTCCCAACTTCTCCAATGCATATCTTGCTCAATTTTGATCATATGAACATGTTCTTGGACATTTTGGAAAGCTCTTGAAGTCCTCTAACCAATGCCTTTGGTCCCATGTCATTTTTATTTACCAATCTCAAGTTATGGTCTTTGACTTAAAATGCCTTTTTGTTGACTTTTGAAAATGACCTATAATGTTGAAATTGATAACTTTTTGTGAGAGCATTTCTTGGACTTGGAATGTGAATATGAGTTGTAGGAAATGTCATCCCCTTCAAAATGAGCATTGGATGGGATTTTTCTGTTGAACCACGAAAACATTATGCCCTGGTCAAGTTACAGTTGACTTTTCAGCTGTCCAAAAATGGAAACTTTTGCATCTTGATGATTTTTGAGCCATTCTTGTGGAATCATGATCAAGGCTTGATCAAATGATGATTGTGGCTTCAAAATAAGATGTTGACCAAAATTTTTGACTTTTGACTTCCAAATGACCATTTTACCCCTGTAGTTGATTGTGGAGCAACTAGGGTTTTTGACTGTGCAACTTGATGCTGTGAGTCTTGAAACTTGACATGTAGATACTTGGTAATGTATATAGGCACATGAGACTTGATTGAGCCCTTGAAAACCTCAACTTCCTTGAAGGAACCAAAACCCTAATTTTGACTGGCTTAGGAGGATGTTTGAACTGTGCAACCCTTGAGTAGACTTGAGCAAATTGAGATGATGCTGGTCAAAACTATGAAGAATATGGGAGGGCAAATTTTGGGGTACAACAGTTTCCCCTGTTCAATCTTCTTAGACCTGAGGATGTAGATTGGCTTGCGTGTCTTTCGTGATCCGAAGGTGGAAGATGATTGAACACTAAAGTGCCCAGAAATTTGCACTCGCATAGTTGAATATCAGTAGTGTGATGACTGGAATGGGCTTACAGATGCCATTTGGAGAGATGATGGATAGGAGGATGGGCTTATAGATGCCATCTGGAGATGTGACAGAACCTTGTCGGGAATGGGCTTATAGATGCCATTTGGAGACTGTTGGTAGGTGGATGGGCTTATAGATGCCATCTGGAGATTGTTTGTTGAATTGTAACTTTTGTAAGTTGAAAGAGGGAACCTGTGTAGGGTTGCCTGCTGATGAGCTCGTGTAAAACTGCATCTTTGAAGGAAGGAGACCTGTGTAGGGTTGACTGATGACGAGTCTGTGTGAAACTACATCCGAAGTGGAGAAGGAACCTGTGTGGGGTTACTTTGACGATGAGCCCGTGTGAAGCTGCATCTTTGAAGGAAGAAAACTTGTGTAGGGTTGACTGATGATGAGCCCGTGTGAAGCTACGTCTGGAGTTGAAGGAAACCTGTGTAGGGTTTACTGATGACGAGTCCGTGTAAAACTACGTCTGGAGTTGAAGGAAACCTGTGTAGGGTTTACTGATGACGAGTCCGTGTAAAACTACGTCTGGAGAGATAGAACCTGTGTAGGGTTTCCTTGATGACGAGTCCGTGTAAAACTACGTCTGGAAAGAGAGAACCTGTGTAGGGTTGACTGATGATGAGCCCGTGTGAAGCTACGTTTGGAGTTGAAGGAAACCTGTGTAGGGTTTACTGATGACGAGTCCGTGTAAAACTACGTCTGGAGAGAGAGAACCTGTGTAAGGTTTCCTTGATGAAGAGTCCGTGTAAAACTACGTCTGGAAAGAGAGAACCTGTGTAGGGTTGACTGATGATGAGCCCGTGTAAAACTTCATCTTTGGAAAGAGAGAACCTGTGTAGGGTGTAAAACTTCATCTTTGGAGAGAGAGAACCTGTGTAGGGTTTCTTCGGGATAAGTTCGTGTAAAACTTCTTGAGGAACCGGGGTAAGGTTACCTTGGGATAAATCCGTGTAAGACTTTGGGAGGAACCGGTGTAGGGTTACCTTGAGATAAGTCCGTGTAAGACTTCTGGAGGAACCGGGGTAAGGTTACTGCAGGATGAGTTCGTGTAAAACTTCTGGATGAACCGGGGTAAGGTTACTGCGGGATAAGTCCGTGTAAGACTTCTGGAGGAACCGGGGTAAGGTTACTGCAGGGCAAGTTCGTATAAAAATTCTTGAGGAACCGGGGTAAGGTTACTGCAGGGTAAGTTCGTGTAAAACTTCTTGATGAACCGGGGTAAGGTCATCTTGAGATAAGTCCGTGTAAGACTTCTGGAGGAACCGGGGTAAGGTTACCTGCAGGGTAAGTTCGTGTAAAACTTCTTGATGAACCGGGGTAAGGTCATCTTGAGATAAGTCCGTGTAAGACTTCTGGAGGAACCGGGGTAAGGTTACCTGCAGGGTAAGTTCGTGTAAAACTTCTTGATGAACCGGGGTAAGGTCATCTTGAGATAAGTCCGTGTAAGACTTTTTCTGAAAGAAAAGGAACCGGTGTAGGGTTACTTGTGGAGGATTAGTCCGTGTAAGACTTCGTCTGAAAATTGAGAAGGAACCGGTGTAGGGTTTCCCGACGATGAGTTCGTGTAAAACTGCATCTGAAAGAAAAGGAACCGGTGTAGGATTTCCTGAGATGGGTCCGTGCCTGAGGATGAGTCCGTGTAAAACTACATCTGAAGCTGGGAAGGAACCGGTGTAGGGTTTCCTGTTGATCAAGTGGATAATTATCTGGTTTCAGGTATTAACCCATGATCAGTCGTCCACAGAATTTTCCTGGCTTATTACCAGTGTTGATCTGGAACTGTAGAGGTAGATGGTAATCATCTTTTGATTGACTTTTTCCTGAAAAGGCATAGCGTTAGCTGTATGCCGTGTCATGATGCGTGAACTGCATGATATTAAGATGTTCTCAAGGAGGAATGAGATTTGTGGTGTATGATGCGTATGCATGTTATAATGTATGAAGATGTGATTTTTTGAATGTATTTTCGTCTAGGAAAATAAATCCTTGACGAATGCCGGGAAGTTTGTTGAATCCTGGGCTGATGTTTGAAGAGTAGAGTTCTTCGTTTCCACTGGGGATGATGATTGCAAGAATAAACCGGTAGGAGAAGATGACTCCGTTGGGGAATAAACCTGGTGAAGAGATTACTCTGCGGGGAATTACTCTGTGGGAAGAGACGCTTCGCTGAGATTTTAATGATAACTCCGCTGGGGATACCGTTGATAAGTTAAGTTGGAAGATTTGATGAACTCCGCTGGGGGATAGGAAGAACTTCGCCGAGGATGATCTTTCCGTGGCAATTAGCTGAGGATAACCCAGTTATAAGCTCCGGTGGGGAATAATCTTCTGAATAAAGCCGGGGAGAGATATGTACTCTGCAGGGGACAAGCTTCCAGAATCTACTGGGGATAAGCTTCCTACTGGGGAGATTGATTCAACTCTCCTGGGGAGACTTGGACTGCACTGGGGAATGGTTCCGCTGGATGTCTGTATTCCGCCGGGGAACAATCTTATATCAAGATTGTTGGAGATGCTTGCTAAGGAATACTTGTACTCCGCTGGGGGATGTTGAGATCTTCTGGGGATACCCAACTTCCTTAAGGCTGACAGTAGACTAACTCTGCTTGGGGAGAGTATCGCTGACTTGCTGGAGATATTGTGCCTTTTCAGGGCTGATGGGAGGCCAACTCTGCTAGGGGAGAGTATTGTTGATTTGTCTTACTCTCCGGGGAGTGAAGGTATCTTAGCCAGTTCTTCAGCTGAACCTACCTTTGTGCCTTGGTGGACAGAGCATCTTGTACAGTTCGGACAATTCTTATTGCCCCAGTTTCTGCGGGAGAAGGTACCTGGAGGTGCTTGATGACTGCCGATTGACAAATCTTCTTTTGGTAGGCAAGTGACGAGATGACAGGACATAGTCGTACGCTTTAATCCCTAACTTTTGCCTGGACCGCCCTTTCGGGTTTTCAGTCCACCGGGATACCCATTTTTGCCCAAGCCGCCTTTTCAGGTTTTCGACTTGCCGGGTGTACAGATTTCATCCCTTATTTTGCCCGAACCCTTTTGGTTCGCCGGGAAGCCCTTATTTTTGCCTAGGCCAGTCGACCTAGCGGGTCTTTGATTATGCATAGTGTTTTTTTTCCCGACTATGTCCACGTTCTCAGAGAGTAGGGAGTTGTCATTGTCAGTAGCGTTGTGTCGTCATACCACCAGAAGATATTCGTTTGATCGTCCAATGCCTCAAGTGATCCAGATGAGATTTGCCCCAAGCTGGTTGGCCTTTTGAGAGATTCTCTGAATCTTGACTTAACTTCCCCAGACGACGGACAATGATCATGCCATGCCCCTTGATTGGAGGTGCTTTGGTTCATTAGACATTCGTCGTGCGAACTTCTATATTGTTCAAACAAGTAGTCATATGCAAGCAATGTTATATTAAAAATGCAAAGCTTATGTCTGTCTTGAAGTTTTTTTTGAAAATGCGTTTTTTCATAAAAACAAGTGATTTTTTTTGTAAACTGTGATGTCAACTCGTTATTTTACCGCAAGCCTTAAGGAGTCAGGATACCTTTCGTAACAGTATGCTTTCGAACTAACCCATGCTTCAGCTAGGAATTTTGAGGGTTATAACGAGGCCTGGTTCACGGTTTAAGAAACAAAGGATAAAGGCTCAAATTTTATTTGTACCCACCCGCTCTTCGCGATGTTCTTCAAACCTAAACTCAGTTGATCGTGCGTTAGACCTTGTTCGAGTCTTTGCTCTGATATTCCAGTGATGGTTCGGATGTTGACAGTTTATTTTGAATAGGCAGTCATTTCTCTTTTTGTTTTTGGTTATCGAGGGTTTGTAGGACCTCTTTCTTTTTTGATTTCTTTATCCCTATTTTTTGCCTGAACTATTTCTTTTGTGATTACAGTCAGCGGGATGCCCCAGTTTTTGTAAGTCTCCTTCATAGGTTTTGACTTATTGGGCTTTTATTTTTTGAAAGATAACGACTGCCTGTCTTTATGATTATATGAACCATCACTGTCTTTGCTTTGGAAGGACTTCTTTGGTGCCATTCGTTGTGCACTTGGATCAGCTGAGAGAACTACCCTGCCCCAGGTTATGATTAAGGGTTTAAATTTTTTTTTGAAAAGAAAAACTCCTACTTCTTTGGCTCGAAGGGGTTGACGAGGGATTATCATCCTTATAGCTCCAGTGTTTAGGAATTGAAACAATGCCTGTACCTCATCAGTGGGGTCTGTTCAAAAGCATACTGTAAAGATCATGGTATCGTTTTCGTCATCCTCCCTCAAGAGGCTTAGAATTTTAAATCGAGAGTTTGACATCACAAAAATATGAAAGCAATTTGAATATAGCGAAGGCGAATATATTGATTCAAAACAGACATATGCGATGCATTAATGAAATAACAACGTTTGACATGAATAAAATGTTTGAACAATCAAAAGAAAATTACAACTTGAAAAATTCTAATGAACAAAAAAAGTGCTTTCTATCCTAGCCATGTTTTGGCAAGGGAGCAGTGATCACATTGGGAGCCTCGGGTGCCTCGAACTGGACCTCCTTTGCGTCGATTAGATCCTGAACCTTGTTCTTCAAAGTCCAACAATCTTCTGTAGCATGCCCCGGGCTGTCAGAATGATAAGCGCAACGGGCGTTGGGGTTATACCTTGAAGGTGTCCTGTTGGGATTCTTAGGAGGGTCCCTTAGAGTTACCAAGTTGGTCTCCAGCAACTGTGGCAATATCTGGGCCAAGGTCATGCTGAGGGGAGTGAATTTCCTTTTAGGTCTCTCTTCCCTTTGTTGGTTGCGATGTTGAGGAGCACCGGCCGGTTTTGAAATAACCACCGCGTTGACAGCTTGGCAGTGTTCAGCACTGGATTCTTTCTTGAATGGCTTCTTCTCATTGTTATAGGAGTCACCCTTTGGTATCTTCCCAGACTTGATACCGGCTTCTATTCTTTCCCCAGTCAAGATCAGATCTGTGAATCCGGCAGAAGAATTCACAATCAGATGGTTGAAGAACGGCCCAGACAGGGTCCCCAAGAACATGTTAACGAGTTCCCGGTCAATCAGAGGTGGTTGCACCCTTCCAGCAAGGTCTCTCCACTTTTGCGCATACTCCTTAAAACCTTCACCCGTCCCTACCCTGGAGTTGGGTACGCATATGAGCGAGGTCGGCATTATACTGATACTGCTTGTAGAACGCAGTAGCCAAGTCCTCCCAGCTACGAATGCTGGCTCCATCCAGCTGATAGAACCATTCTAGTTGAGTCCCTGAGAGACTTTCCTGGAAGAAATGGATCCATAGATTCTTGTCAGCTGTATACGGTTGGATCTTCCATGCATAAGACCTCAGATGCAGCTTAGGACATGAAGCTCCGTCATATTTTGCAAAGGCAGGTGCCTTGAACTTGTGCGGGATCACCACCCCAGAGGATAGACCTAGATCTTCGAAGTCCAGACCGGGCACTTTCTGTATCTCCATAGCACTTAGCCGGTCCTCCAGCTGTTTGTACCGGTCCTCAGCAGGAGGGTACTGTTCATCATTGAAATCTGTCTCGCTGTCGGAGACTACAGGACTAGGAACCTCTCTCCTTTGGGGACTGTCTTCCCTAACAGATGGAGTAGCCTGATCAGCTTCATTCTGCAGTGTATTCCCAAACCTCCGTCCAGTGTTAAACAGCACAGTCCTTCTCTTCTTCTTCTTCTTCTCCTTCAAGAGCAGAGTCTTCAACTCCTGTTGCCCCTGGGCTAAGCTCATGACCAGCTCCTGGAACTGGGCGTTCTGGGCCTGGAGGGCCTTGATAGCTTGCTCGTTAGATGATTTAGGATTCATGATGACTGCTGAAATAAACAGCAAAGAAGGTAAGTGTCCTGTCAAAAAGGGTACCTGTGATGCAATGTTATGTATGCATGCAATGTTTTCAAGAATCTCGCGGGGTAAATAAGAAAATTGTTAGAATTTGAATTTTGTAGCTTGATGGAAGGAACTTCATTTTGTTGAGAGTCCTTCTTCAAGAGTCAAGGCTCACCATATCGAGTGGGTCATAGCCCTTGACAACCTTGGCTAGAGGAAAATAAATCCCCTTTGCCCCTTGCTGGACAATTGGTTCATCATGACCTGCATCACAAACCCTTGAGATCCTTGAAATGGGTCAATCCTTATGCAGGATGTATGCAATGGCATGATGGTATGATGTTATGCTATGCATGGAGGGATGTAAGTGAACCCTGTTATGAGCCCAGATTAAGGACTGTAAACAAAACCTGCAAGAACTCATGTTGTCAGATAACAAGCATGCAAGTAGTCAAGTTTGAAGGCACACAAGTCACACAAAGAGCCCTTAGAGTTTAGGCCAGCATGGAGTTCAGGTACTACCCTCTTTCAGTTTGTTGGTTAAGACCTGTCCTAGAAAATAGTAACCGGGTTCTAGAGGATCCCAGTATCATCGACTACCCTCAATCAGTCATAACTCCAGTGTCGCAATCTTTTCTTGCGGCCTGAACCATCGCGAGAGTTTAGCCTCAATGGGTGTAGCATACTGCTACTGTTCTATGGCCAAGTTGGGTCATTTAAGGTGCTAAGGTCAGTTGGTGCTTAATGACTCCTCAGAAAACCCATATTCTCCTCGTTGCAACACAAGGGATATCGGTACAGACCAAGGTGTCACACCAACGTAGCCACTGCTTCACCCGTGTCGGTCTACGCCGGACAGGTCCCTCACAGCTTATGCTACCTAAAGAAGGGTATTACCCAGATCCGGGTTAGGATCTATGAAACTCCAAAACAAAGCCCACGATTTTAAATCAAGCAAAGCATTCAATTGAAAACATGAGTGGTCTAATCCTAAGGTACACCTCAGTTTTAATTTCCCCAGCAGATTCGCCAGTTCTGTGATCGGTGGGAATAGAACTGACTGTTTTTAGTGCTGGTTTCGCGAAATGTCGCGGAAGCAAGAGTCGCCACCGTCTTTTATGTTCTCCAACATGGAAAGGACAAAAGCACAACAAAATTCCTTATTCGAGAATGTTTCTCGGTTCGGGAGGTAGATTTATAGAAAGGGAAGGTGTTAGCACCCTTTCTATCCATGGTTATCCATGGGCTCTTAGGTACTTGCTCTTATGTTTTCAAAAGATTTGTTTGCTTTTCAAGTGTATGTGGGTTTGGAAAAGTTTAGTTTGAAAACTTCTAAGTAACTCTTGTATCAGTCCTCAAGAGTGTATGAAGTATTGTTTGAAAACTTTTTGAAAGTGTGGGGTGCGAAAAGATGTTTTTTTTTGTTTGTTTTAAAAAGAGCAAGTACCCAGGAGTCATCTACCTACCCTAAGGAATTAAGCTGTGTAAGAGTCCTTTAGATAGTGCTATCCCACTATTGAGAAGTAGGTAGCACCGTCGTTGGAGTTGTTCGGGTCAATTCGATTATTAGGGACATGTGTGGTCACCAAAGTAATGGTAGGACACCTTAGAAGTAACCCTAATGTCCTAGATCCTTTTTATCCGAGGCAACCGTTTCGAGGCAACTGAATCTTTTGGACAGAAGGGCGACCTCTAAAACACCCTATACTTGACGACCACATTCGAGGCAACTAGTGAGGCGTACCCTAGGGGTGGCATGTGCATGCGTGTTTGTTTCAGTTTAATGTTTGTCTTGTACATGTTATTTGTGAGCTACAGATTAATTTTATTTACATACATTCTTGCAGGCATTTTTTAACAGTTAGGAGTGCGGAAAATAAATTGCAGAAATGTAAATCTAGCTATTACAAGGCGCAGGTCTATACATCGCCAAAGACAAAAACCCGTTTTGGTAAATAAGTACGAGAAATTAAATAAAGCGGTAAAATCCCTAATTAACTATTACATACTCTGTACAGATACATAATCAAAACAAAATAAATACGCGCGGATAGAAATAATCGGGACGTCTTAAGGGTGTTGACCCTTTTTTAAATAAGAATTGAATTTTTGTCCTTTTTTGCAATTAAAATGAAATTAAAACTAATAACTAATTAATTAATTAATTAAAAGAAAATATTTTTGTGTTTTTTTATGTTTTCAATAAAATAAAATAAAAAGGAAATTAAAAGTTGAAAGTCCTAATTCTAAATTAATTTTACTTATTAAAAAAAGAAGTTAAAATTGTTCTAATTACACAACTAATTAATTAATATTAAAATTTATTTACAAAAATAAGTTAATAAATAATAAAATGTTTTTTTGGTTTTATTGTAAAAATTAGTTATGTTAATTTAGTGATAATTAGAAAAATTAATTAATTAACAATATATATATATATATATATATATATATATATATATATATATATATATATATATATATATATATATATATATATATATATATATATATATATATATATATATATATATATATATATATATATATATATATATATATATATATATATATATATATATATATATATATATATATATATATATATATATATATATATATATATATATATATATATATATATATATATATATATATATATATATATATATATATATATATATATATATATATATATATATATATATATATATATATATATATATATATATATATATAAAACAAGAAGAAAAAAGGGATGAACCAAAAAAAGGGGGGGTTAGTGAAGCAATTTTGGCCCAATAAGCCAAGTCTGTTGACTTCTGGAATCAAGTGCGTATGGTTGACTGAAGAGCATGGTGTTCATCATTTCCTGGCCACTGGATTGTTGTTTGTAGACACTTGGCATACTGAAGCGTCAGAGCACATGGTGTACCACCTTTAGAAGCCTGCACAGGAATACATTGAGAAAAATGGAAACAAGGAAATTGGGGGACCTGGAAATCGAACCCAGGTCCCAATGATGCATAGCCAACACACTTAACCATTTCAACCACCTGCGCGCGTTTGTAAGCATAATGAGAAATAAATATTATATAAAATAAACACATTATATGCTGAACAAAAGAAAAATAGCGCGTATTTTTTGAACAAGCCAACCACACATGACCACGTCACCGTCTTCTTCCTTCTTCCTGTAAAAAACAAAACAATTAGCAGGGGTTTTTAACCCCCACAAAATGAAATGCCAAAAAATAACGAATAGAGCTAGGCTCTACATAAATTGGGCGCGAGGGTTGCAATGAGTTCGTACTGATCTCCTGATTTCAACCATGGGTATTTCCAAGCCTAATTTTTCCTATATGAGAAACCCCCAATTCGAAAGCTTTGAAAACCTAAAAATCATCCATGGTGGTTTGTGATTCAGGGCTCCAAAATGCAATCGCCTTATACCATTAGCTTCAGAAGAGCGTTAGCAATACAAAACAACAATTATATCATGTTAAATGTGCAAGAATTATGCATTTTGATTTTGAAAGAAATAGACAAACCGTGGGACTGTAATGAGTGATTCCTTGAGTGTTAGAGCGTGTTTGTGATTGCAATAGATTCCTGGGAGTGTTAGGAATGTGTTTGGATCAAGAAAAGACTTTAAATCGTGCTGAAAAGTGGATTTCAGTTTGCAAATTTCTTTGGAATTTTTGGAATTTGGTTTGGCCGTTTCAATGAGCTCTAGGTCTTGCTTGAGGTATGGAACACTTGCATATGTATGTTTGAATGAGAATCAAGTCACATTTAGGAGCCTTTAACCATTGCAATTAAGTTTTTGGATTTCTTCATAACCACCATTAAAGGCCTTTCAAAGCTTTGTCCAATTTTTGAATTTTGTTCAAATTTGAATTTTCATGCTTAAAATGGCTCTAGCACGAAATTGGTAGGTGACTTATGATGCATCAAAGTCATTCAAACCACAAGATATCAATTAATTAATTTTTTTGATTTTTATTTGAATTTTATGGACTTAAAATGAATTAAATCAATAAAATTAAATAAAAAATAGAAAAATTAATGTTTATTCTTGAAATTGATCATGGGACACGTGGGTGGCATGACAAGGCTGAATCAAGTGGAAGAAAGTGGGCCCTTTTGTCAAAAATTGAAGTTTCAAGGATAGTTGACTTTTGCCATTTCATGAAAATTTCCCAACTTCTCCAATGCATATCTTGCTCAATTTTGATCATATGAACATGTTCTTGGACATTTTGGAAAGGTCTTGAAGTCCTCTAACCAATGCCTTTAGTCCCATGTCATTTTTATTTACCAATCTCAAGTTATGGTCTTTGACTTAAAATGCCTTTTTGTTGACTTTTGAAAATGACCTATAATGTTGAAATTGATAACTTTTTGTGAGAGCATTTATTGGACTTGGAATGTGAATATGAGTTATAGGAAATGTCATCCCCTTCAAAATGAGAATTGGATGGGATTTTTCTGATGAACCATGAAAAAGTTATGCCCTGGTCAAGTTGCAGTTGACTTTTCAGCTGTCCAAAAATGGAAACTTTTGCATCTTGATGATTTTTGAGCCATTCTTGTGGAATCATGATCAAGGCTTGATCAAATGATGATTGTGGCTTCAAAATAAGATGTTGACCAAAAATTTTGACTTTTGACTGCCAAATGACCATTTTACCCCTACAGTTGATTGTGGAGCAACTAGGGTTTTTGACTGTGCAACTTGATGCTGTGAGTCTTGAAACTTGACATGTAGATACTTGGCAATGTATATAGGCACATGAGACTTGATTGAGACCTTGAAAACCTCAACTTCCTTGAAGGAACCAAAACCCTAATTTTGACTGGCTTAGGAGGATGTTTGAACTGTGCAACCCTTGAGTAGACTTGAGCAAATTGAGATGATGCTGGTCAAAACTTTGAAGAATATGGGAGGGAAAATTTTGGGGTACAACACCCTCTTATTAAAAGATTTCCTCATCCTTTGCTGATATACCTGACCATGACATACAGCCGTCAACCTCTTCTCATCAATAAGTTCCAACTGATCCAGTCGATTCCGTACCCATTCACTTTCATCCAGCTCAACACCCCTCATGGTCCTAAGAGAAGGAATCTCGACTTCTACCGGCAATACTGCTTCCATGCCGTAAACCAATGAAAATGGGGTTTCCCCAGTCTAAGTACGCACAGTGGTGCGATAACCATACAAAGCGAAAGGCAACATCTCATGCCAATCTTTATAGGTTACCACCATCTTCTGCACGATCTTCTTAATGTTCTTATTGGACGCTTCGACAACGCCGTTCATCTTTGGTCGGTATGGGGAAGAGTTATGATGCTTGATTTTGAAGGACTCACAAAGCTCCTTCATCATTTTGTTGTTTATATTAGACCCATTATCGGTAATGATCTTCTCAGGAAATCCGTAGCGACAGATAATATTGTGCTTAATGAACCGAGTTACTACCTGCTTGGTGACATTGGCATAGGATGCAGCTTCGACCCATTTTGTAAAATAATCGATGGCAACTAGAATGAAACGGTGCCCGTTGGATGCAGTCGGTTCAATTTTGCCGATCATATCAATTCCCCACATCGCAAACGGCTAAGGGGAAGTCAAGACATTCAAAGGTACAGGCGGCACATGCACTTTATCGGCATAGACTTGACATTTGTGGCAAACCCGTGCATGATTGTAACAGTCAGTCTCCATGGTGGACCAATAATAACCTGCTCGCAAAATCTTTTTAGCCATGGTATGCCCGTTGGAATGGGTCCCGAAATCACCTTCATGTATCTCTTCAATGATTCTAGCTGCTTCTTACTTGTCAACACATTTGAGCAGTAAACCGTCAAGATGCCTTCTATATAACACACCACCACTGAGGAAGAACTTGGCTGAAAATCTTCTCAAGAACTTCTTATCTGTAACGGATGCCTCTTCAGGGTACTCTTGTGTTTCAAGATATCGTTTAACATCATAAAACCAAGGATTACCATCTGACTCCAAACTGTCCTCAAAACAGAAAGTTGGCTCACTCAAACTTCTGATAGTAATGGAAGGTGCCTCATTAGCCCACTTAACCTTGAACATGGAGGACAAAGTTGCCAGTGCATCAGCTAGATTATTTTCTTCTCTGGGAATGTGTTCAAACGTGATCTCTTCGAAGTACGGAATCAGCTTCAAAACATGCTCACTGTTGTACCCCAAAATTTGCCCTCCCATTTCCTCAACATTTTCTCATCACAAGGCCTTTGAAGATCAAGAACCATAGGGTTTCCTCTGCTCAAGACTTCTCCTTGCACTGTTGACCCAGATTAGGGTTTGTGTTTGCACAAGGATATTTTGACCTAAAAATCCTAAGGTGACTTTCATGCTTCATGATGGACTCCCAGGTTTATCCATACCAAGTTTCAAGTCTTGATTCCAAGTTTTGCCCAGTCAATTGGATAGTTGACCTAGAAATCAGCTGTATTGGGGAAAAAGTCAACTGTGGCCAATTGACAGTCAAATCTCATGAAAATTGACCCACATCAACATTATGAACTCATATGGACCATTTGATCAAGTTTGGATCACAATTCCACAAGAAATTTGATCAGATCACCAAAAGGGCAAAATGGTCATTTTTAGGGTTTTGACTGCACAAAGGCAATTTTTGACTGTTTGACCTAGCCAATGACAAACCAAGCTCACATATGGACTCAAGGACCCCATGGAATTATCTTGACATGCTCAACAAGTTCAAAAGATCCCAAGTATACAAGATTGACAGTTGAATTTCCCGGTCAATTGATCAATTTTGACTGTATACTGAAAAGTCAAACTTTGACTTTTTGGTCAAAATCAAGAGTCAAGATTCATTTTTCATCAAAACATGCCAAATCATGAAACTTTTTAACCAAGAAATCACAAAATGCAAATTAGGGTTTGAAATGGGAATTTTTCATAACTTAGAATTTTTCTAAGTTATGGAAAACCCTAATTTTTTCCTAACTTTGCCCCACTTTCTCACCAAGATCCATTTGGATTCAAACAAAAGTCAAAACATGAAAGTTGTAGCTTGTTGCATAATCTACAACTTTGATTCACAAAGTTTTCCAATTTGAGGCTTGTATCTCAAGTTACAAATTTTTGAATAAGGGCACTAAACCATTCTTAACTTAGTGAAAATTTGACCTATTTTGGACAGGTTTTCTACCTAACTTCAAGGCCATTTTCCATACACTTCCACTTGGAATTTCAATTTGCACTTCAAAGGTGGATTGTAGTACACATTCCAAGCTTTCCAAAATGTCCCAGAACTTCTCAAACAACCTCATGGTTAGGGAGAATCAAATTTCACAATATGGCAAAAACTCACTTTGTTCATGACCAAGTTACATGTCCATAACCTTGCAATTTGAACTCAGCATGCTTTAGCCTAGATTACAGGTCCTTAAACCAAGTTACACTCAATAATTTAATGCATATTCTTTGTGCCAAGACCATGTTCTTTGAGCTAAAGCATTGTATGAAGGTTTAATCCATTTTTAGATAAAGCAAAATAGCCATTTTTGAAAAGTCACACTTTATGTCAAATTGAAAATCCAACAAGTACATTGCAAATCTGATTGGCACAAGATTATGAGCATAACACACTGATCAAGGAGGGATTATGCAGCACATTAGGGGCCCTCTACATGCCTAGAAACACAAGTTGGCATTTGTTGCTTAAAGTTGAAGAAAAGTTCCATAACACATACCAACTTCCATCTCAGTGAACCAAGGCTTAGACAAAGTTATCAAACACATTCTAAACATCAAACACAAGCTGAAACACGAGCTAACCATCCCCATAACCCCCTAAAACACAGAATCACCACAAAACTGCAAGAACAGGGCATAAGCTGCAGTTGAACTTCCATAGTTCATTTCCATCGTGCATCTTGGCCAAAACCACTTCAAACACTTTCCCTACCATCCATACAAACTGTCCAAGGCATTAGAAGCAGATTGTAACACTCCTAACCATCATCACCATTTTCATTTTTCTGTTTTACAGGTGGAGTTCTATAGCTCGATTTAGCAAGGTTCAAAGCAAACTAAAGCTTGGAATAACATCCCTGGACATCAAGGAAGCTATACCAATCATCACCTTGCATTGAAAACACCTCCATCACCAGATACGATTCCAACTGAACATGTAAGTTCATGAACTCGTATCTCTCTATCTAGGCATTGTTAGCTTTAGGTTTGTGAAGAAAATATGTCACATTCATAGCCCTGAACATGCCCATGTAATTAGTTTTTATTTATTTTGCCTGTGCTATGAGAATTTGATGTCTGAACATGGAACAAAAACTAGGTCAGGAATTGGGGGAGAAGAAATTCTCTCTCGTTTCTGAGAGTTAGATTGATTTCTTTATATGTCTAGAATCGTGGCTTCAAGCTCTACAGGTTTCATGTTGGAAGATTTGGCAAAAGATCAAGGAATCTGGAGATAGAAAACGCGCGTTTTGGTTGTTGTTCAAACAGTCTGGAGGTTGAAGAAGGTCCACGTGGGCTGGGCCTATTTTGCTGTTTCTTTTTGCACCCCATTTTCACTTTTACACCCCCTTGGCCCATTGAGCTTATTTTCATGATTTTTTGACTTTTTCTTTTTTGTTCTGACTTATTTATTTTTTCTCATGACATTAAAAATATAAAAAATATTTTTCACACCATTTTTGTATTTATTAGGCATTTATTGGTTTAAATTGATATTTGCACATATAAATAATACATAAATACTCTTTTGTTTAAAATACTAAAAAATAATGTAAATACATTTTTTTTTCTGATTTTATTTTATTTCATCTTTTGAAGACATTTTACATAAAATATACTTTTTTTGATAAATAATAAATATTTTATTTTTTTTGTATATATTTAATATATTTTTTATATAATATAAATACTTATATAATTATTAGAATATTTAGGATAAAGACATAAAAATAATACATTTTTTCTTTTATTAATATTGGACCTCAAAAATTACTTTTTACAAATATACTCCACTTTTATTTATTTTTGTACATATTTAATAAATATTAAATATACTATATAATTAATACATTTTATTTAGTGAAATTAGGGTTTTGCCCTAAATTGTAAAGAATCCAAAATTAATACTTTTTTTATTTTTGTTCAATTAACACATAAAAAAACACTTTTTTTTACATACATACAAAAACCATTTTTGCATCTTGCATATTTATTTTATTTTAATTTGTGCAATTAAATATCTTGTAAATTCCCAAATTCTTGATGTAATAGCTTAGGGTTTAATTTCTGCTAAAAACATCCCCATTTGACATTTGTACCCCTCTTCCCATATATTGTGTTGTAATAGTGTAGGAGTTTAAATTTCGCACTTTATCGCTTTCTAAATATACAATGCTAGAATTAGGGTTTATATGCGAACAAAACGAACAAAAATAGTTTGACCTAATACAAGATAAAAAAGCATGAAAATGGACAACACATTTCACACTTGCACCCCTAGGGTATTCCACTTTGTTGCCTTCAAATAAATGGGCCATATTGCATGTTAGGTCTCTTTGGGCAAAACAAACAAATCAAATGATCATAGTCCCTCGATGACGCTTTCAAAATGTTGCCTAAACAAATGATCAAGTTCCTTAAAGAAAATGCCCAAAGATACTTGGCACCGTTGCAATTATGGTCTAAACGATGACCCGCGCCCGTCCCTTTCACATCCTAACATGAGATTGTCCACCAAATACAATGGTGGAACAAACTTATTAAAAGGGTTAAAATATAGCAATAAACTTTGAGAAATTTAGGAGTAGATAACCTCTTAGTTACTTGAATCAAACTTGCAAAAACAAAACACTTGCCCATTTTCTAAAACACACCTCACAACACTTTTAAAACAATCTTCAAAAACAAATGAAAACCTTTTCAAAAGACATACACCTTTGTATACATCCCAACATGGATCATAACAAAGGTTGCCACCACATTGGCTTCTTTTCAAAAACATTTTCAAACCCACACACACAAAGCACCATTTCAAACAATTGAAAATTAAGGCAAGTTGATCTAAGCAAGTAACTAAGAGTCCATGGATAACCATGGATAGAAAGGGTGCTAATACCTTCCCTTTCTATAATCTACTCCCCGAACCCAAGAAAACATCTCAAAGGTTTTTGCTGTGCTTTTTAACCTTTCCTTTAGGATAAAATAAAAAGTCGGTGGCGACTCTTGCTCAACCGAAACATTTGCGAATACAAACGCAAAACCATAGTCAGTTCTCCCACCGTATCACAGAATTGGCGACTCTGCTGGGGAAAGTATTAAAAGTGGAGTAACCTTAGGGCTTAGATCACCCTCTTGCATGACTAATTGTTTGATTTGTTTGCTTTATACTTTGGCTCTATTGTTTGGGGTTTGCAATCCTACACCCGGATTTTGGGAAACATTCATAGATAGCAATACGTTGTGGAAACTGTGCGGGGTATACCGACACGGTCTAAGCAATAGCTATATTAGTGCGACATATTTGTGAGTATCGGTAACCCTTGAGTGATGTCACTAAGCACTAATGACCTAGAACCTTACTTGACCATCTTGGCCTTTTATTAGGGGTAGTGAGATGACCGGCTTTGGTGCAGTCCGAAGTTGGTAGATACTCGATACTACACTCATGGAGGGTTGTTTTCTTGGAATATTTTGGTCGCTAGTTAAGTGGCTAAACCAAAACAATGAACAATGAAAACAATCCAGTGATATTGAGCTCCTTAGAACCCGGTTACTATTTATAGGACAGGTTTTTAAGCCAACTACACTCAAGAGGGTACTTACCTATGAAACCCCATGCAAGCCTGAAACTAGGGTTTGGTGTGATTTGCTTGTACATATGTTTTGTGCATACATCATAAACATCATGAAGCATCATAAGCATTCTCTAACCATTTCAAGGGTTTTGGATCTTCATCTTTGTTCTTGTTTTGTAGGACATGGAAATTCCTTGCAGAAATACCATTCAAGTCAACCTTGTGAGAATCTCCCCTCAACTCAAGGAGATCACTTCAAGAATTCCGGAAAACTCATCCTTCAGTGAAAGACATGGTAGACTGCTCAGCCTAGTCAACACTAACATTGAAGAAGACATGATGAAAGTGCTATTCCAGTTCTTTGATCCCCTTCACCACTGTTTCACTTTCCCTGATTACCAGTTGGTGCCCACTTTGGAGGAGTTTTCTCAACTCCTAAGAATCCCTATCCTTAATCAACTACCCTTCAACGGTACGGAAAAGGAACCAAAGCCGGAAGATGTTGCTCGAGCATTACATCTACAACCATCCGACATCAAGGGGCATTGGGAAACCAGAAGCGGCGTCAAAGGATTCTTAGCAAAAATCTTGTTTGAGAAGGCACAAGAATGTTGGAACTCATTGGACCTACAAGCCTTTGAAGAGATTGTGGCACTCCTTATCTATGGGTTGGTCTTGTTCCCAAATCCTGACCAATTGGTAGATATCAACGCCGTCAAAATCTTCTTGTCCAAAAATCCGATACCGACATTGCTTGGGGACATTCTTCACTCATTTTACACACGAACAATGAGAAAGAGGGGTGTTCTCATGTGCTGTACTCCTATCCTTGCAAGGTGGTTTATTTCGCACCTTCCACAATCTGTCCTGAAGAATGACCAAGGTACAAGGTGGTCCCAACGGTTGATGACTCTTACTCATTCTGATGTGCATTGGTGTTCTCGGTCCAGAGAAAATGTCATCATTGTCGATCGTTGCGGAGAATTTCCTAATGTTCCTTTACTTGGCATTAGAGGAGGTATCACCTACAACCCTTGCCTAGCTTTAAGGCAATTTGGATATGCACAGAGGGATGGCCCTCATGATATGTTGATTCCTAGCCTAGTTTTTGACTTCGACAACGATGCGCAAGGACTTCACCAAAGATTCGTCAGAGCTTGGGGAAAACTCAACAAGGTTAATAGCAAGACTCTGGGACACAAGAACTCCATCCCTCTTGAGCCCTATCTCAAGTGGGTACGAGCCCGAGCCCAAAGTCTAATGATGCCTTATCCTCATGTACTCCCAGTGATTAAAGAGCCCATCAATGAAGGAGAGGTTCCCTACACCATCCTACATCCAGACATGCCTACGTCGTGGGAAGAAATGCAGAAAAGTTGGATTCAGCTCAAGGAGGAACGAAATACTTTTGAAGCTAGCTTCTACGCCAGCGAGAAGAAAGTTCTAGATCTTACCCGCCGACTCCACGAGCAAGAGGCCCTCAACACCTACATCGCACCAAAGAGGATGCGCAATGTCTTTCTGCCTTAAGAAGTTTATTTGTTAATATTTGGCCCATGGGGCATTTATGTACTAACAAATTTCTTCTTATTAATATGACGTGCGTTCCTTTTTGTCTACAACAATCTTTAATGTTCTAAATCCTTGAATGCATTGCATACATAAGCATACCATTCATCATGTGCATAAGCAGGTCTCACTCCAGGTTTCCTTATCTGTCTGCTGTTTATTTCAGTAGGATGGATCTCGAGCAAACAGTCAAAGAGCTACAAACTCAGAATGCACAGTTCCAGCAACTCCTGATGACTTTGGCTAAAGGTCCGGAGGATCTCAAGACCTTGCTGGGGAATAAGGACCCAGTGAAAAAGAAGAAAAAGAGGACCGGAGTGGCTACTGTAGGGAGAAGATTTGAGGGAGAAGCTCGGAGGGTGCTTGAATTTCCTCCTATCTCCGATGAAGGAACCGGCAAAGGAGGCGGACCTGCGGTACCTTCCGAGTCTGATGCAGAAGAAGAAGAGGTTGAGGAGGATGAAGATTATTCTGACCAGCAATATCCTCCAGCTGATGATAAATACAAGGGTTTAGAAGACAGATTGGCTGCCATGGAGCTACAAAGAGTACCGGGTTTGGATTTTGAAGACTTGGGTTTGGTTGCTGGGATTGTGATTCCCCCAAAATTCAAAGTGCCAGTGTTTGTGAGGTATGATGGGCTGTCCTGCCCCAAGATGCATCTCAGGTCCTACGTGAGAAAGATCCAACCCTATACGGCAGATAGAAACCTTTGGATTCATTTCTTTCAAGACAGCCTTTCGGGAGCTCAGTTGGAGTGGTTTTATCAGCTAGAAGGAACCAGTGTCAGAAATTGGGAAGATTTGGCCACCGCTTTCTACAAACAATATCAATACAATTCTGACCTTGCCCCTACTCGTACCCAACTTCAGGGTATGTCATTAGGAACAAGCGAAGGATTCAAAGAATATGCACAAAAATGGAGGGATTTGGCTGGCAGGGTGCAGCCTCCTTTAACTGATCGTGAGCTTGTTGATATGTTTCTAGGGACCCTATATGGGCCTTTCTTCAATCATCTAATTGGTAACTCTTCCGCGGGGTTTACCGATTTGATCTTAACGGGCGAGAGAATAGAAGCTGGCATCAAGTCAGGAAAGATTCAGAAGGGTGTTGCTACAAGTACTGAGAAGAGGCCTTTTAAGAAAGAAGCGAGCGCTGTCTATGGTCCTAGAAGACAAGTCAAGCCAGAAAGTCACCAAGCCGTCAATGCTCTGGTCATTTCAAAACCTGTTACTGCTCCTCAGCAGTACAATCAACAAAGAAGTGAAAGGCCCAAGAGGTAGTATACTCGGCTGAGTATGACCTTATCCCAAATTTTACCCCAACTGCTATCAACCAATTTGGTGACCACCAAAGAAGCTCCGAAGGTCGTCAACACTGCGTCTCCTAAGTATAACCCAAATGCCCGGTGTGCTTATCATTCTGATAGTCCCGGGCACACTACTGATGATTGCTGGGCCTTAAGAAACAAAGTGCAAGATCTTATCGACGCGAAGGAAATTCAGTTTGAAGCGCCTGAGAGGCCAAATGTTGTAACTGCTCCTATGCCCCAGCATAGGGTAAATGCCATTGAGGAAGAGTTGTATGCTGTTTCGGTGAATGAAGTTGTTACCCCTCTTTTGACTGTTAAGAGGAACCTACTACTAGCCGGTTTATTTCCGGGTTGTAGTAAGGGTTGCCTCCTGTGTGCTGTTACCCCTACCGGTTGTCCACTGCTGAAATCAGGCATCCAAAGCCTGATGGATAGCAAAGAAATTCTGTTCAAGAAAACTACTATTCCGTTTGTTTCCACCGAAGAAATTTCTGTTGTCACGATCTACAATCCTGCCAAAGCTCCTGTGAAGAAATCAGTCCAAATTATGTCTGTTGCACCCATCACTATTACTGTTCCGGGGCCTCTCCCCTATGAGTCGGATAAGGCTGTCCCATGGCATTATGGGGCAGACGTGTATGTGCTTGGAGTGAAGCAGGAATTCAACACCAGTACCAGTATCAGTAACATCACTGGTCCCGCCAAGATTACCCGCAGTGGTAGGCTCTTCTCGCCTGACATTGCACCGCCAGTTATCCAAAAACCTCTCACCATCACACCCGCAAGTGTGCATGTTCCAATTCAAGTTCCTGTGTCTACTACTGCCGCCGAGTCCTCTGGTACTCGGGGCAAAGAAGTCGCTACCGATTCGCCTGCCAGGACGGAGGCATCAAAGAAGACTGCTGTGGAAGCCTCCCAACAAGAAATGGAGGAAATTCTTAAAATTATCAAAAAGAGTGACTTTAATGTTGTTGAACAGTTGGGGCATACCCCCTCCAAGATCTCTATGATGTCATTGCTGCTATGCTCAGAGGCCCATGCAAAAGCCCTGATTTCATTTCTGAAAACGGCCCATGTGCCGCAAGAGACCTCTGCGGATCAATTCACCGACTGTGTGGCTAATTTGACAGCCGACAATGGGTTGGGGTTCTCAGATGCTGACCTCACTGCCAAAGGAAAAAATCACAATGATGCCCTGCATGTTTCCATAGAATGCAGGGCACTACTCTCGCACACGTGTTAGTGGATACCGGCTCTTCCCTGAATGTTTTGCCCAAGAAGGCACTGGATCGTCTGGATTATGAGGGTTTGGAGCTGAAACCTAGTAACATCATTGTTAGAGCCTTTGACGGTTCTAAGAGGATGGTGCACGGTGAAGTAGATATTCCTATTCGTGTGGGTTCCCAAGTCTTCGACTCAACGTTCTATGTAATGGATATTCGTCCATCTTACTCCTGTCTATTGGGTCGACCCTGGATTCACAAAGTTGGGGCAGTAACCTCCACTTTACACCAAAAGCTCAAATACCCTGTCAAAGGGAAGATTGTTACTGTGCAGGGTGAGGAGGAATACATGGTGAGTCACTTGAATTCATTCCGATATATCGAGATGGACGGGGAGTTTATTGAAACCCCTTTTCAGCATTTTGAGGAAGTACCTCCAGTGTTGGCATCGGCTGAGGCGGTAGTTGAAGAAGATTTTCCGTTAAAGATGGCATCCTTGAAGGATGCCCGGGCTGTAATCGAGAAGGGCAATTGTGCAAATTGGGGTCAGCTTCCTGACTTCACTCAAAAGAATGACAAGTTTGGGCTGGGCTTTACTGCAGAGGCTCAGAGGGCTGTGCGCAAGGAAAGGATCAGAAAGGCTCCAGTGTTTATCTCCAACCCAAGGGTGAATGCTATCGAGGAAGAGGTAGAGGAAGCAGAGTTTGACAGTTGGATCTACCCGACTACCAGCAATGGACCAAGCAACTGGACGACAAAGGATTTTACGCCTATCACATTTGTCACGCAGTAATTAATTTCTTTTGATTTCCAATTTATAACAAACAATGTGTTAAAACTTTTATTGGCTCGGTGTCCTACCCGGGGCATCGTAGCTCCATTTGTGAGGGCTTTTTGTATGACATTTCCATATATCATCAATCAAAACATTGGACGTTTGTTGCATTTCAAATCTTGTGTCCTTTTTCTTTCTGTGTTATATATTGCAAAACAACTATATTTACACACACTCACTTATACAGGTTTCAATCCACTCTGGATCTCACTGGTAACAGCTCTGCTACCGCCAGTTATGACTTCGAGAATCCGATCAACTTGGCCGAAGACGAAGGTGAAGATGATTGCGAAGTGCCTGGTGAACTCGCAAGACTGCTACTCCAAGAAGAGAGGGCAATTCAGCCGCATGAAGAGCCGGTGGAAACAGTTAACTTGGGTACTGAGACAGATAGGAAAGAGGTCAAGATCGGCGCCAATCTAGAACTCAGCGTAAAGCAACGATTGATCCAGATGCTACATGATTACATGGAGATATTTGCTTGGTCCTATGAAGATATGCCTGGTTTGGATGCCGACATTGTAGTTCATCACCTGCCAACCAAGGAAGACTGCCCTCCTGTGAAGCAAAAGGTCCGCCGTATGCGCCCAGAGATGTCCGAAAAGATCAAGGCTGAGGTTATGAAGCAATTCGATGCTGGGTTTCTAGCAGTAACTTCTTACCCTCAGTGGGTTGCCAATGTGGTGCCAGTGCCGAAGAAGGACGGTAAAGTCAGGATGTGTGTCGACTACAGGGATTTGAACAGGGCCAGCCCCAAAGACGATTTTCCTCTACCTCACATTGACGTCCTCGTCGACAACACTGCTCAACACAAGGTTTTCTCCTTCATGGATGGTTTTTCTGGGTATAATCAGATCAAGATGGCTCCAGAAGATATGGAAAAGACTACCTTTGTGACTCAGTGGGGCACCTTCTGCTACAAGGTCATGCCCTTTGGGTTAAAGAACGCTGGGGCAACCTACCAACGCGCCATGGTTGCTTTATTTCATGATATGATCCATCATGAGATTGAGGTATATGTTGATGATATGATAGCAAGGTCTCAAACTGAGGAGGAGCATCTTGACCATCTGAGGAAGCTGTTTGACCGGCTCAAGATATACAAGCTGAGATTGAATCCCAACAAGTGCACCTTTGGGGTGAGGTCCGGAAAATTGCTAGGTTTCATTGTAAGTGATAAAGGTATTTAGGTGGACCCTGCCAAGGTAAAAGCCATACAAGAGATGCCGACTCCAAAGACAGAGAAAGAAGTCAGAGGCTTCCTGGGACGACTGAATTACATTGCCCAATTCATCTCACATCTGACTGCTACTTGTGAACCAATCTTCAAATTGCTGAAGAAAGATCAAGTAGTACGCTGGAACGATGAATGCCAGGCTGCCTTTGAAAGGATAAAGGAATATCTCCAAGAGCCACCCATTCTTATGCCACCAGTGGAAGGAAGACCTCTAATACTATACTTGACAGTACTTGATAATTCAATGGGGTGTGTGCTGGGGCAGCATGACGAGTCTGGCCGAAAAGAGCACGCTATTTATTACTTGAGCAAAAAGTTTACCGACTGTGAGTCTCGTTACTCACTGCTTGAGAAAACTTGCTGCGCTCTTGTATGGGCTGCTCGCCGGCTGAGACAGTATATGTTGACTCACACTACCCTGTTGATTTCAAAAATGGATCCCATCAAGTACATATTTGAAAAGCCTGCTCTGTCTGGGAGAATAGCAAGATGGAAAATGATCTTGACAGAATATGATATCCAATATACAACTCAGAAAGCAATTAAAGGAAGTGTACTGGCAGATCATTTGGCACACCAACCTGTGGACGATTACCAATCATTGAACTTTGATTTTCCGGACGAAGACATCATGGTGGTAACTGACTGTGAAGTACCTGGACCGGATGAAGGACCTGAGGAAGGATCCCGATGGTCTATGCATTTTGACGGAGCCTCCAATGCCTTGGGTAACGGTGTCGGCACTGTAATCATATCTCCCAAAGGAACTCATACTCCACTCACCGCCCGATTGTGTTTCAACTGCACCAACAACATGGCAGAATATGAAGCATGTATCATGGGTCTACAAGCTGCAATCGACTTAAGGATCAAATTTCTGAGTGTCTTCGGAGATTCCGCTCTCGTGATCAATCAGATCAAAGGCGAGTGGGATACGAAGCACCCAAATCTTATTCCTTACAAGGAGTATGTGTTGACCTTGCTTCACCACTTTGAAGAAATAACTTTTGAGCACTTCCCAAGAGAGGAGAATCAGCTAGCGGACGCACTGGCTACGATGTCTTCAATGTTCAAAGTTAAATGGGACAATGAAGCTCCCCGGATCATTATCTGGAAGTTGGACGAACCGGCATACTGCTGCGAGCTTGAGACTGAAAAGGTGACTGAAAAACCCTGGTATCATGAAGTGAAGAGGTACTTAGAAGCTCAGGAATACCCTGAAGGTGCATCTGTCAATGACAAGAAGTTCATGAGGAGGTTTGCGGCGAAATTCTTCCTCAGTAACGGCATTCTCTACAAACGGAATCATGATTCAACTCTACTACGTTGTGTGGATAAGGCTGAAGCAGAGAAGATCATGATAGAACTGCATGAAGGTACATTCGGAACGCATTCCAGTGGGCACACCATGGCAAAGAAAATCCTTCGGGCAGGATATTTCTGGTCCACAATGGAAGCCGATTGTTACCAACACTCTCGAACATGTCACAAATGCCAGATCTATGCTGACAAGGTGCATATTCCTCTAGTTCCTCTGAACGTCCTGACGGCACCTTGGCCTTGTGCAATGTGGGGCATTGATATGATCGGTGAGATCCGACCGACAGCATCCAATGGGCATCACTTCATCTTAGTGGCGATCGATTACTTCACGAAGTGGGTTGAGGCAGCTTCCTACGCCACAGTAACCAAGAGCGTCGTGGCACGTTTCATCCGGCATAATCTGATCTGTCGGTACGGAGTCCCGGAGAGAATCATTACAGACAATGGTACCAATCTCAACAACAAGATGATCACTGAGCTCTGCGAACAATTCAAGATACAGCACTACAACTCTTCTCCCTACCGGCCGAAGATGAATGGGGCTGTAGAGGCAGCTAATAAGAATATCAAGAAAATTGTGCAGAAGATGACAGTGACCTATAAAGATTGGCACGAGATGTTACCGTTCGCTCTTCATGGGTACCGTACTTCAGCCAGAACGTCAACCGGGGCAACTCCTTTCTCCTTGGTTTATGGCATGGAAGCAGTCTTGCCAATTGAAGTCCAGATACCCTCTCTCCGGATAATGAAGGATGCAGACTTGAGCGAAGATGACTGGATCCAGACTCGACTTGATCAATTAAACCTGATTGACGAGAAGAGACTCACTGCTATCTGTCATGGTCAGACGTATCAAAAACGGATGATCAGGGCATTTAACAAGAAGGTCAGACCACAAGAGTATCAAGTTGGGGACCTGGTAATCAAACGCATCATCCTTCCTCAAAGTGATCTCCGGGGCAAATGGACCCCTACTTACGAAGGGCCATTTGTGGTTAAACATATGTTCTCGGGAGGAGCCATGATCCTAACCACCATGGATGGTGACGACCTTCCTCACCCCGCCAATGCAGACATAGTGAAAAGATACTATGCATGAATAAAAGACCCGCTAGGTTGACATACCTAGGCAAAAATAAGGGCTTCCCGGCGAACCAAAAGGGTTCGGGCAAAAATAAGGGATGAAATGAAAAAAAATATGTACACCCGGCAAGTCGAAAACCTGAGAGGGCGGCTTGGGCAAAAATGGGTATCCCGGTGGACTGAAAACCCGAAAGGGCGGTCCAGGCAAAAGTTAGGGATAAAGCGTAACACTATGTCTCATTGGATCACCTCGCATCCGGAATTCGGCATCAACTATCTGGCTCAGACTTCGGCATCGACCAATCAGCTTCATCTTCATCTAAGCAGCAAAGCGACGAGACGCTTGAAGACATAAAGGCGATAGCAGAGTTGGAACCCAGTGGGATTATTCACATAGCTGTTTTGTTTCCTTTTTCAAAATTGTAAATTATATGCTATTCGGCGGCATTCTCCTACTAGGATGTCAGCCTCCTGTACAAAAAACGTCTATTCACAGGCAAAATTCAAAATCAATACAAATTCATTTTTCCATACAAATGGCCAACTGTTTTTTCCTTTTTTCTGTTTTGTCTTGCGAAGAACGTCCAATGTTCATTTTTGATATATGCATTTGACATTAAATTGCTAAATCATAAATATTTGCATATGAAACAAAAGGTTAATTACAGGTGACATCAGAAACAGGGGCAATGCGGAATTGTCTGATGCAGTCTGGTCACTTTGTCCGCCAAAGTACCAAGGTAGATTCGACTGAAGAATGTGACCAAATGATCTCAGCTCCCCGCAGAATAAGACAAAGATTTAGCAATACCTTCCCCAGTGGAACCACTCACCAGTACAACTCCAAAAGTTTCCCCAGCACGTCTTGAAGCTTATCCCCAGTAGATTCTGGACTCCTATCCCCTGCAGAGTACGGACGTCTCCCCCGAGCTTTATTCAGAGTTATTCCTCCCAGGGACTTATAACTGGGTTATCCTCAGCTATTTGCCGTAGAAGATCGCCCTCGGCAAGGTTCTTTTAATCCCCAGCGGAGTTTATCTTTGGTATTCCCCAAGCGGAGTTTATCATCATTATCCCCAGCGGAATCCATCATTGAAGTCCTCAGCAGGCCCCTCGTCAAACTTCAGCAAAGTATCTCTTCCACAGAGCAATTCCCCGGCCGATCGTCAAGGATTCATTTTCCTAAGACAAAATACACTCATAAACGTTTCACATTTCATACATCTTGCTTACATACATGATGAAGTGCATACAACACTATCTCATGTTGAACATCATGACATCATGCATATCATATATCATGACATTGCATACAATTAATGTTTTGCCTTTTCAGGGAAAAAGACAATCCCAAAGACAACTACCTTCAACTGTCACAAATTCCAGATTCGATACCTATATCTAGCCAGGGCACATCTGAGAGTGATCAGTTTCCAGACTCAATTCCTGTATCTAGCCAGGGCACGTCTGAAGAGTTCGAAGATTCGATTCCTGTATCCAGCCAGGGCATATCTATTGACAACCATTTCCAGATTCGACTCCTGTATCTAGCCAGGGCATATCTGTTGACCATTTCCAGATTCGACTCCTGTATCTAGCCAGGGCATATCTGTTGACCACATTTCCAGATTCGACTCCTGTATCTAGCCAGGGCATATTTGTTGACCATTTCCAGATTCGACTCCTGTATCTAGCCAGGGCATATCTGTTGACCACATTTCCAGATTCGACTCCTGTATCTAGCCAGGGCATATTTGTTGACCATTTCCAGATTCGACTCCTGTATCTAGCCAGGGCATATCTGTTGACCACATTTCCAGATTCGACTCCTGTATCTAGCCAGGGCATGTCTGCATAAAGGTATTGAAGATCAAACACCTGTAACAAGCCAGGAAAACATCTGTCTTTCTCAAATACACAAGTTCTCGCTAAGGAATCTCTTATGCGATCAACACTTCCAAATGGCATCTATAAGCCCATTCCCGACAAGCTTCTGTCACACTTCCAAATGGCATCTATAAGCCCATTCCCGACAAGCTTCTGTCACATCTCCAGATGGCATCTATAAGCCCATCTCCCTATCCACCACCTCTCCAAATGGCATCTGTAAGCCCATTCCCGACATCACATTGCTGATACTCCAACATGCGAGTGCAAATTTCCGGGCACTCTAGTGTCCAATCTCCTTTTACCCTCGAGTCACGAAAGGCAAACTTGCCAATCTAACTCTTCAGGTTCAAGAAGATTGAACAGGGGCAACTGTTGTACCCCAAAATTTTCCCTCCCATTTCCTCAACATTTTCTCATCACAAGGCCTTTGAAGATCAAGAACCATAGGGTTTCCTCTGCTCAAGACTTCTCCTTGCACTGTTGACCCAGATTAGGGTTTGTGTTTGCACAAGGATATTTTGACCTAAAAAGCCTAAGGTGACTTTCATGCTTCATGATGGACTCCCAGGTTTATCCATACCAAGTTTCAAGTCTTGATTCCAAGTTTTGCCCAGTCAATTGGATAGTTGACCTAGAAATCAGTTGTATTGGGGAAAAAGTCAACTGTGGCCAATTGACAGTCAAATCTCATGAAAATTGACCCACATCAACATTATGAACTCATACGGACCATTTGATCAAGTTTGGATCACAATTCCACAAGAAATTTGATCAGATCACCAAAAGGGCAAAATGGTCATTTTTAGGGTTTTGACTGCACAAAGGCAATTTTTGACTGTTTGACCTAGCCAATGACAAACCAAGCTCACATATGGACTCAAGGACCCCATGGAATTATCTTGACATGCTCAACAAGTTCAAAAGATCCCAAGTACACAAGATTGACAGTTGAATTTCCCAGTCAATTGATCAATTTTGACTGTATACTGAAAAGTCAAACTTTGACTTTTTGGTCAAAATCAAGAGTCAAGATTCATTTTTCATCAAAACATGCCAAATCATGAAACTTGTTCACCAAGAAATCACAAAATGCAAATTAGGGTTTGAAATGGGAATTTTTCATAACTTAGAATTTTTCTAAGTTATGGAAAACCCTAATTTTTTCCTAACTTTGCCCCACTTTCTCACCAAGATCCATTTGGATTCAAACAAAAGTCAAAACATGAAAGTTGTAGCTTGTTGCATAATCTACAACTTTTATTCACAAAGTTTTCCAATTTGAGGCTTGTATCTCAAGTTACAAATTTTTGAATAAGGGCACTAAACCATTCTTAACTTAGTGAAAATTTGACCTATTTTGGACAGGTTTTCTACCTAACTTCAAGGCCATTTTCCATACACTTCCACTTGGAATTTCAATTTTCACTTCAAAGGTGGATTGTAGTACACATTCCAAGCTTTCCAAAATGTCCAAGAACTTCTCAAACAACCTCATGGTTAGGGAGAATCGAATTTCACAATATGGCAAAAACTCACTTTGTTCATGACCAAGTTACATGTCCATAACCTTGCAATTTGAACTCAGCATGCTTTAGCCTAGATTACAGGTCCTTAAACCAAGTTACACTCAATAATTTAATGCATATTCTTTGTGCCAAGACCATGTTCTTTGAGCTAAAGCATTGTATGAAGGTTTAATCCATTTTTAGATAAAGCAAAATAGCCATTTTTGAAAAGTCACACTTTATGTCAAATTGAAAATCCAACAAGTACATTGCAAATCTGATTGGCACAAGATTATGAGCATAACACACTGATCAAGGAGGGATTATGCATCACATTAGGGGCCCTCTACATGCCTAGAAACACAAGTTGGCATTTGTTGCTTAAAGTTGAAGAAAAGTTCCATAACACATACCAACTTCCATCTCAGTGAACCAAGGCTTAGACAAAGTTATCAAACACATTCTAAACATCAAACACAAGCTGAAACACGAGCTAACCATCCCCATAACCCCCTAAAACACAGAATCACCACAAAACTGCAAGAACAGGGCATAAGCTGCAGTTGAACTTCCATAGTTCATTTCCATCGTGCATCTTGGCCAAAACCACTTCAAACACTTTCCCTACCATCCATACAAACTGTCCAAGGCATTAGAAGCAGACTGTAACACTCCTAACCATCATCACCATTTTCATTTTTCTGTTTTGCAGGTGGAGTTCTATAGCTCGATTTAGCAAGGTTCAAAGCAAACTAAAGCTTGGAATAGCATCCCTGGACATCAAGGAAGCTATACCAATCATCACCTTGCATTGAAAACACCTCCATCACCAGATACGATTCCAACTGAACAGGTAAGTTCATGAACTCGTATCTCTCTATCCAGGCATTGTTAGCTTTAGGTTTGTGAAGAAAATATGTCACATTCATAGCCCTGAACATGCCCATGTAATTAGTTTTTATTTATTTTGCCTGTGCTATGAGAATTTGATGTCTGAACATGGAACAAAAACTAGGTCAGGAATTGGGGGAGAAGAAATTCTCTCTCGTTTCTGAGAGTTAGATTGATTTCTTTATATGTCTAGAATCGTGGCTTCAAGCTCTACAGGTTTCATGTTGGAAGATTTGGCAAAAGATCAAGGAATCTGGAGATAGAAAACGCGCGTTTTGGTTGTTGTTCAAACAGTATGGAGGTTGAAGAAGGTCCACGTGGGCTGGGCCTATTTTGCTGTTTCTTTTTGCACCCCATTTTCACTTTTACACCCCCTTGGCCCATTGAGCTTATTTTCATGATTTTTTGACTTTTTCTTTTTTGTTCTGACTTATTTATTTTTTCTCATGACATTAAAAATATAAAAAATATTTTTCACACCATTTTTGTATTTATTAGGCATTTATTGGTTTAAATTGATATTTGCACATATAAATAATACATAAATACTCTTTTGTTTAAAATACTAAAAAATAATGTAAATACATTTTTTTTTCTGATTTTATTTTATTTCATCTTTTGAAGACATTTTACATAAAATATAATTTTTTTGATAAATAATAAATATTTTATTTTTTTTGTATATATTTAATATATTTTTTATATAATATAAATACTTATATAATTATTAGAATATTTAGGATAAAGACATAAAAATAATACATTTTTTCTTTTATTAATATTGGACCTCAAAAATTACTTTTTACAAATATACTCCACTTTTATTTATTTTTGTACATATTTAATAAATATTAAATATACTATATAATTAATACATTTTATTTAGTGAAATTAGGGTTTTGCCCTAAATTGTAAAGAATCCAAAATTAATACTTTTTTATTTTTGTTCAATTAACACATAAAAAAACACTTTTTTTTACATACATACAAAAACCATTTTTGCATCTTGCATATTTATTTTATTTTAATTTGTGCAATTAAATATCTTGTAAATTCCCAAATTCTTGATGTAATAGCTTAGGGTTTAATTTCTGCTAAAAACATCCCCATTTGACATTTGTACCCCCCTTCCCATATATTGTGTTGTAATAGTGTAGGAGTTTAAATTTCGCACTTTATCGCTTTCTAAATATACAATGCTAGAATTAGGGTTTATATGCGAACAAAACGAACAAAAATAGTTTGACCTAATACAAGATAAAAAAGCATGAAAATGGACAACACATTTCACACTTGCACCCCTAGGGTATTCCACTTTGTTGCCTTCAAATAAATGGGCCATATTGCATGTTAGGTCTCTTTGGGCAAAACAAACAAATCAAATGATCATAGTCCCTCGATGACGCTTTCAAAATGTTGCCTAAACAAATGATCAAGTCCCTTAAAGAAAATGCCCAAAGATACTTGGCACCGTTGCAATTATGGTCTAAACGATGACCCGCGCCCGTCCCTTTCACATCCTAACATGAGATTGTCCACCAAATACAATGGTGGAACAAACTTATTAAAAGGGTTAAAATATAGCAATAAACTTTGAGAAATTTAGGAGTGATAACCTCTTAGTTACTTGAATAAAACTTGCAAAAACAAAACACTTGCCCATTTTCTAAAACACACCTCACAACACTTTCAAAACAATCTTCAAAAACAAATGAAAACCTTTTCAAAAGACATACACCTTTGTATACATCCCAACATGGATCATTACAAAGGTTGCCACCACATTGGCTTCTTTTCAAAAACATTTTCAAACCCACACACACAAAGCACCATTTCAAACAATTGAAAATTAAGGCAAGTTGATCTAAGCAAGTAACTAAGAGCCCATGGATAACCATGGATAGAAAGGGTGCTAATAACTTCCCTTTCTATAATCTACTCCCCGAACCCAAGAAAACATCTCAAAGGTTTTTGCTGTGCTTTTTAACCTTTCCTTTAGGATAAAATAAAAAGTCGGTG
The DNA here is from genome assembly GCA_948472305.1 of Vicia faba. Lineage (NCBI taxonomy): Eukaryota > Viridiplantae > Streptophyta > Magnoliopsida > Fabales > Fabaceae > Vicia > Vicia faba. The sequence continues at coordinate 41,405,376 of OX451737.1, read as the reverse complement.
GCGACTCTTGCTCAACTGAAACATTTGCGAATACAAACGCAAAACCATAGTCAGTTCTCCCACCGTATCACACTCACGATAGGGAATTAGGTTCTGATGGCGAGTTTCCCAATCTCCATTAATCTGGTTGATAACAAGATTGGAATCCCCGTAAACTTTCAAAAACTTGATGCGCGGGTCGATCGCCGCCTCAATGCCATAAATGCAAGCCTCATATTCGGCCATGTTGTTAGTGCAATCGAAACAAATACGAGCCGTGAAAGGAATGTGGTACCCCTCAGGGGAAGTGATAATAGCCCCGACACCGTTGCCCATGGCATTGGAGGCACCATAAAAAACAAGCGTCCAACGTGATCCTGGCTCGGGTCCTTCGCCTGGGTCTGGCATATTACAATCCAGAATATACACAATTTCCTCATCAGGAAAATCAAACTTCATCAGTTCATAATCATTCATGGGATGATGAGCAAGATGGTCGGCCAATACACTACCCTTAATTGCTTTTTGAGTAGTGTATTGGATATCATATTCGGTGAGTATCATCTGCCAACGGGCTACCCTGCCTGTAAGAGCTGGCTTCTCAAAAATGTACTTGATTGGATCCATTTTGGATATCAAGTAGGTGGTGTGAGTTAACGTGTATTGCCTCAAACGTTTGGCGGCCCAGGCAAGCGCACAACAAGTCTTTTCCAACAATGAGTACCTCGACTCGCATTCTGTAAACTTCTTACTCAAGTAGTAAATAGCCTGCTCTTTCTTCCCTGTCTTATCGTGCTGACCGAGGACACAACCCATTGAGCTCTCCAACACAGTTAGATACATGATTAGTGGCCTTCCTTCCACTGGCAGTATGAGTATCGGAGGTTCCTGGAAATACTCCTTTATTTTGTCAAAGGCCTTCTGACAATCCTCATTCCATTTCACTGTCTGACTTTTCTTCAACAACTTGAACAAAGGTTCATAGGTGGCTGTGAGATGAGAAATAAATCTAGAAATGTAGTTTAACCTTCCCAAGAAACCACGTACTTCCTTCTCTGTCTTTGGTTCGGGCATTTCCTGTATCGCTTTTACCTTGGACGGGTCCACCTCAATACCTTTTTCACTTACAATAAAACCCAACAGCTTGCCGTATCTCACCCCGAAGGTGCACTTATTCAGATTCAACCTCAGCAGGAACTGCCTCAGTCTCTCGAACAATTTTTTCAGATGAACAAGATGTTCCTCTTCCGTGTTAGACTTAGCAATCATATCGTCCACATAAACCTCAATCTCTTTGTGAATCAAATCATGAAAGAGAGTGACCATGGCGCGCTGATATGTTGCCCCGACATTTTTCAAACCAAATGACATCACTTTATAACAGAAAGTTCCCCAAGGCGTGATGAATGTTGTCTTCTCCATATCCTCCGGAGCCATCTTAATTTGATTTTAACCCGAAAAACCATCCATGAACGAGAATACTTTGGAATGAGCAGTATTGTCGACCAATACATCAATATGTGGAAGAGGGAAATCATCTTTAGGGTTGGCCCTGTTCAAATCCCTATAATCCACGCACATCATGACCTTACCATCCTTCTTGGGCACAGGCACAATATTTGCAATCCATGGCGGATAATTGATGACCTTTAGGAAATTTGCGTCCAACTGCTTCTGGACCTCCTCCTTGATCTTCTTGGACATCTCAGGATGAGTTCTTCGGAGCTTTTGCTTGACAGGAGAACAACCTTCTTTGAGCGGTAGTCAATGCACCACTATGTTTGTATCCAACCCAGGCATATCCTCATAAGACCAAGCGAAGATATCAGAATACTCACGGAGTAGCTCAATCAATATGGCCTTTATACTTTCCTCGAGATCTGCCCCTATCTCGACTTCTCTTCTTACCTCTTTTGTGCCAATATTCACCACCTCAATTGAATCCTGATTCGGATGGATAACCTTCTCCTCTTGTTTTAACAATCTTGCTAATTCCTCAAGAAGATCACAATCCTCATATGCTTCTTCTTCAGCTTGATAAATAGGAGTATCAAAGTCATAATGAGCCATAGCAGAGTCATTATCAATATATTTGGTGGTGGAAGTGCATCTGCATGAATGACATTTTGGCATTTTTAGTGATAGTATGTGAAAAGAGAAACATTGCCATTCAAAAATAAAAAAAAGAAATGGAACAAAATTTTGAATGCAAAAACGTCCTTTATTTCATGATAAACTTTTGAAAATAAACATGGTGACCCTACTCAAATGATTCACCACGCCTTGGGCATAGCGTAGGAATTATGATATGATAATAAAAGAAAACAAGAAAATTACTCCTCAGCGCTTGAAACTTAGATAACATCCACGGAAGTCCAATTGTTGAGTGTCTGGCCTGGAATACTCAGACGAATCCAATCTTCGATATTGTAGCCATCAACCCTATCATCGCCAACTGCATTGACGTGTCCTTCTTGAATAGCACAAGGACGGGAAAACTTCACAGGAGTAGATAAACTAGATGCTCTGGGAGTTGAACTCTGTTGACCTGGGCTAAAACCAAGACCAAATTTATCAAATTTTAGGGTAACGTCCAGCACCTGACCCCAACCTTCAGGGTTACCATTTTCCACCACAGCTCTCGCATCCTTGAGAGAAGACATAACAGTTTCAGGCTTCCTTTTCTGCTCTGGAGAAGGAAAATTGACAGCATGAACTGTCCCAAACGCCTGAAATGGGGTCTCATGTATCTCGCCTTCAATTTCAACATAGCGGAATGATGTCAAATGACTCACGATGTACTCTTCCTCGCCGCACACAGTTATCACCTTTCCCTCTGCAGGATACTTGAGTTTCTGATGAAGAGTAGAAGTGACTGCTCCTGCTCTATGAATCCACGGACGCCTTAACAAACAACAATACGCTGGTTGTATATCCATCACAAAAAAGGTATCCGTGAAGGTGCGAGGACCAACCTTGATTGGTAACTCTACCTCCCCAAACACTGACCTTCGAGACCCATCAAACGCCTTCACCATCAAATCACTAGGGCGCAGCTCCAGTCCAGAATAATCAATCTTCATCAATGCTGACTTAGGCAATACATTTAAAGACGATCCTGTATCCACCAAAACCTGAGATAAAGTAGTGCCCCTGCACTCCATTGAAATATGCAACGCTTTGTTATGGTTTGGCCCCTCCGGAGGAAGATCAAAATCTGTGAAGCCTAGACCATTCCCGGGAGATATGTTAGCACAAACATGCTCAAACTGGTTGACTGTTATCTCATGTGGCACGAACGCATTCTTTAACAACTTCATCAAAGCATTTTTGTGAGGTTCTGAATAAATCAACAGAGATAGGATAGACATCTTAGAAGGAGTATAGCTCAGATGATCAATTATGCTATAATCACTCTTTCTGATAATTCGCATTAACTCTTCAACCTCATCGGGAACTGAAGAAGCTTCTTGTATCGGAATTGGTTGAGTCACATTGGCTGGCGTAACCCTTGCATTACCAATCATCGCCTGTTGTTTTCCTTTTTCTCTTGCAGAAGCATCTGCCGCATCTTGCACATTGGAAGGACCAAATAGTCTCCCGCTTCTAGTCATTCGACCCACACCAGAAAAAATATGAACTTCCTCTTCATTGCCTTTAGCACGTTCTTCCTCAGACAAACGAGTACTTACTTCCTGCTTCACCCCATGGTAATAAACATCAGCACCGTAATTCCATGGGATGGCCTTCTCACTGGTATATGACATGGGACCAGGTACCGTAATCATCAAAGGAGGCGCCCTAGATGGGGTAGGAATACGCACAGGGGTGTAAGGAATAGATACCACAATAACATCTTCTTCAGTAACCTTACGGTAGCTCGGTTTTCTATCGAACTACAGGGAGCCCTCCTTTATCATCAACTGGATACCGGCTTTTATATCATCACAGCCCTTCGGTTGCTCTCCACACTTGGCACATTCTGAAGTACAACCCGGGAAAATAGAATTGTCAAGCAAATACCTCTTAACATACCACAATGGAGTAGTTACCTGTTCCACATTCATGAATAAATTCAACACTTCACCATCATCATCAATCATATTAGCAACACCCCCTCCATGCCTAGGCATTGGGTTCTGCGTAACATTCGGACCAGTCACTGGAGTAAACTCAATTGCCTTAGCATCCAACAAGTCTTGTATTTTGCACTTCAACGCAAAGAAATTGTCAGTAGAATGACCAACTCCGCCTGAATGGAATTCACATCTTGCGTTAGCATCATAGTTAGAAGGAAGTCTCGCGGGTGGTGGTGGCATATTTCTCAAACCGATCAACTTCAAGTCGAGCAAATGGTGGAGTGCTTCAGTAAGAGATACTGGCAAGGGATCAAATTTTCTCGGTTGTATCTGCTGTTGATTATTATACTGACAGGGAGCATCTTGCTGTCTCTGTTGTTGAGGCACTATATTCGGTCTCTGTTGCGGAGGAGCATTAACAGAAATAGAAACAACATTGATTTGTTGGTGCTGACGATCCTCTCTTCTTCCTCTATGAGAGTAAACCGCACTTACGTCACCTTCCCTTTTCTTAGGGTAAGTGTTGAATGGTTTCTTACTTCCCCCTGATGAGCCACTAGAACCTCCAATCTGAATTTTCCCCAATTTCAAACCTACCTCAATTCTTTCACCAGCCATAACCAAGTCTGCAAATCCTGCCGAAGTACTTCCTATCATGTGCTCATAGAATGGACCTTGCAGGATACTCATAAACATATCAATGAGTTCTATCTCCATGAGTGGAGGTTGAACCCTCACAGCCAACTCACGCCACTTCTGAGCGTATTCCTTGAAAGATTCTCCTGGTCCCTGTGACAAATTCTGTAACTGAGTGCGATTAGGCGCCATATCCATATTGTACTGATAATGTTTGACAAAAGCCCGAGCAAGATCATTCCAGCAACGAATATGAGTTTTCTCCAACTTCATGTACCACTCCAGGGATGCCCCAGATAGGCTATCCTGGAAAAAATGAATCAAAAGTCCCTGATCCTCAGTATGCACCGACATCTTTCGGAAATAAGCAGTTGCATGAGTAACAGGACATGACGTTCTGTTGTACTTTTCAAATATAGGAGGCTTGAACTTTGGAGGAACTTTCACCCCAGACACCAACCTGAGATCATTAGCATCCATGCCAAGGGCTCCTTGCCCTTCCACAGCCTTCAAACGTTCTTCCAACAACCGATACTTCCTATCCTCAACCTGAACTTCCGGCTCTGAACACCGAACAGAAAACTGATCTTCATCCTGATCAAAGTCATAATCCTACTCCTGATAGTTCCTTACGCCGCCCTGATTATCTTTTATGTTCCCCACAAGACGAGGTCCCGGAGACGGGGGAAACTATCCTACGTTGCGCACAAAAGGGTTTCCAGGCATCCCGTGAAAATTTCCAGCAGGCTGATCTTGCACATCCCCCAATCCTACATAAATGTCCTGATAGAGCCCTTGATTTCCACCATCCCCTGGATAGCGGTGCTGGTTGTTGACAATGGCAGGCAGTTCCTCCTGTCGGTGATTCACATTGGTGATGACCTCCATGAACTGGGTCATCTGAGTAGCCATCTGGGCCCTCATTTCAGCGAGTTCAACTTGAACTTGTTCCATCTGTCTTGGCAAATTGTTTCTGGTGGAATACCGATGAGTAGTCGCCTTGAATTTTGAATAAGAAAAGCAGAAGAATACCAAACAGAAATCCAAATCTTTGTTCTTCCCTTTGAATCAAAGAACTTGGAATCTTCTCTTTTGTTACTCTTGCTGATTCCAAAACATCCAAAGGCAGCCACTCAAAGCTCCAAGCACCCTCAAGGTTCAAGGTAAGTCTTTCTGACTTTGCTTGTTTTTCATTCTGAACATCATTAACATGTAAATATCATAATATTGATGTTGTTCATATCATTTCATAAGTAGAAAAAATGTGGATCAGAACTTCTTGATTAAGGCTAGGCTCAGGATTAGGATCAGAACTTCTATAAACTGTTGTGCTGATTTGCTGTTTGTTAAAAATTGAATAAGTTGCTGACGTGCTGATTAATATGAGAAAAGAGTTGAAATGTAATATAGAACTTCTAATCTTCACATGCTGATAACACACATAACTTCTATGATTTTTTCTCACTGTTAACACACACTAAACTTTTGATTCTTATATGCTGATAACATACTGAACTGCTAATGCTCACTCACTGGCTCAGCACAACACTGAACTTCTGATGACTCACTCACTGTTCTAACATAGCACAGAACTTCTGAGTTCTCCTTACATGTCAAATACACTGAACTTCTGATGTTTCCATCAGCTATTTTCAAACACTCAGAGTATCTGATTTTCACATGCTGACAATACAGAACTTCAGAAGTTTACTCACTGTTTTAGTGTAACACAGAACTTCTGACTTTTGGTTCACTGGCTGAACACCACCCAGAACCTCTGTGTTTTCCCTCTAACGTTTTTTGCAGGACTTCAGAATGTACCAATCCAGAACCTCTGTTCCCTTTCCCTCTGACGTTTCTTGCAGGGCCTTAGAGCGTATCAATCCAGAACTTCTGATTCCACAGACGATCCTTTCTGAGTCACGCGCCTAGCTTCAGAACTTCTGATCCTTGTTTGTTTTGCTTGCAGTAGCACGCTGTTTCTGTCTTTCATTTATTTCCCTTTTCATCATTTTTTTTATATTAACATAAAAAAAACATAAAAATATTTTCCTTTTAATTTATTTCCTTAAGACAAAAACATTTTCTAAACAAATCATTTTCTTTCTTATATTGTACATTTCAATATGGTTGTAATAGTAACTTAGGACTAATTTTTACTTGCAACCCCCATTCATAAATATGTACCCCCATCCCCTAAATATTGTAATAGCGTAGGACTTTACATTTCTGCAATTTATCGCTTTTGATTGTAAATGCTAGTAATTAAGGCGTGTATGGCAAGATATGAAATCGACAAATAGGTCACCCTAATCAAGATTAAAATGCATGCAATCAAACACACTATTCACACATGCACCCTTAGGGTAATCTCACTTGTTGCCTATCGGAAAATAGTCATGTCCCTCGAACATGGGCGTTTTAGCAAAGACCCTCGATAAAAGATCGTAGTCCCTCGATGATCCTCGATGTTGCCTTTGGTAAACGATCTAGTCCCTAAACAATATTTCTAAAATGTCCCATATGTTTCCTTCTATGACTATAAACACGTCCCAACACCCGTCCCTTCACATCCAACGACGGGGCTTCTTACCAAATCAATGGTAAGATAACAACATCTAAAGGAGGAGGAAAAACACATCTAAGACCTTTTTAGTAGGTAGGTTCGCTCTTAGTTGCTCGCTTGCTCAGAACAAAAACATTTCATACACCTACACTTTCACTTTGAAACATTTTCAAAAGACAGACACTTTGTATGCGTTCTATAAAAACGAGAATCATTACAAAGTTACATTTTCAAAATACTTTCAAAAACACATCTCACAAACACATCTTTGAACTATTTTCGAAACAAACACTTTGTATGCGTTCTTATAGAAACGAGAACCATTACGAAGTTCCATTTTCAAAAATACTTTCAAAACCCACACCACAAGCACATTCAAAACAAAAGCAAGTGACCTAGAAAGTAACTAAGAGCCCATGGAAAACCATGGATGAAAAGGGTGCTAATACCTTCCCTTTACATAATATACCCCCCGAACTCAAGAAAATATCTCTAAAGGTCTTTCCTGTGCTTTTTCACATTTCCTTTTTGGATAAAAGAAAAGTCGGTGGCGACTCTTGCTAAACCGCAACATTTGCGAACACAAACGCAAAACCCTCCAAGTCAGTTCTCCCACCGTATCACACACCTCAAACAAAATTTCCATTCCCAAACCTAAACCAACCGCAACCAAATCAGATGTTGGTAAAAGTCTGTGGATTTTTGAAACAAAAATGCAGGAATGGATCAATTCTTTGAAGCAAGCAAGCCAAGAGATTTCTAATCATGCGGCTTCTGATTCTCTGTGGGAAAGATTCAGAAAATGTATCAACTCTGAAACTCAGAAGTTGAAAGAACTGGGTTATGAAAGGGCTCAGCAGAACTTCAGTGATCAGCTAAAATCCTTCCAAGATCAAGTTCTGAGCCAATGGTGCAAGACAGAAATTCTCCCGCTGGATAATGCTCCCTGGAAAGAGCACCATCCTTCAGAAGTCGCTGAACCAGATTCTGATAGTCTCTCTCTGACTATTGCTCTAGGAGACATGATTACAGCAGAAGAAGTGGTTCAATCAGAAGAGGCTGCTGAATGTTCTGAACAACATGCAACCCCTAAAGATACACCAGTTTCGTCTCTAGTCATGAAAACTCTAGAAGAGTTGAAGAAAGAGAATGCCTTAATCCATGCCAGACTGGATAAGCAAGAGGATACAAACAAAGAGATCAAGGGTATTCTGGATAAACAAGAAGATACTACAAAAGAAATCAAAGACATTCTGGGAAAGCAGGAAGAATCAAGCACTCAGATCAAGAGCTTGTTGGAAGCGTTGTTCACACGTCTTCCCCCTCCTACTTAGATTTTATTTAAAACTGTTTATCTGTAAATTTTTATCTTTACCTCCTTATTTCTGAAACTTGTCATTGCATTCTGTTTTCAATATAATTCATCTTTTTTTACTCTGATTATATTGCTTTTTCATACCTGACAAAAAGGGGGAGAAAGTAAGATATTTTCAATAACAGTATACCGGGACAAAGTCTCAAACATTTTGAATATTTTAATCTCTACTTTCTGAAAATCTTGAACAGGAACACATTCTGATAAATACGGAAGGAGATGCATCAAAAGCTCTAACGAGAAGGAACTTCAGGGAAGTAATCAAGTCAGGGGGAGTCTCTCTTAAGCTTTTTGTTCTCTATTTTTCATTGAAAATCCTAGTCTTTGTCATCATCAAAAAGGGGGGAGACTGTTAGAACATAGTTTGATTCTACAAGCCTTAATTAGGGTTTTGATGATAACAAACACAAAGAACAAATATGAACTCTAAATTTATGTTATTTTTTATGCATAAGTTCTGACCAAAGAAGCATCAGAAGTTAAGCTATAGAAGCTTTCACGCTGAGGTAATCAGAATCTGCTAAAGAATGATGATCAGAACCTGCGCTGAAGTGAAGAAAACTCTGATTCTGAACAGAAGGTTCATAAACAATCAGATCCTCACATCTCTAAGTCATCAATTTTCTGAAGCATTTGCAGCATACAAGATTGTGAGATTCTGAAGCGTTACTATTCAATCAAGACAGCATCACATGCAACAGCTTCATTCAGACAAGAATCTTCTCAATATGGAAACTGTTTAAATGTCCATTATCACGCTTTATGTTGGACAGGATTCCTTTGCCTATATAAACAAGATAAGAGAACAAATCGTTCAAGATTTTCAACACGACTGCAATACATCTCAAAACGCTGCAAGTTTACATACTCTTTTCTACGCTCAAAATTGTGTAAAATATCACGGTTGTGATAACTGTTTTTGTAAAGAAAAACAACCATACACATAATTCTTTTATCTTGATTAAGCCAGTTTTTCCTTGAGATTAATCGGGTTGTGGTTGAACTCAAGAGGACTTTGACAGTTGTCAAAGTAGTGATTGTAATCAGTTTTTGATTAGTGGATTAAGTCCTCGTTGGAGAGAGGCAAAATCACCTTGACGAGTGGACTGGAGTAGTTTGAGATCAAACGAACCAGGATAAAAAATATTGTGTCTTTGCGCATTTGATTTTAAGTTTTCAATTCACCCCCCCCCCCCCCCCCCCCCCCTTCTTGTGTTTTTCACTTCTTCACTTATGCCCAGCAAGTTGTTGTGAAGCCTGGATTCGACCAGATAGCTATTCAATTTCAAGAAATTTTCTGCAAAGCCTGGAATCCGACCATATAACAGTTAATTTATCTCTTCCCTAGTAAGTTACCGTGAAGCCTGGATCCGACCAGATATCAGTTGACTTCCTCATTCTCAGCAAGTTGTGAAGCCTGGATCCGACCAGTTAACAACTAACATTCAAGAGATATTCCCCAACAGAAGCATCCTTTCAACAAAGTTTGAGGATATGTATATTCTTCATCCCCAACGGCAATCAGGGACTCAACCCCCCAGAATTTCCTCAACAACAATCAGGGATTTATTTTCCCGGACAAAAACATACATCTCACGTTCATACATCATAGAATGTACATACAAATGCATTTAACATAATACCACATCTGGTGAATATCATGCATCCATCTGCATTTTACTAACTCTTTTTCTCACAGGTAAAACATCAAGTTTTAGTATAAATCAACAAGAGATTGATGCTGATACTTCTTCTAGTGTTTACCAACATTCCTCCAAATGGATTCTATAAGCCCATTCACAATCCATCTTCGAGTGCAAATTTCTGGGCACTCTAGTGTTCAATCATATTTCACCTTCAAGTCACGAATGGCGGATCCGCCAATCTAACTCTTCAGATTTAAGAAGATTGAACAGGGGCAGCTGTTGTACCCCAAAATTTGCCCTCTCATTTATCAAGTAATGTCCCACAAGATCTCCTTTGATTCAAGACTGCACTTTGGTTGATCAGCTCAAGACACCTCTTCAAGCACTGATGACTGGAAATTAGGGTTTGAGATTGCACAAGGATAAATGGACTTTTAATGCCCCATATTACTTTCATGGATCATTTTGGACCCTCAAGATTTCTCATGTCAAGTTTCAAGTCTTGGATCACATTTTTGCTCAGTCAATTGATCAGTTGACCTAAAAATCAATTGTATTAGGGAAAAAGTCAACTGTGGTCAATTTACAGTCAAACTTCATAATTTTTTATCCATATCAACATTAAGAACTCATATATGTCATTTGATCAAGTTTGGACCATAATTCCTCAAGAAATTTGATCAAATCATCAAATCATCAAAATGGTCAAAATTAGGGTTTTGACTGAGAAAGGGAAATTTCTGATTTTTGACCTAGCAAATGGTTGATTGGTTGGAGACATGATCTCATGGATTCAATTGCATCATTTTGACCTAATGGGATGACTCAAAACATTTCTCAAGATCAATTTATTGATAGTTGATTTTCAGTCAACTAATCAAAAGTCAACTGCATACTGAAAAGTCAAATTTTGACTTTTTGGTCAAAATCAAGTGTCAAAGATGACAATTCATCAAAACATGTCAAAATATGAAACTTGTTCATCAAGAAATCAAAAAGTCAAGATTTCATTTCGAAAAGTCAAAATTTCTAAACTTAGAATTTTTTCTAAGTGTTGGAAACATCATATTTTTTCACAACTTTAAGCAAAATTTTCACCATGATGCAAGATGATTCAAAGGAAACTTTCAACATGAAAGTTGTAGATCTCAATGAGATCTAAAACATTTTAGAACACAACTTATCCTAGAAATTCATGGATTTCAAGTAATTATTTTGTGAATACATGTTCATGAAACTTGGAAACTTAGTGAAATTTTGCCCTAGTTTAGGCAGGATTTTGACCTAACTTCATGGTAATTTTTCACATAGTTCCAAGAAGAATTTTCAAAAATGACCAACATAGAGGTTGTAGAGGATGTTAAAAGATTTCCAAAATGTCCAAGAACTCATTGAGATCATGCTTGAGCTAATAGAATCGAAAAGATGAAGTTAGGGTTTCATTCTTGATTTACAAGGCAGAATTTGTGATGAACACTTGGCCAATTCATAGCTAGGCTGCATAATATTTGCTTTACAGGCCTCAAACTTGTTTTTCACTCCATAATTAAATGTTTACACAGCTGTTAGAGCTTTAATCTAAGCACTTGAGCCATTATCTAAGTTGCATTTCCATTTATGGCACAAAGTTACCTTCTATTCTTGTAAAGAGGCTTTAATCACAAAGTCAATGCATAGAGCTTTGCACTTGTTTCCTTCTGATCACAAGCAATGTCAAAGGAAAAAGAAACATGTCTAGAGCCTCCCATAAACTCAGGCCATGCTTGTATTATGCCTTGAAACCATGTTTTAACTTTTCTTCAAAATCAAGTAACATAGCCATAACTCTATATCTTGTGCTTCTGACCATATCAAGTGCTCTAAACTTTCCCATATAATTATACAAGTTATTTGCAAGCCAACACACGAATACACAAGCTCTAAAACTCCCTTAAACTCAGAACTGCATCAAAAAAACCACCATTGTTGCACATTCTGACCAAGAACTTCAAGCTTCCATTTCCCTCGTGCGTTTCTTGGCCTTTCAGTTTCAAAAGCTTCCTCACATCAAATACAAACCATCCCTGTCCCTGTTTGCAGACTGTAACATCATCTTCATTAACTTCCAAGTTCAAAAACAGAGCATTACAATTGGACTTCTCCAGGCCATTTCAGCCATCCTCAGTTCAAGCTAGTTATTGCATTAGCTTCCTAGAGGTTCAAGGAAGCTAACCTGATCATCACCATCACTTGAAACAGGCTCAAACACATTTCACAATTTCCAGTTTTGAGGTATTTTTCTTGAACTTCTATTTCATTATTTAGGCATTGTTATGCTTGCATTTGTGAAGATAAAATGTAGATAACATTATCCTGAAACTATACATGTCCATAGATTTCATTTATTTTGCTTGAGTAGGGAGAATTTTGAGTTTGAACTTGCTGAAACATTTAGGTTAGAATTTGGAACTTTCATAAATTCATCCTTATCTTTGAATGTTAGCTTAAGTTAGTTACATGGTTGGATTCATGGTGGAAATATGCACAAGTTTCATGTTTACACTTTTAAAAATGGATGAGAAATGAATAAGTTACGGATCCTTTGGCTGGAGGTTGAAGGTAAAGTACAGTCAGGACAAAACTTGTGTTATATATTTATTGTTGTGTGCAAGTTAACAGATGTATCACCACCCCAATGGTTAAAGCGCGCGCCTGTCACCCTTAGGACCTGGGTTCGAGCCCCAACGTCCGTTTTGCCATTTTTTTTCATATTTTCTGTTTTCTCTTTTTTTTTTGTAACAGGTGCTGGGCCTTCCTCCTTTTGGACCTTTATTTTGCTGACTTCCCCCCTGATTATGTTTCATACATCCTGACCCTTTTTATTTTTATTATTTCCTTTTCTTTTTTTCTTTATTTTAGTTTCATATTATTATTATTATTTTTATTATTACTATTATTATCATTATTATTTTTATTAATAAAAATCCAAAAAATATATTTTATTTATTTATTTACATATTTAAAAATGTCGATTAATATTTTATTTTTCTTCATAAAACAAAAGACTAAAATATTTTCTATTAACAAATTAATTTTTTTTAATAACAATTGATGTTTAGATTTAGGTTAATTATTACATTATTTTCTGGTAAATTAAGAATTAATTTAGAACTTAGGTTTCTTTTTAATAATTAATCAATTCTCATGTTATTTTCATTATTTAAAACCTTTTCATAAAAAACCTAAAAAACCCTTTTAAATTAATTTCTTTTCTTAATTAGTTTAAGTTAATTTTAGTTAATTTTTCATTAAATATTTTCTTAATTAGGTTTAGGTTAAAACCTTTCATAAAATCAAACAAAATCAGTTTTTTACCCATTTGCATTTTTGCATTTTTATTTATTCAATTCTTGCACATTTATTCAATATGGTTGTAATAGTTAATTAGATTTAATTTTCTTGCAAATCCCCATTTGTAAATTTGTATACCTCCTCCCCTAATGATGTAATAGCTTAGTATTTTATTTTTTGCAATTTAATGATTTATATATAAATGCTAGTAAATTAGGATTTGTATGGAAAGATTAAAACCAACAAGTTAGCAAACCTTAATTCAAGACAAAACAATGCATGTAAATCAACACACTTCCACACTTGCACCCTTAGGATAATCCCACTTTGTTACCTTACCAAAATGACCATGTTATGCATGTGGGATATCTTAGCAAAAATAAATCAAAAATACAAAATCATAGTCCCTCGATGATGCTATCAATGTTGCCTTTCAAAATGATCTTAGTCCCTTAAAAAGAATTGCTAAGATATTTCACAACATTGCTATTATGGCTATACGATGACTCACGCTCGTTCCTTTACATCCAAAGATTTTTAAGTAGGTAGATTGTTCCTAGTTTCTTGCTCAATTTCAAATCAAACACTCTTGCTTATTTTCAAAACAAACACCAACACTTTCAAAAACACTTTCAAAACATCTTCCAAACTTGAAACATTTTCAAAAGCTCAACAATTTGTATACGTTCTTACGAACGAGAACTATTACAAAGTTTGCCTAAACGATGGCGCATTTTCAAAATACTTTCAAAAACCATACAAAGCACATTTTCAAACAAAAGCAAGTGATTTAGCAAGAAACTAAGAGCCCATAGATAACTATGGATGAAAAGGGTGCTAACACCTTCCCTTTTCATAATCTACCCCCCGAACTCAAGAAATAATCTCAAAGGTCTTTCCTATTCTTTTCAGCCTTTCCTTTTCGATAAAAGAAAAGTCGGTGGAGACTCTTGCTAACCGAAACATTTGCGATAAAACTCAAAACAACCAAGTTAATTCTCCCACCGTATCACAACTGCGATCTAAGAACTGCGACTGTGAACCACGAAGGGAGAGATAGATCTGAATCATACAACTCAGAAGCAAAGGAGATAAGATCATTAAAAGGATATTGGGGAACAACAGTAGCAATTATCATTTTTATTGCCATTTACAGTTTTAAAACCTTCTGTAATTACCTCTTTCTAGGAATTGCATCTTGTATTCTCATAGGCATATCAATAAAACATTTTCTTTCTTTGCATCTTTCAAATTACGTTTTTTAGTTTCTCAGACTTGTTTACAAAATACTACGATCATTACTTATGAATATTGTCTGGAAATCATTTCGGGGGATTAACAAAATAAAAGCATTTGACAAACCATCGAAAAAGTATTTTGGGTTAGAAAAATATCAAAAGAAAATCCACATCTACGTCTGCATATGTCTACTCCTGCGTCTACAATACAAATTCTATATACATGTCCATGTCTACGCCTGCGCTTACAACACAAAAATCTATGCATATCTACTCCTAAGTCTAAGCGTCCGTACACAAAGTCTACGTCCATATACATGTCAACGCATATGCCTAAACTTGCAACACAAATTCTATGTATGCACATGCATCCACGCACATGTGTACTCCTGCAAATTCTATACACATGTCCACGCTTACGCCTGCGCTTACAACATACGAATCTACGCATATGCCAATAGATACGTCTAGGCTTACAACATAAAAGGATACACATATGCCAATACATACGTCTACACCTGCGCTTACAACATACAAATCTACGCATATGCCATTACCTACATCTACGTCAAAGTCTACACCTGCACTCACAATACAAAATCAAAATTCAAATTTTGCTAACGCGTTTTCACCGCATTCAAATCGAATTTAACAAAGCTACGACGACACAACATACAACGCCAGAGGATTGGTAACTCTAGGCCAATGGTTTAAAGTAGAGAATGCCAGAAATAGTCCTCATAACATTTCAAGGCATACACGCATTTTACACACAATTCATACATACAATTTGCATAACATACATACACTATACAATTTTGCATACAATACGAATACACTCAGGGTTCCACACTTCAAACATCATACATTTCGCATACATACAACATTCAATACGCGTGTATCACATAGCAAGAAAACAGCCTCACCCTAGATTTATCTATCTAAGGGTCAGCCAACAAAATACTTTTCCTACGTTCCTCCTGTCACCTAAGTCTTCAGGCCATGACGCATTCAACCCATCACCTAAGTTTCCATGCAGTGATGAGTTTCTAATAAAGTAGTCCATTACCTAAATCTCCATGCAGTAATGAACGAAGTTCAGCACATTGCCTCTAAGCCGCAATGTATCCTTAAAACTCATTACATTTCCTCTAAGCCGCAACGTGTCCGCAAAAATTAAGCACATTGCCTCTAAGCCGCAGTGTATTCTCAAAACTAGGTGCATTGCCTCTAAGCCACAATGTATTCTCAAAACTCGGTGCATTGCCCCTAAGCTGCAATGTACTCGCAAAACTCATTACATTGCCTCTAAGCCGCAATGTATTTGCAAAAACTCAGGACATTGCCTCTAAGCCACAATGTATTCTCAAAATTTAGGATATTGCCTCTAAGCGGCAATGTATTCGCAAAACCCATACCATCGTCTCAGACTTCATGCAGCGATGCTCGAAAACAAAACCTAGCTTATTTCCTCATACTTCACGCAACAATTTGAAATCCTAACCCATTGCCTCAGATTTCATGCAACAATGTGTTTCTTTATTCCACGACACAGATCATTGCCTCAGACTTCATGCAGCAATGTTCGAAAACCAAAATCTAGCCTATCGCCTCAGACTTCATGCAGCGATTTGCGAATTTAACCCATTGCCTTAGAATTCATGAAGCAATGTGTTTCTTTATTTCAAGCTCCAGAACATCGCCTCAGACTTCATGCAGTGGTGCTCGAAAACAAATCCAGCCTATCGCATCAGACTTCACGCAACGATTTGCGAACCAAGCCCATTGCCTCAGACTTTATCCAGAAATATGTTTCTTTATTCCAAGCTCCAGACCATCGCCTCAGACTTCATGCAGCGGTGCTCGAAAACAAAATCCAACCTATCACATCAGACTTCACGCAGCGATTTGCGAACCAAGCCCATTGCTTAAGACTTCATGTAGCAATGTTTTTCTATATTCCACAACACAGATCATCGCCTCAGACTTCATGCAGCGATGCTCGAAAAATACAAAACCCAGCTTATCGCCTCAGACTTCACGCAGCGATTTGCGAACCTAACCCATTGCCTCAGACTTCATACAGCAACATGTTTCTTTATTCCAAGTTCCAGACCATCGCCTCAGACTTCATGCAACGATGCTTGAAAACAAATTTAGCTTATCGCCTCAGACTTCACGCAGCGATTTGCGAACCTAACCCATTGCCTAAGTCTTCATGTAGAAGTGCGTTCCCTTATTCCGGGACACAGATCATCACCCCATACTTTATGCAGTGATGCTCGAAAACCAAAACCTAGCCTATCACCTCAGACTTCACCCAGTGATCTGCAAACATAACCCATGGCCTCAGTCTTCAAGCAGCCATGCATCATCAATTATTGTTGTATTCATCCTCCAAATGAGTGAATAATCAAAACCAAACCAAGACTACAAAATTGCGCTCTTAAGCTTAAAATCATCTTCCTCGTTATCAAACCCTGGTAAGCGATGCATCATCAGCTTTGCCTACTTCCTTGAGACTCGTAAGGGTATGCTATATCAGTGTAATCTTACGTTTGTCGGACAAATTTTAGGATATTCCAAGTATTCAATAAACTTCCAATCAGAATGCACAAGACTCGCGTTTTCTCAAGCTATTCGATTGGAAGATAATTGAATAGGGGTAGCTGTCGTACCCCAAATTTGTCCTACCTCGATGATTTTGTTTTTTCGAGATTAAAATAGAAGAAATATTTAATTAAAGATGGTACGACAGTATCTGATGACCCATCTTTATCCAAGACTAGGGGTGTATTTTAATTCAGGAAAATGAGGCTTTCTAAATCAGAAAGACTCATAAATCTGTTCGTGAGGCATGTTGGCCAATGGCCTATGCAATTCGAAAATAAAAATTATTCGAGTAATTACTAAGTTATTAAATTATTAAGGAAACTTAAGTTTAAGTTGCTATTAATTAAAAATTAAATAACTTAGCCCATTTTTGTCATTAGTAAAAAGGGAGGTATGATTACACATTGCAGGCTCATTGGGATTTTTGTTAAAATCGGTCCATTTGTCATTTTTGTTACTGATTTATTTTAGAAAGTTATAAAACATTTGCTGTTATTACTTTTCTAAGAAAATTCTCCTTTACAATTTGTTAAAAGAAATTTATTGCACTTATTGCTAAAAAAGAGGTAACTTGTTTTATTAAATAATATTTAAAAAAATCATTTGTTTTGTTTTTAGCTACCGGTCCATCAAGTTTCTGTCCCTTTTAACATGTTACTGTAGAGAAAAATCATTATTTCATTAAAAACAAAAAAAAAAACTGTTTAATATCTTACTAAAAAAAATCTCTTCTGTTATTGAAGAATTTGTTATTTATTTTAACAATGTTTCATTGCATAAATTTTTATTTATTAAGATTTGTGGTTTTGGGGAAACAAAATTATTGGGCTGATAATAGAACAAATAATGCAAGCCCATTAGAGTTGGGTCCATTAATGTTTTGGTTGTTGTTAGCAAAATGAAGGTGTGGTTAAGTCCCATTAAGACGGTCCATCTGATGTTTAGAATAAGAAGAGATATTATTATAATTTTTGCTGTTTTTTTGGTTTTAATGAAAAAGGAATATATAAAAGAAATATTAATATTAAAAAAACTATTTATTACTATTATTATAAATAAATAAAGAATATATATATTTTTAAAGAAAACTAAAACGTTTTTTACTACTGATAAAATTGATTTTTTAAATTTGTTTCTTTCGGGATAAGAGGCCTGATGGGCCTGATTTTATTTAAAAAGATTTTTCTATAATAAAAGTAATACTGCTTGATAGAAAAAAGCACGGGCCCATTTTTCCAAATAATCAGCTAGGGCCCAATTCAATAAAATCCGCGCAAAGCCCAATTGAATTTTGAAATTGTGTTTTTGCTGTAAACAAGAAAATGCGCGGGGAAAAATAGTAGTGCAACCCAATTTAGCAAAACTAACGCGCAGGCCCATAATTAAAAACAACAACTGTGCAAATTGAAACCAAAATTAACGCTTGTTTTTGAGTTACTATAGAAATCAGCAGAAGAACTAAAAATAAATCTAAAACCTAAATCACTAACAGATCCAAAAATTGAAACAAAATTAAATCTTTCTATAAACTAAATATTCAAGTAAATTTGCAGAATTAAAAACTCAATCAAATCCGCAAATAAAATTTTATACGAAATCAAATCCAATCTCAATCTTCCTTAACATCAAATCCAGAAAATCAATTTCACTAAATCAAATCCTAAATTGAAAGAAACAAATTAAATAAAAATAAAATCAAAATTCACATGACAAATCAAATCTGGAATTATACAACAAATCAAATCAATTACAGTAAATAAAATCCATTACAAGAACATAGAACCAAATCAAATATTTTCATAATCAATCAACAACGATCCTAAATCCATAATCTTCCTAAATCTATGCAATTTCAAACAACAAACTCACAAACCCTAGAACTAAAATCACCCTATAAATAACTAAACATAAATTAACATGGGGAGGGGAGGATACAGAGAAGACGAAAAAGAAAATAATGGAGAAGGGCTTGCGTGAAGAACACCGAAGAGCAAATAACCTTGTTGTTGGTTAAAGATCTGAGAGAAGGTAGATTGGGGTTTCATTATCTGAAACCACAATCTCCATTGATCCGCCGCCGCACCACCTTCAAGCTCCACCGTAACCTGCAAAAGCGAAGGAGAGGAGGGATCAATACTAAATCCAGAACATTCAAAGGCATAGAGCAAGCGAAATCGTGAAAGGGTAACTGAACTTAGCGTTTTTATTTGGTTGATTTGTTGTTATTTTTGGGATTTAGGGGGTTTTGGGGGTCGGATTCGTGTTGGGGTTTTGGTAGAGCACCGTCGGTGGTGGTTTGGGAATTAGGGTTAAAATGAGAGAGAGTGAAAGGGTTTGTGTGTACGAGAGAGAGGAAGATGAATAAGTGGAGTTTTCTGTAACAATAAAACAATGTAAATGAATAAAAACAAAATGTAATTTGTTTCAATTCCATGCGCGCTGGCTCACAATAATCATCATACTCCCTCGTTATCCTCCGTGTGATCGTGATCGGACGGCCGTAGGCCAAGTCCTACCTTATTTTCAATACACCCTCGCCCACGTAATCCAGCCTCCTAAAGACACCTCCCTGTTTACTCGTTAATTAGAATTTACACCCCCTTGAATTTAATTTATTTTTATAATTCAATTATTATTTCTAATTTTTTTTTATAAATACACACACACACACACACACACACACACACACACACACACACACACACACACACACACACACACACACACACACACACACACACACACACACACACACACACACACACACACACACACACACACACACACACACACACACACACACACACACACACACACAAATGTTATTATTAATATATTTTATTTACTATTTAAATATTACTATTATATTATCAAATAAATCATTTTATATCACAATTGCATATATTATTTTGTATATTATTTGCATTAAATTTTTCTCTAATCATGCATTAATCAAGATCTTCGCAAATAATACGATTAAAAAACACAAACAAATCATCAAACTATTTTTTCGCAATAAACTAAGCTAATCAACTGTTTTTTGCAAAAGGGTTTCAAACTAGTTTTGACTTACTGCGCATTCAGTCAAAATCTCCGCAATCACTACTCCCGACCAAGTGCGAGGTGATTCAAAATATGTTTGCAAACCCCTGAAAAACACCAACCCCATACGAACTACGAATTGGGACTCTGATTCCTCATAAGAGGATACGTAGGCATACAATCTAAAATCGTGGCGAGTCTTTCTAATTAAAACTTAAATCCTGTTTACCTCAAACCTAAACCTAGAGCCTAATATCCTTGTGAACAAGGTAGATGAAAGGTGCCTAACACCTTCCTTTCGTCTAATTGAGTCTGAAACCTAGAATTTCTGTCTGCGAATTAAGGTTTTCTATTAGATTCCCTTCCCTAGGATAAAAACTAATAGTGGCGACTCTTAATTAAAAATCCAGTTGCTACAAAGTCGCCATTTTTTATGTAGCGACAGAAATTTTGAGACTAAGCCATTGGATTGACTTAACTCGCACAAATCAAATAAAAATCGCCACCTCATTTTATTGTTTCCAAAGGAATGGGAAAAGAGCGAATAACCCAAAAGGAGGGGGAGAGATCTAAGTTCTGGGGTTGGTTATTCAAAGGGAAGGTATTAGCACCCTAAACATGTACGATACTCTGCATGAACCTCTTTTAATATTTGTGTATTTTGGCTATAAGTATTGTATAAAAAACAGATGATGGAGATGAGAAAAGAAATATTTTTTACAATTTTTGCACCCACCGCGGTTATGAACCTTTAGTGCCTACGTACCACCTTCCGTGCAATAGGGGATCAAGGTACTCGTAGTTCACCTTTAAAAATTTTAAAACACAAATGTGTTGGTTAATTTTAAGAGATGGGGCATCATTGTCGTATCCGAGTGGAAGAACATACTTACTACCCATGATTATGAGAAAGGAGAATTTGTGTCATCTCAAAGTGGAGGATATAGCTTGGATTTTAAAATCAACAAAGCCTCGCTCAACACCCAAGTGGAAAATATTTCACTTCACTACATATCATAGAAGTATAGTAGCTCGCATCACTACAAGGGTTAACAAGAGTCTAATATTTTGAGAAAAGTTTTAAAATAAAAGCCAAAATGGAAAAAATGGTTTGAATTAGATTGATTGATTTTTAGTCTTCTCACAAAAATGTCAAGGTATTATTAAGTTGTTTAAAGTTTGATTAAGAAAAATATTTTGAAAATGCATGGACCTAAGTCCAAGTTTATTATGAAAACAGTTCAAGTTTAGAAAACAAGAATAGTTTTGAAAAGGAGGGAGAAGATTTTTGAAATTAAAGAAGATGGGAGGAGATGAAAGGACTATCCTAAAGCATAAGGTAAAATCTAGGGAAAAGAACCGTCTAACCAACAAGAAGCCAACACTTGAGATAATGAGTCAATTTAGAATTCCCATCATTTGGATTGAAACCAAACAAGAAAAGATAATAAACCTTTTAAGAAAACCAAGTTTCAAATGCATTAAGTCTTCACAAAAAATTGGGCAGAGTAACGACTGTATACAGATGAATTCCCAATCATAGACAAAACATATAATCAGAATAACCCACACACAAAGAAAACAAACAACCCAATGTCTCGGGGTAAACCCTAAGAACTCCAGACAAAATAGCAATAGAAGTTACAATGTCCCAAGGTAGGTTAAGGTCTCTAATCCTAAGTCCAAGAAGTCCATAACTCCAAAATGCCAAGGATAGTAACTAAATAGTCCAAGTGACATTAAAGCTTTTTATAGTTCAAGTTGGTTATTAGGTATCTTCAAAAAGAAAATGAAAATCTCAAGTGAGCAAAATAAAAATGACATAAAGCTAAATTCTCAAGTGAGCAAAGATGAAAATAGCATGAAATTAAAATGGTAAGATAAATGGTTTTTAAAGTAAAAGCATAAAAATAAAAGTCAATTGTCAATGATTTAGAAATTAGAGGTTAGTTGAATGACCATATTGAATCTTTCATTTGAAAACTAATTAGAAGATTGATAAAATCAAAGCCTCTCAACAACAAGTTTCATTTGATTTTTGTCAAGTATATCATTCATTTCAAATTCTCGAGGCAACAACAAATGATCAACGATGTTTAGATGATTCACTTAGTCCAAAATTTATGATGATTTATTGGAGGATTGATAAGACCAAATCCTCCTAACAATGAACCTCAATTTTATTGGATAAAAGCTTTCAAATTAAACATACTTGGGCTTGGAAACATAGGTTTGGGCCACGCATGATAATTTTTCGAATCGAGACAAAATTTAGCGCTATTTTAAGCAATTGTAAGTGGACTTATATAGAAGTCGCACCTATTTTTAGGCCGGTCAATAGCAATCTATGTGCCATATGTTTGGAGTGATGATATATAGATCATCCTCTAACAACATGCAGAACAAATTGAGAAGAGGATAAGATGAAGAGGGAGGGAGTATATTTGAATAAAAAAGTTTAACCAAACTATCATTAAAATGATCCATCCATTTTAGTGGAGTTAAAATCAACACTCAAGATCCAATGATGTTAATGAAGTTCATGATCAACAAACACATAGCCAAAATATATATAAAAAAATTGTGTTTAATGAATAAAATAAAAAGGAAAAATGATTTTTAAAACATTTTTAAAATGAAAATAAAAGGCAAAATATCAAACCGCATTCAAAGTATCAAAGAAAAATTTAAAGAGACCATAGAAAAATCAGAAATGATGTCAAATGTTTTTATAAAATTTTTGGTAATTTTTTATTCAAAAAAGTTTTTTTTAAACTAATTAAAATCACTCAAATAAGTGAAAAAAAGATCAAAAATAGTAGAATTCAAGATAAAATTCTAGAAAAAATTTCAGAAAGTCAGAAATGAGGAAAATGATTTTTATAAAATTTTTAGAATTTAAAAATATCAAAAAGTATTTTTAAATAATTAGAAACAAGTCAAAATAAAGGAAAATTATAAAAAATATCAAATCTGAAGAAAAAAAATTATGAAAAAATAAAAACCAGAAAGAGGATATTTGAAAATATTTTTATGAATTGTTTCATAATTTTTGAGTCAGAAATGAATTTTCTATAATTTTTTGAAGTTTGGTGTAAAAAACAGAAAATAAAAATAAGTTAAAAAAACATGGACCATTGGATGAGAGTCAAAACACGCTAGTAATCAGATCCAAAGGATCAGTCACGCTGTGCATATCATGGTTAACTTTGGAAATTGCACCGGATCACCTTTTAATATTTAAAAACAACTAAAATTCTGGCGCGTTGGATGTAGTCTGACTAAAAGAAGTAATTAGATCTAAGGGATCTCAAAGCGCGTATATGATAAAGAAAACATACCTGATTGATTTCAAAAAATCACATATCACGCTTTCATTGGTTGAAGCACGACACATAGGTCATCTTCAACCTCCAGACGCCCTAGGTTGGGATTCCTCAAACTGGAAAATTAGAGGACCAGACCGACACTATTAGATTCATCTCTTCAAGATGATTCTAATGGTTCCATCACGCCAAATTTATATAAACTGAGCAAGGCTTAAATTGAGAAAATGCAGAAATAATAGCGAGCACGAAATTCTGGAATATCTCACTCAAATCTCAGTGAAATTGCAAATTATAAAAAGCATGAGAATCAGAAAGATGCAGAGAGTAGATTAGTTTTTTATTTGGATCGATTTAACCAAGAAATCTACCTGAACAAAGTAGAAAAAGGTGGCCCTAAAACTGGACTTCTGTAGATCAATATAGGTCACAATTCTTGAAGGTAAGAGTATGGTTAGCTTCAGAGAAGTTCAATGAAGCTAATTGAATGGAGCTTTTGGTGTTTTGGAGTGAGAATGCAAGAAATCAGAAATTCAAATTCAGAGTTCATCTGGGATATGAACAGGGCTCAATTGGCTATCAAAAGCTTGAGAAAATGAGTGAGGGATGATCCTTATTTATAGATGATCATGATGTGATGCTCAAGCGTGTGAACTAGAGGCAAATCAATGAAATCGTGTGAATCTGCTAAGTGGGAGAAGTGTGACTTCACATGGCTCAAAACACAGCAAAGTGGATGGTTCAAGGGTCATTTCTTATAATGCAAGTTCCTAAACATGATTAGACGCATAATTGGTCCTTAAACAGTCATGTAATTGGGTTTAAACTGATTTTCAAGTTTGACTGAACATGAAACTTTAATTTCAAGATGCCAACTTCATAGCCATGGTGCCAACAATGTAGGGCACTATATGATGTGATTTTTGAAGCATTGGAGAGATCTCTTGTCAATCTTTACAATGTGAAAAGAATGGGTGCATTTGGTGTCTTGGATAAAAAATTGTATATCTTTGAAATCAGCAAAAACACGGATTTTTCACACTTAGAAAAATTTCTAAGTTTGGCATTAAAAGTGACTGGTAATGTTTTGCATCCAAACATGGCCTTCCCCTCAAAATTTGCTTTTGACCAAAAAATATGGCACGAAGTAGATCTCTTAAATGACATTTTGAGATTTTAACTAATTAAAAACTTCAAGAATTGAGAAATTTATGACCTTGTGAAGTTGGTGAAAATCCATGAAATGACCTATAACCTTTTGAGTTCTTAAGGTATCATCCACTCATTTTTCAGCTTTGCACATAAAAGAAAAGTTGAAGTTTTCACATCCTTAATATCATTATGAAAAATGAATAGGCTCAAGGAGATAAAATTGAACAAGTTATGATCTTTTGAAGTCAAAACCCTAAAATTCAAAGGCCTTTAAAGTAGACTTGTAATCTTTCTCAATCATTAAGCATCTCCCACATAAATGTTTCTTGAAACTTTTGAAGTGATTTGTTGACAACCCTTCAAAGAGAATAATATATTTGGAATCACTCAAAAATCTCAAAAGATAAGTGAGATATAACCCTTAGAAGTTCAAAAACCTAGCTCCTAGAGCACCAAAATGACTTGGAAAACCCTTTCAATTTTGACAAACTTTCTTGCACAATTACTTTTTCCATGTGAATAAAAGTTGTTCAGGATGATAATGAGAACCTGTTGTACCCCAAAATTTTCCCTCTCATGTTTTCCAAAGTCTTCCCCTACATGGTTGACCAGAAACCCTTGCCTAAGGAAAAAGGAAATTTTTGAGTGGTGCTTTAAGACCTTTCGATTGGCATTCTGAAAGTACATTTCGATTGGCATTCTGAAAGTACATTTCGATTGGCATTCTGAAATACATTTCGATTGGCATTATGAACAAGCCTTTCGATTGGCATTATGACAGTGTCCTTCGATTGGCATTATGGACAAGTATTTCGATTGGCATTATAACAGTGTTCTTCGATTGGAATTCCAAAAAGTCCATTCGAAGAAGCATTCAAGGGGTCCATTTGAAGAAGCTTTCGAAGAGCATTCGAAGGAGGTCATCAGCCCATTCGGAAGGGAGCATTCGAAGGAGGCCATCAGCCCATTCGAAAGGGAGCATTCGAAGGCCCATTCGAAGGGTACATAAGAAGATGTTCGAAGGAGGCAGTTCAAGACTAATCGAAGAGCATGGCCTGGAGGCATTCGAACTCAAACATGTCCAGGTTCATTCCGTATTCCAAAGAGACATGAATATTTCAAAAAAGGAAATAATTTAATGTGTCTGATTCTTGTCTCCTGGCTTTAATGGCATGGTTAAATGCTGTCTCTTGCCGTTACTAGCCTCTCCCCCCCCCCCCCCCCCCCCCCCCCCCCACTTCTAAAATTACAGGGGCCAGTGGCACATTATAAGACACGAAAAAAAACACACAACAGGAGAACAAAAACATTGGAGTTACGCTGCCAAAAATTGTCAACATTTTCAGAGGTGATCCAGGCCAAAGCAACCCTTCAACAAAAGATCACAACGCCCATAAGCCCCAAATCAAAAGTGCCTACATCCGGGAAGTGCCCAGATCGAAGGTGCCTACATCCAGGAAGCGCCCAAATTAAAAGTCCAATCTGCTGGTAAGAAAGGGTAAACTATCCAACCTCATATTTGCATAACACATTATTACTTGTTGTTACCTTTGATTTGCCATCTTAGACAGGATCGAAGGGCCTGGGTTTGGCGCCCAGGTCATGTTGTTTGTTTGCCAACACTTGCTGCAGACATAGCCCGAGGAAACCCAGCAAGCGCAGGATCGAAGGGCCTGGGGTTCAATACCTAGGCCCTGTGTTTATTTCGCTAACATACTTTGCAGGTATAACATTCCAGATCGAAGGAGACACCTTCTCTGGATCGAACCCATTAGCATGCTGGATCGAAAGAGGCATCTCATTCCTGAATCGAAAGCCATGACCTCCATGATCAAAAGACAATCCTCTTCCCTGGATCGAAGGCTACTCACGCCTTACTCTCTGGCCCAATCGAAAGGACCATGACCCTCTCTGGATCGAAGCTTCCATTCCCTCCATGGGTCGAAACTCCCTTTTTTCCCTGGATCGAAGGATCCCCCCTTGTATTTTATTTTTGTTTTCATTGACATCTTTTATCCCTTTTAGTTAACATTAAAATCAAAAACCACAAAAAACATTAGGCTAGTTTTTTTCTATTAAAATTAACTTTGTTAATTAATCTCTTAATTATCTTAACATTTTCTCAAAACTAAAATTAAATAGATTTAGATCATTTTCCCAAAATAAAATAAAACAACAAAAAGATTTTATTCTTAGGATTTTTAGAGTTTATTTTCAGATTCGCGCGCATTTATTTTTTTGTAACACCTTACTGGATGTAATAGCTTAACTAAGACTTTTACTTTACTGCTTTTATTCCCCAATTTTGGACATGTAAATAATCCCCCTCCCCAAAGCCTTGTAATAGCGTAGGATTTACAATTCCCGCACTTTAAATTCCTGTACATATATTAACTACTTAGATGTATGCTAACTAGGATTGTATGACAAGATCTCTCTTAATTTAAAACCAATGGTAGCTCACCATAACATGTACAAAGATAATATAAACTGAAAATTGACACACTCGCACATGCCACTCTTAGGGTACACCTCACTTGGTTGCCTCGAAACGTGGTCATTGAGTATAGGATGTTTTAGAGGTCGCTCTTCTGTCTAAAGATCAAAGTTTCCTCGAAATGGTTGCCTCGATAAAAATGATCTAAGACATTAGGGTTACCGCTAAAGCATCCTAACATAGCTTTAGTGACCACACGTCCCTAAAATCGAATTGACCCGAGATCTCCAACGACGGTGCTACCTATTCCTCAATAGTGGGATAGCACTGTCTAAAGGACATTTGCACAGTTTAATTCCGTTTTGAGTAGGTAGAGGTTCTTAAGTACTTGCTCCTTTTAAACAACAAAACAAAACTTTTCTCACTTACACTCTCTTCAAAAACAAAACTCTTTTTAAAACCCACAAACACAAAGAAAAGAAAACTTTTGAAAACATAGTGAGCAAGTACCTAAGAGCCCGTGGATAACCACGGATAGAAAGGGTGCTAATACCTTCCCTTTCTATAATCTACCTCCCGAACCCGAGAAACATCTCGAAAAGGAATTTTTCTGTGCTTTTGTCCTTTCCTCGTTGGATAAAATAAAAGACAGTGGCGACTCTTGCTTACCGCGACATTTTGCGAAAACAAACGCAAACGCGAACCAGCATTCCAAAACAGTCAGTTCTCGTTCCCACCGATCACAGAACTGGAGACTCTGCTGGGGATGGATAAGTTAGGTGTACCTTAGGATTAGATCACTTGTGTTTTCAATTGTATGCTTTAAATTTTGTGGGCTTATATCGGAGTTCTATGGATCCTAACCCGGATCCGGGGGCACCTTTTTTAGGTAAGTAGCAATAAACTGTGAGGGAACTGTGCGGGGTATACCAACATGGTTGAAACAGTAGCTACGTTGATGTGGCACTTTGGTTGGTACCGGTAACCCTTGAGTTAAGTCAAGGAGAGTACGGGGCCGCCGCGTGGTGTCATGAAGCATCAATTGACCTTAGAACCTTAATTGACCATCTTGGCCTTTTTTAGGGGTAGTGAGATGACCGACTTTGGTGCAGTCCGAAGTTGGTAGATACTCGATACTACACTCATTGAGGATTGTTTTCTTGGAATATTTTGGTCGCTAGTTCAGTGGCTAAACCAAAACGATGAACATAGAAAATAATCCAATGATATTGAGCTCCTTAGAACCCGGTTACTATTTATAGGACAGGTTTTGAGACAACTACACTCAAGAGGGTACTTACCTATGAAACTCCATGCCAGCCTAAACTTAAGGCTGTTTGTGTAACTTGCGTGCCTTCAAACTTGAACTACTTGCACATTCTTGTTATCTGACAACATGATTCCCTTGCAGGTTTTGTTTACAGTCCTTATCCAACAATATTGCAGGGCTTACTTACATCACTTCACACTTTTGCTTAAACGCATAGCATACACATCATAACATCATACCTTAACATTTCCTTAACCATTTCAAGGATCTCAGAGGTTTGTGATGCAGGTCATGATGAACCAAATGTCTAGCAAGGGGAAAAGGGGATTTATTTTCCTCTAGCCAAGATTGTTTGGAAATCAAAACATGATAACTTGAGTAAGGGGCTATGACCCACTCGATATGGTGAGCCTGACTCTTGAAGAAGGACTCTCAGCAACATGAAGTTCCTTCAATCAAGCTACCAGATTCAGATTCTAACAAGTTTCTTGTTTACCCCGCGAGATCCTTGAAAACACTGCATACATATATCATACATATCATTGCATTACAGGTACCATCACAGGTTTCTCATCTTCTTCGCTGTTTATTTCAGCAATCATCATGTCTACTGAACCTTCCACTGAGCAAGCTATCAAGGCCCTCCAGGCCCAGAATGCCCAATTTCAAGAGTTGGTCATGAACCTAGCTAAGGGTCAGCAGGACTTGAAGACCCTGATTCTGAAAGAGAGGAAGAAGAAGAAGAAGAGGACCATCCTGTTCAACACCGGACGCAGGTTTGGAAACGGGCTGCAGAATGAAATTGATCTGACCACCCCATCTGGAGGGAAAGACAGTCCACAAGAAAGGAAGGCTCTTAGCCCTGAAGTCTCCGACAACGAGACGGACTATGATGAAGTGCAGTATCCTCCTGCTGAGGATAAGTACAAACAACTGGAAGACCGTTTGAGCGCTATGGAGATACAGAAGGTGCCCAGTCTGGACTTCGGAGATCTGGGTCTATCATCTGGAGTGGTGATTCCCCATAAATTCAAGGCACCTGCCTTTGCCAAATATGACGGAGCTTCCTGTCCAAAGCTGCACCTCCGGTCATATGTAAGAAAGATCCAGCCTTACACTGCTGACAAGAACTTGTGGATCCATTTATTTCAAGACAGTCTTTCAGGGACTCAGCTTGAGTGGTTCTATCAGTTGGACGGAGCCAGTATCCGCAGCTGGGAGGATTTGGCTACTGCGTTCTATAAGAAGTATCAGTACAATTCCGACCTCGCTCCTACGCGTACCCAACTCCAGGGTATGTCAATAGGGACGGGTGAAGCATTTAAAGAGTATGCTCAGAAATGGAGAGACCTTGCCGGAAGGGTGCAACCACCTTTAGCTGATCGTGAACTTGTTGATATGTTTTTAGGGACCCTGTCTGGTCCATTCTTTAACCACTTGATCGGAAGCTCTTCATCCGGGTTCACCGAGCTAATACTGACCGGCGAAAGGGTCGAAGCTGGCATCAAAAGTGGGAAGATTTAAGAAGCTACACCTTCTGATGCTCAGAAAAAGCCTTACAGTGGGAAGAAAGAGTCCAATGCTGTGTACAGTCAAAAGAGTCGTCGTGACCAACACGTAGGGGCAGTCCTGATCTCTGGTTCTGCGCCACACCGACAACAGCAAAAGGGAAATCAACGAAATCAAGACGAGCCTAAAAGATAGTTCACCAACATCAACATGCCGCTGTCTCAAGCGCTGCAACAATTGTTGAGGATGAATATGATTGCATTGATAGGACCTCATCCAAACCCCAAGACTTCTTCTCCTAACTACAATCCTAATGCAACGTGCGCTTATCATTCTGAAAGTCCCGGGCATGATACTAACGATTGTTGGGCTTTGAAGTACAAGATTCAGAATTTGATTGATGCCTAAGAGATTGAGTTTGGTCCTCCGGAGACCCCAGCATAATCAATGCTCCTTTGGAAAATCATTGAGAGCGTCTTTGTTTCATTTGAATTTTCAAGTTGTAATTCCTTTTGTTATTCAAACAATTATCTATTAATATCAAACTTTGTTTCATTAATGCATTGCATATGTTTGTATTGATTTGATCCAATCATTTTAATTACATTTAAACTATGCTTTTTACTCACTCAACTCTTGCTAAAAGTTACAAGCCTTTAGAGGGAGGATGACGAAACAATGCCATAATCTCATACAGTATGCTTTTGGACAGACCTTGCTGACGATGTACATGCATTTCTTTCAAATCCTAAACACTGGAGTTATAAGGAAGATAATCCCTAGTCAACCCCTTTGAGCCAAAGAAGTCGGAGTTTTTCTTTTCACAAATTGAAACCTTTAATTTAAACCTGGGGCAGGGTAGTCTCTCAGTTAATTCAAAAAGATGCGCATTGAAGTCGCAAAACTCTCAGTTCATAATACAACGAACGACATCAAAAGCAGTCCTCTGGAATCAAAAGATAGTGGTGGTTCCTTATTTCATAGGCAGTCAATCTCTCAAAAGAGAAAAACCCACTGAGCCAAAACCTATAAAGGAGGCTTAAGAAAGCTGGGGCATCCCGCTGACTGTAATCTCGAAAATAGAAACAGTCAAGCAAAAGTTAGGGATAACAAATCAAAAGAACGAGGTCGCCACAAATCCTCAATAACATGAAAAATGTTGCAAAAATGTCTGCCTTCCAAAATCCAACGTGTGTGAACCATCACCAAAAACGTCGTTCCAAATTCGAATAGAGTTCGACGCACAATTAACTGAGTTTAGGATTGAAGAACATCACAAAGAGCGGGTGGGTACAAATATACTTTGAGCCTTTATCCTTTGTTTCTTAAACCGTGAACCAGACCACGTTATAACCCTTAAAAAGTCCTAACTGAAGCATGGGTTAGTCCGAAAGCATACTATTACAAAAGGTATCCTGACTCCTGTAGGGCTTGCTGAAAATCCTGAATTGACATCACATTTTACAAAAATTCACTTGTTTTATTGAAAACTGCATTTTCAAAAACTTCAAGACAGACATAAGCTTTGCATTCTTAAAATAACATTGTTTGCATATGACTATTTGTTTGAACAGCAGAGAAATTCGCACGACGAATATCTAGTGAACAAAAACCTTCTCAATAAAAAAGGGATCACCTCAAGTGGAAAAACACTTCCAACCAAGGGGCAGACATAATCATTGTCCATCATCTAGGGCAGTCAAGTCAAGATTTAAGGAATCTCTCAAAATGCCAAATAGCCAGGGGAAAATCTCCACCAGAATCAATTGGGGCATTGGACATGGATTCCAACAACGAATCTTGCATGATCAGACATCTTCTGGTAGTATGGCGACACAACACTACTGACAGTGACAACTCCCTACACTCTGAGAGCGTGGACATAGTAAAAAAAAAGTACTACGCATAATTAAAGACCCGCTAGGTTGACTGGCCTAGGCAAAAATAAGGGCTTCCCGGCGAACCAAAAGGGTTCGGGCAAAAATAAGGGATAAAAGATGGAAAAAATTTGTACACCCGGCAATTCGAAAACCTAAAAAGGCGGCTTGGGAAAAAAAGGGTATCCCGGTGGACAGAAAACCCGAAAGGGCGGTCCATGCAAAAATTAGGGATCAAAGTGTACAACTATGTCCCGTCATCTCATCACTTACCAGAAGAAGACTTGTCATTCCAAGCGCCTCATAGGTTGGGATAATACTTGATCCACAGACACCTTCTCCCGCAGAAACAGGGGCAATAAGAATTGTCCGAGCTGTGAACGCTCTGTCCACCAGGTACCAAGGTAGATTCAACTAAAGAATATGGCTATGATACCTTCACTCCCCGCAGAGTAAGACAATAAAGATAGCTCTCCCCAGCTGAGACTTGCAACCACGAACAAACCAGTAATACTCTCCCCAAGCAGAGTTAGTCTACCATCAGCCCTGAAAAGGCTTGGCATCCCTAGAAGGTCTCAATCTTCCTCAGCGGAGTATAAAGACATTCTCCAACAAGCGTAAGAACATCCCCGGCAGTCTTGATATTCCTCAACAGAGTATAAGAATGTTTCCTGGAGGAATACAAGATACCCCCAGTGGAGCCATTTCCCCAGCGCAGTCTAAAAAAAAAAAGCTTCCCCAAAGGAGTTGAATCATCTTACCCAGTAGATTCTGGAAGCTTGTCCCCTGCAGAATACAAATGTATCTCCCCAGCCAAATTCAGAAGGTTATCCTCACAAGAATCTAACTGGGTTATCCTCGGCAAGTTGCAACTGAAAGATCATCCCCAGCGAAGTTCTTTCTTTCCCCAAGCAGGACTTCTATCCTCAACAGATTCAATATCACCAGCAACGGTAATCCATCCCCAGTGGAGTTCATCATCGAAATCCCCAACAAAGCTTATCAATGGCATCCCCAGCAGAGTTATCGTTAAAATCATCCGCAAAACATCTCTCCCCCACAGAGCATGTCCTCCACACAGAGTCATTGCCTCATCAGTTTATTCCCCAGCGGAGTTATTCCCTCCTGCAGGTTTATTCTCACAATCATCTTCGTTCATCATCCCCAGCGGAAACGAAGAACTCAACTCTTTCTCCAGCAGCAGTCTGGGATTTATTTTCCCCCTCTAAAAACATCACATCTTCATACATCATGACATGCATACGCATCATACAACACAAATCTCATTTATTTTGAGAATATCACTGCCTGATACATATCATGCATTGCATACAACTAACGTTTTACCTTTTTCAGAAAAAGGTCAATCAACAGATGGCTACCATCAACCTTTTCAAGTTCCAGACCTGAAACAAGACAGGACAATTATCTACTTGATCATCATCAGGCAACCCTACACTGGTTCCTTCTCAATTTCAGATGAAGTTTTACACGGACTCATCATCAGGCAACCCTACACCGGTTTCCTTCTCATTTCCAAGATGAAGTTTTACACGGACTCATCATCAGGCAACCCTACACCGGTTCCTTCTCTTCCCAAGATGAAGTTTTACACGGACTCATCATCAGGCAACCCTACACAGGTTCCCTCTCAATTTCAGATGAAGTTTTACACGGACTCATCATCAAGCAACCCTACACCGGTTCCTTCTATTTCCAAGATGAAGTTTTACACGGACTCATCATCACGTAACCCTACACAGGTTCCTTTTCAATTTCAGATGAAGTTTTACACGGACTCATCATCAGACAACCCTACACAGGTTCCTTTTCAATTTCAGATGAAGTTTTACACGGACTCATCATCAGGCAACCCTACACCGGTTCATTCTCAATTTCAGATGAAGTTTTACACGGACTCATCATCAGGAAACCTTACCCAGGTTCCTTCTCAGTTCAGATGCAGTTTTACACGAACTCATCCCAAAGTAACCTTACCCAGGTTCCTCCTGAAGTTTTACACGGACTCATCCCAAAGTAACCTTACCCAGGTTCCTCCTGAAGTTTTACACGAACTCATCCCAAAGTAACCTTACCCAGGGTCCTCCAGAAGTTTTACACGGACTTATCATAAAGTAACCTTACCCAAGTTCCTCCTGAAGTCTTACACAAACTTATCCCGAAGTAACCTTACCCAGGTTCCTCCTTACAATTTCCCGACGTAGATTTACCTAAACTCCTCATAAAGCAGCCTTACCTAGGTTTCTTCCCATTTCAGATGCAGTTTCACACGGACTCATCATCAGGCAACCCTACACAGGTTCCTTCTCAATTTCAGATGCAGTTTCACACGGACTCATTATCAGGCAACCCTACACAGGTTCCTTCCTTTCAAGATGCAGTTTCACACGGACTCATCATCAGGCAACCCTACACAGGTTCCTTCTTTCAACTTACAAAATTACAATTCAACAAACATTCTTGGATGGCATCTTTAAGCCCATCTATGACAAAATTCTGTCACTTCTGGATGGCATCTTTAAGCCCATATCCTACCAACAATCTCCAAATGGCATCTGTAAGCCCATTCCCGACATCACAATGCTGATACAACACCATGCGAGTGCAAATTTCTGGGCACTCTAGTGTTCAATTATCTTCCACCTTCAGATCACGAAATGCTCGAAAGCCAATCTATATCCTCAGGCTTAAGAAAATTGAACAGGGGCAACTGTTGTACCCAAAATTTTCCCTCTCATGTTTTCCAAAGTCTTCCCCTACATGGTTGACCAGAAACCCTTGCCTAAGGAAAAAGGAAATTTTTGAGTGGTACTTTAAGACCTTTCGATTGGCATTCTGAAAGTACATTTAGATTGGCATTCTGAAAGTACATTTCGATTGGCATTCTGAAAGACATTTCGATTAGCATTATGAATAAGCCTTTCGATTGGCATTATAACAGTGTCCTTCGATTGGCATTATGGACAAGTATTTCGATTGGCATTATAAAAGTGTTCTTCGATTGGAATTCCAAAAAGTCCATTCGAAGAAGCATTCAAGGGGTCCATTCGAAGAAGCTTTCGAAGAGCATTCGAAGGAGGTCATCAGCCCATTCGGAAGGGAGCATTCGAAGGAGGCCATCAGCCCATTCGAAAGGGGGCATTCGAAGGCCCATTCGAAGGGTACATAAGAAGATGTTCGAAGGAGGCAGTTCAAGACTAATCGAAGAGCATGGCCTGGAGGCATTCGAAACTCAAACATGTCCAGGTTCATTCCAGATTCCAAAGAGACATGAATATTTCAAAAAAGGAAATAATTTAATGTGTCTGATTCTTGTCTCCTGGCTTTAATGGCCTGGTTAAATGTTGTCTCTTGCCGTTACTAGCCCCCCAACTCCTATAAATACAGGGGCCAGTGGCACATTACAAGACACGAAAAAAAAAACACACAACAGGAGAACAAAAACATTGGAGTTACGCTGCCAAAAATTGACAACATTTTCAGAGGTGATCCAGGCCAAAGCAACCCTTCAACAAAAGATCACAACGCCCATAAGCCCCAAATCAAAAGTGCCTACATCCGGGAAGTGCCCAGATCGAAGGTGCCTACATCCAGGAAGCGCCCAAATTAAAAGTCCAATCTGCTGGTAAGAAAGGGTAAACTATCCAACCTCATATTTGCATAACACATTATTACTTGTTGTTACCTTTGATTTGCCATCTTAGACAGGATCGAAGGGCCTGGGTTTGGCGCCCAGGTCATGTTCTTCGTTTGCCAACACTTGCTGCAGACATAGCTTGAGGAAACCCAGCAAGCGCAGGATCGAAGGGCCTGGGGTTCAATACCCAGGTCCTGTGTTTATTTCGCTAACATACTTTGCAGGTATAACATTCCAGATCGAAGGAGACACCTTCTCTGGATCGAACCCATTAGCATGCTGGATCGAAGGAGGCATCTCATTCCTGGATCGAAAGCCATGACCTCCATGATCAAAAGACAATCCTCTTCCCTGGATCGAAGGCTACTCACGCCTTACTGTCTGGCCCAATCGAAAGGACCATGACCCTCTCTGGATCGAAGCTTCCATTCCCTCCATGGGTCGAAACTCCCTTTTTTCCCTGGATCGAAGGATCCCCCCTTGTATTTTATTTTTGTTTTCATTGACATCTTTTATCCCTTTTAGTTAACATTAAAATCAAAAACCACAAAAAACATTAGGCTAGTTTTTTCTATTAAAATTAACTTTGTTAATTAATCTCTTAATTATCTTAACATTTTCTCAAAACTAAAATTAAATAGATTTAGATCATTTTCCCAAAATAAAATAAAACAACAAAAATATTTTATTCTTAGGATTTTTAGAGTTTATTTTCATATTCGCGCGCATTTATTTTATTGTAACTGCTTACTGGATGTAATAACTTAACTAAGACTTTTACTTTACTGCTTTTATTCCCCAATTTTGGACATGTAAATAATCCCCCTCCCCAAAGCCTTGTAATAGCGTAGGATTTACAATTCCCGCACTTTAAATTCCTGTACATATATTAACTACTTAGATGTATGCTAACTAGGATTGTATGACAAGATCTCTCTTAATTTAAAACCAATGGTAGCTCACCATAACATGTACAAAGATAATATAAACTGAAAATTGACACACTCGCACATGCCACTCTTAGGGTATACCTCACTTGGTTGCCTCGAAACGTGGTCATTGAGTATAGGATGTTTTAGAGGTCGCTCTTCTGTCTAAAGATCAAAGTTTCCTCGAAATGGTTGCCTCGATAAAAATGATCTAAGACATTAGGGTTACCGCTAAAGCATCCTAACATAGCTTTAGTGACCACACGTCCCTAAAATCGAATTGACCCGAGAACTCCAACGACGATGCTACCTATTCCTCAATAGTGGGATAGCACTGTCTAAAGGAAATTTGCACAGTTTAATTCCGTTTTGAGTAGGTAGAGGTTCTTAAGTACTTGCTCCTTTTAAACAACAAAACAAAACTTTTTGCACTTACACTCTCTTCAAAAACAAAACTCTTTTCAAAACCCACAAACACAAAGAAAAGCAAACTTTTGAAAACATAGTGAGCAAGTACCTAAGAGCCCGTGGATAACCACAGATAGAAAGGGTGCTAATACCTTCCCTTTCTGTAATCTACCTCCCGAACCCGAGAAACATCTCGAAAAGGAATTTTTCTGTGCTTTTGTCCTTTCCTCGTTGGATAAAATAAAAGACGGTGGCGACTCTTGCTTACCGCGACATTTTGCGAAAACAAACGCAAACGCGAACCAGCATTCCAAAACAGTCAGTTCTCGTTCCCACCGATCACAGAACCCATATCACCAAAAACCACTTCCAAATGTTAAGAATTGAGAGAGTTATGCACTTGTGATCAAGAAATTAAGAACTTGTCCAAACTTTACTTGTTGCTCGCTCTTGGAGGCTAAAGCGTTAGTTTGTTTCATGTCAAATGGACGAAGCATACTTGTTTGTTAAAATGTTTTCAGAGTCGCGCTTGGGTGAAAAAAGAATTTGATCAGTTAAGTTGTTTTTATGTTGATGACAAATATTTGAACAGTGAGCCCTACAATAATGTCAAAATATTCGAGGAAGAAAGAGGCTTACGCCCAATTAATCCATCTCTCTACCAAATTTATTGTGAAAGATGTGAGGTTAGTGGAGTCACGATTCCTTAGTGAAAGAGAAGTATGCAAGAGTGAGCTCTACAACAATGTCATATTACTCGAAGAAGGAAAAGGCTTACGCCTAATCACTCCATTTTTAATCCGTGAAAGAATGAACCAAACTTGTTTTAATTATTGTATTTTAATTTAGAAGACAAGTACTCGAGTTGTGAGCCTTACGACAATGTCCAAGTACTCAGAGAAGGAAGAGGCCTTCGCCCAATAACTTTCTTTTTCGTTCCATTTATTTGAGAAAAAGATTTTGAAACGCTTTGATTAAGAAAATCAACTTGATGTTGATCAAGCATTTGATTTGATTTGGTTTGAAATTGGTTTTATTGAATTGTGAAGTGGTTAGATGAAAGGTAACGCAAAAGTATCAGAGAATGAAAATATGCATAAAACTAGTTAACGTTGAAAGCACAAATTGTAACATAATGCAATGTCGCACACGAGTGCAACAAAAATAGGAGTGGTAATGTGCATAGATTATCAAAACCAGTATGCATTAAATGAAATCGAATCGAAAAGCAAATAATACACAATGTGAAGTATTATATCGTAACGAGAGAGTAATGTTATGTGACGAAATAAAGTAAAAACAAATACGTATTGACGCCATGATAAACTATCAATGGTATGCATACATCTAAGTTAGCTTGACAACAATGGAATGAAATGTCGCACACTAACAAAAATATGGCAAGTCGTTAATGCAAAGCACTCATCGAGATCAACTCAAAATATAAATAAGGCAACAAGTAGTGTGTCACATTGTAACGATAGGATAAATTTACATGATGACAAAGAGGAAGCGACTATATCATAAACCGATATGAATAGCGTAACGACAACAAGGAGAAAGGTCACACGCTGACCAAAAACCAGAAATGAATTGCTAACACGAAAGAGAGCTTATCGCAACTTAAATGAAAAGTACATAAAATCCGTGATGCAATACAAATCAAATAATATTCTACCGCATTAATACAAAAACTCCATAATAAATCGAGCACTCAACATAATCTAAACCAACGGATGTCAAAAATTCATCATAAGAGATCCGATCTCGACACAATAAATGCGGGCAACAACAAAATAATCATGCAAGTTTATAAAATTATTACACAACTAATACACCAGAAATACAAAACAACCAACATCGCAAAAAATATCAAATCAAAAAGCTCAAAAACGAATACACAATAACAAGGAAAAACAAAATCGTAAACCAATTAAAAAATTAAATCAAAAACCAATTGTAGCAAGTAATCAAGTTAGCTTATTGATGTCACATTATTGTCGCTGTCAATTCATAAAAGCATGGTTGAACTCACTTGAACTCATTAGACTCACTTGAAGCTGACTGCACTCGCTTGAACTCGTCGAAGTGAGGCTTGAACCAGACGTGTTTTGATAAGAAAACAACTAAGCCCACGAGGGAAAAGAGACAACCCAATTGGTTTAAAGACTTTGTTATGGAATAAGGGGGTTTGTTTAGCACTTTTAAGTTTTCTTTAGTTTGTATTGTTAATCTAAGAGGCCCTCGGCTAATGTAGGGATCCCAAAACCTTATTATATGTTGTATTTTTCAGTTTGGAATTGATTAAGAAGAAAGTTGTTTTTATGTTTTATCTCTATGCAACAATAGATCTAGTATAAACCTAGCTATGATCTATCATTGGTGCTTTCACCACTTGTTCTCATGGCTCCCCCTAAACCCTTAAACCCAACTTCCAAAGAAATCATTGACAAAGCTATAGAAACTGGAGTTCACACTGCCCAACTTCATCTCCACAATGATATTCAAGAAAACCAGCTGCAACTGGATGAATGTTTCAACCAGTTTGCCAAAGGTCTGCAACAACAACTCTCACAAATTCATAACAGGTTTGACAATGAAAGTCAGATCTCAAATACACAATATGATGTTCTAATGGCCATATTGAACAAACTAACTATTCAACGAGATCCATTACATTCTACCATTGTTTATTCTGCCGCTAGCTCATCGGGTTTAACCCATAATTTGTCCTCCATCATTATGCCTACCACCTCCGCCCCCTTAACCTCACCCCTGCTCACACACCACCATGAAACTCCTATATTTTTCCTAAACCCCATACCACCCTACTATCTCAGATCAACCCAGATCCACTCCGGCCCAACCACCACTGTACCCACTGTACCAACCATTATTCACCACTCCACCACCCTACAACATTTCATTAACCCATCCACCACCATACTTTAACATTATGAATATTTCACCCTTACCCCCTTTCTGCACCCCTAAATGAGAGTTATCATTGTTTGATGGCTCAAACCCCCTTGAATGGTTGTTCCAAGCAGATCATTTTTTTTGGTTTTTACAATCTTCCACCAGAAAACTGACTGTCATTAGTTTCCTTTTATATGAAAGGTGATGTGTAACACCCTTCTAAACCCCAAGGAATATCCGGAATCATTTAAATAAATAAATTAGAGTATATCACTAACAAGGGTGTCACATCTTCATATAAAACATCACAACGACACATCCTTCTCCATAACACGAGTTTTCAAAATCTTTAACAAGATAGAATCAACATTTAGTTCTCCGAATTATGGAAGTGGAAATGATAGTTTAAAACACCTCATTATAGTACTTCATAAAATTAGTCATACTTCATAACTCATAATTATAAATCAAAACATCTCGAGTACCACGTAGGGTGACTCAACATCTTAAAACAAAACAAAGAACATAAGTTCTATAAGAACAAGATTTGGTTCTGCAATATTATCTCTGAGTTTTAATGATAACAAATAAGTATGTTTCTGTGAACAATTTTGTTGTACTAATGTTTGTTATTGTTGAGTACTTAACAAACATGTTCTGCTTCTGAGGGATGGCGTGACCAAGACATTAGAAGATAATTAGTTCCACTTGTGCGCTACACAAGTTCTGTTGAACAGTAACAAGACACTCCAGAAGGCTCTGATGTTTGTCTAAAGAAACCAGTCAGAAGATCTGAAGACAAAAGTTTCTACTCAAGTCCAGATGCTAAAGACTCAAGCTTCTAAAGACAATATGTTCTAAGGAAACAGTCAGAAGATATGAACACTCAAGTATCTAATAAAGTCCAGATGCTAAAGACTCAAGTTTCTAAAGACAGTGTGTTCCAAAGAAGAAAAGTTAGAAGATCTGAAGACAAAGTTTCTACTGAAGTCCAGATGCTAAAAACTTAGTTTCTAAAATACAACTTGTTTCAAGGAAGACAAAGTTAAAAGATCTGAAGACAACTTTTCTACTGAAGTCCAGATGCCGAAGACTTTGTGTTTCTAATAACAAGGTTCTTAAAAGTATTCTTAAAGAACCAAGTGCTAAAGATTCTAAGGACGGAAGTTCTGAATATTATAAAGACTTGAAGTTCTAAAGATCCAAGGTTCTCTACAACGGGTTCTCAAGACCAAGTGCTGAAGACTCTAAAGACGCGGCTCTTAAGACTCTGAAGACTTGAAGCTCTTCTGATCCAAGGTTCTTTACATTGGGTTCTCACGACGAAGTGCCGAAGACTCTAAAGACGCAGTTCTGAAGACTCTGAAAACTTGAAGTTCTGAAGACCTTTTGTTATGTTCCCGCTTCTAAACTCATGCTCGCAGAAGCCTCTGAAGTGCATAAGGAAAGAATATAAAGGTAACATGGTACAATAGTACACAGTACGAAAAAGCCTTATTCCACTACCTCTCCACTAGCTTGAATTGTGGAAGAGAAAAGGATGTAGCAATACTATTTGTAACAATTATTTTTCAAATAGCCAATATCTCTATTTTGCTTGGCTATATAATAAAATAATCGTATGTTTGAAGTGTGTGTTCAATGTTAAAAAATGAAAGTTGTCATTATTGGAACACAACCAAAAAGCTATCAACCACTATAATAACAACAAGAACAATTGTTATCAAAATGATTCTTCAATCATATTGATAATGATTACAATGAAATCATTGATTCACAATGTGCTTAATTTAATATGTTGCACAAAGATTTCTAAGCTGCATAAGATAATGAAGATGATCTTGAAAGCCCCAATTACAAATCCACAACATAAATGTTGTGCTCTAAAGTGATCATTGAAGAAAATAGAACAAGGGCTACTTTCCATAATGTTCTAAGGTGAATCAATATGAAGAAGTTCTTCTCTTTACTACATCAAGATCAACAAGCTTCCAGAAGCTTATGAAGAAGAAGACTTCAGGGATTCAAGTGCTTTGGATTATTGTCCGAGGAGAAGCTACTTGAAGAAAAGAAGACCAAACAACAAGCTATAATACAATGTAATATTTTTAGTGTGTATTAGGATCTTCTAATGTATGCTTAAATTCTGTTTACATCCAGCTTGTGTAGAAGCGTATTATTGTAAACAAATGTCAATCAAATAGTTATTTCATGATACCTTGAGAGACTGAGTGAAGGTTTGTTGTTAAGAAGATAGTGGCTGGAGGTCATTATGAAATCCTGGTAGTGGTTACTGTTGGGTCAATGTAGTCATATTTCAAAGGAGAATAAGAGAGGGTTAGCCTTGTGAGATCACTAAAGGATATCATTGGAATGAAATCCTTGTAGGAGATTCTGAGGGATCCGATTCTATTGGGTCAACGAAAGTTATATCCAGTCTAGATCACTGAACATTTCATTAGATGTTAGTCACTGGTGGTTGCCCCGTGCGATTGTAATTTTATTGGTTATAGTGGATTAAGTCCTTGAGTTCAAGGTGAAATCACCTTGGTAGGGTGGACTGGACTAGCTTGGGGGTTTCTCAAGTTAACCAGGATATATCACGTGTTCTTTACTTTTGCTTATGGTTTAGAGTTTATGTTTTCTTAACTTAATTAGAAGCATTACTTATAAGTAACACTCAGAAGCATTGTTCAACGAATAATTCTTAGAAGTTAAAGTTATTCAAGAAACGAAAACTCAATTTAACCCCCCCTTCTTGCATTTTCTTCACACCTTCAATTGGTATCAGGCCCAATTCTATTATTGATGAAAATCAAACACCAAGCAGTGTGAGATAAAGATCTAGATGTTGTGTAAAGAAATACTCTAAGGTGACAGTTATTCAATTTTCAACTACTATCTAAAATCAGAAAATTGAAGAACAAGCTAACAAGAAAAGATTCATCAAATAAGAAGTTATATCTGTTGAATTCTTTTGATTAAGTTCCTTTAGAGTATGAGATGTTTTCAAGAAAAAGATTATTCCACCCTTGACTTTCTCATTGGATCTCATTAGGAATCTTTTCAAAATAACAAAGATTGTTGTCTTATGATACATAAGAACCTCATGCTAAAGTTGTCTATTCAAGCAGACAGAAGATCTTATGCAGAACATCTAAACTTTGGCTCTATCGAAGGAGGCTTTGCAGAAGACCAGACACGACTGAGGAAAGAACATTCATTGACTCATTAGAAGTATAATCAAAGACTAACTTTAAATAAGTTAGCTCAGCTTTGCAAGAACAAGAATGTCAGTCAAAATCGTCAAAGTTTGATGATATTTGTATTAGAACAAATTTTGCAATTTGTTCAAGTAATCAAAAAATTCAGAAGACAATAGGCAATGATAGTTAATTCTATCTAGAACATAGCTTCTCATAAGTTCATGAAATGTTGACCTTCTGAAAATAAGCTTATGTTCAAAGGAAGCTTGATAAACAGATGGATGTTCTGATAATAAAAGATCAGAATATATGTGCTCTGAGGATTACTCTCAAGAAGTCAGATGGGTGATTCTAAACAGAAGAATGAAGAGATCATCTGAAGAGAAGACTAATCCTAGCTCTCAAATTAGAGATTAGAGTTCAGAATAAGGTTATTCTTCTCAAATAAGAAAAATGAGAATACTCAAAGAAATAAGAGGAATCAATATGAATATAATTCAGAACCTCTGAAAGACCGCTCTAAAGAAAGCATAAGAAGAATAAAGTTGATCAGAAGCTGCATATAAGAGAAAGCTAAAGCTAAATAAAGATGGAGGATCTTCAAGGACATGACAAAGCTCGATCAGCAGTTCTATTTGGGACAAGCTAAAGTAAAAATCAAAATGTAGAGCACTCAGATAAAAGAATCATGATGAAGTGTTAAGAATCTCAAAGATTAGTACAACCTCAACCAAGGAAGAATAAAATCACATCCTCTCATCCTGAAGACCTTATCCTTGGAAGTAAAGATGCTCCAGTCAGAACAAGATTGTTGTACCCCAAAATTTGCCCTCCCTTTCTTCAGGAAACCATCTTAGATTTTTCAAAGTCCCCGGAAACAAATCCAAGTCCTGAGTCATCCTTTGCCCAATCAAGACACTTACAAGAGCAAGATGATCTCACGAACTCCAGAAACAACACTTTTATCTTGAGAAGAAAAAAAATCAATCAATTTCTAAGTACTTAGAATGCTTCTTTAAAATAAGTGTTTTTAGAAAAAAAATCAGCGCTTCAGAACTTCTGGACCCATCCCAGATGAAGACGGTCAGAAGTTGCAAGCTTGGCTCAGCATGGTCAGAAGTTGGCTCTTCAGCAGCTACATCAGTTCAATCAGAAGTTGTAAACGTGGTTCAGAATGTAAGCCTCAAACAGAACATGCCCCTGCAGCAGTTACACAAGCTCAGTCAGAATTTGCTAAAGGAATGCAAGAGAAACAGGAAAGTATGAAGGCTCCTTCAGAACAGGTTGAAATCAGAAGATGAAAGGTCAGAAGGATAGGTGTCACATTAATACAGAATCTCTAAGTCCAGATTGTCCAGAAGTAGATCCAAGGAACGTACCAGAAAATCAGGAGAATCTCCAGAGCTTGCTAAGACAACAGGTAGCCAAAGCCAGAGCATGGTTTACGCTGCTGATTCAACGTTGGTTTCCATTACCAGAACGTTGGTATTGACAGGTCT
This sequence comes from Vicia faba, assembly GCA_948472305.1. NCBI lineage: Eukaryota > Viridiplantae > Streptophyta > Magnoliopsida > Fabales > Fabaceae > Vicia > Vicia faba. Next base: position 41,360,682 of record OX451737.1, on the reverse strand, counting down.
TGTCACCATTTAATGCCCATTAATGCTTCCAACCACTCCTGAGCATTCACGTGTGGCTTGGAAAATGCTTTTGCACAGATTCTGGCATGGGTCTGTACGCCACCGCCCACTTCAGAGGTCACTTCTCCCTAATCTACGCCTGCTGCTGCAACCTAGGCTGAAAGCTAGCTGTTATCACAACTTCCCAGGAATTTCTGTCAAAGAACAAATTCAAACTCTGTTGGCGCCTTAAATGTTCAAGGCATCCACAAGAACTTTGCCTATAAATAGAGAGCTTTCACCACTGCAAAAGGGGTTCAAAAAAAGAAACAGAAAAATTGCTAAGAGAGAAACGAAACCCCTAGCAACGTAGCATTCTGAGACTCTGCCAAAATCTCCAACTTTGTTTCATAACTTTAAGTTTCTCACCTTCAACTTCATCAAACATCCAGCTCTTTTCTGTAAACCAAAAACACTCTTTCCAAACTTCTGACCCTATACACGTATACACCTTCACTTCCCCTTTTCCAAATCTGTCTAGAACACCACCAGAACCAAAAGCTAACTTTCACCCACCACTTTCCAGACAGTCAGGTAAGCACCTGCTGACCCTCACCACACTGTTAAGCATCATCAGTTGTGCATATTCAAGTAACATAATGTAAATATTCATGTTATTGCTGTTTATGTTCTGAGGACTCTCATACCTCAGAACGTTCTGAGCCAGTATAGGACTTGCCTGTGACCTTGGTGATTCTGACCTCTGAAACATTTTTTGTTATTTTGCTGGATCTGTTCCAAATATGTTTCCTGTTTTGTGGAGTAACAACAGGATTGCAGATGTTCTGATTAGTACAGGAAAAAGCCAAGTGCTGACTTTGACGTTAGCACATCTGAAGCCTGTTTTGCTGTCAATGACATCAGAACCTCTGAGAGTTATTGCCTTTTCAGCAGAATCAGAACTTCTGGTTTCTCCACTAACAAACTTTTGTCTTGCAGCGCAGGGAAATCAGAACTTCTGATTTCCCCACTAACAAGGTTCTGTTTTGCAGGTTCTAGAGTCAGAAGTTCTGACTCATCCAGTTTCACCAACAGGTTGATCATCTGACAGCGGATCTGGGTCAGAACTTCTGATGGCCTCCCAACAGCGCGCGGGCTCCCTCTCTCTCTCTCTCTCTATATATCTTGTTTTCCGCTATTTTCTTTTTTGTCTATTTTTCTCGTTGAACCCCCCATGTACAAATGTGTATCCCCCTCCCCTAATTGTTGTAATAGCGTAGGATTTTATATTTCCGCTTCTTATTGCTAGTAATTAGGACGTGTATGGCAAGATAAAATCAATGAAATAGAAAAACCTAATTCAAAGAAAAAAACTCTTGTATGCAATAAAACACACTTGCACACTAACACCCCTAGGGTACTCCACTTTGTTGCCTTCGAATAAATGGGCCATATTGTATGTTGAACTTCTTTGGGCAAAGCAAACAATTTGAATGATCATAGTCCCTCGATAAAACTTTTCAAAAACAAACAAAAACAAATGATCAAGTCCCTTAAAGAAAATTGCCCAAAGACATTTAACGTTGTTGCAATTGTGGTCTAAACGATGACCCGCGCCTGTCCCTTTCACATCCTAACATAAGGTTGTCCACCAAATTCAATGGTGGAACAAACTTGTTAAAAGGGTTAAAACATAGCAATAATATTTTGAGAAATTTAGGAGTATATAACCTCTTAGTTACTTGAATCAAACTTGCAAAACAAAAACACTTGCCTCCTTTTCAAAAACCACACCTCACAAACACTTTCAAAACAACTTTCAAAAACAAATGAAAACTTTTTCAAAAGACATACATCTTTGTATACATCCCCACATGGATCATTACAAAGGTTGCCACCACATTGGCCTCTTTTCAAAATATTTTCAAACACACACACAAAGCACCATTTCAAACAAATTGAAAACAAAAGGCAAGTGATCTAAGCAAGTAACTAAGAGCCCATGGATAACCATGGATAGAAAGGGTGCTAATACCTTCCCTTTCTATAATATACTCCCCGAACCCAAGAAAACATCTCAAAGGTTTTTTGCTGTGCTTTTTAACCTTTCCTTAGGATAAAATAAAAAGTTGGTGGCGACTCTTGCTAACCGCAACATTTGCGAATACAAACGCAAAACCCAAGTCAGTTCTCCCACCGTATCACAGAACTGGCGACTCTGCTGGGGAGTTTTAAAAGTGGAGTAACCTTAGGGCTTAGATCACCTTTGTTTTCAATTGATTGTCTTGTTTGCTTTTACATTTGTGGGCTTTGTATCGGAGTTTTATAGATCCTAACCCGGATCTGGGGATACCTTCTTAGAAAGTAGCAACAAGGCTGTGAGGGAACTGTGCGGGGTATACCGACATGGTTGAAACAGTCTGCTACGTTGATGTGGCACTTTGGTGTGTACCGGTAACCCTTGAGTTCAGTCAAGGAGAGTACGGGGCCGCCGCGTGGTGTCGTGAAGCATCAACTGACCTTAGGAACCTTAATTGAACCATCTTGGCCTTTTAGGGGTAGTGAGATAACTAACTTTGGTGCAGTCCGAGGTTGGTTGATACTCGATACTACACTCAATTGAGGGTTGCTTTCCTGGGATATTTCGGTCGCCAGTTCAGTGGCTAAATCGAAACGATGAACAATGAAAGTAATCCAGTGATATTGGGACCTTTAGAACCCGGTTACTTCTAATAGGACAGGTTGAGCCCACCAAACTTCAAGAGGGTAATACCCAGACCTCATGCAAGCCTAAACTCTAAGGGTTTGTCTTGTGTGACTTGTGTGCCTTACCATGTTTGCCTTTGTGAATATATGTGGTGTATCATAACATCATAACATCATACAACATCATGAGCATTGACTAACCATTTCAAGGGTTTCGAATCTTCATCTTTGTTCTTGTTTTATAGGACATGGAAACTGCTCGCAGAAAGACAATTCAGATTAGCCTTGTAAAGATCCCTCCTCATCTTAAGGAACTTATGTCCAGGATTCCCGAGGGTTCTTCATTCAGTGAGAGACATGGAAGACTCATCAGCTTGGTTAACACCAACATTGAGGAGGATTTGATAAAAGTCCTGTTCCAGTTCTTTGACCCTCTGCATCATTGTTTCACTTTTCCGGATTATCAATTGGTGCCTACATTGGAAGAGTTCTCCCGACTCCTGAAGGTCCCTATCCTTGATCAACTACCCTACAACGGTACGGAAGAGGAGCCCAAGCTTGAAGAGATTGCTAAAGCCTTGCACCTACAGTCATCAGACCTCAAGGGACATTGGGAAGTTAGAAGTGGTATCAAGGGTTTCTTAGCCAGGTTCCTGTTCGAGAAGGCCCAAGAATGTTGGAACTCCCTTGACCTACGAGCTTTTGAAGAAGTTATGGCCCTCCTTGTCTACGGTTTGGTGTTATTCCCTAACCCAGATCAGCTTATTGATATCAGTGCTGTCCAGATCTTCATGACCAAGAATCCTATACCTACGTTGCTGGGGGACATCCTTCACTCATGTTACACTCGAACCATGAGAAGAAGGGGTGTCCTTATGTGTTGCACTCCTCTCCTGGGAAGGTAGTTTATTTCGCACCTTCCACAAACAGTTTTAAAGAACGAGCGGGGTTTGAGATGGTCACAACGGTTAATGACTCTCACGCATGCAGATATACATTGGTGCCCTAGGTCTAGGGAAGACATCACTATCATTGATCGTTGTGGGGAGTACCCTAATGTTCCTTTATTTGGAATCAAAGGAGGTATTACTTACAACCCATGCCTGGCTTGGAGACAGTTTGGTTATGCTCGGAGGGATGGCCCTCATGACATGTTAATTCCTAACATAGTTTTTGACTTCGACAACGATACTCGAGGACTTCGCCAGAGATTTATCAGAGCTTGGAGGATGCCAAGTAGGATGGACAGCAAGACACTGGGGCACAGGAACTCCATCCCGTTGGAACCTTATCTCAAATGGGTACGAGCCCGCTCCCAGAAGTTAGTAATGCCTTATCCTCATATGCTCCCTGTGATCAAAGAACCAGTCTTGGAAGGAGAGGTGTCCTACACCATTCAACATCCCAACATGCCCACCTCCTGGGAAGAAATGCAGAAGAGCTGGGTCAAGCTTAAGGAAGAACGGAATTCTCTTGAGACCAGTCTACATGCTAGTGAAAAGGAGGTCCTGGAACTCACCCGCCTACTGCACGAGGAGAGGAATCTCAACACCTACATCGCACCAAAGAGGATGCGCAATGTTTTTCTGCCTTGAGGAGTCATTTTGTAATATTTGGCCCATGGGGCATTTATGTACTAACGAATTTCTCCTTATTAATATGATGTGCGTTCTTTTTTGTCTACAACAAATTTTGAATATTCCAAATCCTTGAATGCATTGCATACATACGCATTCCATTACACCATATGCATAGCAGGTACCCTATTTCACAGGTTGCTTAATCTTCTTCGCTGTTTGTTTGAACAGTCATCATGAATCCAGACTCCTCCAGTGAGCAAGCAATCAAGGCCCTTCAGGCCCAAAGTGCACAGTTTCAAGAGATGGTCCTAAGCCTAGCCCAAGGTCAGCAGGAGCTGAAGACTCTACTCCTGAAGAAGAAGAAGAAAAAGAGAACTGCATTGTTCAACACCGGACGCAGATTTGGGAACACACTCCATAATGAAGCTGATCCAACTACTTCTTCTGCTGAGAAGAACAGTCCCCAAGGGGGAGGAGCTCCTAGTCCCGCAGTCTCCGACAACGAGACGGACTATAACGACGAACAATACCCACCCGCTGCTGACAGATACAAGCAATTGGAGGACCGCTTGAGCGCCATGGAAATTCAGAATGTGTCGGGACTGGATTTCGGAGATTTGGGGTTATCTTCTGGGGTAGTAATTCCACACAAGTTTAAGGCGCCTGCCTTCGCCAAGTATGATGGGGTCTCCTGTCCAAAGCTACATCTAAGGTCGTACGTAAGGAAAATCCAACCTTACACGGCAGATAAGAACCTCTGGATTCACTTCTTCCAAGATAGCCTCTCGGGGTCACAACTTGAATGGTTTTACCAATTGGATGGAGCTAGCATCCGACACTGGGAAGATTTGGCAACCGCATTCTACAGACAATACCAATACAATTCTGATCTCGCTCCTACGCGTACCCAACTTCAGGGTATGTCTCTAGGAGCGGGTGAAGGGTTCAAAGAGTACGCTCAAAAATGGAGAGATTTGGCTGGCAGGGTGCAGCCTCCATTGACTGATCGTGAGCTGGTTGATATGTTCCTTGGGACATTGTCTGTTCCATTTTTCAATCATTTGGTTGGTAACTCCTCCGCTGGGTTTACAGATTTGATATTGACAGGAGAAAGAATTGAAGCTGGCATCAGGTCAGGCAAGATACAAAAGGCTGCCTCCACCAGTGCTGAGAAGAGGCCGTTTAAGAAAGAAGCAAGTGCCGTCTATGGTCCTAGAAGACAAGTCAAGCCCGAAAGTCGCCAAGCCGTCAATGCTTTGGTCATCTCAAAACCTGTTGCTGCTCCTCAGCAGTACAATCAACAAAGAAGTGAAAGGCCCAAGAGGCAGTATACTCGGCTGAGTATGACCTTATCTCAAATTTTACCCCAACTGTTATCCACCAACCTGGTGACCCTCAAAGAAGCTCCTAAGGTTGTCAACACTGCGTCTCCTAAGTATAACCCAAATGCCCGGTGTGCTTATCATTCTGATAGTCCCGGGCACACTACTGATGATTGCTGGGCCTTGAGAAACAAAGTGCAAGATCTGATCGACGCAAAGGAAATTCAGTTTGAAGCGCCGGAGAGACCAAATGTTGTAACTGCTCCTATGCCCCAGCATAGAGTAAATGCTGTTGAGGAAGAAATGTACGCTGTTTCGGTAGATGAAGTTGTTACCCCTCTGAAGACCGTTAAGAGGAACCTACTGCGGGCCGGTTTATTTCCAGGTTGCGGTGAAGGTTGCCTGTTCTGTGCTGTTTCCCTATCTGGTTGTCCCTTACTGAGGTTAGGCGTCCAAGGCCTAATGGATAGCAAGGAAATTCTATTCAAAAAGTCTGCTGTTCAGTTGGTTCCGATAAAAGAAATTTCTGTGGTTACCATCTTCAAAAATCCAATCAAGGCTCCCCCGAAGAAGCCTGTTCAAATCATGACTGTTGCACCTGTGATTATTACTGTCCCGGGGCCTCTCCCTTACGTGTCTGATAAAGCTGTCCCCTGGCATTATGGGGCAGACGTGTATGTACATGGAATCAAACAAGAATTCGACACTGGCGCCAGTATCTGCGATATCACTGGTCCAGCCAAGGTCACCCGCAGTGGCAGGCTCTTCTCGCCTGACATTGCACCGCCCGCTATTCGAAAACCCCTCCTTATAAAACCTACAAGTTTACCTGTTCCTGTTGCTGATCAAATTGTTTCCCCTGCTGCCGAGTCATCAAATGCTCGGGGCAAAGGGATTGAAGAAGAGCCTGCCCGGATGGAGGCACCAATGCCCATAAATGCTGAGGCCTCCCAACAAGAAATGGAGGAGATTCTGAAAATAATAAAGAAAAGTGATTTCAATGTTGTTGAGCAGCTGGGGCATACGCCCTCCAAGATCTCCCTGCTCTCCTTATTGCTATGCTCCGAGGCCCATGCTAAGGCCTTGATCTCATTTCTCAAGACAGCCCATGTGCCGCAAGAGACGTCTGCAGTCCAGTTCACTGATTGCGTAGCAAGTCTGACAGCAGACAATGGTTTGGGTTTTTCAGATGTTGACCTGACTGCGAAGGGAAAAGACCACAATGATGCCCTGCATGTCTCTATCGAATGCAGGGGCACTACTCTGGCGCATGTATTGGTGGATACTGGTTCTTCCTTGAATGTCCTACCGAAAAAGGCTTTAGATCGTCTGGATTATGAAGGCCTGGAACTGAAGCCCAGCAATATCATCGTCAGGGCCTTTGACGGTTCTAAAAGGATGGTTCATGGAGAGGTTAACATCCCTATTCGTGTGGGCTCTCAAGTGTTTGACTCTACCTTTTATGTAATGGATATACGTCCATCGTACTCTTGTCTACTGGGTCGGCCTTGGATCCATAAAGCTGGGGCAGTGACCTCTACCTTGCACCAGAAGCTGAAGTATCCCGTCAGGGGGAAGATCGTCACTGTGCAAGGGGAAGAGGAGTATATGGTGAGCCATTTGAATTCCTTCAGATACATTGAGATGGACGGGGAGTTTATTGAAACCCCCTTTCAGCATTTCGAGGAGGTGCATCCAATTTCAGCAGCTGCAGAAACAGCGGTCGAAGAGAATGTTTCCTTGAAGATGGCTTCCCTAAGGGATGCCCGGGCTGTGGTTCAGAAAGGCGATTGTGCAAACTGGGGTCAGCTTCCTGACTTCACTCAGAAGAACGACAAGTTTGGGCTGGGCTTTACTGCAGAGACTCAGAGGGCTGTGCGCAAGGAGAAGATCAGAAAGGCTCCGGTGTTTATCTCCAGCTCAAGGGTGAATGCTATCGAGGAGGATGTAGAGGAAGCAGAGTTCGACAGTTGGATCTATCCGACTACCAGCGAAGGACCAAGCAACTGGACGGCAAAGGATTTTACCCCTATCACATTTGTCACGCAGTAATTAATTTCTTTTGATTTCCAATTTGTAACAAACAATATGTTAAAACTTTGTTGGCTCGGTGTCCTACCCGGGGGCATCGTAGCTCCATTTGTGAGAGCTTTTTTTGTATGACATTTTCATATATCATCAATCAAAACATTGGACGTTTGTTGCATTTCAAATCTTGTGCTCTTTTCCTTTCTGTGTTATATATATTGCAAAACAGCTATATTTACACACACTCACTTATACAGGTTTCAATCCACTCTGGATCTCACTGGTAACAGCTCTGCTACCGCCAGTTATGACTTCGAGAATCTGATCAACTTGGCCGAGGACGAAGGTGAAGATGATTGCGAAGTGCCTGGTGAACTCGCAAGACTGCTACTCCAGGAAGAGAGAGCTATTCAACCGCATGAAGAGCCGGTGGAGACAATTAATCTGGGTACTGAGACAGATAGGAAAGAGGTCAAGATTGGTGCCAATCTAGAGCTCAGCATGAAGCAACGATTGATCCAGATGCTACAAGACTACATGGAGATTTTTGCTTGGTCCTATGAAGATATGCCTGGTTTGGATGCTGACATTGTAGTTCACCACCTGCCAACCAAGGAAGATTGCCCTCCGGTAAAGCAAAAAGTCTGATGGATGCGTCCAGAGATGTCCGAAAAGATCAAGGCCGAGGTTATGAAACAGTTTGATGTCGGGTTCCTTGCAGTGACTTCTTACCCTCAGTGGGTTGCCAACGTGGTACCAGTGCCGAAGAAGGACGGTAAAGTCAGAATGTGTGTTGACTACAGGGACTTGAACAGGGCCAGCCCCAAAGATGACTTCCCCCTACCTCACATTGATGTCCTTGTTGACAATACAGCTCGACACAAGGTGTTCTCCTTCATGGATGGTTTTTCGGGGTATAATCAGATCAAGATGGCTCCAGAGGATATGGAGAAGACTACCTTTGTGACTCAGTGGGGCACCTTCTGTTATAAGGTCATGCCATTCGGATTGAAAAATGCTGGGGCAACCTATCAACGTGCCATGGTTGCTTTATTTCATGATATGATCCATCATGAGATTGAGGTATACGTTAATGACATGATTGCAAGGTCCCAAACTGAGGAGGAGCACCTTGACCATCTGAGGAAGTTGTTTGACCGACTCAAGTTATACAAGTTGAGGTTGAATCCTAACAAATGCACCTTTGGGGTAAGGTCCGGAAAATTGCTAGGTTTCATTGTAAGTGATAAAGGTATTCAGGTGGACCCTGCCAAGGTAAAAGCCATACAAGAGATGCCAACTCCAAAGACAGAGAAAGAAGTCAGAGGCTTCCTGGGACGACTGAATTACATTGCCCGATTCATCTCACATCTGACCGCTACTTGTGAGCCAATCTTCAAATTGCTGAAGAAAGATCAAGTAGTACGCTGGAATGATGAATGTCAGGCCGCCTTTGAAAGAATAAAGGAATATCTCCAAGAGCCACCCATTCTTATGCCACCGGTGGAAGGAAGACCTCTGATACTTTACTTGACAGTGCTTGATAATTCAATGGGGTGTGTGCTGGGGCAGCATGACGAGTCTGGCCGAAAAGAGCACGCTATTTATTACTTGAGCAAAAAGTTTACCGACTGTGAGTCTCGTTACTCACTGCTTGAGAAAACTTGCTGCGCTCTTGTATGGGCTGCTCGCCGGCTGAGACAGTATATGCTGACTCACACCACTTTATTGATTTCAAAGATGGATCCCATCAAGTACATATTTGAAAAGCCCGCTCTGTCTGGAAGAATAGCGAGATGGCAAATGATCTTGACAGAATATGACATCCAGTATACAACTCAGAAAGCAATTAAGGGAAGTGTACTGGCGGATCATTTGGCACACCAACCTGTGGACGATTACCAATCATTGAACTTTGATTTTCCGGATGAAGATATCATGGTGGTAACTGACTGTGAAGTACCTGGACCGGATGAAGGACCTGAGGAAGGATCCCGATGGTCCATGCATTTTGATGGAGCCTCCAATGCTTTGGGTAACAGCGTCGGCGCTGTAATCATATCTCCCAAGGGAACTCATACTCCCCTCACCGCCCGATTATGTTTCAGCTGCACCAACAATATGGCAGAATATGAGGCATGTATCATGGGTTTACAAGCTGCAATCGACTTAAGGATCAAATTTCTAAGTGTTTTCGGAGATTCCTCTCTCGTGATCAATCAGATCAAAGGCGAGTGGGATACGAAACACCCGAATCTTATTCCTTACAAGGAGTATGTGTCGACCTTGCTTCCCCACTTTGAAGAGATAACTTTTGAGCACTTCCCTAGAGAGGAGAATCAGCTAGCGGACGCCCTGGCTACGATGTCTTCAATGTTCAAAGTTAAATGGGACAATGAGGCTCCCTGAATTATTATCTGGAAATTGGATGAACCGGCATACTGCTGTGAGCTGGAGGCTGAGAAGGTGATTGAAAAACCTTGGTATCATGAGGTGAAGAGGTACTTGGAAGCTCAGGAATACCCTGAAGGTGCGTCTGTCAATGATAAGAAGTTCATGAGGAGGTTTGCCGCAAAATTCTTCCTCAGCAACGGCATTCTCTACAAACGGAATCATGATTCAACTCTGCTACGTTGTGTGGATAAGGCTGAAGTAGAGAAAATTATAATAGAACTGCATGAAGGCACGTTTGGAACGCATTCCAGTGGACACACCATGGCTAAGAAAATCCTTCGAGCAGGATATTTCTGGTCCACAATGGAAGCCGATTGTTACCAACACTCCCGAACTTGTCATAAATGCCAGATCTATGCTGACAAGGTGCATATCCCTCCGGTTCCTTTGAATGTCCTAACGGCACCTTGGCCTTTTGCAATGTGGGGCATCGATATGATCGGTGAGATCCGACCGACGGCATCCAATGGGCATCGCTTCATCTTGGTAGCGATCGATTACTTCACAAAATGGGTTGAGGCAGCTTCCTATGCCACAGTAACCAAGAGCGTCGTGGCACGTTTCATCCGGCATAATCTGATCTGTCGGTACGGCGTCCCGGAAAGAATCATTACGGACAATGGTACCAATCTCAATAACAAAATGATCACTGAACTCTGTGAACAATTCAAGATACAACACCACAATTCTTCTCCCTACCGGCCGAAGATGAATGGGGCTGTAGAGGCAGCCAATAAAAATATCAAGAAAATTGTGCAGAAGATGACAATGACCTATAAAGATTGGCACGAGATGTTACCGTTTGCTCTTCATGGGTACCGTACCTCAGCCAGAACGTCAACCGGGGCAACTCCCTTCTCCTTGGTCTATGGCATGGAGGCAGTCTTGCCAATTGAAATCCAGATACCCTCTCTCCGGATAATGAAGGACGCAGACTTGAGTGAAGATGACTGGATCCAGACTCGACTTGATCAATTAAATCTGATTGACGAAAAAAGGCTCACTGCTATCTGTCATGGTCAAACGTATCAGAAACGAATGATCAGGGCGTTTAACAAGAAAATCAGACTGCAAGAGTATCAAGTTGGGGACCTGGTAATCAAACGCATCATCCTTCCTCAAAGTGATCCCCGGGGCAAATGGACCCCTACTTACGAAGGGCTATTTGTGGTTAAACGCGTGTTCTCAGGAGGAGCCATGATCCTAACCACCATGGATGGTGACGACCTTCCTCACCCCGCCAATGCAGACATAGTGAAAAAATACTACGCATAAACAAAAGACCCGCTAGGTTGACACACCTAGGCAAAAATAAGGGCTTCCCGGCGAACCAAAAGGGTTCGGGCAAAAATAAGGGATGAAATGAATAAAAATCTGTACACCCGGCAAGTCGAAAACCTGAAAAGGCGGCTTGGGCAAAAATGGGTATCCCGGTGGACTGAAAACCCGAAAGGGCGGTCCAGGCAAAAGTTAGGGATAAAAGCGTAACACTATGTCTCATTGGATCACTTCGCATCCGGAATTCGGCATCAACTATCTGGCTCCAGATTTCGGCATTGACCAATCAGCTTCATCTTCGACCAGGCAGCAAAGCGATGAGACATTCGAAGACATAAAGGCGATAGCAGAGTTGGAACCCAGTGGGATTGTTCACATAGCTGTTTTGTTTCCTTTTTCAAATTATAAACTCTATACTATTTGGCGATATCCTCTTACTAGGATGTCAGCCTCTTGTACAAAAAACGCCTATTTACAGGCAAACTCAAAAATCAATACAAATTCACTTGTCCATACAAATGGCCACTGTTTTTCTTTTTTCTGTTTTGTTTTGCGAAGAACGTCCAATGTTCATTTTTGATATATGCATTTGACATTAAACTGCTAATTCATAAATATTTGCATATGAAACGAGAGATTGATTACCGGTGACATCAGAGACAGGGGCAATCGAAGTTGTCTAATGCATGTCTGGTTGTTTTGTCCGCCAAGGCACCAAGGTAGGTTCAACTGAAAAATGTGGCCAAATCATCTCAACGCCCCGCAGAGTAAAACAAGGTTCAGTAGTACTTTCCCCAAGCAGAGTTGGTTCCCCGTCGATCCTGAAAGGACACAACATTCCCCGACAAGTCTTAAAGCTTATCCCCAGTAGATTCTGGAAGCTTGTTCCCTGCAGAATACGGACGTCTCTCCCTAACTTTATTCAGAGTTATTCCTCACGAGGGCTTATAACTGGGTTATCCTCAGCTAATCGCCACGGAAGATCGCCCCCAACAAAGTTCTTTCAATCCCCAGCGGAGTTTATCTTTCAATCCCCAGCGGATTTTATCTTTGGTATCCCCAGCGGATTTTATCTTTGGTATCCCCAGCGGATTTTATCTTTGGTATCCCCAGCGGATTTTATCTTTCAATCCCCATCGGATTTTATCTTTGGCATCCCCAGCAGAGTTTATCATCATTATCCCCAGCGGGATCCACCATTAAAGTCCTCAACAGGCCTCACATCAAACTTCGGCCAAATATCTCTTCCACAGAGCAACTTCCCAGCCGTTCGTCAAGGATTTATTTTCCTAAGATGAAGTTACACTCATAAACGTTTCACACTTTCATACATCTCGCTTACATACATGATAAAGTGCATACACCGCAGTCTCATGGTAAAACATCACGCATATTATACATCATGACATTGCATACAACTTATGTTTTGCCTTTTCAGAAGAAAAAAAAAAGACAATCCCAAAGAAAGCTACCTTCAACTATCAAATTCCAGACTCGATTCCTGTATCTAGCCAGGGCACGTCTGAAGAGTTCAAAGATTCGATTCCTGTATCCAGCCAGGGCACATCTATCAACTACAACATTTCCAGACTCGATTTCTGTATCTAGCCAGGGCACGTCTGAAGAGTTCGAAGATTCGATTCCTGTATCCAGCCAGGGCACATCTATCAACTATAACATTTCCAGACTCGATTCCTGCATCTAGCCAGGGCACGTCTGAAGAGTTCGAAGATTCGATTCCTGTATCCAGCCAGGGCACATCTATTAACGACTATTTCCAGACTCGATTCCTGCATCTAGCCAGGGCACGTCTGAAGAGTTCGAAGATTCGATTCCTGTATCCAGCCAGGGCACATCTATTAACGACTATTTCCAGATTCGACTCCTGTATCCAGCCAGGGCACATCTGTGAGCAACCGATCATAGATTCGATACTTGTATCTAGCCAGGGCACATCTGCATAAGGAGATTGAAGATCAAACACCTGTAACAAGCCAGGAAAACATCCGTCTTTCTCAAATATACAAGTTCTCGCTAAGGAATCTCTTATGCGATCAACACTTCCAAATGGCATCTATAAGCCCATTCCCGACAAGGTTCTGTCACGTCTCCAGATGGCATCTATAAGCCCATCTCCCTATCTACCACCCCTCCAAATGGCATCTGTAAGCCCATTCCTGACATCACATTGCTGATACTTCAACATGCGAGTGCAAATTTCCGGGCACTCTAGTGTCCAATCTCCTTTTACCCTCGAGTCGCGAAAGGCAAACTTGCCAATCTAACTCTTCAGGTTCAAGAAGATTAAACAGGGGCAACTGTTGTACCCCAAAATTTGCCCTCTCTTTCTTCAGGAAAACCATCTTGGATTTTCAAGGTCCGTCTGAAACAAATCCAAGTCCTGAGTTATCCCTTTGCCCAAGCAAGCCGCTCACAAGAGCAAGATGATCTCACAAACTCCAGAAACAACGCTTTCATCTTGAGGAAAATCAAATTCTAAGTGCTTAGAATGTTTCTTTAAAATAAGTGTTTTTAGAAAAATCAGCGCTTCAGAACTTCTGGACCCATTCCAGATGAAGACGGTCAGAAGTTGCAAGCTTAGCTCAGCATGGTCAGAAGTTGGCTCTTCAGCAGCTACATCAGCTCAATCAGAAGTTGTAAACGTGGTTCAGAATGTAAGCCTCAAACAGAACATGCCCCTGCAGCAGTTACACAAGCTCAGTCAGAATTTGCTAAAGGAATGCAAGAGAAACAGGAAAGTATGAAGGCTCCTTCAGAACAGGTTGAAATAAGAAGATGAAAGGTCAGAAGGATAGGTGTCACATTGATACAGAATCTCTAAGTCCAGATTGTCCAGAAGTAGATCCAAGGAACGTACCAGAAAATCAGGAGAATCTCCAGAGCTTGCTAAGACAACAGGTAGCCAAAGCCAGAGCATGGTTTACGCTGCTGATTCAACGCTGGTTTCCATTACCAGAACGTTGGTATTGACATGTCTTGTCACCATTTAATGCCCATTAATGCTTCCAACCACTCCTGAGCATTCACGTGTGGCTTGGAAAATGCTTTTGCACAGATTCTGGCATGGGTCTGTACGCCACCGCCCACTTCAGAGGTCACTTCTCCCCAATCTACGCCTGCTGCTGCAACCTAGGCTGAAAGCTAGCTGTTATCACAACTTCCCAGGAATTTCTGTCAAAGAACAAATTCAAACTCTGTTGGCGCCTTAAATGTTCAAGGCATCCACAAGAACTTTGCCTATAAATAGAGAGCTTTCACCACTGCAAAAGGGGTTCAAAAAAAGAAACAGAAAAATTGCTAAGAGAGAAACGAAACCCCTAGCAACGTAGCATTCTGAGACTCTGCCAAAATCTCCAACTTTGTTTCATAACTTTAAGTTTCTCACCTTCAACTTCATCAAACATCCAGCTCTTTTCTGTAAACCAAAAACACTCTTTCCAAACTTCTGACCCTATACACGTATACACCTTCACTTCCCCTTTTCCAAATCTGTCTAGAACACCACCAGAACCAAAAGCTAACTTTCACCCACCACTTTCCAGACAGTCAAGTAAGCACCTGCTGACCCTCACCACACTGTTAAGCATCATCAGCTGTGCATATTCAAGTAACATAATGTAAATATTCATGTTATTGCTGTTTATGTTCTGAGGACTCTCATACCTCAGAACGTTCTGAGCCAGTATAGGACTTGCCTGTGACCTTGGTGATTCTGACCTCTGAAACATTTTTTGCTATTTTGCTGGATCTGTTCCAAATATGTTTCCTGTTTTGTGGAGTGACAACAGGATTGTAGATGTTCTGATTAGTACAGGAAAAAGCCAAGTGCTGACTTTGACGTTAGCACATCTGAAGCCTGTTTTGCTGTCAATGACATCAGAACCTCTGAGAGTTATTGCCTTTTCAGCAGAATCAGAACTTCTGGTTTCTCCACTAACAAACTTCTGTCTTGCAGTGCAGGGAAATCAGAACTTCTGATTTCCCCACTAACAAGGTTCTGTTTTGCAGGTTCTAGAGTCAGAAGTTCTGACTCATCCAGTTTCACCAACAGGTTGATCATCTGACAGCGGATCTGGGTCAGAACTTCTGATGGCCTCCCAACAGCGCGCGGGCTCCCTCTCTCTCTCTCTCTATATCTTGTTTTCCGCTATTTTCTTTTTTGTCTATTTTTCTCGTTGAACCCCCCATGTACAAATGTGTATCCCCCTCCCCTAATTGTTGTAATAGCGTAGGATTTTATATTTCCGCTTCTTATTGCTAGTAATTAGGACGTGTATGGCAAGATAAAATCAATGAAATAGAAAAACCTAATTCAAAGAAAAAAACTCTTGTATGCAATAAAACACACTTGCACACTAACACCCCTAGGGTACTCCACTTTGTTGCCTTCGAATAAATGGGCCATATTGTATGTTGAACTTCTTTGGGCAAAGCAAACAATTTGAATGATCATAGTCCCTCGATAAAACTTTTCAAAAACAAACAAAAACAAATGATCAAGTCCCTTAAAGAAAATTGCCCAAAGACATTTAACGCCGTTGCAATTGTGGTCTAAACGATGACCCGCGCCTGTCCCTTTCACATCCTAACATAAGGTTGTCCACCAAATTCAATGGTGGAACAAACTTGTTAAAAGGGTTAAAACATAGCAATAATCTTTTGAGAAATTTAGGAGTATATAACCTCTTAGTTACTTGAATCAAACTTGCAAAACAAAAACACTTGCCTCCTTTTCAAAAACCACACCTCACAAACACTTTCAAAACAACTTTCAAAAACAAATGAAAACTTTTTCAAAAGACATACATCTTTGTATACATCCCCACATGGATCATTACAAAGGTTGTCACCACATTGGCCTCTTTTCAAAATATTTTCAAACACACACACAAAGCACCATTTCAAACAAATTGAAAACAAAAGGCAAGTGATCTAAGCAAGTAACTAAGAGCCCATGGATAACCATGGATAGAAAGGGTGCTAATACCTTCCCTTTCTATAATCTACTCCCCGAACCCAAGAAAACATCTCAAAGGTTTTTTGCTGTGCTTTTTAACCTTTCCTTAGGATAAAATAAAAAGTCGGTGGCGACTCTTGCTAACCGCAACATTTGCGAATACAAACGCAAAACCCAAGTCAGTTCTCCCACCGTATCACAGGCGGTCCAGGCAAAAGTTAGGGATCAAAGCGTACGACTATGTCCCGGCATCTCGTCACTTGCCTACCAAAAGGAAGATTTGTCAATCGGCAGTCATCCAGCACCTCCACAAGATATCTTTTCCCCTCACCTCAGAAACAGGGGCAATAATGAGTCGTCCAGGCGATCCAGTTGCTCTGTCAACCAAAGTACCAAGGAAAGGTTAATACAAAGATGATTACCATCTACCTTTACAAATTCCAGATCAAGGGTTAACATCCGAAACCAAACAGGACAATCATCCACTTGATCATCATCAGGCAACCCTACACCGGTTCCTTCTCAACATTCAGACAAAGTCTTACACGGACTTATCATCAAAGTAACCCTACACCGGTTCCTTCTCAACTTTCAGACAAATTCTTACACGGACTCATCCACAAGTAACCCTACACCGGTTCCTTTTCTTTCGAAAAAGTCTTACACGGACTTATCATCAAAGTAACCCTACACCGGTTCCTTCTCAATTTTCAGACGAAGTCTCACACGGACTCATCTTAAGATAACCTTACCCCGGTTCATCACGAAGTCTTACACGGACTCACCCTCCACAAGTAACCTTACCCCGGTTTCCTCCAGAAGTCTTACACGGACTTACCTCAAAGATAACCTTACCCCGGTTCATCCGGAAGTCTTACACGGACTTACCTCAAAGATAACCTTACCCCGGTTCATCAAGAAGTTTTATACGGACTTATCCTGAAATAACCCTACACAGGTTATCTCTTTCCAGACGTAGTTTTACACGGACTCGTCATCAGTAAACCCTACACAGGTTTCCTTCTCAAAACTCCAGATGTAGTTTTACACGGACTCGTCACCCAGAAACCCTACACAGGTTCTCTATTTTTAAGGATGCAGTTTTACACGGACTCGTCATCAGTAAACCCTACACAGGTTTCCTTCTCAGCTCTAGATACAGTCTTATACGGACTCATTGTCAGTAAACCCTACACAGGTTTCCTCCCTCCAAAGATGCAGTTTTACACGAACTCGCCATCAAGAAACCCTACACAGGTCCTCTCTTTCCAAAGATGAAGTTTTACACAAACTCGTCATCAAGAAACCCTACACAGGTTTCCTTCAACTCCAAATGCAGCTTCACGCGAGCCCAACCTCAAAGTAACCCTACATAGGTTCCCTCTTTCAACTTACAAAAAATACATCTCAAAAATTTCCCCAGTAGATTCTGGAAGCTTCTTCCCCGCAGAGCACGAACGCGTCTCCCGGCTTTCTTCAAAGGTTATTTCCCTACCAGGATATAACTGGGTTATCCTCATCCAAAAGCCACGGAAAGATTGTCCTCGGCGAAGTCTCCCCGTCCCCAGCGGAGTTCATCACACTTCCAACATAACAATGGTATCCCCAGCGAAGTTACCATCAATATCCGAGCAAAGTACCTCTCTCCCCACAGAGTATTATTCCCCAGCAAGATCGTCAGAGTGATTTTCTCCCCGCAGAGTAATCCATTCGCCAAGTTTATCCCCCAACGGAGTTATCTTCTCCTACCGGTATTCTTGCAACCATTATCCCCAGCGGAAACAAGAAGCTCTTTTCTTCAACATCAGCCCAGGATTCAACTTCCCGGCATCCGTCAAGGATTTATTTTCCTAAGACGAAAACATACATTCATAAACAACACATCTTCATACATTATAGCATGCATATACGCATCATGAACATACAATCCCATTCATTCTGAGAACACCTCGCATGTCATACATCATGACATCACATACAACTAACGTTTTGTCTTTTCAGGACAAAAGTTAATACAAAGATAATTGCTATCAACTGTCGTGATTCCAGATCCGATTCCTGAATCTTGCTAGGGAGTATCTGTTGACGACTACAGTACCAGACTCGATTCCTGTATCTTGACAGGGCACGTCTGAAGAGTTCGAAGATCCGATTCCTGAATCTTGCCAGGGAGTATCTGTTGACGACTACAGTACCAGACTCGATTCCTGTATCTTGACAGGGCACGTCTGAAGAGTTCAAAGATCCGATTCCTGTATCTTGCCAGGGAGTATCTGTTGACGACTACAGTACCAGACTCGATTCCTGTATCTTGACAGGGCACGTCTGAAGAGTTCGAAGATCTGATTCCTGAATCTTGCCAGGGAGTATCTGTTGACGACTACAGTACCAGACTCGATTCCCGTATCTTGACAGGGCACGTCTGAAGAGTTCAAAGATCCGATTCCTGTATCTTGCCAGGGAGTATCTGTTGACGACTATATTACCAGACTCGATTCCTGTATCTTGACAGGGCACGTCTGAAGAGTTTAAAGATTCGTTTCCTGTATCCAGCCAGGGCACGTCTACATAAAGAGTTTGAAAGTCAACTCCGGTAACAGACCAGGTAATTTTCTTTCCTTCTCAGGTACGCAAGTTCTCGCTAAGGAATCTCTTACGCGATCGACACCTCGAGATGGCATCTATAAGCCCATCCTCCTATCCACCACCTCTCCGAATGGCATCTGTAAGCCCATTCCCGCTATCACACTGCTGATACTCTGCTATGCGAGTGCAAATTTCTGGGCACTCTAGTGTTCAATCATCTTCCACCTTCGGATCACGAAAGGCACACACGCCAATCTACATCCTCAGGTCTAAGAAGATTGAACAGGGGCAACTGTTGTACCCCAAAATTTGCCCTCCCATAATCTTCAAAGTTTTGACTAGAATCATCCACAATTGGTTCAAGTTTACTCAAGGGCCACACAGTCAAACCATCCTCCTAAGACAGTCAAACTAGGGTTTTGGTTCTCACAAGGAAGCTGAAATTTTCAAGGGCTCAATAAAGTCTCCCATGCTCATACACATTGTCAAGTACCTACATGTCAAGTTTCAAGGCTCACAAGGTCAAGTTGCACAGTCAAAAACCCTAATTGCTCAACAGTCAACTGTAGGGGCAAAATGGTCATTTGGCAGTCAAAAGTCAAAAATTTTGGTCAACATCTTATTTTGAAGCCACAAACATCATTTGATCAATGCTTGATCTTGATTCTCAAAGTTTGGCTCAAAAAGTCTCAAGATGCAAAAGTTTCTATTTTTGGACAGCTGAAAAGTCAACTGTAACTTGACCAAGGCATAACTTTTTCATGGTTCATCAGAAAAATTCCATCCAATGCTCATCTTGAAGGGGAAGACATTTCCTACAACTCATCTTCACATCCAAGTCCAAGAAATGCTCTCACAAAAAGTTATCAATTTCAACATTATAGGTCATTTTCAAAAGTCAACAAAAAGGGACTTTAAGTCAAAGACCATAACTTGAGATTGGTAAATCCAAATAACATGGGACAAAAGACATTGGTTAGAGGACTTCAAGACCTTTCCAAAATGTCCAAGAACATGACCAAAGCTTAAAAATTGAGCAAGATATGAATTGGAGAAGTTGGGAAATTTTTGTGAAATGGCCAAAATCAATTATCCTTGAAATTTCATTTTTTGACAAAAGGGGCCCACTTTTTCCACTTGAATTAACTTGGCCATGCTTCCCACGTGTCCCACCTTTTATTTCAAATTTTTAATTTAATTTTTTCATTTTTAATTGATTTTATTGGATTTAATTAACTTTAAATCTTTTAAAATCAAAGGAAAATCAAAAAGTTTAATTAAAAGGAATATTTGGTCTTAACTAACTTTGACTCATCATTATGCAACTTCCCAATTTCGTTTCAAGGCCAAATGGAGCAATATTTCAAAAATTGGTTCAAAAAGGAAAGTTTGTTAAGGGAGTTTATGTTAAAATCTCAAGCTTGAATGCATGGTATGATGAGCCTTAATGTTGATCAGAATCACCTACATAACCTAGAGAAAACTATCACAAGGCAGAAGAAAAAAAACGTGAGAGAGAGGCAGCCAAGAGAAATTTCTTTTCAAAAATTCCAAAAAATTGCACTAAGATCGAACTCAAGGATTCAGCCATCCACAAGACCTCCCACCCATCCTATCGTGATCTACAGGCAAAATAAGGTATAAACACACTCTTTTCATATAACCATGCATGCTGAAACTGTAGCTACATGAACATCCATTTTGCAGAATTTCCATGGATCGTATTTTTGATTATAGCTTGATTTAATCCCTACTAACCATACCTTTGAGTTCCAGTGGGTGTTTAGAGCAGGTCTGGGCTATCGCTTGGGATTTTTCGTAGCCAAAACGTGAACCTCCATGGCTAAGGTTCAGATTATGTGGAGTTGCGTTTTGATGAAAACAGACCCATTTCCTTTTTCCCTTGAATTTATTTTCTTTTCTGTTTTATTTTAATTTATTTAATTTGCTTTTTTATTAACAAAATTAATTTTTCTTTTTATTTCAAAAAATCACAAAAATATTCTTACCCAAATAAATTTTAGATTTTTCTTTTTTTTTTCTAAATTTAATTAATTAATTAGGTTTTTTTATTCTAGGAAACTCTAAATTATTTTGCAATATTAAAATTGATTAGACTTAATTAGATTCTAAATACTAATTTAATTAGTTTTATTTCTTAATATAAAAACCAAAAAAATCAGGAAATCATAAAAGAGGTATAAAAATATTTTATTTAATCAATTAATAGTTCCATTTTTGTAAATAAAATTCAATAATTAATTTAGTTTTGATTTTAGGTTATTAACTTTAATGTTTTTTTTAATAACTAAAAAATATAAAAAAATAAGTCTTTAGCACATTTTCATCTTTTTAAATAAATATTTTATTTTCTTATTATAATTATTATTAACCATTAATTAATTTCGTAAATACTTGTAATTAATCAATTAGGTTTAAATTAGATTTAACTTAGGTAATTTTTCTTTAATAAATTAAAAAACAATTAGAACTAGAATTATTTGACTTTTAATTAATTTAATTTTCTTTAAATCCACAAATCCAAAAAACATAAAAAATAAGTCATTTCCTTTATTTAACTTAATGATTTCAATAATTTTATTTTAATTCCGTTAAAGGGTCCAACGCCCTCGCATACGATTACATCTTCGTTTCACGCGTTTTATTTATTTCTTTTTGTGAATATAATGTACTTTCTCCAAAGCCCTGTAATAGTTAATTAGGCATTTATTTTCTGCATTTTATTTTAAATCGGGTCTGGATTAATTTGGCGTTGTAGACCCGCGCCTTTGTAATAGCGTAGGACCTTTATCTTTCCCGCACTTTAAATTCCCGCACCTTTTAACTGTTAAACAATAACATGAAAGAATGAATGCCCAAAAATAAAAATAAAGCGTAGATCACCAATGCATGAACAAGACAAAAATATCTGAAAACGACACACAAATCACACACCACCCCTAGGGTACGCCTCACTGTTGCCTTGCCCCTCGAAAGGTGGTCATCAAGTATAGGACGTCTTAGTGAGTCCTTATGTTCCATTGATCTAGTTGCCTCGAATAAGTTGCCTCGGAACGGTCGCCTCAGAATAAAATATCAATGGCATAAGGGTAGCTTCTAAGGTATCCTACTGTTGCTCTGGTGATCACCCTGTTGCCTTGCCCCTCGAAATGTGGTCGTTGAGTACAGGACGTCTTAGTAAGTCCTTATGTTTCATTGATCTAGTTGCCTCGAATAAGTTGCCTCGGAACGGTCGCCTCGGAATAAAAAGATCAATGGCATAAGGGTAGCTTCTAAGGTATCCTACTGTTGCTTTGGTGACCACACTGTCCCTAAACTCGAATTGACCCGAACACCCCCAACGGTGGTGCTACCTACCTCTCAATGGTGGGATGGCACTATCTAAAGGACTCTTACACAGCCTAATTCCTTAGGGTAGGTAGATCTCATGGGTACTTGCTCTTTTCAAACAAAAAAACAACTTTTCGCACCCCACACTTTCAAAAAGTTTTCAAACAAAACACTTCATACACTCTTGAGGACTGATACAAGAGTTACTTAGAAGTTTTCCAAACGAACTTTTTCAAAACCCACATACACTTGAAAAGCAAACACATTTTGAAAACATAAGAGCAAGTACCTAAGAGCCCATGGATAACCATGGATAGAAAGGGTGCTAACACCTTCCCTTTCTATAAATCTACCTCCCGAACCGAGAGACATCTCAATAAGGAATTTTTCTGTGCTTTTGTCCTTTCCATGTTGGAGAAAATAAAAGACGGTGGCGACTCTTGCTTCCGCGACATTTCGCGAAACCAGCTTTAAACAGTCAGTTCCAGATCCACCGATCACAGATCCCATTAATAACAGTTCTGCTACTGCCAGTTATGACTTCAAAAATTCGATCAACCAAGCTGAGGACGAAGGTGAGGATGATTGTGAGGTGCCTGGAGCACTTGCTAGACTGTTACAGCAGGAAGAAAGGGCAATACAACCTCATGAAGAGACAGTTGAGTCAGTAAATTTGGGTACAGAGGAAGACAGGAAAGAGGTAAAAATAGGTGCGAATCTGGAGTCTTGTGTCAAGCAACGGTTGATACAGATGCTACGCGACTATGTTAAGATCTTCTCCTGGTCCTACAAAGATATGCCTGGTCTAGACACTGATATTATGGTACATCGCCTGCCGACCAAAGAAGGCTGCCCTCCGATAAAGCAGAAGGTATGTCGTATGCACCCTGAAATGTCAGAGAAAATCAAGGCAGAGGTCATGAAACAGTTCGATGTAGGGTTCTTAGTTGTCACTTCTTATCTGCAGTGGGTTGCCAACGTTGTTCCAGTACCTAAGAAGGACTGTAAGGTACGGATGTGTGTGGACTATAGAGATCTAAACAGGGCAAGTCCCAAGGATGATTTCCCACTTCCTCATATCGATGTTCTGGTCGACAACACCGCGCATCACAAGATCTTCTCTTTCATGGATGGTTTTTCTGGCTACAACCAGATCAAGATGGCTCCTGAGGACATGGAGAAGACAACCTTCATTACACAGTGGGGCACCTTCTGTTACAAGGTAATGCCTTTTGGGTTGAAGAATGTTAGGGGAGCTTATCAGCGCGCCATGGTCGCTTTTTTCCACGACATGATTCACCATAAGATCGAGGTTTATGTTGATGACATGATAGTCAGGTCTCAAACTGAGGAAGAGCACCTTGATCATCTCCAGAAACGGTTTAACAGGTTGAAGACGTACAAGCTAAGGTTAAATCCGAACAAGTGTACCTTCAGGGTAAGGTCTGGTAAGCTTTTGGGTTTTGTTCTCAGTGATAAAGGTATTCAGGTGGACCCTGCAAAGGTAAAAGCCATACAAGAGATGTCGGCTCCCCGCACAGAGAAGGAAGTTAGAGGCTTCTTGGGACGTCTGAATTACATCGCCAGGTTCATTTCACATTTGACTGCTACTTGTGAGCCAATCTCCAAGCTGCTGAAGAAAGAATAAGTGGTAAAGTGGAATTAGGAATTCCAGAACGCTTTCGAAAGAATCAAGGAATACCTTCAAGAGCCACCAATTCTGATGCCTCCAATTGAAGGAATACCTTTGATTTTATACTTGACAGTGCTAGACAGTTCAATGGGGTGTGTGTTGGGGAAGCATGACGAGTCTGGCCAAAAAGAGCACGCTATTTACTACCTTAGCAAAATGTTTACCGACTGTGAGACCTGATACTCATTGCTCGAGAAAACTTGCTGCGCTTTGGCATGTGCTGCTTGTCGGCTGAGACATTATATGCTGACTCACACTACCTTGTTGATATCAAATATGGATCTAATCAAGTGTATTCTCGAGAAGCCCACTCTCTCTGAAAGGATAGCAAGATGGAAGATGATCTTAACCGAGTACGATATCCAATACACAACTCAGAAAGCAATCAAGGTGATTGTATTGGCGGATCATCTGGCGCATCAGGCCGTGGATGACTACTAGTCCATGAATTTCGAGTTCCCGGATGAGAATATCATGTTGGTAACCGACTGTGAAGAACCTGGACCGGATGAAGGACCCGAGGAGGGATCCCGATGGTCTATGTATTTTGATGGAGCCCCGAACGCATTGGGTAACGGCATTGGCGCTGTAATTATATCTCCTGAGGGCTGTCATACTCTGTTCACCACCCGATTATGTTTTAACTACACCAACAATATGGCGGAGTATGAAGCATGTATCATGGGTCTTCGAGCTACTATTTACCTAAGGATTAAGTTCTTGAGTGTATTCGGAGATTCCGCTCTGGTGATAAGTCAGATCAAAGCGGAGTGGGATACGAAGCACCCGAATGTTATTCCTTACAAAGAGTATGTACTGACATTGCTCCCACACTTCGAGGAGATAACCTTTGAACATTTCCCTAGAGAAGAGAACCAGTTAGCGGACGCGCTAGCTACCATGTCTTCTATGTTCAAAGTGAGGTGGGACAATGAAGCTCCCCAAATTACCATTGAGAGGTTGGACGAACCCGCACACTGCTGTGACATTGAGCCTGAAGAGGTAGCAGATAAACCCTGGTTTCACGAGGTAAAGAGGTATCTTGAGGCTCAAGAATACCCCGAGGGGGCATCTGTTAATGATAAGAAGTTTCTGAGAAGATTCGCTGTGAAGTTCTTCATCAGTAATGGTATCCTCTATAAGCGTAACCATGATTCAACCCTACTATGGTGCATAGACAAGAGCGAGGCAGAAAGGATCATGGCAGAGTTACATGAAGCTACCTTTGGAACCCATTCCAGTGGACATACCATGGTGAAGAAAATCCTACGGGCAGGATATTACTGGTCCACCATGGAAGTCGATTGTTATCAGCATTCTCGAACCTGTCATAAGTGCCAAGTCTATGCTGATAAGGTGCATGTACCTCCAGTTCCCCTGAATGTTTTGACAGCTCCTTGGCCCTTTGCGATGTGGGGCATCGACATGATTGGCGAGATCAGACCCACCGCTTCCAATGGACATCGCTTCATCTTAGTAGCCATTGATTACTTCACGAAATGGGTTGAGGCAGCCTCTTTTGCTACAGTAACCAAGAACGTCGTGGCGCGATTTATCCGACATAATATGATTTGTCGATATGGTGTGCCAGAGAGAATTATCACTGACAATGGTACGAATCTCAACAACACGATGATCACTGAGCTCTGTAAACAGTTCAAGATACAACATCATAACTCTTCTCCCTACCGGCCGAAGATGAATGGAGCTGTTGAAGTGGCTAACAAGAACATCAAGAAGATTGTGCATAAGATGACGGTGAAGTACAAAGACTGGCACGAGATGTTACCATTCGCTCTTCATGGGTACCGTACCTCGGCAAGGACATCGACAGGGGGCAACACCCTACTCTTTGGTGTAGGGCATGGAGGCAGTCCTACCCATCGAAGTCCAGATACCCTCTCTCAGGATCATGAAGGATGCGGGTTTGAACGAAGATGACTGGATCCAAACCCGACTTGATCAACTAAACTTAATCAACGAAAAGAGACTTACTGCTATCTGTCATGGTCAGACGTATCAAAAGCGAATGATCAAGGCTTTTAACAAGAAAGTCAGACGTCAAGAATATTAAGTCGGGGATCTAGTGATCAAACCCATCATACTGCCGCAAGGTGATCCCAGGGGTAAATGGACCCCTACTTACGAAGGGCCATTTGTGGTTAAGAACATTTTCTCGGGAGGAGCTATGATTCTAACCACCATGGATGGTGACGACCTCCCTCACCCCGTCAATGGAGACATAGTGAAAAGATACTATGCATAATCAAAGACCCGCTAGATTGACTAGCCTAGGCAAAAATAAGGGCTTCTCGGCGAACCAAAAGGGTTAGGGCAAAAGTAAGGGATGAAAATGAAAAAACTGTACACCCGGAAAGTCGAAAACCTGAAAAGGAGACTTGGGCAAAAAAGGGTATCCCGGTGGACTAAAAACCCGAAAGGGCGGTCCAGACAAAAATTAGGGATCAAAGCGTAACACTATGTCTCATTGGATCATCTTGTGACCAGACTTCGGTATTGACTATCAAGCTCGGACGACGCCAATCAATCTGATCCATCTTCGACCAAGTATCAAAGTGATGAGACGCTTCAAGATATAAAGGCAATAGCAGAGTTGAAACTCGATGGGATTGTTTCACATAGCTGTTTTTCTTTCTTTTACACAAATTGTAATTTCTATCTTTCGGCGGCGTTCTCTTACTAGGACGTCAGCCTCTTTGTACAAAACGCCTATTACCGGCCAACTTCGAAATCAATACAAGTCATTTTCACAAAGCTTTAATTTATTTTCTTTTTCATGTTTTGTTTTGCTAGAACGTCCAATGGTTCATTTTTTATATATGCATTTGAAAATAATTGTTGCTCATAAATATTTATATGAAAAACAAAGGACGATTACTCGTAATTCCAGGAACATGGACAAACAAGAAGTGCCCAAACCTTACAGTTACTCTGTCCATCAGGTACAGGGATAGAGCCAGCTTGAGAATACGAGTGGTGGTACATATACTCCCCACAAAGTAAGAAGTATCCAAAGACAGTGATGTTAGCTTCCCCGAACAGGACATAACTCTCCCTTACTAAAGTTCGCAATCGCGAGCGAGTCAGTAAGTCTTTCCCCAAGCAGAGTTTATTTCTCTCACAAGTAGAAATTCAATCTCCAACAAAATTCATTATCACCAGCAACAGAAATTCATCCCCTGCTAAGTTTATTTCTCCAAGTCGACAGATCCATCAACAAAGAATCTCCTCTCCAACAGAGTTATTCCCCACAGAGTTGTCTTCAGACAAGTCTCGTCCAGCATAATGTTTACCAGCCAAGGGGCAAATCCCCAGCATATTCATCTTTGTTCACCATCCCTAACAGAAGCAGAGGAACTATGGTTTGTTACAGCAGTCAAGAATACCATTTCTCACACTCTCCAAACAACAATCAGGGATTTATTTTCCCGGACTCAAATTATTACGTCCTCATTTCATGTTCATACATCATGACATGTGCATACATCACATATAACATAGTCTCATTTATTTTGAGAACGTCAACATACAATGCATCTAATGCATCGCACGTAACTAACCTTGTATTTCTTACAGGAAAGACATTATTGTCAACAATTTCCAGTAGGTCCATGATCAAACACTCAAACTAAATAGAGTAATCATCGGCAACAAATGCAACTATTCAGGTTCATTCTAACAGCCCTACTACCCAGGCTTTCAT
Organism: Vicia faba; assembly: GCA_948472305.1. Taxonomy (NCBI): domain Eukaryota; kingdom Viridiplantae; phylum Streptophyta; class Magnoliopsida; order Fabales; family Fabaceae; genus Vicia; species Vicia faba. Next base: position 41,333,003 of record OX451737.1, on the reverse strand, counting down.
ATCGAAGTAACCCTACTATCCAGGTTCCTTCTCACAACCCTACTACACAGGTTTTCATATCGAAGTAACCCTACTACCCAGGTTCCTTCTCACAGCCCTACTACCCAGGCTTTCATATCAAAGTAACCCTACTACCTAGGTTCCTTATCACAGCCCTACTACCCAGGCTTTCATATCGAAGTAACCCTACTACCCAGGTTCCTTCTCACAGCCCTACTACCCAGGCTTTCATATCGAAGTAACCCTACTATCCAGGTTCCTTCTCATAACCTTACTATCCGGGTTTTTCCTCTCTTATCCCCAGACAGCAGTCTACAACACTATAAGATCTGGACCCAATCAAACACAATTGATTTCACATTTCCCCAGTAAGTCGCGGTGCAACATATACCCCGACCAAACACAAGATCACTTCCGCTTCCCAAACCGGAATTATTCCCCAGTAAGAGTAACGAACAATTGAAGCTCCTAAAACTCTATTTCTCTCAAGACAGAGACCAGCATTCCCCAACGAAGTCCTCCTCAACAACAGGTATACGGGTCCTCGCAAAGGAATCTCTTATGCGATTGACACCTCTTCAGATGGCATCTTTAAGCCCATATTCCATAATCGATCTCCAAATGGCATCTATAAGCCCATTCTCGATATCACAAGACAAGTATCACTTCATGCGAGTGCAAATTTCTGGGCACTCTAGTGTTCAATCATCTTCTCCCTTCAGATTACTAAAGGAAGACAAGCCAATCTACATCCTCAGGTTTAAGAAGATTGAACAGGGGCATATGTTGTACCCCAAAATTTTCCCTCCCATATTTCTCAACACATGGCAAGTGAGGTCCCCAAATTGCTCAAGGAAGTTCAAGAGTTGACCAGACAAAACTCTCTCCTAAGGCAGTCTACCTCAAATTAGGGTTTCATTTTTCACCAAGATGCTTGAGTCCAAAGGACCCCAAATTCTTTCCAAGGCCCTAATATGTTCTCAATACCATCCATGTCAAGTTTCAAGCCGTGCAGAGGAAGTTTGCTCAGTCAGTTACTCAAATGCCTAAAAATCAACTGTGCTAGGTCAAAAGTCAATTGTGGCCCACATACAGTCAAACTTCAAGATTTTTGGTCAACATTCTCATTTTGAAGTATCATTCATCATTTGATCAAGGGTTTATCATGATTCATCAAGGATTGCCCATAATTCATCAAAACCCAAAAGTTGCTAAATTAGGGTTTTGTAGGAAAAGTGAACTCAACTTTGACCAAGCATAACTTTCCAATACTTTATCAAAAATGACCCATCCAAAGCTCATATTTAAGAGGATGCAATTACCTACATTTCATCTTCATCTCCCAAGTTCAAAATATGCACTCACAAAAGGATATGAATTTGGACATTATAGGTCATTTTGAAAAGTCAACAAAAACACCTTTTGGGTCAAGGCTTCATACATGAACATGGAAGCCTCAATTAAGATGAGACTAAAAGGGTTGCTTAGAGGACATCCTAATATTTCTAAAAAGTCAAAGAACACCTCTCTAGGGTCAAAATTGAGACACTTATGCATTGGCCAAGTTGACCTTTTTTGCAAAATTGCCAAAAGTCAAACATGCTCAAATTTGTATCTTTTGCTAAATGGGCCCAACCTTTTATGCTTGCATCTTATTCCTAACATAGTCCACGACCTATGGGACCCTCCATGCTTTATTTATTCATTTATTTAATTTATTTTGATTTTTATTCATTTAAAATCCAAATAAAATCAAATAAATCCTAATAAATCATATATTGTATTTTAGGGATGATTTGTGCATTGAAAAAATATCTCATATGCTGTCAATTGAAGATCAACTCGTGCAAAGGCAATTTGGTTTGAAAAAGATTGGATTTGAGCAAAATTGGAAAAGAATCATATGCATTGAAAGATCAAATCAAATCTCCATGATGAGCAAGATTGAGGTCGTTTTTGTTGACCTAATAGCTTGCATTACATATACAGAAGGAGGCAAAGGCATGGAGAGGTTGGAAGCAGTCGTGCAAAGGTGAAACAAAACTCAAACATTTTCAAGAAAAGTGGTAATCTAATTTCCATATTAGAGACCGGATCGTGCCTTTCTCACATTGCCAAAAGGTTGCTGGACGTTCCAGGAGCATATTCCAATCAAATTCAAGCCTTTTCACGCCTAGAGTTGTAAGTTGTAGGTATCACAAGTGGCTTCCAAACTCGTTTTCATTTTCATAAATTTATACGCCATTTGCACATTTTGCCTGCACATTCTTGTTCATTAACATGTTTGCAAGCTAATCATCATATTCAATTGTGTTTTTGGTGATCGTATGACAAACTACCATGGCTAGGGTTTCGTGTTGAGTTTTAGGGCTTTGCAGGATAAGTGAAATTGGATGTTGATTCTGGTACCATGAGACTCGTGAGGATGAGACGAGTTGATTGGTACCAGCCATGTTCATTTATATTGCCTGTGGAGAGTTTTTGAAAAATGCAAGTTTGTAGTTACAGCATGTCAACCGTAGGTAAAGGTGTTGTTACCTAAAACGACGGTGGGGAGCAAGACGGCAATGCGTGGCGCTCCCTGATCTGCCTGTTTGAATTTCGCGTGTTGGTTGGCCCCACTAGCTTGTTTTTGCATATTATATTCATTGTTTATACAACTTACAAGTTAACATCATGGCTCAGATGGCTGGGGCGAAGGCCTTTGATGCACACGTCATGGGTTCGATCCCAGGCGTATGCATTATGTTATTTTCTTGATAATTCCAAGAAGATCTCATGCATTGCAGCAACGCACGTCTACCCAATGCCCTTGTGCTTCACCATCAGATCCATCAGCCATGTGGATCCAACGTCACGTAGCGAAGAGACCACCATGCGCCTGAGTCAAGCATGCACACTGGATTTGGGCAAAGTCAAAAAGGCCAGAATTCTGTTTGGGCTTAAATCTCAAACAACACCCCCCATTTGCTAATGCATGCCTATTTCATCCCTTTTGTTTTTTTTAATTCTTTTAATACTCTTTTTTTTTAATTAACAAATTAATCTTTTTTCATAAAAAATATAAAATCAAGGTCTCACAAAATTAGGATTAGTTTTTTATTATTTATCAAAATTAAGTTAATTTTAGTCTAAATTAGAAAAATTATAATTTGTTTTTTTTTTCAAAAATAAAATCAAATAGGAATTAGGTTAAACTTTTGATTTTCTCAAATAAATAAAAATACAAAAAATAGGTTTTAGAATAAATTAGTTTATTTTTTCTAAATTTAAAATTAATTAGAATTAGGATTTTTTCTCTTTAGTTTAATTGTTTCTTTATTTTCTTAAAATAACAAAACAAAAAAAAACCTTTTTTAATTAATCGCAATTAGGTTTAGGCAAGGGTCAAAACCCTAATTATCTTGTATTCAATTCAACGCGCGCATATTATTTATTTTGTCAATATTGTTGTAACTGTGCATGGTTTGTAATAGTTTAATCTAGGGTTTTTATTTATCGCTTTTTCCCGGGTTTGTTGGCCATGTAATTAATCCCCCTCCCCGAAGCCTTGTAATAGCATAGATTTACTTTCTCGCATCTTAATTTCTGCAAATATTTAACTGTCTAGATGTATGTTAATAGGATTGTATAACAAGATTGCATGATAATTTAATATAGTTAGAAAACCCTAATGTGCAAAGACAAATAACTGAAACAAATCACTCGCACATATCACTCTTAGGGTATACTCACACTTTGGTTACCTTCGATAAATGATCACTAAGCATAGGGTGTTTTAGTGGTTGCCCTCCTGTCTAACAAAGATCAAATGTCCCCTCGGAAATGTTGCCTCGAAAATGTTGCGTCGAAAATGTTGCCTCAGAAATGGTGCCTCGAATACGATCTTAAGACTTTAGGGTTACTACTAAGGTGTCCTAATATTGCTTTAGTGACCGTACGTCCCTTTCGAATTGACCCTTACAACTCCAACGACGGTGCTACTTACTTCTCAATAGTAGGATAGTGTTGTCTAAAGGAAACGAGAATAGAAACAATCTTTTTTCGAGTAGGTAGATGCTAGTAGGTACTTGCTCAAAACAAATCTTTTCACACTTACACTTTTCAAACAAATTTTCAAAACAACTTCGTCACACCCTTGAGGACTGATAATAGGGTTATCATGAAGTAAAACATTTTTCGAAACAAAGAACACACAAGCAATTTAAAAATGAGCAAGTACCTAAGAGCCCGTAGAAAACTACGGATAGAAAGGGTGCTAACACCTTCCCTTTCTATAATCTACCCCCCGTACTCAAAATCTTGAAAAAGGATTTTTTTTCTGTACTTTTTTCCTTTCCGGTTGGATGAAATAAAAGTCGGTGGCGACTCTTGCTTACCGCGACATTTTGCGAACACAAAATGCAAAACACAAACCAGCATTTCAAAACAGTCGGTTCTGCCACCATATCACATCTACCAATCTGAAAAACATTACAAAGTTCACCGTACTAAGGCAATTTCTTCCAAAATACTTTTCAAACACACAAAGCACAAGGTATTTTTTCAGATGAGCTAGCATCTAAGAGCCGGTAGATAACTATGGATGGAAAGGGTGCTAACACCTTCCATTTCCATAATCTACCTCCCTTACTCAGAAATAATCTCGAAAGGTATTTTTCTGTTCTTTTCACCTTTTCCTTTGTTGGATAAAAGAAAAGTCGGTGGCGACTCTTTCTTACTGTAACATTTGCGAATACAAATGCAAAACCAGTATAACATTCGGTTCTGCCACCGTATCACAGAACTGGCGACTCTGCCGGGGACTTTAAAAAGTGGGGTTACCTTAGATCTTAGGTCATATTTAATTTTCTTTCCTTGTATGCTTAGATTGCTTTATCTTTAAGGGTTTTTTCTTGGGTTTTTTTGTAAAGATCCTACACCCGGATCTGGGAGCACCTTTTAGCTAAGTAGCAATAGATCGTGGGGATTGTGCGGGGTATACCGACACGGTTGAAACGATAGTTACGTTGGTGTGACACATTTGTTGGTACCGGTAGCCCTTGAGTAGTCAAGGAGAATACAGGGCTGTTGTGTGGTATCACAAAGCACCAACTGAACTTAGAACCTTTAATTGAACAACTTGGCCATTAAGAAGTAGTGAGATATATGGTTTTGGTGCAGTCCGAAGTTGGTTGATACTCGACACTACACTCATTGAGATCTGACTTCCCGGATATTTCGGTCGCTAATAAAGAGGCTTGTGCTGAAACAATGTCCGGTGAAGAAAGATCAATGATATTGAGATTCCCTAGAACCTAGTTACTATTAATAGGACAGGTTGAACTAACTATACTTCAAGAGGGTACTTACTTATGGAATCCATGCAAGCCTAAACCTAAGGCTACCTGTGAGACTTGTTTTCTTTCATTGCCTAACAACTTAAACTCATTGCAGGGCTTTATTTGTACTCCTTGCAAGACTTATTTGTAGTCATTATCCAATAACTTGGATTTCCTGCAAGACATTGTTGTACCCCAAAATTTGCCCTCCCATATTCTTCAAGAAATTGCCAAGCCAAGTCACAAAATTCCCCAAGGGTTGCCCAGTGCAAAAGTCTCCTATACAGTCAAAACTAGGGTTTGTGTTCTGATCAAGAAATTGAAGGTTTCAAAGGCCCAATCAAGTCTCATATGCCTACAAATATGGTCAAGTATCCTCATATAAAGTTTCAAGACATTCAGCTCAAAATTGCACAGTCAAAACCCTAAATTGCACTACAGTCAACTGTAGGGGCAAAATGATCATTTGACAGTCAAAAGTTCAAATTTTTGGTCAACATATCATTTTGAAGCCACAAACAACATTTGATCAATGCTTGATCATGATTCTCAAAATTTGGCTCAGAAATCATCAAAGATGCAAAAGTTACTATATTTGGACAGCTGAAAAAGTCAACTGAAATTGACCAGGGCATAACTTTCACATGGATTATCAGAAAAATTCCATCCAAAGCTCATTTTGAAGAGAAAGACATTTCCTACAACACATCTTCATACTTCAAGTCCAAGAAATGCTCTCACAAAAAGTTATCAATTTCAACATTATAGGTCATTTTCAAAAGTCAACAAAAAGGGACTTTAAGTCAAAGGCCATAACTTGAGATTGGTAAATCAAAATGACATGGGACCAAAGGCATTGGTTAAAGGACTCAAAGACCTTTCCAAAATGTCCAAGAACATGAGAAAAGCTTAAAAATTGAGCAAGTTATGCCTTGTGGAAGTTGGGAAATTTTTGGATATTTTGAAAAGTCAACATTACTTCAAAAGACCTAAAAATGCTAATGGGCCCATTTTTCTTCCAAGATTCATCATTCTAAACATGTGCACGACCACTTGGCCCAAAGGGAAGTATTTTCTCATTTTTTATTTATTTATTTGAGTTTTTATTTATATTAATTCAATTAAATCAATTAAATATGTGAAAAAATATTTAACCTAACAAAACCAATCTTTTTATACATGTTTTGGCTTCTATAATTCATGCATATGCAAATGTGGAAAGTTTTGGTTTGATTTGAGCTAATTGACACAAAATACACATGGAAAAGATATGAGAAGATCTTGGAAAATCAATTTGCAAAAACCATTGAATGAAAGAGATTTGATTGATTTTTTTAACCTAATTGCTGCACTACATAATCAGAAGCATAAACCTAATGCCAATACACTCTAAGCTGCGCAGGAAATACATTTACAAACTTGGAATTTTTTGTCAAAAAAGCAATTCTGAAAACCACTCTAAAGGACGATTCAAAGCCTAATTCCTTTTCCAAAAGCTTCCTCAAGGTTCCCAGAAGCGATTCCAATCCCAAACACCCATCAACACGCAAAGAATTGGTAATAAGAACCTCTCCTGTACAGAGAAAAAGTCACAATCGTGTTTTTGGTTTTAGGCATTCTCATGGCATTCTAATCATAGATTCTTATTCCTTATGATGTTCTGATACTGACCAATGCGCTTGATTGAATTTTTATGCCATATACAGGATTTTACCATGTTTACTTTCTAGGGTTTTCAGAGCTTTAATTTGGGGCTTTTGCAAAGAGGAAAAATTAAGCCTCATAATCATGATCATTAGACTCAGCACATGGAGACGGAGAGAAATCTACCCTCGCGCTCAATTTATGAGCGTTGAGGAGCTATTCGCTATTTTTCAATAGCCTACCTTAAGCCACGCCCAGAAAACCGTTGCCTCTGCTTTTGTTTTACAGGGATAATGGAGAAGATGATGTGCTGTCCACACATGATACGTTGTTTTTAAATTTCGCGCGCTTCAACCATTAATGCTTTCGTTTTTCCTTTTGTTATTTATTTGTCATAATATATTTGAATGCGCGTGTAGCTCAGCTGGCAAGCAGGATTGGTAGTGGAGGTACATGACCTGGGTTCGAACCCCAGGTCTTTCACATGTTCATATTATTTTTCCATTAATAATCATATGCAGGCACAACCTTAAGGCACACCATATGCCTCAAAATCCAAAGGTCCACGCGTCCAAGGGATGCAGATCAAGGGCTCAGAACTGAAGAACACCATGAGGACTAGTCAACACGCGCATACGTGGCATGGGAAAGTCAATGGATCTGCATATTAAATGGGCCAGAATTTCACTAATAAAACCTCCAAATTGGGACTTCCACCCCCCCTGGTTTGCAATTTCCTTTTTATTTATTTTGTTTTCAATTCTTATTTTATTTATTTTTTGTTTTAATTTAATAAATTATTTTTACCATATATATATAAAAATATCACAAAAAATCAGAAAAGATGACAAATATAATAAATATTTAATTTAATTATTTTCATAAATAAATTAACATGTAAATTAACTTAGTATTAATTTAGGTTGCAACTTTAATTCTTTTCATAAAAATGTAAAAAATATAGAATTTAGGTTTAATAAATTTTATTCCTTTCAATTTTTCTTTTTTTTTCATAATAATAATATTGCTTATTTTATTTTCACAATTAAATTGTACATAAATTAGCTTAGGTTTAATTTAGGTTATATTTTAATATTTTCATAACAAGCTTAAAAACCATTAGAATTAGGGTTAGTTATTTTCAATTAATTCTTTTTTCTTTTAAATCTTAAAAAACATAAAAATACCAAAAAAACATTCCTTTTTAATTTTTAATTTTTTATTCCTCATTAATTCTAATTAATTAAATTCATTACCTTTAATATTTTGCAAAAGGGTCCAACGCCCTCCTTTCGACTTAATTGTTTAATTTCGCATATTTATCTTATTTCGCTTAAATAATCATGTACCTCTCCCAAAGCGTTGTAACTTAAACTCTTCGCACTTTTCAATTTCTTTATTTTATTTGCTTCTTTACTTTCCGTCAAATCGGGTCCGGTTTAATTTTGGCGATGTGGACCCGCGCCATTTGTAATAGCTTTAGATTTACTTTTCCCGCAAATATTAACTGTTAACAAAAAGCATGAAAGAATGTATGGCCTTAAATAAAATCAAGCGTAGAACACTTTAACATGACAAGACAAATGCAAATGAAAACGACACACAAATCGCACACACCACCCCTAGGGTACGCCTCACTGTTGCCTTGCCTCTCGAAAGGTGATCGTCGAGTAGAGGATGTCTTAGTAAGTCCTCATGATCCGGGAACCTGGCATGAGGGTAGCTTCTAAGGTGTCTTCCCATTGCTCCGGTGATCACCATGTCCCGAACCTCGAATTGACCCGAATACCTCCAACGGTGGTGCTACCTACCTCTCAATGGTGGGACGACACTATTTTAAAGGACATTTACACAGACGAATTCCTTAGGGTAGGTAGACGACTCTAGACACTTGCTCTAAATTTCAAAACAAATCAAAAATACTTTTCACACCAACACATTTTTAAAAAGCTTTCGAAAGCAATTTTTTCAAACACTCTTGAGGACCGATACAAGATTCGAACTGGAATTTTCAAAGAAACTTTTTAAAACCCACAGTTGAAAAGCAAACAAACCATTTTTGAAAACACAAATGAGCAAGTATCTAAGAGCCCATGGATAACCATGGATAGAAAGGGTGCTAACACCTTCCCTTTCTATAACCTACCTCCCGAACCGAGAGCAATCTCTTTAAGGAATTTTTCTGTGCTTTTGTCCTTTCCATTTGGAGAAAATAAAAGACGGTGGCGACTCTTGCTTCCGCGACATTTCGCGAACCAGCGTTAAACAGTCAATTCCATATCCACCGATCACAGAACTGGCGACTCTGCTGGGGATCTTATAAAAAGTGAGGTGTACCTTAGGACTAAGATCACTTGTGTTTTCAATTGTCTGAATTATTTGCTTTATTATTGTGGGTACTGTCTTGGGAGTTCTATAGATCCTAACCCGGATCTGGGGGATACCTTCTTAGAAAGTAGCAACAAGACTGTGAGGGAACTGTGCGGGGTATACCGACATGGTTGAAACAGTCTGCTACGTTGATGTGGCACTTTGGTGTGTACCGGTAACCCTTGAGTTCAGTCAAGGAGAGTACGGGGCCTCCGCGTGGTGTCGTGAAGCATCAACAAACCTTAGGAACCTTAATTGAACTATCTTGGCCTCTTTAGGGTAGTGAGATAACTGACTTTGGTGCAGTCCGAGGTTGGTTGATGCTCGATACTACACTCAATTGAGGGTTGCTTTCCTGGAATATTTCGGTCGCCAGTTCAGTGGCTAAATCGAGACGATGAACAATGAAAGCAATCCCGTGATATTGGGAACCTTAGAACCCGGTTACTTTGATTAGGACAGGTTGAACCCACCAACTTCAAGAGGGTACTACCCAAACCCCATGCTGGCCTTAAACCTTAAGGGCTTGTCTTGTGTGCCTTGTGTGCCTTACATGTTTGTCTTTGTAAATATCTGTGGTGTGTTTAATCATAGCATCATGACATCATCCAGCATCATATGCATTGACTAACCATTTCAGGGGTTCGAATTTTCATCTTTGTTCTTGTTTTGTAGGACATGGAAACCGTTCGTAGAAAGACAATTCAAGTCAGTCTTGTAAGGGTCCCTCCTCAGCTTAAGGAGCTTATATCCAGGATTCCTGAGAACTCTTCATTCAGTGAAAGACATGGAAGCCTCATCAGCTTGGTCAACACCAACATTGAGGAAGATATGATAAAGGTCCTATTCCAATTCTTTGATCCTCTGCATCACTGTTTTACCTTCTTGGATTATCAGTTGGTACCTACATTGGAGGAGTTCTCCCGGCTCCTGAAGATCCCTATCCTTGATCAGCTACCCTTCAACGGTACAGAAAAGGAACCTAAGCTTGAAGAGATTGCTAAATCCTTGCATCTACAGTCATCTGACCTCAAGGGGCATTGGGAAGTTAGAAGTGGTATCAAAGGGTTCTTAGCCAGGTTTCTGTTTGAAAAGGCCCTTGAATGTTGGAACTCCCTTGACTTGCAAGCTTTTGAAGAGGTTGTGGCCCTCCTTGTTTATGGTTTGGTGTTGTTCCCTAACCCAGATCAGCTCATTGATATCAGTGCTGTCCAGATCTTTATGTCCAGGAATCCCATACCTACATTGCTGGGGGACATCCTTCACTCATGTTACACTCGAACCATGAGAAAAAGAGGTGTCCTTATGTGTTGCACTCCTCTCCTGGGAAGGTGGTTTATTTCGCACCTTCCACAATCTGTCCTGAAGAATGAGCGGGGTTTGAGATGGTCACAACGGTTGATGATTCTTACACATGCAGATATACATTGGTGCCCTAGGTCCAGAGAAGATGTCACTATCATTGATCGTTGCGGGGAGTACCCTAATGTTCCTTTACTTGGAATCAGAGGAGGTATTACTTATAGCCCAGGCCTGGCTTGGAGACAGTTTGGTTATGCTCGGAGGGATGGTCCTCATGACATGTTAATTCCTGACATAGTTTTTGATTTCGACAATGATACTCAAGGACTTCGCCAGAGATTTATCAGAGCCTGGAGGATGCCCAGTAGGATGGACAACAAGACACTAGGGCACAGGAACTCCATCCCTTTGGAGCCTTATCTCAAGTGGGTACGAGCCCGCTCCCAGAAGTTAGTGATGCCTTATCCTCACATGCTCCCGGTAATCAAAGAGCCTGTCTTGGAAGGGGAAGTGTCCTACACTATTCAGCACCCTGATATGCCCACATCCTGGGAAGAGATGCGGAAGAGCTGGACCCAGCTTAAGGAAGAACGAAATTCTCTTGAGACTAGTCTGCATGCCAGTGAAAAGAAGGTCTTGGAGCTCACTCGCCTGTTGCATGAGGAGAGGAACCTCAACACCTACATAGCTCCGAAGAGGATGCGCAGTGTATTTTGGGATTGATTTGATTTTTGTACTTTTGCCCATGAGGCTTTGATGTATTAAACAATGATTTCCTTAATGATAACGTGTGTTCCTTTTTGTCTACAACAAATTTGAACTTTCGAACCCTTGAATGCATTGCATCCGCATTTCATACATCATGTGCATAGCAGGTTTTCCTCTTTTCAGGTTGCTTACAGTTCTTCGCTGTTTATTTCAGCATCATGAATCCCGAATCTGCATCAACTGAGACATCAATCAAGGCTCTCCAGGCGCAAAATGCGCAGTTTCAAGAACTAATCAAGGGTATGGCTAAAGGCCAAGAGGAACTGAAGGCTATGCTCCTGAAGAAGGAGAAGAAGAAGAAGAGAAGAACTGTTCTGTTCAACTCGGGCCGAAGGTTTGGTAATACTCTGCAGCATGAAGAGGCTGGTTCTTCTGTTGGCAAGAGTCCTTCTCAGGCAGAAGTAAAGGTCCCTAGTCCGGTAGTCTCCGACAACGAGACAGATTTTGATGAAGAGCAGTACCCTCCTGCAGACGACAGATATAAGCAACTGGAGGACAGGTTGAAGGCTATGGAGATCCAACAGGCACCTGGGCTGGATTTTGGAGATCTGGGTTTGTCGACTGGTGTGATCATCCCCCACAAGTTCAAAGCACCATCCTTCTCCAAGTATGACGGGGCGTCTTGTCCCAAGCTGCATTTGAGGTCCTATGTTCGGAAAATTTAGCCGTACTCTGCGGATAAGAATTTATGGATCCACTTCTTCCAGGAGAGTCTTTCAGGGACTCATCTCGAATGGTTCTATCAGCTGGATGGGACCAAAGTTCGTAACTGGGAGGAGTTGGCTACTGCTTTCTATAAGCAGTATCAATATAATGCCGACCTTGCCCCCACCCGTACCCAACTCCAGGGTATGGCGTTAGGTGCAAGCGAAGGTTTTAAGGAGTACGCTCAGAAGTGGAGAGACCTGGCTGGCAGGGTGCAGCCACCATTGACTGATCGGGAGCTGGTGGACATGTTCTTGGGGACCCTATCTGGGCCATTTTTCAACCATCTCATTGGGAATTCTTCTGCTGGGTTCACTGATTTGATTCTGACTGGAGAGAGAATTGAAGCTGGGCTGAAGTCTGGGAAGATTGCAAAGGGTGCATCATCTAGTTCGGAAAAGAAACCATTCAAAAAGGAGTCTAGTGCCGTGTATGGTTCTAGGAAACCAGAGAGACCTGAACACCGCCAATCTGTCAGCGCGGTGATGATTGCTAAGCCTGCTGCCGCTCCTCGGTCGAATAATCCTCAAAGGGCTGAAAGACCCCGGCGAGAGTTTACCCGGTTAAGCATGACCCTATCACAGATTCTGCCACAGTTGCTAGCCACCAACTTAGTGACTGTCAGGGAAGCCCCGAAGTTCCCCAATACAACATCTCCCAAGTACAACCCGAATGCTCGTTGTGCTTACCATTCAGAAAGCCCGGGGCACTCTACCGATGACTGTTGGGCACTAAAGAACAAGCTGCAGGACCTCATTGACGCTAAGGAGGTACAGTTTGAGGCATCTGACAAGCCTAACGTAGTAACAGCTCCCCTGCCTGCTCATGGAGTTAATGCTATCGGGGATGAAGAGGAAGTTGATGAAGCTGAGTTTGATAGCTGGATCTACCCGGCAACTAACGGTGGACTTAACAATTGGAGCGCAAAGGACAATCTCCCTGTTTCTTTTGTTACTAAGTAATGAATTCCTATGTTTTGTTATTTTGTAATAAACAATGATAAACTCTATGGCCCGGTGTCTTACCCGAGGCACCGTGGTTCTATTTGTGAGGGCATACAAACTGTCATTTTATACATCATGAATGAAAATCTTGGACGTATTTTTCGCATTGCAAATATTGTGTTCCTTTTCTGTCTTTCTTTTCCTTTACATAATTTTCAAAACAGCTGTATTTACACACACACTCACTCATACAGGTTCCAATCCACTCTGGATCTTACTGATAACAACTCTGCTACCGCCAATTATGACTTCGAAAATCCGATCAACTTAGCCGAAGACGAAGGTGAAGATGATTGCGAAGTGCCTGGCGAGCTTGCAAGATTGTTGCTTCAGGAGGAGAGGGCAATTCAACCCCATGAAGAGCCAGTGGAAACAATAAACCTGGGTACTGAAGCAGACAGGAGAGAGGTAAATATTGGTGCCAACCTAGAGCTCAGCGTGAAGCAACGGTTAACCAAGATGCTGCATGATTATATGGAGATCTTTGCCTGGTCCTACGAAGACATGCCCGGGTTGGATACCGATATTGTGGTCCATCACTTGCCAACTAAGGAAGACTGCCCTCCAGTTAAACAAAAGGTCCGTCGGATGCGTCCAGAGATGTCCGAGAAGATTAAAGCCGAGGTCATGAAACAGTTTGATGCCGGGTTCCTTGCAGTGACTTCTTACCCTCAGTGGGTTGCTAATGTGGTGCCGGTACCTAAGAAGGACGGTAAGGTCAGAATGTGTGTTGATTACAGGGATCTGAACAGGGCCAGCCCCAAGGATGACTTCCCCTTACCTCACATTGATGTCCTTGTCGACAATACAGCTCAGCACAAGGTATTCTCTTTCATGGATGGCTTTTCAGGTTACAATCAGATTAAGATGGCACCTGAAGACATGGAAAAGACTACATTTGTTACTCAGTGGGGCACCTTCTGTTACAAGGTCATGCCATTTGGATTAAAGAACGCTGGGGCAACCTACCAACGTGCCATGGTTGCCTTATTTCATGATATGATCCATCATGAGATAGAAGTGTATGTGGACGACATGATCGCAAGGTCCCAGACTGAGGAAGAGCATCTAGATCATCTGCAGAAGTTGTTTGACCGGTTGAAACTATACAAGTTGAGATTGAACCCGAACAAGTGCACCTTCGGGGTAAGATCGGGAAAGTTGCTAGGCTTCGTGGTTAGTGATAAAGGTATTCGAGTGGACCCTGCTAAGGTCAAAGCTATTCAAGAGATGCCAGTTCCTAAGACAGAGAAGGAAGTCAGAGGCTTTTTAGGATGCCTGAATTACATTGCTCGCTTCATCTCACATCTGACTGCTACCTAGCCAATCTTCAAGCTGCTGAAGAAAGATCAGGTAGTACGTTGGAACGATGAATGTCAGGCTGCCTTCGACAGAATCAAAGAGTATCTCCAAGAACCACCTATCCTTATGCCACCGGTTGAAGGGAGACCTCTGATCCTATATCTGACAGTGCTCGACAATTCAATGGGGTGTGTGCTGGGGCAGCATGACGAGTCTGGCCGAAAAGAGCACGCCATTTATTACCTTAGCAAAAAGTTTACCGACTGTGAGACCCGATACTCACTGCTTGAGAAAACTTGCTGCGCTTTGGTATGGGCTGCTCGCCGGCTGAGACAGTATATGCTGACTCACACTACCTTATTTATCTCAAAGATGGATCCTATAAAGTACATATTCGAAAAGCCTGCTCTGTCTGGGAGAATTGCAAGATGGCAAATGATATTTACGGAATACGACATTCAGTACACAACCCAGAAAGCCATCAAGGGAAGTGTATTGGCAGACCACTTAGCACATCAAGCTGTAGATGACTATCAATCAATGAACTTCGAGTTTCCGGATGAAAGCATTATGATTGTAACTGATTGCGAAGTACCTGGACCGGATGAAGGACCTGAGCCAGGATCCCGATGGTCTATGCACTTTGACGGAGCCTCCAATGCTTTGGGAAATGGTATCGGCGCTATAATCATATCTCCACAAGGTACTCATACTCCACTCACCGCCCGGCTGTGTTTCAACTGTACCAACAACATGGCGGAGTATGAGGCGTGTATCATGGGTCTTCAAGCTGCGATCGACCTAAGGATCAAATTTCTAAGTGTTTTCGGAGATTCCGCTCTTGTGATCAATCAGATCAAAGGAGAGTGGGATACGAAACATCCAAACCTGATTCCTTACAGAGAATGTGTGTTGACCCTGATTCCCCACTTCACAGAGATAACCTTTGAGCACTTTCCAAGAGAAGAGAATCAGCTGGCGGACGCGTTAGCTACAATGTCTTTAATGTTCAAAGTAAAGTGGGATAATGAGGCTCCCCGGATCATCATCTAGAAACTGGACGAACCGGCATACTGTTGTGATCTCGAAACTGAATTGGTGACTGAGAAGCCTTGGTACCACGAAGTGAAGAGATATCTGGAAGCTCAGGAATACCCTGAAGGTGCCTCTGTCAATGATAAGAAGTTCCTGAGAAGGTTCGCAACAAAGTTCTTCCTAAGCAACGGCATCTTGTACAAGCGAAACCATGATTCGACCTTACTGCGTTGTGTGGATAAGATCGAAGCAGAACGAATCATGGAAGAGCTACACGACGGGACCTTTGGTACGCATTCCAGTGGGCACACTATGGCTAAGAAAATCCTACGGGCAGGATATTATTGGTCCACAATGGAAGCTGACTGCTACCAACATTCCAGGACATGCCACAAGTGCCAGATTTATGCAGACAAGGTGCATGTTCCTCCGGTTCCCCTGAATGTTCTTACTGCGCCTTGGCCGTTTGCAATGTGGGGCATAGACATGATTGGCGAGATAAAACCTACGGCATCCAATGGACATCGCTTCATCTTAGTGGCGATTGATTATTTTACAAAGTGGGTTGAGGCAGCATCCTATGCTACGGTAACCAAGACTGTTGTGGCACGGTTCATTCGACATAATCTGATCTGTCGATACGGCGTCCCTGAGCGAATTATTACAGACAACGGTACCAATCTGAACAACAAGATGATCGCTGAGCTCTGCGAACAGTTCAAGATACAGCACCATAATTCTTCTCCTTACAGACCGAAGATGAATGGGGCTGTAGAAGCAGCGAACAAGAACATCAAGAAGATCGTGCAGAAAATGACAGTGACATATAAAGATTGGCACGAGATGTTACCGTTCGCTCTACATGGGTACCGAACCTCAGCTAGGATGTCAACCGGGGCAACTCCTTTCTCTCTGGTTTATGGCATGGAGGTAGTCTTGCCAATCGAAGTACAAATTCCCTCTCTCCGGATAATGAAGGATGCAAATCTGAACGAAGATGATTGGATCCAGACACGACTTGACCAACTCAATCTCATTGACGAAAAGAGACTTGCTGCTATCTGTCATGGTCAGACGTACCAAAAACGAATGATCAGGGCATTTAACAAAAAGGTCAGACCACGGGAATATCAAGTCGGGGATCTGGTGATCAAGCGAATCATCCTTCCTCAGAGTGATCCAAGGGGCAAATGGACCCCTACGTACGAAGGGCCATTTGTGGTTAAGCATGTGTTCTCAGGAGGAGCAATGATATTAACCAACATGGATGGTGACGACCTTCCTCACCCCGCCAATGCAGACATAGTTAAAAAATACTACGCATAAAAAAGACCCGCTAGGCTGACATGCCTAGGCAAAAATTAGGGCCTCCCGTCGAACCAAAAGGGTTCGGGCAAAATGAAGGGATGAAAATGGAAAAAATCTGTACACCCGGCAAGTCGAAAACTTGAAAAGGCGGCTTGGGCAAAAATGGGTATCCCGGTGGACTGAAAACCCGAAAGGGCGGTCCAGGAAAAAATTAGGGATAAAAGCGTAATACTATGTCTCATTGGATCACTTTGCATCCAGAATCCGGTATCTACATCAAGTTCAGACGGCATCGATCAGTCAGCTTCACCTTCAACCAAGGTCATCAAGTGATGAGACGCTCGGAATTATAAAGGCAATAGCAGAGTTGAAACCCAGTGGGATCATTCATATTCCACAAAACTGTTTTATTTTCTTTTGTACAAAATTTGTATAAACTCTCTTGTTCGGCGACGTTCCTCTTACTAGGACGTCAGCCTCTTGTACACAAAACGCCTCTTTACATGCCATTCAAAATCAATACAAATATATTTTCAGTTAAACGTGCCAAATGTTTTTCTTTTTTCTGTTTTGTTTTGCGAAGAACGTCCAAGGTTCAATTTGTGATATATGCATTGACAATAATTTGCTAACTCATAAATATTTGCATATGAAACAAAGGAATTAATTGTAGGTGACACTAGAAACAGGGGCAATAAAGAGTTGTCTGAGCAGTCTAATTGTTCTATCCTCTAAGGTACCAAGGTAAGTTCAGCTAAAGAACATAACCAGATACCTTAAATCCCCAGAGAGTGGTTCAGAAAAACAGTACATCCCTCTCCAAACAGAGTTATCAAGTCTCAAGGAAGTTGGGTGTCCTCCCGTAGATCTCAATACTTCCCCAGCAGCATATATATTCTTAACAAGCATCCCCGGCAGTCTTGACCTAAAGATTGTTCCCCGGCGGTATCTCAATATCCAAAGGAATCACTTCCCCAGCATATCAAAACTTCCCCAGGAGAGTCCCATCCAGTTCCCCAGGAAGGTTGGAATCCACATATCCCCAAGCAATAAGCTTATCCCCAGTATATTCTGGAAGCTTATCCCCTCGCAGAGCACGAGCGCGTCGTCCGGCTTGAGTTAAAGAGTTATTTCCTTAACAGGATATAACTGGGTTATCCTCAGCCAAAAGCCACGGAAAGAGCGTCCTCGACGAAGTTTTCTTACCCCAGTGAAGTCCATCAACACTTCCGGCACAACAAGGGTATCCTCAGCAAACTATTATCAACATTCAGCAAAGCATCTCTATCCCCACAGAGTATTGCTTCCCAGCATGGTCACTAGAGTATCTTTTCTCCCCGCAGAATCCTTCATTTGCCAAGTTTATTCCGCAACGGAGTCATCTTCTCCTACCGGTATTCTTGCAACTATCATCCCCAGCGGAAGTAAAAGCTTATTCTCCAACATCAGCCCAGGATATGACTTCCCGGCACCCGTCAAGGATCTACTTTCCTAGACGAAAACATTCATAAAACATCACATACATCATTATAGCATGCATAGACGCATCATATCATACAAATCTCATTTATGTTGAGAACATCATTGCTTGATCCATATCATGCATTGCATATGACTGACCTTTACCTTTCAGGAAAGACGCAGTTAAAATGCTCAAACATATCTCAAAGCCTTCTCTAGTCCAGCTAAATCGACTCTCAACAGATTTTTCTGATAAAGACTCAGCAGAAGTTATGGTCCCCTCTCCGACAGGTGCGTGAGGTGGTAATTCCTTTTTCAGATGTTTTCCTCTCCGACGATGAGTGTGAGGTGATAGTCTCCTATGGTCCCCTCTCCGACAAGTGCGTGAGGTGGTAATTCCTTTTTCAGATGTTTCCCTCTCCGACGATGAGTGTGAGGTGATAGTCTCCTATGGTCCCCTCTCCGACAAGTGCGTGAGGTGGTAATTCCTTCTTCAGATGTTTCCCTCTCCGACGATGAGTGTGAGGTGATAGTCTCCTATGGTACCCTCTCCAACAGTGCATGAGGTGGTAATTCCTTTTTCAGATGTTCCCCTCTCCGACGATGAGTGTGAGGTGATAGTCTCCTATGGTTCCCTCTCCGACGGTGTGTGAGGTGGTAAGTCCTTTTCAGATGTTTCCCTCTCCGACGATGAGTGTGAGGTGATAGTCTCTTATGGTTCCCTCTCCGACGGTGTGTGAGGTGGTAAGTCCTTTTCAGATGTTTCCCTCTCCGACGGTGTGTGAGGTGGTAAGTCCTTTTCAGATGTTCCCCTCTCCGACGATGAGTGTGAGGTGATAGTCTCCTATGGTTCCCTCTCCGACGGTGTGTGAGGTGGTCATTCCTTTCAGATTATAATTGCCTATGGTTCTATTCCCAATACTGCAAAGATAATAATTCCCATCAAGATTTTCTCAACGAGCGTTGTTGAAGTTAAAGTCGCCCAAGGTTCTCTTACCATTCATGTTAAGGCAGTAACCATCCCTGGTTCATTCATCGTTGTTTGAAGCTCCAGATCCAGCTCCTGCAACCAGTCAGGACACATCTATACCAAGCATCTAAAAAAATCAGCTCCTACAACGTGTCAGGTACTCATTTTCTGTTTTGCAGGTATGCAGGTTCTCGCTAAGGAATCTCCTACGCGGCCAACATCCCGATGGCATCTATAAGCCCATCATCCTATCCAGCAACCTCCCAATGGCATCTATAAGCCCATTCCCATTATCACACTGCTACTACGCGAGCGCAAATTTCTGGGCACTCTAGTGTCCAATCATCTTCTACCCTCGGATTACGAAAGGCACGACAGCCAATCTGCATCCTCAGGTCTAAGAAGATTGAACATGGGCAACTGTTGTACCCCAAAATTTGCCCTCCCATATTCTTCAAGAAATTGCCAAGCCAAGTCACAAAATTCCCCAAGGGTTGCCCAGTGCAAAAGTCTCCTATACAGTCAAAACTAGGGTTTGTGTTCTGATCAAGAAATTGAAGGTTTCAAAGGCCCAATCAAGTCTCATATGCCTACAAATATGGTCAAGTATCCTCATATAAAGTTTCAAGACATTCAGCTCAAAATTGCACAGTCAAAACCCTAAATTGCACTACAGTCAACTGTAGGGGCAAAATGGTCATTTGACAGTCAAAAGTTCAAATTTTTGGTCAACATATCATTTTGAAGCCACAAACAACATTTGATCAATGCTTGATCATGATTCTCAAAATTTGGCTCAGAAATCATCAAAGATGCAAAAGTTACTATATTTGGACAGTTGAAAAAGTCAACTGAAATTGACCAGGGCATAACTTTCACATGGATTATCAGAAAAATTCCATCCAAAGCTCATTTTGAATAGAAAGACATTTCCTACAACTCATCTTCATACTTCAAGTCCAAGAAATGCTCTCACAAAAAGTTATCAATTTCAACATTATAGGTCATTTTCAAAAGTCAACAAAAAGGGACTTTAAGTCAAAGGCCATAACTTGAGATTGGTAAATCAAAATGACATGGGACCAAAGGCATTGGTTAAAGGACTCAAAGTCCTTTCCAAAATGTCCAAGAACATGAGAAAAGCTTAAAAATTGAGCAAGTTATGCCTTGTGGAAGTTGGGAAATTTTTGGATATTTTGAAAAGTCAACATTACTTCAAAAGACCTAAAAATGCTAATGGGCCCATTTTTCTTCCAAGATTCATCATTCTAAACATGTGCACGACCACTTGGCCCAAAGGGAAGTATTTTCTCATTTTTTATTTATTTATTTGAGTTTTTATTTATATTAATTCAATTAAATCAATTAAATATGTGAAAAAATATTTAACCTAACAAAACCAATCTTTTTATACATGTTTTGGCTTCTATAATTTGTGCATATGCAAATGTGGAAAGTTTTGGTTTGATTTGAGCTAATTGACACAAAATACACATGGAAAAGATATGAGAAGATCTTGGAAAATCAATTTGCAAAAACCATTGAACGAAAGAGATTTGATTGATTTTTTTAACCTAATTGCTGCACTACATAATCAGAAGCATAAACCTAATGCCAATACACTCTAAGCTGCGCAGGAAATACATTTACAAACTTGGAATTTTTTGTCAAAAAAGCAATTCTGAAAACCACTCTAAAGGATGATTCAAAGCCTAATTCCTTTTCCAAAAGCTTCCTCAAGGTTCCCAGAAGCGATTCCAATCCCAAACATCCATCAACACGCAAAGAATTGGTAATAAGAACCTCTCCTGTACAGAGAAAAAGTCACAATCGTGTTTTTGGTTTTAGGCATTCTCATGGCATTCTAATCATAGATTCTTATTCCTTATGATGTTCTGATACTGACCAATGCGTTTGATTGAATTTTTATGCCATATACAAGATTTTACCATGTTTACTTTCTAGGGTTTTCAGAGCTTTAATTTGGGGCTTTTGCAAAGAGGAAAAATTAAGCCTCATAAACATGATCATTAGACTCAGCACATGGAGACGGAGAGAAATCTACCCTCGCGCTCAATTTATGAGTGTTGAGGAGCTATTCGCTATTTTTCAATAGCCTACCTTAAGCCACGCCCAGAAAACCGTTGCCTCTGCTTTTGTTTTACAGGGATAATGGAGAAGATGATGTGCTGTCCACACATGATACGTTGTTTTTAAATTTCGCGCGCTTCAACCATTAATGCTTTCGTTTTTCCTTTTGTTATTTATTTGTCATAATATATTTGAATGCGCGTGTAGCTCAGCTGGCAAGCAGGATTGGTAGTGGAGGTACATGACCTGGGTTCGAACCCCAGGTCTTTCACATGTTCATATTATTTTTCCATTAATAATCATATGCAGGCACAACCTTAAGGCACACCATATGCCTCAAAATCCAAAGGTCCACGCGTCCAAGGGATGCAGATCAAGGGCTCAGAACTGAAGAACACCATGAGGACTAGTCAACACGCGCATACGTGGCCTGGGAAAGTCAATGGATCTGCATATTAAATGGGCCAGAATTTCACTAATAAAACCTCCAAATTGGGACTTCCACCCCCCCTGGTTTGCAATTTCCTTTTTATTTATTTTGTTTTCAATTCTTATTTTATTTATTTTTTGTTTTAATTTAATAAATTATTTTTACCATATATATATAAAAATATCACAAAAAATCAGAAAAGATGACAAATATAATAAATATTTAATTTAATTATTTTCATAAATAAATTAACATGTAAATTAACTTAGTATTAATTTAGGTTGCAACTTTAATTCTTTTCATAAAAATGTAAAAAATATAGAATTTAGGTTTAATAAATTTTATTCCTTTCAATTTTTCTTTTTTTTTCATAATAATAATATTGCTTATTTTATTTTCACAATTAAATTGTACATAAATTAGCTTAGGTTTAATTTAGGTTATATTTTAATATTTTCATAACAAGCTTAAAAACCATTAGAATTAGGGTTAGTTATTTTCAATTAATTCTTTTTTCTTTTAAATCTTAAAAAACATAAAAATACCAAAAAAACATTCCTTTTTAATTTTTAATTTTTTATTCCTCATTAATTCTAATTAATTAAATTCATTACCTTTAATATTTTGCAAAAGGGTCCAACGCCCTCCTTTCGACTTAATTGTTTAATTTCGCATATTTATCTTATTTCGCTTAAATAATCATGTACCTCTCCCAAAGCGTTGTAACTTAAACTCTTCGCACTTTTCAATTTCTTTATTTTATTTGCTTCTTTACTTTCCGTCAAATCGGGTCCGGTTTAATTTTGGAGATGTGGACCCGCGCCATTTGTAATAGCTTTAGATTTACTTTTCCCGCAAATATTAACTGTTAACAAAAAGCATGAAAGAATGTATGGCCTTAAATAAAATCAAGCGTAGAACACTTTAACATGACAAGACAAATGCAAATGAAAACGACACACAAATCGCACACACCACCCCTAGGGTACGCCTCACTGTTGCCTTGCCTCTCGAAAGGTGATCGTCGAGTAGAGGATGTCTTAGTAAGTCCTCATGATCCGGGAACCTGGCATGAGGGTAGCTTCTAAGGTGTCTTCCCATTGCTCCGGTGATCACCATGTCCCGAACCTCGAATTGACCCGAATACCTCCAACGGTGGTGCTACCTACCTCTCAATGGTGGGACGGCACTATTTTAAAGGACATTTACACAGACGAATTCCTTAGGGTAGGTAGACGACTCTAGACACTTGCTCTAAATTTCAAAACAAATCAAAAATACTTTTCACACCAACACATTTTTAAAAAGCTTTCGAAAGCAATTTTTTCAAACACTCTTGAGGACCGATACAAGAGTCGAACTGGAATTTTCAAAGAAACTTTTTAAAACCCACAGTTGAAAAGCAAACAAACCATTTTTGAAAACACAAATGAGCAAGTATCTAAGAGCCCATGGATAACCATGGATAGAAAGGGTGCTAACACCTTCCCTTTCTATAACCTACCTCCCGAACCGAGAGCAATCTCTTTAAGGAATTTTTCTGTGCTTTTGTCCTTTCCATTTGGAGAAAATAAAAGACGGTGGCGACTCTTGCTTCCGCGACATTTCGCGAACCAGCTTTAAACAGTCAGTTCCAGATCCACCGATCACAGACATACTTGTCTTTATCACCCTACATTTTTGCTTGATGCATAGCACACACATTATAGCATCATACCATAGCATTTCCTTAACCATTTCAAGAATCTCAAGGGCCTGTGATGCAGATTATGATGAACTAGACGTCTACCAAGGGGTAAGGGGATTTATTTTCCTCTAGCCAATGTCGTCAAAAGATCAAAACACGGTAACTTAAGACAGGGGCTATGACCCACTTGATATGGTGAGCTTGTTTCTCATAGAAGGACATTCAACAATATGAAGTTCTTCAGTCAAAGTTGCAGTCAGAATTCAACTTCAGACATTTTCTTGTGTTTACCCCGCGAGATCCTTGAAAATATTGCATAAGCATATCATACATTTCATTGATAAGCAGGTATTTCAAGACAGGTTTCTTATTCTTTTCGCTGTTTATTTCAGCAAAAGAAATGGATCTTGAACAAACAGTGAACGACCTTAAAGCTCAAAATGCTCAGTTCTAACAAATGTTCCTGGCTCTAGCTAAAGGGCAGGAAGAACTGAAAGCTCTCGTCATCAAAGAGAAGAAGAAGAGGGCAAGGAAAACGGTTGGCATCCTGAATATAGGAAGAAGACTTAGAGGAATGGTCAAGCGAGATCTAGATCTCACAACTCCATCAAATGAGGGGGATAATCATGAAGAAGATAATAACCTGGGGACTGACGAAGAAGAAGTTGATTACTCTGAGCAACAATATCCTCCCGCTGATGATAAATACAAATAGCTGGAGGATCGCCTCAATGCTATGGAGATTCAGCAGATACCTGGCTTGTAATTTGAAGAGTTAGGGTTGGTTTCTAGAGTGTTCATCCCACCAAAATTTAAGGTTCCCACGTTCTCTAAATATGACGGGTCCTCTTGTCCTAAACTTTGGTTGAGATCATACGTCAGAAAGATCCAGCCTCACACTGCTGACCGGAAGTTATGGGTCCATTTCTTCTAAGAAAGTTTGGCTGGAACCCAACTGGAGTGGTTCTATAAGTTAGAAGGAAGCGACATTCATACCTGGGAAGATTTGGCTGCTGCTTTCTACAAGCAGTACCAATACAATGCTGGCCTGGCACTAACTCGAGTGCAGTTGCAGAATATGTCCATGGGCTCAAGAGAAGGGTTCAAGGAATATGCACAGAAATGGAGGGATTTAGCTAGCAGGGTGCAACCTCCTCTGACTGATCGGGAAATAGTAGACATGTTCATGGGCACTTTGGCAGGCCCATTCTTCAATTTCCTGATTGGGAGTTCTTCATCCGGTTTTATAGAGTTGGTTCTGACTGGGGAGAGGATTGAAAGCGATATCAAGTGTTGGAAGATCTCGATGGCCTCATCCTCTAATGCTGAGAAGAGGCCATTTGGTGGTAAAAAATAAATTAATGTTGTCCATCGTCAAAGGGGCCATAGTAAAAAGGACCACCATCATTCCATGGGAGCGGTGCTAATCTCTAATCCTACATCTGTTCAACAACGACATATCAATAGGCATAGGGTAAAGTACCCGGAGAGGCAGTACGCTAAGATTAATATACCATTGTCTCAAGCGTTACAACATTTGCTGAAAGCGAAACTGATTACACTAAAGGATCCTCCTCAAAATCCTGATACCTCCTCTCCTAAGTACAATCCAAATATAAGATGTGCCTACCATTCTGATAGTCCTGGACACGACACCGACAGTTGCTAGACTTTGAAGAACAAGATTCAAGATTTGATCGACAACAAGGAGATTAAATTTGACCCTCTTAGGGCTCCTAATGTGATCACTTCTCCCATGCCAAATCATGGCCAAAATTGAGAGCGTCTATTTCATTTGAATTATCAGTTGTAATTTCTTTGTTTGCCTAAAACATTTGTCTTTATGTCAAACTTTGGTTATTCATATTAATGCATCGCATATATTTTTTCTTGAATTATTTCATCCGTATTCATTATATTCAAACTGTGTTTTTACTTCCTTTTTGTGATATTCAACTCTCGATTAAAATATCTAAGCCTTTAGAGGAAGGATGACGAAAAAGATAACATAATCTCTACAATATGCTTTTGAACAGACCCTGCTGACGATGTACATGCGTTGTTTCAAATCCTAAACAGTGGAGTGAAAAGGAAGATAATCCCTAGTCAACCCCTTTGAGCCTAAGAAGCATGAGTTTTTCTTTTCATACAAACTAAAATCATAACCTAGGGTAGGGTAGTTTTCTCATTTAATTCAGATGTGCAATAAGTCGCAAGCTCTACCTTCATACACGACAAACAGTGTAGAAGATGCCCTCCAAAAGATGATGATGGTTCCACATAATCGTCAAAACAAGCAGTCATTATCCCTCAAAATAAAAGCCCGTTAAGTCAAAAACCTATGAAGGAGACTTAAGAGAAACTGGGGCATCCCGTTGACTATAATCATAAGAAACAGTTTAGGAAAAAGTAGGGATAACAAAATTAAAAAAAAAAAGGTCCTACAAATCCTTAACAAAAAAGAAAAGGTTACTAAAATGACCGCCTTCTCAAACAAACGTTCAATTTCTGAACCATCACAAGTATCAGAGCAAAGATTCCAGACTCAACTGGAATCTAAACACGCAATTAACTGAGTTTAGGACTGAAGAACATCACGAAGAACGGAATGGGTACAAATAAATTTCGAGCATTTATCCCTGTGTTTCTTAAACTGTGAACCAGACCATGTTACAATCCTTAAAAGTCCTAGCTGAAGCATGGGTTAGTTCGAAAGCATAACTGTTATAAAAGGTATCTTGACTTCTGTAGGACTTGCTACAAATCCTGAGTTGATATCACACTCTTACAAAATTTGTTTGTTTTACAAAAAAAATGAATTTTCAAACTTCAAGACAGGCATAAGCTTTTCATTCCTCTATACTATTGATTTCATATGACTATTTGTTTCAAACATCAGAGAAATTCACACAATGGATATTCGATGAACAGAAATCCTCTCAATGGACAGAGTCACCTCAGATAGTAAAAACATTTCCAGTAACAGGCCTTCCATAATCAAGGGGCATGACATGGTGCCTAGCTAATCTGGGGAAGTCAAGTCAAGATTCGAGGAGTCTCTCAAAAATGCCAAATAGCCAGGGGCAGACCCCCATCTGAATCACTTGGGGAATTGAACAGGAAGGGCCATGTGCGATCAAGAAAACATTTTCTGGCAGTGCTGCAACACTTACTACTATAGACAGTGACAATTTCCCGCACCCTGTGAACGTGGACATAGTCGGAAAATACTACGCATGAAAAAAGACCCGCTAGGTTGACAGGCCTAGTAAAAAGTAAGGGCATCTCGACGAACCAAAGGAGTTCGGGCAAAAATTAGGGATATATAAATAAAATTGTACACCCGACAAGTCGAAAACCTGAAAAGGCGGCTTGGGAAAAAAAGGGTATCCCGGTGGACTGGAAATCTAAAAGGACAGTCCAGGAAAAAGTTAGGGATTAAAGCGTACAACTATATCCCGTCATCTTGTCGCTTTTCTATTAGTAGAAGGCTTATCACCTTGATCAACATTTACCCAGGATTCTAGGAGTTGGGATAACAGTCAGGCCATCCACAAAATCCCAGTAGATACTTTCTCCGGTAGGTACAGAGGCAGGGGCATACTACTATAAGATCACTATCATGTTCTCTGCATACATCCTAATGAGGCCAGGTGTTCTTATATCCTCGGCAGGGCAAAAATATCCAATTACCACTCCGAAAAAAAATTCCCAAGTGAAGTCACCAAGCTTTTCAGGATTCCCCAGTAGGATTTCAACAAAATCCCCAAGCAGCTCACGGAGTTTCCCTTCCCCAACAGAGCTTATTTCCCTAACAACGAAAATCCATCTCCCAGCATTTCAACTTCAACAAAATTTGAAGACATACATTCTTCATCCCCGACAACAATCAGGGATTTATTTTCCCTAGTTCAAATAATACTGCAATAGAACATTTGAATATGTTCATAAATTGCATTCATACATCATTTTACAAACATCATAGTATATGCAGTACAAATGCATATATCACAATCTCATTTATTTTGAGAGTATCATCTGCACTTCATGCACCATGACATTGCATACAACTAACTCTTTATCTTTTCAGGTAAAAGCCTATAAACAGATGAATATCATCAACTATTTACATGACCATACAAATTTCTGGTACCCTACTGAAGTAGTAATCATCCAAGATTCCTTCATTACTTGTTGAGGTAGTAATTATCCAAGATTTCTTCATTATCTGTTGAGGTAGTAATCGTCCAAGATTCCTTCATTATCTGTTGAGGTAGTAATCGTCCAAGATTCCTTCATTATCTGTTGAGGTAGTAATCGTCCAAGATTCCTTCATTATTTGTTGAGGTAGTAATCGTCCAAGATTCCTTCATTATCTGTTGAGGTAGTAATCGTCCAAGATTCCTTCATTATTTGTTGGTAGTAATTGTCCAAGATTCCTTCATTATCTATTGAGGTAGTAATCCTCCAAATTTCCTTCATTATCTGTTCAGGTAGTAATCATCCAAGATTCCTTCATTATCTGTTGACGTAGTAATCGTCCAAGATTCCTTCGTTATATGTTGAGGTAGTAATTGTCCAAGATTCCTTCCCTATATGTTGAGGTAGTAATCGTCCAAGATTCCTTCATTATCTGTTGAGATAGTAATCGTCCAAGATTCCTTCATTATCTGTTGAGGTGGTAATCATCCAAGATTCCTTCATTATCTATTGAGGTAGTAATCATCCAAGATTCCTTCACTATCTCTTGAGGTAGTAATCATACAAGATTCCTTCATTATCTGTTGAGGTAGTAATCGTCCAAGATTCCTTCATTATATGTTGAGGTAGTAATCGTCCAAGATTCCTTCATTATCTGTTGAGGTAGTAATCATCCAAGATTCCTTCGTTATTTGTTGAGGTATTAATCGTCCAAGATTCCTTCACTATCTGTTGAGGTAGTAATCATCCAAGATTCCTTCATTATCTGTTGAGGTAGTAATCGTCCAAGATTCCTTCATTATCTGTTGAGATAGTAATCATCCAATATTCCTTCATTATCTGTTGAGGTAGTAATCTTCCAAGATTCCTTCACTATCTGTTGAGGTAGTAATCGACCAAGATTCCTTCATCACTTGCTGAGGTAGTAATTGTCCAAGATTCCTTCATTATATGTCGCAATCAAGCTTCATACATACCAACAAAAACAAGTTCCAGATTAATACCTGTAACTAGCTAGGACAACTATATGTGGACGACTAATTATAGATTAATGTCTGAAACCATACAGGAAAACTATCTACATGAGAAGATTGAAGATTAATACCTGTAACAAGCCGGGAAAACTATCTTTCTTTCTAAGGTCAGAGATTAATACCTGAAACCAGACAGAACAACTATCTCAACGACCAAAAAAATTATGTTCCGGATTAATACCTGAAACAAGACATGACAACTATCTGTGAACGACTGATTGTAGATTAATACCTGAAACTAGACAAGAAAACTTCTACATGAGTAGATGAAGCAATCTTACACGGGTTCCTTCTCATGATCTCCAGATGCAGTCTAACACGGATTTATCCTGAAGCAATCTTACACGGATTCCTTCTCAATCTCCAGATGCAGTCTAACACGGACTCCTCCTGAAGCAATCTTACATGAATTCCTTCTCAATTTCCAGATGCAGTCTAACACTGACACTTTCTGAAGCAGCCCTACACAGGCTCCTTCTAATACATTTCTAGATAACATTTAATCTTCCCTAGCAAGTTACTGTGAAGCCTGGAGTTCAACCAGAAAACAAAAACTTTCATCTCTCCAGCCTAGAGATAACTCCTCAGTTGAGTCGTGGACAACTGAAGTTCCTAGACTCTATTCCCCATAGAGTTTTCCTCAAGCAGGAGAACAACAGAAACCAGCCTTCCCTAGTGGACTCCTCCTCAGACAGCAGGAACAGGAATTCCCAACAAAGGGACCTCTTATGAAGTCAACACCTACTTTGGATGGCATCTTTAAGCCCATCTCCGGAAACTCTGAGTCATCTTTTCCAAATGGCATCTTTAATCCCATTCCCCACACAGTCAATTATCACATCTTGGGAGTGCAAATTTCTGGGCACTCTAGTGTTCAATCATCTTCCACCTTCAGATCACAAAAGGCAAACAAGCCAATCTAAATCTTCGGGTTTAAGAAGATTGAATAGGGGAAGCTGTTGTACCCCAAAATTTGCCCTCTCATGTTTTGCAAGATCTTCTCTTTGCATGGTGGTTACAAACACTTGTTTAAGGAAAATAAAACTTTTGGAGATAATCAAGTGCCTTTCGATTGACATATGAATAAGGTGTTTCGATTGGCATATGAGCAAACTTCGATTGGGCGCTGGACTTCCTTCGACGCAAGCCTGATTCACAAGCTTCTATTGGATGCTGGTCCTCCTTCGATCAAGCTTAATTCACAAGGCTTCGAATGCGCATTGGCTACTTCAGGCTTGCCTTCGATTTAGAGGGCAAGAACTTCCTACATGCATGCGTCAATTCACAAAGCATTAGTCCTCTGCAGGCAAGCTTCGATTGGACCTCTAAAACCCTTCGATCAAGCTCAATTCACAAGGCTTCGACTGCATATTGGATGCTTCAGGCTTGCCTTCGATTCAGAGGACAAGAACTTCCTACATGACTGGTTCGATTCACAAAGCAGTAGTCCTCTGCAGGCAAGCTTCGATTGGAACTCTAAAACCCTTCGATCAAGCTTTGGTCCACAAGTATCATTCCAGCAGTGCCTTTTTTATGCTCTCCTTCAATGCATAAGGCACAAAGGCCTCTTCATGCTTGCCTTGGATTCACAAGCCAAAGGGCTTCTCCAGACTTGCCTTCAATTCACTAGACAAAGGACTTCCTACATGCCTTCGATTCACAAGGCAATGGCCTATTTCATGTGTGCTTCGACCCATAAGGAAATACTCCCTTTGTGCGTGCCTTCAGCACACAAGGAAAAGGCTCCCCCTTCAAATTGCCTTGGATGCATAAGGCAAAGTCTCCCTCTTCAATTTGTCTTTGATTTACAAGGCCAAAAACCTTTCAACTGGCCTTCGATTCAAACAGCAATAGCCTCCCTTATGCTAGCATCCACAAGGCATTAGCTTCCTTTGTGCTAGTTTCGACTAGGTAATGGTTCCTTTCGAAACTGCTTGCATCAACTCTATCCCTGAACCCTTCAGCACATGATTGTTATATTGTGAGCACACATTGGTGGCCTATTCGAAAAATGCACAAGGCATACATGTGGTTATTCGAAAGACACACAAAAGGGCCATTCGAAGGATGTACAACTGTTTCATTCGAAGGAGACAACCATGGGCCAATCAAAGAGCAAAGATTGAGGGTATTCGAAGGAGCCAAATGTGTCCAGGTTCACCCCAAAGCTCAAAGGGGTAGTGTTGTACCCCAAAATTTTCCCTCCCATATTCTTCAAGATTTGCCAAGATCATGGTTCAAAATCTCTCAAAAGTTGCACAGTCCAATTGCCTCCTAACACAGTCAAAATTAGGGTTTTGGTTCTGGCAAAGAAGTTGAAGTTTTCAAGGGTCCAAACAAGTCCCACATGCCTATATACATTGTCAAGCATCCATATGCAAAGTTCCAAGACTCACAGCACCAGATTGCACAGTCAAAAACCCTAAATGCTTCACAGTCAACTGTAGGGGCAAAATGGTCATTTGACAGTCAAAAGTCAAAATTTTTGGTCAACATCTTATTTTGAAGCCACAAACATCATTTGATCAATTCTTGATCATGATTCTCAAAGCATGGCTCAAAAAGTCTCAAGATGCAAAAGTTTCTATTTTTGGACAGCTGAAAGAGTCAACTGCAAATTGACCAGGGCATAACTTCTTCATGGTTTATCATAAAAATCCCCTCCAAAGCTCATTTTGAAGAGAATGACATTTCCTACAACTAATCTTCACACTTCAAGTCCAAGAAATGCTCTCACAAAAAGTTATCAATTTCAATATTATAGGTCATTTTCAAAAGTCAACAAAAAGGCACTTTAAGTCAAAGACCATAACTTGAGATTGGTAAAT
The DNA here is from genome assembly GCA_948472305.1 of Vicia faba. Classification (NCBI taxonomy): domain Eukaryota; kingdom Viridiplantae; phylum Streptophyta; class Magnoliopsida; order Fabales; family Fabaceae; genus Vicia; species Vicia faba. The sequence goes on along the minus strand of OX451737.1, from coordinate 41,301,543 downwards.
CAAAATGACATGGGACCAAAGGCATTGGTTAGAGGACTTCAAGACCTTTCCAAAATGTCCAAGAACATGATCAAAGCTTAAATATTGAGCAAGATATGCCTTGTAGAAGTTGGGAAATTTTGGGAATTTTGGAAAGTCAACTTTGCACAAAAGGGTTCAAAAATGCTAATGGGCCACAAATTCTTCCATGAATCATTACCCAAAGGCCATGCACGACCCATTAAGCTAAAAGGGAGTTATTTTCTTATTTTTAATTAATTAATTTAATTTTTAATCTTATTAATTCATTTTATTAAAATTAATTATGAGAAAAATACTAAAACAATGTTTTCAAATCTTTTTGTGCAGCCAATTCACTCATTATGAATCAAATATTTCGTGCATCACTCAAAAGGGAAAGATTCTACATGATTGGCAATAGTTTCATGGCAAAAAGATTGAAATTGATATCATGGAAAATCAAATCTCCAAATCATCAATGCATGGGTTATGGGTTGGTTTTCTTGACCTAATTCACTCAGCTGCTGCACGTTTCAAGGCCTAAAAGCTATTCCAAAAGCTTGCTAATACATCCAGGAAGGGATTGCAATCAAGAACACAACCCCTGACCTCAAGAATTGGTAGAACCACGTTGCATTTGTTCATAAAATTTTCATAATCGTATTTCGTTTTCCATGCATTATTTCTGATTTTTAACCATTGATTTACACTGATATGAACATTCTGAAGCTAATGGTATCCTGGAATTGAACTAACCATACCTGTATGAGAATTCACCATGAAAGTTTTCTAGGGTTTCAGAAGCTCCAAAAGAGGGGTTTCTTCATCTGGAAAAATTGGACAACCACACTGGTACCGTTGACTTCGTGACGTCCAAACGAATCGTCTCATGACCTCGCGCTCAATTTATGGTCAAGCATGCTCTAATCGCTATTTTTTGCAGATTGTGTTTAGTGGGGGTTTAAAACCCCCGCTATCTGTTTTATAATTACAGGGAAAACGTGAAGAAGATGAACGTGGCCTATGCTGATTGGGACATTTGAAATCTGGCGCGCTTTTTGGTTGTTCAATATCATAAGCGTGTGTTTCTTTTATATTATTTATATTCCATTAATATTACAAATGCGTTCAATGGTTCAGTTGGTAGCTTAGCTGGCTTGCAGGTATTGGGACCTGGGTTCGATTCCCAGGTCCCCTTATATATTTCATGATTTTTTCATTAACATGTTCCAGCGTAGCTCTCATTCAAAGGAGTACCATATACCCTCGCCTGCTTGCTTGCCACGCGCCTAGGAGATCTCATCCAAAGGCCATCATGTGAATTCCACCATGTACGCTGGTCAACCATGCCACGCGCAATTCCAGAAAGTCCAAAGGGCCCTGCATTCTTGGGCCAAAGATCACTCCAATACACCTCTCAATTGGGTCAGCCACCCTCATGGTTTGCATATTTTTATTCTTTATTTTTATTTTCCTTTTTATTCTTTTATTTGTTTTATTGTTTTATTTAATCCACAAAATAATTTTCATAACACAAAAAAAAATCAGAAATCAAAAAATAAAATATGTTTATTTAATATTTGATGCATTAATATTTTTGTAAATAAATTTGATAATCAACTTAGTAAAATTAGGTTAAAATTTTAATGTTTTTCTTAAATAAACTAAAATAGGTGGAAATTAGGTTTTTAGCATTTTTTTCTTCTTTTAATAAAATAATTTCTTCTTATTCTTATTATTATTAATTATTAATTATTTTGTAAATAAACATGTAATTAATTAATTAGGGTAAATTAAGTTAAAACTTAAATATTTTTCTTTAACAATTAAAAATAATTTAGAACTAGGGTTTTATTTAATTTCTAATTTCAATTAATTTCCTTTGTTTCATAAATACCAAAAACCATAAAAAAACATTTCTTTTCTTATTAAATAATTAATTAGCCTTTTTAATTTCATTTAATTTCTTAAAAGGGTCCAACGCCCTCGAACATTCGATTCTAATTTCTTTTCGCGCATTTATCCTTACTTTATTTTCCTATTTAATATTATGTAATTGCTCAAGCCTTGTAATAGTAATTAGGAATTTATTTATTTTCCGCATTTTTATTCAAAACGGGTCTTTGTTAATTTGGCGATGTATAGACCCGCGCCTTGTAATAGCGTAGGACTTTATTTTCCGCACTTTAATTTCCGCACCTCTTAACTGCTAAACGTTGCATGAAAGAATGAATGGCCCAAATAAAATCAAAGCGTAGATCACCAAATGCATGACAAGATAAAACATAACTGAAAACAATACACAAATTCACACACCACTCTTAGGGTACGCCTCACTGTTGCCTTGCCCCTCGAAACGTGGTCGTCGAGTATAGGACGTTTTAGTAAGTCCTTATGTCCATGAACATGGCATAAGGGTAGCTTCTAAGGTGTCCTACTGTTGCTCTGGTGACCACACTGTCCCTAAAACCGAATTGACCCGAACACCTCCAACGGTGGTGCTACCTACCTCTCAATGGTGGGATGGCACTACTTTAGGGACTTCTACACAGCTTAATTCCTTAGGGTAGGTGGATGACTCATGGATACTTGCTCTAATTCAAAACAAATCAAAACTCTTTTCACACCGACACTTTCAAAAAGCTTTCAAAACAATTTTTCAAACACTCTTGAGGACTGATACAAGAGTCAATCTGAAACTTTCAAAGAAACTTTTTCAAAACCCACTCACAATTGAAAAGCAAACACTTTTGAAAACACAAATGAGCAAGTACCTAAGAGCCCATGGATAACCATGGATAGAAAGGGTGCTAACACCTTCCCTTTCTATAAATCTACCTCCCGAACCGAGAACTATTCTCATAAGGAATTTTGCTGTGCTTTTGTCCTGTCCATGTTGGAGAAAATAAAAGACGGTGGCGACTCTTGCTTCCGCGACATTTCGCGAACCAGCGTTAAACAGTCAGTTCCAGATCCACCGATCACAGAACTGGCGACTCTGCTGAGGAATTATTTTTAAAGTGAGGTGTACCTTAGGACTAAGATCACTTGTGTTTTCAATTGTCTGAATTGCTTGCTTTATTATTGTGGGTACTGTCTTGGGAGTTCTATAGATCCTAACCCGGATCTGGGGGGATACCTTCTTAGAAAGTAGCAACAAGGCTGTGAGGGAACTGTGTGGGGTATACCAACACGGTTGAAACAGTCTGCTACGTTGATGTGACACTTTGGTGTGTACCGGTAACCCTTGAGTTCAGTCAAGGAGAGTACGGGGCCTCCGCGTGGTGTCGTGAAGCATCAACAGACCTTAGGAACCTTAATTGAACCATCTTGGCCTCTTTAGGGTAGTGAGATAACTGACTTTGGTGCAGTCCGAGGTTGGTTGATACTCGATACTACACTCAATTGAGGGTTGTTTTCTTGGAATATTTCGGTCGCCAGTTCAGTGGCTAAATCGAAACGATGAACAATGAAAGCAATCCAGTGATATTGGGACCCTTAGAACCCGGTTACTTCTGATAGGACAGGTTGAGCCCACCAACTTCAAGAGGGTAGTACCCCAAACTTCATGCTGGCCTAAACTCTAAGGGCTGTTTTGTGTGACTTGTGTGCCTTAAAACTTGACTACTTGCATGCTTGTTATCTGACCCATGAGTTTGCTGCAGGTTTTGTTTATAGTCCTTAATTAGGACTCATCACAGGGTTACTTGCATTACTCCATGCATATCATACCATCATACCATTGCATACATCCTGCATAAAGACTAATCCATTTCAAGGATCTCAAGGGCTTGTGATGCAGGTCATGATGAATCAAACATGTCTAGAAAGGGGCAAAGGGGATTTATTTTCCTCTAGCCGAGGTTGTCAGGGGCTATGACCCACTCGATATGGTGAGCCTTGACTCCTGAAGAAGGACTCTCAACAACATGAAGTTCCTTCAATCAAGCTACCAGATCCAGATGCTAACAATTTTCCTTGTTTACCCCGCGAGATCCTTGAAAACATCGCATGCATATCATACATATCATTGCATTACAGGTACCCTTTTGACAGGTCACTTACCCTCTTCGCTGTTTATTTCAGCAAGTCATCATGAATCCTGAATCATCCAACGAACAATCCATCAAGGCCCTCCAGGCTCAGAACGCCCAGTTCCAAGAGTTGATCATGAGTTTGGCCTAGGGGCAACAAGATCTGAAGACCCTGCTCTTGAAAAAGAAGAAGAAGAGGACTGTGTTGTTCAACCCTAGGCGCAAATCTGGGAATGGATCACATAGTGAGGCTGATCAGGCTACTCCACCTGTTGGGGAAGACAGTCCCCAAAGGAGAGAGGTTCCTAGTCCACTGGTCTCCGACAACGAGGTTAATTTTAATGATGAGCAGTATCCCCCTGCTGAGGACAAGTACAAGCAGTTAGAAGACAGGCTAAGTGCTATGGAAATACAAAAGGTGCCTGGCCTGGACTTCGAAGATCTAGGTCTGTCTTCTGGGGTAGTGATCCCGCACAAATTCAAGGCACCTGCTTTTGCTAAATACGACGGGGCATCCTGTCCTAAGCTGCATCTCAGGTCTTACACAAGGAGGATCCAGCCCTACACGGCTGACAAGAATTTGTGGATTCATTTCTTTCAGGACAGTCTGTCAGGAACTCAACTCGACTGGTTCTATCAACTGAATGAAGCCAACATCCGCAGCTGGGAGGACTTGGCCACTGCATTCTACAAGCATTACCAGTACAATGCCGACCTTGCTCCCACGCGCACTCAGCTTCAGGGAATGTCTATGGGTGCAGGCGAAGGTTTCAAAGAGTATGCGCAGAAATGGAGAGACCTGGCTGGAAGGGTACAGCCACCTCTGACTGACCGGGAACTCGTTGATATGTTCTTGGGGACCCTATCCGGGCCGTTCTTCAATCATCTCATTGGTAATTCATCTGCAGGGTTTACCGAACTCATTCTGACTGGGGAAAGAATTGAAGCTGGCATAAAAAATGGGAAGATTCAAGAGGCCGCACCTTCGGATACTCAGAAAAAGCCTTACATAGGGAAGAAGGAGTCTAATGCTGCATACAGTCAAAAGGGTCGTCGTGACCAGCACGCAGGGGCAGTCTTGATATCTGGTTCTGCACCACGCCACCAACCACAAAAGGGAAATCAGCGAAGGCCGGACGATCCTAAAAGACAATTCACCAACATTAACATGCCATGGTCACAAGCATTGCAGCACATGTTGAAAATGAACCTGATTGCGGTGATCAACCCTCCTGCAAATCCCAAGACCTCCTCTCCAAACTACAACCCAGAAGGGAGGTGTGCTTATCATTCGGATAGCCCGGGGCACGATACTGAGGATTGTTGGGCGCTGAAGTACAAGATTCAGAACATGATCGATGCTAAAGAGATCGAGTTCGAGCCTGCTGAGACTCCCAATGTGACCACTGCTCCCTTGCCAAAACATGGCTAGGATTAAGAGATTTTTGTTCATTTTAATTCAAGTTGTATTTTTCTTTTCTTGTTCAAACAGACAATTATCATGTTAAACTCTTTTATTTCATGAATGCATTACACATGTCTATCTTGAATTAATTATGTTTACTATACTTAAAACTGCTTTCATATTTTTGTGATGATCAACTCTTGATTGAAAATTCTAAGCCTCTTGAGAGAGGATGACGAAAACGATACCACAATCTACAGTATGCTTTTGAACAGACCCCGCTGATGAGGTACAGGCATTGTTTCAATTCCTAAACACTGGAGTTATAAGGAAGATAATCCCTCGTCAACCCCTTTGAGCCAAAGAAGTAGGAGTTTTTCTTTTCACAAAAAGAAATTAAACCCTTAATCATAACCCGGGGCAGGGTAGTTCTCTCAGCTGATCTAGGTGCACAACGAATGACACCAAAGAAAGTCCTTCCGAGACGAGACGACAGTGATGGTTCTGAATAATCATGACGACAGGCAGTCATTATATCTCAAAATAAAAGCCCAATAAGTCAAAACCTATGAAGGAGACTTACAAAACTGGGGCATCCCGCTGACTGTAATTACAAAAAGAAACAGTTCAGGCAAAAAGACAGGGATAATGAAATCAAAAAAAGAAAGAGGTCATGCAAACCCTCAACAACAAAAAAAGAGAGAAGTGACTGCCTAATCAAAATAAACTGTCAATATCCGAACCATCACCGGAATATCAAAGCAAGGACTCAAACAAGATCTAACGCATGATTAGCTGAGTTTAGGTTTGAAGAACATCACGAAGAGCGGGTGGGTACAAATAAAATTTGAGCCTTTTCCCCTTGTTTCTTAAACCGTGAACCAGGCCACGCTACAACCCTCAAAAGTCCTAGCTGAAGCATGGGTTAGTTCGAAAGCATACTGTTACGAAAGGTATCCTGACTCCTGAAGGCTTGCTGTAAAATACTGAGTTGACATCATATTTTTACAAAACTCACCTGCTTTTACAAAAAAATGCATTTTTCAAAATTTCAAGACAGACATAAGCTTTTGCATTCTTAAAATAACATTGTTTACATATGACTAGTTATTTGAACAACAGAGAAATTCGCACGACGAATATCTTATGAACAAAAGTCTTCTCAACAAGAGGTCACCTCAAATGGAGAAAGCACTTCCAATCAAGGGGCATGGCATGGTCATTTTCCATCATCTGGGGGCAGTTAAGTCAAGATCCGGAGAATCTCTCAAAAGGCCAACCAGCTTGGGGCAAATCTCCATCTAGATCACTTGGGGCATTGGACGATCAAACGAAGATCTTCTGGTGGTCCAGCGACACAGCACCACTAACAGTGACAACTCCCTGCTCTCTGAGAGCGTGGACATAGTCGAAAAAAATACTACGCAAAATCAAAGGCCCGCTAGGTTGATGCACCTAGGCAAAAATAAGGGCTTCCCGGCGAACCAAAAGGGTTCGTGCAAAAATAAGGGATGAAATGAAAAAATCTGTACACCCGGCAAGTCGAAAACCTGAAAAGGCGGCTTGGGCAAAAATGGGTATCCCGGTGGACTGAAAACCCGAAAGGGCAGTCCAGGCAAAAGTTAAGGATCAAAAGCGTACGACTATGTCCCGGCATCTCGTCACTTGCCTACCAAAGGAAGATTTGTCAATCGACAGTCATCAAGCACCTCCACAAGGTATCTTCTCCCCTCACCTCAGAAACCGGGGCAATAATGAGTCGTCCAGGCGATCCAGTTGCTCTGTCAACCAAAGTACCAAGGAAAGGTCAATCAAAAGATGATTACCATCTATCTTTACAGCTTCAGATCAACATCGGTAACAAGCCAAGAAAAATCAGTGGACGACTGATCATGGGTTAATATCCGAAACCAAACAGGACAATCACCCACTTGATCATCATGAAGCAACCCCACACCGGTTCCTTCTCAACTTTCAGACATAGTCTTACACGGACCCATCCCAAGAAACCCTACACCGGTTCCTTCTCAACTTTCAGACATAGTCTTACACGGACCCATCCCAGGAAACCCTACACCGGTTCCTTCTCAATTTTCAGACAAAGTCTTACACGGACCTATCATCAAGGTAACCCCACATCGATTCCTCCCAAAGTCTTACACGGATTTATCTCAAGATGACCTTACCCCGGTTCATCCAGAAATCTTACACGGATTTATCTCAAGGTAACCCCACACCGGTTCCTCCCAAAGTCTTACACGGATTTATCTCAAGGTAACCTTACCCCGGTTCCTCCCAAATTTTTACACGAACTTACCTCCAGTTAACCTTACCCCGGTTCTTCCATAAGTCTCACACGGATTTATCTCAAGATGACCTTACCCCAGTTCATCCAGAAATCTTACACGGATTTATCTCAAGGTAACCCCACACCGGTTCCTCCCAAAGTCTTACACGGATTTATCTCAAGGTAACCTTACCCCGGTTCCTCCCAAAGTTTTACACGAACTTACCTCCAGGTAACCTTACCCCGGTTCCTCCATAAGTCTCACACGGATTTATCTCAAGATGACCTTACCCCGGTTCATCCTGAAGTTTTACACGAACTTATCCTGCAGTAACCTTACCCCGGTTCATCCAGAAGTTTTACACGAACTTATCCTGCAGTAACCTTACCCCGGTTCCTCCAGAAGTCTTACACGGACTTATCACAGTAACCTTACCCCGGTTCATCCAGAAGTTTTACACGAACTTATCCTGCAGTAACCTTACCCCGGTTCCTCCAGAAGTCTTACACGGACTTACCCCGAAGTAACCTTACCCCGGTTCCTCCAGAAGTCTTACACGGACTTACCCCGAAGTAACCTTACCCCAGTTCCTCCAGAAGTCTTACACGGACTTATCCCGAAGTAACCTTACCCCGGTTCCTCTAAAAGTTTTACACGAACTTATCCCGAAGAAACCCTACACAGGTTCTCTCTCCCCAAAGATGCAGTTTTACACGGACTCGTCATCAGAAACCCTACCCCAGGTTTTACTTCTTCCAGGATGCAGTTTTACACGGGCTCATCGGTAAAATAACCCTACACAGGTCCCTTCTCCATTTCAGATGCAGTCTTATACGGACTCATTATCAGTAAACCCCACACAGGTTTCCTCCCTCCAAAGATGCAGTTTTACACGAGCTCATCATCAGGAAACCCTACACAAACTCCCCAAGCAGAGTTAGCCTACTCAGTCAGCCTTAAGGAAGTTGGATTATCCCCAGTACATCTCAAAAATTTCCCCAGGAGAATCCAGTCCAGAAGTTCCCTAGGAAAATGGAATCCATCTCCCCAGTAGGAAGCTTATCCCCTGTAGATTCTGGAAGCTTATCCCTCGCAGAGCACGAACGCGTCTCCCGACTTTATTCAGAAGGTTATTTCCCCACCAGGATATAACTGGGTTATCCTCAGCCAATAACCATGGAAAGATCGTCCCCGGCGAAGTCTTCCTATTCCCCAGCGGAGTTCATCATATTCTTCAATATAACTTAACAACGGTATCCCCAGCGGAGTTATCAACAACATCCCAGCAAAGTATCTCTCTTCCCACAGAGTTTTGTTCCCCAGCAAGTTCGCTAGGGTAATCACTCCCCACAGAGTAATCTCCAAGTTTATTCCCCAACGGAGTCATCTTCTCCTACTGGTACTCTTGCAACCATCACTCCCCAGTGGAAACAAAGAATGCTATTCACATCAGCCCAGGATTTAACTTCCCGGCATCCGTCAAGGATTTATTTCCCTAAGACGAAAGCATACATTCATAAACATCGCATTTCCATACATTATAGCATGCATATACGCATCATGAACATACAATCTCACTCATTCTGAGAACATCTCGCATGTCATACATCATGACATTACATACAACTAACGTTTTGTCTTTTCAGGGCAAAAGTTAATACAAAGATAATTGCTATCAGCTGTCGCAACTAAGGATCCGATTCCTGTATCTTTCCAGGGTGTATCTGTTGACGACTAACATTACCAGACTCGATTCCTGTATCTTGCCAGGGCACGTCTGAAGAGTTTGAGGATCCGATGCCTGTATCTTTCCAGGGTGTATCTGTTGACGACTAACATTACCAGACCCGATTCCTGTATCTTGCCAGGGTTCGTCTGAAGAGTTTGAGGATCCGATTCCTGTATCTTGCCAGGGTGTATCTGTTGACGACTAACATTACCAGACCTGATTCCTGTATCTTTCCAGGGTGCGTCTGAAGAGTTTGAGGATCCGATTCCTGTATCTTGCTAGGGTGTATCTGTTGACGACTAACATTACCAGACCCGATTCCTGTATCTTGCCAGGGTGCGTCTGAAGAGTTTGAGGATCTGATTCCTGTATCTTGCCAGGGTGTATCTGTTGATGACTAACATTACCAGACTCGATTCCTGTATCTTGCCAGGGCACGTCTGAAGAGTTCGAAGATCCGATTCCTGTATCTTGCCAGGGTGTATCTGTTGACGACTAACATTACCAGACTCGATTCCTGTATCTTGCCAGGGCACGTCTGAAGAGTTTGAGGATCCGATGCCTGTATCTTTCCAGGGTGTATTTGTTGACGACTAACATTACCAGACCCGATTCCTGTATCTTTCCAGGGTGCGTCTGAAGAGTTTGAGGATCTGATTCCTATATCTTGCCATGGTGTATCTGTTGACGACTAACATTACCAGACCCGATTCCTGTATCTTGCCAGGGTGCGTCTGAAGAGTTTGAGGATCTGATTCCTGTATCTTGCCAGGGTGTATCTGTTGACGACTAACATTACCAGACCCGATTCCTGTATCTTGCCAGGGTGCGTCTGAAGAGTTTGAGGATCCGATTCCTGTATCTTGCCAGGGTGTATCTGTTGACGACTAACATTACCAGACTCGATTCCTGTATCTTGTCAGGGCACGTCTGAAGAGTTCGAAGATCCGATTCCTGTATCTTGCCAGGGTGTATCTGTTGACGACTAACATTACCAGACTCGATTCCTGTATCTTGCCAGGGCACGTCTGAAGAGTTCGAAGATCTGATTCCTGTATCTTGCCAGGGTGTATCTGTTGACGACTAACATTACCAGACTCGATTCCTGTATCTTGCCAGGGCACGTCTGAAGGGTTCGAAGATCCGATTCCTGTATCTCGCCAGGGGGTATCTGTTGACGGCCAACATTACCAGACTCGATTCCTGTATCTTGCCAGGGCACGTCTGAAGAGTTCGAAGATCCGATTCATGTATCTTTCCAGGGTGTATCTGTTGACGACTATATTCTCCGGACTCGATTCCTGTATCTCGCCAGGGCACATCTGAAGAGTTTAAGGATTCGACTCCTGCAACTAGCCAGGGCACATCTACATAAAGAGTTTGAAGATCAACTCCTGTAACAGGCCAGGTAATCATTTTCTTTTTTTCAGGTACGCAGGTTCTCGCTAAGGAATCTCTTACGCGATCGACACCTAGATGGCATCTATAAGCCCATCCACATACCAACAATCTCCAAATGGCATCTATAAGCCCATTCCCGACAAAGTTCTGTCACACCTCCAGATGGCATCCATAAGCCCATCCTCCTATCCATCAGTCTCCAAATGGCATCTGTAAGCCCATTCCCTACATCACATTGCTGATACTCTTCCATGTGAGTGCAAATTTCTGGGCACTCTAGTGTTCAATCATCTTCCACCCTCGGATTACGAAAGGAACGCCAGCCAATCTACATCCTCAGGTCTAAGAAGATTGAACAGGGGCAACTGTTGTACCCCAAAATTTTCCCTCCCATATTCTTCAAGATTTGCCAAGATCATGGTTCAAAATCTCTCAAAAGTTGCACAGTCCAATTGCCTCATAACACAGTCAAAATTAGGGTTTTGGTTCTGGCAAAGAAGTTGAAGTTTTCAAGGGTCCAAACAAGTCCCACATGCCTATATACATTGTCAAGCATCCATATGCCAAGTTCCAAGACTCACAGCACCAGATTGCACAGTCAAAAACCCTAAATGCTTCACAGTCAACTACAGGGGCAAAATGGTCATTTGACAGTCAAAAGTCAAAATTTTTGGTCAACATCTTATTTTGAAGCCACAAACATCATTTGATCAATTCTTGATCATGATTCTCAAAGCATGGCTCAAAAAGTCTCAAGATGCAAAAGTTTCTATTTTTGGACAATTGAAAAAGTCAACTGCAAATTGACCAGGGCATAACTTCTTCATGGTTTATCAGAAAAATCCCCTCCAAAGCTCATTTTGAAGAGAATGACATTTCCTACAACTCATCTTCACACTTCAAGTCCAAGAAATGCTCTCACAAAAAGTTATCAATTTCAACATTATAGGTCATTTTCAAAAGTCAACAAAAAGGCACTTTAAGTCAAAGACCATAACTTGAGATTGGTAAATCAAAATGACATGGGACCAAAGGCATTGGTTAGAGGACTTCAAGACCTTTCCAAAATGTCCAAGAACATGATCAAAGCTTAAACATTGAGCAAGATATGCCTTGTAGAAGTTGGGAAATTGTTGGGAATTTTGGAAAGTCAACTTTGCACAAAAGGAATCAAAAATGCTAATGGGCCACAAATTCTTCCATGAATCATTACCCAAAGGCCATGCACGACCCATTAAGCTAAAAGGGAGTTATTTTCTTATTTTTAATTAATTAATTGAATTTTTAATCTTATTAATTCATTTAATTAAAATTAATTATGAGAAAAATACTAAAACAATGTTTTCAAATCTTTTTGTGCAGCCAATTCACTCATTATGAATCAAATATTTCGTGCATCACTCAAAAGGGAAAGATTCTACATGATTGGCAATAGTTTCATGGCAAAAAGATTGAAATTGATATCATGGAAAATCAAATCTCCAAATCATCAATGCATGGGTTATGGGCTGGTTTTCTTGACCTAATTCACTCAGTTGCTGCACGTTTCAAGGCCTAAAAGCTATTCCAAAAGCTTGCTAAGACATCCAGGAAGGGATTGCAGTCAAGAACACAGCCCCTGACCTCAAGAATTGGTAGAACCACGTTGCATTTGTTCATAAAATTTTCATAATCGTGTTTCGTTTTCCATGCATTATTTGTGATTTTTAACCATTGATTTACACTGATATGAACATTCTGAAGCTAATGGTATCCTGGAATTGAACTAACCATGCCTGTATGAGAATTCACCATGAAAGTTTTCTAGGGTTTCAGAAGCTCCAAAAGAGGGGTTTCTTCATCTGGAAAAATTGGACAACCACACTGGTACCGTTGACTTCGTGACGTCCAAACGAATCGTCCCATGACCTCGCGCTCAATTTATGGTCAAGCATGCTCTAATCGCTATTTTTTGCAGGTTGTTTTTAGTGGGGGTTTAAAACCCCCGCTATCTGTTTTATAATTACAGGGAAAACGTGAAGAAGATGAACGTGGCCTATGCTGATTGGGACATTTGAAATCTGGCGCGCTTTTTGGTTGTTCAATATCATAAGCGTGTGTTTCTTTTATATTATTTATATTCCATTAATATTACAAATGCGTTCAATGGTTCAGTTGGTAGCTTAGCTGGCTTGCAGGTATTGGGACCTGGGTTCGATTCCCAGGTCCCCTTATATATTTCATGATTTTTTCATTAACATGTTCCAGCGTAGCTCTCATTCAAAGGAGTACCATATACCCTCGCCTGCTTGCTTGCCACGCGCCTAGGAGATCTCATCCAAAGGCCATCATGTGAATTCCACCATGTACGCTGGTCAACCATGCCACGCGCAATTCCAGAAAGTCCAAAGGGCCCTGCATTCTTGGGCCAAAGATCACTCCAATACACCTCTCAATTGGGTCAGCCACCCTCATGGTTTGCATATTTTTATTCTTTATTTTTATTTTCCTTTTTATTCTTTTATTTGTTTTATTGTTTTATTTAATCCACAAAATAATTTTCATAACACAAAAAAAATCAGAAATCAAAAAATAAAATATGTTTATTTAATATTTGATGCATTAATATTTTTGTAAATAAATTTGATAATCAACTTAGTAAAATTAGGTTAAAATTTTAATGTTTTTCTTAAATAAACTAAAATAGGTGGAAATTAGGTTTTTAGCATTTTTTTTCTTCTTTTAATAAAATAATTTCTTCTTATTCTTATTATTATTAATTATTAATTATTTTGTAAATAAACATGTAATTAATTAATTAGGGTAAATTAAGTTAAAACTTAAATATTTTTCTTTAACAATTAAAAATAATTTAGAACTAGGGTTTTATTTAATTTCTAATTTCAATTAATTTTCTTTGTTTCATAAATACCAAAAACCATAAAAAAAACATTTCTTTTCTTATTAAATAATTAATTAGCCTTTTTAATTTCATTTAATTTCTTAAAAGGGTCCAACGCCCTCGAACATTCGATTCTAATTTCTTTTCGCGCATTTATCCTTACTTTATTTTCCTATTTAATATTATGTAATTGCTCAAGCCTTGTAATAGTAATTAGGAATTTATTTATTTTCCGCATTTTTATTCAAAACGGGTCTTTGTTAATTTGGCGATGTATAGACCCGCGCCTTGTAATAGCGTAGGACTTTATTTTCCGCACTTTAATTTCCGCACCTCTTAACTGTTAAACGTTGCATGAAAGAATGAATGGCCCAAATAAAATCAAAGCGTAGATCACCAAATGCATGACAAGATAAAACATAACTGAAAACAATACACAAATTCACACACCACTCTTAGGGTACGCCTCACTGTTGCCTTGCCCCTCGAAACGTGGTCGTCGAGTATAGGACGTTTTAGTAAGTCCTTATGTCCATGAACATGGCATAAGGGTAGCTTCTAAGGTGTCCTACTGTTGCTCTGGTGACCACACTGTCCCTAAAACCGAATTGACCCGAACACCTCCAACGGTGGTGCTACCTACCTCTCAATGGTGGGATGGCACTACTTTAGGGACTTCTACACAGCTTAATTCCTTAGGGTAGGTGGATGACTCATGGATACTTGCTCTAATTCAAAACAAATCAAAACTCTTTTCACACCGACACTTTCAAAAAGCTTTCAAAACAATTTTTCAAACACTCTTGAGGACTGATACAAGAGTCAATCTGAAACTTTCAAAGAAAATTTTTCAAAACCCACTCACAATTGAAAAGCAAACACTTTTAAAAACACAAATGAGCAAGTACCTAAGAGCCCATGGATAACCATGGATAGAAAGGGTGCTAACACATTCCCTTTCTATAAATCTACCTCCCTGTGATCGGTGGAAATAGAACTGACTGTTTAAAGCTGGTTCGCGAAATGTCGCGGAAGCAAGAGTCGCCACCGTCTTTTATTTTCTCCAACATGGATAGAACAAAAGCACAGCAAAATTCCTTATGAGATAGTTTCTCGGTTTGGGAGGTAGATTTATAGAAAGGGAAGGTGTTAGCACCCTTTCTATCCATGGTTATCCATGGGCTCTTAGATACTTGCTCATTTGTTTTCAAAATGTTTGTTTGCTTTTCAAAATGTGAGTGGGTTTGAAAAAGTTTCATTGAAAACTTCAATTTGACTCTTGTATCAGTCCTCAAGAGTGTTGTGAAGCGTTTGTTTTGAAATCTTTTAGAAAGTGTCAGTGTGAAAAGTTTGTTTTGTTTGTTTTTTGAAGAGAGCAAGTACCCAGGAGTTGTCTACCTACCCTAAGGAATTAGGCTGTGTAAATGTCCTTAAGGTAGTGCCATCCCACCATTGAGAGGTAGGTAGCACCACCGTTGGAGGTGTTCAGGTCAATTCGAGTTAAGGGACAGTGTGGTCACCGAAGCAATAGTAGGACACCTTAGAAGTAACTCTAATGTCCTAGATCCTTTTTAATCCGAGGCAACTGTTTCGAGGCAACCAGATCTTTAGACATCAGAGCGACCGCTAAAACGTCCTATACTTGACGACCACATTTCGAAGGCAACAGGTGAGGCGTACCCTAGAAGTGGTGTGTGTATTTGTGTGTTGTTTTCAGTTAACAGTTATCTTTGATCATGGCATTGTGAGCCACGCTTGTTTTTAATTAACCATACATTCTTTCATGCAATTTAGAATTTAAAGGTGCGGAAAATTAAAAGACGGAAAGCTAAAAGCTACGCTATTACAAGGCGCGGGTCTATACATCGCCAAAATACAAAGACCCGTTTTTGATAAAAGATGCGGAAAGTAAAAAAAAAAGACCTAATTACTATTACATCCAGAAAGCAGTTACATAATAATCAACAAGAAAAATAATGCGCGGAATAGAAATTGGAACGTCTGAGGGTTTTGACCCTTTGCTTGAAATTAAATTAAATTAAAGTCTAATTATTATTTAATTAAAGAAAGGTGTTTTTTGTGTTTTTTGTATTTAATTAATATTAAACCTAGAACTAATTATTTAAATAAAAGAAAAAAGTATTTTTGGTTTTTTAATGTCTTTAATGAAAAATAAAAATAAAATAAAATAAAGTCAAAAGTTAGTAAAACCTAATTCTAATTTATTTTATTTATTATGAAAAGGCCAAAATTAAACCTAATTAAACTAAATTAATTTGTTAGAATTTATTTACAAAAAATAATTAATAGTGAAATTACTAAATAATAATAATACTTAAAATGTTAGTTTTCTGAATTTTATTATGAAAAAAATGTTAATTGGTTAGTGATTAATAAAAAGAATAACGATTAATTAATTAAAGGAAAATAATAAAAATAGAGAGAGAGTTTAGGAGTATACGAGCCTGATTGGAGGGGTGAAACAGCTATTGGCGTCATGTGTAAACTGTTTTGTTTTGGCCATTTGTGTTTTGGCTTTTGGCCATTTGTGTTCTGGCTTTTGGCCATTTGTGTTCTGGCCTCAACATTCCTTAACCTTCTCAGGATGTCTGTCTCGCCATGTATTGGTGTCATGTGTAAAATGTTCTGTTTTGGCCATTTGGCTTTTGGCTTTTGGCCATTTGTGTTTTGGCCTCAACGTTCCTTGATGAACCTGCATGAGATCCTGTCTAAAATCTGCAGTGTTGAATCTCATGAACACATTAAATAAAATCATAAAATGCAAATAAAGCCAATATATGAAGAAATTTAATGTTTAGGCACAATATGGCATGTATGAATGATTATACCCTTTTGATCATGGAGATCAAATCAACCTTACCCTTACTGGAAAAGTAGTGACATGAATGCTTTTATGCCCTTTTGATCATGGATATCAAGCCAGCCTTACCCTTACGGAAGAAGTAGTAAGATGTTGGTTTGTTACTGAGATGGTTTGTTTGTAGTGAGAGAGGAATTTGTAATAAGGATTTCAAGGTTTTAGGGTTCTTGAAAGAATTTGATATTCTAACAGTGTTGTGGCAAGGTTTTTTTCTCTCTTTTTTCTCCTCTCTGGTTTGTGTGAAAAGAAGGTGATTATATAATGGAAATTAGGGTAAAGAAAATGGGCTTTGAATGTGCAATTGGGCCTCCAATGTTCACTTGAGTTCGTCACTTTCCAGGCTAAATCGCGGGGACTTAAGTGCAATTTTTGAAGTTGAAATCTGAAAACAAAATGTAGCCGACATCAAGAAATAACTCATGTCCGAAAATCGGCTCAATCGGATAAACAGTAAATTAGTTATGAATTTTTGAAGTTTCAGCTCAGACAAACTTATTTTGGGCTCCAGTGTCGACTCTGACACGTTCTTCAATAAAAAACTGGTATTGATCGGTGCATAATTTGGTCTCGACTTTTGAAGCAAAGTTGTAGATCTATGAGTCAGTGACCTTGTGTAAAAATATGAGTCCAATCCGATAAAAATTGACCGAGTTATGAATTTTCGAAGTTTCGGCCCAGATGAAATAATATTCAGCATTCAAGATTTTCGGCGTGTCACACACTCTGAGCAAAAAACGAAGGCCTTTTGAACACCGTTCGAACTCGATACCTCCTGTGAAAATGTAGCCAACTCAATTTGTAAAATTTTGGCGCCAGAACCAGCTCGATACGATGAAAATCGACCAAGTTATGATTTTCTGAACATGATGCAAATAAACTTCTGTCACAAATTTTCTGTATGAAAATACTTGATAAATCCACATTTTTGAAGACCTTCTGATCGAAATTGGCTTCCAGTCGTGAGATATGAAAACGTAGATAATGTCAAGACGGAATTTTAGCCACCGGAACGGGTTCAAAACAAGTCACGATCTTCAAGTTATGAATTTTTTAGCGCGTAAAAACTGCACTTTCAGCACACTTTTTCACCATATTTCTTCGAGAAAACTCACACAGTCGGATACCTTCTTTAAAGAATTGACTCTTGAGCCGAACCTGAATTTGAGCATAAGTTAAGACATTAAGGAGAACTTGAGGTCATTTGGATGTAAGGACCTTGATGCAACACAAAACCCTAATTTTGACTTGACTGCCTTAGGAGGTGATTTGACTGTGCAACCTTTGAGAAATCTTGAGGAATATGGGAGGGCAAATTTTGGGGTACAACAGTTGCCCCTGTTCAATCTTCTTAGACCTGAGGATGTAGATTGGCTTGCGTGCCTTTCGTGATCCGAAGGTGGAAGATGATTGAACACTAGAGTGCCCAGAAATTTGCGCTCACATAGTAAAGTATCAGCAGCGTGATGGCGGGAATGGGCTTATAGATGCCATTTGGAGATACGATGGATAGGGGGATGGGCTTATAGATGCCATCTGGAGGTGTCGATCGCGTAAGAGATTCCTTAGCGAGAACTTGCGTACCTGAAAAAGAAAGATAATTACCTGGCTTGATACAGGGATTGATCTTCAAATTCTTTATGTAGATGTGCCCTGGCGAGATACAGGAATCGAATCTACGAATAGTCTCTCACAGACGTGCCCTGGCCGGATACAGGAATCGAATCTGGAACTTCAAACGGTTGCTTACAGACGTGCCCTGGAAGGATACAGGAATCGAGTCCGGAAAATAGTCGTCAACAGATACACCCTGGCAAGATACAGGAATCGGATCTTCAAACTCTTCAGACGTGCCCTGGCAAGATACAGGAATCGAGTCCGGAATATAGTCGTCAACAGATACACCTTGGCAAGATACAGGAATCGGATCTGGAACTTCAAAAGGTTTTTGTTGGTAATGATGTGATGAATGAATTAGGGACGATTACTACCTCAACAGGAACGATGAGAGAACCTTGGACGATTACTACCTCAACAGGAACGATGAGAGAACCTTGGACGATTACTACCTCAACAGGAACGATGAGAGAACCTTGGACGATTACTACCTCAACAGGAACGATGAGAGAACCTTGGACGATTACTACCTCAACAGGAACGATGAGAGAACCTCGGACGATTACTACCTCAACAGGAACGATGAGAGAACCTTGGACGATTACTACCTCAACAGGAACGATGAGAGAACCTTGGACGATTACTACCTCAACAGGAACGATGAGAGAACCTTGGGCGATTACTACCTCAACAGGAACGATGAGTGAACCTTGGGCGATTACTACCTCAACAGGAACGATGAGAGAACCTTGGATGATTACTACCTCAACATGACGATGAGAGAACCTTGGGCGATTACTACCTCAACAGGAACGATGAGAGAACCTTGGACGATTACTACCTCAACAGGAACGATGAGAGAACCTTGGGCGATTACTACCTCAACAGGAACGATGAGAGAACCTTGGACGATTACTACCTCAACAGGAACGATGAGAGAACCTTGGACGATTACTACCTCAACAGGAACGATGAGAGAACCTTGGGCGATTACTACCTCAACAGGAAAGATGAGAGAACCTTGGACGATTACTACCTCAACCTGACGATGAGAGAACCTTGGGCGATTACTACCTCAACAGGAACGATGAGAGAACCTTGGGCGATTACTACCTCAACAGGAACGATGAGAGAACCTTGGGCGATTACTACCTCAACAGGAACGATGAGAGAACCTTGGACGATTGCTACCTCAGCAGAATGATGAGAGAATCTTAGGCGACTTCAACCTCAGCAGAATGATGAGAGAATCTTAGGCGACTTCAACCTCAGCAGAATGATGAGAGAATCTTAGGCGACTTCAACCTCAGCAGAATGGTGAGAGAATCTTTAGATAATTTCAACCTCAGCAGAATGGTGAGAGAATCTTTAGATGATTTCTACCTCAAAAGGTAATGATTTTTTATCTGTCGATCATTCTTTCCTGAAAAAGTAACGAGTTAGTTGTATGCAATGTCATGACGTGTGAGATGTCTGATTTTAAGATGTTCTTACAAAAATAAATGAGATTTGCGTTGTGTGATGCGTATGCATGCTATAATGTATGAAGATGTGATGTTTATGAATGTATTCTCGTCTGGGAAAATAAATCCTTGACGAATGCCGGGAGTTTAACTCCTGGGCTGATGTTGAAAAGAGAGTTCTTTGCTTCCGCTAGGGATGATGATTGCAAGAATAAACCTGTTAGGAGAAGATGACTCTGTTGGGGAATAAACTTGGAGATTACTCTGCGGGGGGAAATTACTCTAGCGATCTTGTTGGGGGACAATACTCTATGGGAAGAGAGGTACTTCGCTGAGGTTTGATGATAACTCCGCTGGGGATAGGAAGACTTCGCCGGGGACGATCTTTCCGTTGTAAATAACTGAGGATAACCCAGTTATAGGCTCTGGAGAGGAATAACCTTCTGAACAAAAACGGGGAGATATGCGTGTGCCAAGGATAAGCTTCCAGAATCTACTAGGGATAAGCTTCCTACTGGGGATACTGATTTAACTCTCCTGGGGAGACTTTGGACTGTACTGGGAAGGGCTCCGCTGGATGTCTAGATTCCGCCGGGGAACAATCTTAGATCAAGACTGTCGGGGATGCTTGTTGAGGAATAACTGTACTCCACTGGGGAATGTTGAGATTTTATGGGGATACCCACTTCCTTGAGGCTGACAGAAGGTTAACTCTGCTTGGGGAGAGTATGCTGACTTGCTAGGGATGTTGTGCCTTTTTAGGGCTAGCTCTGCTCAGGGAAGAGTATTGCTGAACCTTGTCTCGCTCTGTGGGGAATTAAGGTATCTTGGTCACATTCTTCAGCCGGACCTACCTTGTACCTGGATGGACAGAGCAACTAGATTGCTTAGACAAACTCATTATTGCCCCTGTTTCTGATGTGTGAGGAGAAGATACCTTGTGGAGGTAATTGACAAATCTTCTGGTAGACAGGTGACGATATGCCAGGACATAGTCGTACGCTTTGATCCCTAACTTTTGCCTGAACCGCCCTTTCGGGTTTTCAGTCCATCGGGATACCCATTTTTGCCCAAGCCGCCTTTCCAGGTTTTCGACTTGCCGGGTGTACAGATTTTTTATTTTCATCCCTTATTTTTTCCCGAACCCTTTTGGTTCTCCGGGAAGCCCTTATTTTTGCCTAGGCCAGTCAACCTAACGGGTCTTTGATTATGTGCAGTATTTTTTCGACTATGTCCACGCTCTCAGAATGGAGGGATTTGTCACTGTCAGTAGTGTTGCGTTGTCATACCACCAGAAGATTTTCATTTGATCAGGCAAAATTCATAGCTGGAATTCATGCCCGATGCCCCAAGTGACTCAGGCGGAGATTTGCCCCAAGCTGGTTGGCCTTTTGAGAGATTCTCCGAATCTTGACTTGACTGCCCCAGATTATGGACAATAATCATGCCATGCCCCTTGATTGGAAGTGCTTTTCCGTTTGAGGTGACCTTTTTTGTTGAGAAGACCTTTGTTCCTTGGATATTCGTCGTGCAAAGTTCTCTGTTGTTCAAACAAATAGTCATATGCAAGCAATGTTATATTAAAAATGCAAAGCTTATGTCTGTCTTGAAGTTTTTGAAAATGCATTTTTTTTCCAGTAAAGCAAGCAAATTTTGTAAAATGTGATGTCAACTCAAGATTTTACAGCGAGCCTTAAGGAGTCAGGATACCTTTGTAACAGTATGCTTTCGAACTAACCCATGCTTCAGCTAGGACTTTTGAGGATTGTAGCGTGGCCTGGTTCACGGTTTAAGAAACAAGGGATAAAGGCTCAAATTTCATTTGTACCCACCCGCTCTTCGTGATGTTCTTCAAACCTAAACTCAGCTGATTGTGCGTTTAGACCTTGTTTGAGTCTTTGCTCTGATATACCAGTGATGGTTTGAATGCTGACAATTTATTTTGAATAGGCAGTCATTTCTTTTTTGTTGTTGAGGGTTTGTAGGACCTCTTTCCTTTTTTGATTTTATTATCCCTGTTTTTTTCCTGAACTGTTTCTTTTGTGATTACAGTCAGCGGGATGCCCCAGTTTTTGTAAGTCTCCTTCATAGGTTTTGACTTTTTGGGCTTTTATTTTGAGAGATAATGACTGCCTGTCCTTATGATTATTTGGAACCATCACCATCTTTTGATTTGGAAAGACTCCTTTGGTGCCGTTCGTTGTACACTCTGGATCAACTGAGAAGACTACCCTGCCCCAGGTTATGATTAAGGGTTTTAATTTTCGAAAAGAAAAACTCCAACTTCTTTGGCTCAAAGGGGTTGACGAGGGATTATCTTCCTTATAACTCCAGTGTTTAGGGATTGAAACAATGCATGTACCTCATCAGCGGGATCTGTTCAAAAGCATACTGTAAATCGTGGTATCGTTTTCGTCATCCTCCCTCAAGAGGCTTAGAATTAATAATCGAGAGTTGAGCATCACAAAAATGAAAGCAGTTTGAATATAGTGAATACGAATGGATTGATTCAAAACAGACATATGCGATGCATTAATGAAATAACAACGTTTGATATGAATAAATGTTTAAACAATCAAAGAAAAATACAACTTGAGCATTCGAATGAACAAAAGTTTTCCAGTTTGAATTAGTCACTTTAAGTGGTGAATCTTGCAGGGATAGTAGAAGAACTCGGCCTGGCCATCTTGGGTGAATTCCACAGCTCCTTCATCAATCAGGTCCTGGATCTTGTTCTTCAAGGTCCAACAATCATCTGTAGCATGCCCCGGGCTGTCCGAATGATAAGCGCAGCGGGCGTTGGGGTTATACCTTGAAGGTGTCCTGTTGGTATTCCTAGGAGGGTCCCTTAGAGTTACCAAATTCAACCTCAACAGTTGTTGTAAAGCTTGAGGCAGCGACACGTTGAGCTTGGTGAATTGCCTTTTGGGCTTGTCTGGCTGAAGCTGGTGAGGTTGATGCTGAATTTGTGACACTGAAGCCATTTGAGGAGCTTTTCCTTTGTCTTTTTGCCCCAAAGGTGGTTGAATGATGACTGGCTCTTCAACCTTAGATGCTTGCCCCAGTTGGTTACCCCGAAGGAGTTGGTTGACGAGAACCCTGAGCTCTTCTTGTCTTTGATCTAAGTTTTGAATGATAGTCACCTGCCCCAGCATTTGGGCTCTTATTGCATCCACCTCAGCTTGCAGATGTTTCAGCCGTTCGTCCTTATCATCCTCAGAACTATTCCTAACCAAAGTCCCCATGAGGAGTGTTCTCAGCTCTTCCTGTCCCTTGGATAGATTCAGGAGGATTTCCCCGAACCGAGTCTCTTGAGCATGAAGGTCCTGGTTGTATTGTTGAGAAGCCATTGCTGAAATAAACAGCGCAGATGGTAAGTGACATGTCAAAAGGGTACCTGTTATGCAATGATATGTATGATATGCATGCAATGTTTTCAAGGATCTCGCGGGGTAAACAAGAAAATTGTTAGCATCTGAATTTGTAGCTTGATGGAAGGCACTGCATATTGTTGAGAGTCCTTCTTCAAGAGTCAAGGCTCACCATATCGAGTGGGTCATAGCCCCTGACTCGAGTTATCATGTTTTGATCTCCAAACAACCTTGGCTAGAGGAACCTTATTCGAGAGTCAAAGCTCACCATATCAAGTGGGTCATAGCCCCTGACAACCTTGGCTAGAGGAAAATAAATCCTCTTTGCCCCTTGCTAGACATTTGGCTCATTATGACCTGCATCACAAGCCCTTGAGATCCTTGAAATGGGTTAGTCCTTATGCAGGATGTATGCAATGGTATGAGGTGTATGCTGTGCATGGGGTGATGTAAGTAACCCTGTTATAAGTCCAGATTAAGGACTGTAAACAAAACCTGCAACGAACTCATGGTTCAGATAACAAGTATGCAAGTAGTTCAAGTATGAAGGCATACAAGTCACACAAGAGAGCCCTTAGAGTTTAGGCCAGCATGAAGTTCAGGTACTACCCTCTTTCAGTTTGTTGGTTAAGACCTGTCCTATCAAAAGTAACCGGGTTCTAGAGGATCCCAATATCACTGACTACCCTCAATCGGTCATAACTCCAGCATCGCAATCTTTTCTTGCGGCCAGAACCATCGCGAGAGTTTAGCCTCAATGGGTGTAGCATACTGCTACTGTTCTATTGGCCAAGTTGGGTCATTTAAGGTTCTAAGGTCAGTTGGTGCTTAATGACTCCTCAGAAGACCCATATTCTCCTCGTTCCAACACAAGGGATATCGGTACAGACCAAGGTGTCACACCAACGTAGCCACTGCTTCACCCGTGTCGGTCTACGCCGGACAGGTCTCTCACAGCTTATGCTACCTAAAACAGGGTATCCCCAGATCCGGGTTAGGATCTATGAAGCTCCAAGACAAAACCCACAAATAATAAAGCAGACAAAGCATTCAATTGAAAACATAAGTATGATCTAATCCTAAGGTACACCTCACTTTAAAGTCTCCCCAGCAGAGTCGCCAGTTCTGTGATTGGTGGATCTGGAACTGACTGTTTAAAGCTGGTTCGCGAAATGTCGCGGAAGCAAGAGTCGCCACCGTCTTTTATTTTCTCCAACATGGATAGGACAAAAGCACAGCAAAATTCCTTATGAGATAGTTTCTCGGTTCGGGAGGTAGATTTATAGAAAGGGAAGGTGTTAGCACCCTTTCTATCCATGGTTATCCATGGGCTCTTAGATACTTGCTCATTTGTTTTCAAAATTTTTGTTTGCTTTTCAAAATGTGAGTGGGTTTGAAAAAGTTTCATTGAAAACTTCAATTCGACTCTTGTATCAGTCCTCAAGAGTGTTGTGAAGCGTTTGTTTTAAAATCTTTTAGAAAGTGTCAGTGTGAAAAGTTTGTTTTGTTTGTTTTTTGAAGAGAGCAAGTACCCAGGAGTTGTCTACCTACCCTAAGGAATTAGGCTGTGTAAATGTCCTTAAGGTAGTGCCATCCCACCATTGAGAGGTAGGTAGCACCACCGTTGGAGGTGTTCGGGTCAATTTGAGTTAAGGGACAGTGTGGTCACCGAAGCAATAGTAGGACACCTTAGAAGTAACTCTAATGTCCTAGATCCTTTTTAATCCGAGGCAACTGTTTCGAGGCAACCAGATCTTTAGACATCAGAGCGACCGCTAAAACGTCCTATACTTGACGACCACATTTCGAAGGCAACAGGTGAGGCGTACCCTAGAAGTGGTGTGTGTATTTGTGTGTTGTTTTCAGTTAACAGTTATCTTTGATCATGGCATTGTGAGCCACGCTTGTTTTTAATTAACCATACATTCTTTCATGCAATTTAGAATTTAAAGGTGCGGAAAATTAAAAGACGGAAAGCTAAAAGCTACGCTATTACAAGGCGCGGGTCTATACATCGCCAAAATACAAAGACCCGTTTTTGATAAAAGATGCGGAAAGTAAAAAAAAAAGACCTAATTACTATTACATCCAGAAAGCAGTTACATAATAATCAACAAGAAAAATAATGCGCGGAATAGAAATTGGAACGTCCGAGGGTTTTGACCCTTTGCTTGAAATTAAATTAAATTAAAGTCTAATTATTATTTAATTAAAGAAAGGTGTTTTTTGTGTTTTTTGTATTTAATTAATATTAAACCTAGAACTAATTATTTAAATAAAAGAAAAAAGTATTTTTGGTTTTTTAATGTCTTTAATGAAAAATAAAAATAAAATAAAATAAAGTCAAAAGTTAGTAAAACCTAATTCTAATTTATTTTATTTATTATGAAAAAGCCAAAATTAAACCTAATTAAACTAAATTAATTTGTTAGAATTTATTTACAAAAAATAATTAATAGTGAAATTACTAAATAATAATAATACTTAAAATGTTAGTTTTCTGAATTTTATTATGAAAAAAATGTTAATTGGTTAGTGATTAATAAAAAGAATAACGATTAATTAATTAAAGGAAAATAATAAAAATAGAGAGAGAGTTTAGGAGTATACGAGCCTGATTGGAGGGGTGAAACAGCTATTGGCGTCATGTGTAAACTGTTTTGTTTTGGCCATTTGTGTTTTGGCTTTTGGCCATTTGTGTTCTGGCTTTTGGCCATTTGTGTTCTGGCCTCAACATTCTTTAACCTTCTCAGGATGTCTGTCTCGCCAAGTATTGGTGTCATGTGTAAAATGTTCTGTTTTGGCCATTTGGCTTTTGGCTTTTGGCCATTTGTGTTTTGGCCTCAACGTTCCTTGATGAACCTGCATGAGATCCTGTCTAAAATCTGCAGTGTTGAATCTCATGAACACATTAAATAAAATCATAAAATGCAAATAAAGCCAATATATGAAGAAATTTAATGTTTAGGCACAATATGGCATGTATGAATGATTATACCCTTTTGATCATGGAGATCAAATCAACCTTACCCTTACTGGAAAAGTAGTGACATGAATGCTTTTATGCCCTTTTGATCATGGATATCAAGCCAGCCTTACCCTTACTGAAGAAGTAGTGAGATGTTGGTTTGTTACTGAGATGGTTTGTTTGTAGTGAGAGAGGGATTTGTAATAAGGATTTCAAGGTTTTAGGGTTCTTGAAAGAATTTGATATTCTAACAGTGTTGTGGCAAGGTTTTTCTCTCTCTTTTTTCTCCTCTCTGGTTTGTGTGAAAAGAAGGTGATTATATAATGGAAATTAGGGTAAAGAAAATGGGCTTTGAATGTGCAATTGGGCCTCCAATGTTCACTTCAGTTCGTCACTTTCCAGGCTAAATCGCGGGGACTTAAGTGCAATTTTTGAAGTTGAAATGTGAAAACAAAATGTAGCCGACATCAAGAAATAACTCCTGTCCGAAAATCGGCTCAATCGGATAAAAGGTGAATTAGTTATGAATTTTTGAAGTTTCAGCTCAGACAAACTTATTTTGGGCTCCAGTGTCGACTCTGACACGTTCTTCAATAAAAAACTGGTATTGATCGGTGCATAATTTGGTCTCGACTTTTGAAGCAAAGTTGTAGATCTATGAGTCAGTGACCTTGTGTAAAAATATGAGTCCAATCCGATAAAAATTGACCGAGTTATGAATTTTCGAAGTTTCGGCCCAGATGAAATATTATTCAGCATTTAGGATTTTCGGCGTGTCACACACTCTGAGCAAAAAAAGAAGGCGTTTTGAACACCGTTCGAACTCGATACCTCCTGTGAAAATGTAGCCAACTCAATTTGTGAAATTTTGGCGCCAGAACCAGCTCGATACGATGAAAATCGACCAAGTTATGATTTTCTGAACATGACACAAATAAACTTCTGTCACAAATTTTCTGTACGAAAATACTTGATAAATCCACATTTTTGAAGACCTTCTGATCGAAATTGGCTTCCAGTCGTGAGATATGAAAACGTAGATAATGTCAAGACGGAATTTTATCCACCGGAACGGGTTCAAAACGAGTCACGATCTTCAAGTTATGAATTTTTTAGCGCGTAAAAACTGCACTTTCAGCACACTTTTTCACCATATTTCTTCGAGAAAACTCACACAGTCGGATACCTTCTTTAAAGAATTGACTCTTGAGCCGAACCTGAATTTGAGCATAAGTTAAGACATTAAGGAGAACTTGAGGTCATTTGGATGTAAGGACCTTGATGCAACACAAAACCCTAATTTTGACTTGACTGCCTTAGGAGGTGATTTGACTGTGCAACTTTTGAGAAATCTTGAGGAATATGGGAGGGCAAATTTTGGGGTACAACACTCCCGAACCGAGAACTATTCTCATAAGGAATTTTGCTGTGCTTTTGTCCTGTCCATGTTGGAGAAAATAAAAGACGGTGGCGACTCTTGCTTCCGCGACATTTCGCGAACCAGCGTTAAACAGTCAGTTCCAGATCCACCGATCACAGGTAGGAACTCATCAAAAAAGGCAATTCTTTAATGTGTCTGATTTGGCCTTCAAAGCCTAGTTAATGATTTTCCCTTGCCATTTCTATGCTATGACCCTCTCTTCATCTCCTATAAATACACAACAATTTTACAAGCCAAGGGTACAAGGTACATGCATACAGAGACTAGAGACATACACACAAAGACATACTACACATAGATACTGCCTCACACACGCAGTTTGCCTTCAATGAGCACAAAAAATTCCTCAAATTTTCAAAGAATCCCAGAGTTTCCACAACCTTCGTTGCAGGCTTTCCCACACTCAGGATTCCAAATCGAAGCACCTCCGAGTGGGTAATAAAATTTTCAATCTCATCCAATCTATAATTTAAATCCATATTGCTTTCATATTCATGTTATTGTTTATGAATGATTTAATGTAATATATGTAAGTTGCAGCGCCCGGATGCTAGGATACCATTGCCAGGGGTCTTTCGAAATAGTTACTTTTGAAACTCATGGTACATACCATTACAAATCGAAACAGCCCCAGATTTGGGTTCAGGGGATGATTTCGATTGGGATAGGTTTTTGTTTGGTTTTTAAAATTAACAGAATTCGCAGGATTCAATATTGGTGTCATTCCTTTCGATTGAATAACTAGCTCAGACGGTAAAGGAAGGGGGGCGTTGGAGGAAGGACATGGGTTTGTATCGCAGGCCAGGCATTTTCATTTTCATTCTAACATGTTTGTTTACAGATCCAGTACTGGCATATTCTACGCACACATCATAGATTTTCAGATCCTAACCATCAGATGACAGCTGATCCAGATCCATGTGCTTCAACATGCATCCTATGGTGCACCCTCTGAAGGCCAACAACACTGAAGTCAGGTGCAACCTGAACTTCTCCTGGAATTGGGCCAAAGAAATTTCAATCACACCCCCTGCCCGCTAGTTAGCATCCAGGCCCATTTGCTTGTCTTTGTTTTGTTTCTTTCATCACTTATTGTTTTTAGTCTTTTATTTAATAATTATAAAAATCACAAAAAATTAGATTTAATTATTTTTAATTAAAATTTATTTTTTTAATTCATTAATTAATCACTTGAACTTTATTTTATCCAATTTAAAATCAATAGACCTGGGATTTAATCAAATTTTATTTCATAATCAAAATAAAACACAAAAAAAAAAGATTTCCTTTTACCTTAGGATTTAGGCGTATTTTCAATTTGCGCGCTTATTTTAAATTTCGCATTTTTTATTATTAATGTACCTGCTCATGGGTTGTAATAGATTAACTAGGATATTTACTGCTTTTATCACCCCATTTTGGACTTGTAATATCCCCCTCCCCGAATCTTTGTAATAGTGTAGGATTTATATTCCCGCATTTTATTTTCTGTACAATATTAACTGTTAGATGTATGCTAAATAGGATTGTATGGCAAGAATAAAACAAAACGCTAGCAAACTTAACACAAAAGACAAAAATAAATGAATACAACACACTTACACATATACACCTCTAGGGTACTCCCACTTTGGTTGCCTTCGGAAAATAAAACAATCATGTACCTCGAAAGTAGGGACGCTTTAGCAAAGACCCTCGAATCAAAAGATCGTAGTCCCTTGATGACCCTTCGGTGTTGCTTTTCAGTAAATGATCTAGTCCCTTAAAACAAAATTTCTAAAGCGTCTCTATATGTTTCCTTTATGACTGTACGATGACCCACGAATGTCCCTCACACATCCAGGGATAGGGCTACCTACTCACTAATAGTAGGATAGCACTGTCTAAAGGAAAGGAGGAAGAGAACAAACCTTTCGAGTATAAGTAGATAGTTCTTAGATGCTTGCTTAAAACAAAACAATCTTTTACACATACACAAAACTCTTTCAAAAACATTTTTCAAAACACTTTGTATACGTTCTCTACCAATCCGAGAAACATTACAAAGTTCTCCGTACTAAGGAGCTTTCTTCCAAAATACTTTTCAAACACACAAAGCACAAGGTATTTTTTCGAATGAGCTAGCAACTAAGAGCCTGTAGATAACTAAGGATGGAAAGGGTGCTAACACCTTCCATTTCCATAATCTACCTCCCTTACTAAGAAATAATCTCGAAAGTTCATTTTCTGTTCTTTTCAACCTTTCCTTTGTTGGATAATAGAAAATTCGATGGCGACTCTTGCTTACCGTAACATTTGCAAATACAAATGCAAAACCAGTATAGTAGTCGGATCTGCCACCGTATCACACACACGTATATCTAATATCATTTCAACAACAATTCCTTTCACTTCAAATATTTCTGATTCACCACAAACCACCACCATTTCTGAATCTCAACCTTCCACCATCATACTCCCTTCAACTAGTCAAGCATCTGCTTCAATCACCATTCCATCTCTCACTACACCGATTTCATCATAACCTATTCCAACATTCACCCCAACCATAAATACTCCCATTTCTGAAACTACTGCACCACCACCAATTACTCAATCATTATTTGATTTTGCCTCTTTCAACCCAGCTCCAATCCAAATTGACTCGCCCACTATTCACTCTGATCCTCATTTACCTTTTGATCATGAAATGCCTGAAAGGACCATTTCTGACCATTTTGAAATCCCCACTATCGAACCATTCAGTTTTTCTGAAATCATTGATCTTGTTGACCAACAATCCTTTGAACCACAACCATCTGAACTTAATACTTCTGAACTAACCTCTTCTGAACTCGCTTTAATTGTTTATGAAAAGCCTATTCCAAAAACCTTGGATGAATACATTAATTTGTTTAGAAACGAGGCTAGAAAAAAGATTACAAAGCTAAGAGAAAAAGCAAACTCAAGCACTAAGCCACAAAATCTGGATGATTCTTGGAAGTTGTTTCAGAAGTGGATGTCTTTTGAGTTTGAAAGGCTGAAGACCTTCTCTGAAGCATCCAGAATTGTTGTTGTTCAGACAGTGACAGAAAGAGAGGAAAAAATCAAAGTCTTCCAACTCATTTCTAAGAAGTAAAGAGAAGCTGAAGCTAGAGCACTCTAAGAGGAAGAAGAAGCTAGGATTAAGTCTTAGGAAGATTCCATAGTTGTTGAGGAAGCCAGGTTGGCTCAAGAAGGTGAAAAGGAAGAAAAGGAAACCAAGACGCTTTGGTTGTGTCATCTTCTAATCCAACCATTGTGCGTTTGGAAAACGTAATTAGTGAAATTAGAGAAGAACAACAAGT
Organism: Vicia faba; assembly: GCA_948472305.1. Lineage (NCBI taxonomy): Eukaryota > Viridiplantae > Streptophyta > Magnoliopsida > Fabales > Fabaceae > Vicia > Vicia faba. Next base: position 41,270,741 of record OX451737.1, on the reverse strand, counting down.
ATTCAGAGAGAGCATCAACAAACAAAAGTTTTTCCATGAGAATGCTCAGAACATGCTACAGCTGATTCTGCAAAAGATTTATGCTCTTGCTTCTGCTCTTGGACCCTAGGCTCTTATGATTTATTTTTCCTTTTTCTCCGAACCGTAGGACTTTACCCTTTTCTTTTGTTTTCCTTTTTCTTTCTGATGTTTTTTATTCTGCCGTTTGAATTTCAATGAAGTTTATTTTAGCTTATCACTTCTTATTTTCTTTTATTTCTTTCGTTTTTATGTTTTTCACACATAATTACCTTTTTGATTATGACAAAAAGGAGGAGTAAATAACTGAAAGTAATATTTTGATTCTGATAATCAAATTCAAGAAAACGTCTCTGAAAAGAGCTGCTTACATTTTAACCCAATTAATCTTTTGTTTCTGTTAGAATTGTTTTCTTTTTCAGAAATCATGAACTCTGATTGAAATCCAGATCTGAAAGTTTTATACAATGCTTTTGTCTAACTTTTGGATTCAGACCCTGAGAAGTTTTAAGTTCACAATCAGGCTATTTATAATCAGGCTCTGAATTGAGAATCTGGAATCTGTCTTTGTGACACTAAAAGTTTCAAGATCTCAATTGGTATGATTAACATCAAGACTCTCAAGATTCTTATATTTGATCTAGTGAAATCAGGGGGAGTTCTAATTAAATGGTTCATAATCATGATATACGATCTTCATCAAGTCTTAGAGTCTGGGGGGGGGGGGGTTCATATAAAGGATAAGTGTTTCTTACTCTTCTTATTTTTACTTTTTCTGATTATGTACAAAATTGTATCATCAAAATACATAGTTTTGTCATCATCAAAAAGGGGGAAATTGTTAGAACAAGATTTGGTTCTATAATTTTATCTCTGAGTTTTAATGATAACAAATAAGTATGTTTGTATGAACAATTTTGGTACTCTAATGTTTGTTATTTTTAAGATTTAACAAACAGGTTATGCTTCTGATAAACGTTGCTGCCAAGAAATTAGAAGAGAATAAGTTATGCTTCTAAGCTACACAAGTTCTGATGAACAGTGGAAAAATCTTCATAAGACTCTGACTTAGTGACTCTGATACTCATCCAAGAGAACAAGTTCTAAATATCTAAAGACAGAAGTTCTGACTGAAGTCCAGATGCTGAAGACTTATGTTTCTGAAGACAAATGCTTCTCAAGACCAAGTGCTGAAGATTCTGAAGACGAAGCTCTAAATATTCTGAAGACTTGAAGTTCTGATGACCCAAGGTTCGACAAAGAATTATAAAGACCAAGTGTTAAAGATTCTGAAGACATAGTTCTGAAGACTTGAAGTTCTGAAGACCCAAGTGTTATTCTCATTCTCCCAACGCATGCTTGATTAGAAGCCTCTGACGTCAAAAGAAAAGAGGATAAGATTGCAAGGTACAAAATTACATGGTACAAACAAATTATTTCATTCCACTACCATGAAGGACAGACGTTGCATACGATCTTATCCTCCATGTAAATTCAAGTTGTCAGCTTTCTAGAAATTACAGAAATAACCTCTGTTGTACCCCAAAATTTGCCCTCTCATTTTTTACAAAGATCTTCTCTTACATGGATGGTTACAAACACTTGTTTGAAGAAAAACAACAGATTTTGAAATTGGCCAAAGTGCCTTTCGATTGGCCTCTCCAAAGTGCCTTTCGATTGGCCACTCCAAAGTTCATTTCGATTGGCCTCTCCAAATTTCCTTTCGATTGGCCACTCCAAAGTTCCTTTCGATTGGCCTCTCCAAAATTCCTTTCGATTGGCATCCCAAAAATGTCTTTCGATTGGCATCCACATAGCGCCCTTCGATTGGCATAGACAAAGGTCTTTTGATTGACCTGTTAACAAGGCCCTTCGATTGGCATTTTAACAAGGACTTTGATTGGCATTTCAACAAGGTCTTTCGATTGGCATGATAAGAATGTCCTTTGATTGACATTTCAACAAGGCTTTCGATTGGCATTCCAAAGGGTCCGTTCAAAGAAGCTTTCAAGGGGTCCATTCGAAGAACATGCAAAGGCCCATTCGAAAGGGAGCATTCGAATGAGACCATCAGCCCACTCGAAAGTGAGCATTCGAAGGAGGCCATCAGCCCATTTGAAAGAGGCATTCGAAGGCCAGTTACATATCATTCAAAATTCAAAAAAGGGACAAGATCCCTTAACTTTGGCCAAGGTTACATTTTACATTCATGGCATTCAAATGGCTGTTACCAACATTATTTCTCTTGTCCCCTCACACTCCTATAAATATGAGGCCAAGGACACATTTAAAAGGGGGAGAACGAAAAAACATTAGAGAGACGCTGCACACATAATCCATCAAAGATTGTCGAGAATTTTCCAAGCCAAAGCAGCCCCTTCAGATTGAAGGTTCCCACGCCCAGAAGCCCTTAGATCAAAAGTGCTCATATTGAGGCAGTACCAAATCGAAGATTCATTTATTGGTAAGATAGGGTAAATTGTCAAAACTTTGCATTTGCATAACACCTCCATATTTGATGTCCCCTTCGATTTTCCATCCCAGACAGAATCAAAGGACCTGGGTTTGGCACCCAGGTCATGTTCTTCATTTACTAACATTTGTTGCAGATTTGGCCTGAAAAATATCCAGCGCGTGCAGGATCGAAGGGCCTGGGGTTCGATACCCATGCCCTGCATTTTATTTCGCTAACATACTTTTACAGGTACAACATCCCAGATCAAAGGAGACACCTTCTCAGGATCGAAGCCATGGCCTTATCAATTGAAGAAGACATCTCCTGCCTGGATCGAAGGGCGTTCCCTTTCCCCAAGATCGAAGGGCAATCCCCTTCCTGGATCGAAGGCTACTCACGCCCGACTCCCTGGCCCAATCGAAGAAGGCATCTGAAGATGTTAAAAACACAAGAAGGGGGGGTTGAATTGAAAACTTGGAGCAAAAAACAGCTTAATGATACAGTATTTTTATCCTGGTTCGTTTGATCTCAAACTACTCCAGTCCACCCGTCAAGGTGATTTCGCCTCTCTCCAACGAGGTCTTAATCCACTAATCTCAAAAGATTACAACAGCTACTTTAACAACTGTTAAAGTCTTCTTGAGTACAACCACAAACCGGTTAATCTCAAGGAAATCTTTTACAAATAATTGAACAAGAATGTGTTGTTGTTTTCTAACAAAATAGTTTATCACAACTGTGATAATTACACAGGTTAAGCTTAGAATAGAATAAATTTTCTAGAGCTTGAATATGCGTGTGTTGTACTCCAAAATTTTCCTTCCCATATTTCTCAAAATATTGCAAGAAAGATCCTCAAGTTGCTCAAGGTAGTCCAAGGGTTGGCCAGACAAGCTCTCTCCTAAGGCAGTCTACGCCAAACTAGAGTTTCATGTTGCATCAAGATACTTGAGTCCAAGTGATCCCAAGTGTTCACCAATGTCCTAATATGTTCTCAAGATCATCCATGACAAGTTTCAAGCCTTGTAGAGAAAGTTTGCTCAGTCAATTGCTCAGAGGCCTGAAAATCGACTATGTTAGAGCAAAAGTCAACTGTGGCCCACATACAGTCAAACTTCAAGATTTTTGGTCAAAATACTCATTTTGAAGTATATTTCATCATTTTATCAAGGGTTGATCATTATTCATCAAGCATTGCTCATAATTCATCAAGATTCAAAAGTTGTAAATTAGTGTTTTGTAGGAAAAGTCAACTCAACTTTGACGAAGCATAACTTTCTCATACTTTATGAGAAATGACCCATACAAAGCTCATTTTGAAGAGGATTCAATTCCCTACAATTCATCTTCAGCTCCCAAGTTCAAAATATGCACTCACAAAAAGATATGAATTTTTATATTATAGGTCGTTTTGAAAGGTCAACAAAAACACCTTTTGGGTCAAAGCTTCATACATGAACACGTAAGACTCAATTGAGATAAGACAAAAAGGATTGCTTAGAGGACATCCTAAGCTTTCTAAAAAGTCCAAGAACACCCTCATAAGGTTAAAATTGAGAGAGATATGCATTGTCAAAGTTGGACAATTTTTGAAAAAATGCATGAAGCAAATATTGACCAAACTTGGATTTTTTCCAAATGGGCCTATCTTTTCAAGTTTGAAACTAATTCCTAACATGGTCCACGACCTCTAAGCCCACCCATACATTTTTCTACTATTTATGCTATTTATTTTAATATTTTATTCATTAAAATTCAGAATTAAATAAATAAATAATAGAAATAATATAAATTTTGATGTGAATCCATTTTGGGAAAATTTTATGCTGGTTTATGTCAATTGATTTCGTGCAATAACTCTTCAAATATGTCCAGGTTCATCCACATGTGAAAATGGCATAAAATCATCAAATATGGCATTTTTTCAAATTTTGATCATGGTCTTAAAACACCACATCATGAGGGAGATTCTTTCCATGCTTTCTTGTCTCCTCATTCTCATCTATAAATATAGAGCCATACAAGCTTGAAAGACACGAAATTCCTCTCTAAAAAGCTCTCAAAAAGCTCTTCAAAAAGCTCTCTAAAAGCTCTTCAAAAAGCTCTCCAGAAATCAAAGAATTGGTGCAAGTCATATCTCGAGGTTCCGGTCTCTCTCAATTGACATCAAGCCTCAAACCATCATCTTGAAGTCCTCATGATTCTTACAAGGCCCAAGAGAAATCCATCACACGCCTAGCACGCCCCCGTTTGACAAACACCGGTTTGGTAAAATTTTAAACTTCGAATCTCTAATTTTAATCACATTTTATGATATGCTAACGTTTGTTTGAGTTTATATAGAACAGTTATGGATGGTTGAATCATAGGTTCCACGCAAGAATCAAAAAACACCAAAGTTAGAGCATGAAGCTTTCGAAGATTCGGGCCTAGGGAATTCTGACTATTGGCACCCCCATTTTTCAGGCCCTATTCTTTTTCTCTAGTCATTTATATTTATTTTATTTAACTTATTTAATTTTTTTACTAACCAAAGATTAATTTTCTTTTTTATCAAAAAATCACCAAAAACATTTTTCTATCCAATTAAATTCAAGAATATCTATTTTTATTAAAAAAAGGTAATTAATTTAATTAGCTTATTAATTTTAGACAACTTTAATTTCTTTTTACATAATTAAAATTAATTAGAATAAATACGTTTTATTACTAACTTAATTATTTTATTTCTTTCCTAAAATAACAAAAACCCAAAAATATGTCATGTAATTATTTTCATTAAATAATTTAATAACTAATTAATTTTGCATTTTAGAACTTAATCTTTTTATTAAAAATATTAAAAACAAAAAAAAAACTTTTTCTTCTTTTAAATTAGGATAGAAGGGTCAAAACCCTAATTTCGCATTCGATCTAATTTGTCATCGCGCGCTTTATTTTTATTTTTTATCCAATTATTGTATCTGCTCACAGTTTGTAATAATTTTAATTAGGACTTTTACATTTATCGCTTTAATTTCAAAGGGTTTGTTTTTGGCTATGTAAATACCCGAAGCCTTGTAAATAGCGTAGTTTAATTTCCGCATTTTAAATTCCGCAAATTATTAACTGTTAGATGTATGATATTAGGATGCATGACAAGAATGTATGTTTAATTCTAAAACAGTTAGATCACCCTAAATGTGCAAAGATAAATAATCTGAAATCGAATCACTCGCACATGCGCACTCCTAAGGTACACTCCCACTTGGTTGCCTTTCATAAACGGTCATTGAGTATAGGATACTTTAGTGGTTGTCCTTTTGTCTAAAGATCATAGTTGCCTCAGAAAGGTTGCCTCGGATATTGTCGCCTCGGATAATTGATCTAAGACATTAGGGTTACTACTAAGACGTCCTAACATTGCTTTAGTGACCGTACGTCCCTTTCGAATTGACCCTTAAAACTCCAACGGCGATGCTACCTACTCACTAATAGTGGGATAGCATTGTCTAAAGGAAACGAACATAAAACGATTCTTTTTTCGAGTAGTAGGTTAGTTCTTAAGTACTTGCTCAATCAAAACAAACTTTTTCCACACTTACACACTTTTACAAACAAGTTTTCAAAAACACTTCATTACACTCTTAAGCGAGAGTTAAATTGGAGTTAAAACAAAAACTTTTCAAAACCCACAAGCACAAAGAAAACAATTTTCAAAATGATGAGAAAGTACCTAAGAGCCCATAGATAACTACGGATAAAAAGGGTGCTAATACCTTCCCTTTCTATAATCTACCCCCGTACTCAGAAATATCTCGAAAAAGGAATTTTTTTGTGCTTTTTTCCTTTCCTTGTTGGATAAAATAAAATTCGGTGGCGACTCTTGCTTACCGCGACATTTTGCGAAAACAAAACAAAACGCGAACCAGTATTCCAAAAACAATCAGTTCTTCCCACTGTATCACAGCGTGGTTTAGAGTTCTCTGCAAATTGATGTGTGCGTACGTGCTTGCTTCTTTGCAAGAAGACTTGTTTATATAGACAAAATAATGACATTGTCCATAAAATCAAGATTAATGTTAATAACACACTTTCCTTTTGTAGAAGATCTTGTCTGAAGAAAGCCGTTGGCATTAATTCTGTCTTGAATGTATAGTAACGCTTCAGAGTCTTCTTTGCTTAACTGCTGATGACGCTTCAGAATATTGATGACTTGGTTTGATATGTCTTTGTTCAGAATCAGAGTTTGTTGTAATTAAGCGCAGGTTCTGGTCACTAATCTTCAGCGTATAATCTGATTGCTTCAGCATGTAATACTTTAGCTTATCTTCTGATGTTGATCCCATCAGAACTTCTGCATATACAAAACATATTTTTAAGGAGCATATTTGTTTTGTGTATATATACTTTGTATTTATTTATTCTTTGTATATGTTATCATCAAAACTCTAATCAAGGGTTGTAGAATCAAACTATGTTCTAACAATCTCCCCCTTTTTGATGATGACAAAAACCATATTTTTCAATTAAAAAATAAAGAATAAAAAGTATAGAATTAGGAAGAAAAACTCCCCCTGAGTTGATTACTTCCCTTTAATTCCTTGAATCTTTGAGCATCAGAATTTAACTGCGTCTTTCATCAGAGTTTTGTACCTGTTCAAGCTTTTCAGAAGAAAGAAGTTAAGTAGTTCAGAATGTTTGAGACTTCTGTCTCAATAAACCGTTATTGAAAATATCTTATTCTTTCTCCCCCTTTTTGTCATATATCAAAAAGAACATATAATCAGAGCAAAAAAGGATTTATATTAAAAATAAGAAGCAATGATACAAAGTTCAGAACAGCAACAATGTAGAACAAATATTACAGATAAACAGATTTTAAAAAACAAAAGAAAATCTAAGAGGGAGGAGGAAGGCGTGTGAACAAAGCTTCCAACAAGCCCTTGATCTGGATGTTGGTTTCCTCTTGTTTGCTCAAAATTCTCTTGATTTCTTGTTTGTATCATCCTGTCTATCCAACCTTTCCTGAATAACAACATTTGCTCTCTTCAGTTCTTCTAGAGTTTTCCTTTCATAGGAGGGAGCTGGAGAATCTTCAGTAACTGGATGCTTCTCAGAGCATTCTGCAACTTAATCATTTTGAACCAATTCTGCTGAGATCGTCTCATTTGGAGCAGCAGTCAGAGTGAGACCTTCTGATTTTGGTTGAACTTTGTCTGATGGATGATGTTCTGACCAGGGAGCATTATCTAGAGGGAGAATCTCTTCTTTGAGCAGTTGGCTCAGAACTTGGTCTTCAAAAACCTTTAGCAGATTACTGAAATTCCGTTGAACCTGTCCATAGCTCTGTTCTTGCATCTTATGTGTTTCAGAACTTATCCATTTTCTGAAACTTATCCAAAGATAATCTGAGGCAGCAAGATTGGTCATCTCAAGACTAGCTTGCTTCAAGGAGGTTATCCATTTCTGCATTTCTGTTTCAAACATCAACAAACTAGTACCAACATCTGGTGAGGGATCAGATGGTTTTGGTTTTGGAATGGCAGTTTTATGAGTTATAGCAGCAAGACGTTCAAAAACAGTTAGATCAATGACAAGTTTAACGTTGTCATCTGGATTGCTCTTTGGTGAGGGAGTGGGAGAGTCTGGTATAATTATTGGGCTGGTTGGGGAATTTGGTGGTGTTGATTCTAGTGAAGAGAGAATTTGTGGAATGTCCAGAATGGTGAGGGGCATACGGATGGCCAGAGGTTCAGTGATTCCTGGAATAGGGATTGTATCTGAATTTGAAGTAGGTTCTTCAGATTGGTTGGATTGAACATTGTGAGGTTCTGGTTCACATGTCTCAGAAGGTTGAATCTCAGAAGTTTGAACTTCTGGTTATGATTGTTCAGGGTTTGGAGATGGTGGATGAGGAATATCTGGTTGAGGAGAGAGAGGTAGTGGTATTTCTGGTTATGGAGAGAGAGGAATATCTGGTAGTGGAATATTTGTTTGTGGAGCTTCTGTTGTGGTTTTGGAGTTTGGATTATCTAGGATTAGAGGATTTGGATTTTCTGGTGTGGGAGCTGAAATATCTTGGTCAAACAAGTCAGTGTCTGACAGAACTTTTGCAAGTTCTGGTTGAGTTGATTCAGTATTTGGATTGATAGGAAGGGAGTGAGTTTCTCTAAGACTTAGAGTTTCTGAGGGGTCAAACCCTATGTCAAAATCATCAATAGTTTATGGGGTAGGAATTTCTGATTGGGTGGTTAAGGGTTCAGATGTTGATATAGTAATTGATTCTAAAACAGTAACAGAAGAAGGATTACCTTTCTTTTTAGCAGCTTTTGGAGTCCGCTGGGATGATCCTTCTTCAAGATAACTTCTGGAGCCGCCTGTTGCAAGTCCTGGATATTTAACCCTGGTGCAGTGCCATCTGCCTTGCACGCATCCAAATATCTGACGATAATCTCAGGCTTGGAATCAATTTCAGAGAACATAGGAAAATCATCCAGAGGAATTCTTCTGGAGGTGATGGTTGCAAAAGAAGTAACATTGGGTTCCTTCTTGATGTTCTCAATAATTTTCATCTTTTTCAGATTCTTTGCATTTAAAGGCTTCCTAGCAGTTGCCTCTAGAGAGCTGATTTCTTGTGCTTATGTTAGATGCTCTATCAGCCTATTCTCTGTCAGAATATCTGATATGAGTCTTCCAAGGGGTATCCAGTCCCTTTTGGTACGCTCATCTTCTCTAGTCTCTTTAACACTGGTCCTCAGATGATTGAATAGCAAGTGGGCCAGATTTACCTTAGTCTTCTTGGAGATAAAGTAGATCAGAAACTGCTGATCAATGTTTATGTAGTCAGGAGAGCTGGTTGGCTTCCTATGGTTGATGCATCCCAGAATCATCTTAGCCCAGATTCTGTGATGATCCTTCAGATCCCTTATCTTGCTGGAGGGAAGACCAAGAGTTAAAATTTCTCTTGCAATTGAAGCAACATCAGCACATCTTTCAGCCATGTCTATACACCTTACGCCACCACCATTGTAACCTATCAGTCTCGCAATTAGGTCTTCAGTAATTACTATTTTCTTCCCCATTACATACAAAGTGACTTGATGGTTGGAGGATGAAGCATGAATCCAGAATTCTTTCACAAGAATTAGAAACGTTGGACCTAGAAGACGGTCAAAATACTTGTTCCATCCTTGGGCATTTACCTCTTCAGAGAGATTGAATCCATTTTCTTGAAGACTTTCAAAATCCACAATCAGTTCTGAAAGAACTTCCAGGTTGTCAATGGGCGTGAGTAGAGTTCTGAATGGTTCTTCATATTGTTCCATAGATTCAGTTCTCTGAGTACTTGTATTTGGGACGCTTGAGGAAGCCATGTTCACACAAGAAATTTGAGAAGAAAGTGAAAGGGTTTTGAAAGTACGAACATAAAACAATTAGAATGTAGTGAAAGTGAAAGAGTGTAAAGAATGAAACTTGTGTTTAAATAGATTTTTGAAAACATAAACTGTAAGAGAGAGAAATAATTAGTAATGATTATAAGCACTAATGACAGCTGATTTTAGGGGATTCAGAAAGATATTGGAACGGTTACCCATGACATGTGTCTCAATGCACCCAATCAGCGTTTTTGACCTTTCAGAAAAGTGAACGCGTGTTCAGCCTCAGAAGGTAGATGATGAATGGATGACAACTGTTTGCTTACGTTAACAACACACTTCTATCCTTGAAATGAAACGCTCAGATCTTCATGGATAGATTCTGATGCAATTTGTGCTTCTAAAATTCTGAAGGCAGGTTGATCAGCAGTTCACAGAAAATAACCAAAATTCTGAAGGTTAAGATATGTAAATAAAGCGGTTTATTCTGGGCAAAGCTTCATGCTGAGATGTTTCAGAATGAAGTTAAACCTATCTTGAGAAAGAGGTTTTGTAAAGACATCAACCCATTGATGGTCTGTGTCAATGAATTTTAAATTAAGAATCCCTTTCTGAATATAGTCCCTAATAAAATGATGTTTTATTTCTATATGCTTAGCCCTAGAATGCAAAATAGGATTTTTACTGAGACAAATAGCAGAAGTATTTTCACAAAGGATAGGGATGTTACTCTCAAATATATTGAAGTCCTCAAGTTGACTTTTCATCCAGAGCATTTGCGTGCTACATCCAGCTGTTGCTATGTATTCAGCTTCTGCTGTTGATAGAGCTATTGTGGATTGTCTTTTGCTGGACCATGAGATCAAATTTTCTCCCAGAAACTGGAAGCTTCCAGAAGTGCTTTTACGTTCTACTCTGTCTCCAGCAAAATCAGCATCACAGTATCCTACTAAGCTGTAATCATTTGATTTTCTATAAAACAAACCCAGATTAGCAGTACCTTTCAGATACTTGAAAATTCGCTTAACTGTTGTTAAGTGAGATTCTCTAGGATATGATTGGAATCTAGCACAAATGCAAACACTGAATAGAATGTCAGGCCTTGAAGCCGTCAAACATAGAAGAGAACCAATCATACCTCTGTAGACCTTCTGTTCTACCTTTTTTCTTACCTCTTCTTTTTCCAGAATGCACGTGGAATGCATTGGAATCCTTGAGGGCTTACATTCTGAGAGATCAAATTTCTTCAGAAGTTCTCTGACATATTTGCTCTGATGAATGTAAGTTCCTTCTGAAGTTTGATTAATCTGAATGTCCAGAAAGAATTTTAGTTCTCCCATTAGACTCATCTCAAACTCTGCCTGCATACATTTAGCAAACTCTCTTCCCATAGAGGGTTTAGTGGATCCAAATATGATGTCATCAACATAAATCTGGCATACTAAAATGTCATTCCTAATTGTCTTACAGAACAAGGTTGTGTCCACTTTCCCTTTAGTGAATTCCTTTACTAACAGGAAGTTACTTAGTCTTTCATACCAAGCTCTGGGAGCTTGTTTCAGACCATAGAGTGACTTCTTTAGTTTGAAAACATATTATAGATTTTTGGAACTTTCAAAACCAGAGGGTTGGTGCACATATACCTCTTCTTCTATATAGACATTTAAGAATGCACTTTTGACATCCATCTGATACAAAGTGATTCCTTTATTAACAGCAAATGATATTAAAAGTATGATAGATTCTAACCTGGTGAATGGAGCAAAGGTTTATGTATAGTCTATCCCCTCTTGCTGACTATAACCTTGTGCTACCAGTCGTGCTTTGTTTCTGATGACTTCACCTTGTTCGTTCGGTTTGTTTCTGAACACCCATTTTGTACCAATGACGTTGAATCCTTTTGGTTTGGGAACCAGATCCCATACGTCATTTCTGGTGAATTGATTTAGCTCATCTTGCATTGCCACAATCCAGTCATTGTCCAGAAGTGCTTCATCAATTGTTGTTGGTTCAATCATAGAAACTAGTCCCATGAGGGATTCTTCAGAGTTTCTGAAAGTAGATCTTGTTCTGGTTGGATCTTCCTTCCTTCCCAAAATTGTATCTTCTGGGTGATCAATGCTGCTTCTGGATGGTCTTTTCTGGAGTTGATCAACAGAAGGTGCTGGATTGCTTGAAGTGACTCTTTCTGATGTTGAGGGAGTGTCTCTGTTGAGAGCCTCTGATGAGTTGTCTTCAGTACCTGTGAGTTCAACTTCCATACCTGTAAGGAATTCATTCTGCTTTGACTTTTGAGAGTCAAGCTTATCATCAAACCGAACACTGATTGACTCTTCAACAATCTGTGTTTCTGTATTGTATACTTTGTACCCTCTTGAGCGCTCAGAGTATCCTAACATAATACACTTTTGTGCTTTCGAGTCAAACTTGTTCAAATAATTTTTTGTATTCAAAATAAAACATGTACATCCAAATGGATGAAAATAAGAAATGTTGGGCTTTCTGTTCTTCCACAATTCATATGGAGTCTTTTCCATAATAGGTCTCATGGAGATTCTATTCTGAATGTAACACGCTGTGTTTATTGCCTCTGCCCAGAAGATCTTAGCAACATTAGTCTCGTTGATCATGGTTCTGGCCATTTCTTGAAATGTTCTGTTCTTTCGTTCTACAACTCCATTTTGCTGGGAAGTTCTAGGACAAGAGAAATCATGCAGAATGCCTTTTTTATTAAAAAATAGTTTAAAATCTTTATTTTCAAATTCTCCACCATGATCACTTCTGACTTTGAAGATTCTAAGATCTTTTTCATTATGAACTTGGTTGCAGAAGGTAACAAACACAGAGTGTGACTCGTCCTTGTGTCTTAAGAACTTTACCCATGTCCATCTGTTATAGTCATCTACGATTACTAACCCATACTTCTTGCCACTGACTGAAGCAGTTTTTACTGGTCCAAATAAGTCAATGTGCAGAAGTTCTAATGGCTTAGAGGTGGAAACAACATTTTTGGATTTGAAAGCAGGTTTTGCAAACTTGCCTTTCTAACATGCTTCACATAGAGCATCTGAATTGAACTTCAAGTTAGGAAGTCCTCTGACCAGATTGAGTTTGTTAATCTGAGATATTCTTCACATACTAACATGTCCCAATCTTCTGTGCCAGATCCATTGCTCGTTGTTAACAGACAGTAGACATTTTACATTCTGACTTTTCAGTTCAGAAAGTTTGATTTTATAAATGTTGTTTTTCCTCTTTCCATTAAATAGGATAGTCCCATCTTTCTGACTAACATCTTTGCATGAATTTTGATTGAAGATTATATCATAACCGTTATCACTTAATTGACTTATGGATAACAGGTTATGCATTAATCAATCAACTAATAAAACATTACTTATAGAGGGAAGATTTCCATTACCTACAGTTCCAGAGCCAATGATCTTTCCTCTCTGATTGCCTCCAAAGCCCACGTGGCCTCCAGGCTTAAGTTTCAGGCTGTAGAACATATGCCTTCTTCCCGTCATGTGTCGTGAGCAACCAGAGTCCAGGTACCATGATTGGTGTCTTTGCTTTGCTGCTAAAGATATCTGCCACATGTATGATTTTATCCTTAGGTACCCACATTTTCTTGGGTCCTGATTTGTTAGTTTTACCAAAATTCTGGTTGAATTTTGGTTTGACAGAATAATCACTACTTGTGTATTTTATGTCATGTGTGTGCCCATATATAAAGTGTGAATCAAGTGGAGTGCGTTTTATAACTAAGTCCATGGCATTTTTTGGTGTAGGTACCTTACCTTGATATCCTATACCTTTTCTGCCATTTCTGCTAACTCCATAGATCATTGAAGCCATCTTGCTTCTGTCTATGTTTTTAGCTAGAAACTTCTGAAAGTTGTGATCATACTCTTTGATGATCTCGTCAGCATTGCTGGGAGTTTCATGGATTATTTCCTTCTGAGAGTTTTGCAACTGGTTTTCTAATTTTGAAATTTTTTCTTTTAACTCAGAATTCTCCAATCTGAGACTCTCAGTCTTATCAGAGTCAGAAGCAAGATTCCTTTTCAGGTTTCTGAATTTGACTCTGATCTGTTGATACCTTTCCAGAATTTCATTAAGGCTTTCAGCAAGTTCAGCCTTAGTAAAGTTTATAGTAAAGTCAGGGAATACCTCTTCAGTGTCTGATTCTGAGTCTGAACCAGAAGCTTCACTGTCTTCAGATACGTTTGCCATGAGAGCTATGTTTGCTCTTTCATCATCTGATTCTGAGTCTGCTTCAGATGTGTCAGAATCATCCCATGTAGCCATGAGGCTTTTCTTCTTTTCATTGATAAACTTCTTTTTGGGCTTCTCCTTCTGAAGCTTTGGGCATTCACTTTTGTAGTGCCCTTGCTCGTTACATTCATAGCAGATGATGTCTTTGTTGTTTGGCTTTCTGTATTCTGAAGAGCCTTCAGATCTTCTGTGTCCAGAGGAGGATTTTGACCTTCTGTATCTGGATGAGGATTCATTCTGATTTTCTGATCTTTTGGGATTCCTGAACTTTCTTTGCCTCTGCTTCCACAGTTGATTCACCCTTCTACAGCCTGCAAAACTTTGGAGTCAGATTTTCTGTTAGATTTTAAAGCTAATGGCTTACCTTGCTTTTGAGGTTCGTCTTCTTCTAGCTCTATCTCGTGACTTCTGAGGGAGCTGACAAGTTCCTCTAGAGAGATTTTGTTGAGATCTTTGGCTAGCTTAAGCGCTGTGACCATTGTCCTCCACTGTTTTGGCAAGCTTCTGATGATCTTATTAACATGATCAGCAGTGGAATACCCTTTGTCAAGAACTTTTAGACCAGCACAAGAATTTGAAATCTTGAAAACATAGTTTATATTGATTCACTATCTTCCATCTTGAATGCCTCATACTTCTGAATGAGTGCAAGGGATTTGGTTTCTTTGACTTGAATGTTTCCTTCATGCGTCATTCTCAGAGAATCAAACATATTCTTAGCAGTTTCTCTGTTTGATATTTTCTCATATTCTGAATATGAGATGGCGCTGAGAAGAATTATTCTGGCCTTGTAGTGATTTCTGAATTCACGCTTTTGCTGATCAGACATCATTTTCATGTCTATCTTCTAACCACGTCCATCCACTGGGTGCGTGTATCCATCAGTCACCATGTCCCACAGATCAGCATCATGGGCCAGAAAGAAACTCTCAATTTTGTCTTTCCAGTAGTCAAAGTTCTCTCCATCAAAGACTGGAGGTTTGCCACTGAATTTGTCCCTTTCTTCATTGTTGTCATTGTTGATGTTTTGACTTGGTCCTTCCATAGTGTTTTTCTGACGCTGGATCTTGTACTGACACAGTTAAGTGTTTAAGCTCAGAACCAGGTGCTCTGATGCCAATTGAAGATGTGAAAAACACAAGAAGGGGGGGTTGAATTGAAAACTTGGATCAAAAAACAGCTTAATGACACAGTATTTTTATCCTGGTTCATTTGATATCAAACTACTCCAGTCCACCCGTCAAGGTGGTTTTGCCTCTCTCCAACGAGTTCTTAATCCACTAATCTCAAAAGATTACAACAGCTACTTTAACAACTGTTAAAGTCTTCTTGAGTACAACCACAAACCGGTTAATCTCAAGGAAATCTTTTACAAATAATTGAACAAGAATGTGTTGTTGTTTTCTAACAAAACAGTTTATCACATATGTGATAATTACACAGGTTAAGCTTAGAATAGAATAAATTTGCTAGAGCTTGAATATGCATGGTTTAGAGTTCTCTGCAAATATATGTGTGCGTACGTGCGTGCTTCTTTGCAAGCAGACTTTTTTATATAGACAAAATAATGACGTTGTCCATAAAATCAAGATTAATGTTAATAACACACTTTCCTTTTGTAGAAGATCTTGTCTGAAGAAAGCCGTTGGCATTAATTCTGTATTGAATGTATAGTAACGCTTCAGAGTCTTCTTTGCTTAACTGCTGATGACGCTTCAGAATATTGATGACTTGGTTTGATATGTCTTTGTTCAGAATCAGAGTTTGTTGTAATTAAGCGCAGGTTCTGGTCACCAATCTTCAGCGTATAATCTGATTGCTTCAGCATGTAATACTTTAGCTTATCTTCTAATGCTGATCCCATCAGAACTTCTGCATATACAAAACATATTTTTAAGGAGCATATTTGTTCTATGTATATATACTTTGTATTTATTTATTCTTTGTATTTTTTATCATCAAAACTCTAATCAAGGACTGTAGAATCAAACTATGTTCTAACAGCATCTCCCCCAAGATCGAAAGACCTTTCCTCCCTTGATCGAAAGAGCCTTTGTTCATTTTCTTATTTTTTAGTTTTTTGCTTGTTTCTTTTATTTTCTTGCCTTTTTTATTTAAATTAACATTAAAATTAAAATCACAAAAATATTAGGTTAGTTGATTTTTCCAACTAAATTAATTTTTGTACATAAATTAATTAATTATTTTAACATCTTTTTCTTAAAATTAAAATTAAACAGACTTAAGTCTTATTTTCTTTTATACCAAAAAACAACAAAAAGATTTTCTTTTACTTTGCGCGCGTTTATTTTATTTCGTATTATTTTACTATTATTATATCTGCCTACCGGATGTAATAGATAAAATTAGGATATTTACTTCTTTTATTCCCCATTATCCTTGTATAATGTAAACCCCCTCCCCGAAGCATTGTAATAGCGTAGGACCTCTATATTCTGCATTTTACTGCTTTTCTTATTAACTGCTAGTAATTAGGATTGTATGATAAGACTAATAATCAAACGCTAGCAAATTTAACAAAAAGACAAAAAAAAAAATAACTGAAACACAACACAATTGCACACAAGCACCTCTAAGGTACGTCCACTTTGGTTGCCTTTAAAAAACAGTCATGAGGTAGGAATGCTTTAGCAAAGACCCGCAAAAATCAAAAAGATCATAGTCCCTCGATGACCCTACAGTTGCCTTCTCAGTAAATGATCTAGTCCCTCAAATAGAATTGCTAATGCATCTCCGTAATTGTCTTCGTGACAGTAACGTCCCTTCGAATGTCCCTCATACATCCAACGATAAGGCTACCTACTCACTAATAGTAGGATAGCGTTGTCTAAATGATAAGGAGAAAAAGAACTACCTTTTCAAGTAACAAAGTAGATAGTTGTTAGAAGTTTGCTCAACTATTTTTGCACTTACACAGAAAACTACTTTTCAAAAACAATTTCAAAACATTTGCTTTGTTAACATTCTTGAGGACCGATACAAGAATTAAACACAAAGCAAATCTCCGTACTAAGGCTTTCCAAAACATTTGCAAACATACAAAGCACAAAAGCATTTTAAAAATGAGCAAACCTCTAAGAGCCCATGGAAAACCACGAATGGAAAGTGTGCTAATACCTTCCCTTTCCATAATCTACCCCCCTTACTCCGAAACATCTCGAAAAGGTCTTTTTCTGTTCTTTTCACCCTTTCCTTTGTTGGATAAAAGAAAAGACGGTGGAGACTCTTGCTTACCGCACATTTGCGAATAAAAAATGCAAAAACCAGCATATTAAACAGTCGGTTCTTCCACCGTGTAACATAATTGGAGACTCTGCTGGGGATAAACTAAGTGGGGTTTACCTTAGAGCTAGTTCATATTTAAATTGCTTTTTGATTGTTTTGTTTGCTTTATCCTTGGAGAGTTGTTTGGGTTGTTACTATAGATCCTACACTCGGATCTGGGGCACCTTTTAGGTAAGTAGAAATAGATCGTGGAAACTGTGTGGGGTATACTGACACGGTCGAAGCGATGTCTATGTTGATGCGACACTTTGGATGGTACCGGTAGCCCTTGAGTTAATCAAGGAGAATACGGGGCCGCTGCGTGGTGTCATAAAGCGTCAACTGACCTTAGAACCTTTAAATGAACAACTTGGCCATTAGGACGTAGCGAGATGGCCGTCTTTGGTGTATTCCCAAAGTCGGAAAATACTCGATGCTACACTCATTGAGGCTTGTCTCCTGAGTTTTGTTTGGTTGCGATTCAATCGCCTATCAAACAAAGCTTGTGGGAAGGGTCAGTGATATTGAGATCCCTTAGAACCCGGTTACTATTTATAGGACAGGTTGAACCAATCCAACTTCAAGAGGGTACTACCTTAAAACCCATGCAAGCCTAAACCTAAGGCTGCTTGTGTGACTTGTTTGCTTTCAACTTGAAATACTTGCAGGATTTTATCATCTGACAACATGATTTCCTTGCAGGATTTGTTTATAGTCACTATCCAATAACCTGGATTTCTTGCAGGGTTTACTTGCTTACATAACCTTACACTTTTGCTTAACGCATAGCATAAACATCATAACATCATGCCACAACATCTCCTTAACCATTTCAAGGATCTCAAGGGTTTGCGATGCAGGTTATGACAAATCAGACGTCTAGCAAGGGGCAAGGGGATTTATTTTCCTCTAGCCAAGGCAGTCAGAAGATCAAAACTCAACCACTTGAGTCAGGGGCTATGACCCATTAATATGGTGAGCTTGACTCTTGTAGAAGGACCTTCAATGATACGAAGTTCTTCTTCAAAACTACAAATTTCAACTGCTGACATCTTCTTATCTACCCCGCGAGTCCTTGAAAGCATTGCATACGCATATCATACATGTTATTGTATAAACGGGTTTCAAAGCAGGGTCCTCATCATATTCGCTGTTTATTTCAGTAAGTAAAGAAATGGCTCTCGAACAAACAGTCAAAGACCTTCAGGCTCAAAACACTCAATTCCCATAAATGTTCCTGACTCTGACTTAGGGGCAGGAAGAATTGAAAGCACTCCTCGTTGGGGACCTGACCAAGGAAAGTCCTAAAGACAATAAGCACGAACGGTTAGAACAACTGCAAGCTGAGGTAGAAGCGATGAGAACCCAGATGCTGGGGCATATGGCTCTTATCCAAGACCTAGCCCGAGGACAAGAAGAGCTGAGAGCCATTATCATCAAACTTCCTCAAGATGGATACAACCGTATGAAGCAAGCAGTCGAGGCTGGAGATCAAGTCATTAATAAACCCCTGATGAGACAAAAAGTTGGCTTGGAGAGTAGACCTTTCCAAATTGCTGCTACGTCACTAGCCCAACCACAACCTCGCCAACAACAGCAGGGCAATCGATGTAAGCGAAATACATCTGAAAGACGCTTCACCGAAATCAACATGCCATTGGCTCAAGCATTGCAACGCATGTTGGAGGCCGGTCTGGTTACGTTAAGGGACCATCCTCAGAATCCCAACATAGCCTCCCCAAGGTACAATCCAAATGCAAGATATGCGTACCACTCCAACAGTCCTGGACATGACACCAACAGTTGTTGGACGTTGAGAAATAAAATTCAAGACCTGATTCATGAAGGAGCGCTAGAATTCGCACAAGATGGTCAACTGGAATTCTTCTGCCATTCCTCCAAGGTACACCATCTGAAGTGACAAGTTCTGACAAGAAGGCTTTTCGTTCATTAGAATTTTCAATTTGTAATTTTATTTTGATTATTTGAACATTTATTCATATCAAATATTGTTATTTCATCAATGCATTGCACATGTTTGTCTTGAATTAATTTGTTTGCACTATGCTTGAACTGCTCTCTTACTTCCTTTTTGTGATATTCAACTCTCGATCAAGAGCTCTGAGTCTTTAGAGGGAGGATGAAGAAAACAATACCATGATCCATACAGTGTGCTTTTGAACAAACCTTGCTGATGATGTACAGGCATTATTTCGAATCCCAAACAGTGGAGTTATAAGGAAGATAATCCCTAGTCAACTCCTTTGAGCCAAAGAAGTAGGAGTTTTTCTTTCACACAAATTAAAACCCTTAATCATAACCTAGGGCAGGGTAGTTTCTCAGTTAATTCAGACGTGCATTCAGTCGCAATCTTCAGCTTCGTACACAATGAATGGCATCGAAGACGTCCTTCCAAATCAAAAGATGGTGATGGTTCCGCATAATCATCAAAGCAGGCGGTCATTACCTCTCAAAATAAAATCCCGCTAAGTCAAAACCTATGAAGGCGACTTAAGAAAAAAACGGGGGCATCCCGCTGACTGTAATCACAAAAAGAAACAGTCCAGGCAAAAGACAGGGATAACAAAATAAAAAAGAAAGAGGTTACTACAAATCCTCGACAAAAAAAGAAAAGGTTACAAAAATGATTGCCTTCTTCAAACAAACGTTCAATTGCTGAACCATCACCAGAATATCAAGGACAAGATGCCAAACTGAATTGGGATTCGAAATGCACAATTATCTGAGCATAGAACTGAAGAAAATCACGAAGAACGAGTGGGTACAAATAAACTTTGAGCCTTCATCCTTTGTTTCTTGAACCGTGAACCAGGCCACGTTACAACCCTTAAAAGTCCTAACTGAAGCATAGATTAGTTCGGAAGCATACTATTACAAAAGGTATCCTGACTCCTGTAAGACTTGCTATAAATTATGAGTTGATATCACTCTTTTACAAAATTTGTTTTACTAAAAAAATGAATTTTCAAACTTCAAGACAGACATAAGCTTTGCATTCTTAAAATACCATTGTTTGCATATGAAAATTTGTTCAACAACAGAGAAATTTGCACGACGGATATTCGATGAACATAAATCTTCTCAATAGACAAAATCACCTCAAGTGGAAAAACAATTCCAACCAAGGGGCACAACATGATCATTGTCCATCATCTTGGGAAATCAAGTCAAGATTCAAGGAATCTCTCAAAAATGCCAAACAACCAGAGACAGGTCTCCATTTGAATCACTTGGGGCATTGGACGTGAATTCCAGCAATGAATCTTATGCAATCAAACAAACATCTTCTGGCAGTGTGACAAAACTCACTACTATGGACAGTGACAATTCTCTGTACCCGGTAAACATGGACATAGTCGGAAAATACTACGCATGAACAAAGACCCGCTAGGTTGACAGGCCTAGGCAAAAATAAGGGCATCCCGGCGAACCAAAAGGGTTCGGGAAAAAATTAGGGATAAAAACAAAAAAAATATGTACACCCGGCAAGTCGAAAACCTGAAAAGGTAGATTGGGCAAAAAAGGGTATCCCGGTGGACTGAAAATCTGAAAAGAAAGTCCAGGAAAAAGTTAGGGATTAAAGCGAACGACTACATCCCGTCATCTTGTCATTTGTTCATCAGTAGAAGACGTATCATCTTGATCACCATCTACAAAACCCCCGATTGATATTTTCTACAACAAATATCGAGACAGGGGCATTCTACTACAAGGTCACTACCATATTCTCAGCATGCAGCCTATTGATGTAAGGTGTTCTCATACCCTCGGCAGAGTAAAATCTCCGAATTACTACTCCAACGAAAATTCCCTAATGAAGTCGCCAAGCTTCTCAGGATTCCCCAAGCGGATTACATAGTTTCACTTCCTCAACAAACACATTCTGAATAAAGAAGATTATCATCTAGAAACAGTTCAGGTACGATCCAAGAACGGATGTCATCCTGACACTTACTCCAAATTCTCATCTCGAAACAGTTCAGGTACGATCCAAGGACGGATGTCATCCTGACACTTACTCCAGATTCTCATCTAGAAACAGTTCAGGTACGATCCAAGAACGGATGTCATCCTGACACTTACTCCAGATTCTCATCTAGAAATAGTTCAGGTACGATCCAAGAGATGGATATCATCCTGACACTTACGCCAGATTCTCATCTAGAAACAGTTTAGGTACGGTCCAAGGATGGATTTCATCCTGACACTTACTCCAGATTCTCATCTAGAAATAGTTCAAGTACGATCTAAGGACGAATGTCATCCTGACACTTACTCCAGATTCTTATCTAGAAATGGTGCAGGTACGGTCCAAAGACGGATGTCATCCTGACACCTACTATAGATTCTCATCTAGAAACGGTGCAGGCACGATCCAAGACGGATGTCATCCTAACACTTACTCCAGATTCTCATCTAGAAACGGTGCAGGCACGATCCAAAATGGATGTCATCCTAACACCTACTCCAGATTATCTTCTAGCAATAGTTCAGGTACGATCCAGAGACGGATGTCATCCTGATACTTAGTCTAGATTATCTTCTAGCAACAGTTCAGGTACGATCCAAGACAGATGTCATCCTGATACTTAGTCCAAATTATCTCCTAGCAACAGTTCAGGTACGGTCCAGAGACGGATATCATCCTGATATTTATTCAGATCATCTTCTAGCAACAGTTCAGGTACGATCCAAGACGGATGTCATCCTGATACTTAGTCCAGATTATCTCCTAGCAACAGTTCAGGTACGGTCCAGAAACGGATATCATCCTGATACTTATTCAGAACATCTTCTAGCAACAGTTCAGGTACGATCCAAGACGGATGTCATCCTGATACTTAGTCCAGATTATCTTCTAGAAACAGTTCAGGTACAGTCCAGAGACGAATATCATCCTGATACTTATTCAGATCATCTTCTAGCAATAGTTCAGGTACGATCCAAGACGGATGTCATCCTGACACTTAGTCCAGATTATCTCCTAGCAACAGTTCAGGTACGGTCCAGAGACGGATATCATCCTGATACTTATTTAGATCATCTTCTAGCAACAGTTCAGGTACGATCCAAGACGGATGTCATCCTGATATTTGGTCCAAATTATCTTCTAGCAACAGTTCAGGTACGGTCCAGAGACAGATATCATCCTGATACTTATTCAGATCATCTTCTAGAAACAATTCAGGTACGATCCAAGACGGATGTCATCCTGATACTTAGTCCAGATTATCTCCTAGCAACAGTTCAGGTACGGTCCAGAGACGGATATCATCATGATACTTATTCAGATTGTCTTCTAGCAACAGTTCGGGTATGATCCAAGACGGAAGTCATCCTGATACTCAGTCCAGATTATCTCCTAGCAACAGTTCAGGTACGGTCTAGAGACGGATATCATCCTGATACTTAGTCCATATTATCTTCTAGCAACAGTTCAAGTACGATCCAAGACGGATGTCATCCTGATAATTAGTCCATATTATCTTCTAGCAACAATTCAGGTTCGATCTAAGACGGATGTCATCCTAATACTTAGTCCATATTATCTCCTAGCAACAGTTCAGGTACGATTCAGAGATAGATGTCATCCTGATACTTATTCAGACCATCGTCTAAGTACAGTGCAGATATGATCCAGAGACGGATGTCATTCTGACACTCATTCAACACATATTTCAAGTACAATGCAGGTACGATCCAAAGACGGATGTCATTCTGACACTCATTCAATACATGTTCAAGTACAATCACGACATAGATCCATCCACAAGACCTCCAGCAGGCACAGGGGCAGAAACATCCTGAGGCAAAGTGATCGTTGTATCCTCAACACACGTATGTGACATCTATGTTTCCCATAGAGCAGAAACAACCAGAATTTTGATCTCCTTCATCCCCAAGCAGGAATTACCTCCTCCAACAAACTTCCACCATCAGAGAGCTGAAGTTTGTGTTCCCCAGCCGAGCTTTATAATTTCAAACAGTTATAAAACCTCATCCCAGGTAGAGTTTGTTTCTCAAACTGCGGAAGCTCATTTCCCAACAGAGTTTATTTCTCTACAACAGTAGAATCTTCCAACAAGCATCTCTCTCCATAGAGTTATTATCGAGCAGAATCAATCCCCAGCAGGTTATCCTCAAACAGAAAGAGGAAATCCCCGACGAATCATCTCTATTCATCATCCCCAACGAAAATGAAGGATTCAGCCTCCCAATACTCTCCCACAGTAATCCGAGATTTATTTTCCTAGACTGGGAAACATCTCAATAACATCCCATATTCATACATCATGGTTGTGATACGGTGGCAAAACCGACTGTTATACTGGTTTGCAGTTTGTATTCGCAAATGTCGCGGTAAGCAAGAGTTGCCACCGACTTTTATTTTATCCAACAAGGAAAAGGAAAAAGAACAGAAAAAACCTTTTTCAAGAATGTTTCTGAGTACGGAGGGTAGGTTATAGAAAGGGAAGGTGTTAGCACCCTTTCTACCCATGGTTTTCCATGGACTCTTAGGTACTTGCTCATTTTGAAAATTGCTTGTGTGTGCTTTGTTTTGGAAAGTTTTGTTTTACTTCATTTTAACCCTTGTTTCTATCCTCAAGAGTGTTACGAAGTTGTTTTTGAAACACTATGCCAAAATTGAATTTAGACAGCGCCACATAGACAGCGCTTATGCCATAAGCGCTGCTATAGGTTTTCAGAAGAAAAAAAATTACAAAATTAGAGTAAGCGCTGCTAAAGGTATACCTTAGACAGCGCTTACTAAAAGCGCTGCTAAAGGCCTTACCATAGACAGCGCTTCCTTTCCCTAAGCGCTGCTATAGGTTTTCAATAAAAATAAATAAAAAAATAAGAATAAGCGCTTCTAAAGGGTATACCTTAGACAGCGCTTACTAAAAGCGCTGCTAAAGGCTTTACCATAGCCAGCGCTTCCTTTCCCTAAGCGCTGCTATAGGTTTTCAATAAAAAAAATAAAAAAAAATAAGAATAAGCGCTGCTAAAGGGTATACCTTAGACAGCGCTTACTAAAAGCGCTGCTAAAGGTGTGATAAAGGGTATACCTTAGACAACGCTTTCAAGAAGCGCTGCTAAAGGCATTACACTAAAGCGCTGCTAAAGCCTTAAAGCGCTGCTAAAGGTAATACCTTTAGCAGTGCTTCTTGAAAGCGCTGTCTAAGGTAATTAAATAATTTCTAAATCCCTAAATTGGTTATCAGAAACCCCACTTTATACAAAACCCCACTTTATACACGCAATTGTTCATCTTCGTCTAACTCGTCTCCTCCCTCCTCACCGTCCAACCGTGGTTCATCTTCTTCTCCAACTCGCTTCCTGATTCGTTGTATCGTTGCAAGCTTCGGATTCTCCGGTTATACGAGGCACGTGGTTCATCTTCTTCTCCAACTCGCTTCGGATTCGTTACCACCATCTCCTCGTGAAGAAGAAGTTTCACAAAACCAGTTTCACTAAAAGGTAAAATTTCTTCATCCTTCTATATTTTTTCTATGGTTATTTTTAGGTTTTGTATCCCTCTGCCTTCCAGCCCCTGTTTTGTCATCCAAAGAATTCTCATGCTTTTATACTTTTGTTTTGCTTTTATTGATGCATGGAAGTAAGAATTCTTCCCATCTCCAAACTTTAGCCAATCAATTTTTTCCCTTTGAATCAAAACATGTTCTTTTAGCTCATGCCATTTTATAAGCTCCTCATTCAACTTTTTTACATTCTCAATTTTGTGGATGTTCATTCTATCATTAATGAGTTCCTTCTGCGCCTGCAATGGTTATGTTCTAGCCTTCTTGATTGGGTTATGCTTTTATGATAAAGTGTTGTGTTTCATATGCAACGAGTGAGGTATGATCTCCTGCAAGGATGTGCTATAGAATGTTTGCAAAAAATTGGCCAGAGCGTTGTCGTCGCCTATTTACATCCTTTGACCCTATTATTCAACAATTAATAAATGAAGAGGGTGGAGGAATCCACAAGCGACATGCTTCACCTTCCATTCGGGATAAAGGTACACTGTCTTTACCCAGTCAAGCCTCTGATTCGTCTAATCCACCTGGTTATGGAACATCTGTAATTGTTGCAATGGATAGAAATTCAAGTTTATCATCAGGGACATTTGTCTCCTCTGGTGTACTTCTTTCACAGGAAAAGTCACTTGGTAAGGATATAGACTGTAATTTTGAAAGTATGCACGAAAGCAAACAGAAGGTCACTGCTATTGAAAGCATGCTTAGAGGCTTGAATATATCTAATAAGCATAATTTACCGTCTCTCCAGCCATCAAGTTTGGATCTAGAAGTTGACCCTCCATGTCTCGTGATCCTCCTTTCCCAACTGTTGCTCTGCATCCAATCATTTGACAAGCTCTTCCACAATAGAACCCACTGCTTATGGTGTTTATAAAGGTAGTAACTAAAATGGTGGTTTGGGTTTGTCAGACATAATCATTCCAATTCAATCTTCCAAAGATTCTGCCAAGTCATCATATCATAGTAATGTTGAAACTTAGTCATTACCATCGTTATCCTCATATTCAACTAGAAGGCCTTATAAAAGATTGCATGAAAGAAATTCTGTTGATGACATCAGCGACACTAGGGAGGCTAAGCGATTTATGAACCACAACAGTGATAAGCAGTATTTGGATGCCACTTAGAGATGGAAACTTTAGAGAATCACATAATAGTTATGTGCCTAATTTTTAGAGGCCACTAGTGAGAAAGAATGTAGTCGGACGAATGTCGACTGGCAAGAGTAGGAGTTTTGATGATAACCAGATATCTCCTGGATATCATTCTCGCTGCACTCAATGGCTTCAATGGGACTGCTTTTGCTTATGGGAAGACAAGTAATGGAAAGACTTTCACTATGAATGGTTGTGAAACTTATCCGGGAGTGATTCCTCAGGCAGTG
Organism: Vicia faba; assembly: GCA_948472305.1. Taxonomy (NCBI): domain Eukaryota; kingdom Viridiplantae; phylum Streptophyta; class Magnoliopsida; order Fabales; family Fabaceae; genus Vicia; species Vicia faba. Next base: position 41,244,398 of record OX451737.1, on the reverse strand, counting down.
AAGGACGTATTTACAATAATCGAGACGATGTCTAAAGGGGAGGAGAATATGCACTTTGGTGAGACAAATATGAGTGTTAGAACTATCAGATTGCATACCATATTTAGAATGGTGATTGAAAGTAAAGGGACGGATTCCAATTCTTCTGATGATTCTTCAAATGACATTATTCGAGTTTCAGTCTTGAATTTAGTATATCTTGCTGGATCTGAAAGGATTGCAAAGACCGGAGCTGATGGGGTACGTTTGAAAGAAGGAAAATATATTAACAAGAGCTTGATGATTCTAGGAGATGTGATTAATAAATTAAGTGATGGCTCAAAGCAAAAGGGGCATATCCCATATTGTGATAGTAAGTTAACACGAATACTCAAACCTACTCTTGGTGGAAATGCCAACACGTCCATTATTTGTACCGTAGCACTAGAAGAGCAAGCTCCTAAGGGAACTCTAGAAGTTATAATGTGTGGGACGGTTTCTTGCAATGGTGAGATGTCACAGTTTAAGAGTTAAGCTTTAATTAGTTTTCGGCAGTTTAAGCAATGGAATCCGGGATTAGTGGCCCTCCTAGATGTATGGTGCAGTTAGACATGCAGAAGGCTTATGACATGATCTCTTGGAAAGCTTTATAAAATATCATGCGCGAAATTGATCGAAGTTATACGTGTTGGATATTTCATGGTGAGAAAAGCATCGAGAATGTTGAACCGGGGGTGAAAAGTAATGCGACCTATGTTTCGTACGACAATGCCACGGATACATATGATTGTGATCGGGTTGAAGAGATTGCAGAAGCACTTGAAGAAGATCTTCAAGATTGTCCCAAAATGTTTGAGAGGTTGGTAAGCGATGCGGAGAAACCGTTGTATAAAGATTGCCCCAAATTCACAAGATTGTCTGCGGTATTAAAATTGTACAACTTAAAGGCGCGCAATGGATGGTCGGATAAAAGTTTCACACAGTTATTAGCCCTTTTGAGAGATATGCTTCCTGAGGATAATGTTCTTCCTAATCGAACCTATGAGGCAAAAAAATGTTGTGCTCTATTGGCATGAGCTATGATGAGATACATGCATGTCTGAATGATTGTATTTTGTTTCGAAACGAATATGCATCGTTGAGTGAGTGCCCAAAGTGCGGTTTATCTCGATATAAGAAAAAATTATCTCCAGCGAAAGTCTTATGGTATTTTCCTATTATTCCGAGATTTAGACGCATGTTTCGTAGTGAAACTGATGCTAGACACTTGACTTGGCATGCAGATGAAAGAATTATCGATGGAAAGTTTCGACATCCGGCAGATGCACCACAGTGGAAGAAAATTGATAATGATTATCCTGATTTTGGAGTAGAAACAAGAAACCTTCGCTTGGCATTATCTACGGATGGAATGAACCCGCGTGGTCTTCAAAGTATCTCACATTCCACATGGCCTGTGATTCTTATGATTTATAACCTACCTCCATGGCTATGTGTGATACGGTGGGAGAACTGACTAGGGTTTTGCGTTTGTTTTCGCAAATGTTTCGGTTGAGCAAGAGTCGCCACCGACTTTTTATTTTATCCTAAGGAAAGGTTTAAAAAGCACAGCAAAAACCTTTGAGATTTTTCTTGGGTTCGGGGAGTAGATTATAGAAAGGGAAGGTATTAGCACCCTTTCTATCCATGGTTATCCATGGGCTCTTAGGTACTTGCTTAGATCAACTTGCCTTGGTTTTCAATTGTTTGAAATGGTGCTTTGTGAGTTCATAATGTTGATGTGGGTCAATTTTCATGAGATTTGACTGTCAATTGACCACAGTTAACTTTTTCCCCAATACAGCTGATTTCTAGGTCAACTGTCCAATTGACTGGGCAAAACTTGGAATCAAGACTTGAAACTTGGTATGGGTAAACTTGGGAGTCCAATATGAATCATGAAAGTCATTTTAGGCAATTTAGGTCAAAATATCCTTGTGCAAACACAAACCCTAATTTGGGTCAACAGTGCAAGGAGAAGTCTTGAGCAGATGAAACCCTAACTGGATCTTGAGTTCCAAAGGGCTTTGTGATGAGAAATCAATGAGAAATGGGAGGGCAAATTTTGGGGTACAACAGTTGCCCCTGTTCAATATTCTTGAATCCGAAGAGTGAGATTGGCAAGCTTGCCTTTCGTGACTCGAGGGTAAAAGGAGATTGGACACTAGAGTGCCCGGAAATTTGCACTCGTCAAATCAAGGGATGCGGGAATGGGCTTAGAGATGCCATTTGGAGATGGGCTTAACGATGCCATCTGGAAGAGTGACAGAAACTTTGTCGGGGATGGGCTTAAAGATGCCATCTGAAATGAGTGTCAGGAAGGTGTCCATGCTTGGGACCATCTCTGAACTGGGGGTCTGAATAAGCAATAGATTGACATCCGTTGTTGGGAGGAATCCATAAACTGTTTTCAGTAATCTTGAAGTTGAATAAGCAATAGAGCAGCATCCGTTGTTGGGAAGCGTCCGTAAACTGTTTTCAAAGGTTGCATCTGAACAAGTGATAGATTAACATCCGTTGTTGGGAGGAATCCGTAAACTGTTTTCAGAAGTCTTGAGAAGAAACTGAACAAGTGATAGGTTAACATCCGTTACTTGGAGAACCCGTGAAATGTTTTCAAAAATATTGAAGTTGAATAAGCGATAGAGCAACATCCGTTGTTGGGAAGCGTCCGTAAACTGTTTTCAAAAGGTTGCATCTGAACAAGTTGGTAGATTAACATCCGTTGTTGGGAGGAATCCGTAAACTGTTTTCAGAAGGTTGCATCTGAACAAGTTGGTAGATTAACATCCGTTGTTGGGAGGAATCCGTAAACTGTTTTCAGAAGTCTTGAGAATAAACTCAACAAGTGATAGGTTAACATCCGTTACTTGGAGAACCCGTGAACTGTTTTCAGAAATCTTGAAGTTGAATAAGCGATAGAGCAACATCCGTTGTTGGGAAGCGTCCGTAAACTGTTTTCAAAAGGTTGAATCTGAACAAGTTGGTAGATTAACATCCGTTGTTGGGAGGAATCCGTAAACTGTTTTCAGAAGGTTGCATCTGAACAAGTTGGTAGATTAACATCCGTTGTTGGGAGGAATCCGTAAACTGTTTTCAGAAGTTGAGAAGAGTCTGAACAAGCGATAGATTAACATCCATTACTTGGAGAACCCGTGAACTGTTTTCAGAAATCTTGAAGTTGAATAAGCGATAGAGCAACATCCGTTGTTGGGAAGCGTCCGTAAACTGTTTTCAAAAGTCTTGAGAAGAGACTGAACAAGTGATAGGTCAACATCCGTTACTTGGAGAACCCGTGAACTGTTTTCAGAAATCTTGAAGTTGAAGAGGAACCGGTGTAGGGTTTCCTGATGATGAGTTCGTATAAAACTGCATCTGGATAAATCTAGAATAAGTATCAGAATGTCGTCGTGTCCGGGTCACATCTGAACTATTTTTGGATGAATCTTGGGAGATGATCTTTGTCTGTCGACTGATCTTACCTGAAAAGGCAAAGGGTTAGTTATATGCAATGTCATGATGCATGATACAATGTATGTTGTATGATATGAATGTAAATGGATGTGTATGTAAGCTGGAGAGTTGTCTTGCAAAGGATAGATGAATCCTGAATTGGCTGAAGATAACAGTATCTTGACTGCTGCCGGGAAGAATAATTCCTGGTTGTTGCTGGAGAATAAAGAGCTTGGGTTGTATACCAATCTTCTAGGGAATTCCTGATGACTTCTACTGGGGAGTTCCAATCTAATAGACTCATGCTGGAGATGTAAGATTGAGAATCTTCAGCTTGGTGGGAAGTAATCTCTGGCGACTTCATTGGGGAACTCAAGATTTGCTCTCCTAAAACTCCGTGGGGAGAAGGTTCACTAGTCTGACTTTGCTGGGGATTGATAACTTGAAGTTCGATATTGAAACTTAAATTCTGAGGGGAATTGAGTTCTGGGGGATTCTCCGGATGGGGACAACAAAGATAAACTCTTCCGGGGATTGTACTGATATGTTGGGGAACTCTAATGAACTCCGCTGGGGATAGGAAGAAGTTTGGCGAGTGCGATCTTCCGTGGTAACAAGCTGAGGATAACCCAGTTATAAGCCTTTGTGAGGAATAACTTTGAATGGAGCTCGGGAGAGACGTCCGTAATCTGCAGGGGATAAGCTTCCAGAATCTACTGGGGATAAGCTTCAAGACTTGCTGGGGATATGGATTCTAAATCTCTTGGGGATTTCCTTTGGAGGGTAACAAGATATCCAACTGCACCTTCAACCTATCAGTAATCCTCTTTCTCGATTCATAAGGAAATGGTTATATTCAAATGCATATGCCTATTTAACAAAACATTGGACGTTTCTCAAAATAAAACAATTAGTGCAAGGGAAAAAGAAAAAGGAAATGACACAAATTTCTGGAAAGAGTATTTGTATTAACTTTTTCTGAGTATATTTGTACAAAGGAGACAATCATCCTAGTAAGAGGATTTTGTCGTAAACATTAAAAAATTTATACAAAATAAAGATGGCTATGTGAAATAATTCCATGGGATTCCATTCCGCTATAGCCTTCACAACTCTGAATATCTGTCCATTCAATGCTTCGTTTGCCGATGACTGGATTGATTAGAAACCTGGAACTGGTTGATGAAGAGATTGTCTTCGAAGTGATCCGACGAGACATAGTCATACGCTTTAATTCCCTAACTTTTACCTGAATCGCCCTTTCGGGTTTTCGATCCACCGGGAAACCCCTTTTTGCCCAAGCCGCCCTTTCGGGTTTTTAACTTGCCGGGTGTACAGATTTTTTTTGTTCTTATCCCTAATTTTTGCCTGAACCGCCCTTTCGGGTTTTCGGTCCACCGGGATGCCCATTTTTGCCCAAGCCGCCCTTTCGGGTTTTCGACTTGTCGGGTTATTTTATGCGTAGTATCTTTTGACTATGTCTGCGTTCGCAGGGTGTGGCAAATCGTCGCCGTCCATGGTGGTCAGAATCATTGCACCACCAGAAAATATGCTCTTGATCACAAATGGTCCTTCATATGTAGGAGTCCATTTGCCCCTGGGATCACTTTGCGGCAAGATAATTCGCTTGATTACAAGATCTCCGACTTGATACTCTTGACGTCTGACTTTCTTATTGAAGGCCTTGATCATCCGCTTTTGATACGTCTGACCATGGCATATAGCAGCGAGTCGCTTTTCGTCGATCAAATTGAGTTGATCAAGTCGGGTCTGCATCCAATCATCTTCATTCAAACCTGAGTCCTTCATAATCCTTAGAGAAGGAATCTGAACTTCCATAGGCAGGACAGCTTCCATGCCATATACCAACGAAAATGGGGTTGCCCCAATTGAAGTACGTGCCGTCGTACGGTATCCATGCAGAGCAAACGATAACATCTCATGCCAGTCTTTGTAAGTGACTGTCATTTTCTGAATGATCTTCTTAATGTTTTTGTTCGCAGCTTCAACAGCACCGTTCATCTTCGGCCGATAGGGAGATGAATTGTGATGATAAATCTTGAACTGTTCGCACAAAGCGGTGATCATTGTGTTATTCAGATTTGTACCGTTGTATGTGATGATCCTGTCTGGAACACCATACCGACATATGAGATTTTGCTTGATGAAGCGGGCAACCACATTTTTAGTAACAGAGGCGAAGGAAGCTGCTTCGACCCATTTGGTGAAATAGTCAATGGCAACCAGGATGAAGCGATGTCCGTTGGAGGCCGTGGGCTTGATTTCTCCAATCATGTCAATGCCCTACATTGCAAAGGGCCAAGGAGCAGTCAGAACGTTGAGAGGGACCAGAGGGATATGAACTTTGTCAGCATAGACTTGACACTTGTGGCAAGTACGGGAATGTTGATGGCAGTCAGCTTCCATGGTAGACCAGTAATAGCCTGCCCTTAGGATCTTCTTAGCCATTGTATGCCCGCTCAAGTGAGTGCCAAATGTGCCGCTGTGTATATCAGTCATAATTAACTCTGCTTCAGCTTTGTCTACGCATCGGAGTAATACACAATCATGGCTTCGTTTGTAAAGGATGCCGTTGCTCAGGAAGAATTTAGCAGCAAATTTCCTTAAGAACTTCTTGTCATTTACGGAAGCTCCTTCGGGATAATCTCTAGTCTCGAGATACCTTTTGATTTCATGGAACCAAGGTTGTCCCACTACTTTTTCGGTATTAATCTCGTGACAATGTGCTGGTTCATCCATTCGCTCGATGGTGATTTGGGGAGCCTCGTTATCCCAGTTAAGTTTAAACATGGAGGACATTGTGGCCAGAGCATCTGCTAGCTGATTCTCTTATCGCGGGAAATGCTCGAAGGTAATTTGCTCGAAATGAGGCAACAATGTCAGGACATGTTCTTTGTATGGGATAAGATTAGGATGCTTGGTATCCCACTCTCCTTTGATTTGGCTGATAACCAAAGCCGAGTCCCCAAATACGATCAAAGATTTAATCCCCAAGTCTATAGCAGCCTTGAGACCAAAGATGCAAGCTTCATACTCAGCCATATTGTTTGTGCAGCTGAAACAAAGTCGGGCCGTGAAAGGTGTGTGACAACCTTCCGGGGAGATGAGTACCGCACCAATACCGTTTCCAAGTGCATTTGAAGCACCATCAAAGTACAGGGTCCATCGGGATCCCTTTTCGGGTCCGTCATACGGTCCGCTAACTTCAATGTTGTCCAAATTCATGATGTCTTCGTCTGGGAAGTCAAATCTCATGGGTTGATAATCCTCGATAGCTTGATGAGCCAGATGGTCAGCTAGTACACTCCCTTTTATAGCTTTTTGGGTGGTGTACTGGATGTCATACTCAGTTAGGATCATTTGCCATCTGGCTATCCTTCCAGATAAAGCGGGCTTTTCGAAGATATATTTGATAGGATCCATTTTGGAAATCAACAAGGTAGTATGAGTCAACATATACTGCCTTAGTCGGCGAGCAGCCCATACCAAAGCGCAACAAGTTTTCTCGAGCAGTGAGTAACGAGTCTCACAGTCGGTAAACTTTTTGCTAAGGTAATAAATAGCATGCTCTTTTCGACCAGACTCGTCATGCTGGCCCAAAACACACCCCATTGAATTATCCAAGACGGTCAAATACATGATCAATGGTCTTCCTTCGACGGGTGGCATCAGAATAGGGGGTTCTAGCAAATACTCCTTGATTCTATCAAAAGCAGCTTGGCAATCGTCGTTCCATTCGACTACCTGATCTTTCTTCAAGAGTTTGAAAATTGGCTCACAGGTAGAAGTCAGGTGAGAAATGAATCTGGCAATATAGTTCAAGCGCCCCAAGAAACCTCTAACCTCCTTTTCAGTACGGGGAGCAGGCATCTCTTGTATTGCTTTCACTTTTGCTGGATCGACTTCAATGCCTTTGTTGCTTACAATGAATCCCAGGAGTTTACCAGACCTAACTCCAAAAGTGCACTTACTTGGATTCAGCCTGAGTTTGTATTCTTTCAACCTGGCAAACAGCTTTTCTAGATGCTCAAGGTGCTCTTCCTCTGTTTGTGACCGAGCTATCATGTCGTCTACGTAAACTTCAATCTCATGATGTATCATATCATGAAACAAAGCTACCATGGCGCGTTGATAAGTTGCCCCTGCGTTCTTCAGCCCGAACGGCATCACCTTGTAACAGAAAGTGCCCCATTGAGTGACAAAAGTTGTTTTCTCCATATCTTCGGGGGCCATTTTGATTTGATTGTAGCCCGAGAATCCATCCATGAAGGAAAACACTTTATGTTGAGCTGTATTGTCGATCAAAATGTCAATATGAGGTAGCGGAAAATCATCTTTGGGGCTGGCCCTGTTCAAATCCCGGTAGTCCACACACATCCTGACTTTGCCATCCTTCTTAGGTACTGGCACTATGTTAGCGACCCATTGAGGATAGGACGTAACAGCCAGAAAGCCAGCGTCGAATTGCTTCATTACTTCTGCTTTGATCTTTTCAGACATGTCAGGCCTCATTCGGCGGACTTTTTGCTTGATCAGTGGACAATCCTCTCTTGTAGGGAGACGGTGAACCACGATGTCTGTATCTAAACCCGACATGTCCTCATAAGACCAAGCGAAGATTTCAACATACTCATTCAACAACTGTATTAGGCGTTCCTTGACACTTGGTTCCAGATTGGCACCCACTTGCACCTCCTTCCGGTCTTCCTCGGTCCCTAAGTTGACAGTTTCCAATGACTCTTCATGCGGTAAGATGGCCCTTTCTTCTTGCTGTAGAAGTCTGGCTAGTTCCCCTGGTACTTCACAACCTTCGTCATCTTCATACTCGGCTTGATTGACCAGATCTTCAGAGTTATTGAAGGATATAGTAGAATAGTCACCCATGGAATCCGGAGTGGATGGGTACCTGCATTGGTGAGTGTGGGTGTGTGTAAGGGATAGCCATCCTTAAACAAAAAATGCAAAAGGAAAGAAAATGAACACAAGCAGTTTATCAAATGAAAAACATCCAATGAATCATTAAACATGGCATATGGATATGAAAAATAATCAAAACCCTTACAAATGGACCTACATGCCCCGGGCAAGGCATGAGGTGAAAAGATAGTGTACGGATTGTTTGAAAATAAATATTACAGACCAAAAGGAAATGTTTAACAGATAAATTACTGATGAATAAAAGTGATGGGGACAGAGTCTTTTGCCTCCCAGTTGTTCAATCCTCCTTTTACAGTCGGATAAATCCACTCTTCGATGTTGCTCTCTTTGTCTTCGTCCTCCAAAGCGTTGATTCCATAGGGAGAAATTTTGACTGGCGCTCTTTCAATCTTCGAACGACGCATAGCTTTCTGGCCTGCGGTAGTGAACCCTAATCCGAATTTGTCTGTTTTATGCGGAAAATCAGGCAACCTCCCCCATGCTGAATCCTTCCCTTCCTTTACTGCGGCCCTTGCGTCCTCCAGAGATGCCATCCTGGCCATCTGCCTCGGTGTCTCAGCTGCCAACTTCGCTACTGCTATTTCAGGAAGGACTTCTTCGAAATGCTGAAAAGGCGTCTCAATGAACTCCCCTTCGACCTCCACATACCGGAATGAATTCAAGTGGCTAATCATGTACTCCTCTTCACCATGGACAGTAATGATCTTTCCCTTGACGGGATACTTCAACATCTGATGCAAGGAGGAGGTGACTGCCCCAGCACGGTGTATCCAAGGCCTACCCAACAGGCAAGAGTATGATGGACGGATGTCCATCACATAGAAAGTAGACTTGAACACCTCAGTGCCTATCTTGATGGGAATTTCAACCTCCCCATGCACCATTCTTTTCGAACCATCGAAAGCTCTGACAACAATATCACTCGGCTTCAATTCCAACCCTTCACAATCTAGTCGGTCCAAGGCCTTCTTAGGCAATACATTCAGCGACGAACCAGTATCGACCAAGACATGCGCGAGAGTGGTTCCTCGATACTCGACTGAAATGTGCAAAGCATCATTGTGGTTTCTACCTTTAGGAGTTAAGTCGGCATCAGAGAAACCTAATCCATTATCCGCAGTTAGGCTAGCCACGCAATTTTGAAATTGATCCGCAGAGGTTTCCTGGGGCACATGGGCCGCCTTCAGGAATTTTATCAGGGCTTTAGCGTGCGCTTCTGAGCAAAGTAGTAGTGCCAGCATGGAGATCTTGGAGGGGGTTTGCCCCAATTGTTCTACCACATCGTAATCACTCCTTTTGATTATCCTCAAAATCTCATCCATTTCCTTCTTGGAGGTTTCCGGGATGACCAAGGGTTGAGCCCTCGTCCTGACGAGCTCATCTTGGATTCCCTTACCTTTATCAGCAGCGGTAGAAGGGACAGCACTAGGAACAACAACATCTTCAATCAAAGGGGTTCTGGCGGAGAGTTTTATTGGTGCAGGGGTGACCTTGTCGGCAGATGAGGGTCCAAAGATTGCTCTTGGAGGGGCAATCTCTGGAGAAAATATTCTCCCGCTCCTGGTGATTTTGCTCGTGCCTGCAATGTTACCAATGTTGGCTTCTTCATCATCTGAGCTTTCTTCATTTACCTCGATTTGCTTGATACCATGGTAGTAGACGTCACCGCCATAGTTCCATGGTATCGACTTCTCAGAAACATAGGGGGCAGGCCCTGGCATTGTGATCTTCAAAGGAACAGATTTCGTAGCTGGTGTAATCTTAACAGGCTTTCTGACAGCCTTGGAAAGATTGGCGTGAATGGTTATGATTGAGACATCTTCAGTGTGAATTGGAACAGCAGAAACTTTTTCAAACAAAATTTGTCGACTATCCATAAGGCCTTGGATGCCTTTCTTCAGTAACGGACAATCAAACGGCAGAGAGTAACAACAATAGCAGTCTTCTTTACATCCCGGGAATATCCCGGCCCTTAACAAATTCAACTTGATAGTTAACAATGGAGTGATCAGATCATTGACATCAGCAACATACAGATCTTCTTCAATGGCGTTGACATTTCGGCCGTGCTTCGGCATGGGAGCAGATATCACATTAGGCTTCTCCGGAGCGTCAAACTCCACTTCCTTCGCCTCTATCAGGTCTTGGATTTTATGCTTTAGTGCCCAACAATCATTGGTGTCGTGCCCAACACTGTCTGAATGGTAGGCGCATTTAGCATTAGCATGATAATGCGGAGAGGACGTATTCACATTCTTCGGTGCCTCTTTGATAGTGGCAAGATTCAACTTTAACAGATGGGGAAGCACTTGCGCTCCGTTCCACTCGTTGTTGATTTGGTCTGGATTGGTTATAGCAAGGCTGCTTACTTGCAGAGTTTTGAATCATTACGGCCCCCACGGTCGGTCGACGCTCCGTCTTCCCTGCTCCTCTCTGAGAATATACCACAATTGTTTCCTTCTTAAAAGGCTTCTTCTCAACACTTGCAGCAACACCCTTCTGAATCTTTCCTGACTTGATGCCAGCTTCTATTCTTTCGCCTGTTAAGATCAAATCGGTAAACCCCGCGAAAGAGTTACCAATCAGATGATTGAAAAATGGCCCAGATAGGGTCCCTAGGAACATATCGATAAGCTCACGGTCGGTTAAAGGAGGATGCACCCTGCCAGCCAAATCCCTCCATTTTTGTGCATATTCTTTGAATCCCTCGCCTGTTCCTAATGACATACCCTGAAGTTGGGTACGAGTAGGAGCAAGGTCAGAATTGTACTGGTATTGTTTGTAAAAGGCGGTGGCTAAGTCTTCCCAATTTCGGATGCTGGTTCCCTCTAGCTGATAAAACCACTCCAATTGAGCCCCAGAAAGGCTGTCTTGAAAGAAATGAATCCAAAGGTTTCTATCTGCCGTATAGGGTTGGATCTTTCTCACGTAGGACCTGAGATGCATTTTTGGACAGGACAGCCCATCATACCTCACAAAACTGGAACTTTGAATTTTGGGGGAATCACAATCCCGGCGACCAAACCCAAGTCTTCAAAATCCAAACCCGGTACTCTTTGTAGCTCCATCGCGGCCAACCTGTCTTCTAGCCCTTTGTATTTATCATCAGCCGGAGGGTATTGTTGATCAGTGTAGTCTTCATCCTCTTCAGCCTCCTCTTCTTCCACATCGGACTCGGAAGGTACCGCAGCTCCAACCCCTTTACTGGTGCCTTCCTCAGAAGTAGGAGGAAATTCAAGCACCCTTCTGGCCTCTCCTTCAAATCTTCTCCCAAAAGTAGCCATCCCGATTCTCTTTTTCTTCTTTTTCACTGGGTCTTTATTCCCCAGCAAGGTCTTGAGATCCTCCTGACCTTTAGCCAAGGTTGTCAGGAGTTGCTGAAACTGTGCATTTTGAGCTTGTAGGTCTTTGACTGTTTGCTCGAGATCCATCCTACTGAAATAAACAGCAGACAGATAAGGAAACCTGGAGTGAGACCTGCTTATGCACATGATGAATGATATGCTTATGTATGCAATGCATTCAAGGATTTAGAACATTCAAAATTGTTGCAGACAAAGAAGAACGCACGTCATATTAATAAGAAGAAATTTGTTAGTACATAAATGCCCCATGGGCCAGATATTACAAAATAACTTCTCAAGGAAAAAAGACATTGCGCATCCTCTTTGGTGCGATGTAGGTGTTGAGGGCCTCTTGCTCATGGAGTCGGCGGGTAAGCTCTAGAACCTTCTTCTCGCTGGCGTAGAAGCTGGTTTCAAAAGTGTTTCGTTCCTCCTTGAGCTGAATCCAACTTTTCTGCATTTCCTCCCACGATGTAGGCATGTCTGGATATAGGATGGTGTAGGGGACCTCTCCTTCCTTGACGGGCTCTTTAATCACAGGGAGTACATGAGGATAAGGCATCATCAGACTTTGGGCTCGGGCTCGTACCCACTTGAGATAGGGCTCAAGAGGGATGGAGTTCTTGTGTCCCAGAGTCTTGCTATCAACCTTGTTGGGTCTTCCCCAAGCTCTGATGAATCTTTGGCGAAGTCCTTGAGCGTCGTTGTCGAAGTCAAAAACTAGGTCAGGAATCAACATGTCATGAGGGCCATCCCTCCGTGCATATCCAAATTGCCTCAAAGCTAGGCAAGGGTTGTAGGTGATACCTCCTCTGATTCCAAGTAAAGGAACATTAGGAAACTCTCCACAATGATCGACGATGATGACATTTTCTCTGGACCTAGAACACCAATGCACATCAGAGTGAGTAAGAGTCATCAACCATTGGGACCACCTTGAACCTTGGTCATTCTTCAAGACAGATTGTGGAAGGTGCGAAATAAACCACCTTGCAAGGAGAGGAGTACAGCACATGAGAATACCCCTCTGCCTCATTGTTCGTGTGTAAAATGAGTGAAGGATGTCCCCAAGCAATGTTGGTATTGGATTTCTGGACAAGAAGATTTTGACAGCGTTGACATCTATCAATTGGTCAGAGTTTGGGAACAAAACCAACCCATAGATCAGGAGTGCCACAATTTCTTCAAAGGCTTGAAGGTCCAATGAGTTCCAACATTCTTGTGCCTTCTCAAACAAGAATTTTGCTAAGAATCCTTTGACGCCGCTTCTGGTTTCCCAATGTCCCTTGATGTCGGATGGCTGTAGATGTAATGCTCGAGCAACATCTTCCGGCTTTGGTTCCTTTTCCATACCGTTGAAGGGTAGTTGATTAAGGATATGGATTCTTAGGAGTTGAGAAAACTCCTCCAAAGTGGGCACCAACTGGTAATCAGGGAAAGTGAAACAGTGGTGAAGAGGGTCAAAGAACTGGAATAGCACTTTCATCATGTCTTCTTCAATGTTGGTGTTGACTAAGCTGAGCAGTCTACCATGTCTTTCACTGAAGGATGAGTTTTCCGGAATTCTTGAGGTGATCTCCTTGAGTTGAGGGGAGATTCTCACAAGGTTGACTTGGATTGTTTTTCTGCGAGGAATTTCCATGACCTACAAAACAAGAACAAAGATGAAGATCCAAACCCTTGAAAATGGTTAGTGAATGCATATGATGTTTTATGATGTTTATGATGTATGCACAAAACATATGTACAAGCAAATCACACCAAACCCTAGTTTCAGGCTTGCATGGGGTTTCATAGGTAAGTACCCTCTTGAGTGTAGTTGGCTTAAAAACCTGTCCTATAAATAGTCACCGGGTTCTAAGGAGCTCAATATCACGGGATTGTTTTCATTGTTTATTGTTTTGGTTTAGCCACTTAACTAGCGACCAAAATATTCCAAGAAAACAACCCTCAATGAGTGTAGTATCGAGTATCTACCAACTTCGGACTGCACCAAATCCGGTCATCTCACTACCCCTAATAAAAGGCCAAGATGGTCAAGTAAGGTTCTAGGTCATTAGTGCTTAGTGACATCACTCAGCGGCCCCGTACTCTCCTTGATTGAACTCAAGGGTTACCGGTACTCACAAATATGTCGCACTAATATAGCTATTGCTTCGACCGTGTCGGTATACCCCGCACAGTTTCCACAATGTATTGCTATCTATGAATGTTTCCCAAAATCCGGGTGTAGGATTGCAAACCCAAACAAGAGAGCCAAAATATAAAGCAATCAAATCAAACAATTAGTCATGCAAGAGGGTGATCTAAGCCCTAAGGTTACTCCACTTTTAAATTTCTCCCCAGCAGAGTCGCCAGTTCTGTGATACGGTGGGAGAACTGACTAGGGTTTTGCGTTTGTTTTCGCAAATGTTTCCGTTGAGCAAGAGTCGCCACCGACTTTTTATTTTATCCTAAGGAAAGGTTTAAAAAGCACAGCAAAAACCTTTGAGATTTTTCTTGGGTTCGGGGAGTAGATTATAGAAAGGGAAGGTATTAGCACCCTTTCTATCCATGGTTATCCATGGGCTCTTAGGTACTTGCTTAGATCAACTTGCCTTGGTTTTCAATTGTTTGAAATGGTGCTTTGTGAGTTCATAATGTTGATGTGGGTCAATTTTCATGAGATTTGACTGTCAATTGACCACAGTTGACTTTTTCCCGAATACAGCTGATTTCTAGGTCAACTGTCCAATTGACTGGGCAAAACTTGGAATCAAGACTTGAAACTTGGTATGGGTAAACTTGGGAGTCCAATATGAATCATGAAAGTCATTTTAGGCAATTTAGGTCAAAATATCCTTGTGCAAACACAAACCCTAATTTGGGTCAACAGTGCAAGGAGAAGTCTTGAGCAGATGAAACCCTAACTGGATCTTGAGTTCCAAAGGGCTTTGTGATGAGAAATCAATGAGAAATGGGAGGGCAAATTTTGGGGTACAACACTATGTATGAAGCGCAAGTACATGATGTTATCTATGTTAATTTCTGGGCCTAAACAACCAGGGAATGACATAGATGTATACTTGAAACCTTTAATCGAAGATTTGAAGATTTTGTGGGAGAACGGTGTGGAGGTTTATGATGGATATAGGAAAGAAAGTTTCAATTTGAGGGCGATGTTGTTTGGCACAATTAACGATTTTCCAGCATATGGAAATCTATCCGGGTATCGCATTAAAGGTGAAAAAGCGTGTCCTGTCTGTGAAGATGGAACCGATACGACACGATTGAAACTTTGTCAAAAGAATGTCTTTCTCGGTCATCGTAGATTCTTAAATTCAAAACATCAATATCGTGGATGGAGAAAAGCGTTCAATGGAAATACCGAACAACGTAGAGCTCCACCTGGATTGACAGGTGATCAAATTTGTGAAAAGGTGAAAGATGTGAGTATTCGGTTTGGCAAGCCTTTTGCACATAAAGTTATCACGGGTGGGTGGAAGAAGAGGTCAATTTTTTTTGA
This sequence comes from Vicia faba, assembly GCA_948472305.1. Taxonomy (NCBI): domain Eukaryota; kingdom Viridiplantae; phylum Streptophyta; class Magnoliopsida; order Fabales; family Fabaceae; genus Vicia; species Vicia faba. Next base: position 41,229,119 of record OX451737.1, on the reverse strand, counting down.
ATTGCCATATTGGAAATCTTTGTACGTAAGACATTTTCTTGATGTTATGCATATTGAAAAAAATGTATTTGAAAGTGTTATTGGTATGTTACTCAATATAAAAGGAAAGTCTAAGGATGGCCTTAAAGCAAGAGAGGACATGGTAGAGATGGGAATAAGAACTGAATTAGGACCCGTGAAGAAAGGAAGACGAACATATCTACCACCTGCTTCTTATACTCTATCTAGAAAGGAAAAGAAAATACTGTGTAAGTTTCTGAGTGAAGTTAAAGTTCCAGAAGGTTACTCCTCAGACATTAGAAGACTCGTGTCCATGAAAGACCTCAAGTTAAAGAGTCTGAAGACACATGATTGCCATGTCATAATGGAACATTTTCTACCAATAGGTATACGTTCTATTTTGCCAGAAAAAGTAAGAAGCGCTATAACTAAATTGTGTTTTTTTTCCAGGTCAATTTGTAGTAAGGTGATCGATCCTGAGATCTTACCAGTATTACAAAAAGAAATCATTATTACTCTATGTGACCTTGAAATGTATTTTCCTCCATCATTTTTTGACATTATGGTACATCTTGTTGTTCATCTTGTGAAAGAGACACAATTGTGTGGACCAGCTTATATGAGATGGATGTACCCTGTTGAACGTTATATGAAAATATTAAAAGGTTACGTGAAAAACCGAAGTCGTCCAGAGGGTTGTATCGTTGAGCGATACGTTGTTGAAGAAGCGGTTGAGTTTTGTACTGATTTTTTGTCCAATGTGCAATCTATTGGACTCCCCAAATCTCATTTTTTCGAAAAAAAAGAAGGTAACAAATTAATTGGAAATGAAATTGTGACAGTATCAAGGGATGAATGGGATCAAGTGCATTTGTATGTTCTGCACAATGACACTGAGGTTGATCCGTTTGTTGAAATGCACAAGGCTATACTCCGAGGTGAGAATCAAAGTAGAAATGAAAATTGGATAGTACGAGAGCACAATCAAAGTTTTATACAGTGGTTTAAGGATCATATATATTCAAAGTTTCATTCAGATCCCGCTTCAATATCAGACAGGTTGAGATGTTTGGCATATGGTCCAAGTTCGATTGTGTTCTCTTATAGAGGATACAGAATTAATGGATACACATTTTATACCAAAGAACAAGATGAGAAAAGTACCATGCAAAATAGTGGTGTCACGGTGGTATGTGAAGCAATGCACATTTCTGGTATGAAGGACTTAAACCCCAAATATGAAAATTTGTCATATTTTGGGGTTATCAATCACATCTGGGTGTTTGATTACGAGAAGTTTCAGATTCCTATCTTTGGTTGCAAGTGGGTACATACTAGTGGCATACGAATGGATAAGTCAGGGTTTTTGCAAGTGGATCTTAGTAGGGTGGGATACAAAGATGAGCCTTTTATTCTAGCCTCTCAAGCTAAACACGTGTTTTATGTCACAGACCCGAAGAGTACGAAATGGTCTATAGTGCTTTTATCTAACAAAGTGATTGATGATAAAAGTGTGGATCAAGTTGATGTTGATGTTGAGAATGAGTCGTATGTTAGAAACGATCGAGATGATGATACTACAGTGGATGAATCATATATCAGAAAAGATCATGATGAGGGAATTTGGATCAATCCCTCCGTCCGCGTTCTTAAGAGACAAGTAATTCGGAATCCAACCAAGAAAAGAAAGAGATGTTAGTGAAAGAGGTAATATATATTCCTCCATACCTGTTAACACTTATCAAACTTCTAATAAATTATATATTTGTCATTTTATATACTCAATTAATATTTGTCATTTTATATACTCAATTGATATTTGTCATTTTATATACTCAATTGATATTTGTCATTTTATATACTGAATAGATATTTGGAATTATATATTTGGAATTAAATATTTGTCATTAGATACTAATGTTTTTCTTTATTACAGGTTAGATGGCTAGTAACGAGGAGCACCCTCACGATGATTCTATTAATGATGGAGACAATGATGGAGGAAAATCCAGTAAGGGAGTGGATAAAGAAATAAAAAGAGGAAAAACTATTATGAAGAATATCATTCGTGATAGAGATATGGGTATAAAATATGATGTGCATTGGAGTCCAAATGACCAATTAATTGAGCCTAACGGTTCTAAATTGACAAGTTACATTGGCACACTTGTAAGGAGAGAAATTCCAATAACTTGTGATGAGTGGAGAGATGATAAGCTGAATGATGCTAAAAACAAAATCTGGAGTGAGATACAGGTGCTTTAAATTATGTCTTGAAATTACGATTATGTACTTTAAATTATGTCTTTAAATTACTTATACTAACGCACTTTGTGTATGTTTTTTGTAGAGGTCTTTCAACATTGATGACAAAAGAAAAGATTATTGTCTTGGATTGGCCAGAAAAATACTAAGAGGGTTTAGAACATATTTAAAAAGAAAATATCTTAGAGATGCCGAAAAAAATTTGTTGATGCAGAGCGTCCAGTAGAATATGCGGATGTGATTTCAGTTAAAGAATGGGATGTTTTTAAAGCCAAACGGGAAACCCCAAAATTTCAGAGTGTAAGTGAAGTAAATCGTCTAAGAGCATCATCTCCCGCATATCCATACAAAAAAGGGCGTTTGGGATATGCACGATTAGAACAAAAAATAGTAAGTATTTACAAATTGCAATGATATACTTGTTCATCAATAGTTATAACTGAGCTTGTTTTTTGTGTTAATGTGTAGTTAAAAGAGGAGAGTAGTTCGGAAACATCTCTTCCGGAGCATGTTTTGTGGAAGGCTGCCCGTGTGGGTAAGGATGGAGTTCTCAAAGAAGATGTACAATAATTTTTTGAAAAATGCGTAAGTATAACATTAATTGTAATTAAATCAAAATTTTATTAACATATAGTATTCATGTTTTTCCAATATTCATATGAATTTTAGGAGAGTCTGTCTCAGTCTACATCTCCACCAGATGATTGCAGGAGCATACTTAGTCGAGCATTAGATGTTCGTGAGTATTCTGGTCGGGTGAGGGGTAAAGGACATGGGGTTAATCCAACCTCCTTGAAAAAGAACAATCCAAAGACAAAATCTGCTAGCAATAAAGAACTGCAGGCAAGGTTGGATGCATTAGAAGCTGAAGTTCTTGAATTGAGGAAGGAAAAAGCAAGACAGTACCAATCAGAAAGGGAAGCTTCGGGTGTTAAAGAAGCTAGTGACATAGCTAGTGTTAATTGTGCAGCTCAACCGAGTATTCCCGAGGTACTTACATATATTATTATGAAATTAAATTAGTGTAATTTATTTAACTGACATATATACACATTAACGATGTCATATTTATTATTGATTTTAGGGCATTTCACCTTGTCAACTCTTTTTAGAGACACCAACTTATCGCTTGGTTGGCAAGGGAAAAGTCCATAACACTCTGGGAGAAGTACTTCATCATAAACCGCTCCCTTCTGGATATTTGAAAGTGTCGATTGATATTGCTTTAGAGGAGGGTGCGTTATTACCAATCCCAGATGAAGTTTCAGATGCAACATTGGTGGGAGAGGCAATAGGAGCGTTTGTTGCATGGCCGTCAAGGCTTGTTCGCATAGATGATGAGGTATAATTAAAACCATTATGAACCTTTTAGGAGCGTTTTACTTACATTTTTTTTGCATGGTAATGTTAGACTCCTACAAAACCCAAACCAAAAGATAAAGGGATTACGCGGCCAGAGGAGTCAGTGACAGCAAAAAAACAGGTACAACAAAATTATATGATATTTATGCTTAGATAATGTTAATTTGTCGTCCTATACTTGACCACTCTAATTTTATGATATTTAGATTATTCCTGCTAAAGAGATTGAAGCTGTAAGTAGGGGTAAGGAGCCTGTAATTAGCAACATTCCCACAGAAACAAAGAGTGTTGCTAAGAGGACCGAGGCTAGAAAGAAAACTACTTCACAATATAGGTCGTGCCTTCAGACATTTATAAGCTTCACAACTATTTCGCAAGGTGGTACTTCTCTTATACCCCTGCATGAAGGGATTTATGGTTCTGAAGGCATGACAACAATTGGTAAGGAGGATTTGGAAGAAGTTTTTGGACACTTGACATTAGGCATGACTGTTATCAATACATACATCAGGTATACTCCAATCAACTTTGTTTAATTAATTGCAGAATTTATTTACTCATTTCAATGAATAATTAATGTTAATGATGTTTTTATTTAAGGTTTCTGTATGACAAGTTGATTCGCCCGCGTGGATTGGAGTCCAGATTCGCTTTCATAAATCCCAACATTGTCCACGCAGGGTCAATAATCTCAAAACCAAATGAAGTAATAGCATTTGTGCTCAATTTATTTATGGTCAGCAAAGATACAGAAAAATTGTTCTTTTTACCATATAATACTGGCCCCAAGTAAGATTTTCATTCTAAATTACCTCTATTATAATTTTTCGTTTTTTAACGTTGTGCAGAAAATTTCCATCTAACCTTTGTTTAATATTCCAGTGGACACTGGTTATTGGTTGCAATTAATCCTGTGAGAGAAATTGTATATTATCTGGATTCATTGGGCAATGATTGGACAACATACCCAGATATGAAGAAGACGATTGACACGTAAGTGACATTGTTCCAAAATATTACTGTGTATATTTAATTATTTATGTGCGATAGTTTTAAATATTCGTTATTATTTTATTATAGCATTCTACAAAGTTTTCGAGCACAAAGAGATATTCAAGTACCAAGGAGTAGAGTCAACAATATTTCTTGGATCAAAGTGGAGGTATAGATTTTCACAGTTTTGATTATATAGCGATGATACTTGATAAAAACAAGTTAATGTGTATATCTTGATGTATATCCGTATTTTCTTTCCATGTGTAGTGTCCTCGTCAGCGCAGTGGTGTAGATTGCGGTTATTTTATGTTGAGGTTTATGAAAGAAACTATTCTTTTGTACCGATTAGAGATTCCATCCACGGTATGAATTTCTAACTTAGGAATTATTTTCATATTTCTCATAAAATGACTTAGTATTTTAATTAAATCATACTATGTTATATTATTATGTAGTACTTTGATAAATTCAAGTGTGCTTCATACTCAAAAGATTAATTGGATGAACTTATGGAGGATTGGTGCCAATTTGTTATGGAGTTGAGAGTTTTATTATAAGGTATAACTTTGAGTTTTGAGAATATAATATATGTCGTTATAGTTGTGTTACAATATTATTGTATTTGTTGTTGTTATTTGGTAACTTGTATGAATTTTGATTTTTTGATTTTGTTTTCGGTTATATAGGTGCAGCTCGATGTAGAAGATAGAGTTATATATTCATCGTTGATTTTGTTTCATTGTTGTATATACTAATGTTGTTGTTGTGTATATTGTTCAAAAAGGAGTGAAGAGATGAATATTGATGTAGTTATAATATTGTTTCATTGTTGTATATACTAATGTTGTTGTTGTGTATATTGTGCAAAAAAGATTGAAGAGATGAATATTGATGTTGTTATAATATTGTTTCATTGTGGTATGTATTAATGTTGTTGTTGTGTATATTGTGCAAAAAAGATTGAAGAGATGAATATTGATGTTGTTATAATATTGTTTCATTGTGGTATATATTAATGTTGTTGTTGTTTAAAATGTTATAATGAAGCTATAATTTCTGGTGCAAAAATGGTGAGATTAAATTTGATAGGCAGCGTTTTGTTTTAAATGAAAATATTTTTTTTTAAAATAATAAGGAAAAGCGCTGCTAAAGGGGGGGGGGGGGGGGGGGGGGGGGGGGGGGGGGGGGGGGGGAATAGACAGCGCTTTTCATGAAAGTGCTGTCTAAAGTGATTGAGAAAATTTTTTTAAAAAAAAATAAGGAAAAGCGCTGCTAAAGGGGGGGTAATAGACAGCGCTTTTCATGAAAGCGCTGTCTAAAGTGATTGAAAATTTTTTTTTTAAAAAATAATAAGGAAAAGCGCTGCTAAAGGGGGGGGGGGGGGGGGGGGGGGAATACACAGCGCTTTTCATGAAAGCGTTGTCTAAAGTGATTGAAAAAAAAAAGGAAAAGCGCTGCTAAAGGGGGGGTAATAGACAGCACTTTTCATGAAAGCGCTGTCTAAAGTGATTGAAAAAAAAATTTTAAAAATAAGGAAAAGCGCTGCTAAAGGGGGGGTAATAGACAGCGCTTTTACCAAGCGCTGTCTAAAGTGATTGAAAAAAAATATTAAAAAATAATAAGAATAAGCGCTGCTAAAGGGGGGGAATAGACAGCGCTTGATAAAAGCGTTGTCTAAAGTTCCACATTAAAAGCGCTGTCTATACCTTTAGCAGCGGAGGTTTTAGCAGCGCTTTTAAGCGCTGTTAAAGGCCTAAAAAAGCGTTGTCTAATCCCTTGTTTGGCATAGTGAAAACTTTGTTTGGGAAAGTGTTGGTGTGAAAAAGTTTGTTTGTTTGAGCAAGTACTTAAGAGTTTTCTACCTACTCGAAAAAGACTGTTCGTTTACCTTTAGACAATGCTATCCCATTATTGAGAAATGGGTAGCGTCTTTGTTGGAGTTTTAAGGGACATTCGAAGGGACATGTACGATCACAAAAGCAATGTTAGGAAATGTTAGTAATCATCCTAAAGCCTTAAAGATCTTTTTCCGAGGCAACATCCGAATGGGCCATTTTAGAGCTTTTGGGGCTAGAGGACAACCACTAACAAACCCTATACTTCATAATCGTTTAACCGAAGGCAACCAGAGTGGAGTAAACCCTAGGAGTGAGCATGTGCGAGTGTAATTTTTCAGTTAATTTATCTTTGCACAATTAGGGTTTTCTACCGTATTAATTTTCAGCTAGTCTTTCCATACAATCCTATTAACATTTGGGCTGTTTATAGTTTGCAGAAATTAAAAGTACGGAAAGTTTAAAGGCCTAGCTATTACAGGGCTTTTGCATATACATAATTATCTTGACTGTAAATAAAGATGCGGAAATTTAAAACCCTAATTAAATCTATTACAACCCGAAGCAGATACAATAATAGAAAAAGAATTAAAATGCGCGCGACGCATTAAATGCGAGGCTGAATTAAGAAACCTAAAAATCTAATTGAAAAAATATTTAAGTTATTTTTGAGAAAAGGTTGAATTATGTACAAATTAAAACCCTAATTTCTAATTGATTTAAATTATATAGAAAGAAGAAATTAAATTGCCCTAGATTAAATTAATCTAATTAATTAAGGAAATAAAAAATTTTATAAAAAAAATGATTTTTGATGTTTTTGTGATTTTTGATTTAATGATAAAAAATATGATTTTGTGTTATTTTGTAAAAAAGATAATTAATAAAACAATTGAAAAAAGAAATAAAATAGAAAAGAAAAGAGATTGGGCCTGTTTGTGAAAGCAATCCAGGGGGTGTATGTCTGAATTTGTTAGGCCCATTAGTTGTTGAGCCCAACCCTTGCGATAGATTCCATGTGATGCTCTCCTTGATGTCCATGGTATGCCCTGAGCGTTAGGCGTTGTATATGGATTGATCATGAATCCATTGGCTGGATATTGTGGTGCATGGTGGACTCCTGGGACGTGTATGCACATGATCTGTTGAAACAAAGTTAGAAAATAAATAAAATGCTGGGACCTGGGATCGAACCCAAGTCCTCTACATTTCCAAACGCGCTCTTCACCACTGGGCCACCTGTTCTATTTGTTATAATACTGAAATAAGAATAATATAATACAATATGAGTTAGTATGTTACAAAAACGCGCGAATTTTGAATCATCCACTCACGCCTCGCCACGCCACTGTCTTCTTCGCTGAGACCGTCGTCTTAGGTCCCTTACTTTTACCTACGGACAGGATGCCATAACTAAAACCCTGCAAGCTTCAACAATCAATAGCACTAAATATAAATGCAATGGAAGACCACAAATCAATTTATTTTGACCTCACGAGTACGATGATACCCTTTCCTGGGCCAATTTAATCTGTATAACAAAAGCCTAAAACGCAAGAACAAACCCTAGTAATGGAAAATACGCATACAGACATCAAAACACAAAATTATGTAAACCAAAACATTCCAAATGATTATACAAATATCATGCTATGCTTAAAAGTTGTTAACCATGTGTAAATAACCAAAATCAAATTCAAGAAATATGCCAAACCGTGAGAGACGTGGAGGCTGATTCCTGGAGTTTTGAGGCGTGCAAAGGATCCTATTAGCTTCAGGAGATGTCCAGGAAACGATTGGTGGCTTTGAATTTCTTTGAATTATCCTCTAGACTTAAAATCGATTCACCACTTTTGTCCAAAAATTTGAGTTTCATTTGGGGTTCTCACGCCTGCAATTCTTGTTTTTGCGCATTGTTCTTGTTCAGTATATATATTAGGACAAATTAGGTTAACAAAAATGCATTGTATCTTGGTGAATTAAGGAGATTGAATTTGATTTTATCCTTGTATGATATCTTTCCAAAATAGGCCTAATCATGCCAATTTTTGCTTTAATTTGCTTTGCACGATTTGATCTAATATGCCAGCTTGATTAGATTGTGATTCCTACAAAAAATCAGATCGAAAATCAATCTTTTGTATTTTTTGCAATTTATTTGATTTAATTTGAATTTTAAATAATAAAAAATCAAAATAAAATAAATAATGAAGAAAATAAAGTGTAGATGCTGATTTGGGTCGTGGACCATGTCACAAGCAAGATGCAATCATGAAAAGCTAGGCCCATTTGACAAAAAATGATCTTTTGCGCACATTTGACTTTTGGCAATTTTGTAAAAATGGTCAACTTTGACAAGGCATATTTCCTCCAATTTTAACCCTAGAGAGGTGTTCTTGGACTTTTTAGAAATCTTAGGATGTCCTCTAAACAAACCTTTTGGTTTCATCTCAATTGGGTCTTCCATGTTCATGTAAGAAGCTTTGACCCAAAAGGTGTTTTTGTTGACTTTTCAAAAGGACTTATAATGTAGAAATTCATATCTTTTGATGAGTGCATATTTTGAACTTGTGGGATGAAGATGAGTTGTAGGGAATTGCATCCTATTCAAAATGAGCCTTGGATGGTAAATTTATTATAAAGTATGAAGAAGTTATGCTTGGTCAAAATTTGGTTGATTTTTCTTGAGAAACCCTAATTTAGCAACTTTTGGGTTTTGATGAATTTGGGGCATTCCTTGAGGAATCATGATCAACCCTTGATCAAATGATGGATATAACTTCAAAATGTTGATGTTGACCAAAAATCTTTAAGTTTGACTGTATGTGGGCCACAATTGACTTTTTACCTAGTATAGTTGATTTTCAGGCATTTGGGAAATTGACTGAGCAAACTTCTTGTGAAAGGCATGAAACTTGAGATGGATGATCTTGAGAACATATTAGGACCATGGAAAGCATTTGGGAACTTTGTGGCTCCCACACCCTAATGAAAATGGAAACCCTAGTTTGAGGTACATTGCCTTAGGAGAGAGTTTGTCTGGTCAACTCTTGGGCATCCTTGGACAAGTTGGGGACCTCAATGGGCATGTGTTGAGTAAAATGAGAGGGAAAATTTTGGGGTACAACAATGGCATATGCATATACATCGCATACAACATAATCTCATTTATTTGAGAACATAATCACAATGCATTTCATACATCATGACATTGCACATGACTAACTCTTTACCTTTTTTAGGGAAAGATCAAATCAACAAACACCGCTACCTATGCGACCTGGTAGTCTTCTCAAAAGTTACATCTGATGAAGGGCTATTTCAGCAATTTCCTCAAAAAAATGTCCTCCCAAGACCTTCTCTGGTTCAGTCAGATCGACAGTAAGATCTCTCTGATTTCCATTCCAATTGAAGAAACTATGAAGCCTGGATTTCGACCAGATAAAAGTATAAGGTGCTATGAAGCATGTAATTCGACCAGATAGTAGTTCACTTCTTCAAATAAACTGTGAAGCCTGGATTTCAACCAGATAACAGTATAAGGTGCTATGAAACTTGGAATTCGACCAGATAGTAGTTCACTTCTTCAAAGAAACTGTGAAGCCTGAATTTCGACCAGATAACAATATAAGGTGCTATAAAGCCTGGAATTCGACCAGATAGTAGTTCACTTCTTCAAAGAAACTGTGAAGCCTAGATTTCGACCAGAAAATAGTATAAGATGTTGCGAAGCCTGGAATTCAACCAGATAGTGGTTCACTTCTTCAAAGACACTATGAAACCTGGATTTCGACCAGATAATAGTATAAGGTACTGCGAAGCCTGGAATCCGACCAGATAGTAGTTCACTTCTTCAAGACACTATGAAGCCTGGATTTCGACCAGATAACAATATAAGGTGCTGCGAAGCCTAGAATCCGACCAGATAGAAGTTTACCCTGTCAGTTACTATGAAGCCCGGAACCCGACCGGATAATAGTCAACCAACAATTTAAGACACTATGAAGCCTGGATTTCAACCAGATAACAGTATAAGGTGCTGCGAAGCCTGGAATCCGACCAGATATCAGTTTACTCTGTCAGTTACTATGAAGCTTGGATTCGATCGTATAGTAGCATACCTCAGATTCAAGTTGACGCCTAGATCCGACCAGATAATAGCTTAATTACCGAAGCCTGGATACGACCAGATAACGGTACACCTCAGATTCAAGTTGAAGTCTGGATCCGACCAGATAACAGCTTAATTACCGAAGCCTGGATACGACCAGATAACGGTACACCTCATATTCAAGTTGGAGCTTGGACCCGACCAGATAACAACTTAATTTCTTCAAAGCACTGAAGCCTGGGCACGACCAGATAACAGTTCAAGTCACTGAAGCCTGGAGTACAACCAGATAACAGTTTAATCTCATTTCCCCAGTAAGTCGCTGTGAAGCCTGGAGCACGACCAGATAGCAGTCAGCCTTATCATCCTCAGCAAGTCACTATGAAGCTTGGATCCTGACTAAATAGCAGTTCACTTCCGTCTCTTCAATCAAGAGATGACTCTCCAATAGAGTAACGGACGACTAAAGCTCCTAAAAACTCTATGTTCCAAGACAGAGATCAACATTCCTCAGCAGACTCCTCCTCAGACAGCAGGAGCAAGAATCCCCACAAAGGGGTATCTCATGAAATCAACAGTCTTCTGGATGGAATCTTTAAGCCCATCTCTGACGACTCTTCGTCATGTTCCATGGATGGCATCTTTAAGCCCATCTCCGACAGTCTCCTGTCACCTTTTCCAAATGGTAATCTGTAAGCCTATCCCGATATTATTCACCAATAGTACCACTTCAGACGAGTGCAAATTTCTAGGCACTCTAGTGTTCAATCATCTTCCACCTTCAGATCACGAAAGGCAGACAAGTCAATCTACATCCTCAGGTTTAAGAAGATTGAACAGGGGCAACTGTTGTACCCCAAAATTTGCCCTCTCATTTTTTACAAAGATCTTCTCTTAAATGGATGGTTACAAACACTTGTTTGAAGAAAAACAACAAATTTTGAAATTGGCCAAAGTGCCTTTCGATTGGCCTCTCCAAAGTGCCTTTCGATTGGCCACTCCAAAGTGCCTTTCGATTGGCCTCTCCAAAATGCCTTTCGATTGGCATCCCCAAAATGTCTTTCGATTGACATTCACATAGCGCCCTTCGATTGGCATAGACAAAGGTCTTTTGATTGACCTGTTAATAAGGCCCTTCGATTGGCATTTTAACAAGGTCTTTTTATTGGAATTTCAACAAGGTCTTTCGATTGGCATGATAATAGTGTCCTTCAATTGACATTTCAACAAGGCTTTCGATTGGCATTCCAAAGGGTCCATTCGACGAAGCTTTCAAGGGGTCCATTCGAAGAACATGCAAAGGCCCATTCGAAAGGGAGCATTCGAAGGATACCATCAGCCCAATCGAAAGTGAGCATTCGAAAGAGGCAATCAGCCCATTCGAAAGAGGCATTCGAAGGCCAATTACATATCATTCAAAATTCAAAAAACGGACAAGATCCCTTAACTTTGGCCAAAGTTACGTTTTACATTCATGGCATTCAAATGGTCGTTACCAACATTATTTCTCTTGTCCCCTCACACTCCTATAAATATGAGGCCAAGGATACATTCAAAAGGGGGACAACAAAAAAAAATTATAGAGACGCTGCCCACACAATCCATCAAAGATTGTCGAGAATTTTCCAAGCCAAAGAAACCCCTTCAGATCGAAGGTGCCCACGCCCAGAAGCCCTTAGATTGAAAGTGCTCATATCCAGCCAGTACCAAATCGAAGATTCATTTGTTGGTAAGAGAGGGTGAATTGTCAAAATTTTGCATTTGCATAACACCTCCATATTTGATGTCCCCTTCAATTTGCCATCCTAGACAGAATCGAAGGACTTGGGTTTGGCACCCAGGTCATGTTCTTCGTTTACTAACATTTGTTGCAGATTTGGCCTGAAAAAGTCCCAGCGCGCGCAGGATCGAAGGACCTGGGGTTCGATACCCAGGCCCTATGTTTTATTTCGCTAACATACTTTTGCAGATACAGCATCCCAGATCGAAGGAGACACCTTCTCTGGATCGAAGCCATGGCCTTCTCAATCGAAGAAGACATCTCCTTCCTGGATCGAAGAGCGTTCCCTTTCCTAAGGATCGAAGGGCAATCCCCTACTTGGATCGAAGGCTACTCACGCCCCACTCCCTGGCCCAATCGAAGAAGGCATCTCCCCCAGGATCGAAAGACCGTTCCTCCCTTGATCGAAAGAGCCTTTGTTCATTTTTTTATTTTTAGTTTTTTGCTTGTTTCTTTTATTTTCTTGTCTTTTTTTATATATAATTAACATTAAAATCAAAATCACAAACATAGTAGGTTAGTTGTTTTTTCCAACTAAATTAATTTTTTTAAATAAATTAATTATTTATTTTAACATATTTTTCTTAAAATTAAAATTAAATAGACTTAGGTCTTATTTTCTTTTATACCAAAAAACAACAAAAATATTTTCTTTTACTTTGCGCGCGTTTATTTAATTCTGTATTATTTTACTATTATTGTATCTGCCTACCGGATGTAATAGATAAAATTAGGATATTTACTTCTTTTATTCCCCAATATCCTTGTAAATGTAAATCCCCTCCCCGAAGCATTGTAATAGCGTAGGACCTCTATATTCTGTATTTTACTGTTTTTCTTATTAACTGCTAGTAATTAGGATTGTATGATAAGACTAATAATCAAACGCTAGCAAACTTAACAAAATGACAAAAAAAAACTGAAACACAACACAATTGCACACAAGCACCTCTAAGGTACGCCATCTTTGGTTGCCTTTAAAAAACAATCATGAGGCAGGAATACTTTAGCAAAGACCCGCAAAAATCAAAAAGATCATAGTCCCTCGATGACCCTACAGTTGCCTTCTCGGTAAATGATCTAGTCCCTAAAATAGAATTGTTAAAGAATCTCCGTAATTGCCTTCGTGACTGTAACGTCCCTTCGAATGTCCCTCATACATCCGAAGATAAGGATACCTACTCACTAATAGTAGGATAGTGTTGTCTAAAGGATAAGGAGAAAAAGAACAACATTTTCGAGTAACAAAGTAGATAGCTGTTAGAAGTTTGCTCAACTATTTTTGCACTTACACAAAAAACTACTTTTCAAAAATAATTTCAAAACATTTGCTTTGTTAACATTCTTGAGGACCGATACAAGAATTAAACACAAAGCAAATCGTCGCACTAAGACTTTCCAAAACATTTTCAAACACACAAAGCACAAAAGCATTTTAAAAATGAGTAAACCTCTAAGAGCCCATGGAAAACCACGGATGGAAAGGGTGTTAATACCTTCCCTTTCCATAATCTACCCTCCTTACTCAGAAACATCTCGAAAAGGTCTTTTTCTGTTTTTTTCACCCTTTCCTTTGTTGGATAAAAGAAAAGACGGTGGCGACACTTGCTTACCGCATATTTGCAAACAAAAAACACAAAAACCAGCATATTAAATAGTCGGTTCTGCCACCGTAAAACAACCTTCAACGGTTATAATATTTTATTGGCTATAAAAAGGCTTGAAGACTAAGAGAGAAGGCTGCCAATTCACATTCTAAAAAGGTTGTTCATACGCTTCCTTATTTCTTTAGTCTATATTATTGAAAATCTGTTTATTTATTTGCTTGTATAGAAGCATATCTTTTGTAAACAAACTTTGTTCAAACAATTGTTTGATTTTTCTTAAGGGACCAGTTGGTCAGAATCCTTGAGAAGTCTAAGATTAGTCTGTCTTAGAGGTTGTAATGTTAGTCACTTGCAGTTAGCTTGTGCATTGTAATAAGCTGTGTGATTATTGGATTAAGACCTTGTTGAGAAAGACGAAATCACCTTGACGGTTGACGGATGGACTAGACTAGCTTGATAGTTTTCAAGTGAACTAGTATACACATTCTTGTTCTTTCCTTCTTGCATCTTATCACTATTATCAATAAGTGAAGTAACTTATTTCTGATTAAAGACGATTTTAAAAAGAAAAGTTTTTGATTTAAAATCTAATTCAAACCCCTCATGCTTTCTTGTGTTTTTCACACCTTCAAATAGATCATAGTGTGATCGATTGTTCTTTTTGTAAGGATTCAGTTGAGTCAATTTTCTATCTTTATCACTTGAGATAGTTTTGTATGTGTGGTATATAATCTTCTAATTGTTGGAGTTGACATGTGTTTCTAATTGTTGGAGTTGACATGTGTTTCTTCCTAATGATCATAAGCTTCTTTTTTTAGCATTTCATTTTTTTTATGTGGTAGGCCAAATTTAAGGATGATTTTATCATGATATATCAATGATGTAGTGTGGATCATTTGCATTGTCCATAATAATATTATCTTTAAATGGGTTACAAAACTCTGAAAGAAGTGAGGAAGAAGAGTAACATTTTGACAAAAAAATGGTTTTTATGTATATCAGGAGTAAATTCATGTACTACTTTGACTGACTTCAAAATTTTATCTTCTATCTTAATCAATTATGAATCGAGTGTTTGCCTTAATTCTAAGGTATATGTTCTAATATGTGACTTTATTATTTTGGTGGATTCTCATATGTTGGTGATGGTTCTCCTGTATGAGTTATATAGTTTAAATCCTAAAAAGTTGGTTTTTAGCTGGTGAACATTTTTTCTTACATATTTTGTTTCGTTGGCGTGATGTTTATTTCATGTTGGATTTTTATTTATATCCTTAATAGCCTTCTATGCTTTGGGATTATATATATATATATATATATATATATATATATATATATATATATATATATATATATATCTTGATAATTTTCATTTTTATTAATATATTAGTTTTTCAATAAAAAAATAGACTTTTTAATGACATATGCAGGAAACGGAGGAAAAGTCTTGAATTGAAAAATATTTGGAATAGATGGTACATATATTAAATTCTGATGGAACATAAAATTAATGACCATCTACTATGGTTGCTCACCATAAACATGGCATGTCTTGGTTCTATTATTACAAGAGTAATACTCTAACACAAATTTCCAACAAACTATTTTTATTAATTAAAATTTATAAACATTCTACTAATTTGATATGAAATGATCTATATAATATAGACGGATCTACAAAATATTTAATCAATACAAAATTAAGTGCGATGGAAATTATGTATAAAATTCTCATTTCGATTTTACTGATCAATTTTTATTTATATAAGAAAGGAGTGGTATTTTGGTAGCATTTATATCAATAAGAATAGTAGTTGTAACTTATTGAGCGTATTTATTTCTCTAAAGATATTTATAAATTTCCAACAAATTCTTCTCTTTCACTTCACACATCTACATGCTATAGATTCTATTATATTTTCTACAAGATGGTTTCTTTTAAGAAGGTTATATTGAATCAAGTTTTTCTGTTTGTGATTAGCTCATCAATGAAAATGGCAGCAACTTCAAGGGTGCCACTATGGAAGATTGAGCATCATCACAAAACATGTAAGTAATATTATCTCCGTTTTAGATTTAAAACCATCTTGCTTTTTTTTTATAGTGAGAATCTATATGAATTTAATTAAATTAATTATTTTTATAGATATATTTTTATTTATTTTATGTTATTTTATAATTAATAATAAATACCGTAAGATGCATATAAAATAATTAATTTGTTAAGGATAATTTAAAAAAAAAAAATTCAATTGCTAATAAATTTAATATTATCATCATGTTTTTCAATTCACTTGTTTTTTTTTTTTTTGTAAATATTTTATCAAGAAATGTAAGTTAGATTCGATTTCAGTGTCTATTGTACTATTTATTAACGGAAGGGACAAGTAATTAGACAATTCATTTGATTTGAAAGTAAAATAAATAGTTTTGTTTGATGAAAATTGGAACACATGAAAAAAAGTAATTAGAAATGTGTTTAATAAAAAATATTTAAATATGTATGTATATATATTTTGACAAAGAAAATACTATTTAATTACGTTGGTTGAAATTTCACATTTTTGTTTAATTCAGGTCAAGTTTCTCCATATATACACACAATTTTTGCAAGTGACTTTGTGGGATTTTGGATCGAACTCTAGTTGGTCGAAGTACTTGCTGTAGTCGAAGAAGGTTCTAGCATGTATTTGTCGAAGGATGCTTGTCGAATTAGGTTTTAGTGTTTAAACCCTAATTTGTTAAGTTAGCTTGTTTGTTAAGTTAGCTTGTATAATGGGCCTTGTGGAAAAAGCCCATTAGTTAGTATGTTAGGTTTTATTATAAATAGCATACTAGTCTCTCATCATTGCAACACAGCAAATCCTAATATAGGGTGAGAGGGTTATTTGTTATTCTTGTAAACTTGTAATCTTGTTTCCTAAGAGAAAGTAAAAGAATAGCAGTTATAACCAATTCTTGTGTTCTTCTTCCTTGTTCTTTATTCTTCCCTTATTCGATACTTTGTTATTGGCATTGAATTCACAACAAATTGGTGCGGTGAGCGTGGAGAAGATGCCTTCGACAAAGTATGAGATTGAAAAGTTCACCGGAGTGAATGATTTCGGTCTATGGCGCTTGAAGATGAAAGCCCTACTGGTTCAGCAGGGTTGTTTGGAAGCGTTGAAGGGAGCGACGGCGATGGACGCTGCGCTAACAGAAAGAGAGAAGACGGCCATGATCGAGAAAGCACACAGCGCAATTTTGTTGAGCCTTGGTGATAAGGTTCTTCGACAGGTATCAAAGGAGACGACGGCATCAGGGTTATGGGTGAAACTTGAAAGTTTGTATATGACCAAATCTCTGGTAAATCGACTCTACCTGAAGCAAGCTTTGTATTCATTCAAGATGATCGAAGACAAAGTGTTGGCTGAGCAGTTGGATATGTTCAACAAGCTGATTCTTGATCTTGAAAATATTGATGTAAAGATTGATGATGAAGATCAAGCGTTGTTATTGTTGTGCGCTTTGCCCAGATCACATGCTCACTTCAAAGAAACCCTCTTGTATGGAAGAGAGTCCCTGACTTTTGAAGAAGTTCAATCAGCCTTGTACTCTAAGGACTTGAACGAACGTAAGGAGCATAAACCTTCGACGGTGGGTGAAGGTTTGGCTGTCAAAGGAAAATTCGACAAGAGGAAAGGTAAAAATCAGTCGAAGTCTTATAGTGGTGACGCATCTGGTATTAGATGCTACCACTGTAAGAAAGTAGGTCACACAAGAAAGGTGTGCCCTGAACGCCTGAAAGATCATGGAGGTAAGGATAATGGCAATGCAGCTATTGTCCAAGATGATTTCGAATCATCTGATGTTCTTGTGGTTTCAAGCAACAACTCGTCGAAGGAGTGGATTATGGATTCTGGATGCACTTGGCACATGACTCCAAACAAAGACTTGTTCGAGGAATTATGTGATCAAGATGGTGGATCTGTATTGCTGGGAAACAACAAAGCTTGCAAGATTGCAGGCGTTGGATCTGTGAGATTCAAGCTCCATGATGAGTCAATAAGATTGTTGACTGAAGTCAGGTATGTACCTGATTTGAAGAGAAATTTGATTTCTCTTGGTGAATTCGACAAGAAAGGATATGTGTTTCAAGGAGAGAAAAGTATCCTGAGAGTCATGAAAGGGTCGAAGGAAGTCTTGAGAGGCGTGAAGAAACAAGGCTTGTATACCCTTGAGGCTGAAGTTGTAAGTGGTTCGACAAATGTTGCATCCACGAAACCTTTGTCGAAGACAGAAATTTGGCACATGAGATTGGGCCATGTCAGTGAAAGGGGTCTGGTCGAATTAGGGAAACAAAATCTGCTTGGTGGAGATAAAGTCGAAAAGCTGAAGTTTTGTGAACCCTGTGTACTTGGAAAGTCCTGTAGAATGAAGTTCAACAAAGGCAAACAAAGAACACATGGATCCCTTGATTACATCCATGCTGATCTTTGGGGGCCTGCAAGGTGTCCATCACATTCAGGAGCAAAGTATTTTCTATCCATAGTAGATGACTATTCCAGAAAGTTATGGGTATTCATCCAGAAGACTAAGGATGAAACTTTTGAGAATTTCAAAAGTTGGAAGACTCTTGTCGAAAATCAAACTGGCAGAAAGGTAAAGAGGTTGAGAACCGACAATGGCCTTGAGTTTTGCAATGAGGCGTTCGACAGTTTTTGTGGTGCCTCTGGTATTGCAAGGCACAGAACTACCGCAGGTACTCCACAACAAAATGGTTTGGCTGAAAGGTTTAATCGAACTATTTTGGAGAGAGTCAGATGCATGTTGACTAGTGCGGGATTAAAGAAGGTGTTTTGGGCTGAGGCTGTTTCGACAGCAGCATATCTGATAAACAGATGTCCTTCGACAGCGTTAGATATGAAGACACCTGAAGAAGTTTGGTTGGGACATCCACCAGATCTCGACAAACTAAGAGTATTTGGCTGTGTAGCCTATGCTCACATTAGGCAAGACAAGGTCGAACCTAGAGCTCTGAAATGCATGTTTATGGGATACCCTGAAGGAGTGAAAGCTTATAGGCTATGGTGCCTAGAGCCAGGTCACAGGAGGTGTATCACCAGTCGAGATGTAGTTTTCAATGAAACTGAAATGGCTTTCAAGAAAACTGATGATGTTGACGAAGAGCTGGAACAGGTAGAGATTCCTGTTGAGGTGGAGCATGTTGATGCTGAAATGCATATCCCAGATGAAGTCGAAGAAGAAACAGAAGATTCTGATGATGTTGAGGAAACTGTTGATGACTACCTATTGTCGAGAGATAGGCAAAGAAGAGTCATAAAACCACCTCAGAGACTTGGATATGCAGATCTTGTAGCTTATGCCTTAATCTCTGCAAGTGAAGTTCTAGACGAAGAACCTAGAGATTATAAGGAAGTTATGAGGAGTCGAATGAAGACTGAATGGCTAAAGGCCATGCATGATGAGATGAAATCTCTTCATGATAATCACACTTGGGAACTAATCAAGAAACCTGTTGGGGCAAGGTTAGTCAGCTGTAAGTGGATTTTAAAAATTAAGGAAGGAATCGAAGGAGTAATGTCGAAGAGGTACAAGGCAAGATTAGTCGCAAGGGGTTTCACTCAGAAAGAAGGTGTCGACTTCAATGATGTATTTTCCCCTGTTGTGAAGCACAGATCCATTCGAATGTTGCTGGCCATGGTGGCTCAGTTCGACCTTGAACTGGAACAAATGGATGTGAAGACTGCGTTCTTGTATGGTGACTTAGATGAAACGATCCTGATGAGGCAACCTGAAGGGTATGTCGAAAAGGGGAAAGAAGATTATGTGTGCAAACTGAAGAAATCTTTATATGGACTTAAACAATCTCCTCGACAGTGGAATAAGAGATTCGACAAGTTCATGGAACACATAGGTTTCATTAGAAGTCAGTTCGACCATTGTGTTTACTCCAGATTTCGACCTGAAAATTCATTTGTTATTTTGTTGCTTTATGTTGATGATATTCTGATAGCAAGCAACAATGTCGAAGATGTAATGAGGGTGAAGGCTGAACTCAATAAGGAGTTCGACATGAAGGACATGGGAGCTGCATCTAGGATTCTTGGAATTGACATTCGAAGAGATAGAAAGCAGTCGAAATTATGCTTATCTCAAGAGGCATACCTACGAAAGATTCTTGACAAGTTTGGTATGTCGAATTCAAAGCCTGTTGTGACTCCAACAAACCCTCAATTCAAGCTGAGCATTGATCAATGTCCCAGTACTGATGTCGAAAGAACCTATATGAACAGCATCCCATATGCTAATATAGTTGGGTCTTTGATGTATGCTATGGTCTGTACTAGACCCGACATAGCATATGCAGTAAGTCTTGTAAGCAGGTACATGGCGAATCCTGGAAAGGCTCACTGGCAAGCGTTAAAGTGGATTCTAAGGTACATAAATGGGTCTCTGAACAGAGTCTTAATTTATGGTGGAGCCTTGGGTGAAGATAGTAAAGCAGCTGTCGAAGGCTATGTTGACTCTGATTATGCAGGCTGTATGGATTCCAGAAAATCTATTTCTGGATATGTTTTCACTATGTTTGGTACAGCAATTAGTTGGAAAGCAACTCTTCAGAAGGTTGTTGCCTTATCAACTACTGAAGCAGAATATATTGCCCTAACTGAAGCTGTGAAAGAAGCATTGTGGCTTGAAGGTTTTGCAAAGGAACTGAAACTTCAAGGTCGAGGTATCACTGTTAAATGTGATAGTCAAAGTGCAATACACCTGTCGAAGAACTCAGCCTATCATGAGCGAACCAAGCACATAGATGTGAGGCTGCATTTCGTCAGAGGGGTAATCGAGCGTGGAGAAGTCCAAGTGCTGAAGGTCTCGACAGATCACAATGCCGCTGATATGATCACCAAAACATTGCCAAGTTGCAAGTTTTTCCACTGTATGCAGTTGATAAAGCTGCATGAAGAAAGCTAGTTAGTGTCTCTTGATGCTGTAGAGTTAGGTCCAAGGTGGAGATTTGTGGGATTTTGGATCGAACTCTAGTTGGTCGAAGTACTTGCTGTAGTCGAAGAAGGTTCTAGCATGTATTTGTCGAAGGATGCTTGTCGAATTAGGTTTTAGTGTTTAAACCCTAATTTGTTAAGTTAGCTTGTTTGTTAAGTTAGCTTGTATAATGGGCCTTGTGGAAAAAGCCCATTAGTTAGTATGTTAGGTTTTATTATAAATAGCATACTAGTCTCTCATCATTGCAACACAGCAAATCCTAATATAGGGTGAGAGGGTTATTTGTTATTCTTGTAAACTTGTAATCTTGTTTCCTAAGAGAAAGTAAAAGAATAGCAGTTATAACCAATTCTTGTGTTCTTCTTCCTTGTTCTTTATTCTTCCCTTATTCGATACTTTGTTATTGGCATTGAATTCACAACAGACTTTTATTAATTAATTTTTAAAATTAAATATTTTCCTAACATACCAAAAATTAATTTTATTTTTATTTTTTATTTTATTTTTCATTTGAAAATATGTGGTTTACTAATTCATTCACCATTTTGCTGCCATATTTATTTGAGAATCTCAAAGATGGGCGCCTACTTTATATTGTTGATGATTATCCACGCCGTCACAACTACATTATCCAAACTCCTCTACCTCCTCCCTCTATATTTCTTCCACCTTATCTCCCTCCTCTTCTTCCTCCACCTTATTCTCCGCCTCCTCCTCCTAATTCTTCTCCACCTCCACCACCAACTTCTTCCTCTCCACCTCCTCAACCTCCACCTTATTTCTCTCCTTCTCTTTCTTATTTGACTTCGCGGACTTTATCTCCTCCTCCTAATTCATGTTGTTGATGATCTAGAAAAACAAAATATAACAACGGGAAAAGCATTGCCGACAACCAATAAAAACGTGAGAAGAAGAAAGATCCAAGATGTGGTATTTTAGATCAAATTATAGTCTTAACAATTGTAATTTCATAGTTCGACAGAGTAGTGTGTTGTACTTAAAGTCTGTTCAAGTATGCAATAGTCGAAGATATGTATGTTGTAGTCGAATCTTGTTCTAGTATACATTTGTATAAGTTAGTTTGTTGTTTAAGTTAGCTTAGTGTCTAGGTTAGTTATATATGTCATGTATGTATGTGTATTATCAACATACATGACACATATAGCTAATAGTCTATAAATAGGCTGATCTCTCGGGTTGTGGAGAGAGGTTGAAGTTGGTTGCTATTATGTAATACTTGTAATCATAAACTCTAATGAGAAGGTAAAGAATAACGATTTTAATAAATTCTATTTTATTCTTCTTCTTCTTCTCTCTCATCGTAACTGAATAGATTTCTTGTGTTTGTGAAAGAAACTTTCTCTCTGATTTTCTACATTCATGGTGCGACGATTGTCACAATAAACTGGTGCGATGAATGTGGATCAAGATGCCTCAAACGAAATATGAGTTGAGAAATTTATCGGAGTGAATGATTTCGATTTATGGTGCTTGAAGATCCTGGTTCAACAAGGTTTGTTAGAAGCATTGAAAGGATAAAAGAAAATTGATGCTTCCTTAACAAAGAAGGAGAAGGCGACAATGATCGAGAAAACCCATTGTGCCATCATTTTGAGCCTAGGTGATAAAGTTCTCCAGTAGGTTTCAAAGGAGAAAATCGTCGCAAGTGTGTGGCTGAAACTTGAAGGATTATACATGATCAAATTCTTGGTAAATTGTCTCTACCTGGAGCAAGCTTTGTATTCATTCAAGATGAGTGAAGACAAAGTCTTGACAGAGCAATTGGATATGTTTAATAAATTGATTCTTTATTTGCTGAATATTAATGTTACCATTAGTGATGAAAGTTAAGCCATGTTGTTGTTGTGTGCTTTACCCATATCTCATGCTTACTTCAAAGAAACTTTCTTGTATGGAAGAGAGTCTCTGACCTTTAAAGAAGTTCAATCGACCTAATACTCAAAGGACTTGGATAATAGAAATGAGCAGAAGCCATCATCTGTTGGTGAAAGATTGTTTGTAAAAGGAAAATTCTTGAAGAAGGATGGTAAGTTTTAGAAGAAGAAGGGTAAAGATCAACATAAGTCAAATAGTGATAATGATCCTAAAATTAGGTGGTATCATTGTACGAAGGAAGGTCACAAAACAAAAGTGTGCCACGAACGCCTAAATAATCATGGAGGTAAGGATAATGGCAGCACATATATTGTGCAAGATGGTTTTGAATCATTTGATATTCTTGTGGTTTCAAGAAGCGACTCTAGTAAGGATTGGATTATGGATTTAGGATGCACTTGGCACATGACTCAAAAAGAGACATGTTTGAGGAACATGAGACTTATGAATCTCCTTCAAATAACTGAACGGTATCTGATTAGACACTGGCAAGCCGGTGTAATAAGCATACTTCTCCAAAGTGGATGCAAGCTGTTAATTTGGGAAAGTGAAACACTTGTATAAAGCATCATAGAACTAGACCAAGATGTTCAAAACTCTATCTTCTATATCAATACCCAACACAACAAGAAGTCTTTCATATTGGTCTTTGAAATCAGAAGGACTAGCTACCAAAGATCCTATCTTTCTTAGCTCTTTTAACTCAGGACGCTTGAAAGTGAACTGATGAGTGTTTCTCCTTCCATAATTCATACTTTAACTACCTACAACTTTTGCAAATGAGAATCCCTAAGTTCCTTGAAACCAGGTGAAAAAGATATTTATGAATGCAAGATTAAGCCACAATCACAAACATGGTGGGTTTTAAGGTTCAGCATCATGAGCTTGGAGCCAAGTGGACAGGGTAACAACCATCCCCCAGGGTATTGTTCTAAAGTTTTGGATAAATTGAACAGTAACTAGGTTCTAAGAAGTTCCCAGCGTCTACAATCCATATTTAGGATATTATCAGTTTAATGACTACTCACATACTAATAATATTCTCAAGAGAACCTTGTCTGAGTGTAGTATTGTGTATTAACTAAACCAAGCCTACACCAGGATGGTAAACACACTACATCCTAAAAGGCCAAGAGTGGTAAAAAGGGTTCTCAGATCAACTCAAAATCATGGACTTCCAGATCAAAAACAACAATGTCTTCACGACTACTCGTTAAACATTATTACCTTCAAAGGGGCCTCATATGAGCGGGGTTTTCATGCTTCTCTAACGAGGTTTAACACCAAGTACATCCACATGACTATACCACCATCCTAATCATAAGTGCACTCAAGTCCGAGTATAAAACTTATCTTACCACACAGATATCACCAAGCACCCAAAATAAACAAAATAATAATAACACAAATAAACAAGTTAGGCTTAACCCTCTTAGGGACCACTCCCCAATAGAGTCGCCAGTCTATCATGGCAGAAAAATTGAGATTATGCTATTGATTAACTTAACTCAGAAATGACCGTAGTCGCCACCAAACATTATTGTTTCCAAAGGAAAGGGAAAATATCGAGAAAACCCAACGAGAAAAAGTACAACAAAAGAATAGCTCGGGGTAAGGAGGTTCTTTATGCAAGGGAAAGATATTAGAACCCCTCACATCTATGGTGATCCATAGGAACCTCTTGAAAATCCGTGTTAGGTTAAAAACCGGATTGTTTTCAAAATAGATTGAAGTGATGCGGAAATAATTATTTTTTAGTATTTTTGTTTTTCAAGACTTCAAGAGCCTTGTGCATACGTATCTTCCATGTGAAATGAAGAATCAAAACCTCGTACTTCATGGTAAAAAGAACACGGTGGTTTGTTGATTGGTTTTAATTGAAAGGATATTTTGTCGTTTTGGAGTGGAAAACACAACTTAATCCTCACAAGTATGAGAACGTGAGCATTTGCATCATCTTGATATAGAGAATTTTACTTGGATTTTATCAACAATTATGTATCAACATTCAAGTTGAAAATTCCAATCACTTCATAATGATCTGGTGAAAGTGTAGTGGTTTGCATCACTACAAGAACAGACTAATATCCAATATTTGAAAAAATGTTTTAAAAGAAAAAAGTGCACAAAGGCGCAAAAAGAAAGTTTTATAAGGTTTGTTTCTTTTAAAGATTTTGAAAGGGTTTAAATATGTTTAAGTGTTTTACCATTTATTAAGAAAAAATAATTTCACAATCACTTGACAAATTCTAGGTTTATTATTAAAGGTTTGAAGTTTGAAACAAGAAGTTAGTTGAAAAAGAATGAAGTTTTAAAAATTAAAGAATTGGGTAGGAGATGAAGAGACTATCCTAAAGTATAAAGTAAATGACAAGGAAATAAATGTTCTCACTATAAGATATCTTAAGAGAAAGACTTTGTGTGTGCAAGTGAACTAACCACAAGATGGAGCAAGCATTTGACATTGGTCAAAATGAGCATTACTTTCCCTTTGGAGTAATCCACAAGATAAGCAATAAAATCCATATGAAAACATAAAGCATCAAATGAAAATTAGAAGTCTCACATCACACACAATATTACATGAAACATAGAATACTATATGAAATCCAAAGGTATCAGATGAAAATCCAAAATATCAAATGAAGGGTCCAGATGAATATCAAGGTTATATATGAAAGTAATACAAGCAAATGAACTATCCTAAGTTCAAACTCCTTAAGCAAGGGATAATAACCAATAGTCCAAGATTAAGAGCCATGTTTTTTAGGGTTTTGCCTTTATTAATGTCTTTTGATGAAAAGAAAAAAAAAGTCCAATGGGAAAAGGGAAAAGTCATAAAAATAAATGACATAAAATAAATGACATGAAATGTAAATGCTTAAAATATAAAAAGTAAAGTGCATTAAAATAAAAGTTAGCGCAATTAATGGTTAGAGTCAATATTAGTAAGATCAACCGATTAATGATAATTTATCTCTATGTTAAGCAATCATAAGTGTATTTATGTAGAACTAACACCTATAAGAGGCTGGTCAATAGAAATTTATGTATCATGTATGTTAGAGATATGACACGAGTCATTCTCCTAAAAAAATACAACACAAGTTAAAATAAAAGTAAAAAAAAAGAGATGAAGATGGAAAATTGACCAAGCACTAAGGCAAAGGGATTTGATCATTGTTTCAATCACTCTTTTCATGATACCTTGAGACAAACTTATCATCAATACAAAGTACCAAAAATGATTAAATGATCATTTAATGGTAGATTTGTAATGAAGAAAGTTCACCAAGCATCAATCAAAATTAATTGAATAAAATGAAACTTCAATCATCTAAAATTGACCAAGTCAACCAATAGCAAAAAGAAGAAGATGGGGGAGAGAGAGAGAGAGAGAGAGAGAGAGAGAGATGAGCAACCAAATTAAATAACAACATGAGATCAATCTATCATCAATTTCAATCACCTCTCTTGATGTCACAAAAGGATAACCCTATTGTAAGTGTTTACTTATTGGCATTAATTTTTGGTAAAACCAGATTTGCGAATGTCATGACTGATGTCATAACATTCTGGGATAAAGTCAAATTCTGCAGAAGGAATGTTCTACAGGAACAACTCAGTATGAGTGAATATCATGATGATTAAGCTATGATCATATATACTGAATTCTACCAAAATCAGTGAGCAGGATACATGATGTCATAACCAATGTTAAGACATCCTGTACTGATCAAGTTGTTGTGCAGATTTATTGTTCCTGAGATTTTTCAGGAATCTGGTGTGCTATTCTGAGTTGAAGTATATTGACTAGATCAGATGCTCACGTGGATATTTAGGTTAACCGTGCTTAACCCTAATCTGTTATGATGAAAGCCCAAGACCAAGTCTTTAGGTTAACTTTGGTTAACCCTAGCTATTTTTATGGAAGCCCAAAATGAAGAATAGACTGGATATATATTTCTCACGAAGCCTAGTGGTGAGCAGCGCTTGGAGAGAAGATCAATAAGGCATTGTATAGTTGTGATAGTTTTAGTAACTACTGTGAGCCAAGCAATTATCACTTGATAAGTTACTTGGAGTAGGATTTGGTTGTAAGGGTTGTTTATCACTCAAAACTTTGAAGCACGAGTGTTGTGTCTCTTGATTAAAGCTTTAAAGCAAAATCAAGCGTGTGTATTGAAGAATGTCTTTATAATCTTATTAATCAGTAGATTAGTATCACTGCTGTGATTGAGGGGGAATGGGTAGGAACTCAGGTTTAAGTAGGACTTAGATTGAAGTTGCATTGGGTAGGTCTTAAGTGAAGGAGATAAACTGGTTGGTTTATTCCTAAATTAATACCTCTTATAGTGAATTTCCTCCCTGGCTTGGTAGCCCCCAGATGTAGGTGTTATTACACACTGAACTGGGTTAACAATTGATCGTGTTCTTTACTGTCTTTTAAATTACTGTTTGGTTTGTGTACAATTTGTCAGATACGGTGTCATAACATTCACTGTGACATTAAGTATCTGTTCCAGAATTTCAATTGGCATCAGAGCAGGCACCCTGCCTGTCTTTCTGGGTGAGATCTAGGGATATTATTTTCTGGCGCTATGGACAAGGAAGGAGGATTTGGGAACAGACCACCTATTCTGGATGGATTAAACTATGACTACTGGAAACCTCGTATGATTGCCTTCTTGAAGTCACTGGACAAGAAATCTTGGAGAGCTGCTGACAAAGGATGGAACCATCCCACCATAACTGGGAAAGATGGGACGACTAGTCTGAAACCTGAGGAAGAATGGAGCAAAGAAGAAGAAGAGTTAGCCCTGGGTAACTCTAAAGCTTTGAATACCTTGTTCAATGGAATTGATAGAAACATATTCAGACTAGTACATCAATGTGAACTAGCCAAGGATGTTTGGGACACTCTCAAAACCACCCATGAGGGTACATCCAAAGTAAAAATGTCAAGACTTCAGATGCTCACTACCAAATTTGAGAATCTAAGGATGAAGGAAGATGAGACCATTCATGAGTTTCACATGAACATCTTGGAAATTGCCAACACCTTAGGAGCATTGGGAGAAAAGATGTCAGAAGAAAAGCTGGTGAGAAAGATTCTCAGATCCTTGCCTAAAAGGTTTGCAATGAAAGTGACTATTATAGAGGAAGCTCAGGATATCTGCAACTTGAAGGTTGATGAACTCATTGGGTCACTTCAGACATTTGAGATGGGGATCAGTGACAATGTTGACAAGAAAAACAAGAGCATAGCCCTTGTATCCAATACTGAAGATGAATGCAAGGAGAGTGATGAAGAGAATATATCAGAAGCTATAACTATGCTTGGAAGGCAGTTCAACAAACTCATCAAGAGAATGGACCTAAAGTCAAGGTCAAATGTCAAGAACATTTCCTATGACATTAGCAGATCCTATGACTCCAGCAGAAGAACTAAGTCTGAAGAAAAGGGAAATCAAAGCAGAGGAATCCAATGCCATGGATGTGAAGGATATGGGCACATTCGAGCTGAATGTCCTACCTTTCTAAGGAAACAAAAGAAAGGAATGTCTGTTACTTGGTATGATGGTGACTCAGAAAGTAACTCTGAAGAAGAATCTGCTAAACTAGTTACTGCACTGTCTGGTGTTTGTAACTCTGATAATGATTCTAGTGATGAGGAAGTGACATTTGAAGAACTTGCTGACTCCTACAAGAAGCTATGTATCAGAAGTGCTGAAGTCTGTCAGCAAAATGAGAAACAGAAAAAGCTCATAATGAAGTTGGAGGGTGAGAAGAAGGCAGACATTGCTACTATAAGTCATCTCGAAGGTGAAGTTCTAATGTTGAACTCCAAACTTGATCAGATGACTAAGTCTGTCAAGATGTTACCAAATGGAACTGACAAGTTGGAAGAAATCCTTCAGGATGGACAAAATGCAGGAAACATGTCTGGTCTAGGATTTGTGGCTGCAAAGAAATCTATTGTTGACAAGAAGAAGACCAGGCCTGATAAACAAATGTCAAAGCAGATGTCACAACATAGGACTCAACATCAAGAACAGAGAAATATGAAGAAAAAGTATCAAAGATGGAGATGTCATTATTGTGGGAGGTTTGGTCACATAAAGCCATTCTGCTTCAGATTATATGGATATCCTAATCAGACCCCATATGTCAAACCTAAGACTAACAAGACACCATATACTCAACAGTGGAAGAAAAAGACTACAACCCTGATAGCTCACACCTCCCTTAGAGTTTCTGCCAAGGAAGACTGGTACTTTGACAGTGGATGCTCTAAACACATGACTGGAATCAAGAATCTGCTAAATGATGTCAAACCTCATACTACTAGTTATGTCACTTTTGGAGATGGTGCTAGAGGAGAAATCAAAGGAGTTGGAAACTTGGACTGCCCTGGAGTTCCAAACCTAAATGAAGTGTTGCTGGTAAATGGTTTGACTGCTAATCTCATAAGTATCAGTCAACTATGTGATCTAGGATTCAAGGTCAACTTCACCAAGTCAGAATGTCTTGTAACTAATGAAAAATAAGAAGTTGTAATGAAAGGAGTCAGATCAAAAGACAACTGTTACTTATGGGAGTCTGAGAACACTAACTACTCTTTTGTGTGCTCTATAGCCAAAGAAGAAAAGGAAGTGAAATTGTGGCACCAAAAACTTGGTCATTTACATCTTAGAGGGATGAAAAAGATCATATCCATGGAGGCTGTCAGAGGGATTCCAAGGCTTCAGATTGATGAAGGGAGAGTATGTGGTGAATGCCAGGTTGGAAAGCAAACTAGAATGTCACATCCAAAGACAAGACATCTGACCACCTCTAAGGCGCTAGAACTTCTACATATGGAGCTGATGGGTCCCATGCAGGTGGAAAGTCTTGGTGGAAAGAGATATGCCTATGTTGTTGTGGATGATTTTTCCAGATTCACCTGGATAAACTTCATTAGGGAAAAGTCTGATGTATTTGATGTTTTTAAAGAATTGTGCAAAAGAATTCAAAGAGAAAAAGAAGGATGCATTGTCAGAATCAGAAGTGATCATGGTAAGGAATTTGAAAATAGTAAGTTTGATGAGTTTTGTTCCTCAGAAGGAATCAATCATGAGTTATCTTCACCTATAACTTCTCAACAAAATGGAGTTGTGGAAAGGAAAAATAGGACTATACAGGAATCTGCCAGAGCAATGATACATGCTGTGATACGGTGGGAGAACTGACTTGTGGTTTGCATTTGTATTCGCACTTGTTCGGTTTAGCAAGAGTCGCCACCGAATTTTTATTTTATCCTAAAGGAAAGGTTAAAAAGCACAAGAAAAACCTTTTGAGATGTTTCGTGGGTTCGGGGGGTAGATTATGAAAAGGGAAGGTATTAGCACCCTTTTCATCCATGGTTATCCATGGGCTCTTAGTTACTTGGTTTTAGATCACTTGCCTTGATTTTCGATTGCTTGAAATTGTGGTATGTGTGTGTTTTGAAAATGTTTTAAAAAAAGACGCCTTCGTTTCGGCAACCGTTGTAACAATTCTTTACTCGAATGTTTTACAAAGGTGTGTATCTTTTCGAAAAGATATTTCAAATGTTTTGAAAGTTTGTTTTGAAAGTGTTTGTGGAGTGTGGTTTTGAAAAGTAGGCAAGTGTTTTTGCAAGTTGATCAAGTAACTAAGAGTTTGTCTACCCCTAAATTTACTCAAAGGTTTTTCTTATGTTTTAACCCCTTTTAACAATTTTGTTCCACCATTGTAATTGGTGGACAATCTTGCGTTTAGGATGTTTAATGGGACAGGCGCGGGTCGTCGTATGGACCATGAATGCAATGGTGCCAAGTGTCTTTGGCAATTTGCTTGAAGGGACTATGATCATTTTGATAGGCAACTTTCGAAAGCGTCATCGAGGGACTTATGATCATTTTGAATTGTTTTGCCAAAGAAACTCGACGTGCAAGCATGGCCCATATTGGAAGGCAACATGTGGGATTACCCTAGGGGTGCAAGTGTGATTGTGTATTGATTTCATGTATTTGTCTTGTATTAGGTTATCTAGCGTTCGATTTTATGTACATGCAAACCCTAGGTCTAACCATGGTATATTTGAAAGCGATAAATTGCGGGAATTTAAAGTCTACGCTATTACAAAATAGTATCCGGGAGTGGGGGTACAAATTTACAAATGGGGATGAGACTTTAAATAATTACAACCAAATCGAATCGATCGCGATGTAAAATATAATGTATAGCAATGTATAAGAATAGCAAATGTAAATGTAAATGCGTTAATGTAATTGTGTAAGTGTATGTGTATATGTGTATGTAATTTATTTACAGGTTGAGATGTGAACTTAATGAAAAAATTAAGTGTTTTATTTATTTAATTTTGTATTCTCGTACTTTGTTAATATGCACAAATAAAAGTTTTAATCTTAAGGAAAGAAAAGTATTAACCTTAAAGAAAAATTATGTAATTATGTACAAAGAAAGATTTTTAATAAAAAGAAAATGTTTATGTATTTTGTTGTTTTATGTATTAATGTGAATATCTTACACAAGAGTTTTTATGAAAAGAAGATGTTTTAAGAAAATTAATGTTTTAAGTTTTAAGAACAATTATTTAATCTCAAAAGTTCTAATCCTCTATACATTTTAATTACACTAGCTAAAAATAAAAGGTAATTAAGAATCTTTTTATATAAAGAAGTGTTGGTGTATTATTTAACTTATAAACAAAGTATTAGTATAATTTAAGAAAAGGAAATAAAGAAATGAATGAAAAATGATTATTGGTTTTCAAAAAACAATGAAGAAAATAAGCTCAAGGGAAATTGGTGGGTTAAGAGGATTATTTGGGCCCATCAGAAGAGGTAGGTTTCAGAAAAAGGGGGTGTATGCGTTTAATGGGCTTAAGCGTTTTGAAGGGCAAGGCCCATTGTTTTGACACAAATGTTTTAGGGTTTGAAATGGTTTCGTGCATTTGGGGAAGCTAGGGTTTGTAACATGCAGAGGCGCAGTATGCTTCGATTCGTTCCTCTTCATCTTCTTCGCCAAGCGCCTAGATCAAGTCCTTTGCCCAAGCCACCAGCGCCACCGTTGCCTCCTCTTCTCCCTGACCACGCGAGCGGTAGCTACGAGGTTCAATTTCTTCGTTGTAATGCGTTAGGGTTTTAGCTCATGTTTTTGTATGTTTTAGTTCTGTTTCTGATTTCCTTTATGTTCTTGTTTGTGTTCTGATTGAGGTTGTGGAAAGGAAAGAAGAGAAGAGAAATGCTACCTCTTGGAGACGGAGGAGGAGGGACGTGGAGGCGCTCCGGCGGCTTGACGGCGAGGGGAACGGTGGTGATACACGCTAGCTTGCTTGGGACCCTGGTATTTCGTGTTTTGTCTTTTTTATGTGTTGGTTCAGTGATGATGTTCTGAGAACTTAGTTTATCACCTCTTTTCTTCTTCTCTTTCTGTTGCTTCAGTTTCCTCGTATGTTTGACCCTTGAGTGATTGCTATACTGAATTGCCTTGTATGTTTGCAAACTTGTACGCTTCTTTTTCCTCTTCCACTACGAACTTGCTGAGATGCTTAGGATGTTTGTATTATTTGATGATGATTTTGAGTATTTGCCTCTGATATGCTATTGTTGAAACGTTGGTTTTGACTAGCTTTCCCTCTCCTCTCTCTGCCTTGTTTCTGTTGCCTTTTGAATTGTTGAGTTGCCTGTGTGTTAACCCAGTGATGACAATGTTCTGAGGGTTTGGTTGATTCGAAAAAATGCTTAGTGTTTGATATGCTGAGATATTTTTGTATGTTGAGATATTTGTTATGCTTGCCCTGTTGCCTTGAAAAGTTTTGATGATGTTGTTGTTAGCCCAGTGATGAAGGTTTTCTGAGGGCTTGATGGATGGTTTGAATGCTGGTAAGGCTTGCTTCAGGTTAAGCTTTTCTTCTGGTTTATGCACAGGTTCTTGGCTTGGTAGGTTAAGTTTGGTGTGAGGTTTGGATATACTGATTTCTGTTTGAATGGTAAGGCTTGGGTTTGAGGTTTGTATCAGAGTAGGCAGGTTTGACAGGTTTAAGGTTTTGTTTGGAGTTTAAAGGGTTTCAGCAGGTTGATGGCCTTTGTTTACAGGTTTACTGGCTTGGCCTTTTACAGGTTAGGCTTTGGTTTTGTCATGCTTGATGCAGGTATGAGGCTTGGAAGGTTGAGCTGTTTTTGCTTTTGGTTTATGTGGCTTGTGATAGCTTTTGAAATGTTTAGGCTTCAGGCTTTTTGTGCTTTGGGCGTGTATGTTTGAATGCCTTTTTTCTTTTGCTTTTCTGTCTTCTGAGATATATGATGCAGGTTTTTTAGGTTGAGGGCTTTCTTGTATATTCCTTTAGGGTCTTTGCCCTCTTGTTTTTTAAGGGCAGGAGGCGCTATATTTTCTTGGTCAAACTGGTGGACAGGTTTGCAAGGCTTGAGGCTTTCACTCTTTGTGATCACTTCTGCTGCATATGTTCTGTCTCCTTTTGAATAGCTCTGATCATGCCTTTTTTAGCCTTTAGCCTGCTGTACCATAATCTGCTTTCCTCTCTCTTTCTCTCTCCGGATTAAAGAAGCATTTTTTATTGCTTTAATTTCGTCTTTTCTGAAAAAACAAATGGCTGGAAAGTGATGATATTGATGTTGTTGGCGCTTGTATATTTCCCTCTGCATACTTCCATGTTTCTTGCATACTTTATGTACTTTCTCTTGACAGCTTTTGGCTTAGTTGATACTTTGATCCTTGGACAGCTTTTGGCTTAGTTTGAGAATGTAACTCAGTTTGCCTTTACTTGTACATGCTGTTTGGAAACTTGGTTGACAATTTCTTTTGATTTATGCAGTATGCTTAAAAATTTGAATTTGTGCAAAAATAAACTTTGTGCATTTCATGTTTCATTGCAAGCATTTCATCCCTCTTTGTGAACCGGGAGAAATCCCGTGATTTGCAGAGAGGGCAAAACTGATTCTGGCCATTTGTTTTTAATGATGAATCTTTAAATTACTGTCTGTCTCTTATTCATTTTATCCGCAATTGACTTTTCTTTCTTTTCTTATTTTTTTGCAGATAAAATCAAATGGAGCAGAGGGAGCAATGGATGGAAAATGAAGACTTAGGAATTAGGATAGTTTTTATTTCATTTTAAATATTTGTAAACTTATCATTGTAAATACTTTGTAAAAAATACTGTATTTAAATAATAATTGTAACAAATAAATTAAGGATGAATAAAATCTATTTTTTATCAGTTAATTCCTTTTCTTCTTTTCAATTGTTTATTTTATTATTTATAATTCTCAAATTATAATAATTGAAAAATAAATTCCAACCATTTTAACTCAGAATAATAAATAATCCATAAACGTCCGGCATCTTGAATAATCAGAGCACTGCACAGCTAAACAAACAAAACGCCCACATGCCCTTTTCTTTCTCACTTGATTAAATCCAACACTGCAAACTCAATCCAAATGACTCAGTCCAAACTTCAAAGTAAACTGAGAAGAACTATAGAATGAATTCTTTCTGAGAAATATGTGCACAAAACCCTAATTCTTGATTAAATGCCAGAGAAACGCCTGCCTGATCAAAACCTGAGCCAACTCAACCAAACCCTAGCCAAGGTATTGAACTCTTTGAAAATCAATGAAAACCCTAATTTTTGTCTGACTGACGAGAAAAGTCTGTTTGACCTTTTCTTGAGCCAGTCTGAAAAATCAGGAAAAGCCCGAAGCTGTGATTTCTTGAGGAAAAATATGAGGGCAAATTTTGGGGTACAACACATGCCAAGAAGCTTCCTATTCATTTTTGGGCTGAAGCTATGAATATAGCCTGTTATGTCCACAACAGGGTCACCTTGACAAAGGGAACATCATCCACCCTTTATGAACTATGGAAAGGAAGAAAGCCTACAGTGAAGTACTTCCATGTCTTTGGAAGCAAATGCTATATTCTGACAGATCGTGAACAAAGGAGAAAGATGGACCCTAAAAGTGATGAAGGAATATTCCTAGGATACTCTACCAACAACAGAGCATATAGGGTGTTCAATTCCAGGACCAAAGTTATGATGGAGTCTATAAATGTCATAATTGATGATCACCATAAGGAAACAAATGTCCCATATGATGTTGAGACATTCTTTGAGACTTCAACACAAGTGTCTAAAAAGGATGATGTGCCTAATCCTACTCCATCAGAGTCTGAATCAAAGGAAGCTAACAAAGATCCTTCCATCAGAATTCAGAAAGATCATCCTAAGGAACTCATCATAGGAGATCCTAACAGTGGAGTCACTACAAGATCTACAGAAATCATCACAAACTCTTGTTTTGTGTCTAAGATTGAACCAAAAAATTTTAAAGAGGCTTTGACTGATGAATACTGGATTGGAGCAATGCAAGATGAATTGAACCAGTTCAAGCAACATGAAGTATGGGAGTTAGTTCCTAGACCAGAAGGAACAAACATCATTGGCACAAAGTGGATCTACAAGAACAATTCAGATGCTGAAGGAGTTGTCACCAGGAATAAGGCAAGGCTTGTTGCTCAAGGATACACTCAAGTTGAAGGGGTTGATTTTGATGAGACTTTTGCTCCTGTAGCCAGACTGGAATCAATCAGACTTCTCTTGGGAGTTGCTTGTCTCTTTAAGTTCAAGCTGTTTCAGATGGATGTGAAGAGTGCCTTCCTAAATGGGTACTTAAATGAGGAAGTGTGTGTGGAACAGCCTAAAGGATTTGTGGATCCAAACTGTCCTGATCATGTCTACAAATTGAGGAAAGCATTATATGGCCTGAAACAAGCTCCTAAAGCTTGGTATGAAAGGTTGACAAAGTTCCTCACTGACAAAGGATACAGGAAAGGAGGTTTGGATAAAACTCTTTTTGTCAAGGATGAAGGAGGAAAGATAATGGTAGCTCAAATTTATGTTGATGACATAGTGTTTGGAGGAATGTCAGATAAAATGGTTAAACATTTTGCTAACCAGATGCAAGCTGAATTTGAAATGAGCCTCATGGGAGAATTGACCTACTTTCTTGGACTACAAGTCACACAGATGGAAGACTTAATTTTTCTGTCTCAAAGCAAGTATGTAAAGAATATTGTCAAGAAGTTTGGGATGGAGAATGCCAGTCATAAAAGGACTCCTGCACCTACTCATTTAAAGTTGTCCAAAGACACAAGTGGAACAAATGTGGATCAAAGCTTGTACAGAAGCATGATAGGAAGTCTGCTATACTTAACAGCCAGCAGACCTGACATTGCCTTTGCAGTTGGAGTATGTGCAAGATACCAGGCTGAACCCAAAGTAAGTCACATCAACCAGGTGAAAAGAATTCTTAAGTATGTGAGTGGAACTTACAATTATGGCATGTTGTACTCTCATGGATGTGAACCAATTATGTCTGGTTATTGTGATGCTGATTGGGCTGGTAGTGTTGATGATAGAAAGAGCACCTCTGGAGGATGCTTCTTTTTGGGAAATAATCTTGTCTCTTGGTTCAGCAAGAAACAAAACTGTGTGTCTCTACCTACTGCTGAAGCTGAATACATAGCAGCTGGTAGCAGCTGTTCTCAAATGATCTGGATGAAACAGATGCTGACTGAGTATAATGTCACACAAGATGTCATGACATTGTACTGTGACAATTTGAGTACTATTAACATATCCAAGAATCCTATACAGCACAACAGGACTAAGCATATTGACATTAGACATCACTTCATCAGAGATCTTGTGGAGGAGAAGGTGATTAAGCTGGAACATGTTGCCACTGAACTACAACTGGCTGACATTTTTACCAAGGCACTTGATGCTAGTCAGTTTGATAATTTAAGGGGAAAGCTGGGTATTTGCCAATATGAAGAGATGTAGCAATTAATTTTGCTTAATACAAGGGTTGAAAGAGATATGTTAATCAAGTCTATTCTGATTGGGCTAATCATTTGTTTCCCTCTTTCTTTCCAAAAGTTTAAGAAGAGGAATAGACATATTTATATCTCCCTCTTCTCATTTTGCTGCATCACTCTCCATTCCCTCAAAAGAAGATTTCACACACGCTGGCACTTGTTTTCTCAATCTCTCAAGATGTCTCAATAATCTGTGTCATCATCTTCATCAAAGGCAACTGCATCTTCCTCACCCACTGACACCGAACCTAGGGCAATCGTAAACTCCATGGATGTTGATGTTCTTGAGGTAACTCCACTTCGTGAAATGGCAGCTGATCCTACTAAGGTCAAGAAGCTGCGAACCAGACATGCAAGAAGATCACAAGCTTCTCCCTCTAGTAAATCTTCTCAACCATCATCCTCTGTTCCTCCAGAGATAGCTAATAAGTAAGGTTCTGCTTATGTGCATCAAGCTATTTCCAGACTAGTCACTAGGATTCTTAATGAGAATCACTATGTTCCTGGTATATCTGTACCATTGAACCAAGAAACTGCTAGCCCTAATTTAGAAAGTAATCCAAATGTCACTCAGAATGTTGAGACACCTGATGACAACATTGAGAAATCTCCAGAGAAACCTGATGATCACCAGACCCCTACTGACAAGGCTGTTGAACCTCCTGTCATTGATGTTGATGAATAATTTTCTGATAATGATTTAATTGCTAATATCAACCCTAGCATAGCTAGAAGGATGATGAGTAGAAAAGAAAAGCAGAGTGCTGCCCAAAGCCCCTCCAAAGAGAAGGCTACTGAAGTTGTTCATGAGAAAGCTAGGCCTGAGAACAAGGCTAGAGAAGAAGCTGAGAAGGATCAAAAAGTTGGAACTTCGAAAGGGAAGGGTAAGGTAAAAGCTAGGGATCTATTGGTAGTCTCTCAAAAGAAAGGCTCCTGAACCCTCTGAATCTGATGAGGAATCAGACTTTGATTTTGATGTTGAGAGCAATGTTCCAGACATTCCTCTCAGGAAGAAACCCTCTTCTAGAAAACTGCCTAAGGTTCCTGAAGTTGCCATTGACAACATCTCCTTTCACCATCCAGAAAATGCAAGCAGGTGGAAGTATGTGTTTCTAAAAAGGATTGCCTTAGAGAGGGAGCTGAACAGAAGTGCTATTGAGTGTAAGGAAGTCATGGATCTCATCAAGGCTGCTGGCCTGATGAAAACAGTGGTCAAGTTTTCCAACTGCTATGAGATTCTTGTCAAAGAATTCATAGTAAATTTTTCCGTGGTTGTGCTGATGGAAAGTCAGCTGATTTTAAGAGTGTTTATGTGAGAGGAAGGAAGGTAAATTTTTCTCCTACTGTGATAAACATATACCTAGGAAGGCCCGATGATGCTCAACCTGAGCTTGAAGTTACTGACAACCAGGTTTATCAAACCATCACTGCCAAGCAAGTCAAGCACTGACCCTTGAAAGGGAAGCTAACTGCAAGCAAGCTGAGTATGAAGTTTGCCATACTGCACAAAATTGGTGCAGCTAACTGGGTTCCCACCAACCACAAATCCACCATCTCCACTGGTTTGGGAAGATTTATCTATGCTGTTGGAACCAGAACAAACTTTGATTATGGCAACTACATCTTTGATCAAATAATGAAACATGCTGAGAGCTGTGCTATTAAAGGCCCTGTTGCTTTTCCCTCTCTCCTGTGTGGTATAATCATTGATCAGTATCTTGATATTCTGGTTGAAAAGGACTCTGTGTACAAAAGAGCTCCTGCACTTGGTTTTCACTATAAGCTGTTTCAGGGAACACATGTCCCTGACATTGTTATGACATCTGCTGAGACATCAAATGTCAAAGCTCATTCCAAGAAAGCTGATGTTATAGCTGTTCTAAAAGAAACCTACAGAGAGCTTGATGCAAGAAAAAGGACTCTTGAAGAGCTTATTACTAGTCTGGAACAGGAGGAGAATGAAGAACAAATGAGGGAAGAAGATGCTGATGAAGAACAACATGATGGTTCCGCAAGAAGCTCACCAGAAGATGCTGCTGAAAATAGTGCTTCCTCAGGGGATGACAGTACCTAAAGGTCTGAGTTTGTTGCGATGTAAAGATTGATGCTGGAACTTGCTGCTGCTCTGATACCTTCTCTCTGTTTCTGTGTATTTTGGATTTCCTTTTGATGACTGTATAACTTGAAGTACTAAATCCTTTGGCCTCTTTATGGCTAAAAAGGGGGAGAAGTAATTGTGGTAATTTTGGTAGAATTGGATATTGGTAGTTAGATTAGCTGTTATTAAAAATTCTACTGCATTCTAATCTCTGATTGTTTAGGGGTTTTAGCCAAAAAAATTGCCAAAGGGGGAGTTTGTAAGTGTTTACTTGTTGGCATTAATTTTTGGTAAAACCAGATTTGCGAATGTCATGACTGATGTCATAACATTCTGGGATAAAGTCAAATTCTGCAGAAGGAATGTTCTACAGGAACAACTCAGTATGAGTGAATATCATGATGATTAAGCTATGATCATATATACCGAATTCTACCAAAATCAGTGAGCAGGATACATGATGTCATAACCAATGTTAAGACATCATGTACTGATCAAGTTGTTGTGCAGATTTATTGTTCCTGAGATTTTTCAGGAATCTGGTGTGCTATTCTGAGTTGAAGTATATTGACTAGATCAGATGCTCACGTGGATATTTAGGTTAACCTTGCTTAACCCTAATCTGTTATGATGAAAGCCCAAGACCAAGTCTTTAGGTTAACTTTGGTTAACCCTAGCTATTTTTATGGAAGCCCAAAATGAAGAATAAACTGGATATATATTTCTCACGAAGCCTAATGGTGAGCAGCGCTTGGAGAGAAGATCAATAAGGCATTGTATAGTTGTGATAGTTTTAGTAACTACTGTGAGCCAAGCAATTATCACTTAATAAGTGACTTGGAGTAGGATTTGGTTGTAAGGGTTGTTTATCACTCAAAGCTTTGAAGCACGAGTGTTGTGTCTCTTGATTAAAGCTTTGAAGCAAAATCAAGCGTGTGTATTGAAGAATGTCTTCATAATCTTATTAATAAGTAGATTAGTATCACTGCTGTGATTGAGGGGGAGTGAGTAGGAACTCAGGTTTAAGTAGGACTTAGATTGAAGTTGCATTGGGTAGGTCTTAAGTGAAGGAGATAAACTGGTTGGTTTATTCCTAAATTAATACCTCTTATAGTGAATTTCCTCCCTGGCTTGGTAGCCCCCAGATG
Organism: Vicia faba; assembly: GCA_948472305.1. NCBI lineage: Eukaryota > Viridiplantae > Streptophyta > Magnoliopsida > Fabales > Fabaceae > Vicia > Vicia faba. The sequence continues at coordinate 41,189,081 of OX451737.1, read as the reverse complement.
TAGGTGTTGTTACACACTGAACTGGGTTAACAATTGATCGTGTTCTTTACTGTCTTTTAAATTACTATTTGGTTTGTGTACAATTTGTCAGATACGGTGTCATAACTTTCACTGTGACATTAAGTATCTGTTGCCAGAATTTCACCTATAATCAATCCAAAGTATTAAAAATGATCCAACTGATCATTTAATGATAAGTTTGAAATGGTGAAAGTTCATGCAACCAAAGTATCATCCAAAGACCATTGGTCTAGATGAAGCATTTGATCAATCAAATCACGATCCAAGTCAACAGAAGTCAAACCAAAAATAGATGAAGAAAATCAAATATAAATGAGTTAAAATAATTTTATAATAGAAAAAACGGAAAATAAAAGAAAAATTCCAAAAATGCATCAAAAAATCAAATAAATGTCTTAAGAAATTTGAGAAAGTCGGAAAAACTCTAAGGATCAAGATCTCCAAAGTTTGGATCCAAAATATTTCAAAATGATTAAAATAAAATTTTTTAAAGTTAATTAAAAATAAAATAAAGAGAAAATGGTGAAAAATACTAAAATTGATTCTAAAAATATGAGAAAAAAAAAACAAATAAGGTAGAAAATATTTTGAGGAAATTATAGAAAAAAATGAAGTGAAAATTCAATTAGGAGCTATTTTTAATGATTTTTGAAAGAAAAAGAAATAAAACAGAATTAAAAAACAAAAAGAAATAAAAACGTTCAACGACTAGCAAAGGTGTCAAGCGCTGATTGACAAGAGGATTTGAATTTCAATCAGTAGTGCACGAACGCCTTTGTCTTCAACCTTAGAACCGTCGATTTAGCAGGTTCATGAACTGGAATTTTAAGCTCAAACACATATAGTGGAAGCTTCGTATTACTTCACCATTCATGTCTCTCTTCATCAGAGCAGTTTATTTTCTCTGAGAAGAGAGAATTTGCAGAAAAACTCAGAAACCCTAACAACTTCAAAGTAAAATTAAATTCCGAAGAAAAAGAATAAATCACAGTTAGGTGAGGGCTTTCACTCAAGAGGATGTTAACTTGTTTGAGGTAAATAGAAACTCGTATCTACCTTTCCCAAATAAGATTCAGAGGTTTGAAAATAGAGGAATCAAATTGGTGCTTAGAGGTCACGTCAAGCTTCTGTAATGCTTCAAATAACTTCAGATGATGCCGATGAAGGATTCTAGGTGAATATTTGAAGTTAAAAGAGCTTGAAAATGAAAAACCAACGTCTTCTTTTTTAGAGCTTAAAATAGAAACTCGTATCTAGCTTTCCCAAATAAGCTTCAGAGGTTTGAAAATAAAGGAATCAAATTGGTGCTTAGAGGTCACGTCAAGCTTCTGTAATGCTTCAAGTAGCTTCAGATGATGTCGATGAAGGATGCTAGGTGAAGATTTGAAGTTAAAGAGCTTGGAAATGAAAAACCAGCGTCTTCTTTTTTAGAAGTATCGAGTTTAATTTTAGTAGAGTTTTGGAGGCTTTCAAAGCTTGATTTTGAGTGAAGAATGACGCTATAGTTGTAGGAGAACGAATGAACTCAGCGTACATGTGAAATCCCTCTTCAATCGTGCCAACCAAGTTTGGAAAATTTTAGATCCAAAACCGTGTGAAATGAGGCATAGAATGTGTGATTTCAGAGTGAACCTAAGTCGTTTTATGTTGTACCAGATGCATTTGGTTAAGAGAGAAAGTTTGCACATGTACACAGTGGTCCCAAGTTAAGTTTTATGTCATTTCTAATTATAGTTCGAGCGGTACAAAGCAAGGTCTATTATGCCATGCTCAATCTTAGGTAAAATGAAATCCACTCGTGCATTTTGGATTTTCTTTGTGTCAAATGTTCATATCATGGAAAGGAAAACAATGCAAAAAGAACCAACTCAAAAGGATGAGTGAGCTGAAAATAGCACGAGTTAAAAGTTGAGATTTTGTCACTGAAAAACAGGTCTAGCATTAGGTAAAACATGTTATGAACTTAGTTTTGTGCACAAATGGCCTTTGAACAAATTCAAAAATTGATGGACTTAGAGCTTGAACTGATGTTTGACCTTTGAAATAAAGTTGCAGAGGATATAAAAGGAATATTTGGCTCAAAGAAGCGCCCAAAGATATTGAGAAATGAGAGAGTTATGATTGAAATTCTGGTGTATGCCAGTCTTCAGATGTTATACTCAATGTCTAGACATCTGATATGACATAATAAATACACTGCAAGGTAGATACCCAATTTTTCATGATTCAGTACTGAAGGGTAACAGAAGCACAGTTTAACCAAGCTGTGCCAGATCTACTTTGAAGGTGCAGAGGATAGAACACCGATGTGCCTAGTTCTGTTCATTTGTTGCACATGATCAGCAGAGAGCAAACAGTCTTTGCAGTTCTGTTTCTTCTGCACAGATATCAGCATGATGTCTTAACATGTTCTGAGACATCATCTGTTACAACATTACAGTTTTACCTTGATATATAACAGACAGAATTATAAAGTGTTGAAGGTAAAAACACAAATCAGTTGTTGACCCAGTTCGGTGAAACACACCTACTCTGGGGGCATACCAAGCCAGGAAGAAGATCCACTATCAGCAATATTAATTCAGGACTAAACTTCACAAGTTCCCATCCTTCACTTAATCATCTACCCAGTGCAACCTATACCTAGGAACTCCTAGATAGAAACCTACCAGTTTCCATTCCTATTGTCGCAACAACAGAAGTCTTACTCCTACTCAAGAAGCAGTGTCCTCCCACTTGGTTTCCTACATTACAATGAATATGAAGTAATGCAAAAAATACTTAGACTTGCTTCACAGCTTCATCCAAGAACACTCAAACTCTTACCTACAGGTTTCGAGTTACATACATGGTAACCTTGCCACAGACCGACAGGTTTACCTAACAAAACACCCCCAATGTTACATTATGTGTGCTACACAAACCCTAGGTTACAATCTGCTATTTATAACCTATTACCCAACTGGATTTGGGCCTTCAAAAATCTCAGCAAGCTTTTCTCCTTGCTGTTACAACTCAGCAGCAAACTTCTCCTATAATCAAGGTCTTCAATCTTCTAGTTCCTAAAATGTCTCCATATTTAGAAACAGTATTTTCTTCAAATATTCTGATTGATTCTTGATTGATCTTCAGATTCTCCATAAGAAACGCCACATATATTCTCAGAGTATTTAAGTACCAGAACTGTAACTGAATTATCAATTCTGTTGACGTGATGTCAAGTCAGATGTCATGACATTACATCTAACATGTTTTCCTAGATGTTGAACTTCTTCAACACAACAAATAACCTCTTTCATAATTTAGATCACTTAGAATAGTTAGGTTACAAGTCACAGCTGTTACAAACATTCAACATATAACATAGTTACTTAATCAGTACTTAATTTCAGGCGCGATGTCATATGCTGATGTTGTGACATCTTACATAACATGTTGGTCCAGATGTTGAACTTCTTCAACCCCACATATTAAAACAACAGAGGGAATATGGGTAAACTTGCTTTCTTATTTGTTTTACAAATGAAGCCAACTCTCCAGCCAGGGCACTTACAATCTCCCCCTTTGGCAAATTTTGGCTAAAACAAATAAGTGCAAGTTGTATTTTGGGACCAGGCCACAACACAGTTGAGATGTTACAACATCTTGTCCAACATCTTCTTTGTAGAGGCTGATGTCCTTTGAGCAAACAACAAACCTCTATCCTTCAACTGTGAGCAACTCCAAACTATCGATGCCCCAAGAGGATTTCTTTTCTCAAGATTATTGTTGATAATCTTGATACTTATTACTTGTGATCATGTAACTCAGATCACAAGTCACAACTATCCTCTTAACTCAGAACACAAGACACAAACAAAGTCACTTACTTAGGGATCATGTTGCTTTCACCTGAGTCTCGCTGGACATTGCCGTGTGTTGCTTTCACCCGAGTCTCGCCTGAGACTGGGTCTCTATCTTTCTCCCCCTTTTTGGCCAGAATTTGACAAAGACTGCCCATACAGATCCATACCCATGCACAATTTTCCCAGATGCTAACAAACTTCATATTGCTGAAACCCTCTGATGAAGAGAAAGAATAGAGAGAGTCTTCATAAATAATGCAATTTTGGCATAGATAGTAACGATCTTGGTACTTTACTCTGACAGTTTCAGTACCCTAGGACTGGTTTTAATGCAGGTACCTACCCTTGGGTTTGACCCTTTGACCATTGTCAGACATTTGTCTTTTAGAACCGACTACTCCTTTTAAGTATTTGTCCCCTATCCAAGAACCATCGTTGTCTCTGCCTCAGTTGTATAATACCTTTATTAGATGACAAGTTATCATCTAAACATTCCAGCTCACTAAACAGCTCCATAATGAGACACAACCGCCCTGTTTTCTTAGCAGATGAAAACACGCTCAAATCCTATGTTTGAAACTATTCCATTTTTCACAAAGAGGATGGTTACTCCCTCTGAGTCATAACAATCCACACTTCATCCAACTTTCCTCCTGTCTGTAGTTTTAGGGGGAATTAGGAACAATGTCATTACCAATGTGATGACATTCGGTCAGACATAGTGCTCTTCAGTTTCGAACACATCATCCCAATAGTTAAAAAGGTTCCACACTTTATATCCTACGAGTTTGATGAAGACCTTTCATACAAACCAATACTCCCCCTGCTAGGGACAATCACTTCTCTTCATGGAAACAAGTAGGTCACATTCAATACTTAGTTGGACCTTCAAGACAACTTCTGATTCAAGGTAAATAAGACCCCTTGATGAATGGAAAGCATAAGACGCATCTTTATGTCTTCAAGAGCGCACCCTCTGTTCAACAATATTGGTTGAACGCATTCATACTTTGAATCAAACTTTCTCGATAATAATCAGCTGCCACATGTTGATTATCTTGATTCTCTGAATCCACTGTTGAGATGGACCAAATGCCATTGTTTGATTATCTCCTTCATGAATCCTCATATGAAAAAAATCAAATGCCACCTTTTGACTTCTCCATGTTTATCAGACTTCTCCCAAAGATATTCTGATCTTCCAATCGAAATTTGAACTTCAAGCTACAAGTTATCACAAAAGGCTTAGATACACTAAGACAGGAACATGTAACATCTTCTCCACCCAACAACTCCAAAGAGCTGCAAAGAGACGATCCTTTTGAAGTATCCAACCTTCAACTCCTATCTTAAGTTGATGTGCCACTTCACCAACCAAGAGTCTTATGTTGAACCAAATGTCACAACATTATGTTATAACATCTAGTTGTTGAATTCAGCCCCTTCTCTAATTTACTTCCTTACCTAGATCAGGACCAGACTGATCCAAGTAACTATCATCAAGTTTATGATGTCTTCTTCTTCTTGTAGCTTCGAGTCTGAACACGTTTCCAGGAAACCTTTTCAAGGATCAAATGATTTTGCTGTCACCAAGGAGATAGCTCTAAGGTATCACTCTTCCTGTGATTCTTCACAGGGTCTAGAAGAAGGAATGTTCCCACATCTTTAAGAACATCAGTTATCTTGAACTCCAAGGATAATCAATTAAATACTTGTACTTGTCACAAATAGCAATTGATCATAAATCCTTCCCATTATCCAGTAAGATACTTTCACCATTTGAATACTTTGACATACTCTTCGTGTGTTAATATCTTCTTCTTGCAAGCTCTTTCTTTGAGAGACCAAAGAGTTGAGATATCTAGGTTGCCACCCTTGACTCAAGTAAATAGAATTTTCTCTGAACAAACTCTACTTACTTCAACCGATTTGAGACTCCTACCAGATCAGATTCATCCTTAGGAATGAGAGAGATGAATCCTTCCTTGCAAATATGTCACACAACACTCAGAACCCATGTGACATAGGTCAACAGCCAGCTAAACACCAGGCTGAACTAATGTGAGGAGGTTAACCAAATCTCCCCCTCAAACTATCAGTCATGGAAGCTCCACACAAAATATCCATGCATTGTGCACAAATGTCTCGACATGACATATGACATCCCTACCAGATTTACGTAACTCCAAGAGCTATACCTTAACCAAACTCTGAGTCTTCATATTCTTGAAAGATCTTCCACCTCTAATCACGATGTTTAAATGACAAGACTCATGATCCCAATCTACTTCTATGAAGGAGCAATAGTGCTGCACCATCATTGGCTTTTATTAACCATTGAGCTTGTCTTTCTTCACACCATAGTACTCCAGGGAACAATTGCTCAGCCCTGATCAATGTCATATCTCAACCAGCTTTACTTCTAGAGTTCTGACTCCTAAAGTAACCTTCGGGAGTACACAGACATAGTTGACTTTACCATTGTCAACTTTGCACACACAGATGTCTCCTCTTCCAGGTCAGGAGTAGGTTCCAAACAAAGGTATCCCTTTGTTTGACACCCAAAACATATGCTCTTCAACTAGTAGCTTCATCCTTGTTCCACCATCACATAGAACATCAGTTCCATCACCTTGGAACAAGGCCCTCCTTGAAATTCTTCAAGGTCTTCGTATAACACTAATCCGTGATTATATGATTCTTACCATCCTGAACGAAGAACGTCTTCATGAGTGGACTTGAGAGGACTCAAGTATCTGTGACATCTTCAATAGTTTATGTTGAATTCTTGAATACAGTAGCCTTCAATCAGAGCTTGAGTTTTGCCAGGTATTACACAGCGGAAGAACATAATACAACCCAATCTTTGCACACACACTCCACCAGACTAGCCTTCAAAAATAGACCTAGCATGACTACTACACACAACTTCAGGCGTACACACATCCTAGGTTTGAAAATAAATCAAACCTAGAGCAGCTACCACACAACCAGGCCAAATGCCAATCACCAAAGACAGGTACACACAGTTCCTGTCAAGAATAGTCCATCCTCCCACTTCAAGGGACCATTCAGGGAAATAACAAACCATTCCAGGTTACAATCTTCAGTACTAAAATTGACCTTGCAGATACCAGAAAGTATCACCCATGGATCTCATCCAGAAACAGAACAGGATGCCTGCTTTGATACCAATTGAAATTCTGGTGTATGCCAATCTTCAGATGTTATACTCAATGTCTAGACATCTGATATGACATAATAAATACACTGCAAGGTAGATACCCAATTTTTCATGATTCAGTACTGAAGGGTAACAGAAGCACAGTTTAACCAAGCTGTGCCAGATCTACTTTGAAGGTGCAGAGGATAGAACACCGATGTGCCTAGTTCTGTTCATCTGTTGCACATGATCAGCAGAGAGCAAACAGTCTTTGCAGTTCTGTTTCTTCTGCACAGATATCAGCATGATGTCTTAACATGTTCTGAGACATCATCTGTTACAACATTACAGTTTTACCTTGATATATAACAGACAAAATTATAAAGTGTTGAAGGTAAAAACACAAATCAGTTGTTGATCCAGTTCGGTGAAACACACCTACTCTGGGGGCATACTAAGCCAGGAAGAAGATCCACTATCAGCAATATTAATTCAGGACTAAACTTCACAAGTTCCCATCCTTCACTTAATCATCTACCCAGTGCAACCTATACCTAGGAACTCCTAGATAGAAACCTACCAGTTTCCATTCCTATTGTCGCAACAACAAAAGTCTTACTCCTACTCAAGAAGCAGTGTCCTCCCACTTGGTTTCCTACATTACAATGAATATGAAGTAATGAAAAAAATACTTAGACTTGCTTCACAGCTTCATCCAAGAACACTCAAACTCTTACCTACAGGTTTCGAGTTACATACATGGTAACCTTGCCACAGACCGACAGGTTTACCTAACAAAACACCCCCAATGTTACATTATGTGTGCTACACAAACCCTAGGTTACAATCTGCTATTTATAACCTATTACCCAACTGGATTTGGGCCTTCAAAAATCTCAGCAAGCTTTTCTCCTTGCTGTTACAACTCAGCAGCAAACTTCTCCTATAATCAAGGTCTTCAATCTTCTAGTTCCTAAAATGTCTCCATATTTAGAAACAGTATTTTCTTCAAATATTCTGATTGATTCTTGATTGATCTTCAGATTCTCCATAAGAAACGCCACATATATTCTCAGAGTATTTAAGTACCAGAACTGTAACTGAATTATCAATTCTGTTGACGTGATGTCAAGTCAGATGTCATGACATTACATCTAACATGTTTTCCTAGATGTTGAACTTCTTCAACACAACAAATAACCTCTTTCATAATTTAGATCACTTAGAATAGTTAGGTTACAAGTCACAGCTGTTACAAACATTCAACATATAACATAGTTACTTAATCAGTACTTAATTTCAGGCGCGATGTCATATGCTGATGTTGTGACATCTTACATAACATGTTGGTCCAGATGTTGAACTTCTTCAACCCCACATATTAAAACAACAGAGGGAATATGGGTAAACTTGCTTTCTTATTTGTTTTACAAATGAAGCCAACTCTCCAGCCAGGGCACTTACAATGATGTTTAGGCCAAAGGTATGCCATACTTGATTTTAGGCCAAACTAACTTGTACCAACTTGTATTTTTTTTATGTTTTCTTGCATTTCAAGGCACAATGATGATCAATTAAGCACCATATGAATGCAACTTGATTGTCATTTAATTAATCTTGATTAAAACCTTGAGAAAAGAGAGAAAGAAGACATGGAAATAAACACATGAACCTATCCTGAACCATACTTGTAAACATGCATCAAACTTGAACTTCTCATGGTCAAATGATGTTAAAATGAAGCTTGTAGCGAGCATGACCTAAGATTATAGGTATACACTTGAAGTGAAAAATCTTGAGGACTATGGTTGACCAATATTTGACCTTGACCATCCAAAACCCTAATTCAGAAACTACACTTGATCCTTTTGATTAAAAGCCCTACCTTGCAAAACAAGAAAGATAAACAAAGTATATTTTTGTATTTTGAATAAGGGTTAGCAAAGTTAGAAAGATAAACAATCATAAATGCAAGATAAAACACACAAATGGTGCTTAATGATCTCTCCTAAGGATGGAGGTTAGGAGGATACCATGTTTGTGATCTTTGCTAAATACCAATAATATGATGAGTGGAATCTTAGAGGTAAAAATTAGGGTATGATACAAAGAAACAAGTTCTTCCACTGTATGAAATTGATAAAGCTTCATGATGAAAGCTAGTTTGTTCCCTTCATGTTGTAGAGTTTGTTTCAAGGTGCAGATTTATGGTATTTTAGATTAAACTCTAGTCTCGACAAGGGTAGCTTCGTGCTTCTATAGAGTAGTGTGCTATAGTCGAAGTTTGTTCTAGCATGCAGTAGTCGAAGATGTGTATGATGTAGTCTAAGCTTACTCTAGCATGCATTTGTATACGTTAGCTTGTTGTTTACGTTAACTTAGTGTCTAAGTTATCTATGTATGTCATGTATGTATGCGTGTTCTCATCATACATAACACACATAACACGTAGTGTATAAATAGGCTGATCTCTTAGGTTGTTGAGAGAGGATGGGGTTGGTTGTGATTCGGTAATACTTATAACCGTAAACCCTAATGAGAAAGTAAAGAATAACGATTTTAATCAATCCTATTTTCTTCTTCTTCATCTCTCTTCTCTCTCATAATAACTGAATATATTTATTGTATTTGTTCAAGAAATTTTCTCTTTCTCTCTAATTTGCTTCGTTCCTAGTTCGTCAATTGTTACAATACATACAAAACTTATAGAAATTTGTATTCACATTATTTATTAGAATTTTTTTTACAATAACCAAGTATTAAAATAATATTTCGCAAATAACCGCGTTTCGGAAAAAAATTACGCAAATAACCATGTTTCAGATGACTCCCCAAAGGAGGAGCCATCTCACTTGGCGCCTCCACCCCTAGTTTTTCCCTAGGCGCCATCTCACTTGGCGCCTCCTCTCACTTTTAGCCAAGTGAGATGGCGCATGCACTTTAAAAGTGAGAGGAGGCGCCATCTCACTTGGCTCATAGGGCAAAACTAGGGCAAAATGTTGTTTTATAAATAATTTGTCCGTTTCTTCGCCGTTTCTCACACTTTCTCGCACTGTTTTGTTATTTTTTACTCTGTTATCTGCGTCATGAAATCGCCCATGATTTTTAGCAGAGATGGTTACGTTATCTTCTCCGCCACGAAACCTACGATGAAAATGAAATTCTGGCACATTCACTCCATGGAGCGTCTGAAGCGGGAGTTGATGCGATGGCTAGATGGAGACATTGCGGGGGGGGGGGGGGGGGGAATTCGAAGGATCCAGCAAAGACGAATAACAACCTCACATGCGACAGGAAGACCTAATGTATGGTTGGAGGAAGTCAAAACAGACAGCGATGTAATGCTGATGATGCATGGGTCAGATGAAATTGTGTTAACAGTTGTAATTTCGTAGACGGAATATCGTGTATTTATCTTGTACGCGTAATATTTATTGTAGAAAAATTTGTTAATGGAAAACCCTAATGTTTACAACATAATTAAGGAAAGATTTTATGTATTACAATTTTTATGTGGTCGAGGCAGACGCCCGATTCAGACAATTTTTGCGATTGTGTTCGACCTGACGGCATAAACCACACTTTCTTTCCAGCTTGTCAAGATCGTCCATTTCTGTTGTGATGCGCTTACTTTTGGGACGACCCTTCTTGTTCCTTCGCATTTGGTCATTGTGCCACACTATTTCGCCGTCGTATGCAGGCCAATAATCTGGTTTTGCTACCAAAGGAAAGCTGTTGTTGTAAACATTGAGCAACGTTTCAGATTTGTAAATGTGTGACAGAAGTTGCAGCGCGTCTTGATGGGTATAAGCACAAGCGGAAATGACATGAGAGCAAGGCATACGAAATGCTTGAAACCTGCCACAATCGCACCAACGAGAAGGTAGCATGACCCTATATTCTTGTCTTGGCAGGCCTTCGTTGTGGTCGATTGTCTCTTTCACAATGAAGTTGTGGCTGTGTCGGTCAAACCGTATAACCATATGAGTGTTGGCTTTGGCACTTTCTGCCTTAATGTATTTCATGCAGCTTTCACTCCATAGTTGTCCAGATTGCAACACCGCATTCCATATTTCACCTCTTTTGGCAAATAATGCAGCCATCCTAAAATACGTAGATTTTACCAAAGCTGTGATCGGGAGGTTTCGTATGCCTTTGAATACCCCATTCATCGATTCAATAATATTCGTTGTCATGTGCCCCCATCTTTGGCCATTGTCGTATGACCTAGTCCATTTTTCCACTGGAATATTGTCGATCCACCTCACGGCTTCCGGATTTGACAAACAGATCTCGTTGCGGTAATATTTGAATGTGGGTTGTGTCAATGCATATCCCGCATTCATAACCGCTTTCCTTAGTGTTTTTTCCTTGATCTCCCTCGTGAAATTCTGGACGATATGCCTAACGCAATAGACATGCGTAGAAGGAGGGTCATGCCAACCGTTTGCAGGATTATTGTAGGCACTTTCAATGGAGGCATGTTTGTCCGAGATCAAACAAAGATCTGGTTGAGGAGCCACGTGTGTCCGCAGATTTTTCAGAAAAAAGCTCCAAGCACCACCGGTCTCCCCCTCGACAAGGGCAAAGGCAATGGGGAAAATGTTGTTGTTGCCATCTTGTGCAACTGCCATCAGTAGCGTGCCTTTGTACTTCCTATACAACCAAGTCCCATCAATTTGTATAATTGGTTTGCATGATGTAAACCCTGTGATGCAAGGTTGAAATGCCCAAAACACTCGACTGAATATTCCGTTGTCGTTTAGTTGACTACCATCTTGGGCGTATGCTGGCACTGTTTCCAGAACGTAAACAGTACCCGGAGAATATGTCTTGAGTGCATTCAGGTAGCGAGGGAGTTCTTGGTATGACTCCTCCCAGTTTCCATACACCTTTTCAATCGCCTTAGTCTTTGCTAACCACGCCTTACGGTAATACGGAGTATAGTTAAAAACCGTGGTGATGTGCGAGATGATTGTTTTCACCTTTAAAGATGGGTCGTTGCTGACCAGTGGTAGGATTTCTTGACAGATGAGATCGTAATTAAGTTTTCGGTGGTCCTGTGATTGGGTAGAACTTACACAAGTGTGGGTAGTCATGGAACTTATGACCCAGCAATCACCTCTTAATTTGTATGATGCAGTCAACTTGAACATACAGTCAGGGTGGACACACTTGATCTTGTACCTTTCTGGGTTGACACGGTCCACCTTAAAATCAACCGAGTTGAGCATGTGGAATTTTTTTATGGCTCTGATGCATTCCTCTCTGTTACGAAACTTGTCCTTCTCTTTTAAATTTTAATCCGACTGCATATACAGATTGAAAAATAAGTCAGTAGACGGTTCATCTCCGCCCATGTTGAAGTTTGTCATGTGCGGAGGTGGTGTGTAGATCTCGTTTGCAGGAATACTAGGTATGTCATCATTGTCGAAATCATCATTCACCATTTCATCAAACTCTAACTCGACATCTTCTTCTTCTTCATCAACTGCATCTACCTCAACTTGTTCATTCTCCAAAGGATCAACCACTTGTGTCACCTGAGGCTCTCGCAGCATAATGTACAACTCAATAGAGTCGTACTCAAAATACACATGGCTGGAAAACATATTCTGGAGATCCTCGTCATCTTGAACTTCAACCTTATAAAAAATTATTTGGTTGTTTCCAAAAAAAAACTGGATTCTGATAAAATATCTGTGTCACCGGGCCTCATCCAAGTTTGGCCTCCAATCGTTTTTTGAAGTTCGAGAAATTGGCTTTCCCATTTAAAAGAAATCGGATGTTGTCTGTGTCTCTAAACAAAAACCCAGCGGTGGGACAAATGTATGTCTCACCGTTGAAATGTGCTTTGATGACATATTGTGGTGCAGAGGCCATTGCGTAGGGTTGTTTGAAGGTTTGAAGGTTGGAATGTTTGAAGTTTATGAGTTATTCGAAGGTTGGAATGTTTGAAGTTTATTGATTGTATGAAGGTTTGAAGGTTGTAAGGTTTGAAGGTTGGAATGTTTGAAGTTTATGAGTTATTCGAAGGTTTGTATGTTTGATTGTTTGAAGGTTTGAAGGTTTGATTGTATGAACGTTTGAAGGTTGGAAGGTTTGACAGATTAAGTGAATCAATGTTATGATAAACGCAAGACTAAAAATCTCATACTGAAATTCAATTAAGTAAGGATGTAACCCCAAAGGCTGCCAATAGTGTTACATGCATGGCATCCCAAAGGCTGTCACGTAGCCTGAGCCTACTCTACAACCAATGACACCTCTTATTCTCCAATTGGGATGGCGACACCTTTCATTTTTATACTCTTTCGCCAAGTCCAATGGCGCCTCCCTTAAGGTCCAACTGTGCTACATGCATGCAGATATGTAACCCCCTAGGCTTCCACCTAGCATGCACCTACTCTGCACCTACAATGTAACTTGTAAGTCTCCTCCCATCACCTCCAATAGTGTTACATGCATTCAGGCATGGCATCCAAAAGGCTGTCATGTAGCCTGAGCCTACTCTGCAACCAATGACACCTCTTATTCGCCAATTGGGATGGCGACACCTTTCATTTTTGTACTCTTTCGCCAAGTCCAATGGCGCCTCCCTTAATGTCCAATCGTGTTACATGCATGCAGATATGTAACCCCCTAGGCTGCCACCTAGCCTGCAAGAGTGACACTTCTCATGCATGCATGCACCAGCTACCACCTCACTCACTCTATGAAATTTTTTTACCTATAAATACAAACCATATCATACTTCTCTCACACCCACACTCGTCTCACTCTCTGCTACGAAGTCTTTCATAATCTCTTACACTTTCTAAGTCTTTCACAATCTCTTACATTTTCTAAGTCTTTCATAATCTCTTACACTTTCTAAGTCTTTCATAATCTCAAGCATTTTAAACAATGGCTCTTCTAACAATGGGCGATTCTCACAGAGGCACAAGGGAAAACATTGCTGCATTTGTAAGTTTCTAATTTGGTTATACATTATTTATACTTAAGGTAATGCTATGTTCATCTTACTTAATATTACATCTTTTACATTATTAACTCAGGATACCAAAAGATTCAGAATCCGGTCTCACAACTATCTGGCTCCCGACCCTTTTATCGTAACATATCTGGAATACGCAGGTTTCAGACATGTTATAAAGATCTCCAACTGCACAATTGATTCGAAGTTCATTCTTACAATGTCGGAAAGGTGGAGAACAGAGACCCATATATTTCACCTACCAATAGGTGAATGTACCGTCACGCTAGAGGATGTGTACATGTTACTAGGTCTCCCTGTCGACGGTAAGGCCATGAACGGGTCGGTTCAACAACCCAATTCTTAGTGTGAAGAATTGTTGGGCAGGGATATGGTTGAAGGTGGTGGTGCGAGAGGTCAGGGAATACTACTCACTGAGCTTAAAAGTCATTATGCAAGTTTGGAATTAAACGAAAATTCCTCAGAGCAAGACAGGGTAGTAAAAGCCAGAACTTATCTTATGATACTATTTGGTACCTTTTTATTTCCTGAAAGTATGGGAAATAGTGTAAATTTTATGTATTTACATTTACTTAGAGATTTTGAAAAAATAAGAAAGTATAGTTGGGGTTCTGCAGTTTTAGCCCACCTATACAGTTCCTTGTGCAAAAATGCAGTCAAGAAAAAATGTACATTTTATGGGTGTGCTTTTTTACTACAAGCCTGGGGTTGGTGGAGGATGGAGTCCTTAAACCCCGTCAACAACAACACTTTCGTTTTCCCGTACGCAACAAAGTAAGTCATCAAGTTATATCATTTATTACTATTCATCTCTTCACCAAATATATGCTAAAAATAAAATGTTTTTCATTTTCTTTAGGTATTGCGTGAGGGGTATGGATTACGGCAAGAATCTAAGATTCAATGTCGCACTATACCGCAATCTGTTGGATCACTTAGGCCCAGATGATGTACGTCGTACCTTTAAACTTTTCTTCATTTAAATTATTTATATATTACGTTTTCGTTAACCTGATTTAAATTTTTTCGCAGTTCGTCTGGAGACCATATTTGGGTTTGGGCCATGAACCAAACCCGGAGGATGCAGTAATTTGGACCGCGAAGACTGCAATCATTTGGTTCAACGTTGTGGAGATGCACCACAGCGACCGTGTGAAGATGCAGTTCGGAATGCATCAAGAGATACCAAATGATCCAACTTGTTTGTCCCCATGACATCTCAAAAGGGTCGACGCCCAGTGGGGTCTTACCAACTGGAAAGACTTCGCTCCAGAATGGTGTAAGATGTGGCAGAGGCGTCACCGATATGTCTTGCAATTCCCAGTTTTCCTTAATCATGGTAATATGCGACACACAGATCAATATTTATCTTGGTACAGGTCGGTTAGTAACCCTGAAATGCACGTGTCTCATCCAAGGTACTTGGTTGACCCACACACACAATGGGCACAACCCTCGTTTCCCCAACAACAAACCCAAAACCCATCAACCTTCCACTAACCCCCCAGAAGAAACAGAACCACAAACACCCAACCACAGTCCCCACCACAACACAATTACACTCAAATGCCCCACAACCAACCACAATCACCACCTCAGTACCAATACCCCCATATGCCTCACACCCAACCACAATACCAATCACAATACCAACACACCCGCATACCCCACACACAATTTCAGTCTTCTGTATATCCCAATATGGGCCCCTCAACATCCAGCCTTAGCCCTGATCTGGGAATGTCGGAAGATTACGAACAAACCGACCTAGTCTACCATCAACCACAATATCACCAAATCACCCAACAGCCTCAATACCAAACCCCCCAAGATCCATTTCCTTTCTACCCACCGTACTCAGACGATCAATGCTACAGACCCACCATGGAACCCCACCCACCGCCAACACGACCAAACTTTGAGGGTATGGGTAACCGACTGTACCAAAGCGGATCTTCTAGATATGGAGATCTGACTGATTTTATGGATCCAGAACGCATTGACTTCGCTGGGCCATCGACCCTGCCACAACAGGAAATGCGACGACACCCAGCACGGGAAAGGCGAGGACGGGGATGCGGAACCGGGGGTCATTACCGGGTTCCGGGGGATCACTGATTTATCTATTTTTTTTCTATTTTTTTAATCTGTTTTTTTAATGTAATACATTTGGATGTAGTTATTTTTTTTTAATAAAAAGTCAATTTTGTTGATCCTGTATCCAATACGCAACGCACCGGACCGAAAAAAAAAGAAGCAAAATTTGCCCTAGAATTACACTTAGGCGCCATCTCACTTGGCTTAGGGCATGCCCTAAGCACATAGGCGCCAAGTGAGATGGCGCCTCCCCTTAAATAATAGGTGTAGGCGCCAAGTGAGATGGCGCCTCCCCTTAAATAATAGGTGTAGGCGCCAAGTGAGATGGCTCCTCCTTTGGGGAGTCATCTGAAACATGGTTATTTGCGTAATTTTTTCCGAAATTCGGTTATTTGCGATTTTTTTTTAATACTTGGTTATTCAAAAAAAAAAAAATTCTATTTATTAATCTTAGTAGTTGTCAGCAAATATTATAACTTAATAGTATGTTATATATATATATATATATATATATATATATATATATATATATATATATATATATATATATATATATATATATATATATATATATATATATATATATATATATATATATATATATATATATATATATATATATATATATATATATATATATATATATATATATATATATATATATTAATTGTTTAATTTTCAAAGTGAATCTTATATTGTGAATGTATTAGTATTTTACGATAACTATTTAAAAAATAATTATTTTTAGTTGAAAAATGTTATTAACTTTTAAAATATGTATTTTTTATTATTATCAAAATATAATTTTTAAATAAATTATTTTGATTTTTTGTTATTATATTTAAATGAAAAGAAATTTGAAAACAAAAGGAAAATATAAATTTATTTTTAATTATTTTGTTTGGCAAGAGTGAGGGTGCAGTAGAGAATTCTTGACTACGTCATTCTTGGTAAAAAATATTTGTGTGTTAATTTAGTTTGGTGGTAGCAAACAAGAATGTATATCTTGCCAAAGCATGCAAAACATGGGACGGGTATTGTTACCGACGTGAGACCTTTACTCGCATCGCTCCATACAAAAAGTGAGGCAAGGAGGTGTGAGCTCGCGCGCATTGTATATTTTAGGGTTAATACCTATTTTCACCCCTGACATATGAGATGTATTTGAAAAACCCCCCTGCCAAAAAAAAAGTTTCAATTGTTACCTTGACAAATTTTAAAAGTTTCAATTTTTACCTTGAGGATGCCACATCCCTAAAAAGGAATTTTTTGTCCTTCAGCAGGATTAGAACCATAGACATTATGTTTACAATAAACGCTTCTTACCACTAGACCAATGCATTTCCTTTGTTACATATATGCATCAATAAATATTCATATCATTAACATATTAATTACAATTATCAATAAATTTTCTTAACTAGTTGATTTAAATAATTTTAAAAAAAATATTTTATATATATTTTATCTTTTTACTCTAACTTTTTTTAAATTTTAAATTTTCAAAAATCACTTAAATTTAAAAAAATCACTTAAATTTTCAAAAAACACTTAAATTTAAAAAAATCACTTAAATTTAAAAAAATCACTTAAATTTTCAAAAATCACTTAAATTTTCAAAAGTCACTTAAATTTTCAAAAATCACTTAAATTTTCAAAAATCACTTAAATTTACAAAAATCACTTAAATTTTCAAAAATCACTTAAATTTTCAAAAATCACTTAAATTTTCAAAAATCACTTAAATTTTCAAAAATCACTTAAATTTTCAAAAATCACTTAAATTTTCAAAAATCACTTAAATTTTCAAAAATCACTTAAATTTTCAAAAATCACTTAAATTTAAATCACTTAAATTTAAAATCACTTAAATCACTTAAATTTAACTTATTTTTTTAAATTTAAGTGATTTTTTTAAATTTAAGTGATTTTTGAAAATTTAAGTGATTTTTGAAAATTTAAGTGATTTTTGAAAATTTAAGTGACTTTTGAAAATTTAAGTGATTTTTGAAAATTTAAGTGATTTTTGAAAATTTAAGTGACTTTTGAAAATTTAAGTGATTTTTGAAAATTTAAGTGATTTTTGAAAATTTAAGTGATTTTTGAAAATTTAAGTGATTTTTGAAAATTTAAGTGACTTTTGAAAATTTAAGTGATTTTTGAAAATTTAAGTGATTTTTTTAAATTTAAGTGATTTTTGAAAATTTAAGTGATTTTTGTAAATTTAAGTGATTTTTGAAAATTTAAGTGATTTTTGAAAATTTAAGTGATTTTTGAAAATTTAAGTGATTTTTGAAAATTTAAGTGACTTTTGAAAATTTAAGTGATTTTTGAAAATTTAAGTGATTTTTTTAAATTTAAGTGATTTTTTTAAATTTAAGTGTTTTTTGAAAATTTAAGTGATTTTTTTAAATTTAAGTGATTTTTGAAAATTTAAAATTTAAAAAAAGTTAGAGTAAAAAGATAAAATATGTATAAAACATTTTTTTAAAAATTATTTAAATCAACTAGTTAAGAAAATTTATTGATAATTGTAATTAATATGTTAATGATATGAATATTTATTGATGCATATATGTAACAAAGAAAATGCATTGGTTTAGTGGTAAGAAGCGTTTATTGCAAACATAATGTCCATGGTTTGAATTCTGCTGAAGGACAAAAATTTTTTAACTTTGAATTAACACTCAATTAATAAAATATTAATATAAATGCCATGTGGAATTAAAAATTAAAAATTAATTAAAAATGACAACTAATCAAGCCATGTCATTAAATAATAATAAAAATATAACAAAAATATAAGCCACATCAGCCTTTTTAGGGATGTGGCATCCTCAAGGTAAAAATTGAAACTTTTAAAATTTGTCAAGGTAACAATTGGAACTTTTTTTTTGGGAGGGGGGTTTTTCAAATACACCCCATATGTCAGGGGTGAAAATAGGTATTAACCCTATATTTTATGTCTTAAAATATAAAATTTATGTTAATAAGTACGCCAGTAAAAGTCTAAAAAAAATGAAGTAAGATGAAATATATATATTAGAGGATGTAGGTTTAAATTCTCGGTCCGTAATAAAGCGGATAAAATAAATATGTCTAACGAATTAAACCCATTTTATCATCTTTAATTTAATTTAAAAAAATAATTTTTGTTAGTTGAATTTGAAAAAATAATATTGTTGATTTGATGAAGAAAAATATAATGATCACAAAAATTAAATAAACTATTATAGATTTAACAAAAAAAATTTGATTGTGTAATTTAAATTAAGATTTACGTAATAATCAAATCAAAAATGAATTTGATGCAATTATTACTAATATTTTTCAGAGTTTGTATTTTAATAAAAATGGAGGATTTACGATGATTAACTTGAAAAAATATTCAGTGTAATTTGTTGGTGCAAGGTAATGAAATGGAGAGATAAATAATGAACAATGAATGATAACAAAGAGGACTATTTCTTGTATTCAAAATAGAGGATGAATGAGGGATACAATATTGATAGCCTAGGTAGCATATTTATACTAAAAATAGAAAATGTCAAAAGGCTCTAACTAAGAGAAAGCATTGGGAATTGTGGACATTAAATAAATTACATTTCCAATAACTTTGACTAAATTAATTTCCAATACCATCCCTTAATTTAGACAATCCATCAGAAGTTGACAACACCAATTTCATCTCTTAAGTAAAGAAATTGATCTGTTTTAACTGCCTTCGTCAGAAGATCTGCAAGCTGTTTCTGAGTGCTACAATGCAGAACTTCTAACACTCCTTTCTGAACCTGATTTCTGAGAAAATTAAACTTCGTCTCAATGTGCTTGCTTCTTCCATGTAGCACTGGATTCTTGGCAAGGTCAATTGCAGATTTATTGTCAATCATCAGCTTCAGAGGTTCCTCAACCTCAACCTTTAAATCATGCAGGAGATTCAGAAGCCAAACTGCTTGACAAGCAGCTACAGCACCTGCAATATACTCAGCTTCACATGTTGACAGAGCTACAACAGGCTGTTTCTTAGAACTCCAGGAAATGGAACCTTCCAGAAATTTAAACAAGTATCCAGAGGTACTTCTTCTGTCCACTCTGTCTCCGCACCAGTCAGAATCAGAGTAACTTACTAATTCTGATTTTGTCTTTCTTTCAGAAGGAAACAACACTCCATATCTCAGAGTTCCCTTAATATATCTCAGAATTCTGACAGCAGCTTGAAAATGAGACCACTTGGGATTACTCATGAATCTGCTGACCAATCCAACTGCATAACAAATGTCAGGTCTAGTATTACATAAATACCTTAGAGAGCCAACCAGCTGTTTGAAGGTTGTAGAGTCAACAGAATCACCATCAGAGTCAGAATCCAGTTTTTGATTGGTTTCTGATGGTGTCACAGCAACTTTGCAGTTCTACAGCTTAAATCTCTTCAGAAGTTCTTGTTCATATTTTAGCTGGTGTAGAATGATACCCTTCTTCGAGTACATAATCTCCATTCCTAGGAAATATGTCATTTTTCCTAGATCTGTCATCTCGAATTCATTCATCAAAACTTCCTTGAACTTCTTTATATCTTCTGGACAGCTACCTGTTAGCAAGATGTCATCAACATAGAGACATACCAGAATCATATTGCTATCAGAGTGTTGTACATAAACTCCATATTCCATCTCACATTTCTGAAACCTCTGCTTCTTGAAAAATGAATCAATTTTCAGATTCCAAGCTCTAGGCGCTTGCTTCAGTCCGTACAGAGCCTTATTTAACTTGTATACCATCCCTTCCTGATTCTTTTTCACAAATCCAGGAGGTTGTGACACGTAGACTTCTTCCTGTAATGGACCGTTCAGAAATGCTGACTTCACATCCAGATGTATTAAGGGCCAAATTCTGTTTGCAGCTAAAGCAATCACCAGTCTGATTGTTTCATGCCTAGCTACAGGTGCAAACACCTCAAAATAATCTAGCCCAGGTTTCTGAAGAAAACCTCTAGCTACTAGTCTAGCTTTGTGCTTGCCAATGGAACCATTTGGGTTAAGTTTCAACTTAAAAACCCATCTGACGCTGATGGCTTTTTTCTTATCTGGAAGTTTAGTCAATTTCCAAGTTTTGTTCCTTTCTATTACCTCAAGTTCTTCTTTCATGGCATTAAGCCATTCTTTCTTCTTGAGAGCTTCTTCAATGCCCACTGGTTCAGAATCTACCAACATGGCACACTGAACGACTTCTCCTTCAGAGTCAACGTCATTATCCTGCAGCATGTCAAAATCTGCAAACCTTCTGGGTTTTTGTCTGATTCTCTGTGGTCTTTGAGCTTGTTCTGAAGCTGCACCAGAACTACTACTTTCAGAGTTACTACCTTCAGAGTTTTCCCTTCCAGAACTCTGATTACCACCAGATTCTGGATCATCATCAGCATCTGGATCAGAATCAGATCTATTGCCAGAATCTTCTTCTGACTCATCTTCAGAATCTTCAGGATCTTCAGAATCAAATTCATCTTCTGATCTTTCTAAAACAACTTCAGAGGATAACTCTGGTGTTGGCACTACACCAGAATTAGATTGAGATTTGTTCCAGTCCCATGCTTCAGACTCTTTCACCACAACGTCTCTGCTAACTTCAACTTTATTAGTTGCTGGACAATAAAGCTTATACGCACCTGTACTGTGGTATCCCACCAGTAACATTATTTTGCTTCTATCATCAAGTTTTTGTCTTCTAGCTTCTGGAACGTGTTTGTAACAGACAGAGCCAAACACTTTCAGATGACTGACACTCTGCTTATCTCCAGTCCATTTCTCTAAAGGAACAACTTCCTTTAGTTTCTTCGTTGGACACCTGTTCAGAATATATGCTGATGTGGCAACAGCTTCTCCCCATAGCACATGAGGTAGCTTTTTCTCTTTCAGCATGCTTCTGGTCATATCAAGCAAAGTTCTGTTTCTTCTTTCAGCAAGACCGTTGTGCTGAGGAGTATATGGGGCAGTAACCTCATGTTCTATTCCATTCTCCTCACAAAACTTCTGAAACACTGTAGAGTTATACTCACCTCCACCATCTGTTCTCAGAATTTTTAACTTCTGACCACTCTGCTTCTCAGCCTTCACCTTGAATTTCTGGAACTCAGTAAACACTTCATGCTTGAACTTGATAAGTGTTACCCATGTCATTCTTGTGAACTCATCCACAAAAGACACAAAATAATTGTTTCCTCCAAGTGAAGATACTGGAAATGGTCCACACACATCAGAATGTACTACTCCCAGAGCATGTTTCGCTCTGGGGGCTACTTCTGAGGTAAAAGGCAATCTAGGTTGCTTACCTTTCATGCATATCTCACATGACTTCTCAGGCTTCACAATTTTCGAAATACCACGTACGAGCTTCTTAGAACATAGATGCCCTAAGCTTCTATAGTTTAAGTGCCCTAACCTCTTATGCCACAGCTTACTGTTACCTTCAGCACCTTCTGCACTAAGGCACGTTGCTTCAGCTGTTTCAACATTCACCTTGAATGTTCTGTTGCTTCCTTGTTCAGACTTCATAATTAACTTCTGATTGTAATCATACAACGTCAGAAGATTGTTTTTCATAACAACTGAAAAACCTTTCTCAATCAGCTGACCTACGCTCATCAGATTGCTTCTAATACCAGGAACATACCAGACGTCTCTGATCAGAATGTCTTTCCCATTCTTCACTCTAATTCTGACATCTCCCATACCTTCTGCATTAAGGTATTTGTCATCAGCACATCTGATCTTTGTACTCTTTTCAGAGTCAAAGTTTGTCAGCCATTGTTTGTTTCCAGTTAAATGATTTGAGCAACCAGTGTCCATATACCACCAACCTTCTGAGCATTTTTCATCAGAGTCAGAGGCCATTAGCAGTACAGGTTCATCATCAGAGTTTCTCTTAGCCATATATGCTTCTTCTGATTTCCTACCCCTGTTTGACCTACAATCTCTGGCAAAATGGCCCAATTGTTTACAGGAGTAACATTGAACCTTCCTTTTGTCATACCTCTCCTTTCCTTTCTGATACTTCTTATCATCAGAAGTTAAGGCTTCTGGTTTCTGGAATCTATCACCACGTCTACTCTGCTTCTGGTCTTTCTTGACAAAAGAAGCCTTCAGAGCTTGCTCAGCTTCTTTCTCAGAAGTTCTCTCAGACAGACGCAACTCTTGTGCTTCTAGACTGCTTTGCAACTCTTCTATTCTCATGGTTTCCAGATTTTTAGAATGTTCAATAGAAACAACAATATAATCAAACTGAGGAGTGAGCGACCTCAGAATCTTCTCAATGATTACCTGTTCCGTCAGAGTTTCTCCACACGCCTTCATCTCGTTAGTGATCAAAATCACTCTGGAGATATATTCAGAAACTTTCTCACTGCTCTTCATGTTCAGGTTCTCATATTGCTTTCGTAGGGATTGAAGCTTCACCTTCTTTACCGCTGTGTCACCACCGTAACATCTCGCCAGCAAATCCCACGCCCCTTTAGACGTTGTTGAATCAACAATTTTCTCGAACACATTTTCATCCACACACTGATGGATATAGAACAGAGCTTTCTGATCCTTCTTTCTCATCAGCCTCTCAACAGTTCTCTGTTCTTCAGTGGCATCTGCTGCAGCTGGTACATAACCATCTGTAACCAGATCCAGAACATCTTGTGCACCGAACAGTACACACATTTGTATCATCCATCTGTTCCAGTTTTTGCCATTAAAAACTGGAAGTTTAGTGCTCAAACTACCGTCTCCACTCATCTTAAACTTTGCACAAATTTTCAGATCTTTACCACACTGTTTCCCAACCCACAGAATCAAATTCTGTTCAGAATTTTGTTCAAGATTTCAACAGAAAATCAAAGAACAAAAACTCAAACACACAGCTCACAAACACTCGTGTTTCCCAGGAAAACAGAACCAAAAGCTCTAGATACCAATTTGTTGGTGCAAGGTAATGAAATGGAGAGATAAATAATGAACAATGAATGATAACAAAGAGGACTACTTCTTGTATTCAAAATAGAGGATGAATGAGGGATACAATATTGATAGCCTAGGTAGTATATTTATACTAAAAATAGAAAATGCCAAAAGGCTCTAACTAAGAGAAAGCATTGGGAATTGTGGACATTAAATAAATTACATTTCCAATAACTTTGACTAAATTAATTTCCAATATAATTATCAATTTTAAAAATAGGGTTAAACAGGTTTTTAGTCCTTTTAAATATTTTAAATTTTGTTTTTAGTCCATTTAAATTTTTCTTTCAAAGAATGGTCCTCCTAAAATATTAAATTTTAACTTTTGATCCTTCCTGACCAAATCATAGTTAAAATAGTCTTTAATTTTGTTGCTAAATAAAAATTGTCCCTAAAAGCGTCGCTAAATTACAGGAAAGATCAAAGTTAAAATTTAATTTTTTAAAAGGACTATTATTTGAAAAAAAAAAATTTAAAAGAATTAAAAATAAAATTTGAGATATTTATAGCGATTAAAAATTTATTTAACCCTTAAAAATATAATAACAAATGAAAATTGAAATCGCATACACATCAATTTTAGGAATATAATGACCAAATAAAAAATGAATTTAATATAGTTACCAGAAAGTTTCAAGTTACTTGAAAATATTGAACTTGAATATTTTATAAATGAAATCATTCATATACATGTCTTAATATTTTGAATTAATATATGTTTTTTTTTATTTAGTGATTACTCTTGATTTTATAGGTCAAAAATTTTCATTACAATAAATTATTATTTTACGACAATGTTTTTATCATAATTGTTAAATGAATTATATTAAAATTTTTAAAATTTAACATTTTTTTAATTAAATTTTTTTCCAACTGTGGAAAACAATTAAACTAATCATTGCTTCGAGTGAATCATTCTTTTTATTTTATTTTTAAATTAAAAACATATCACATTTTCCTATGGTTGGAAATACAATCGAGAAGAAAAGTTAACTTTTTTTTAATTGTTAAAAAACTGACCCTTGTTCAAAAAAATAAATAGGATTTTACCATGCTTGAACGTTACAATAGTGAGAAAACAGTCTTATCTTGTCTCTTCAATTTTCTCTTAACATAACCATCTTGGCCTTGTGAATGCCATATTGAACCCTAATGAAATTCATCATCTCCATTAAAGAACAGAAGACTAAACACTGAACTTGAATATTGTTGTATGTTTAATTAAAATTGTGTTTTCTGTGTTACATTTTTTTTGTGGTTTTATAATATTATTTGTTGTGTTACTTTTTATGATGTAGAAATCACTTAAAAAAAACTTTAACCTTGTGATTTTCACGAGACAAATCTAAAAATTATGATATAAATATAATTCGTGTCTGAAAAAATTAGAGATAGAAACGTTTGTGGTAACTTTTTATCACATGATATTCATGACACAAAATTGTATCGTGATATTCATGACACAAACACTTTAATAGCCTGCTAATGGATCAGAACGTAACATATATGATTGTCACGTGAATTTCACGCTACAAATTTGTATCGTGAAAATCACTAGACCAATATTTAAACTGTACAGAATTGTTAAGAGTCAGAAAATATAGACATTGTTCAAAAATTTTGCGTCATGAAAAATACGACACAAAGTTGAATATTTTTGAAATAAAAAGATAAAAGAATAAACATATGAATACGAAGATTATAATTAATAAATTTTTTTCAAATAATTATATCTCAAAATGAAAATTATAATTAATAAGTTTTTTCAAATAAATATATAAATACAAATACTAATAAATTTAGTAATCATATTATACTTCATAAATTTTTTTATACTTTTCTAAAAACAAATTGTATTCTTACATACAAACATTAAAATACTAAATAATTTTTACATATAATTATTAATAACCCACATACTAATATATATATATATATATATATATATATATATATATATATATATATATATATATATATATATATATATATATATATATATATATATATATATATATATATATATATATATATATATATATATATATATATATATATATATATATATATATATATATATATATATATATATATATACTTAAACAAATATTAACAATTCACATAAAATTATATACTTAATATTTTTTATTTTTACATACAAATATTAAAAAGCTTTATAACCATATGCTTAATAATTTTTTTACACTTTTTAAAAATAAATTGTATTTTTACATACAAATATTAAAACACTAAATATTTTTTACATATAACTATTAATAACCCGCATACTAACATATACAATACTTAATATTTTTTTTACTTAATTACAAAATATTAACAACTCACATACAACTTATGTTTTTACATATAAATATTAAAACTCTTAATATTTTTCATACACATATTAACAACTCAGATACAAAATATATAATATTTCTAAGTTGTTATTATAAAAAAAATAATATTTTTAAAATTTTTAAATCTATTTATAAATTATTAAACCTATTCATAAATTAAAACAATACAATAAAAAAAATCAACCCAACTCAATATGTGTGTGTGCGCGTGTGTATTTTTAAAAATTAAAATTAAAACATACCTTAATAAATTCTTACAAATTTTTGAACAATTTCTTGAACCTTGGCTTTGATCTTCTTTTCATAATTTCATTAAAAAAATTGAAATAAGAAATAAAACAAAACTGTTAAAATGTTAAACAAGACACAATAAATATTGTATCACTATAAGAAAAGTCTTCTCCAGCGACAAGAATTGGTGACGTGATTATCATGTGGTTAAAAAAAGGTAGTTGCGATGTGATAATCACATCACTACTTGTTTTTAACATTAAAATAATGAAAGTAATGTTACTTGTGGGTGTGTCAGAATTTATTTTTAAAAAAAAAGTTGTGACGTGGGTATTACGTCACAACATAAAAATTACAATAAAAAAAATTAAAATACTCAAGCGTTCATATAGGGGGGAGTTTGAATATTTCAAAAAAATTGTTGTGATGTGTTTATCACATCGCAACTTTTTTAGAGTGAAAATCCCTGACATTGAATTGATTGTATGCGGGGGCGTGCAGGTAACGTACATTACACTAGTATAGGAAAGACTTTTACATCGGGCAAAAAATACATTTAACATCGGGTCTGGGTCCGATGTAAATCCAAGCGATGTAGTAAATCAAAAATATTTATATCAGGCAACAACCCATGTGAAAAATCCACCTACCACATCGGTTGAATGTTAGGTCTGATGTAAAAAAAAATACAATTTAAAAAAAAAATGTATGTAATATTTTACATCGGTTGGCTAACTGACCCGACGTAATATATGGTTTTTAACATCGGTTGCCTCAATGGCCTGATGTAATATATAGGTTTTAATATTCGTTGCCTCAATAGCTCGATGTAATGTGTTTTCTTTTTTAGCGCAATCGAGGTTGATTCCCTGTAATTTTTTTTGTACATAATTTTTCATGTTTTTCCAACATCGCACATACCACATTTAGATCACTATTTTTCATATTTTTACCACATCACACATACCATATTTATGAACAATTGATTTATAAAAGTACTAATCTAGGATACACACAAGTGTACAAAATTATAAGGAACACGGTGGACTACTACAACAACAAAACTAGTAAAATTATACAAAAATATCCAACAACTTATAAGTCATTTCCCACACTTGAAATACCAACATGCAATCCACAAGAAGATGAGTTGTAGCTTCAATAAACAACACCAAAATCACATTTGCTGACAATAAATAATAACACCAATTAACATCAGCAGACAACACCAAAATCAAGAAAATCAAATTAAATATATATAAAGAATTTTATATAACTCACCAGATAAAGCTTAATTTTTATATAACTCAAAGAAATATTTTGCCAAACGGAGTTGCAAATCATACAAATCATCTTGTGTTAATTCTGTTGGATCATCAAATACCTACGATACGTAAATAACAATATAGAGTTATTCTTTGAAAACTCACATTAAGTTGCAAAACACAAAGTAAATAACAAAGTAATTTTTTTTTATTACATGCATCCAAGACTCGGTTTTATTGGCAGAGACAATATCCAACATATTTTTCATCACATAATATCCATAATCATTAGAGTTATATTGTAGCCTTGTCTACAAATGAATTACATAATTAGTGAATATTTATC
Organism: Vicia faba; assembly: GCA_948472305.1. Lineage (NCBI taxonomy): Eukaryota > Viridiplantae > Streptophyta > Magnoliopsida > Fabales > Fabaceae > Vicia > Vicia faba. The sequence goes on along the minus strand of OX451737.1, from coordinate 41,160,762 downwards.
ATAAAATTAAATATAGAATTATAATTTACATCACACTTACATTGAGATGAAGGCATGTAGCCTTTTTTCTATTTCAATTTACCATTTGATGAACCCCAAAAGCATTAATTCAGAAGAAAAAATCCATATAAAATCGTATAAAATATAAAATTACTTTTATAACAATTTATGTATATAAGATATATAATATATTATAACAAAAGTCACATAATACTTAAACCATATTTAAAGCTACTTGTTCATGATTTTACTAACTCAAAAGTCAGATAAAATGGAAACTTTTGTAAATTAAACTACAATGAATAATTAATTACAATTCTAAAGATATATGATGTATCTAATAACTTCCACTAAAACATCACAACGACATATGCATAAATTGGAAAGATTCTGGAAAGCGTATACATGAATTAAAAGGTAGGATAAATATAAAAAAATAAAGCACGAAGTTGCTCAATCTCTTAATCTACATGCACATCATCGAAACCATGTTCAAGGTGAATAACACTTGCCTGATTGTTGCACAATATTTCAATAGAGGTTTAAGCTTTTTCCGTGGTTTGCATCCATGACCTTGCACTATTTCTAAGGAGATCATTTCCATTCACTGTCAGCATAAAAGTCATGATTAGAAAATGACCCAATTTCAAGCATATCCACCCAAAGAATTACACAAGGTTGACATACGTTTCGAAACTAAAAAGAAAAAGGTCCACAAAATTAAAATTTACTTTTTAGTTAAGGAACTTACATTAGAAGAACCATCTAATTTTGATAAAATATCTGTATCTATTCTCTTCACCAGCTTGTCTAAATTCTTGATACATGGTGTTGTACTCCAAAATTTGTCCTCCCATTTATCAAATATTTTCTCACAATATCTCCATTGGTTCAAGACTGCACAAGGATTGATCAGCTCAAGACACCTCCTTAAGCACTGATGACTGAAATTAGAGTTTGAGATTGCACAAGGATAATTGAACTTTCAATGCCTCATATGAATTTTATGGATCATTATCGACCCCCAAGATTACTCATGTCAAGTTTCAAGCATTGGATCACATTTTTGCTCAGTCAATCGAGCAGTTGACCTAAAAATCAACTATATTAGGGAAAAAGTCAATTGTGGCCAATTTACAGTCAAACTTCATAATTTTTTATCCATATCAACATTATAAACTCATATGTATCATTGGATCAAGTTTGGACCACAATTCCTCAAAAAATTTGATCAAATCATCAAAAGGGCAAAATGGTCAAAATTAGGGTTTTTGACTGAGAAAGGGCAATTTCTGATTTTTGACTTAGCAAATGGTTAATTGGTTTGAGGCATGATCTCAAGAGTTCAATTGAATCATTTTGACCTAATGGCATGACTCAAAACATTGCTCAAGATCAATTGATTGATAGTTGATTTTTAGTTAATTGATCAAAAATCAACTGTACATTGAAAAGTTAAACTTTAACTTTTTAGCCAAAATCAAGTGTCAAAGATCACAATTCATCAAAACATGTCAAAATATGAAACTTGTTCATCAAGAAATCAAAAAGTCAAGATTTCATTTTAAAAGTCAAAGTTTTCAAACTTAGAAATTTTTCTAAGTGTTGAAAACTTCACGTTTTTTCACAACTTTGAGCCAATTTTTCACCATGATGCAAGATGATTCAAAAGAAACTTTCAACATGATATTTGTAGATCTCCATGAGATCTACAACATTGATTTACACAACTTCTCCTAGAAATGCTTTGATTACAAGTTATTAATCCATGAAGTTGTGATCTTGAAACTAAACACTTAGTGAAATTTTGAGCATTTTAGGTCAGAATTTTGACCTAACTTCTGACCCAAGTTTCACAAAGTTCCATTTGGATTTTGAAAAAGTGATTCAAATAGGGGTTGTAGATTACATTAAAAGCTTTCTAAAAAGTCGAAGAACTCCTTGAGATCATTTGTGAGCAAGGAGAATCGAAGGCCAGAAGTTGGGGTTTCAAGTTGTTTTACAAGGCAAATTTTGTGATGAACAAAATTCAAATCTCAAACCTATGCTGCATAATATTTACTTTGAAGGCCTCAAACTTGTTAGGCACTCCATAATTAAATGCTTGCACAGCTGTTAGAGGCTTCAACTCAAGCATTCAATGTATTGCCCATGCTTTATGTCCATTTTAGGAAGAAAGTGCACAATGCCATTTTGAAAAAGTAGCTTTATACACAAAACTTGTTCTTGATCCTTGCAATTGTTTTCTTCTGATCATACACGACCTATAACTCAAAAGAAGTTTGTCTCAAGCCTCACAATCACTCAGCCCATGCTTGTACTTCATCTTGGAACCATACTTCCACTTTTCTTCAAAATCAAGTAACATAGCAATCAGCCTATATCTTGTACTCCTGACCCTCTCAAGCACTCAAGGCTTCTCCTTACTTATGAACAAGTTATTGGCATCAAAACACACGCATACACAAGCCCAAAACTCACAAGAACTCAGAGCTGTAACACATACTTCCATTCTTGCATAACCTGACCAAAAACTTGAAACTCACATCTCCCTCGTGCGTTTTCAAGCCTTTTGGTTCCTAAAGCTTCTAAACATCATTTAGAACTCATCCCACACACTGTTACAAGACTGTAACACCATTAATACCATCTTCCATTTTCAAAAACAGAGCTTTGCACTTGGATTTCTCCAGCACGATTCAACCATCTCTAGTACAAACTACACATTGCATTACCTTCCTGGGACCTCAGTGGGGCTATTCTAATCATCACAACACCTTGGGGAGTGCTCAAACTCAGAATACGATTTCCAGTTTTGAGGTAAGTTTCCTAAACTTTGAACTCTTCATACAAGCATCATTAATGGTTTATTTGTGAATAAGAAATGTAGATATCATTGTCCTGAAGCTAACCATGCCCTTAGATTTCATTATTATTGCCTGAGTAGTTAGAATTTTGAAGCTGAACTTCTGAAATAATTAGGTCAGAATTTGGTACTTTCAAAAATTCTCATTCATCTTTGATTTATAGTTTATGATATCTATATGATTGGATTCGTATGAAAATGGAACAACTTTCATGTTTGCATTTTTGTTGAGAAATGGTGAAGTTACAGGTGGTCTGGCTGGAGGTTGAAGATGAAGTGTGTTCAGGACTTGTTTTTCCTTGTATATTTATCATTCTAGTTATATTAATGGATGTATAGCCACCCCAATGGTAAGGCAGTGCGTTGGTAATCAAGAGGTCATGGGTTCGAACCTCAGCGCGCTGCCTTTTTGCATTTTCCACTTTTTTTTGACATTTCTTTGTTTTTGCAGCGCCTGGGCCTCCAAATGCTTGGGCCTTATTTTTTTTAATATTCTGACCCCCTGCCTTGCTGTTTACACTCCTGGCCCATTTATTTTTCTTTGTCATTTTATTTTCTTTGTTTTATTATTTTATTTCCATTTTACATTTTCTTGATTATTATTATTATTATTATTATTATTATTATTATTATTATTATTATTATTATTATTATTATTATTATTATTATTATTATTATTATTATTATTATTATTATTTTCATTAATACAAAAAATCCAAAAAAATATTTATATTTGTATTATTTATTTTTGTTTAGTTTATTTTTTTCATAAAACTAAAAGAACAAAAACATTATCTTTAATTAATTAATTTTTTTAATACTTAGATAATAAATTTTAATTATTATTTTTCTTGTAAATTAAAATCAATTTAGAATTTAGGATCTTTTATTTAATTATTTGTATTTACTAGTTTAATTAAATTCACAAAAACCCTAAAAATTTATTTCCTCTAAATTAATTTATTTTACTAACTTAATATTAATTTCCTTATTTTTAGTTGATTATTTTAATTTTAATTAATTAGGTCAAAAAACCCTTTTCATAAAAAACCAAACAAAAAAATCACATCTCTCCTTATATTTTATATTCTTGCATTTTATCTTTATTTTGTACATTTGTCCAAAGTTCAATATGGTTGTAAATAATTTATTTAGATTTAATTTCTTGTAATTCCCCATTTGTAATTTGTACACCCCCTCCCCAAAAATGATGTAATACCGTAGTAATTTTATTTTCTGCAATTTAAATACTTTATATACAAATTCTAGTAATTAGGGTTTTATATGGAAAGATTAAAACCAACAAATAGCAAACCCTAATCAAAGACAAATCAAGCATGAAAATCAATACGCTTGCACACATACACCCCTAGGGTAAATCCACTTGGTTGACTTACAAAAATGGTTATATTATGCATGTGAGATATCTTAGCAAAAACAAGTAAAATACAAGATCATGGTTATACGATGACCCACGCCCATCCCTTTTACATCCAAAGATAGGGTTACTTACCAAATCAATGGTAAGATAACAATGTCAAAGGAAAGAGAAAATAAACATGAAAGACTTTTGAGTAGGTAAAATGTTCCTAGTTACTTGCCAATTTCAAAACCAAAACATCCTTGCTATTTTCAAAACAAACACCAACACTTTCAAAACATCTTACAAACTTGAAAAAAATTTCAAAAGATCAAACACTTTGTATACATTCTTACGAACGAGAATCATTACAAAGTTTGCCTAAACGCTGACATCTTTACAAAATACTTTCAAAAACCACACAAAGCACATTTTCAAACAAAAGCAAGTGATCTAGCAAGTAACTAAGAGCCCGTGGAAAACCATGGATGAAAAGGGTGCTAATACCTTCCCTTTTCATTATCTACCCCCCGAACTCAAGAAAAAATCTCAAAGGTCTTTCCTGTGCTTTTTCACCTTTCCTTTTGGATGAAAGAAAAGTAGGTGGCGACTCTTGCTAATCGCAACATTTGCAATCAAACGCAAAATAACCAAGTCAGTTCTCCTACCGTATCACAGAATTGGCGACTTTGCTTGGGAAGTTTATAAAAGTGGGGTTACCTTAGGACTAGATCACATCTATTTACTATCCTTGTTTGACTTGCATGCTTTACATTATGGTTCCTTATTTGGGTTTGCTTTAATTCTACACCCGGATTTGGGGCACCTTTCTTAGGTAAGTAGCAATAAACTGTGAGGGAACTGTGTGGGGTATACCGACATGGTTGAAATAGTAGCTACATTGATGTGATACTTTGGTGTGTACCGGTAGCCCTTGAGTAATCAAAGAGTATACGGGGCCACTGCGTGGTGTCATAAAGCGTCAACTGACTTTAGCACCTTAATTGACCAACTTGGCTTTTAGGACGTAGTGAGATAGTTGTCTTTGGTGTAAACCCAAAGTTGGTTGATACTCGATACTACACTCATTGAGGTTTGACCCTTGAATTTTGTTTGGTTGCAAGTCAATTGTCTATCGGAATGAGAGTTGGGGGAAAGACCGATGGTATTGAGATCCCTTAGAACCCGGTTACTATATTTAGGATAGGTTGAATCAATCCAACTTCAAGAGGGTATCACCTTAAAATCCATGCAAGCCTTAAACCTAAGGTCTTTGTTTGATTTGCTTGTGCTTATCTGCTATATCTGAGCATAATCATGACATCATAAAATATCATGTCATACTAACCATTTCAAGGATTCTTAGGGTTTATTTTTGTCTTGTTTTGTAGGATATGACTCTCGCCCATAGATTCACTATCCCAGTCTGTCTGGTAAAAGTACCTCCTCAGCTTAAGGATTTGGCATCAAGGGTTACCGAAATCTCTCCATTCACAGAAAGACATGGTAGGCTTCTCAGCTAGGTCACTTCAAACCCTAATGAAGAAATGTTAAAAGTTCTCTTTCAGTTATTTGACCCTCTCCATCACTGCTTCACTTTCCCGGATTACCAGTTAGTGCCTACCATGGAGGAGTTTTCTCTGCTGTTGGGGGTGCTTATCCTTAATGAGGTACCTTTCAATGGTATGGAAAGAGACCCTAAACCTGAAGATATTTCCAAAGCTCTGTCCTTACAACGGTCTGACGTAGTAGCAAATTGGGAAACCAGGAGAGGTGTCAAAGGTTTTTTGGCAAAATTCTTGTTTGAGAAATCTCACCATTTCTGGGATACCTTGGACTTACAAGCTTTTGAAGAGGTGTTATACCTTCTCATCTACGGTTTGGTACTGTTTCCTAATCCGGACCAGCTCATAGACATGAATGCGGTTAATATTTTCCTGTCACGTAATCTGGTACCTATTTTGCTTGGAGATATCCTACATTCGTTGCATACTCGCACTCTAAAGAGAAGAGGAACCCTTCTATGTTGCACACCTCTTTTGGCTAGTTGGTTTATTTTGCACCTACCACGATCTGTCTTAAATAATGAACATGGTTTGAATGGTCCCAAAGGTTGATGACTCTTACACATTCAGGCATTCATTGGTCTTCCCGATCCTCGGAGAATGTTACCATCATTGATCGTTGCGGAGAATTCCCTAATGTACCTCTCTTAGGCATTAGGGTAGGAATCACTTACAATCCTTGTTTAACACTACGACAATTTGGATATGCAAGAAGGAATGGTCCTTGATCTTACCGGATCAGACTTGGACCGTCACGACTGGCTCCGAGCAGAAGTTGAACGAGATGGGGGGGGGTACCTGCAAGGCACTCCGATGCCAAAGTGAGTGGTAGTACGAGCAGGCAAAAAGTGTGTGTATGGGTAAGAGAATGAATACCTGACCCTCTAGGAATATAGGGTATTTATAGCCCCCAGCGCGGGGCCAAGGTCCCTTCATTGGGCCGACCAGGACTGGCCCAATAAAAGAACTGCCAGGTTCTACGTGTGTAATGGGGACCCGCACGTGGTCCCCTTCCTGGTGATGCTCTGTGAGAAGTACGGAGGGACGAGGACGCGGTCTTTCTGGAGTTCAGGTGATGGAGTAACGGTCATAGTCTGCCCTACGAGGAGGGTGCTCGAGCTGGGCTCGAGCTGGATTTCATGGGGTCGACGACGTCGTGTTTGCGGGCGGCGGCGGGCACGGCTGTAGCTTCTGGTCGACGTGCTGGCGGGAATCTTTGGGCGCGCGCCCCTTGTAGAGTTGCTTGGATTGGGCCTTCGCTCTTGCTCTTGGGACAGGACGGGCCTAGTCCAGAACAGGAGCCCCCCAAGTCGTGGCTCCTGGAGCAGGAGTTATGACTTGATCTCAGTTCGTATTCGTCACGGGGCCTTACGCTCGGCCAAGATATTTTCTTCCCCGTTGTTGCTCGAGGAGTTTCTCCTGTGTTGCGTTCGTGAGATAATCCCTTTCGAGGTGTGCTCGGGGGACTCTTTACGGGTTGTGCTTGTTGAGTACACGAGGCAACCCTTGGGAACCGTGACGCCACCTTAGTGAAAGTAGAGTCATCATTGCCTAGGGGAGTATATGTCGAGGAGGGGAAGCTCGTGGTTCCCCCGGGGTGACGTTTCGTATTCCACGTCATCCCTACAAATAGGATCATTGGGTCCTATAATCCGTTTTTCCTCTTCGCGCTTCTCCTCCTTCCTCTGCCTTTGCCGCCACTGTTTTTCCAGAACTTCATAGGACCACCGTGCTTTCCACCGTCGATTTTATTCCCTGCCGCCGTACATCCTTCCTAATTTCCAAGTAAGCGTTTTATCCCTCATGTTTTTCTCTGTGGTAGGTAATTTTTTCCGTTTATTTGTATGTTAGAAAATCCGCGTCTGGGATTAGCCCCGGTACATTCGTATTCCTGCCCGACATATTCATGTTTATGCCCGGTGAATGCATGTTTGTGCCCGGTAAACGCATAGTTTAGGCATGTGACTCGCGATGATGCCCGGGATCTTCATGGTTTGGGCGCCTAACTCATGATATTGCCCAGTAAACCCATAGTTCTAGGTTTAGGATTCATGATATTGCTCGTCATATCCATAGTTTAGGTCGATGTACTCGTGACTGGCCGGGATGTTGGCCCATTTAGGCAGTATGTAGGACGACTCGTCGTGGCACCTTGGCGTCGGGGAGGTGAAACCAGACTCTTGTTCTAATCCTCAACGTTTTAATCGTGTGTGGAGTATGACTCGGCTTGTTGTTCCCTTCTTCCCGTCAGTTATGGCGAGCGTATGGATTTGCTCCCAACTTGACCGGTTTCCTGTGCTTTGTAGGTAAAATGGCTGATGAACCGGGGTCCTCGGGGCGCAACGAGGTTGAAGATCAGAGTGCCAAGGAAAATGTAACTCTGATCGATACCATTGATGATCCTTTGCTAGAGTGGGTGGGCGCCGAGCCCAGAGGGATTGCTTCTGCATATAGTCGGCGCAGTCGGAGCGCGTACACTATCGTCGAGCATGGCGGTAGTCAGCCGGGCTTCCAGAAAAATTTTGTAGTCACCAGACCATCTCTTAATGCGCGGATCTGCTCGGAGTTCTCCGAGTATGGGTTTTCCATGTACGAAATAGCGTTCAAGGACCTCGGCCTCAAGCTCCCCTTTAATGATTTTTAGGTCGGGGTATTCAGTCATCTGGAGTTGGCCCCCTCGCAGCTTCACCCCAACTCGATTGCCTTTCTTCGGGCGTTCGAGATGATGTGTCGCTTTTTAAGGATTGGGGCGACCATACCTCTCTTCTTCAGAGTCTTTCATTTACAACGCCAGTCTCGGGGAGGTAGGCACAGTTGGGTTTCCCTGAAACAATCGAAGAGGCTGTTCAGGATGTACATGGATTCTGTTCGGGGGTTCAAGGACAAATGGTATATCATGCGGCCGATCACCCAGACTTCTCTAGATTATGTATATGAAGAAGAGACTGCAGTGATCGATGATCACGGGGAGCCTCTTATGGACGATGAGGGTCGCCCGGTGTTGGGGCGCGTAGCTAAGTTTCCCTTGCATTGGAGCTCGCGCCACTACGAGCATGGCACCAGGCATTACCATACGCCCGCGGGAGGGATGAGCACCGAAGACGAGGAGGCCTACGGTACCCTCTGCAGATATGTCGACAGTTTCTTCCCTGCCCGGTGGGCCACGAGGGAGGGAAAGGACATTCTCGACGAGGATGGTTACCCGACCTTCGAGGCCCGTCCTATAGATACAAAGGCGCTTGTGGAGTGCCAGTCCTACGGGCAGGCCGCGAACCTGGTAGGTTACTTTTTGTCTTATAGTATTGTTCTAATTTCTTCGTTTGTTACTTGCTCGTAACTAACCCGGGTTTTCTTTTTTGCAGGTCATATGGCCGGACAAAAGGAGAGGCTTCTAAAGTTGACACAGGATAAGAAGGTCAACAAAAGGATGGTGCGAGCTCCTCAGGCGACGAGGATGGGCCCGCCAACTAGTTCGGGTGATGCTTCCGGCGGGTCCCCGGACTCCCAGGATGTCAAGCAGCATATTGATCTAATACCGAGGAAGAGGAACCGGGTAGAGAGCCAGCCGGAAGTCGGCGATGAGTCTGGCGCGGTGAGGTCCTTTGGCTTGCCCCCTGTTTTAAAGAGGAGGGCTTCTTCGAGGGGTTTCCCTTGACTGTAAGCGCCGATGAAGTTGATACCATTAGGCGGCTAAGTAAAGAAAGTCGGAGAAAGCATCTGGCTGCCAACATGGTCGGGATGGTTAAGATGGCCGTTGTCCTGGCTGAGGAGGGGGCAGACTCTGATCGCGTCAAAGAGCTGGAGCAGGAGAAAGCTGCCCTTGTTGTGAGCTCTCGAAAGTTGAAGGCTGCCCTGGAGCGCTCTGAGGAGATGTTCCGCGAGCAAGCCGAGCTGCTGGCCGCAGAGAAGGAGAACTCGGGGAAGGTTGCCGAGGAGAGGGACTACTTTCGACTGGACCGGGAATGCTTGGAAGCCGACAACGGGTGTCTTGCTAAAGAGGTCGAGGATTTGAAGGCTGCCATGCTTCCTGCCGAAGATGAGTCGGAGGAGACAGCCCCCTTGCAGAGTCGCTCGGAATTGGTCGCCCATATTCAACTCCTCGAGACGGACTGTGTTGGCGCCTTGGCGGATGGCTTTGAGGTCGCGGTTAGCCAGCTCACTTTACTGAATCCTGGTCTGAATATCGAAGGGGCAGGCTTCATGTCTCAGATCATCGACGGCCAGGTCGTGCCTCCGCCCGAGTCTCCCGTTGTCGATGCTGGTAGCCCCGGGGAAGTCTAGCCGTGAAATTCTAGTCGGGCCTACGCGCCTGTTTATTGATAGTTGTTTTTGGGGCCTGCGTGCCCGTGCATATTTTTTGGGCCTGCGTGCCCGTTCTTGTAATTTCTGAACATCGTCGGCCTTCTTGGTGGGTTTATTTCTATTTGTTTTTTGCTTACGAGCTTTTGAATGAATGTTTGTTTCGACCTTAATTATTTTCCCGTGTCTATGTTTTCATATTTTGTGATAAAATTTGCCTAAGTTATGTCCCCGAGTCTCGCCTGTGCTCAGCTGTCACTTTGTGGCAAATTTGCCTAAGTTTTTCCCTCGGGACATGCTTGTGCTCGGCTTGCTATTTTGTGGCGAAGTTTGCCTAAGTTACGTCCTCGAGTGGAGATTCTTTTCGACCCATTAGATGGTCCGACGTACTTCGAGCGCCGGGCGTGCAGAGTAAAGCCGCTTACTCGGGCGTATAACCCGGATCGGGGTCGCTTGCCTGTGGCGTGAACTGCCCATCGCGAGCTGGGTGTTCTGCCCTACGAGTACTTCGACGGTGGAGCTCGATTGAGGTGTCCATGTCGGGCACTGTCGTTCATGCTCGTTTGGCTGAGCAACGTTATGTCGTTTGGGCGTAGATTGGGCCTGTACCTTGGCCTTTCTACGTGGTCGAGACGTTTCTCTCCGTTGACCGGATGTGGACGTTCGACGACGAGAGTCCTTGGGGTTAAGGGTTTTTAACTATAGTACTGCTTTAGTTTAGCAGCGTTCCAGGGTCGTGGAAGTGGTTCTCCGTCTAGTTGCTCGAGGTAATATGCCCCGGTACCTGTGGTGTCGTGGACGCGATAAGGCCCTTCCCAGTTCGCGGCCAATTTCCCTTCGTGGGAGTCTTTCTGGTTTCTTCGTAACACCAGGCTGCCGATCTCGAACTCGCGTTTAATGACCTTGTCATTGTGACGCAGGGCCACTTGTTGTTTTAGAGTGTCCTCGCGCAGGGCTGCCCCCGATCGGATCTCCTCGACTAAGTCGAGTTCGTCCCTGAGTGCCTCGTTGTTCATTTCTTCGTCGAGGGGATTTTCTGTCCGCCTGGAGGGTTCCCTGATTTCTACTAGGATGACGGCCTCGGTGCCGTACGTTAGTCGAAAGAGGGTCTCGCCCGTCGTCGAATGGGGTGTGGTGCGGTATGCCCATAAGACACTGCGTAGCTCCTCGACCCAACCTCTTTTTGCTTCGCCGAGCCGGCGTTTGAGTCCTCGGAGAATGACTCTGTTCGCAGCCTCGGCTTGCCCGTTGGTTTGAGGGTGCTCGACCGAGGTGAAGTGTTGTTTTGTTCCTAGTTTGGTGACGAAGTCTTGGAATCCGTGATCGGTGAATTGGGTGGCGTTGTCGGTGACCAGTGCCCTCGGGATCCCGAATCTGGCGAGGATGTTTCTTTTGTAGAAACGGAGGATGTTGTGCGAGGTGATCTTAGCGAGAGCCTTAACCTCTATCCATTTCGTGAAGTAATCCACGACCACAATGAGGAACTTGTTTTGGTAAGTTCCTTGCACGAAAGGACCGAGGATATCCATTCCCCACCATGCAAACGACCAAGGGGATGACAGTATGCTCAACTCGTGAGGGGGAGCGAGGTGCATGTCGCCGTGCTTCTGGCACTTGTCACACTTCTTAATGTGTTCCTTGGCGTCCTGCTGCATCGTCGGCCAATAGTACTCTGCTCGAAGGGCTTTCCTCGCCAGAGACTTACCGCCCATGTGCTGGGCATTAATCCCTTCGTGTATCTCCCGCAGCACCTCAGGAATTGTGGATTCATCGATGCACTTCAGGAGGGGGATGGAGAATCCCCTGCGATATAGTTTGTGCTCGAGCACCACGTAGGAGCATGCTCGTCGCCTCGTGGTGGTCGCTTCTGTTTGGTCCGAGGGGAGTTCACCCTTTGTCAGAAAATTGTACACCGGGGTCATCCAGGATGAGGCATCACCAATGGCGTGTACCCCGACTGGTGTCGAGGACCCTCCGATGCTCGGGCGTGACAGGGATTCTTGTATGACAGATTTTTTTCCGCCCTTCTTCCTCGTGCTCGCGAGTTTGGACAATATGTCTGCCCTTGTGTTTTGCTCGTGTGGGACGTGTGATATTTCTGCTCGCTCAAACTTTGTCATGTGTTTTTTGACTAAGTTTAAGTATTCGACGAGGCTGTCGTTTTTGGCTTGGTAACTCCCTTGGACTTGGGAAGCAACGAGTTGTGAGTCCGTGAAGATTTGTATCTCGCGGGCTCCCAGGTCCTCGGCTAGCCTTAGTCTTGCAAGCAGGGCCTCGTACTCTGCTTGGTTGTTCGATGTCGGGAAGGAGAGGGTTAACGAGTGTTCGATCACTACGCCTTCCCCATTTTCCAGGAGGATCCCCGCTCCACTTCTGGATGAGCTGGAGGCTCCGTCGACGAAGATGGTCCATTTGTGTTCCTTCTCGGCGGGCAGGTCGTGAGCGGCAATTTCCGCGACGAGGTCGGCCAAGGCTTGTGCTTTCAGAGCTTTCCTGCTCTCGTATTGAATGTCGAATTCGGAGAGCTCTAAGGACCATTTCAGCATTCGGCCCTCCATGTCAGGTCGACCTAAGAGCTGTTTCACCGGTTGGTCGGTTCGCACGATGACCGTGTGGGCCAGAAAATAGTGTCTGAGTCTCCTCGCTGCGCTGACGAGGGCCAGAGCTACCTTTTCTATCTGTTGGTACCTGCTTTCGGGTCCTTGTAGGGATTTGCTCGTGAAATAAACGGGTTTCTGCTCGTCGGTAGTTTTGCGGATGAGAGCTGCACTGACGACTTCGTTTGAGACGGCCAAGTATAGGAATAATGGCTCCCCGTCGGCTGGTCGAGATAGCACGGGTGGTTGAGATAGACTTTGTTTTAGGTGGCGTAGTGCCCGTTCACATTCCCCGGTCCATTCGAAGGCTGCTTCTTTGCGAAGGAGTCTGAAGAAGGGGAGGGCGTGCTGAGCGGACCTCGTGACGAAGCGGGACAATGACGTGAGCATGCCGTTCATGACTTGTATTTATTTCTTCGATGTCCGGGTCGGGAGGTCGGAGAACGCTCGACATTTGTCGGGGTTGGCTTCAATTCCTCGTTCTGTTAGGTAGAATCCGAGGAATTTCCCTGCCTTGACTCCGAACGTGCATTTTTCGGGGTTGAATCTCATCTTACATTGTCTTGCTTGGGCGAAGACTTCCTTGAGGTGTGCTGCATGATCGGTGTCTGCTCGAGATTTGACGATCATGTCATCCATGTAGACCTCGAGCATGTCTCCAATCTGCTTGTGGAAAACCCTGTTCATCATACATTGGTAAGTTTCCCCGGCGTTTTTTAGTCCAAAGGGCATTACGTTGTAGTAATAATTGCCTGAGCTGGTCATGAAAGTTGTGCAATGTTTGTCGCCCATGGCCATCGGGATTTGGTTATAGCCCGAGTAGGCATCCATGAACGACAACGTTTTGTAGTCGGCCGAGTTGTCGACCAACATATCTATGTTTGGTAAAGGGAAAGCATCTTTCGGGCAAGCCCGGTTGAGATCGGTATAGTCAATACACATCCTCCATTTTCCATTATTCATTTTAACTAGTACAACGTTTGACAGCCAGGTTGAATACCGGGCTTCAGAAATAAAATTCGCCTCTAGGAGTTCTTTTACAGCTTTTTCAGCAGCCTCCGTTTTCTCCGGAGACTGCCTACGCCTATGTTGTGCTACGACCTTAGCGGTAGGATATATGGCGAGACGGTGACAGGCGACCTCAGGGTCGAGTCCGGGCATCTCCACGGCGCTCCAGGCAAACAGGTCAGCATTCTCGCGCAAGCAGACTTTGATTTGTTTCCTCGCCAGGTCGGGGAGGTCGATTCTAATCTTCACTCCCTTGCTCGGGTCTGGCCGAGGGGGACGAGCTCAAAGTCCCCGTCCGGGATTGGTCGGAGGGGGATTTGCTCGCCGCTGGGAGGTTCGTCCTGGTCAAAACGAGCATCCATAGCTATGGTGTCGACCTTTGGTGGAGCTCTCTGGTCTTCCTCCTTGGCGGGCTCTGGCTTGTCGGGTTCCTGTCGTGTCGTCGCCGGTCTTTTGGCGGGCCTCGTCCCGATGTCGACAGTGTCGCGTCCTTTAGATGCAGCGTTGAAACACCTCCGAGCAGCGGCTAGGTCTCCCTGGATGGTAGCTACCCGTGCCCTCTTGGTGTAGAACTTCATCTTCAGGTGGACGGTGGAGGGTACCGCTATCAGTTCTTCCAGTGTTGGTCTCCCCAGGATGCAGTTGTAGAGGGACGGGCAGTCGATAACGAGGAAGCATACTTTAACCTGCCTTTTCGCTGTGCCTTCACCGAAGGTGACCATGAGCTCGACATATCCCCAAGGCTTAGAGGTCGAGCCGTTGAAGACCTGTAAGTCCGACCCTACATATGGCGAGAGATGGGAGTCGTCCAGCTGCAGAGTTTGGAACAATTGACTGTACATCACGTCGACGGAACTTCCTTCGTTGACGAGGATGCGGTGCACGTCGAAGTTAGCCATTCTTGCCCTTATCAACAGGGGAATGACTGCGTTGGGGGTTCCCCCGGGGAGTTCTTCCAGGTAAAAGGTGATGGGCTCCGACCTACCTTTTACCCTCTCAAACGTCAGTGTTTGCGGAGGTGCCGCGTCGACCAGTTCATCCAGCTTCCTTTTAGCCGAATTGATAGTCAGGTCGTTGAATCCTCCGCCATTGATGACCATGGCGGAGGGGAAATATTCCCACCTGCTGTGTGTCATGAGCGGCTCCTGCGGGTGTTCGGGGATGTTGAAGTCCTCGGGTCTGGTGACGGAGAAGGCGGTCTGGACGAGGACCGACTCGTCAGATGGTCGGGCGTCTTCCTCCGGTTCTCTTGCTTCCCGGGCGTCACGACGAGGAGCATCGTTTCGCCGGTATTGTGCGAGCCTCCCTCCCTTGATGAGGGTTTCAATGGCGTCCTTGAGGTGAACACAATCTTCAGTCAGATGACCATGACTCATGTGGTACTGACAATACTTGCTCTTGTCTGCTCCGGGCTTGGCGGGAGAAGGTCGGGGACGTTTGACGCCGCCGTCTTTAAAGTCCGTGCTGGCACACTCTGCCAAAATGCGCTCGCGGGAAGCTGTGAGCGGAGTGTATTCGGTAAAACGCCCCGAGGGTCCTCTTTGCTCTCGGACTTCTCGGGGTCTGTCCTCTTTTCTTTTCTCCCCAGTTCGTCGAGAAGGAGCAGCTTCCTAGCACGGGTTGCTGCTGGATCCGCGAGTCCTGGGGTCTCGGGCTCTGTTGGCCGCCTCCCTCTCCTCG
Source organism: Vicia faba (assembly GCA_948472305.1). Taxonomy (NCBI): domain Eukaryota; kingdom Viridiplantae; phylum Streptophyta; class Magnoliopsida; order Fabales; family Fabaceae; genus Vicia; species Vicia faba. The sequence continues at coordinate 41,145,387 of OX451737.1, read as the reverse complement.
TAATCCATGTACGCCCGCGCCTTCTCGAGGAGGGCATCAAATGTTCTAGGTGGATCGATGCCCACTGCCTTTCTGAATTCTGTGCCGGGGAGGAGCCCCCTCTCTAGCAAATATCTTTTCATGTGGTCCGCGCAGGGGACCTGTATGGCTTCGCGGTTGAAGCGATTGATAAACTCCCTCAAGGTTTCATCCTGTCTCTGGATGATAGCCTCGAGAGCTGCCTCGGTCTTTGGGTGTCGCCGAGACGCAGTGAAAGAACTTATGAATTGGTTCTTTAGGTTTTGCCACGAGGTGATTGATCCCGGAGCGAGGCCCTTATACCAGTCCATTGCTGCTTTTCTGAGGGTCGTGGGGAACAACCGACATTTGATGGGTCCCCCGACATTGTGGTAGTGCAGCATAGCTTCGAACCCGTCAATGTGGTCGATCGGGTCCGTGACTCCATCATATTCCTTCAGATGTGGAGGCTTCTCCATGCCCGGGGGTATGGGCGCCTCCATGATTGCTTGTGACAGGGGACCGCGGGGGTCGTCCTCGTCACTTCGCTCCGGGGAGAGTGATGGGGACCTGTAATATTGTCGAGCCCGACGATCCTGGTCGTGCTGGGTATCTCTCGAGCGTGGTGCTCGTTGGTTGATTCTCCCATACCCGTCTTCGGAGTGTCTTCTTTCTTGTCGTGTGGGGGCGTGGTTGCGTCCCCCGACTTCAATGATGGGTTGCCTCTCCAAAGGGGGCCGTCTCCCCGAGGGTCGGGGCGACGGGCTACGGGAAGTGTCTTTGTAGTGTCTCCGCGGGGGAGACGGGAGATGTACCTCTGTTATTCGAGGAGGTGGAGTTTGGGACCTCCTGTGTCTCCTCGCAGGTCTTCGATCGTCTTCTAGTGCCCTCAATCTTTCCCCTTGGGCGAAGATGAGGTAATTTGTCTGATTGATCGCCGTGAACAGCGCGCGGGTTGTGGCATCTGCCCCGGCGAGGACAGGAACTTCCTGAAATTGGGCAGCTCGATGGTTTGTGGGAGCTGCATTGTCTTCTTCGAGTGGCGGAGGGACCGAGGAAGATGATGCAGTAACTCCGTCTCGGTGGGCTGAGGGCCCCGGGGCAGTTCCCACAGGGAGGGTGTTATGACCGGGGTTAGCGGCGTTATCGAGGTGTCCATTTTTATCTGCGAGGCCGTTGTTGGTGTCGACGACGCGGATGTTTTGTTCATCACGGACTTGGTCAGCCATGACGGTGATAGTTTAGTTGAGCTTTGGTCTTCGAGTTTTTGCAAGACGGGGAAGCTAGTTTCCCACAGACGCCGCCACTGATCTTACCGGATCAGACTTGGACCGTCACGACTGGATCCGAGCAGAAGTTGAACGAGATGGGGGGGGGGGGGGTACCTGCAAGGCACTCCGATGCCAAAGTGAGTGGTAGTACGAGCAGGAAAAAAGTGTGTGTATGGGTAAGAGAATGAATACCTGACCCTCTAGGAATAGAGGGTATTTATAGCCCCCAGCGCGGGGCCAAGGTCCCTTCATTGGGCCGACCAGGACTGGCCCAATAAAGGAACTTCCAGGTTCTACGTGTGTAGTGGGGACCCGCACGTGGTCCCCTTCCTGGTGATTCTCTGCGAGAAGTACGGAGGGACGAGGATGCGGTCTTTCCGGAGTTCAGGTGATGGATTAACGGTCATAGTCTGCCCTACGAGGAGGGTGCTCGAGCTGGATTTCATGGGGACGACGACATCGTGGTCGCGGGCGGCGGCGGGCACGGCTGTAGCTTCTGGTCGACGTGCTGGCGGGAATCTTCGGGTGCGCGCCCCTTGTAGAGTTGCTTGGATTGGGCCTTCGCTCTTGCTCTTGGGCCAGGACAGGCCCAGTCCAGAACAATCTCATGATGCTCTTATTCAAGGAATCATCTTCGACTATGAGAATGATGCTCAGGATTACCGCAAAAGGTTCATGAGATCTTGGGGAATGGTACATAGAGTTTATAGAAAGACACTGGGGCACAAGAATTCCATCCCTCTTGAGCCTTATCTCAAATGGGTACAAGCTCGTGCTCAAAATCTTATGATGCCTTATCCCTCTATTCTCCCAGTTATTATAGAGCCTATTGTAGAAGGAGATGTCCCATACACTATCCTTCATCCCAACATGCCCACCTCTCTCGAAGACTTGCAAATGGATTAGATACAACTTAAGGGGGAGCGAGACACTTTTGAGGCCCAATTCTACGCCAGAGAGAAGAAGGTTCTGGAACTCACCAAGCAGCTTCATGAGGAGCGGAGCCTGAATGTCTACATCGCACCAAAGAGGATGCGTGCAACTTTTTTATCTTAGAGTTTTTTGTATTTCTTTGTAAGCCCAAAGAGGCATGATGTACTCAAACTTTGATTTATTAATATAACGTGTGTTCCTTTTTTGTCTAAAGCAAATTTAAATCTCTAATCTCCTTGATATCATTTGCATATGAATCTCCATTCATCATAACATAATCATGTTTCTTACAATAAGTCTCCTCATCTTTCTACTGTTTATTTTAGTAAGATGGATCTCGAGCAGACAGTAAAAGACCTCCAGGCGCAGAATTCTCAGTTTCAACAGATGTTCTTGACTCTAGCCAAAGGACAAGAGGATTTGAAAACTTTGCTGATTGAAGAAAAGAAGAAGAAAGCAAAGAAAATGACTGGAGTTCTGAATATGGGAAGAAGGTTCCAAGGACAAGCCAAACAAACCCTAGACTTCACAACGTCATCTGGTGAAAAGGATAATCAAGAAGAGAAAGGCAAGGAAGCGGCTTCCCAGCCAGAATCTGAAGAGGAAGAAGAAGAAGATTACTCTGAGGAGTAGTATCCTCCGACTGATGACAAATACAAACATTTGGAAGAACGTCTAAGTGCAATGGAAATTCAGAAAGTGCCCGGGCTGGACTTTGAAGAGCTGGGTTTGGTGAATGGGATTGTTATTCCACCAAAATTCAAGGCGCCAATGTTCGCTAAGTACGACGAGGTTTCGTGTCCCAAGATGCATCTCCGATCTTATGTAAGGAAGATACAGCCTCACACTGCTGACAGAGATTTATGGGTCCATTTCCTTCAAGACAGTCTATCCGAGACTCAACTAGATTGGTTCTATTAACTATAAAGGGCCAATATCCATAATTAGGAGGACCTTGCCGCTTCCTTTTATAAACAGTATCAATACAACACAGTCCTTGCTCCTACCCATACTCAACTCCAGAGTATGGCTATGGTTTCAAGCGAAGGTTTCAAAGACTACACTCAGAAATGGAGGGACTTAGTAGGAAGAGTTCAGCCTCCCCTGTCTGAAAGAGAGCTAGTAGACATGTTTCTGGGTACCCTGTCCGGTCCTTTCTTCAATCATCTAATTGGAAGCTCTTCAACAGACTTCACTGAATTAATCTTGACCGGGGAAAGAGTAGAAGTTGGGATTAAGAGTAGGAAGATCCAAAAAGACGCATCCTCCACTGCTGTAAGAAAACCATTTATTGGGAAGAAAGAATTTGGTGTTGTGTATCCTTAAAGAAATCAAGATAGGGCTGAACGTCGTCCAATGGTGGGAGCTGTCATGATCCCTAAGCCTGCACCCACTCAACAAAGGAGCAATCAGCCTAGAACAGAAAGACCGGTAAGACAATTTACCCGGATTAATATGACACTATCTCAAGTCCTGCCACATTTGTTGAGATCTAATCTAGTAATTTTGAAGGAAGCCCCGAAGAATCCCAACACCGCATCTCCTCATTACCATCCTAATGCTCGCTGTGCTTACCATTCAGAAATCCCAGGCCATGATACCAACAACTGTTGGGCTTTGAAAAACAAGGTGCAAGAACTTATTGAAGTAAAAGAAATTGAGTTTGATGCTCCTGAGATCCAAAATATTATCACCGCTCCTATGCCCAAGCATGGCCGTGATGTTAACGCTGTCGAAGACTATATGTTTGTTACTACTATTGATGAATTTGTTACTCCTCTCCTGACGGTCAAGAGGAACCTGTTGAAAGCCGGTTTATTTCCGGGCTGTGACGAAATCTTCCACCTCTATTTATCCCTACCAACTAGTTGTCATTTACTGAAAGCATGTGTCCAACGCCTAATGGATGACAAAGAGATTTTGTTTGAAAAGACTCCCGTTCCAACCATTTCTTACAAAGATGTTTCAATAGTAACCATTTCCGCCAATCCTTCCAGGGTCTCCACCAAAAGACCCGTTAGGATTACATCTGTTCCTAAAGTGGCTCCACTGATAATTACTATGCCAGGTCCAATCCCGTACTCATCAGAGAAAACTGTCTCATGGAACTATGGGGGCGACGTCTACAATCACGGTGTCAAGCAAGATTGGCTGGCTGATGAAGACTCAATTTTTGAGAAGGTTGACCCCGACATCGACAACATTGCGAGAACCATCAAGATAACCTGAAGTGGCAGAGTATTCTCTCCCGAGATTGCTCCTCCGAAGACTATTACCGGTTCTGTGATTATCCATGTTTCTGTTCTTGTTGATACTACAACTACAATCCCTATGGTTACCCCTACTGATATCCCTACCATCGAGTCAACTGAGACCTGGGGAAAAGGAATTCTAGTTGAGCCTATCCGGATGAAGGCGCAATCAGTATCTATCCCAGAGGCCTCCCAAAAGGAGATGGAAGAAATTCTGAAAATTATAAAGAGAAGTGACTACAACGTAGTCGAACAACTAGGGAAGACCCCGTCAAAGATCTCCATGCTGGCTTTATTGTTGTGCTCCGAGGCTCATGCGAAGGCCTTGGTGAAATTTCTTAAAACTGCCCATGTGCCACAAGAAACCTCTGCTGATCAGTTCCAAGACTGTGTGGCCAGTTTAATCGCTGACAATGGTTTAGGTTTTTCTGATGCTGACTTGACACCTAGAGGGAGGAAACATAACGAGGAATTGCATGTCTCTGTCGAATGCAGGGGCACAACTTTGGCCCATGTCTTGGTTGATACCAGTTCATCTTTGAATGTGCTTCCTAAGAAAGCCCTGGATAGACTTGACTGTGAAGGTTTGACCTTAAAACCCAGCAACATCGTGGTAAGGGCCTTCGACGGTTCAAAAAGAATGGTGCATGAGGAGGTTGACATCCCCATAAAAGTTAGAACTCAAACCTTTGATTCAACTTTCTACGGGATGTACATTCGGCCCTCCTATTCCTGTTTGTTGGGCCGAACATGGATTCACAACGCTGGTGCAGTCACCTCTACATTACATCTGATGCTGAAATATCCATTCAAGGGGAAAATCATTATTGTCCATGGAGAAGAGGAATATATGATCAGTCACTTGAACTCCTTCAGATACGTGGAATTGGATGGTGAATTCATTGAAACTCCATTTCAGCATTTTGAGGAGGTCCCACAAACAGTGGCAGCTACCAAGACTGTTTCCCAAATTTCGAAGATTACAAGACCTCTACTAAAGATGTCTTCTCTGAAAGTTGCCAGGGTCGTGATCGAGGAAGGTGGGTGTACTATTTGGGGCCAACTCCCGGATATCCCTTACAAATCTGACAAATTTGGTTTGGGTTTCGCTTCATGGGCCCAAAAAGTTGTACGCCGTGCTCGTGCCGGGGGACCACCTTTGAAGATCAGCAATCACAGAGTCAACACAGTGGAGGATGATGATGATGACAGTTGTGACCAAGAAGATTGGATTTTCCCGACCATCAATGGAGGACTCAGCAACTGGGAAGCTAAAGATTTTGTCCCAATTACTTTTATCCCACAGTAATTGTCTTTAATTTTTTGTCGGATTTGTAATAATTAAACAATTCAGACTTTTAAAACCTTGTGTCTTACCCGAGGCACAACAGTCCATTTGTAAGGGTTGTTACCTCATTTTCATATGTCATCAATGAATCATGGACGTTTTTGCATACAAACTTTGTGCTCTTTGTCTTTCTTTTTCTACATTTTTATTTCTTTCAAAGATAGATATACTCTTACAGACACTCACATTCAAAATGCAGATCTACATCCATTCGGGATCCCATGGGTAACGATTCTGCTATGGCCTTTCGTGACTCTGAAAATCTAATCTACCAAGCCGAAGACGAAGGTGAGGAAGATTATGAAGTGCCAAGGGAACTAGCCAGGTTACTACAACAAGAAGAGAGGACCACACATCCCCACGAAGAACCAGTGGACACAGTTAACCTAGGTACCAAAGAGGACAAGAAAGAAGTCAAGGTAGGTGCCAATCTAGAACCCAGTGTCAAGAAGCGTCTGACTCAGTTGCTACATGATTATGTTGAGGTATTTTCATGGTCATATGAAGACATGCCAGGACTTGATGCTGATATCATGGTCCATCGTCTACCGATAAAAGAAGACTACCCTCAAGTAAAACAGAAAGTTCGTCGCATACGGCCAGACATGTCAGAGAAGATCAAGGCCGAAGTCATGAAACAATTCAATGCCAGATTCTTAGCCGTTACCTCCTACCCACAATGGGTCGCCAATGTTGTTCCAGTGCCTAAAAAGGACGGTAAAGTACGAATATGTGTTGATTATCGAGATTTGAATAAGGCAAGCCCTAAGGATGATTTCCCACTCCCCCATATTGATATTTTGGTTGAAAACACCGCACAACATAAAGTGTTCTGATTTATGGAAGGTTTCTCATACTACAATCAAATAAAAATGGCCCCCGAGGACATAGAGAAAACAACCTTTGTCACACAGTGGGGCACATTCTGTTACAAGGTTATGCCATTCGGGTTGAAGAATGTTGGGGCAACCTATCAGCGTGCCATGGTAGCTCTATTTCACGACATGATACATCACAAAATAGAGGTCTATATGGACGACATGATAGCCAGATCTCAAACTGAAGAGGAACATCTTGACCATTTACAGGAACTATTTGAGAGGTTAAATAAATACAAGCTGAGGTTGAACCCGAATAAATGCACATTTGGGGTAAGGTCCAATAAACTCATAGGCTTCGTCGTTAGCGGTAAAGGTATCGAAGTAGACCCTGTCAAGGTGAAAGCAATACAAGAAATGCCTGCTCCTCATACCGAGAAGGAAGTCAGAGGATTCTTAGGACGGATAGACTACATTTCCAGATTCATTTCTCACTTAACAGCTACTTGTGAACCAATCTTCAAATTACTGAAGAAAGATCAAGTAGTCAAATGGAATGGAGAATGCCAAGCTGCTTTCGACAAGATCAAAGAGTACCTACAAGAGCCTCCTATTTTAATGCCTCCAGTCGAGGGAAGACCTTTGATCATGTATCTAAATGTCTTGGAAAATTCAATGGGGTGTGTGCTGGGGGAGCATGACGAGTCTGGCCGAAAAGAGCATGCTATTTATTACTTGAGCAAAAAGTTTACCGACTGTGAAACAAGATATTCACTGCTCGAGAAAACTTGTTGCGCTATGGCATGGGCTGCTCGCCGGCTAAGACAATATATGTTAACCTATACTACCTTATTGATATCCAAGATGGATCCAATAAAATACATATTCGAGAAGCCTGCCCTCTCTGGGAGAATAGCAAGATGGCAGATGATCCTGACTGAATACGATATTCAGTACACTACCCAAAAAGCAATAAATGGGAGTGTGTTAGCCGATCACCTTTCTCATCAAGCTGTGGAGGACTACCAGTCCATGAAATTCGAATTCCCAGATGAAGACATCATGATGGTAAACAACTGTGAAGAACTCAGACCATTTGACAGACCTAAACAAGGATCCCGATGGACCCTGGTTTTTGATGGGGCGTCCAACGCACTCGGCAATGGCATAGGTGATGTAATTATATCCCCTGAAGGATTTCATACTCCCTTCACTGCAAGACTTTGCTTCAATTATACAAATAACATGGCAGAATATGAAGCGTGTATTTTTGGTCTCAAAGTTGCCATAGATTTGGGAATCAAGTCTTTAAGTGTGTTTGGAGATTCAGCCTTGGTCATCAGTCAGATCAAAGGAGAATGGGACACTAAGCACCCTAACCTCATCCCCTACAAAGAACATGTGTTGACATTAATCCCACATTTTGAGGAGATTACCTTCGAGCATTTCCCGCGAGATGAAAATCAACTAGCGGACGCGCTAGCCACAATGTCATCCATGTTTAAACTCAAGTGGGATAACGAGGCTCTTCAGATCACCATTGAACGGATGCATCAACCAGCTTACTATCACGAGATCAATACTGAAGAAGTAGTGGACCAGCCTTGGTTCCATGAAGTTAAGAGGTATCTCGAGGCTCAAGAGTATCTGCAAGGAGCTTCAGTCAATGATAAGAAGTTCTTGAGAAGATTCTCTGCTAAGTTCTTCCTCAGTAATGGCATTCTCTACAAATACAACCACGACTCTGTTTTGCTTTGTTGCGTAGACAAGGTTGAGGCAGAAAAGATCATGGCTGATCTACATGAGGGCACTTTTGGCACCCATTCCAGTGGGAATACGATACCAAATAAGATCCTGCGGGCAGGGTATTACTGGTCTACCATGGAAGCAGATTGCTACCAACATTCACGAACCTGCCATAAATGTTAGATCTATGCTGACAAAGTGCATGTGCCTCCAGTTCCTTTGAACGTCCTGACTGCTCCCTGGCCATTCGCGATGTGGGGTATCGATATGATTGGAGAAGTAAAACCATTAGCTTCTAATGGGCACCGCTTCATCTTGGTGGACATTTACTACTTCACAAAGTGGGTTGAGGCAGCTTCTTTCTCTTATGTTACCAAGAATGTTGTCGCCCGGTTCATCAAATAGAATCTCATCTGTCAATATGGTATCCTAGAGAGAATTATCTCAGATAATGGTACGAATCTCAACAATACTATGATCACCACACTGTGCGTACAATTCAAGTTTCCAGCATCATAATTCTTCCCCTTACCGGCCGAAGATGAATGGTGTTGTCGAAGCCACAAATAAGAACATCAAAAAGATCATACAGAAAATGACAGTAACCTACAAGGACTGGCATGAGATGCTACCATTCTCTCTCCACGGTTACCGTAACACGGCGCGCACATCTACAAGGGCAACTCCCTTCTCCTTGGTATACGACATGGAAGTTATTCTACCAATTGAAGTTCAAATACCTTCTCTGAGAATCATAAAGGATGCAGGGCTGAGTGAAGACGATTGGATCCAAACTCGACTTGACCAGTTGAACCTAATTGATGAGAAGAGGCTTACGGCTGTCTGTCATGGCCAAATGTACCAAAAACGTATGATCAAGGCTTTTAACAAAAAGGTCAGACGTCAGGTATATCAGGTTGGTGACTTGGTAATGAAGCGTATCATATTACCACAAGGTGATCCCAGGGGAAAATGGACTCCTACATATGAAGGACCATTTATGGTCAAAAGCATATTCTCTGGTGGAGCAATGATCTTAACCACTATGGATGGCGACGACCTTCCGCATCCTATGAACGCGGACATAGTCAAAAGATACTATGCATAAGAGACCCGCTAGGTTGACACACCTAGGAAAAACAAGGGCATCTCGGCGAACCAAAAAGGTTTGGGCAAAAATTAGGGATAAAATTAAAAAAATTTGTACACCCGACAAGTCGAAAACCCGAAAGGGCGACTTGGGCAAAAAAGGGTATCCCAGTGGACTAAAAACCCGAAAGGGCGGTCCAGGAAAAAGTTAGGGAATTAAAGCGTATGACTATATCCTGTTGGATCACCTTACAGACAACCTTTAGCTTCAACTGACAAACTCAACAGTTTTGATCAATCCAATCAACTTCAGACAAGGCAACAAGTGGACAAGACGCTCAGAGACACAAAGGCTATAGAAAAATGGGAACCCCATGGGATTGTTGCACATAGCTATCTTTTCTTTGTATCAAATTTTCATTTTTCTACGACTGCATTCTTTTACTAGGATGCCCGTCTCATTGTACAAAAATACTTATCCAAGTTAATACAAAGATATCTCTTTGAAAGTGCAAAACTATCTGTTTTTCCTTTTTCCGTGATTTGTTTGTGAAAACGTCCAATGATTTATTTTTGAACATATGCATTTGAACGCAACTACTATTTACAAATGAACAAAAAAAGGAACAAAAAAAGAAAAATAATCTCTAATGGCTTTAAGAAATAGGATAATGTCTTTCGACTATTCCATAAATTTCCCCACAGTGTGCAGCTTAATGATATCAAGCTCTCTCACATCCCCGGCAGAACAAAACTTCCAGTTATAACTCCCTAGTAAAAATTGCCCAATCTCTCAAGATTCCCCAGCAGGATCCCACGAGATCTACAAGCAATACACAACGTTTCCCTTACAACAGAGTTTATTTCTATAACAAATGGAAGCTCATCAACTCGTCAATACTTCAAAACATGAAGACGTGCACTCCTTAATCCCAGCAGTACTCAGGGATTTACTTTCCCTGACTCCAGCAACACTGCATCATAACAATTAATATGTCCATACATTGCATCCATACGTCATAACATTAACATCACAAATACATACAACACAATCTCATTTATTTTGAGAACATCATTACACCATGCATTTCATACATCATGACGTTGCATACAACTAACCTTTCATCTTTTTCAAGAAAGATCAATCAACAGAAAATTATCAACAAATTTTCAACAGGTCAATTACAGATCAATTCCCAAGAAAGGATTGGTCAACCATCTACACAACAGATGTTTCTTTCAGACTCCTGCCGGTTCAGTTTAAATATCTTAACAATTTATTCTGATTCTTTTCCTGCATCTGTCTTCTCTGGTTAAGATAAATCTCTCAATGATTTGTTCTGATTCTTCTCCAAATCCATGCCGGTTCAGATAAATCTCTCAACAGTTTATTCTGATTCTTTCTCGCAGACGCTTTCTCCGGTTCAGATAAATATCTCAAAGATTTACTATGATTCTTTCCAGTTAAATAATATTCAAGACCTCTTTTGGTTCATTTTAAACCCCTCAACGGTTTATCCTGATACTTTCCAAAGGAACCTTTCGGGTTCAGATAAGTCTCTCAACGATTTATTCTGATTCTTTCCCGCAGGCACTTTCTCTGGTTCAGATAAATCGCTCAAAGATTTACTCTGATTCTTTCCAGTTAAAGAATATTCAAATTTTTTATTTTGGTTCAGGTTAAACCCCTCAACAGTTTATACTGATACTTTCCCAAAAAAAAGAACACTCTGGGTTCAGATAAATCTCTCAATGATTTATTGTGATTCTTCCTATATCAAACAACATACAAGACTTCTTCTGGTTCAAATAAATCGCTCAAGAGATTTATTCTGATTCTTTTCCAATTGAAATAAAGTTCAGAATTAATACATTCCCTGTCAACAATCACCTTTGGATGGAATCTACAAGCCCATCTTCGTAAAATCTCCACCATTCCTCCAAATGGCATCTATAAGGCCATTCACAATCCATCTTCGAGTGCAAATTTCTGGGCACTCTAGTGTCCAATCATCTTCCACCTTCAAGTCACGAATGGCAGACTCGCCAATCTAACTCTTCAGGTTTAAGAATATTGAACAGGGGCAGCTGTTGTACCCCAAAATTTGTCCTCTCATTTATCAAATATTTTCTCACAAGATCTCCTTTAGTTCAAGAATGCACAAGGATTGATCAGCTCAAGACATCTCCTTAAGCACTGATGACTGAAATTAGGGTTTGAGATTGCACAAGGATAATTGAACTTTAAATGCCTCATATGACTTTCATGGATAATTATGGATCCCTAAGATTACTCATGTCAAGTTTCAAGCCTTGGATCACATTTTTGCTCAGTCAATCGAGCAGTTGACCTAAAAATCAGCTGTATTGGGGAAAAAGTCAATTGTGGCCAATTTACAGTCAAACTTCATAATTTTTTATCCATATAAACATTATAAACTCATATGTATCATTGGATCAAGTTTGGAACATAATTCCTCAAGAAATTTGATCAAATCATCAAAAGGGCAAAATGGTCAAAATTAGGGTTTTTGACTGAGAAAGGGCAATTTCTGATTTTTGACTTAGCAAATGGTTAATTGGTTTGAGGCATGATCTCAAGATTTAAATTGCATTATTTTCACCTAATGGCATGACTCAAAACATTGCTCAAGATCAATTGATTGATAGTTGATTTTCAGTCAACTAATCAAAAGTCAACTGTACATTGGAAAGTCAAACTTTGACTTTTTGGCCAAAATCAAGTGTCAAAGATCACAATTCATCAAAACATGAAAAAATATGAAACTTGTTCATCAAGAAATCAAAAAGTCAAGATTTCATTTTTAAAAAAAGTTTTCAAACTTAGAAATTTTTCTAAGCGTTGAAAACTTCATGTTTTTTCACAACTTTGAGCCAATTTTTCACCATGATGCAGAATGATTCAAAAGAAACTTTCAACATGAAAGTTGTAGATCTCCATGAGATCTACAACATTTCTTTACACAACTTCTCCTATAAATTCTTGGATTTCAAGTTATTAATCCATGAAGTCATGGTCTTGAAACTAAACACTTGGTGAAATTTTGAGCATTTTAGGTCAGGATTTTGACCTAACTTCTGACCCAAGTTTCACATAGTTCCATTTGGATTTTGCAAAAGTGATTCAAAGAGGGGTTGTAGAGAACATTACAAGCTTCCTAAAAAGTCCAAGAACTCCTTGAGATCATTTGTGAGCAAGGAGAATTGAAGGCCAGAAGTTGGGGTTTCAAGTTATTTTACAAGGCAACAAAATTCAAATCTCAAACCTATGCTGCATAATATTTTCTTTGCAGGCCTCAAACTTGTTAGGCACTCCATAATTAAATGCTTGCACAGCTATTAGAGGCTTCAACTCAAGAATTCAATGCATTGCCCATGCTTTATGTCCATTTTAGGAAGAAAGTGCACAATGCCATTTTGAAAAAGTAGCTTTATACACAAAACTTGTTCTTGAGCCTTGCAATTGTTTTCTTCTGATCATACACGACCTATAACTCAAAAGAAGTTTGTCTCAAGCCTCACAATCACTCAGCCCATGCTTGTACTTCATCTTGGAACCATACTCCCACTTTTCATCAAAATCAAGTAACATAGCAATCAACCTATATCTTGTACTTCCGACCCTCTCAAGCACTCAAGCCTTCTCCTTACTTATGAACAAGTTATTGGCATCAAAACACACGCATACACAAGCCCAAAACTCACAAGAACTCAGAGCTGTAACACATACTTCCATTATTGCATAACCTGACCAAAAACATGAAACTCACATCTCCCTCGTGCGTTTTCAAGCCTTTTGGTTCCTAAAGCTTCTAAACATCATTTAGAACTCATCCCACACCCTGTTACAAGACTGTAACACCATTAATACCACCTTCCATTTTCAAAAACAGAGCTTTGCACTTGGACTTCTCCAGCACGATTCATCCATCTTCAGTACAAACTAAACATTGCATTAGCTTCATGGGACCTCCGTGGAGCTATTATGATCATCACAACACCTTGAGGAGTGCTCAAACTCAGAATACGATTTCCAGTTTTGAGGTAAGTTTCCTTAACTTGGAACTCTTTATACAAGTATCATTAATGGTTTATTTGTGAATAAGAAATGTAGATATCATTGTCCTGGAGCTAACCATGCCCTTAGATTTAATTATTATTGCCTGAGTAGTTAGAATTTTGAAGCTGAACTTCTGAAAATAATTAGGTCAGAATTTGGTACTTTCAAAAATTATCATTCATCTTTGATTTATAGTTTATGATATCTATATGGTTGGATTCACATGAAAAAAATGGAACAAATTTCATGTTTGCATTTTCCATTTTTGTTGAGAAATGGTGAAGTTACAGGTGGTTTGGCTGGAGGTTGAAGATGAAGTGTGTTCAGGACTTGTTTTGCCTTGTATATTTATCATTTCAGTTATATTAACGAATGTATAGCCACCCTAGTGGTAAGACAGCATGCTGGTAATCAAGAGGTCATGGGTTCGAACCTCAGCGTGCTGCCTTTTTGCATTTTCCACTTTTTTTGACATTTCTTTGTTTTTGCAGCGCCTGGGCCTCCAAATGCTTGGGCCTTTTTTTTATGTTCTGACCCCCTGCCTTGTTGTTTACACTCCTGGCCCATTTATTTTTCTTTGTTATTTTATTTTCTTTGTTTTATTATTTTATTTTCATTTTATATTTTCTTGTTATTATTATTATTATTATTATTATTATTATTATTATTATTATTATTATAATTATTTTCATTAATACAAAAAATCCAAAAGAATATTTATATTTGTACTATTTATTTTTGTTTAATTTATTTTTTTCATAAAACTAAAAGAACAAAAACATTATCTTTAATTAATTAATTTTTTTGAATACTTAGATAATAAATTTTAATTATTATTTTTCTTGTAAATTAAAATTAATTTAGAATTTAGGATCTTTTATTTAATTATTTGTATTTACTAGTTTAATTAAATTCACAAAAACCCTAAAAATTTGTTTCCTCTAAATTAATTTATTTTACTAACTTAATATTAATTTCCTTATTTTTAGTTGATTATTTTTATTTTAATTAATTAGGTCAAAAATTCCTTTACATAAAAAACCAAACAAAAAAAATCACATCTCTTCTTACATTTTATATTCTTGAATTTTATCTTTATTTTGTACATTTGTCCAAAGTTCAATATGGTTGTAAATAATTTATTTAGATTTAATTTCTTGCAATTCCCCATTTGTAATTTATACACCCCTCCCCAAAAATGATGTAATAGCGTAGTAATTTTATTTTCTGCAATTTAAATTCTTTATATACAAATGCTAGTAATTAGGGTTTGTATGGAAAGATTAAAACCAACAAATAGCAAACCCTAATCAAAGACAAATCAAGCATGAAAATCAATACACTTGCACACATACACCCCTAGGGTAAATCCACTTGGTTGCCTTACAAAAATGGTCATATTATGCATGTGAGATATCTTAGCAAAAACAAGCAAAATACAAGATCACAGTCCCTCGATGACACTATCAAAGTTGCCTTCCAAAATGATCTTAGTCCCTAAAGAGAAATGCTAAGATATCTTGCAACATTTCTAATCATGGTTATACGATGACCCACGCCCGTCCCTTTTACATCCAAAGACAAGGTTACTTACCAAATCAATGGTAAGATAACAATGTCAAAGGAAAGAGGAAATAAACATGAAAGACTTTTGAGTAGGTAGAATGTTCCTAGTTACTTGCGCAATTTCAAAACCAAAACCAAAACATCCTTGCTATTTTCAAAACAAACACCAACACTTTCAAAACATCTTACAAACTTGAAAACATTTTTAAAAGATCAAACACTTTGTATACATTCTTACGAATGTGAATCGTTACAAATTTTGCCTAAACGATGACATCTTTACAAAATACTTTCAAAAACCACACAAAGCACATTTTCAAACAAAAGCAAGTGATCTAGCAAGTAACTAAGAGCCCGTGGAAAACCATGGATAAAAAGGGTGCTAATACCTTCCCTTTTCATAATCTACCCCCCGAACTCAAGAAACAATCTCAAAGGTCTTTCCTGTGCTTTTTCACCTTTCCTTTTGGATAAAAGAAAAGTCGGTGGCGACTCTTGCTAACCGCAACATTTGCAATCAAATGCAAAATAACCAAGTCAGTTCTCCCACCGTATCACACATGGCACCATTATATTTTTTTTAAATGAAAAAAAATAAAATGATAAGCAGAATAAAACAACCACGATTTCATGGTATTTCACTTTTCCCTGTATATATTTCTCTTTTCCACTTCATTCTCTCTCAAATTTAATATCTCTTTCTCTCATAATATTCAAAAACAAACACATGAAACAGACAACACAAAATTATGGTATCTAAAATAGAAGATTTATCAACAACTTGGTATAGATCTGGTAGGTGTATGGATGGCGGATGCGTGATTTGATGGGGGCGAGTGGCTTTGAGGCGTGCGAGAGGTGCGACTATGTGGTTGTACGTGTCAATTTGAAAGGGATACATAGATCCAACAAAGGTGTTGCGGCTGAACGACCTTCAATTGCAGCGTTGAGTTGTGTGTGGCAATGGTGGAGGTGCTCAAGTGATGTTGTCGTGACGAAGGAAACATAAGTGGCATATCGATCTTTGGTTGAGGTTGTTGTGGGATAGATAAAGGAGGCGTTGGTAGTCAAAGCTATCAGAAACAAAGTTGTTGCGCAACAGTGGTGGAGGGACTGTGTGTAGAGGTTGAAGTGTGCGTTATACGAAAGTGTCGTACAACTAAAGTGTTTTTGTTTTTCTATCAATATTTTCTCTTTGAGGCAGATCTTGAAGAGTATTGTCCCCTCTTCTGCCGAGGTGAATGCATAGAATATAGTGGATGGAATGATTTAAGGAGTGTGGATCTTGCCTCTTGATGTTGTCGGAAGACGGAGACGGAGGCGAGAGTTGAAGTAGCTCGTCCGATCGAGAGAGATGAAGTAGATGGTTCGGAAGACGAAGTGAACTCTTGGTACATAATATTAGGGTTTTGTGAAATAAGAAGACATTTTTACATCCGTTGAGCAATTGGACCGATGTAACAGTCAATATGTTACATCGATTAGGCATATAACCTGATGTAAAGTCCAACTTTTTATTTTATAACAAAAATTCATCTTATTTACAAAACTGCCACCATGTTTTTATTTTTTTTATCATTGAAATTTTCACACCGGGGAAATCTAGGCCCGATGTGAAATCTTTATAACAAAATTTCTTTTTATTTACCAAACTGCCATTGTGTTATATTTTTCTCTAAATCAAATATTTTTCATATCATTGGAAATAAATGTCTGATATAAATTCTTTTGACAAATATTTTTCACATCATATATTTTTATACCTGATGTAAAGACCTTTTCTCAAATATCATATTTTTAGCAGTGTTACATTATTACCGTTGTAAGTTTTACGACGTGAATATGACGTGGCAAGGTTGCGACGTGATATTTACGTCGTTGATTGGCTTATATAGAGGTCATTTTTCTCTTTCTCCTAGAAACCCGAACAAAACTAAATATTTTCCTCTTCTCTTCCAATTCTCTAATTCAGTTTCTCTCATATCATTCCAACCCCAAATTTTTTTCTTCAATTTCTTCCAATCTTGTTCCAAAGGTAAGTTTGCATCAATTATTTTTTATAATTTTCGTTTTATCTTTATAATATTTTCTGTTTTTGATTTAAATTTTTTTCAAGGTATTGAAGAAAAGAAGTTTTGAAGAGAAGAAGTTTGAAGAATTTTAAAGAGGTTGAACAAGAATATTGAAGGAGATTGAAGAAGAAGTTAGTTTGCAATTTTTTTAATTTAAAATTTGATATATTTTCTGCTTTACTTGTTAATTTTTAGGTTAAATTTGATTTTTTTTAAAGTTGTTATTAGCTTAAGATTGTAATTTTTGTAAAAAAATATAAAATACAAATTTATTTTATATATATTCTTAAAACGAAATTATATATATATATATATATATATATATATATATATATATATATATATATATATATATATATATATATATATATATATATATATATATATATATATATATATATATATATATATATATATATATATAATAGAAGGCTAAATTAGAGTTTTGGTCCCACTATTTTATCTGATTCACGAAATTAGTCCTCCTATTTTAAATTCAAACAGTTTTAGTCTCCTTATGTTTTTCATAGAAAATCGATAAGATTTTTTTTTGTTTTTTAACTTATATTTTTATCTAAAAAGTTCAATAATAGGTTTATATACGATGATTTTTCATATTTTACAAGTAATTTATCGTTTAAAAAGTGAAAACACAGTTATTTTAAGTGCTAAAGTATGAGAGGGGGACCAAAACTGTTTAAAATTAATTTCTCTTACAAAATGCCAAAAATATTCTTCTTACAAAATTAATTTCTCTTTAGTCAATTAATATTTAGATTAGGGTTTTATTTAAATTCTTTTCCTAGTAAATTTAGGTTTACTATTTTAATTAATTATTTTTCTTTTAGTTAATCAGGTTAAAACAAAAACCCCTTTTTCCTAAAAAAATCCAAACAAAGATCTATTTCCTTTCCATTTACAAGATTGTATATTTATTCATCTTGTACATTATTTATTCAATTTTTTGTACAAATTCAATATGGTTGTAATAGATAATTAGGCTTTATTTTCTTGCAAACCCCATTTGTAATTTGTACACCCCCTCCTACAAGTATTGTAATAGCGTAGTAATTTTAAATTCCGCAATTTATCGCTTTATATACAAATGCTAGTAATTAGGGTTTGTATGGAAAGACTAAAACCAATCAATTAGAAAACCCTAATCAAAGACAAAACCAAGCATGAAAAACAATACACTTGCACACAAGCATCCCTAGGGTAAAATCCACTTGGTTGCCTTACAAAATGGCCATATTATGCATGTGAGGTATCTTAGCAAAAACATACAAAGTATAAGATCATAGTCCCTCGATGACGCTATCTATGTTGCCTTTAAAATGATCTTAGTCCCTAAAAGAGAATGCTAAGATACCTTGCAACATTGCTAATCATGGTTATACGATGACCCACGCCCGTCCTGTTTACATCCAAAGATAGGGTTACTTACCAAATCAATGGTAAGATAACAATGTCAAAGGAAAAGGAAATGAACAATAAAGACTTTTGAGTAGGTAGAATGTTCCTAGTTACTTGCTCAATTTCAAAACAAAGCATCCTTGCTATTTTCAAAAACAAACACCTACACTTTTAAAATATCTTACAAACTTGAAAACATTTTCAAAAGATCAAACACTTTGTATACATTCTTACAAACGAGAATCATTACAAAGTTTGCCTAAACAATGGCCTCTTTACAAAATACTTTCAAAAACCACACAAAGCACAATTTCAAACAAAAGCAAGTGATCTAGCAAGTAACTAAGAGCTCAGGGAAAACCATGGATGAAAAGGGTGCTAATACCTTCCCTTTTCATAGTCTACCCCCCGAACTCAAGAAACAATCTCAAAGGTCTTTCCTGTGCTTTTTAACCTTTCCTTTTGGATAAAAGAAAAGTCGGTGGCGACTCTTGCTAACCGCAACATTTGCGATAAAATGAAAAACACCTAAGTCAGTTCTCCCACCGTCTCACAAAACCACATGGCACTAGAGTTCTTTGAACCTGTGAGCTTATCCAACATGGTGAGGTACAAATAGGCCATACATAATTGATGATCATCATGAGAGTTCAATTAGGTATGACTTTATCACTCTGATTTTGCGTTCATTCTACCTACACAGCACAATAGGAAAATGCACATTGAGGCATTTGTTTGTTTTACCATCTGAGCCTTTCTAGCCATCCATAATAATATGTTTATCCTTTGTTAAACCCCATTGAGCCTTATCCCTTTGTTTGTTTTAACCATATCAGTAACCTATGGTGTGATACAGTGGCCAGAATCGGGACTTGTTTTTTTAGGAATTGCTGGTTTGCGTTTTGCGTTTGAGTTTGCAAAATGTCGCGGTAAGCAAGAGTCGCCACCGACTTTTATTTTATCCAACAAGGAAAGGAAAAAAGCACAGAAAAATTCCTTTTTCGAGATATTTCTGATTACGGGGGGTTGATTATAGAAAGGGAAGGTATTATCACCCTTTCTATCCGTAGTTATCTACGGGCTCTTAGGTACTTGCTCATCATTTTCAAAATTGCTTCTTTGTGTTTGTGTGGTTTGAAAAGTTTTTGTTTTAACTTCGATTTAACTCTTGCTTCTGTCTTCAAGAGTGTAATGAGGAGTTTTTGAAAACTTTGTTTGTAAAGGAGTGTAAGTGTGAAAAAGTTTATTTTGTTTGAGCAAGTACTTAAGAGCTAATCTACCTACTCGAAAAAATAATCGTTTTATATCCGTTTCCTTTAGACAGTGATATCCCACTATTAGTGAGTAGGTAGCACCGTCGTTGGAGTTTTGAGGGTCAATTCGAAAGGGACGTACGGTCACTAAAGCAATGTTAGGATGTCTTAGTAGTAACCCTAATGTCTTAGATCAATTATTCGAGGAAACAATATCTGAGGTAACCTTTCCGAGGCAACTTTGATCTTTGGATAAAAGGACGACCACTAAAGCATCCTATACTCAATGTCCGTTTATCGAAGGCAACCAAGTGGGAGTGTACCCTAGGAGTGCGCATGTGCGAGTGATTCAATTTCAGATTATTTATCTTTGCACATTTTAGGGTTATCTAACTGTTTAAAGTTGATCATACATTCTTGTCATGCATCCCTATATCATACATCTAACAATTTATATTTTGCGGAATTTAAAGTGCGGAAATTAAACTAAGTTATTACAAGGCTTCAGGTATTTACATAGCCAAAAACAACCCTTAAATAATAAAGCGATAAATGAAAATAAAAGTCCTAATTAACTATTACAACTTGTGGGCAGTTACATTAATGGGATAAAAGTAAAAACAATAAAGTGCGCGCGAGGAAATTTAGATCGGGAGAGAATTAGGGTTTTGACCCTTCTAACCTAATTAAAAGAAAAATTGTTTTTGTTGTTTTTTAAGAAAAGAATTAGGTTTTAAATTTAAATACAAAATTAATTAGCTAATTAAATTAATTAATAAAAATAATTACATGGCCTATTTTTGTGTTTGGTTATTTTAAGAAAAAGAAAATATAATTAAATTTGGACAAAACCCTAATTTTCTAATTATTTTTAATTATTTACAAAAGGAATTAAAGTTATCTAATATTAACAACCTAATTAAATTAATTTAATTTTTTGATAAAAAATAAGATCTAAACCTAATTTGATGTAAAGTATTATTTTTTATGATTTTGATTAGTTAAAAAAAAGAAATTATTTTAGTATTAAAAGAGTATAAAAAAAAGAAAGTAAAAGAAATAACCCAAGGGCTCACTGCCAGCGACCCTGATCAGAAGATCATAGTCCAGAGGATGGTGGTCCAGAAGATGATAGTCTAGAGGATGGTGATCCAGAAGATGATAGTCTAGAGGATGGTGATACTGGGCCTACTTCTGGCTAGTGGATCCAGCAAATTATGACCGTCAGAAGATGATGGGCGCTGGGTCTGGCCGAGACTGATGGATCCAGAGGATAATGCCCAGGGGACGCTTGATCTGGTCCTGCTTGATGAAATCAGAAGATAATCTCCAGCAGATGTAAACGCTGGACTTGGTGAAAACGAAGGGGAAAGGTGCCAGAGGGTCATGCCTGGGATTAAACCCAGAATCATGAATTTCTGTCTTCCTCCTTCTGAATTACTGCATTGGGTGTTAGTTTAACAACACAACAGAACAAACAAACATATCAGAACTATGGGTTTCTGGCCAGAACAAACGCGCCAAAATTTGAACCGGCCAGTAAAGTGGTGACACGCTATCGTCTTCTTCCCTGTCCGTCGTTTAAAACTCATGACTTTTACCTACAGACATGGCACTGTAGCTGTAACCCTGTACATCTCAGAAATCACGTACAAGCAATGTAAATAAAATTCAAGACCATGGATCAGCTGGGTTTGATCTGCTGATCACAATGGTCTCTTCCATTTAGGCCAATTTCACCTGCACGAGAAAACCCTAAAACGAACCAAGAAAATCTAACAATGGCAAATCTTGATACAGACCATAAAAATGCAATTGAATATTACATATAGTTCGCAAATGTTCTAAGGATCAATAATATATGATTACATCATGCTATATGTGCCAGAATTATGCAAACCGATTTTTAATAAATAACCAAGGTCGTGAATGACTTACAACGCGTTTTGGTACTGGAAAGGACCTATTCTTGATTGATTTCGCTTGCTGGGGATCCCAGGAAATGATTAGAATGATCATGAAGCTTTGAAATTGCCTAGAACAATGAATTTGAGTTTGCAGTTTTTTGGTATTTTTCAAGTTTTGGTTCTGGTTCATACGCCTCCTTCTAGCCTCTCTTTAGGTTTGCACATCATCCTTATGTACTGAGGAATGAATTAGGGTTGAAAGAATGATCATAATCTTCTTCCATCAATGCTTTTGATTTTGATTTGATACACTTGAAAACCATTCCAAAAATAGTCCAAATCCAATCTTTTTGTGCACCTCATGCCTTTACACGAATTTGATCTGATGCTAGGTGGACATTAATACCTGAAACAAGCACAAGATCTTTGAATTTCAATGTTTTGGATTTTATATGATTTGTTTTGATTTAAAATGATTTAATTCAAATAAAAATCAAAATAAATAATATAAATAAGATAATGACAAGTGGAAAAGGCTAGGGCTCGTGGACCATGTTGATAACTCAAAAAAAAGTACAAAAGATTGGGCCCATTTGGCAAAAATTGAAGTTTTGGGCATAGTTGACTTTTGACAATTTTGCAAAAAAAGGTCAATTTCACCAATGCATAACTTCCTCAATTTTAACTCTTTGGAGGTGTTCTTGGACTTTTTAGAAAGCTTTAGATGTCCTATAATCAACCCTTTTGGTATAATCTCAATTTGATATTCCATGCTCATGTATGAAGCTTTGACAAAAAAGGTGTTTTTGTTGACTTTTCAAAATGACCTATAATGTCCAAATTCATAACTTCTCGTGAGTGCATATTTTGAACTTGGGAGATGAAGATGGATTGTATATCATGGCATCCTCTTCAAAATGAGATTTGGATGGGTAATTTCTCATAAATTATGAGAAAGTTATGTTTGGTCAAAGTTGAGTTGACTTTTCCTACAAAACCCTAATTTAGCAACTTTTGGTTCTTGATGAATTATGAGCAATACTTGATGAATCATGATCAAACCTTGATAAAATGATGAAATATACTTCAAAATGAGGATGTTGACCAAAAATCTTGAAGTTTGACTGTATGTAGGCCATAACTGAGCAAACTTTCTCTGTAGGGCTTGAAACTTGACATGAATGATCTTGAGAACATATTAGGCCAATGGTGAGAATTTGGGATCCCTTGGACTCAAGTATATTGATGCAACATGAAACCCTAGTTTGAGGTAGACTGCCTTAGAAGGGAGTTTGTTTGGTCAACCCTTGGACTACCTTGGGCAACTTGAAGATCTTTCTTGAAATGTTTTGAGAAATATGGGAGGGAAAATTTTGGGGTACAACAGCTGCCCCTGTTCAATCTTCTTAAACCTGAATATTTAGATTGGCTTGTCTGCCTTTC
The DNA here is from genome assembly GCA_948472305.1 of Vicia faba. Lineage (NCBI taxonomy): Eukaryota > Viridiplantae > Streptophyta > Magnoliopsida > Fabales > Fabaceae > Vicia > Vicia faba. The sequence goes on along the minus strand of OX451737.1, from coordinate 41,122,195 downwards.
GTGATTTGAAGGTGGAAGATGATTGAACACTAGAGTGCCTAGAAATTTGCACTCGCATGACGTGGTACTCGTCTTGTGATGTCGGGAATAGGCTTAAAGATTCCATTTGGAGATGACGACGGCAGATGGGCTTAAAGATGCCATCCGAAGGAGTGTCGATCGCATAAGAGATTCCTTAGCGAGAGCTTGTATACCTGTTGTTGAGGAAGATTCCGCTGGGGAATGATGTTCTTTGTCTTGAGAGAAAGTAGAAATTTAGGAGCTTCGGTCGTCCGTTATTCTACTGGGGAATCATATCTGTTTTGAGAAAAGTTTAATTTTAGGAGCTTCGGTCGTCCGTTATTCTACTGAGGAACCGTCTCTTAGTCGAGGAGGTGAAAGTGAACTACTATCTGGTCGTAATCCAGGCTTCATAGTGATAGGGCCGACTGCTATCTGGTTGTAATCCGAGCTTTACAGTGACTTACTGGGGAGATGAGATTAAACTTGCTATTCAGTCGTAATCCAGGCTTCGCAATTTCTCGATTCTTATCCGGTCGTAATCTAGGCTTCATAAGGAATTCAAATGTTATCCGGTCGCATCCGGGCTTTAACTTGAATTTAGGGCACACTAATATCCGGTCGACTCATGGATTCTTAGTAATTGTCCATGTAAAATTGCTATTTGGTCAAAATCCAAGCTTCACAATATCTTGTACCGCTATCTGGTCGTAATCCAGGCTTCACGATGTTTCATACCATTATCTGGTCGAATCCAAGCTTCATGGTGTCTTATACTGTTATCTGGTCGAATCCAGGGTTCACAATACCTTACTTCCTATCTGGTCGAAATCCAGGCTTCAGAAGAAATCAAGTGGTTATCCGGTCGCATCCGGGCTTCCCTTTGACTGTTGGGCCTACCAATATCCGGTCGAATCCGGGCTTCATAGTAATTGGCCGGGTAAACTGCTATTTGGTCGAAATCCAAGCTTCACAGTGTCCCTTACCGCTATCTAGTCGTAATCGAGGCTTCACGATGTATCATACCACTATCTGGTCGAAATCCAGGCTTCATGGTGTTCGGAGAAATCAAGATACTATCCGGTCGAATTCGGGCTTCATAACTTGCATTAAAGATATACCAATATCTGGTCGTAATCCAGGCTTCGTAGTACTCTTGGCTTCTATCTGGTCGTAATCCAGGCTTCACAATGTCTTCTATCATTATCTGGTCGTAATCCAGGCTTCATGGTCCTGTATTGCTATCTGGTCGTAATCCAGGCTTCACAATAACTTACTGAGCTGTTATCCGGTCGTAATCCGGGCTTCACGGCTTGTGTTTATGATATACCATTATCTGGTCGAATCCAGGCTTCATGGTAACTTGCTGAGCTGCTATCCGGTCGTAATCCGGGCTTCACGGCTTGCTGGGGATTAAAATATTATCCGGTCGAATTCGGGCCTCATAGCTTTCTTTTAAGAGATACCACTATCTGGTCGTAATCCAGGCTTCGCGGTAGTCTGATATTGTCATCCGGTCGACTCCGGGCTTCACAGTATGCTGTAGAGATCAAGATACTACCCGGTTGTACCCGGGCTTCATAGCTTGAGTTTTGTGAGAATTTGATTGTATCTTTCCTGAAAGGTAAATATTAGCTGTATGTAATGCATGATATGTATCAGACAATGATGTTCTCAAAATAAATGAGATTGTGTTGTATGATGTGTATGCACATGTCATGATGTATGGACGTGCAATGTTTTTATGATGTTCTCTAGCTGAGGGAAAATAAATCCCAGATTGCTGCTGGAGAGTGAAAGAGTTTCGCTCGCTGAGGATAACGACCGAAGATGATTTGGAGAATAATCCAGCTGGAGAATGTCTTGGTGAGAGAATGACTCTGTGGGGAAGAAATGCTCTGCTGAGGACTTGCTGAGAAACAACCCCGACTATGGATGAATTACCGTTGCTGGCGATGATAAACTCTGTTGGGGATGAAGTTTCCTGTTTGTGAAAGAAATGAACTCCGCTGGGGATAATCTTTTAGTGGCGACTTCACTGGGGATAATCTTCCAGACTCTACTGGGGATAATCTTCCAGTGCTGGTGATAGATAAACTTTGCTTAGGGAGAATCTTACTGACTCATTCGCGGTTGCGAGCCTCAGCTGGTGAGAATTAACACCACTATCTTTTTCTTACTCTGCGGGGAGTGAATGTACCTTAGTCATATTCTTCAGCTAGATCTATCCCTGTACCTGGTGAATAGAGAAACTGTAAGGCCTGGACATTTCTTGTGTGCCCCTGTTTCTGATATTACGAGTAATCGTCTTTTGTTTTGTACGTAAATATTTATGAGCAGCAATTAATGTCAAATGCATACATCAAAAATGAACATTGGACGTTCTTGCAAAACAAAACAGAAAAAGGAAAACAATTTGAAATTTCTTTGTAAAATGAATTATATTAACTTTGAAGTTTGGCCTGTAAATAGGCGTTTTTGTACAAGAGGCTGACGTCCTAGTAAGAGAACGCCGCCGAACAAACAGAATTTATACAATTTGTGAAAAATAAAGAAAAAACAGCTATGTGAACAATCCAACTGAGTTCCAATTCTGCTATTTCCTGTATATCTTTGAGCATCTCATCACTTTGCTACTGGGTTGAAGGTAGATCAGATTGATTAGTGCCGTCCGAGCTTGATAATTGATACCTGAGTCGGGTTGCAAGGTGATCCAATGAGACATAGTGTTACGCTTTGATCCCTAATTTTTGCCTGGACCGCCCTTTCGGGTTTTCAGTCCACCGGGATACCCTTTTTTGCCCAAGCCGCCTTTTCAGGTTTTCGACTTGCCGGGTGTACAGTTTTTTCTTTTTCATCCCTTATTTTTGCCCGAACCCTTTTGGTTCGCCGGTAAGCCCTTATTTTTGCCTAGGCCAGTCAACCTAGCGGGTCTTTGATTATGCGTAGTATTTTTTAACTATGTCTGCATTGACGGGGTGAGGAAGGTCGTCACCATCCATGGTGGTTAGAATCATGGCTCCTCCTGAGAAAATATTCTTAACCACAAATGGCCCTTTGTACGTAGGGGTCCATTTCCCCCTGGGATCACTTTGCGGTAGGATAATGCGCTTGATGACCAGATCCCCAACTTGATACTCTTGTCGTCCGACTTTCTTGTTAAATGCCTTGATCATTCGCTTTTGATACGTCTGACCATGACAGATAGCAGTAAGTCTCTTTTCATCGATTAAGTTCAGCTGATCAAGCCGGGTCTGAATCCAATCATCCTCGCTCAAACCTGCATCCTTCATAATCCGAAGAGAGGGTATCTGAACTTTAATGGGCAAGACTGCCTCCATACCATACACCAAAGAGTAGGGTGTTTCCCTTGTTGACGTCCGCGCTGAGGTGTGATACCCATGAAGAGCGAACGGTAACATCTCGTGCCAGTATTTGTACATCACCGTCATCTTCTGCATAATTCTCTTGATGTTCTTATTAGCCGCTTCAACAACCCCATTCATCTTCGGCCGGTAGGGAGAAGAGTTGTGATGTTGTATCTTAAACTGCTTGTAGAGCTCGGTTATCATTGTATTGTTGAGATTTGTACCATTGTCCGTAATGATCCTCTCTGGTACACCGTATCGACAGATCATATTGTGCCGAATAAACCGTGCCACGACGTTCTTGGTTACCGTAGCAAAGGAAGCTGCTTCAACCCACTTTGTAAAGTAATCAATAGCCACCAGAATGAAACGATGCCCGTTGGATTCCGTAGGTCTGACCTCGCCAATCATATCGATGCCCCACATTGCAAAAGGCCAAGGTGTCGTCAAGACATTTAGAGGAACTAGAGGTACATGCACCTTATCAGCGTAGACTTGGCATTTATGACAGGCCCGAGAATGTTGATAACAATCGGCTTCCATGGTAGACCAATAATATCCTGCCCGAAGGATTTTCTTCGCCAAGGTATGTCCACTGGAATGAGTTCCGAAAGTACCTTCGTGTAACTCTGCCATAATCCTTTCTGCCTCGTTCTTATCCACACATCGCAGTAAGGTTGAATTATGGTTACGCTTGTAAAGGATGCCATTGCTGATGAAGAACTTCGCAGCGAATCTCCTCAGAAACTTCTTATCATTAACAGATGCACCCTCGGGGTATTCCTGGGCCTCAAGATACCTCTTTACCTCGTGAAACTAGGGTTTATCTGTTACCTCTTCAGTCTTGATATCACAGCAATATGCGGGTTCGTCTAACCTCTCGATGGTAATCCGGGGAGCCTCATTGTCCCACCTGACCTTGAACATAGAAGACATAGTAGCTAGCGCGTCCGCTAACTCGTTCTCCTCTCTGGGGAAGTGTTCAAAGGTTATCTCCTCGAAGTGCGGAAGCAACGTCAACACATACTCTTTGTAGGGAATAAGATTTGGGTATTTCGTATCCCACTCGCCTTTGATCTGACTGATCACGAGAGCGGAATCTCCGAATACACTCAGAAACTTAATCCTCAGGTCAATAGCTGCTCGAAGGCCCATGATACACGCTTCATACTCCGCCATATTGTTGGTGCAGTTAAAACATAATCGGGCGGTGAATGGAGTATGACAGCCTTCAAGAGATATGACCACGGCGCCAATGCCATTACCCAAAGTGTTTGAAGCTCCATCAAAGTACATAGACCATTGAGATCCCTCCTCAGGTCTTTCATCCGGTCCAGGTGTCTCACAGTTGATCACCAACATGATATTCTAATCCGGAAATTCGAAATTCATAGACTGGTAATCATCCACTGCCTGATGCGCCAAATGATCTACCAACACACTCCCCTTGATTGCTTTTTGGGTCATGTATTAGATGTCATACTCAGTCAAGATCATCTGCCATCTTGCTATTCTTCCGGACAAGGCGGGCTTTTCGAAGATATACTTGATTGGATCCATCTTTGATATCAATAGAGTAGTGTGAGTCAGCATATACTGTCTCATCCGGCGAGCAGCCCATGCCAAAGCGCAGCAAGTTTTCTCAAGCAGTGAGTATCAGGTCTCACAGTCGGTAAACTTTTTTCTAAGGTAGTAAATAGCATGCTCTTTTCGGCCAAACTCGTCATGCTGCCCCAGCACGCACCCCATTGAATTACCGAGTACTGTCAAGTATAAGATCAAGGGTCTCCCCTCAACTGGAGGCATCAGAATAGGCGGCTCTTAGAGATATTCTTTGATTCTTTCGAAAGCAGTCTGACATTCATCATTCCATTTTACCACTTGATCTTTCTTCAGCAGCTTGAAGATTGGCTCACAAGTAGAAGTCAGGTGCGAAATGAATCGGGCAATGTAATTCAACCGTCCCAAAAAGCCTCTGACTTCTTTTTCTATTCGGGGATCTGGCATTTCCTGTATAGCCTTCACCTTTGCAGGATCCGCTTGAATACCTTTATCATTAACAACGAAACCCAGCAGCTTACCAGACCTCACCCCGAAGGTGCACTTGTTATGGTTTAACCTCAGCTTGTACAACTTCAACCTGTCAAACAGCTTCTGAAGATGGTCAAGATGTTCTTCTTCAGTCTGGGAACTTGCAATCATGTCATCAACGTATACCTCAATCTCATGATGAATCATGTCGTGGAACAAAGCGACCATGGCGCGCTGATAAGTTGCTCCAGCATTCTTCAATCTGAACGGCATGACTTTGTAATAGGAAGTGCCCCACTGTGTAACAAAGGTTGTCTTCTCCATGTCTTCGGGAGCCATCTTAATTTGATTGTAACCAGAAAAACCATCCATAAAGGAGAAGACCTTATGCTGTGCGGTGTTGTCAACCAGAACATCGATATGAGGCAGAGGGAAATCATCCTTGGGACTTGCCCTGTTCAGATCTCTATAGTCTACACACATACGGACTTTACCATCTTTCTTTGGCACCGGAACCACGTTGGCAACCCACTGCGGGTAAGAAGTAACAGCTAGAAAACCGGCATCAAACTATTTCATAACCTCAGCCTTGATTTTCTCAGACATATCTGGGTGCATTCGGCGAACTTTCTGTTTCACTGGAGGACAGTCTTCTTTAGTTGGCAAGCGGTGAACCACAATATCGGTATCCAACCCAGGCATATCTTTATAAGACCAAGCAAAGATCTCAACATAGTCACGTAGCATTTGTATCAACCGTTCCTTGACACTAGACTCCAGATTTGCACCGATCTTGACCTCTTTCTTGTCTTCCTCTGTACCCAAATTTACTGCTTCCACTGGCTCTTCATGCGACTGTATGGCCCTCTCTTTCTGAAGTAACAGTCTAGCAAATTCCCTAGGCACTTCACAATCATCCTCACCTTCGTCTTCGGCTAGGTTGATCAGACTTTCGATGTCATAACTGGTAGTAGCAGAGTCGTTATCAGTGGGATCCAGAGTGGATGTAGACCTGTATTATGATATGTGAGTGTGTGTAAGACAAAACACTGTTTTGATCAAGTGCAAGATAGAAAAGAAAAACAAGGAGCGCAAAATTTGTAATGTAAGAAAAACTTCCAATGCTTTATTGATGATATATGGAAATGACATATAATGAGCCCACACAAACAAAGCCACGGTGTCTCGGGCAAGGCATCGGGCCGTAAAAGTTTCAAATTGTCTGTTACAAGTCTCAAAACAAAAGTCTATTACTGTGTAATAAAAGAAACTGGCACGAAGTCCTTCTCCGTCCAATTGCTCAAGCCACCGTTGGTAGTCGGGTAAATCTAGCTGTCGAAATATGACTCTTCATCATCATCTTCAATCACATTCACTCCCGGATTACTGATGCGCAGAGGAGGTCTTCCGATTCGCGCACGTCGAACCTCCCTTTGAGCTTCTGCATTAAAACCCAAACCAAACTCGTCAGTCTTGTGTGCAAAGTCAGGGAGTTGGCCCCAATTTGCACACCCACCTTTTTCAACAACATCCCTAGCATCCTTGAGGGAAGCCATCTTCATTGGAGGATCTTCAACAACAGTTTCAGTCGTCGCCAGAGTCTGGGGGACTTCTTCAAAGTCCTGACATGGGGTTTCAATGAACTCCCCATCCATCTCCACATACCGAAAGGAATTAAGATGACTTACCATGTACTCCTCTTCACCCTGCACTGTAACAATCTTCCCCTTTACTAGATATTTCAACATCTGATAGAGCGTAGAAGTTACTGCCCCAGCCTTATGAATCCATGGGCGACCCAACAAACAAGAATAAGATGGTCGAATGTCCATCACATAGAACGTAGATGCAAAAGTCTGGGAACCAACCTTAACAGGGACATCCACCTCTCCATGTACCATCCTTTTGGACCCGTCAAAGGCCCTAACCACAATATTACTTGGCTTCAGAACCAACCCTTCACAATCCAACCGATCTAATGCTTTCTTGGGTAAACATTTAATGAGGACCCAGTATCCACCAGCACGTGGGCCAAAGTAGTGTCGCTGCACTCGATCGAGACGTGTAGAGCATCACTGTGATTCCTTCCCTTGGCAGTCAGATCTGCGTCGGAGAAACCCAACCCGTTGTCAGCGGTCAAACTAGCCACACAGTCTTTGAATTGATCAACAAATGTTTCCTGCGCACATGCGCAGTTTTAAGGAAAGCAATTAAAGCCTTAGCATGGGCTTCTGAGCACAACAATAAAGATACCATAGAGATCTTCGACAGGGTTTGCCCCAACTATTCGACTATGTTGTAGTCGCTTTTCTTGATAATCTTCAGAATTTCCTCTATCTCCTGCCTAGAGGTTTCAACAATGACTTTTTTAGGTGCCTCCATCCGGGCACGCCCACCTGTAACTTCTTTGCCCCGAGTGTCAGATGACTCGGCGACAAAGGTGATAACTGGAGTGAGAATTAGAGCAGCAGCTGACGTACTGGAAGACGGAATGACAACAGGATTTTGAACAGTTGGAGGAGAGATTTCAGGAGAGAAGAGTCTTCCGCTTCGGGTGACCTTGCTAGACCCGACAATATTGCTGACATCAGTATCAGCCTCTTCCACCTTCAAGTCTTGTTTAATCCCATGATAATACACATCGGCCCCATAGTGCCACGGGACAGCCTTATCCGAAGTGTAAGGGACAGGTCCAGGAATAGTAATGATCAATGGAGCAACTCTCGGTACAAATGTAATCCTAACATGCTTTCTCGAGGAAGCCTTGGAAGGATTGGCGGAAAATGGTTATTATGGAAACATCTTCAATAGGAATCAACAGAATCAAAGTTTTCTCGAACAAGATCTCTTTGTTATCCATCAGGCGCTGAACACCCGACTTTAATAGATGGCAACCAGTAGGTAGGTTGGAACACAAGTGGCGACCTTCGCCACAGCCCGGAAATAAACCGGCCAATAATAGGTTTTTCTTAACGGTCATCAACGGAGTAGAAATGTCTTCCACAGAGGTTATAAATGAATCGTCGTCCACAGCATTTACTCCATGCTTTGGCATAGGAGCAGTCATGACATTAGGATTTTCTGGTGCGTCAAACTCAATTTCTTTATCTTCAATCAAATCTTGCACCTTATTCCTCAAGGCCCAGCAGTTGTTGGTATCATGCCCTGGGCTATCAGAGTGATAGGCACAGCGGGCGTTCAGATTATACAGCGGAGATGTGGTACTGGGATTCTTCGGGGCTTCCCTCAGAGTTTCCAGGTTAGTCTTCAACAGTTGCGGTAAGATTTGAGATAAAGTCATACTGAGCCGAGTATACTGTCTTTGCGGTCTCTCTACTCTTTGCTGATTGTTGCGTTGTGGGGCAACAACAGGTCTTGATATTACCACCGCATTAATTGCTTGGCAGTGTTCAGGTCGGTTTTGGCTCCTTGAGCTGTAAACTGCACTAGATTCCTTCTTGAAAGGCTTCTTCTCTATACTTGATGAAGCACCTTTCTGTATCTTGCCACTTCTGATACCAGCTTCGACTCTCTTCCCAGTCATAATCAATTCAGTGAACCCAGACGATGAACTACCGATCAAATGATTTAAATACGGACCCGACAAAGTCCCAAGAAACATGTCCACCAACTCCCTATCAGACAAAGGGGGTTGTACTCTTCCAGCCAGATCTCTCCACTTCTGAGCGTAGTCCTTAAAACCTTTGCTCGCACCCATGGACATACCCTGAAGTTAAGTACGCGTGGGAGCAAGGTCGGCATTATACTGGTATTGCTTGTAAAAGCAGCAGCAAGGTCCTCCCAGTTGCAGACATTAGCTCCTTCCAGTTGATAGAACCATTCAAGCTGAGTCCCTAACCGACTATCTTGAAAGAAATGAACCCAAAGGTTCCTATCAGCAGTATAGGGTTGAATCTTTCTGACGTATGAGTGAAGGTGTAGCTTCGTGCAAGATACCCCGTCATACTTAGCAAAGACAGGTGCTTTAAACTTGTGTGGGATCACCACCCCAGATGCTAATCCCAAATCTCCAAAATCTAAACCGGGAACCTTCTGAATCTCCATGGCACTCAGACAGTCTTCAAGTTGTTTGTACCTGTCCTCAGCAGGAGGGTACTGTTCATTATCAAAATCAGTGTCATTATCAGAAACCACAGGACTAGGCCCCTTCCTTTCCTCTTGATTCTCTCCTCCTCCAGATGAATGAGACAAATCAACTTCCTCTCACAATCTATTCCCGAATCTGTGACCCATATTCAGCAGAACCACCTTCTTCTTCTTCTTGTCCTTCAAGATGAGAGTCTTCAAATCTTGCTGCCCTTTGGCTAAGTTCAAGAACATCTCCTGGAACTGAGCATTCTGAGCTTGAAGAGCCTTAATAGCTTGATCAGTAGGTGTTTCAGGAGACATGTTGTGCTGAAATAAACAGCGAAGAAGATAAGAAACCTGTAAGGGTACCTGTAATGAGGTGCATGGTAATGGAATGCGTATGAAATGATCTCAAAGACTTAGGGAGATTCAAATTTGTAAACCAAAATAACACACTTTACTAGATAAAACTGGTAACAAATGTTTAACAAATGCCTTTAAGGCGTTACAAAAGAAATAAACTGAAAAGCAAATCTAAACTAGAAACAATAAAAGACATCAATAGTCCCATGGTCGTTTTCCTTTCGTGCTGACATAATCGTTGATTGTTCTATCATTCTCAAGCTGCCTTGTAAGCTTCAAGATCTTACTCTCCTGCTCATGATACTTCTCTCTGTAGGTATCCCTTTCTTCCTTCAACTGGATCCAAGATCTCTTCAATGCCCCCAGATTAGTAGGCATATAGGGATGGAGGACTGTATAAGGAACCCCTTCTTCATTAGTATGCTCCACAATCACTGGAAGAACAGCTTCATATGGCATCCCCAGCTTTTGAGCACGGGCTCGAACCCATTGGAGATAAGGTTGCATTGGGAGAGAAGTCTTCATTCCTAGATCATGTGGGTCGGACCTGTTCACCCCGCCCCAAGCCCGTATAAACCTGCGGCGATGTCCCTCAACATCCCCCTTGTAGTCAAAGACAATGCCTGTAAGCAGCAACTAATAGGGACCTTCTCTCCGAGCTCGTCCAAAATGTCGTAAAGCCAAACAAGGATTATAGGTTATTCCCCCTCGAATTTCAAGTAACAGAACATTAGGGTATTCCCCACATCGATCAATGACAGCTACTTTTTCCATATCCTTAGTACTCCAAAGGATGTCCGTATGAGCAAGGGACATGATTCTGTAAGCCCAACTGTTGTACCCCAAAATTTGCCCTCCCATATTCTTCAAGATTCCTCAAGGGTTGCACAGTCCAAATGCCTCCTAAGCCAGCTGAAATTAGGGTTTTGGTTCCTTCAAAGAATTTGAGGTTTTCAATGGTCCAATCAAGTCTCATGTGCCTATACACATTGCCAATCATCTACATGTCAAGTTTCAAGACTCACAGGGTCAAATTGCACAGTCAAAAGCTTCATTTGCTTCACAGTCAACTGCAGGGGTAAAATGGTCATTTTGCAGTCAAAAGTCAGAATTTTTGGTCAAACATCTTATTTTGAGCACACAATCATCATTTGATCAAGTCTTGATCATGATTCCACAAGCATGGCTCAAAAATCATCAAAGATGCAAAAGTTTCTATTTTTGGACAGCTGAAAAGTCAACTGTAACTTGACCAGGGCATAACTTTTTCATGGTTCATCAGAAAAATCCCATCCAATGCTCATTTTGAAGGGGATGACATTTCCTACAACTCATATTCACATTCCAAGTCGAAGAAATGCTCTCACAAAAAGTTATCAATTTCTACATTATAGGTCAATTTCAAAAGTCAACAAAAAGGCATTTTAAGTCAAAGACCATAACTTGATATTGGTAAATCCAAATGACATGGTACCAAAGGAATTGGTTAGAGGACTTCAAGACCTTTCCAAAATGTCCAAGAATATGTTCATATGATCAAAATTGAGCAAGATATGCATTGGAGAAGTTGGGAAATTTTCATGAACATGCAAAAGTCAACTTTGCTCCAAACACCATGTTTTTGCTAATGGGCCTCAAATTCCTTCTTGAAACATTGTCCAAGGCTTATGCACGACCCATTGAAATTAAATTGAATTATTTTCTTATTTTTAATTAATTAATTGGATTTTTATTAATATTAATTCATTTAATTGTAGGAAAATATGAAGATATGGTTTTCAAATCTTTTGGCAAAGCAAATATGACCAATAGATGCTGAAGATTTCGTGTACTCATCAAGGGGACAAAAATCACCCAATTTGGCAAGTTTTCTTAATCAAAAAGATTGGAAATATTTGATTTCAAATCAAATATGCAAGTCATCAATGCAATGGATTTCTTGACCAGAAGTTAACCTAATTCCATTCTATTATAAGTGCATAAGCTAAACCTAAAGCCTTGGACGTGAGAGCTGCTGCAAAAAGCCATAAACCAATCCCAAAAAATCAAGAACAAAGTCAAATCTGTTTTCTCACTTCCAGGCCCTTTCAAGGAGATTTAAAGATTCAAACACATTGCTGGGACACTCAGAAACGATTTGCAATCAAAACCAAGCTTCATAGCTCAAGAAATCGTGGCAAACAATTTTACGGTTTGAAGCTTTTTTCCATAATTGCATATATCGATTCTTGCATATTTAACATATTATTGTGATTGTTTTGTGCTAATAGGACTCATACAAAGCCGTTGGTGTGATTTAATTGCATTAAAATGCCTTGGAACAGAAACTGCCATTGAAGGATTCTAGGGTTTCCAAGCTCTCGAATTAGGGCTTTACAGCATAAGCAAAATTAGGACTAATGATGCCCATGGTTGAAACTGTCTGATCAAGACGAATCTAACCGGACTATCGCGTCTTATTTATATAACCCAGGGACCTATTCGCTATTTTTGGCTGTTCCATATTGTGGGGGTTAAAAACCCCCGCTATCTTGTTTTTGTTTTACAGGGAAACGGGGAAGAAGACAAGACGTGGAAGCATGTGATTGATCCATTCAAATATAACGCGCGTGTTTTGGTTGTTTTCCAGCATGATATTTGTTTTTCATATATTAATTTTATTGATCATTATACATACAAACGCGTGCAGGTTGGCTCAGTGGTTGGTGATCTGGCTGTGTACCATTGGGACCTGGGTTCGATTCCCAGGTCCCCCAAACCTTTGTTCATATTTTTTCTAATATAATCTCATGCAGGCTTCAAAGAAGGGTTCTATCATACATCCCACGTATCAGCCAGCCATGTGTCCACTAACACCCATCTAATGGCCAAGTGTGAATATTCACGGTGCTCCCAGTCAACCACACGCTCAGCTGATCCAAAAAGTCAATGGGCTGGCCAACAAATGGGCCAGCAATCTCCAAATAAACCTCCTAATGGGTCCAACACACCCCCTGGTTTTCTTTCTATTTTCTTTTTCTTTCTTTTTATTTTCTTTAATAACTATTATTATTTTATTATCTAATTAATTCATAAATTATTTTTCATATTAAAATCAGAAACTTAAAATATTGTTTATTTTTATTATATATTATTTTCACTATTAATAATTATTTTTGTAAATAAACTCTAATAAATTAATTTAGTTGTTTAATTAGATAATTTTGATTATTTTTGCAATAAATAAAATAAACTTAGAATTAGGGTTCCTTTGACTTTTAATTTCTTTTTGTTTTTATTTTCATTTAAACATAAAAAACACAAAAAACATTTTTCTTTTATTTAATTAATTAATTAGTTTAGGGTTAATATTTAATTAAATCCAAAGGACCAAAATTTCTTTATTTCCCAAAAGGGTCAAAACCCTAAGGACGTCCTGATTAAATTTCTTTCCGCGCTTTAATTTATTTTAATCATTATTGATGTAACTGTTTCCAAGGATGTAATAGTTAATTAGGCTTTTATCGCTTTATTTACTTTTCTCGCACTTATTTTCCAAACGGGTTATGTTTTTGGCGATATATAGACCCGCGCCTTGTAATAGCGTAGATTTACCTTTCCGCACTTTATTTTCCGCACTCTTAACTGTTAAAAAATGCATGAAAGACTTGTATGACAAATAAAATCAACTCGTAGCTCACAAATAACATGTACAAGACAATTTAACTGAAAAACAACACACATGCACATGCCACTCCTAGGGTACGCCTCACTGGTTGCCTCGACGTGGTCGTCAAGTATAGGGTGTTTTAGAGGTCGCCCTCCTGTCTAAGATCCAGTTGCCTCGAAACGGTTGCCTCGGATAAAAAGGATCTAGGACATTAGGGTTACCGCTAAGGCGTCCTACTATTGCTTCGGTGACCACACTTGTCCCTTAATCGAATTGACCCGAATAACTCCAACGATGGTGCTACCTACCTCTCAATGGTGGGATAGCACTATCTAAAGGACTCTTACACAGCCTAATTCCTTAGAGTAGGTAGATTTCTCCTGGGTACTTGCTCTTTCAAAAAAAAAAAACATCTTTTCGCACCTACACTTTCAAAAGGTTTTCAAACAAATATTTCATACACTCTTGAGGACAGATACAAGAGTTACTTAGAAATTTTTCAAACAAAACTTTTTTCAAAACCCACAAACACTTGAAAAGAAAACAATTTTTGAAAACATAGTGAGCAAGTACCTAAGAGCCCATGGATAACCATGGATAGAAAGGGTGCTAACACCTTCCCTTTCTATAAATCTACCTCCCGAACCGAGAAACATCTCGAAAAGGAATTTTGTTGTGCTTTTGTCCTTTCCTTGTTGGAGAAAATAAAAGACGGTGGCGACTCTTGCTTACCGCGACATTTCGCGAACCAGCATTAAAAAACAGTCAGTTCTATTTCCACCGATCACACCAACCTATGCCTTCCTCATTCTTCAATACAGATTTGGGGAGGTGAGAAATAAACCACCTCGCCAGCAGCGGTGTACAACACATGAGAGTTCCCCTTCTCCGCACAGTACGGGTATAAAGAGCATGTAGAATATCACCTAGAAGAGTAGGCACTGGGTTACGAGACATGAAGATCTTGATTGTGTTCACATTGACGAAAGAATCTGGATTCGGGAACAAAACCAAGCCATAGATGAGGAGAGCCAGGATTTCTTCAAATGCTTGAAAGTCCAAACTATCCTAGAACTGTTGAGCTTGATCGATCAAAAACTTAGCCAAGAAATCTTTAACCCCGCTCCGAATCTCCCAGTTATATACTACATCAACCATTTTTAGATGTAGGGCTGAAGCAATATCCTCTGGCCTAAGAGCTATCTCCAAACCTGTAAAGGGTGTCTTCTCTAGAATAGATATACCCAGTAAATCAAAAAACTCCTCCAAAGTAGGGACTAACTGATAGTCCGGGAAGGTGAAACAGTGATGCAATAGATCAAAGAACTGGAACAACACACTCATCATTTGCTCATCCGACTTTGAAGTGACCAGGGTAAGGAGATGACCATGTCTTCTAACAAAGGAGGAAGTATCAGGAACTTTTGAAACCAACTCTCTGAGCTGAGCAGGTATCTGCACGAAGTTGACTCGAATGGTATTTCTGCGCATGGAGGCCATGATCTGCAAAACAGAACAAAGATGAATCCCCTCGGTCTTTGAAATGGTTAGTCTAATGAAATATGCATGCGATGTCATGATGCATGATGTCATGATAAAAACACACGACAAGTATCACAAATAGCAAACATGGTAAGGGAAAGCAAGTCACACAGTAGCCCTTAAATTTCAGGCTGGCATGGAGTTTAGGTACTATCCTCTTGCAGTTTAGTTGGTTCAACCTGTCCTTATAATAGTAATCGGGTTCTAGAGGTTCTCAATATCACTGACCATCCTCCATCGGTCATAGTTTCAACTAACGCAATCTTTTCTTGCGGCCGGAACCATCGCGAGAGTATGGTCTCAATGAGTGTAGCATCTTGCTACTTTCTATGGCCAAGTTTGTCAATTATAGGTTCTAAGGTCAGTTGATGCTTAATGACCCATATAGCAGCCCCATACTCTCCCTGTTCCTCCACAAGGGGTATCAGTACCAACTAATGTGTCACATCAACGTAGCCACTGCTTCAACCGTATCGGTCTACGCCATACAGTTCCCTCACAGTCTATTGCTACTTACCTAAAAGGTATCCCCAAATCCGGGTTAGGATCTATAGTAACTCCGATACAAAGCCCACAAAGATAAAGCAATCAAATCAAGCAATAGAAAAGAATATGATGAACTATTCCTAAGGTACACCCCACTTATTAACTCCCCAGCAGAGTCTCCAGTTCTGTGATACGGTGGCCAGAACCGGGACTTGTTTTTTTAGGAATTGCTGGTTTGCATTTTGCGTTTGTGTTCGCAAAATGTCGCGGTAAGCAAGAGTCGCCACCGACTTTTATTTTATCCAACAAGGAAAGGAAAAAAGCACAGAAAAATTCCTTTTTCGAGATATTTCTGAGTACGGGGGGTAGATTATAGAAATGGAAGGTATTAGCACCCTTTCTATCCGTAGTTATCTACGGGCTCTTAGGTACTTTCTCATCATTTTCAAAATTGCTTCTTTGTGTTTGTGTGGTTTGAAAAGTTTTTGTTTTGACTTCGATTTAACTATTGCTTCTGTCTTCAAGAGTGTAATGAGGTGTTTTTGAAAACTTTGTTTGTAAAGGAGTGTAAGTGTGAAAAAGTTTGTTTTGTTCGAGCAAGTACTTAAGATCTAATCTACCTACTCGAAAAAAGAATCGTTCTATATTTGTTTCCTTTAGACAGCGATATCCAACTATTAGTGAGTAGGTAGCACCATCGTTGGAGTTTTGAGGGTCAATTCGAAAGGGACGTACGGTCACTAAAGCAGTGTTAGGACGTCTTAGTAGTAACCCTAATGTCTTAGATCAATTATTCGAGGCAACAATATCCGAGGCAACCTTTCCGAGGCAACTTTGATCTTTGAACAAAAGGACGACCACTAAAGCATCCTATACTCAATGACCATTTACCGAAAGAAACCAAGTGGGAGTGTACCCTAGGAGTGCGTATGTGCGAGTGATTCAATTTCAGATTATTTATCTTTGCACATTTTAGGGTTATCTAACTGTTTTAGAGTTGATCATACATTCTTGTCATGCATCCCTATATCATACATCTAACAGTTTATATTTTGCGGAATTTAAAGTGCGGAAATTAAACTAAGTTATTACAAGGCTTCGGGTATTTACATAGCCAAAAACAACCCTTAAATAATGAAGCGATAAATGAAAATAAAAGTCCTAATTAACTATTACAACTTGTGGGCAGTTACATTAATGGGATAAAAGTAAAAACAATATAGCGCGCGGGGGGAAATTTAGATCGGGAGAGAATTAGGGTTTTGACCCTTCTAAACTAATTAAAAGAAAAATTGTTTTTGTTGTTTTTTAAGAAAAGAAATAGGTTTTAAATTTAAATACAAAATTAATTAGCTAATTAAATTAATTAATAAAAATAATCACATGGCCTATTTTTGTGTTTGGTTATTTTAAGAAAAAGAAAATATAATTAAATTTGGACAAAACCCTAATTTTCTAATTATTTTTAATTATTTACAAAAGGAATTAAAGTTATCTAATATTAACAACCTAATTGAATTAATTTAATTTTTTAATAAAAAATAAGATCTAAACCTAATTTGATGTAAATTATTATTTTTTATGATTTTGATTGGTTAAAAAAAGAAATTATTTTAGTATTAAAAGAGTATAAAAAAAAGAAAGTAAAAGAAATAACCCAAGGGCTCACTGCCAGCGACCCTGATCAGAAGATGACGATCCAGAGGATGGTGGTCCAGAAGATGATAGTCCAGAGGATGGTGATCCAGAAGACGATAGTCCAGAGGATGGTGATAATGGGCCTACTTCTGGCTAGTGGATCCAGCAAATTGTGACTGTCAGAAGATGATGGGAGCTGGGTCTGGCTGAGACTGATGGATCCAGAGGATAATGACCAGGGGACGCTTGATCTGGTCTTGCTTGATGAAATCAGAAGATAATCTCCAGTATATGTAAACGCTGGACCTGGTGAAAACGAAGGGGAAAGGTGCCAGAGGGTCATGCCTGGGATTAAACCCAGAATCATGAATTTCTGACTTCCTCCTTCTGAATTACTACAATGGGTGTTAGTTTAACAACACAACAGAATAAACAAACATATCATAACTATGGGTTTCTGGCCAGAACAAACGCGCCAGAATTTGAACCGGCCAGTAAAGTGGTGACACGCTATCGTCTTCTTCCCTGTCCGTCGTTTAAAACTCATGACTTTTACCTACAGACATGGCACTGTAGTTGTAACCCTGTACATCTCAGAAATCACGTACAAGCAATGTAAATAAAATTCAAGACCATGGATCAGCTGGGTTTGATCTGCTGATCACAATGGTCTCTTCCATTTAGGCCAATTTCACCTGCACGAGAAAACCCTAAAACGAACCAAGAAAACCTAACAATGGCAAATCTTAATACATACCATAAAAATGCAATTGAATATTACAGATAGTTCGCAAATGTTCTAAGGATCAATAATATATGATTACATCATGCTATATGTTCCAGAATTATGCAAACCGATTCCAAGAAATAACCAAGGTCGTGAATGACTTACAGCGCATTTTGGTACTGGAAAGGACCCGTTCTTGATTGATTTCGCTTGCTGAGGATCCTAGGAAACGATTAGAATGATCAGGAAGCTTTGAAATTGCCTAGAACAATGAATTTGAGTTTGCACTTTTTTGGTATTTTTCATGTTTTGGTTCTGGTTCATACGCCTCCTTCTAGCATCTCTTTAGGTCTGCACATCATCCTTATGTACTGAGGAATGAATTAGGGTTGAAAGAATGATTACAATCTTCTTCCATCAATGCTTTTAATTTTGATTTGATACACTTGAAAACCATTCCAAAAATAGTCCAAATCCAATCTTTTTGTGCACCTCATGCCTTTACACGAATTTGATCTGATGCTAGATGGACATTAAGACCTGAAACAAGCACAAGATCTTTGAATTTCAATGTTTTGGATTTTATATGATTTATTTTGATTTAAAATGATTTAATTCAAATAAAAATCAAAATAAATAATATAAATAATATAATGACAAATGACAAAGGCTAGGGCTCGTGGACCATGTTGCTAACTCAAAACAAGTGCAAAAGATTGGGCCCATTTGGCAAAAATTGAAGTTTTGGGCAT
This sequence comes from Vicia faba, assembly GCA_948472305.1. NCBI lineage: Eukaryota > Viridiplantae > Streptophyta > Magnoliopsida > Fabales > Fabaceae > Vicia > Vicia faba. The sequence continues at coordinate 41,103,550 of OX451737.1, read as the reverse complement.
AGTTGACTTTTGACAATTTTGCAAAAAAGGTCAACTTCACCAATGCATAACTTCCTAAATTTTAACTCTTTGGAGGTGTTATTATACTTTTTAGAAATCTTGAGATTTCCTCTAAGCAACCCTTTTGGTCTCATCTCAATTTGATATTCCATGCTCATGTATGAAGCTTTGACAAAAAAGGTGTTTTTGTTGACTTTTCAAAATGACCTATAATGACCAAATTCATAACTTCTTGTGAGTGCATATTTTGAACTTGGGAGTTGAATTTGGATTATAGAGTATGACATCCTCTTAAAAATGAGATTTGTATGGGTCATTTCTCATAAAGTATGAGAAAGTTATGCTTGGTCAAAGTTGAGTTGACTTTTCCTACAAAACCCTAATTTAGCAACTTTTGGTTCTTGATGAATTATGAGCAATCCTTGATGAGTCATGATCAAACCTTGATCAAATTATGAAATATACTTCAAAATGAGGATGTTGACCAAAAATCTTGAAGTTTGACTGTATGTAGGCCACAGTTGACTTTTGCCCTAGCATCGTTGATTTTCAGGCCTTTGAGCAATTGACTGAGCAAACTTTCTCTGTAGGGCTTGAAACTTGACATGAATGATCTTGAGAACATATTATGCCAATGGTGAGCATTTTGGATCCCTTGGACTCAAGTATCTTGATGCAACATGAAACCCTAGTTTGAGGTAGACTGCCTTAGGAGGGAGTTTATTTGGTCAACCCTTGGACTACCTTGGGAAACTTGAAGATCTTTCTTGAAATGTTTTGAGAAATATGGGAGGGAAAATTTTGGGGTACAACACATGGAAAATCTCTTTCTACCCTTTTGTTCAGCATATGTGTTATGATTTTTTTTATTTGTGCAAATTCTAAGTTTTGGGTAGTTATTAGCAAAGAAATGGGCATGTGTGAGTTTGAAAAAAAAAGAAAGGATAGATAAAATAAAATAAAATTCTTTTTATAACACATGAAAGCGTGAAAATAAAAAAGAAAAAAGAGTTATAGAAAACACTTTCTCGAATGAATGACTCGAACATTATTAGATACTCCAAGAAAAGCGAGTAAAGCAAAAGAGTCTGGGTGAATAAGTTGAAGAAGTGAAAAACACAAGAAGGGAGGGGGTGGGGGGTTGAATTGAAACTTAAACATCAAAAGAAATAGACACGATGATTTTTATCCTGGTTCGCTTGATCACAAACTACTCCAGTCCACCCGCCAAGGTGATTTCGCCTCTCTCCAACGAGGACTTAATTCACTAATCAAACTCATTACAATTCTACTTTGACAACTGCCAAAGTCTTCTTGAGTAAAACCACAACCCGATTTATCTCAAGGAAATTCACTTAATCAAAGAAGAAATTCACGGTGTACTATATGTTTTTCGTTACAAAAACTGTATCACTACTGTGATGTATTACACGAATTTAGAGTATAGTATGAATATAAATTTTGCAGCTTTTTGAGATTGTATGGAGCAGTTGTGTGAAATCGTAAACGATTTAGCCTTTGAGCTTGTTTATATAGGCGTGGCAGACAGTCCAAATGGAAACATGATAATGGACACTTAATGCACTTTCCATACTGAGAAGATCCTTGTCTGATTGTAGCAGTTGTAAATGATACTGTCTTAATGGAAAAGTAACGCTTCAGAGCTTAGCAATCTTGCACGCTGCTTTGCTTCAGAACTTGGGAAGTCAGAAACATAAGGTTCTGTTAGCGTGTTAGACTTTCGTTCAGAATCAGGATATCTTTCTCTTTGGCGTAAATTCTGATCATCATACTTCAGAACATTCTGATTACTCAGCTTGAGTGCTTCTGTGGCTTAACTTCTGATGCTGTTTCAGTCAGAACTTCTGTAGAACATAGAACACAAATTTAGAGTGCTTATTGGTTCTTTGTGTATTTTATCATCAAAACTCTTATGAGGGTTGTAGAATCAAACTATGTTCTAACAATTTCCCCCTTTTTGATGATGACAAAAACTAGGATTTTTCAATAAAGATATACAGAGCAAAAAGCTTAAGAGAGTCTCCCCCTGAGTTGAGTACTCAGATAGAGATGAGATACTTACCTGAAGTTCTTTCTTATCGAAGCTTTTGATGCATCTCCTTCTGTCTTTATCAGAATTTGTTTCTGTTTATGCTTTCAAAAAAAAGAAGTTAAGATATTCAGAATGTTTAAGACTTAGTCCAGGTAAACTGTTATTGAAAATATCTTATGTTCTCCCCCTTTTTGTCAGGTATCAAAAAGCAATATAACCATAAATTATTAGAGTTAAAAAAGATGAGTTGTATTAAAAACAGATTGCAATGACATTTTTCAGAAACAGAGAAGATAAAATGAAGAATACATAAAAAACAAGTTAAATAAAATCTAAGATGGAGGGGGAAGTCGTGTGAATAATGCTTCCAGCAAGCTCTTAATTTGAGTGCTTGATTCTTCTTGCTTTCCCAACATATCCTTGATTTCTTTGGTTGTGTCTTCTTGCTTATCCAATATATCCCTGATTTCTTTGTTTGTGTCTTCTTGCTTATCCAATATTGCGTGGATTATAACATTCTCCTTCTTCAACTCTTCCAGAGTTTGCATGACCAGAGACGTAGCTGGTGTTTCCTTAGAGGTTGCAAGTCGTTCAAAACACTCTGCAACATCTTCTGATTCAACTACTTCTTCAGTTGCAATTTCCTTTTCTTGAGCAGTAGCCAGAGGGTGATTATCAGAACCTAGTTCAGTGGCTTCTGAAGGTTGGTGCTCTTTCCAGGGAGTATTTTCCAGCAAAAGAATTTCTTTCTTGTCCCAGTGACTCAGAACTTGGTCTTTGAAGGCTTTCAGCTGATCACAGAAGTTCCGTTGAGCCATTTCATAACTCAATTCTTTCAGCCTCTGGGATTCAGAGTTGGACCATTTTCTGAATCAATCCCAAAGAGAATCAGAAGCAGTAGGATTAGAATTCTCTTAACTTGCTTGCTTCAAAGAATTAACCCATTCCTGTATTTCTGTTTCAAAAATCAGCAAGTTCTTACCAACATCTATTCTGGTTAAGGTTGGTTTGGGTTTGGGAATGGCAATTTTATTTGTGGTTGAAGCTAGATGGTCCAGCGCTTCTAAATCAATGACAGTTCTGAGATGATCAGCTGGACGGTTAATTGCTGAGGGAGTAGGAGAATCAGAAATTAGGATTGGTGAGTGTGATACGGTGGGAGAACTGACTTGGGTATTTTGCATTTGATCGCATATGTTGCGGTTAGCAAGAGTCGCCACCGACTTTTCTTTTATCCAAAAGGAAAGGTGAAAAAGCACAGGAAAGACCTTTGAGATTGTTTCTTGAGTTCGGGGGGTAAATTTTGAAAAGAGAAGGTATTAGCACCCTTTGCATCCATGGTTTTCCATGGGCTCTTAGTTACTTGCTAGATCACTTGCTTTTATTTGAAAATGTGCTTTGTGTGGTTTTTGAAAGTATTTTGAAAAGGCGCCATCGTTTGGGCCAGCTTTGTAATGATTCTCGTTCGTAAGAATGTATACAAAGTGTTTTATCTTTTGAAAATGTTTTCAAGTTTGAAAGGTGTTTTGAAAGTGTTGGTGTTTGTTTTGAAAATATCAAGGATGTTTTTGGTTTTGAAATTGAGCAAGCAACTAGGAACAATCTACCTAATCAGAAGTCTTTCATGTTTACTTCCTCTTTCCTTTGACATTGTTATCTTACCATTGATTTTGGTAAGTAACCCTATCTTTGGATGCAAAGGGACGGACATGGGACGTTTGTATAGTCATAGAAGGCAACCCATGGAACGTTTTAGCAATGTTGTTTTAGGTACTAGATCGTTTACCAAAGGCAACATCGAGGGTCGTCGAGGGACTACGATCTTTTATCGAGGGTCTTTTGCTAAAACGCCCATATGCGAGGGACATGAGTATTTTTCTGATAGGAAACAAGTGGGATTACCCTAAGGGGTGCGTGTGTGAATAGTGTGTTTGATTTGCAAGCATTTAGTCTTTGATTAGGGTTATCTACTTGTCGATTTCAAGTCTTGCCATACACACCTAATTACTAACAATATATGAAAGCAATAAAAATGCAGAAAAGTAAAGTCCTACACTATTACATCATTAAGGGGATGGGGTGTACAAATTTACAAATGGGGATTGCAAGAAATTAAAGTCCTAATTATATATTACAACCATATTGAAATAGTATACAAGAAATGTAAAATGGACTTGTTTTTGTTTTTGTTGAGAAGTTAAATTTACATAAGAAAATATTTTTAGTCCTTTTGATTTAAGAAATAAAATAAAGCATGTAAAATGTAAAATGTTTTGATTAATGAAAATGAAAGTGATGGAGAAAATAGTAAGGAGAAAGGAAACAGAATCAGCGCACTGCTGAAATAAAAGAGATCAAAAATTCTGACTCTGGCGTGCTGCAAAAACAGAAATAACATGTTAGCAGAAATAGGGAGGGTCAGAAGTTCTGGATCCGCTAGGAACAAAAGAGATTTTAGAAGTTCTGATGCCGCTGTCAGCTTAGAAATGCTAATGTTGCTGAAAAGTAAAAAAGTTTATGGTTGTTTAGAGAGTTTGGAAGTTCTGATGATAAACTCCGCCTCTTTCATCATGCTAATTAGGACATCTGCAACTTGGTCATTTTTCAATAGAACAGAAAACACAAGCATAACAATTATGGTAGGTTCCCATCATGGTTTCAGAAACATAAAAAAAATTTCAAGACTGTAAATAAATAACAAGCATGTATCTGCTAGACCTAGTTTCCTTAAGAAGTTCTGAACTGATGTTCTCTCTACTTAGGCAGGCAAATACATGAAACTTCAGAATATGTACGGCATCAGAATCAGGATGTCTACATTGTATTTTGAACATGCAAATCTAACAATGCCTAAGCAATATGATGAGGGTCAGCAGAAGCTTACCTTGCAGCTGGAAAATGTTCTATGAGCTGGAGCCTGATTCTGACTGCTTGAAATGTTCTGATTAGCTTCCTCACGTACTCAACAGGCTGGAACAACCTTTATCTTGGGCTATGTATGGCTTGAAAATTCTGGAACAACCAATGAGCAATGTTCTGACCTTTTGAGGTGGAGGCTGATGAAGAACGTATTACATCCAGAAAACAGAAGTTAGGATGGATTTTAAATGTATATCAGAAGCTGTATGGATGGTTCTGTTAAGAAACACTTGAGGAAAATTGGAGTTTGAATGCAAGAATCAAAAACTAGCAGGTTTTGTATTTGTGTCTGCAGTTTCAGATTTCTGGAATTTTAAGCAAGGTTTCAACAATTTTCCTTTCAATTTTTCTGATCGCCCTCATAGTTGTCAATGAAGTTCAATTTATAGGCAAGAACTTTATAGCTTGGAGAAGTCAAAAGTACAACCATCATACACTAGGCATTGACTTGTTCTTGAAGCAAGTTCAAACAAGTAAGGTTAACAGCTTTTAGCCGTGCCTAAGCTGGAATTGTAAGCCTGAATTAAGGAAAAGTACCCTCAGAGGCAAAAGCAAAGCATGGGCCCAGCATAAACATGTACAAAAGTTTGCTTTTCAAGGACAACAATGGTACTTTTATCTCACACGTGGGGAAATCCTTTGGTTAAAAACTCAAAAGTGGTTGTGAGCATTAAATGATGATGAGATTTATCAAACCAGAAATCTTGTGCTATGAGATTGTGTATCATAGCTTAGATCTGGGCCAGAAGTTCAGCATCAGCGCAACTTAGAACAAAACATCCAACTTCTGATCCTTTAATCTTTTCGTTCCAGCATGTTCTGAGGAAGTTCTCAGACTTGTCTGAAAGTTTATAACACGCTTTGTAGACTTTCTTTGAATTACTTTTTCAAACTCTGGTTGAGCTTTCGTGAAAACTCGCCCAGCAGTTCTAACCAAAATATGTCTTGAAAATTTCCAGAATTTGTTGAGTGTTTCAGTTTCATGGGCGTGTCTTTGAGCATTTATAACTAGAAATTCCAGCATTTCCAGGAGAAATTTTGTTCTGCAATACTTTGGGTCTTATTGAGATCTAAAACTCTTGTATTATAAATTCTTCCAGAATCAGCTTGCATCATGGTGGTAATCTGATCAGAAGTTCTGAGCTTGTCATATTTCTTAAACACTTAGAAAAATTCAAAGTATTTTAGAATTTTGAGTTTTGAATTCCTTGGTGAAACAAACTTCATATTTCAACATGTCTTGATTAAATATGATTCTTGAAACTTGATTTTGATCAAAAGTCAAAGTTTGACTTTTCAGTATGCAAATGACCATTTTTCCCTTGTGCTAATTCCAAGCCTAAATTGATGTATCAGTATTGCAAACTTGACGTCATAGAAGACCTTATGAGAGAATCCTTGAGAAATGAGAGGAAAAATTTTGGGGTACAACAGTGAGTAAGGAGTGTTTGGTGGTGTGGAATGGTATGGTGAAGGTATTTCTGGAATATCAAGTATGGAGAGAGGTTGACGAACCATAAGAGGTTCTGTTATAATAGGAATTAGGGTAGTGGTATCAGAGTCTGTAAAAGAATCTTCTGATTGGTTTACAGTAGCGTGTTCATTTTCTGGTTTAGGGGTTTCAGAATTTGGATTTTCATTGTGGTGAGTGAAAGGGTTTTCATTTTCTGGTTGAGGAGAGTTGAGATTTGGATGTTCTGGTTGTGGAGAATGAAGGTGCAGATTTTTCTGGTTGTTGAGAATGAAGGTTTGGATTTTCTGAGATTGGTGAGTGAAATTCTTGATCAAAAAGTTCAATATCAGAGAGAACTCTTGCAAGTTCTGGTTGATTTTGTTCTGGATTTGGATTTGAGGAGTGAGGTTCATTTAAGAAACTGCCAAGAGTTACAGAAGGATCAAACTGTATGTCAAAATCCTCAAATGTTTATGGTGAGGGATCTTCTGTTGGTTGAGGGGGAACTGTTTCAAATGTTGGAAAAACTATAGATTCTACAACAGAAACAAAAGACGTGTTATCTTTCTTTTTCGCAACTTTGGGTGTCCTCTGAGAGGATCCTTCTCCTGCTGCCTTTCTCTTTCTGGATTTCTTGTGCACAACATCTAGAGCTGGCTTGTACAGATCACAAATGTTGAGTTTTGGAATAGTTCCATCTTCTTTGCAGGCTTCAAGGTATCTGACCACAATCTATGAAGAAGCATCCATCTCAGAAAATAGTGGAAAATCTTTCAGAGGGATTCTCCTAGATGTGATGACTTCATGAGAAGAAATTGTTGGTTCTTTCTTAATGCTTTCAATAATCTTAATTTTCTTCAAATTCTTGGCATTTAGTGGTTTCCCAACACTTGCCTCCAGAGTGCTGATCTCCTGAGCCTTCGTCAGATGTTCTATCAGCCTGTTCTCCGTCAAAATGTCAGAAATCAACCTTCCCAGAGGAATCCAATCCCTCTTTGTTCTTTCTTCTTACCTTGTTTCTTTCACTCTTGTTCTCAGATGATTGAAGAGCAAGTGTGGAAGATTTATTTTGGTCTTGTTTGATATGAAGTACAACAGAAACTGCTGATCAATGTTGATGTAGTCAGGAGAGCTTGTGGGTTTCTTGTGATTTATGCAACCCAGAATGATCCTGGCCCAGATTCGGTAATAATCTTTCAAGTCTCTTATCTTGCTGGATGGCTGTCCAGAAGTGAAAATGACCCTAGCAATAGATTTTAGGTCAGAACACTTATCAGCCATGTCAATGCATCTGACTCCGCCGCCATTGTACCCAATAAGTTTCCCAATAAAGTCTTCTGTAATCACTATCTTCTTCCCCATAACGTATGATGTAACCTGATGATTGGATGAAGTAGCATGAATCCAAAATTCCTTAACAAGAATGGGGAATACTGGACCCAACAGACGATCAAAGTATCTGTTCCAGCCCTAAGCCATTACATCTCCATACAAATCAAACCCATTTTCCTTTAAGGTCTCGAAATCAATGATTAACTCACATAGAACTTCAAGATTGTCGAGCGGAGTGAGCAATGTTCTTATGGGTCCCTCATACTGTTCTGTTGAAGAAGAACCAGGAGCATTGTGGAGATTTTTGATGCTTGATGAGGATGCCATTGTTCACACAGATTTGTTTTGAAGAGTACAGAGAAAAGGTTTTTTGCAAAACGAGAGCAAGAGAGAATAATAGATGCAGTAAGAAGTGAATGAAATAGTGAATTTGAATTTATAAACGCTTTTGAAAACTTAACCAGTAAGAAACAGAAAATAAGTAATGATTATACTGTAATTATGAAACCTGAAATTAGGGGATTGCGTGTAGATACTGAACAATTACCATTGGCAAGTGTCTTAATGCATCCAATCAGAGCCTTAGACCTTTCAGAATTTAAACGCGTGTTCAGCCTCGGAAGGTAGCTTGTGAGAGGATGACAAATATTTGATGGTGAGAACTGCACGCCTCTATCTTTGAAATGAAAGGTTCAGATCTTCATAGATAGATTCTGAAGCAACTGCACTCCTAACTTCTAAAGACACATTGATCAGATGTTCACAGAAAAAATAAGTTCTGAGGGTTACAGAATATGCAAATAAAACTTCTTATTCTGGACATAATTTCATACTGAGATGCTTCAGAATGAAATTAAATCTATCTTCAGAAATGGGTTTTGTAAAAACATCAACCCATTGATGGTCTGTGTCAATAAATTTTAAAGTGAGAATTCCTTTCTGAATATAGTCCTGAATAAAATGATGTTTTATTTCTATATGCTTAGCCCTAGAATGCAAAATAGGATTTCTGGACAAACAAATTGCAGAAGTATTATCACAGAAAATAGGGATGTTACTCTCAAATATGTTGAAGTCTTCAAGCTGACTTTTCATCCAGAGCAACTGTGTGCTGCATCCAGCAGCTACAATGTATTCAGCTTCTGCTGTTGACAATGCAATTGTGGACTGCCTCTTGCTGGTCCATGAGATCAGATTGTCTCCCAGAAACTGGAAGCTTCTAGAAGTACTTTTAAGTTCTACTTTGTCTCCAGCAAAATCAGCATCACAATATCCTACTAAGTTGTATTCATTGGATTTTCTATAAAAAAAGCCCAGGTTAGTAGTACCTTTCAGATACTTGAAAATTCGCTTAACTGCTGTTAAGTGAGATTCTCTAGGATCTGATTAAAATCTAGCACATAAACAAATAATGTATAAAATGCCAGGCCATGAAGTTGTCAGATAAAGGAGAGAACCAATCATACCTCTGTAGATCTTCTGCTCTACCTTTTTACTTACCTCTTCCTTTTCTAGAATGCACGTAGGATGCATTGGAGTCTTTGATGGCTTACATTCTGAGAGGTCAAATTTCTTCAGAAGTTCTCTGACGTATTTGCTCTGGTGAATGTAAGTTCCTTCTGGAGTCTAATTGATCTGAATGCCCAGAATGAATTTAAGTTCTCCCATCAAGCTCATCTCAAACTCTTCCTGGCGACTGGAGCAAAGGTTTCTGTATAGTCTATCCCCTCTTGCTGATTATAACCTTGTGTAACCAGTCGTGCCTTGTTTCTGATGACTTCTCCTTGTTCATTCAACTTGTTTCTGAACACCCACTTTGTTCCAATGACATTGAAACCTTTTGGTTTGGGAACCAGATCCCATACGTCATTTCTGGTGAATTGGTTTAACTCCTCCTTCATTGCCAGAATCCAATCGTTATCTAGAAGAGCTTCATCAATTGTTGTTGGTTCAATTAGAGATACCAATCCCATGAGGGATTCTTCAGAGTTTCTGAATGTTGATCTTGTTCTGATTGGATCATCCTTCTTTCCAAGAATCTTATCTTCAGGGTGAGCTATGCTGCTTCTGGATAAGTTTTTTTGGAGTTGTTTAACAGAAGTTGTTTGAGTGCTTGTGACATTTCCTTCTGATGTTGTTGGAGCGTCTCTGTTGGGAACTTCTGATGAGTTGCCTTCAGCACCTGTTAAATCAATTTCTATATCTGTAAAAGATTCATTCTGCTTTGACATTTGAGGGTCAAGATTTTCATCAAATCTAACAATGATTGACTCTTCAACAATCTGTGTTTCTGTATTGTATACTCTGTACCCTCTTGAGCATTCAGAGTATCCTAACATAATACACTTCTTTGCTTTAGAGTCAAACTTGTTCAGATGTTCTTTAGTGTTCAGAATAAAACATGTACATCCAAAAGGATGGAAATAAGAAATGTTGGGCTTTCTGTTCTTCCATAATTCATATGGAGTCTTTTCCAGAATAGGTCTTATAGAGTTCTATTCTGAATGTAACACGCTGTGTTAATTACTTATGCCCAAAAGATCTTAGCAAGGTTAGTCTCATTGATCATGGTTCTTGCCATTTCTTGCAAATTTCTGTTCTTTCGTTCTACAACTCCATTTTGTTGGGGAGTTCTAGGATAAGAGAAATCATGCAACATGCCATTTTCATTGAAAAATATTTCAAATTTTTTGTTTTCAAACTCTCCACCATGATCACTTCTGACTTTGACAATTCTAAGATCTTTTTCATTCTGAGCTTGGTTACAGAAAGCAACGAACACAGAATGTGACTCATCCTTGGGTCTTAAGAACGTTACCCATGTCCATCTGCTATAGTCATCTACAATCACTAACCCATACTTCTTGCCACTAACAGACACATTTTTTATTGGTCCAAATAAATCTATGTGCAGAAGTTATAATGGCCTAGAGGTAGAAATAACATTCTTAGCTTTAAAAGCAGGTTTTGCAAATTTTCCTTTCTGACATGCTTCACATAGAGCATCTGAGCTGAACTTCATATTAGGAAGTCCTCTGACCAGATTGAGTTTGTTAATCTGAGATATTCTTCTCATACTAACATGCCCCAATCTTCTATGCCAGACCCATTGCTCGTTCTTAACAGAAAGAAGGCATTTTACATTCTGACTCTTTAGTTCAGAAAGTTTTATCTTATAAATGTTATTTTTCCTCTTTCCATTAAACATGATAGTTCCATCTTTCTGACTAATAGCTTTGCATGGATTTTGATTAAAGATTATATCATAACCGTTATCACTTAATTGACTTATGGATAACAGGTTATGCATCAATCCATCAACTAACAACACATTATTAGTAGAAGAAAGGTTACCATTACCTACTGTTCCAGAATCAATGATCTTCCCTCTTTGATCGCCTTCAAAGCCCATGTAATCTCCAAGTTTAAGTTCGAGGCTTTGGAACATATGCTTTCTTCCCGTCATGTGTCGAGAGCATCCAGAGTCCAGGTACCATGACTGGAGTTTTAGCCTTGCTGCTAAAGATATCTGCTACATATATAATTTTGTCCTTAGGTACCCATATCTTTTTGGGTCCTGGTTTGTTAGTTTTACCAAAATTCTGTTTGAATTTTGGTTTGGCAGAATAATCATTACTAGTGTATTTCAGATCATATGTGTGCCCATAAGTGAAGTGAGATTTTAGTGGTGTGCGTTTAATTACTAGGTCCATGACTTTCTCAGGTGGAGATACCTTACCTTGGTATCCTATTCCTTTTCTGCCATTTCTGCTAACTCCATAGATCATTGAAGCCATCTTGCTTCTATCCATGTTTTTAGCCAGAAACTTCTGAAAGCTGTGATCATATTCTTTTATGATCTTATCAGCATTACTGGGAGCCTTTGAGATTATTTCCTTCTAAGAGTTTTGTAAATCATTTTCTAGTTTTGAAATCTTTTCTTTTAACTCAGAATTTTCTAATCTAAGACTCTCAGTTTCTTCAGAGTCAGAAGCAAGATCCTTTTTCAGGTTCTTGAATTTGACTCTGATTTGCTGATACCTTTCCAGAATTTAACCCAGACTTTCTCCTAGTTCAGCTTTGGTAAAATTAACAGTAAAGTCAGGAAATACCTCTTCTGTGTCTGATTCCAAGTTTGACCTAGATGCTTCGCTGTCTTCTGTCACATTTTCCATAAGAGAAACATTGGATCTTTCATCATCTGACTCTGTGTCTACGTCATAAGTATATGAATCATCCCATGTTTCCATGAGACTTTTCTTCTTCTCCTTGAAGAACTTCTTTTTGGGCTTCTCCTTCTGAAACCTAGGACAATCACTTTTGTAGTGCCCTTGTTTATTGCACTCGTAGAAGATGATGTCTCTGTTGTTCGACTTTTTATGATCAGAAGAAGCTTCAGACCTACTGTATCCAGAGAAGGGCTCATACTTTCTGTATCCGGAGGTGGATTCATTCTGATTTCTTGATCTTCTGGAGTTTCTGAATTTTCTTTTCCTCCGCTTCCACAACAGATTTACCCTTCTGGAGAGAAGAGACAATTCGTCTTCTTCTGATGAGGATCCACCAGAGTTTTCTTCCATAGCCTGCAAAACTTTAAATCAAGTTTTTTGTTAGATTTTAATGCTAAAGGCTTACCTTGCTTCTGAGGCTCGTCATCTTCTAGCTCTATCTCATGACTTCTGAGGGAGCTAACAAGTTCCTCCAGAGATATCTTATTGAGATCTTTTGCCAGCTTAAGAGAAGTGACCATTGGCCTCCATTACTTTGGCAGACTTCTGATGATCTTCTTTACGTGATCAGAAGAAGAATACCCTTTGTCAAGAACTCTCAGTCCAACAACTAGAATCTGGAATCTTGATAACATTGCTTCTACGGGTTCACTTTCTTCCATCTTGAAGGCTTCGTATTTCTGAATGAGCACAAGGGACTTGGTTTCTTTAACTTGTATGTTGCCTTCATGTGTCATTCTCAGAGAGTCAAATATGTTTTTGGCTGTCTCTCTATTTGAGATCTTCTCATACTCTGAATATGAGATGGCACTAAGTGTAGCGGTAGATATGTTAAAGACTAAGCCATTGGACTGACTAGACTTATACAAATAAAAATAGAAATCGCCACCGCGCTTTATTGTTTCCAAAGGAATTGGAAAAGAGCGAGTAACCCAAAAAAGGGGGAAGATTCAAGGTAAGGGGGATGGTTATGCAAAGGGAAGGTATTAGCACCCTAAACATCTATGGTACTCCGTAGGAACCTCTTTGTAAAATCTGTGTATTTTGGCTATAAAAATGTTGTGTAAAAAATAGATGGTGGAGGTGAGAAAAGAAATATATTTTTTATGATTTTTGCACCCGCCGCAATTGTGAACCTTTAGTGCCTACATACCACCTTCCATGCAATAGGGGATCAGGGTACACGTAGTTCCTCTTTTAAAATTTTAAAATGTAAGTGTGTTGGTTAATTTTTATGAGATAAAACATCATCGTCATTGTCCGTGTGGAAAACATTATTACTACCCACAATCATGAGAAAGGAGAATTTGTATCATCTCAAACTGGAGGATATGACTTGGATTTTAAAATCAACAATGCCTCACTCAACACCCAAGTGGAAAATATCTCACTTCACTGCATATCATAGAAGTATAGTTGTTTGCATCACTACAAGGATTGATAAGAGTCTAATCTTTTGAGAAAGGTTTTAAAATAAAAAGCTAAAGTGGCAAAAAATGATTTGAAATGAGATTGATTGACTTTTAGTCTTCTCACAAAAAAATGTCAAGGTATTGTTAAGTTGATTCAAGTTTATTTATGAAAGAAGTTTTTTGAAAATGCATGGACCTAAGCCAAAGTTTATTATGAAAGTGGTTCAAGTTTAAAAGCAAGAAGAGTTTTCAAAAAGAGGGAGAAGATTTTTGAAATTAAAGAAGATGGGAGGAGAAGAAGAGACTATCCGAAAGCATAAGGTAAAAGTTAGGGATAAGAACCATCTAACCAACAAAAAGCCCATACTTAACATTATGAGCCAAGATAGAATTCCCATTCTTTGAATTGAAACCAAGCAAGCAAAGATACTAGACCTCTTGTGAGAACTAAACTTCAAGTGTATTAGGTCTTCACAAAAATTGGGCAGAGTAACGGCTGTATACGGATGAATTCCAGATTACAAACACAATGCCAAGGATAGTAACCAAATAATCCAAGTACAATTAAAAAAATTTATGGTTCATGTTGATTATTAGGTGTCTTAAAAAGAAAAAGGCTCAAGTGAGCAAAGATGAAGATAGCATGAAATGTAAATGCTTAAAAGTAAATGGTGCATAAAGCATAAAAAATAA